>CM048755.1:513688070-515073070 GCA_026315105.1 Locusta migratoria
AGAGCAAAATACGAAAATGTCTGCTGGTCCGGATGGAATACCAGTTCGATTTTACAAAGAGTATTCTGCGGCATTGGCCCCTAACTTAGCTTGCATTTATCGCGAATATTTAATTTAGAGCAAAGTTACTAGTGATTGGAAAAAAGCGCAGGTGACTCCCGTTTATAAGAAAGAAAAGAGAACTGACCCACATAATTACAGGCCAATATCGTTGACATCGGTTTCCTGTAGAATTTCCTTGAGACGAAAAAGCTTCAAAATCAAATGTTCGTATAGCTTATGGGACTTAACTACGGGGTCATCAGTCCCTAAACTTACAAACTACTTATGAACTAACTAATTCTAAGGACGGAACAAATATCCATGCCCGATGCGGGGATTCGAACCCCCGACCGTAGTGGCCGTGCAGACCGTGACTGGAGCGCCTCAGTCCCCTCTGCCACCGCGGCCGGCGGAAAAGCTTCTTCTGTGAATCATCACGGGTTTAGAAAACATCGGTTATGTGAAACTCAGCTTGCCCTTTTCTCACATGACATCCTGCAAGCCAAGGATGTAGGGCAACAGGCAGATTGTGTATTCCTCGATTCCAAAAAGGCATTTGACGCGGTGCTACACTGTAGAGTGCTAACGAAGATAGGAACACATGGAATAGATTCACAGATTTGTGAGTGGCTGGAAGAGTTCCTAAGTGATAGAACTCAGTATGTTGTTCTCAGCCGGCCGCGGTGGCCGAGGGGACTGAGGCGCTCCAGTCACGGTCTGCACGGCCACTGCGGTCGGGGGTTCGAATCCTCTCTCGGGCATGGATATCTGTGCCGTCCTTAGTATAAGCTAGTTCATAAGTAGTTTGTAAGCTTAGGGACTGATGACCCCGTAGTTAAGTCCCATAAGTTCTACAAACATTTGAACATTTTGAATTTTTGTTGTTCTCGATGGCGAGTGTTCATCAGACATGAGTCTATAGTCAGGCGGGTCCCATGGGAATGTGATAGGACCGCTATTATTTTCTATCTATATAGATGATCTGATGGACAGAGTAACTTGTAATTTGCGGCTTTTTTCTTATGATTCTGTGGTGTATGGAAAGGTGTCGTCTTTAATTGACTGCAGTAGCATACAGGATGACTTAGACAAACTTTCTAGTTGGTGTGTAGAATGGCAGCTAGCTCTAAATGTAGAAAAATGTAAAATAATGCGGATGAGTAGGAAAAATCGATCTCATAATGTTCCAATACAGCATTAGAATTGAGCATCTAGATGCAGTAGCGTCTTTTAGATATCTAGGCGTAACATTACAGAGCGATTTGAAATGGAACGAACGCCTTAAGGACAGTTGCGAGTAAGGCGGGCAGTCGACTTCGGTTTATGGGGAGAAATTTGGGAAGATGTACTTCATCTGTAAAGGAGACCATGTATAAAACGCTTGTACGACCACGTCTTGAGTATTGCTGAAGTGTTTGGGACCCGCAGCAATTCAAAATGTTCAAATTTCAAATGTTTGTAAACCTTATGGGACTTAACTGCGTGGTCATCAGTCCCTAAACTTACGAACTACTTATGAATTAGCTTATACTAAAGACGGTACAAACATCCATGCCCGAGGGGGGATTCGAACCTCCGACCGTAGCGGCCGTGCAGACTGTGACTGACGCGCCGCAGTCCCCTCGGCCACCACGGCCAACCCGCAGCAAGTCAGTTTAAAGGAAAACATAGAAGCAATGCAGAGGCGTCCAGCTAGGCTCTTTACTGGTAGGTTCGACCAATGCGCGAGTGTCACGGAAGTGCTCCGGAAACTCAAATGGTGTCGCTGGAGGAAAGACGAAGTTCTTTTCTAAAATTCTGTGGAGGAAATTTAGAGGGCGGGAATTTGAAGCTTGCTTATATTTCGCGTAATGATCACAAAAAGAAAATAAGAGAAATTAGGGCTCTACGGAGGCATAGACATTTTTTTCCTCGTTCTATTTGGGAATCGAATAGGAAAGGAAATGCCTAGTAGTGGTACAGATTTTCAGATGTTTAATTCTTATGGGACCCAACTACGTCGGTCATCAGTCCCTATATTTACAAACTACTGAAAGTAAGTTAAAGTAAGGACAACAGACACATCCATGCCCGAGGGGGGATTCGAACCCCCGACGCGGGAGTAGTGGGGAAGTGTACCCTCCGACACGCACGTTACGGTGAAATGCAGAATATATATGTAGATATAGAGAGAGTGGTTTCATAAAAGGGGATGATTTTAGTGAGTAAACGATGTTGTATGTACGTTGATTAATTAAATTTTTATCGATGCACGTCATTGTGTATTCACCCTAATAGGTTGTATAAGCTTGAACTTTTCACTGTGATAGCAAAACATCAAACACGAAAACATTAACACTACTGTACAGGAAATTTCAGTGTACTGTAGCCTCCTCGTTTCGGTATATAGTTGACCTTACAGAGGCAAGTACACACAATATTGTGATCGTATGAAATAAGTGTATTTTGTTTGAAGATTTCACACATGTAATAGTGTAATAGTAACTGCACATACGCCATAGGTCAGATTACAGGAATTTTATTTACACTGAGACAGGGTCTGTTGTAGACGCCTAAACATGCAAGGGAGATTGTAAGTTTTCCAAAATCTTCGCTTCTGCAACGATTGTGTCTACTTCACTGATTTCTCCCATTCTGTGCATAAAAAAGTAAGGAACGTAAACTACAATACTTCTCGACTTTAATACCCCAATGGTAAGTGATAAATTAACCTTAGAGCTTTCGGTTCCCCCTTAGTTTTTCAAGAAACATTCAGTTGTATAAATTCCTGTAATTCTAAGGGACCAAACAACTCTGGTCATCAGCCCCTCGGCTTACAACCTACTGATACTGACTTATACTAAGGACAACACACACACCCATGCACGAGAGAGGACTCGAACCTCCGACACGAACGGCCGCACGATCGTAAGGCCCCAGAACGCACGGTAAAAGTGGGCCACTGTACGAAATAAAAGCTTAATTCTGGTAGGAGGTACCCAGATAAGATTTTAATGTTATAAAAAAAAGCTTAATTTTAGCAGTAAATTTAGCGAAAGGTCCGTGTGAACTACCGGCTACTCCCTGTTGCGAAACCTTATTCCCTGGCCCAAATTGAGAACTGACTTGGTTCAAATTACTCTAATAACAGGGAGTTAACGATACAGTGGCCAATGTATGTAGGAGCTCACACGAAATTACTCACAGGCATTAATAAACATGCCACCACAATTAAAGTTATTTTTTAAAGGTGGCTAAGAAAATCATTTATGGCGAAAGGGAACTTAAACATAAAAAATTGCATCTGACCTTGTTTTCAGCACTGGAGAAAAACAATATTAAATAAAAGAGGGAAGGGGCTCGAAAACTACAATTTACAGGCAAGTCAAAATTATACTGAACTTAACTTCTTTATTCAGGTCGAACGCAAGCAAAATGGGGAACCAATTTTGTTAATACAATAAAAGTGCACCTCCTTCCATAAGTTAATACTGTCGATGCTCATCACTGAATTTAACATAAATTACATAAAACTTAACGCTACTGAAGAGGGAGGGGGAGGATTTACAAACAACACTTACTCGCTCACACATACGCAATGCAACAGCTTAACTCACCAAAATCAGCGTGCTGAAGCGAGTGAAGCGAGGCAGAAGCAGGCGCCGCTGTCGTAGGCGAAATTCAGCAAACCCGGAGGTACCACATAACAAAATATACAATAAAACTGCGAAGATGGCTCTGGTCGGTCGTGCCTGATTTGAGATGGTGTGTGAGTATAGCAAAGTTGCATTTAGATTAGACCGCGGGCACACACGCTAACGGCGACACACGGATACGTTACATGATCGCACTCCACTGAAGGTGAAATTTTTAAAAATCGGATTCATTGAACAAAATCACGGCGGACTCTTAAGTTGCAATCTGATAGTTAACCATCTAGTCACCGGTTTTATGAGAGGTTGCGTGAATTGAGGTGACTAGCTGCAAACCCCTGAAGTCGGAGTTTGGACCCATGTGGTTCCTCAAACCGATAAAATTGTATAAATTTAATTTCCGGAAAATAAAGAAAATTAACTACGGCATACAACCCCTAGAGCTGCGTATAATATCATAAGGAAGCTACTGAAATGCATCAACACACGATTGGGAGCGTTCACAGAAACGGAAGAATTTCCGTCTCAAAACCTGGAAAAATAAAATAATTAAAAGGTTGGAAAAAAAATTTAAAAACTACGGCATGCAACCCATAGAAATGTTTAGAATTACAAAAGGAAGCGAATGAAATGCGGCTACACGCGATAGGGAGCGATTACAGAGATGGATGAAGTACAGCCTCAAAAAACCAGAAAATTGAATTAATAACAAAGACAGAAAAGTGAGAATAAAAACTACGACATGCAACCCTTAGAAATACATAGAATTTCATAAGCAAGCTATTGAAGGAAGTTGTACAAGGCTGGGAGAGACTTACTGACAAAGACTAAGTGCATACATCAAGTTCGGAGAAAAAACAGCAAAATGAAAATAGGCGGGGAGAGAAGATCGCGAAATGTTAGTGGAAATCAGAAGAATACACGCATACTTACTTGTCTGATGGGCATAGAACAAACAATAGTGGCAGCTGAAGGCTTTGTTCTAAGAACCAAGCACGTGGAACACCTATCACTCACGGAAGGAAACGATAAGAAAGATTTTACATACACTGTACAAAAATGAACATATCGTCTGTTAGAAATCGGGCCCCACAAAGCTAGAAAGAATTTACACAGAGTTCGTACACCGCCACATAATCACAAAAGGTTTGAATATACCAGGCCGTTATCAAACTGCAACTAGTAACACATACACCGCATTTATCTGTTGGAAATCACTGGATTGAAAAACTAGAACACATTTCCGCGCACGATCGGAAGGAATATTCCAAAAAATGAATCTACCTCACCACGATCCCAGCACAAAGTGGCCACCGAGCGACCAGGAGGCGCGAAGGCTACCGGAAAGCAGGCAAAACCTATGAAAACAGCAGTGGTGGGGAGAGAAGATCGCAAGACTCGCACTGGAAAGGGCTCGTCGACTGGCTTGTAACCAAAGGGTGTAGAAACTTCTTTGGTCGCATCAGCAGCAGGGGTTGGTAATGACTAACTATCGTTTCTGGGCCAGAGAACCATGCATAGCGAGCTATTACTACCCACATTCAGACAGCCATTAGATACTCGCACACCCACTTAAAGGTAAAACAAGTACACATTCTCACAGGGACAGTAATAAATTATTAAAATAAGAAAATCCTAGCAATATTGACTAACATATCAGAAACTAATATTTTAAAACATGAAATAAAAATGCTATTCCTCATGCCTCGAAAAGATTGGGGTTCTAGTTTTAACAAAATGCTAATCTAATGACATAAAATAAATTACAATTTTATGAAAAATATATGGAAGACGACAGACGGTCGTCTTTCAACGGCTAGTCCAGCTTGGCTTTAGTTTTTACTGAGAAACAGATGTTAATAGTAGCGTTCAACATTTCTGGAAAAGTAAGATGCAACAATTTTCCTAAAGTTACAGCGTGCCTTAATTTTTGGTCAACTATCCCTTATCTGAAAGTATGTAAAAGTTAAGAGACCACTAGCTAGGTGCAGATTGTACAGGATGCGTGTATTTACATTATGTTGGAAAGAAGTGAAAAATCAAATGTTTGTTAAGCTTATGGGACTTAACTACAGGGTCATCAGTCCCTAAACGTATAAACTACTTACGAACTACCTTATGCTAAGGACGGCACAAATATCCATGCCCGAGGGGGGATTCGAACCCCCGACCGTAGTGGAAAGAAGTGAGTTCAGTAACCTTGACACAGCTTTATTTATAAAAACAGCTATATTTATAACATCTTTGTGTAGTACCACAACTCGATACTAGAAGTAGTCGACCGCGGCTAGGTGCTTTAGTGACTTCAGGAACGCGACAGTCCAGGTGCAGCACTGCACTCCGCCTCTCGGTTGTAATAGCTCCCGAGTACAGTGCACTTGCCACGAATAACTCTTTGCTTAGCAGAGGAGTTAGTGGATATAGCCATCGCATGCGCTGATACGGATCCTTTGTTTTTCTCCTATTCCTGCGGCAATTAAAGTTATCAACTGACAACTCTAAGTGTCTCGACTAAGTAATATCAAACTTTATTCTGTTAGGTAGTTTCGACTGTGTCGAGTGCTTCAAGACTCCACGAACTACTTCGAGAAGACATCCCTTAATAATCATATATCAAGTTTAACAACTGTATTTCGTGTAATTAATAAATGCAACTTTTACAGGACGCGACATCTTCAATGCCATCTAGTTGCCACCAAATCCTTCTGCCGGCCGCGGTGGCCGAGGGGACTGAGGCGCTCCAGTCACGGTCTGCACGGCCACTACGGTCGGGGGTTCGAATCCCCCCTCGGGCATGGATATTTGTGCCGTCCTTAGTGTTAATTAGTTCATAAGTAGTTTGTAAGTTTAGGGACTGATGACCCCGTAGTTAAGTCCCATAAGCTACACAAACAAAAAACCAAGTCCTTCTTCCTAGCACCCATCTATTGTGTGTAGGCCTTGTGGAACTTTTAGCTTCCGCCGCTGCGAGGCCTACTCAACCTTGGCGACGAGAATACGCAGAACCCACTGGTTCAAATGTTCAAATGTTTGTAAAGTCTATGGGACTTAACTACGGGGTCATCAGCCCCTAAACTTACAAACTACTTATGAACTACTTACGAACTAGGACGGCACAAATATCCATGCCCGAGGGGGGATACGAACCCCCGATCGTAGTGGCCGTGCAGACTGTGACTGGAGCGCCTCAGTCTCCTCGGCCACCGCGGCCGGCAACCCAACGGTTTCTGTACGTCGTAGTTCTCGTAGATTGTCGCGTGACCCCTACCCTCGAGTGACTATATGTGTCAGTGACTTTGACCAAGCTTTGCTTTCTTCTAACATACGTGCAACGGCAACTCGTACGGTGCCGAGTACTCGTTCGGAACTTTTGATTTCACAGAGACAAGATCGGCAGCTCCTTCAAGCAGTTAACGCCCTGTTCGAAGCATAACATCGCCAGGCGACTGCAGCGGCACCGCCACCCACACAGCAGCACACCGCACTGCCGACTTGTAAGGCCTCACCGTTTCATCCCTTCAACCAGGAAGTCGAGCGATGGAACTAGTGGACAATTTTTGGAGGCCCACCTCAACGAATGGGGAATAATAAATACAGTGCCACTCCATTTTTCGTTAGCAAACGTGGGAGTAGCAACCAACCGTATGCTCAAAAAACTCTTCCCCATTAGCACCGGAAGACCAAAGTTACGATGCGATCAAAGAAAAATTGTCGAAATACTGTGCTGATTCAGTCAATGTAGTGGCAAATGATTTCAATTCTTTCGCACTATGCACAAGCCTAACAAAACTAACCGTGAGTGGCTTGCAGAACTTCAGGGTCTCATCCGTGATTGTCATTTTCAATGCTCAAGTGGGCTTGTATACTAGAGGTCAGAAACGGACCGAGTATGAGCCCGATCTTGCGGGTTGCATACACTTCAAACGCCTCCCTTCAACCCCGCTGTAATTGCGCGAGTACAGCGAGCCTAAGTGCGCTGGCGCAGCCGCCCCATCGTACTCGCGGGCTCGTAGCCACCAGACATGAGCTCCGCGGGTACTCTGACGCCATATCCATACTCGCTGTCTCCGTGTGCTCGGTGACTATACGTTTGTAATTCATACAAATCTACAGTTTTATTCCGATCTTGACGAAATGTTGCATACTTGATCTTCAAAATAAGAAGAATATTACTGCATACACAATATTCCAAGTGGTGCATGGCGAAGGCTACTTTACTCATAGAATTCGACAAAATCAATAGTTTTCTTACGATTCTGTTGAAATTTTGCACACTTGATCTTCAGATCATGTATTCATCTGTTTCTTTCTGCAATGTATCGAAACAACTTCATACCATTGTACTGAAAATCATTTCCACACATTCACGCTATACTCTCAACTCATTCAATAAATTTAATAATTCTTTCAGCTCACTACAATGTTCTTGCAGATCAAGTGAAACATTTGTCACTCGATATTAAGAAAACAATTCGCAGAAGATTTTACAAGTATTGTAGTTTGATGTTAAAAGCTAAATTTATTTTCATTACTATGTAGCATCGAATTAAGTGAAGCATAACAAGAAAATTAAGAATGTGCTTTAGTAAAAACACATTTCATATAGTTTTTGGTAAAGTCGATTTTTCATCAAAAGTTGCTGTGTTTGAAATGTAGACAATATTCTGACTTTTCATTTGAAACAGAGCCGAACGATAAATGTTAATTCGTTTTCGAGACACTGGCGCTTCCATTTGCATCCCTGCGCATCGGGAATCATGTGGTCATATCAATCGTCAAATTTCATACTCATTTTAGCAACGAAGTTTTGCTTTATTCATTACTGCATTAAAAATATCACCAAATAAATGTATTAGAGTGAATGGAAAATCTGGAAGATGTCAAACTACTACGAAGACAAGTGATGCTGATTTTACGTCGGACTAACAGCCAGTTTTCAAAAGTATAATATGCAATTATATAGGACGCCATTGACTTACATGAATGTAATTTGAAAGAGACTATTTCAAATGAACCGGAAATGGCGGTATCTCTGAGGTACGGTAGACGTTGAAATCTCACAATTGTGTGTTTTTTAACTAAACGAAAGCCTTATTTCATTTATTAAAAAAGAATGACCTAGGTTTCGAATCATAAGATCATCTTCCAGTAAATAACTGATACAAAAAATGACAACCAAGAAAAGATAAACGTACCAACTCCCGAAGATATGGAATGATGACTTGAGCTTTAAAATTTATCTTTGAGACTCAAACCACATTATGTATGGATTCAAAAATTCTTTAGCATTAATTACAGTAACTATCACAATTCTGACAAAATTATCTAGAATTTTCCTAGTTCCTTAGAAACAAAATGATTGGTTTCATTTATTTAAGAAGCCATAAAATGTTGCATCCATTTATCTACTACACTGTCGACGATGTCCTATTACGAAATTAAAATTTTCTGTGTTGGTTGTTGATCATATAATGTTACAATATTTCACTAAACAAAACTGTACAGATATAAGTACGCACTAACTGAAAAGTATAATGCACAAATGAAAAGAGAACGAGAACTTAAATAATGAAAAACGAATCACTAGTCTATGACAAACACTTTCAGTCGTAAGGCAATATTGTTCGAACAGCCAATAATCTATGGACTGGGCGGTCACTCCCGCCGAGGGTTCGAGTCCTCCCGCAGGCATGTGTGTGTGTGTGTGTGTGTGTCTGTGCGTGTGTTGTTCTTAGTGTAAGTTGATTTAAGTAGTTTGTAAGTCTATGGACTGATTACTATATCAGCATGGTACAATAGTTTTACATACATTGTAACATTTTGAAGAACCAACAATAGTGCCACTTTCGATACAGAGCGTACGGCAGTGTGCTCGCCCGCTCCGCGCCTCCCCTTTCTGTGCCTCAGCTGCAGCGACACGCAGCCCGGCGCTGTTCAGGTGCAGGTCGCATGAGCGTTGCGACCCCTCCACTGCCAGTCTGCGCGGCCCCATTAGACTGCGCTGTGCCGCCCGTCTCAATTTTCATCCGCGTCAGCCACTGTGCTGCTTGGTTGCGCACGTGGGACGTAGAATGAATCATTTCCATCACACTCCTTAGTGATGGATACTAAAGCGTGGACTGATGACCCCGTAGTTAAGTTCCATAAGCAATACAAACTAAAGCGTGTACTGTCACAGTATTACCAATTCAACTTATAATGGCCATTTCAGCTGAAGGCGCTGCGAACTGTTGACTTGTTCTAACATTTATTTCGTATGACGTTCGGGCGTTATAATTACGTTCATTGGTACATATGCAACAGATAATAGAACTGTATTTTCTATTAACTCATTGTTGAACAGAAAAACAATTGAAATGAATATTAAGAATATAAATGTATTGTTTTACGATAAAACAATGCTGCATCATGTCTGAAAAAACTGTCGTTTTCAATACATTGTCGGCCGCGGTGGCCGAGGGGACTGAGGCGCTCCACTCACGGTCTGCAAGGCTACTACGGTCGGGGGTTCGAATCCCCCCTCGGGCATGGATATTTGTGCCGTCCTTAGTATTAGCTAGTTCATAAGTAGTTTGTACATTTAGGGACTGATGACCCCGTAGTTAAGTCCCATAAGCTATACAAACATTTTTTAATATATTCTTCTGAAGGAAAAATATGTGAACAGAAAAAAACCTGTAATGTTACTATGAAATAACTGGAACGAGTGCATAATACATTTTCTATTAATATATTTTCCTACAGAAAATTGTATGGAATTAAAATAAAATTATTTTGCAGTGTAACAATTTGGTTTTGGGGGTAGCTGATAAAAATACATTTGCTGTTA
Organism: Locusta migratoria; assembly: GCA_026315105.1. Classification (NCBI taxonomy): domain Eukaryota; kingdom Metazoa; phylum Arthropoda; class Insecta; order Orthoptera; family Acrididae; genus Locusta; species Locusta migratoria. The sequence goes on from CM048755.1 coordinate 513,698,574, forward strand.
ATACTAAAATCTAAGAAAGTAAAATGAAATTAAAATACTGAGGTACAGGCTAATAACTAAAAGGAAGATGTCCCCGCTGGCAGGAAGGACGCTGGTGTAGATTTATCATTCAATCTGCTGAGCCTTAGTTCGAGTAGTCGATGAAAACTGAAAATTATTTAAGTTTTCCTTATAAACGTACTTTGTGACGACGTATATTTGCACAATACCTATCAATTTCAGCAAGCGCTCAGATTACGTAGCCGCTCTGTGACAATGTGAGTGTACAATGCGGCCGGTCGCAGTGGCCGAGCGGTCTGCAGCAAGCTACTCACGGTCTGCACGGTCGCTGCGGTCGGGGGTTCGAATTCCCCCGCGGGTATGGATGTTTGTGCCGTCTTTAGTATAAGCTAGTTCATAAGTAGTTTGTAAGTTTAGGGACTGATGACCCCTTAGTTAAGTCCTGTAAGCTCTACAAACATTTGAACATTTTTGTAGAATGCGGAGCCACGTGCGTCGATCGTGTACTGACTGTCGAGTGTTGTCGGACGCCTTCGGCCCTCTTTGGCCGTAAACAAAGTTTTGTTCAGCGCGCTGCCGTCGGCAATTGTTAAGTGAACAGGAAGTACTAGTCGCGACGTAACACAGCAGTTGAGTGCCCGATCTCGCTTTGTTGCGTATCACTGGCAGAGCGAAAATGACCGACTCTAGCGTTGACGTTGCCTCTAATAAATCTGTTAGTTGCGAGACCGTATAGGATGCGAAAAGATAATAAAATGTGGAGTGTACGTACTTGCAAATATGCTGAAGAAGAGAAAGAGTGGCGCCTGGGAAAAGTCTGACCCTGTAGTGAACGCTGCAGGTGGAAAATACACGAAGCATGTACATTGCAGAGAAAACGGTTGTATTACTGTCTATTCTACCTCTTCCAGGACAAGACATAGATGCTCTGTCGAACAAAAACACAGGCCACGGAACTAAGTGTGGAGTAAGCTACCCCCGCCCCCCTTAACGAAACAAAATCTTATACATGATGGTACTCCTGTCATGATTTAGTAGAATTCGTAAGTGAAGTACCTTTCGCCATGTACCAGACGCATCTTATGTAGACCGTGACCTTCCGCTAGGATTCTTAAGTACCCTCCGCCATGTACCACACTAGTCTTACGTAGGCAGTAACCTTCCGCTAGTTTTGAATGTCAAGTGTGTGAAATTTCATCAAGAGCGTAATATAACTTTAGATTTTATAGAATTCTTAACTGAAGTACCCTCTGCCATGTACCACACGAATCTTACGTAGCCGGTGACCTTCCGCTTGTTTTGAATGTCAAGTGCGCGAAATTTCATCAAGTTAGAAATAATACTATAAATTTTGTAAACTATATACGTGAAGTATCCTCCGCCATCCACCACGTAAATCTTATGTTGGCCGTGACCTTTATTTTGAATGTCAAGATCATGATAAAAACGTAGATTGTAAGAAATTCTGTAACTGGTTCACCCTCTGCCATGCACTACACGAATTCCTGCAAGAGTGACCTTTCTCTTGGTTTGAAAGTGATGAGTGATCATTTCATCAAGTTTGGAATAAATCAGGCGTGAGTAATACAAATTCATAGGTAATTATCACGTGTACGTTGTATCTGTCGCGAATATTCTGCGCGTCTTCTGTTAAGAGTCACAGGCTAGGTGTGGCTCTCCAGGCTCGTCTCGGCTCGTCTGGCCAGGCTCGCTGTACCAGTTGCGCCCGCCAGCTCGGCTCGTTGTATTCGTTGCGCCCGCCGATCCGACCCGCCGGCCTCCGCGGGTTTCGTGCAACCGACAGCGCGGCTCGTGAGTCTGCTGCGGCTACCGCCAGGCCCGGCGAAGGCGGCGAGTTTGTTTATTTGTATAGTCCATGGGACTTAACTACGGGGTTATCAGTCCCTAAACTTACAAACTACTTATGAACTAACTAAGACTAAGGACGACACAAATATCCATGCCCGAGGGGGGATTCGAACCCCCGACCGTAGTGGCCGTGCAGACCGTGACTGGAGCGCCTCGGTCCCCTCGGCCACCGCGGCCGGCGCGAAGGCGGCGAGCCGCGTCGACAAGCCCACGAGCGTAGCGAGCCGAGCCGGTGACGTCATAACGCCCGCTAGCTGGTTTTAAGCAACATTTGGAAGCCCGTTTCGGATCTCTATTGTATGCGCAGATTCTATGATAAGGAACGCTATTGCCTAGAATGTTGCAGACTCTCGCATAATCGAGCAAATTTTGCAAGTGCCAGATCCTTCTTTGCAGGACATGGTGGCACTATTGGAACGGCAGGATACATTATATGGACGGTGTTATGCATCACTAGTGCAAGCGTAATTTATTGATATCTTCTGATTTGAGCAAATTCTACTGAGAAATATCATAATCTATGTGGATAAAAATCACTGTTCTCGTCGTAGGAACGGTTGCGCCGGCCGCGGTGGCCGAGGGGATTGAGACGCTCCAGTCACGGTCTGCACGGCCACTACGGTCGGGGGTTCGAATCCCCCCTCGCGCATGGATATTTGTGCCGTCCTTAGTCGTAGTTAGTTCATAAGTAGTTTGTAAGTTTAGGGACTGATGACCCCGTAGTTAAGTCCCATAGACTATACGAACATTTCAACATTTTGAACGGTTGCCATGATATATTAAAAAATACTAAGCGCCACTTCGCCTATCGTTGAGTTTCAATTTTGCAACACAAGTCCATATGCGACCAACCAAACTGTAGTTCTGCAACAGTAGACCAAGCGTCACCCGCCGGTCTTTAGTGATGCTAAACAGAATTTGCGACAGCGCTGTGTTCACCGATCTAGCAAAACATCTTGTTACCTTGCTATTTGAAATATGCAGTGTTGACGGATGTAATACCAGATTTTGTATTGTAATGTCGTGGAGTTTATGGTTAACAGGTGCGATAATTGACGCGTTTAAATAAAGTACACAAGTGCAAGAAGTATGTCGAATGGATCTGGATCTTGAAATGTAGGAAATCGTAAGTTACCTTTCGAGGTTAACTTCAAAACTACTTCATAAGGACCTAAATACAATGTCGTAAACTTTACGCATTCCGTTCTTCTTCTTTTTCTGGGGTGAATATGCAGCACGGAAATTCCAACGAGGGATCCTTCACTGAATGCAAATAACCGTAACAATGAAGAAACATCAAATGCAATAGTGGGTGAGCAAATCTATGATGTGTCTGTAACTTGTAATGAAGGCGAGAACTGCAGATCTGGAAGTAGCCACGTAGACAATGACGAGAGGGCAATAAACGTAAGTGAAAAGATCTCACAGAAGAATGTGTGTACTAACGATGTACAAAATAACATTCCTGTATCAGATAGAGATCAGTTACTGAAAGACAGGCCAAAAAGGGGCAGAAAACGTAAGTACGAAAATCAAGACAGAGACACTAGAAAAACATGTTGTATTCAAAACAAGGGTTACTTCACTCAAAGAAACGTCTTCAGAGAACCTAAAAATTTCCGACATTACCTCTGACCCTGCAAATGTTTGGAAAAAGTAGGGGAGACAGTGCTAAGAAAGAATTTGACAAATTTCATAGTGTTGTATATCATGATGCCCAGCGTGCACTGATTCGTTCTATTGTTCCTGAGTTTGAAGCAGAACGGAAAAGAGTGAAAACATCAAATAAACGAAAGAGTAGTAGGTTATACAAACTGTGTGGAGGGGTTATATGTAAAACTTTCTTTTTACAGACGTTGAGGATATCAGGTTGTGAAGTGAATAACGCTTTGAAAAATAAAAAACGTCCAGAAGGAGTTTGTGATTGTCATGGAATAGGTAGCGGAAAAAATAAAATAGATGATGCCCGTGTAAAACATTAAGAAATTTTCCAAATATAAATCACACTATAGGAGGGCAAATACAGAGACAGAATTCCTCACAGAAGATACGATTGTAGCAAAAGTGTATCAAATGTACTGTGAATACGTAAGTAAACCTTTAATTTTGTCGTCTTACAAAAAGGTGTTTTTGTCCAAATTCAATCTACGTAGGAAACATGTACTGTGTGTGACAGATTCTAAATAGAAATAAAACATTGTGGTAATAGAGTGGAGCTGCAAACGTTAAAGGAAGAGAAGAAATATCACTTGAAAAAAAAGCAGAAAAGGCACAAGATATGAATAAGAAAGACATAGTTGTAGCTAAGAGTACTCCTGATATTGAAACCTTTTGATTTACAGAAGACCTTGCCTCTGCCTAACATAATGTATTACAAAAGGCACCAGTGCGTGTATAATTTAGACATTCACTGCAAAACAACTTAGTCTTTGGTCATACTCGTGTGGAGGCCAAAACGGTTTTGCAAAATCACCCCACGTTGGTAAAGATTACTATGCGCTGTGTTCTCCCAGGGCACAGCTTTCTGCCCAGTGACAGTGATTTTGGAGACATACAGTGTGCACTGAAGCTACAACAACGGTTGTACACCGTCGACGATATTCTGAGTATAATGAAAGTATGTCGTAAAAACAATGCTTTGGTCGTTCACATAATCGAAAAGAGAGACCCTGTTGGAACGCAAATTCTCGAAAAACAATTAACAAACCTCAAATGTGACACAGAAAACGCAAAATAAATTGGCTGAAGACTAGAGACATTGGAATGAGAAAGGACAAACCTCTAAGTATTTTTATGAAAAGCGACTTTGACCAGGAGACTGCAGCTGAAATTTAGATTCAGAAAAAGGAAAGAAGAGGGCGATCTTCTTCTCACCCGTTGAAATTGAATGAACACTTAGTACCACTGTGGCCAGGAGGAAAACCGATTAGTAAGAAAAACTGGCGAACTTGAAATCTCTTCTGCCGCTGTTTCCGCAAGATGCAAGACAAATATACCGATCGTTTCGAAGTGATCCCAGTGTTGAAGACGACATCGATGGTTTCAATGAACACGTTGACTTCGAAATTGAATGCCAATAATAACAACTACCTCTAATTTTGTTTTGTATAAGGTTCATTATGTTCCATTTTACTGGGTTCGTACAGTAGGCCCATTGCGATGTACATTTGGTTACACTTACTTCCAATTCGAACCAATTAGAATGTATGTAGTGCTGTCATAGACATTTGTAGAGGATCCATGAAGTGTCTGTAATGTTATTTGCACCGCTGCAATTGATTTGTGTCTCATACAATTTCGTAAATAAATTGTCAGTGATACAAAGTTATACAAGTTCAAAATGTTCAAATGTTTGTATAGCTTACGGGACTTAACTACTGGGTCATCAGTCCCTAAACTTACAAACTACTTATGAACTAGCTAACACTAAGGACGGCACAAATATCCATGCCCGAGGGGTGATTCGAACCCCCGACCGTAGTGGCCGTGCAGACCGCGTGACTGGAGCGCCTCAGTCCCCTCGGCCACCGCGGCCGGCCAAAGTTATACCAGAACTTCGGTATTCATACGTTCTGCATGTTTTTCACAATACTTAACTTGTTCTTTATTTAAGCTTTGTTTTCAGTAACGTGGTATCATTAAGTTGTTTCAGGATATGAAAGGCATATGGCTTTTCAAGGCTTTATTTTTGTAATAGGCCTACTGCACAGTTCAGTTACGTTCAAGTCCTTTAGTCCACTGATGCATAACAGAAGTGCATAAGCAGCAATTAAGTATTAGTAGTCTAACGACCATTTGTGTTATTTTTTCGTGTTGTTTAGCTTTTGATTACGGTGATCTTCCACCAATAAGTGAAACAATAATAACCCTTCGTCTGTACAAAAAATTTGGAAATTTCAACAATACATACATTTTTAAGGGAAGGGATAACTTTAAACGCCATTATCTCGCTTATGACATTTTGGCGCTTGGTCTAGTTATACATAACACCGTCCATATGTAGCTACGGCCTCGTTCAAGCCTACACCTCATGTTTGCGCTATGTGTCAGCATATCGCACACCCACGTAGTCTTGTCCTAAATGCACTAATCAACATTTCCACAAGTCTTGTTCATCATGACAAACTGTGTAAATTTTCAATAAAAAGGAACTTGTTCAGGCGGTTTGTTTGAAAAGCACTGCTTATACAACCACAAGTCCTACCGGCCCTTCCAGAAGTCGCAACTATTTTCACCGTCCACGTGAACGGGCACCTCCGCCTATGGACACTAATAGTGTTTTTGCCTTGTTAAGCAACTCACCAGATCTCGTGTGCCAGTGATTACATCACAATTGGCTAACATGTTTCAAATAGACATGACCAAACTGTTTGTAAACTTAGTTGTAGCAGATCATATAGTACGCATGCAATTAGACCAGGGCCGCTCAAACACGGAAAACCGCACATATGCTAAGCGAGGTGCAGAGAGTATTTGCACAGTGAATCGGTTCAACTCGGCATACTTCGCCTCAACTCGGCTTGCTCGGTGAGGCTGTCTCTGTGCGCTACCGAATGCGCTGCCAGACGGCTCAGTCAACATTGTACTATGTAAGCGCAAGACAAATACTGGAATAGTGGAACCACCTGCACCAAAGAAAGAACAAAAATAAAAATTCCCGAAAGTCAATTTAAACCGGAATGGGAACACACTTACTTTTTTGTTCGTTCTGACGATAAAGCCAAATATCTCATCTGCGGGCACTAATTACGTGTGTCAGAAAATCGTCTACTGAAAGATACTACAGCAAATTGCAGTCTGAAAAGTATAGTGATATCAGGGGGGATGCCAGGGAAGAGGAATTACGGAAGTTGCGAAATCTTCCAGAAGAGAATTCTTTATCTGCATACGAGGTTGGTACAAGTACTTTACCATGTATATTTTGGTTCAAGGTCATTGGAAACGAAATAAAATTTGTTTAAATTCCTCTCAAACGTGTATTAGTGGGACTGATGTCCTAGCTGTTTAGTCCCCTAAAAACCAACAACAACAACAACGTGTATTAGTTTTTGGCCGGCCGCGGTGGCCGAGGGGACTGCGGCGCGCCAGTTTCAGTCTTCACGGCCGTTACGGTCGGGGGTTCGAATCCCCCCTCGGGCATGGATGTTTGTGCCGTCCTTAGCATAAAGTAGTTCATAAGTAGTTTGTAAGTTGAGGGACTGATGACCTCGCAGTTAAGTCCCATAAGGTTAACAAACATATGAAAATATATTAGTTTTTGTTTTCGCTTAAATTATTTCTAACATAACTTTTCTTCTCTAATTTAGGGTGACGAAGAAGAAGGGTGTTGCGAAAGGGCTCTCAGAGATAGTTACGAGGTTGTTCTACGTTTAGCAAGAGCTGAGAGGCCATTTATGGACGGGCCATTAATAAAAGAACATGATGATGTACGTAGGATAGACAGCGAATCCCACAGTAGCTCCCGCGTATAGCAGAATATGACATTCCAAAATGACAATATCTCGGAGATTCAACGACATTGCTGAGAATTTGCATGAGCAATTGGCAGCCAAAATTGAAAACTTCCTAGCGTACACCATCCCACTTGATGAGTCCACGGATATTAATGACACGGCTCAGTTAGCAGTTCTTTTACGTAGCGTGGATGACGACCTACATGTAACGGAAGAGCTCCTGGATATGATTTAGATGAAGGACACTGTTACAGGGGCGGATGTTTTAGCAGCTGTTTAGATGGCAGTTGAATGAATAGCACTCCCTTGGGAAAGCTGGTTTCCGTAACAACAGACGGGACACTAGCAATGAGCAGTAAGGCAAAAGGGTATATTGGCATACTGCGTGAAAGCTTTTGTGCAAACGTTATTCGTCTTCAAGTTGTGATGAATGCAGTGGTGCCTATATTGAACTACATTCGTACTCTTAGACTCACTCACCGTCAATAAAAAGAATATTTGATTTGCTTTGAAGAGGAGTATCCGGATATTCCCTCCCACGCTGGTGTACGTTTGTTTTGCAAAAGAAGGGCGATTTTCCGAATTTATCGACTACGCTACACCGTGGCTCAGTTGTTGGAGAGCAAAGGCCGTCCGGAGCTACTTTTTAACGACCCTGAATGGGTAGCTGATTTGGAATTTTTAGCAGACATTATAGCTCTCCTAAATGATTTAAGTCTGAAACTCCAAAAAGAATATAATCTCATCAACTATATGATCGGCAAAACGAACGCTTTCCCATATAAACTAAAGCTCCTCAAAAACAACCTTTTAGAGAAATATACGCTTCACTTTCCTGAATTAGGTAAACGAGATATAAATTGCACCTATAATAAGACTGATTTTTATAACGGCTGTAATCAAAACGTTACTGTGTTTTTGTTTGGCAGCGCGCTCTGAAAAATACGTCGAGGAGCTACAATCTTTTGAAAATGCGTTTAACGACCGATTGCAGGTAATGTACCAATATATAAGTAAGAGCTAAATAAATGAGATTGCGTTAAAAGTGTAACATTACAGTAAAAGCAATAGTACACACTACATGTTTATTGAAACCTACCGCCTTTTAGTACTTCGAAACAGCTACTTACGTTACACACATTTATTAAGATTGGTTTTCTTATTGTTTCAGGAAATTCCAACCCTTAGCCAATTCTAAATATTTTTTTTGTGAAACCCTTTTCGATGGATATTGAAAGTGTGCCTCCACAATAACATTTCGAACTGACTGATTCGCAAACCAATGTTCACCGATACAATACAAAAGGTTTGCTCCAGTTCTACCAGAATTTGTCGAAGGAAGAATTTCCCAAGTTAGGCCGAGAAGCAGCGAAGATTATTTCTATATTTGGCTCCGAATGTGTATGTGAAAGGTTTTTTCTGTTTCGTCTTCTACAAAAACTAGATTGCATGCAGGTGTTTGTAAATGTAATTTAAAAAGAAAAAAATGCTGCCGCGGTGGATTAGCCGAGCGGTCTAAAGTGCCTCGCTGCGGAGCGCGCGGTTGCTCGCCGTGGAGGTTCGAGTCCTCCCTGGGGCATGGGTGTGGGTGTTTGTCCTTAGATTAGTTTACCTAGGTACCGGAACCAGGTTATAAACTGCAGGACATACCCAGGGGCAGATATAGACTCTGACCATAACTTGTTAGTCATGAACTGTAGGCTGAAGCTGAAAAAACTGCAGAAAGGTAGGAAAATAAGGAGATGGGACTTAGATAAATTGAAGGAAAGTGAAGTTCTGGAGAATTTCAGAGGGAGCTTTAGGCAACAATTGACAGAAACAGAGGGAAATAAAACAGTAGAAGAGGAATGGGTAGCATTGAGAGATGAAATAGTGAAGGCAGCAGAGGACAAAATAGGTAGAAAGGCAAGACCTACAAAAAATCCTTGGATAGCACAGGAAATACTAAATTTAGTTGATGAAAGGAGAAAATATAAAAATGCAGTAAATGAAACGGGAAAAATGGAGTACAGACGACTAAAAATGAGATTGACAGGAAGTGCAAAATGGCTAAGCAGGAGTGGCTAGAAGCCAAATGTAAATCTGTAGAAGAATGTATAAGAAGGGGAAAAGTAGATACCGCCTACAGGAAAATAAAAGAGACATTTGGGGACAAGAAAAGCAACTCTACGAATATCAAGAACTCAGATGGTAAACCAGTTCTTAGCAAAGAAGGGAAAGGTGAAAGGTGGAAAGAGTACATAGAGCAGCTCTACACAGGAAATGAACTTAGAGACGATGTTGTAGGAAGGGATGAGGAAGTAGATCAAGATGAAATAGGAGATACTATACTGAGAGATGAATTTGACAGAGCCTTAAAAGACCTAGGTCGGAACAAGGCCCCAGGAGTAGATGACATACCCTCAGAGCTACTGAAGTCTCTGGGAGAGCCAGCCATGACAAGACTATTTGAACTGGTGTGTAGGATGTATGAGACAGGCGAAATACCCTCAGACTTTAAGAAAAATGTAATAATCCCCATTCCAAAGAAATCAGGCGGAGACAGGTGTGAAAATTACAGAACCATCAGTTTGATAAGTCATGGTTGCATAATTTTAACACGAATTATCTACAAGAGAATGGAAAAGCTGGTAGAAGCTGACCTCGGAGAAGATCAGTTTGGATTCAGGAGGAACTTAGGAACCCGGGAGGCAATACTCACTTTACGTCTTATCTTAGAAGATAGATTAAGGAAAGGCAAACCTACATTTTTAGCTTTTGTAGATTTGGAGAAAGCGTTTGACAATGTTGACTGGAATACACTATTTCAAATTCTGAAGTCGGCAGGGGTAAAATACAGGGAAAGGAGAGTTATTTACAACTTGTACAAAAGCCAGACCGCAGTTATTAGACTCGAAGGGCATGCAAAGGAAGCATCAGTTGGGAAGGGAGTAAGACAGGGTTGTAGCCTCTCTCCGATGTTATTCAATTTGTACATCGAGCAGGCGGTGAAGGAAAGCAAGGAAAAATTTGGAATAGGGATTAAAGTTCAGGGGGAAGAAATAAAAACATTGCGTTTTGATGATGACATTGTAATTCTGTCAGAGACAGCAAAGGACCTGGAAGAGCAGTTGAATGGAATGGACAGCGTGTTGAAGAGAGCGTATAAAATGAACATTAACAAGAGCAAAACAAAAATAATGGAATGCGGTCTTAGAAAATCAGGCGATGCTGAAGGAATTAGATTAGGTAACGAAACAATGAAGGCGGTGGATGAGTTTTGTTACTTGGGTAGTAAAATAACATACGATGGTCGCAGTACAGAGGATATAAAATGCAGAATGGCAATGGGAAGAAAAGCATTTTTGAAAAAGAGAAATTTGCTAACATCGAATATTAATTTAAGTGTAAGGAAGTCTTTTCTGAAGGCATTTGTGTGGAGTGTTGCCTTGTACGAGAGTGAAGCATGGACGATTAGCAATGCGGACAAGAAAAGAATAGACGCTTTTGAAATGTGGTGCTACAGAAGAATGCTGAAGATTAGGTGGGTAGATCGCATAACTAATGAAGAGGTACTGAACAGAATTGGTGAGAAAAGGAATTTTTGGCATACCCTGACTAAAAGAAGGGATCGCTTGGTAGGACACATACTTAGACATCGAGGAATCGTAAATTTAGCATTGGAGGGAAGTGTCTGGGGTAAAAATCGCAGAGGGAGACCAAGAGACGCGTATAGTAAGCAGATTCAATTGGATGTGGGTTGCCGTTCTTATGAGGAGATGAAAAGGCTTGCTCAGGATAGAGTAGGGTGGAGAGCTGCATCAAACCAGTCTCCGGACTGAAGACCATAACAACAACAGGTTTAAGTAGTTTGTAAGCTACGGACTGATGACCACACAGTTTGGTCCGATAGATTTACAGACATTTGATTTAAAAAAAAATGCTCTCAGAATTTCTGTCAGCCGATCTCTTGTTCCAGATCTTAGTAGCATCATTGCCCATAAACAAAAGACGACATTAGAGAGATCAATTTGTGCTGAAGCCAAATTTAAAATTGTTATAATTACTATTGTTACTATTATTTAAATCTCTTTTGTAACGGTAATCGTGTTCTACCAAACTATGCTCTACACCTTGTGAACATAAGTATTTGGTAATGACGAAGAAAACAGGTAAAAGTTTTTAAAAAGATCGAGACAGGCGGCGGGAGTGACACAAGCGTAAGGAAAGAGAGGCAGCGATACTGCGCAAAGCCGAGGAGTGGGGGCGTTTGTACCGTCGTCAGCATAGTGCAACCGTCTTCTGAACTGCACTGTGCGATGCGCCGGTGCATGCACCTTGAGCGGCCCTGAATTACACACTAATGCGACTGTTTCATTGCTTAATAGATAAACTTATCAAGTGCTTTATTCACCACCATAGCGTAGTGAGAGTGTGAAACTTTCTGCTTACAATGGACAGGACATACCAATACTGGGACTTTATACTGCGCCTGTTCAGCCGCAGCACACACTGGCTTGCCGCGAGGAATGGCCTAGTGGTCTAAGGCTTTTGCTACGGTTCGGGCGGCCGTCCCCGCCGGAGATTCGAGCTCTCCCTCGGGCATAGGTATGTGTTTAGCCCTTAGTGTAAATTAGTTTAAGTAGTTTGTAAGTCCAGGGATTGGAGATCATAGCCGTTTGCTCCAATACGTTTCCAAAGCTTTGAATTTAAAAAAACTGGCTTCTTTTCATGTTCTGCGCTCTCGCGACGCAATGAACAATTTTGGAATGACCATGTTTGATTCGTTCGGCTTAACTATCCTAGAAAATGTACTGTCCATTGATTCCACTGTGCCCACCGACCGTGGAAATTACTTGTGCAACGAATTTGCAAGATTTGTTTTTAAGTAGTTTGTGTTGCGCAAAGTACTTTGCTGCGCAAATTGAAATGAAAGACAATGCCCAACCGAAATTTTATCTCTGCCACGTTAGCTAAGTGACAAGGCTGCACAAGCCATTGCTGACTTAGGGGAACAAGGTCTTCTTGAACTAATTGCTGCTTCTCAGTGGGCATCGTCCTTAGTAATTAAAAAAATCCCTCCGGCAAATTAATTTTGTGTTTTCATTTCAAAGCTACTGTTAAACGTCAGACTGTGACTGCCTCGTCTTCTTTACATCGAGCGGAAGACGTCTTTGATCAACTGGCGGCTGGAAAGTACATTTCCAAGATAGACTTGAAGGATGTTTACTTGCCGGCCGCGGTGGCCGAGGAGACTGAGGCGCTCCAGTCACAGTCTGCACGGCCACTACGGTCGGGGGTTCGAATCCCCCCTCGGGCATGGATATTTGTGCCGTCCTTAGTGTAAGGTATAAATAAGTAGTTTGTAAGTTACCCCTAGATGAACAATGGCAACATGTGATGGTAGTCAACACGCATCTGGGACTCTGTTTAAGTTCAAACGTCTACCTTCTGGTGGGCTTCCGCCCTACCATCTTTCAGTGTTACCTACAACAGCATTGTGTTAAAGTGCCTTCGCGTTCAAACTACTGAGACGTCACGTCGTCTTCTGTCTCACGATGGAAGAACATTTGAATAATCTCAGAGTGCCTCAAAGTGAACAGACAAGTAAACTTTATTTCCGACTCAACTAGCATACCTACTATTGTGAACACAATCTTCTTCTTGAAGAACTAATTTATTACAACTAAACTTCTACACTATTGTAAAGTGTTGCGGGTGTGTGGGGTATTGAAAAAAACTCAGCGGAACGGAAACTGGCAGGGGACGCTAAATATATGAGGTGGGGATGTGAATTAAATTGGAATGAGAGACAGGAGCGGCTGACCCTGAATTAATAACTATGGTAATAAATCATGATATTAAAAATTATTGATAGAATATGGCCCTGATTCAATACTAATTGACAATCTCTCTAACACTTCCTGCAAGTGGCATAAAATATAAATTAATAACTTCTCCCCACCAAAAAAACTAATAAGTTTGCTAAGATCTGACAACTATTAATTTTAGAAAAACATGCTTCCTTTTTTTAACAATTTGTTTAATATTACCGTTAAACAGAAAAAAGACAATGAAAATCCAATACAAAACACAAACTAGATTGAACCTCCAAGTTTACAATTACCATCAAATGTGACAGAATAATCTGAACGATTATTACGTTACACTGGTCATTATCAAACTTGAATTTAACACCGACTGAGAAGTCAAAAAAAAAAAAAAAAATAAAAAAAAAAAAAAAATAAAACCTATCATGAATTGATACAATACTCGTAACAGAAAAACTTAACCGGAATATCAGTGCAGGGTTGATTTTCCTACCTACACAATCCCACTATTATGCAGAACCGATGCAACGACTATTTGTTGCTGGCGAGCGCTTTGCCATACATTACCAAACTGACGACTTGCGTGTGAAGGCGTTGCGCTACAGTGGCGTGGGCGCAGGAAGGCTGTAAGCTGTAAATTTACGCGACCACGAAATAAAAACACGCTCCGTTATTCGGAAGCTGTACTCCCTCCTATCAGCCTCTGTGTGCTCGGCAGTACACAGTGCCTACGATCTCAAGCAGTTCTGCCAAGTCAGGGCCACTTCAGTTAGCGTAGACAAGTATGCACAAGTACTGAAGGCCTAGATGACTCCAGAAGTTGAGTATTTCGTAACTAGTACCTCGATGCACTAGTATTGGCTGGCTGACCTTATCCAAACCAAAAACAAGGACTTACAGCTCAAGTACAAATCTCAGTGTGTACCCTGAAACTTATACAAGTTCACCCGTCCAAGTATTGGCTCAATAAGCAAAATCTCCAAGTCCGTCCACTATGAGAACAGGACCCGAGCAGACGCGTCCACTCTCCCCGTCAAGGCAAAGTCAGCTCTGTTTCGCACCTCCTCAAATATCTTTCCTGCACTGTATTCCTGACAGCAATAGAAAAATGCATGTACTGGTCAGTTTACATCATTACACGAACGATAAATACATTGAATAAAGATGAGAGTTGGGCTGCCATGTGTCACTATTTACGATGGTCGTTACTTCGAAGGTGGTTACAGAAGTTCGTTGGAGCAACCGGAGTGGCTCCTCGGTACAGTGTCGAATGGTCTTCGGTGACTTCTTCAATTGTGGGCTTTTTTTTCTGCGAAGTCTTCCACGAGGCTATCGTTTGCTTGGTGGATGAGAGACTGATTGGTGCGTCGCCTGGCTGGTCCCTAAACGGTGGTCGCCAGCCAATCGCGAGCCGGCGCAGGAATACATCGCTGGTTGTTAGCTATACTGCGACATCTGTAAGAAAAGGTCCAAATTAGGCTCGAGAATACTCTGTTTATTTAGAGTCTCATGTTTGTCGGGGTATGTCGCCTGCTAGCGACTGAATCGGCTCACCTGCTGAGATACATTTCATGGCACGCTACCAGCTTGTTAGGGGTAAGCTGACAGCACACACCTCTCTTCCGAGTGAAAGCTGATAGTTGGGGAGAGACGACAGCGATTTTCTGTTAACCCGCCTCTGGGGTGTAGGGTGTGGCAAGGTGGGCGAAACGGGCTGAGCTTTGCATTGGGAAACGCTGTGGCACCAGCAGCATGGGTACATTGTCGTCATCGAGCGAAAGCGGCAGTGACGACGTCCTGACAAAGGTTCTGGCTGGGAGGCGAACTGTGGTGGCCATGGTTCCGGCTGCTGTGTCGACTGCACTGCTGACTGTAGAGGCAGTGTCTTCTTTGTCGGCAGTGGTGCTGCAACATCGCCCACCCAGCGAATAGATGGTAGAAATGCAGGGCTGTCTGAGGAGGAAGGAGGAGGAGGAGGAGGAGGAGGATGAGCCCATGCTGGGGTGGGAGAAGCCTAAGAGGCGAGCTACCGGAGGCAGAGTTGGTTGACATGTCGATCGACGATCCTATCGTCTATGCGAACTTGGAAAATTTGTCAGCCTTTGGGGTGTAACATTACCGCATGGAGCCATCCTGCCTTAGGCCGAAAACTGCGGGCCCAAACTAGGGAACATGGAAGGAAATGAGTGGGCCCAGCCAGGACCTGCTGTCTAGGCCCAGGCCATGGGAGATGCAGGAGACTATGGTGTTGCCTTCCGTGGATGAGTTCAGCCGGACTGTGAGAGTCTATCAGTATAGAGCGATAAGAACTAAGGAACAGGGTTAAGGCTTAATCCAACAAGTGGTCTTTTGAATAATTTGTCATTTGGGCTTTGAAAGTATGGACGAGGTGTTCAGCCTCTCCGTTCAACTGTGGATGGAAAGGAGCATTTAGTACATGTTACTTTCTGTTGGCTGCACAAAATTCCTCGAAATCTTGGCTCCTGAACTGGGGTCCATTGTCAATAACTATTGTATTGGGTAAGCCTTCCAGTGAAAAAACCTTGTTGAGGACGGACAAGGTGATGTCAGATGTTGTATTGGCACAACAAGGCACAAAAGGAAAGTGGAAAAGGCATCAGTGATAAGGATTCAGTTGTGGCCTAAGAATGGACCCGCTTAATCTAAGTGGATCCACTCCCAAGGGGATGTTCGCTTGGGCTAGGAGAAGAAAGTCTGGGGTAGACGGGGGAGCTGTTGGGCACACATGGTGCAGCCTCAAACCATTTCAATTACATGTTTGGTAAGGCCAAACCAGAACCCGTGTTGAAGGGCCAACACCTTGGTACACACTATTCCCCAATGTGCTTGGTGTAAGAGCTGCAGAACCGTGGACTGCAGCTTCAGCGGAATGACCACGTAAGGCAGTGTCAGTTGTTCCATCCGCAGCAAGATTCCATCGACGACAGACACCTTGTGTCACATAGAATAGTAAAAGTGGAGCTACTGTTGGGCCTGGGCAGGCAGAACGGCAGGCCACCCTTGCTGAACATACGTGCCGATGGCTTGCAGCAACGGATCCCTGGTTGTAGCAATGACTACCATAGAGGCAGTGATGGGGAAACCGTGGAGGAGGTCTCGGACGTTGTCGTCTACCTGAAAAATGAGCAATTCGGAAGAATCAAGTTCTGGGACAAGGTACACGGATAATAGGGAAAGAGTGTCCGCATTCTCATTTTGCGTGGTGGATCTGAAATTCAGGGTGTATCTGAATTATGACAAAAGCAATATCCACCTCTTGATACGTTTGGAAGTCTTGGTAGGAAGGCAGGTGTCTGGTGAAAATAATGACAAGAGAGATTTGTGGTCAGTTATGAGGTGGAACGCCTTCCCATACAGGGAAGGTAGAAATTTAGAAAATGCAAATACTATGGTCAAAGCTTGTTTCTCTATCTGGGAATACTTGAGTAGGGTGTCGGACAAGGTTTTGGAGACAACAGCTATCAGGCGTTATGTTCCATCCTGAAGTTTATGGGACAGTAAGTCCCTAACTCCGTAGTCGGAGGCATCCCTTGCCAGGATCAATGGCAAGGATGGGTCATATGGCATGAGGCAGGAAGCTGACTGTAGTTTTTGCTTGAGAGTGGCAAAAGCTGTGGCACAGGCAGGAGATCAATGAAATGGTACATTTTTTGTTGCAAAGGCGATGTAGGAAGGCTGCCACCTGAGCCACTGATGGCAGGAATTTCCAATAGTATGAGACTTTTCCGAAAAACGATTTCAGTTGTGTGATGTGGGTAGGTTGTTGATTGCATCAAAATAGGAAAAGGACGGGGTGGTGCCCTGTTGTGATATGTCATTTCCTAGATACGATATGGAAGGCTGTAAAATGAGCAGTTATCTTTGTTGCATTTTAGCTCTTCCTGGCAGAGACAAGGAAACATTTTGTGAAGGTTTTCCACATGAGCTGCTGGAGTGGGACCTGTGACGACAATATCGTCCAGGCAATTAATGTAGCCTGGAATGTCATGTAACAGTTGTCCCAAGTAACTTTGGAAGATGGCTGGGGCACTAGCCAGTCCGAACATGAGATGTATTAGTCGGAAAAGGTCAGAGGGTGTTTTAATGACTGTAAATGGTTGGGAAGCTGGGTCGTGAGGAATCTGGATATATGCATCGATGAGGTCAGTCTTAGAGAAGTATTGCCCCCCCCCCCCCGATAAATTTTCTGAATAACTCCTCAGAGCGGGGAAGTGGCTAATCCTCAACCTGCAGTTGTGAGTTGAGGGTGGCCTTAAAATCCCCGCAGAGACGTAAGCGTCTGCCTGGTTTCTGGACTATGATGAGGGGTGTTGCCCAGGAGCTAAACTGGATGGGCTGAAACACTCCTTCACGTTGTAGGCGATCCTAAAAAAATATTCAAATGTTTGTAGAGCTTATGGGACTCGGGGTCATCAGTCCCTAAACCCACAAACTACTTATGAACTAGCTAATACTAAGGACGGCACATATATCCATGCCCGGATTCGAACCCCCGACCGTAGTAGCCGTGCAGAACGTAACTGGCGCGCCGCTCGGCCACCACGGCCGGCGTAGGGGATCCTATTCATCTTGAAGTGGATGCTGCAGAGCGACTGGCACCTGCCGCGCCAAACAGTATTTTGACTTAGGTGATGGATGGAGATGAAGTGGTGCAGCGAAGTTTTTCGCACACCCTATACTTGGCGAGAAGAGGTCCTGGCATTCTGTCCACAGGCCCGTCCACATCCTGGAAAGGAAACTGAGGTGAGTTGGATGCACATGGTCCTCAATCGGAAGGTTCGGCCGCGGTGGCCGAGGGGACTGCGGTGCGCCAGTCACGGTCTGCACGGCCACTACGGTCGGGGGTTCGAATCCTCCATCGGGCATCGATATTTGTGCCGTCCTGAGTATTAGGTAGTTCATAAGTAGTTTTTAAGTTTAGGGACAGATGACTCCGCAGTTAAGTCCCATAAGCTTAACAAACATTTGAACATTTGATTTCAATCGGAAGGCGTCAAACTCGAACAGGTCCACGGTGTTGGGGCTTTTGACTACCAGGGAGGAAACCCGTAGGCTGACGGCTTTGTACATGACGTCTGTAGTGAACTGTTCTAAGATTAAGATTTCCTGTTTGTTCTACATGAGAAGCCATCGAGAGGTTGGACGGAGCGGCGATGCACCCAACACGGTGTAGCTGGTGTGGTTGATGAAGAAGACTGCTGCGCCTATATCCGCCTGACGACTGAAGAGGCATCACATCAAGCAGTGGAAGGTGAGGTAGGAGAACAGCAGAATGAGGCTAGACGTCCTTCGCCGGCGCAGCGGGGGCACGTCACGCAGCCTTCTGCGCAATCGTCTCGTTTGTGCTTGTAATAACAGTCTCGAAAAGACGGAAGACGAAGCAGTTCCTTGCGGCGTCGGCGCGGCTGCTGTCGTGGTCCACGGAATGGCTGGCTCGTCTCCTGGTCCGTGGAAGTCCTTGTTGGTCGTTGCCTGTGGCGGTTGGCATTGCGACTAGGCCCTAGTATGACTGCGACGTCTTCTTGATCTGAGTTGTCGGAGTCTCTGAAGACGGCTACGTCGTCCCACGATTCGAACCTCGGGCAGCTGCCTTGGAAACTTCAAACTTAAGCTGCATCCAGGGCAGTTTGAATCATGTGATCTCATACCATGTCATACTTGTAAGATTTCCTTGTCGTGCGTGTGACAAATTTGCACTTCCGGCTGAGGCCCTAGAGTTCAGCTGCCCACAGTCGGCATGTTTGTTCTGGTATCGGCCGGCATTGGGAGAACTATACTATGGCGGCCACGATGTAGTATCTGTGTTATCTGTGACGGTAGTAGGCATTGAGGCATTGACAGAGGGACGACCAGCATAGGGCGTCAAGGGCTTGCAGCTTGGTTAGGAGGTAATACATGCATGAAGGATTCCAGGAAAGAAGGAAAGAAAATAGGCCCGCATGTCATTTTCATTTCTAACCTGGTGAATCCTGAAGTGCTGGCTTATCGTCTTCTCATTACTTTCCCCATCTTCTGAATCTTCGTTGAATGCTGAGTATGGCGGTGATGGTGGTGGATGGCGGAGGTTTTGAACTTCGGCGATGATTTGTTGTTGTGGTTGAGCAAACTGGTGAAAGAGTTGGGCCAGTACCGGTCGAACTGATAGCTCCTCTTGTTGTTCCGCCATCTTCTGCGAGGGTCCGAGTTTTTACTCGTCGCCAGTCTATTGTGAGCACAATCTTCTTCTTAAAGAGCTATTTTATTAGAACTAACCTTCTTATACATTAGTTACAATGGTCGCTACTGGGAAAGTGTTTACAGAAGTCCTTTGGAGCAGCCAGAGTGTTTCCTCAGTAAGGCGTCGAACAGTCTTCGGCGACCTCTTCCGTAGTGGGCTTCTTCTTCTTCTTCTTTGGAGTCTTCCACGAGGATATCGTTTGCTTGGTGGATGCGAGACTGACTGGCGAGTCGCCCGGCTGGTCGCCAGGCAATCACGAGCCTGCCTGACGCGAGCCGGCGCAGGGATACTTCGCTGATTCTCAACTACTCTGCAACATCTGTAAGAGTAGGTCCAAATTAGGCTCGAGAATATTCTGTTGATTTACAGCCGCGTGATTGTCGGGGTATGACGCCTCATAGCGATTGAATCGGCTGACCCGCTCATCTTGAGTTCATGGCGTGCTGGCAGCTTGTTAGCGCTAAGCTGACACCACACATAGGCGATGTGTTAACAGTGGGGTAATTCACCACTATCCCACCCATGTTAGTGCCATTGAGGATTTTTCAGCACCCAGGTGATTTCCAAGCTGTTTCAGACAAGATTACATATTACTGTCGTTTTATCACACAGGGTTCTTCCATTGCCTTTGCATCGAATTCGTAGCAAAAATATTCCATTTGTATGGCCTTATGAATGTAAAACCGCATTCCGGAAACTAACAATTTGATTTCAAGTCGTTGCTTGGTGCCGATCGATCGGAACAAACGAGTGGTGCTGTCTGTTGATACTTCTTCTTTTGACCTTGGAGTAGTTTTGTCTCACACAATTAATTCAGTGGATCGGCCGATCACGTTTGCTTCTAAATTGCTCTTCCGCGCGCAACAAAATTATTCGCAGATCGAGAAAGGAGCTCATTCTATTATCTTTAATGTGTCCAAGTTTCATGTATGTTTGTAGTGTCGTAAGTTATTATTAGTAACTGACCACACCCTTTGACATATTGTTTCATCCACCCACAGTACAAGAATGGAAACGGTGACCGGTTTTTGTCTTAATACCAATACGAAATTTTGTATCGATCAGCGTCTCAGAATAGCAGCGCTGACGCCTTATCTCTCTTGCCCTTTCACCATGACGATGTGTTTCGTGCACCTGAAAAAGTTTGCCTGTTTTTGGATGTTTAAACTAACAACGTCGTCGATGGAGTCCCTATCGACTTCCGCCGCATTGCTTCCCCACCGCCTCTGACGCTCCTTTGGGCATTATTTTGAATTATCTTTTTATGAAGTGGCCGAAGTCGAGTAAAGACGTTTCCGATCCTGTTTTTCGACGGTTATTTGCTCCTTGACGTGACTTATCTTTCTAGCAAGATGTAATTTTGCTTCGTCTAGACAATGATGTGCCTCTTTTATTGCAGCACGAACCCCTTCTGCTTCTGCACGTTGGTCATTAGGATATGGTGCGGACGAAACAATTAGCCCAATTTCATTATACAAAGATCGGAATGGATACTCAGACTGAAATATTGTGTTCTTATACTTCCGTCTGTGTCGAACATCAATCGGCACCGTGTTAGAAAATTTTTGCTTGGTCGTCCGCTACCGCGCCTTGGCAGCATTGGCATATCGATTTTGCGGACAGATTCTGTGACACGCGCTGATTGATTCTCATTGATGCTATAAGCACTTTACCATTTGTTTTTCCCATGCAGCTAACCAAATCTGCTAGTACGATTCGAACTTCGACCTCAGAGTTTTGCATTAGGGGTTTACCTGGAGCAATTGTCTCAGATAATGGTCGTCTTGTTTGTTTCCTTCAAATTTGAATCTTTCTGTGTTGCTAGTGGTATTCGTCATTTTACGTCTTCCCCGTTATATTCTCAGTCGAACGGAGAGGAGGAACGTTCGTACATTGAAAGCGCAAATGTCAAAGTTGCGTGCGTCTCACACTCGAGGATCCTTTATGGCTTTTTATTTGAAATGTTGCATGGTAGTCGTCATCGCACATTAATGCATCTGCTGCACCCTTTGAAGCACACCTTGTTGCCCGGCAACCCTCCACGTTTACTCTTCACGACATGATTTATTTTTAGTTGTTCCACAGCCCTCGCTGCAGGGCTGAAGGGCGCATTCTTCGTCACAAGGATCGCGTCGTGTTTGTGATTGCAGGTCCATGTGGCACCGTGCGCCAACACCAGAACCAGATACAATTTGGTCGTGGAGGAGACGGCTTTTCCTTGTTTTACAGAATGGGTAGCGGCGCGACTACAGCCGCTTCCAGGTCCGGCGGTTGGCACAGCGGTGCTTAGGACGCATGCGTATCCCATTGTGCCGCAGGTCTTCGCCGCCAGCCTCACGTGGTCGGGCGCTGCTACGATCGTCGCACCGCCGTCGTCGAGGTCGCCTCCCGAGAGCCTGGACGAGATGGACATTTATTCACCACTTTGGCCCATCACACCGGACGCACGCACACAGGACGGTGGACCGCGCCTTGGAGACATTTCAGAAGAGATTCCGTCCTCCTCCCGGTTGGAATGGCAGGACGCGGGTAGACATACCACTCCTCGTGCTAGGTCCCCAACGTCCGCCATTGTTTCACCGTCAGTCCTTCCTCCGACCGCCGTAAGCCTTATTCCATGGTGGGTGTTAGATTTGGGGAGGAGGAATATGGTATCACAACTCGACATTCCACGTAGTCGATCGCGGCTAGCTAGTTTAGTCATCGCAGGAACGCGACTGTAGCGACATCGCGTGTTCTGGTCGGTCACACCGCTCCTCTCACAAGAAGAGGGTCTGATATTGGGTCACCCACTTGGATCAAATTTTGCAAGGACGTTCTATGTTGAATATAAAGAGATACATGTTTCGGCTTTGTCCTAGACAGTAGGTTTTGAAGACATCAAGGTCAAAACTGATTATGGAAATTAGCGTTTTGAATGCTGTGCATCGAAAGATAATTTAAAGATGACCATTTCTTTCTAATATATATGGGGTCAGAAGTTAATGACGTTCGAGTAATTGACATTTTTGTGTTCTTATGCTGTAGCTTGCGTACTCGTGAACATGAGCGACTTACCGAGCGCCATCTCAGGACGAGCCATCCAGGCCTAGGACTGTCCTCCTTCGAACCTCCATCATTGCATTTTGTTAGATTTTTCGATGTATTTGATAATATTCTCATACTTGTAATATGTTTTCTTGTCTTATTTTAAAGTAGGGGCTCGGGAAGTGTGATCAATATTCAATTAAGTGTATTATATGTTAACAGCTATATTATTTGTGATACACGGTGCAAAAACAATACGCGCCAGTCACGGTCTGCACGGCCACTACGGTCGGGGGTTCGAATCCCCCCTCGGCCATGGATATTTGTGCCGTCCTTAGGATTAGCTAGTTCATAAGTTGTTTGTAAGTTTAGGGACTGATGACCCGGTAGTTAAGTCCCATAAGCTATACAAACATTAGAACATTTGAGCAACACCACCTAGAGACAAGGCCTTACAACAGGCCGTGCCTACGTCACACTTAGAGGCCGTTGCAGCCACCTCACTGGCTGTCCGCTGGGGCACGACCACCGCCGCGCAGCGATCGGCCAGTCAGATGGCGGCCGCGGCCTCTAAGTGTGACGTAGGCACGGCCTGTTGTAAGGCCTTGTCTTCTAGGTGGTGTTGGATCACGCATGCGCAAAGTGCTTTTGGCGGGGACAGTAATCACAGGAAAATCAACTGTAGGTACGCAAAGTACGTAAACGGAACGTTCAAACGTAAGCAAGTATAACACTAGACGAATCATGATATTGCGTGAAATGAAAGGAGCCAAAACCACTAAACAGGGGTCTATTAAAGGGCTAAAATCCCTCATTAACAGAGGATTCAGAATTTTTATGTTTTAAATCAGGTATGTTTCTATGTACGATGTCACGGGCAAAATCTGAATTAGTGCGTTTTGCATGGTTTGACAAATATTTGTATTTTGGTTGTTTCTGTTGTAACTTTCACCCTAACCGCTGTGAGATCACTGAAAAATTGATAGCCATCGATTGGACTCGTGCATATTAATATACTGTGTTAAGTCAAACCTCTCCCTGAATAACTCCCACACTGCAGTAAAATTAAATAAAAATTATAATGAGAAGTTATGGATCTAGGTTGCTATGAAAATTGGATTCAAGTTTGCAGAGAGGATTACCACATATAATTTAGTTTTATTTATTAAAAGATTTGGAATACAGTAATCTCTAAGGGCCGATTTGACTGGGCGTGGACACAACTCAGATATGAACAGGGAAGTGGAAGGTAATGTCCTGTCCCAGCAACATTGACTTTGTGGGCGCCAAGCGTTGGATGGGCGCGGTGCGGTGTGGCTGCGTGGCGGTTGCGGCGGCATGGCACACGCCTGCCCCGTGCTCCCCGGTTCTCCAGATGTGTGGCGCGGCGCGGCGCGATCTCTGAGCGAAGACGTCAAAGACCCTCGTCTGCTAATGCGGCAGCTGCCAGCATGTCTCCTCCCTTCTCCGGCGTCGGACCGAGTGTCCTCTTCGGTGGTTTCTCACGAATTTCTTCACTCCTCCAGCTACAGTCTCTCCTCGAATTTTGCGTCTCTTTGGCTCTGTGATTGGTGGGTCACCCAATAGCTGATCACTGTATTCTCGTCCACGCCTCTCAGTTCCCGGTGCAAATTTTCTGTGGGATGAAATGAGACTTACGGACTGGTGTCTATCCTCCATTCAAACGTGTTGCATTCCTTCTTGGTTCTAAAAAACAGTTCTTTGTATCAGCTGTATCAGCTGTCTGTGTTAGGCCTGTCTAGTATGCCATTTATCAGGGTCTTTCTCCCTGGCCAGAAACATTGTTTTGGTGTAATCTCTTTACCTATACTGCAAGTCAATCTCTCTCCCAATCGCCGGCCGCGGTGGCCGAGGGGACTGAGGCGCTCCAGTCACGGTCTGCACGGCCACTACGGTCGGGGGTTCGAATCCCCCTCGGGCATGGATATTTGTACCGTCCTTAGTGTTAGCTAGTTCATAAGTAGTTTGTAAGTTTAGGGACTGATGACCCCGTAGTTAAGTCCCATAAGCTATAAAAACATTTGAAAATTTTTCTCTCTCCCAATCACGCGCGTGTGCACTCCAGTTTTTTTTTTCTTTTTTTTTTTTTTTTGAAACGACTCCTCTGGTATCTGCAGACGAGGGCTTTCTCTGCACACTCGCTACTGTGCCCATTGCGTTGTAAGGGCCTCCCTTCCCTGCGTCCGCTGTCGCCATTTATTTGCCCGCTCCTAAAGTCAGGCTGGTTTCGCCGTGTACATTCTCACGAGAAAGCCACGGCAATTCGCCAGGCTGTCCCATTACAGCGGGAGAATGTGGCGAGGCGACCGGTGGTGAATGGTGAAGGTGAAAGTTGAGGGTGCCTTCCGCTGGCTCCGTCTCATTCCCCAGGCCCATGGGACGCTAGTGTGGCGTGCGGGATTGCTTCCATCAGCGAAGTCCCTAAACAAAAGCATCTCTGGCAGAAATATTACACAGCTCCCTACATGACTCTTAAGCTTTAGGCAGGAAAGGTTGAGAGTCATGCCACAGTGGCCCATTTATGATCACTAGGTTCGTTACACGTACACTGCCAAAGTAAATGAAACAAAATTCACTCACTGATTATGATCCAGCACATTTCACTGCACTTATTGACATTGATGTTTTAACTGAGACTGGAGGGATGACGATTTTAGTCGTGTCTTCATGTGTCATACCTAGTCTAACATGTACATACATGCTTGCCCTTTATCGTTACCAGAAATGCGCAAATAAACACACTGACAACTAAAAAACACATAATTAACACAAATATTACAGTGAACATCGTGTCAAGGTTGGAATTGTGAATAAAACACGTGCAAAATAGGAAAACAAATACAAAAACAAAAACAAACAGCCGCGGTGGAGTAGCCGAGTGGTCTAAAGCGTTTCGCTACGGAGCGCGCGGTTGCTCGCCGTGGAGGTTCGAGTCCTCCCTGGGGCATGTGTGTGTGTGTTCGTCCTTAGGTTAGTTTACCTAGGTTTAAGTAGTTTGTAAGCTACGGACTGATGACCACGCAGTTTGGTCCGATAGATTTACAAACATTTGAACATTTTTGAAAAACAAACACACCAGACGATTTTCATTCATGTGCACCTTTGAGATCTAAATTACAAATGGAAATAATGTACCCATGAAAGACATTTGACACTTGGTTACCTGAGGCAAACATAAGTGTTACAGTAATCAACAAAATACAATTCCACAGGAAAATACCCATAATATACACAGCTGAGAAATATGCAAGTAAACATTTTCTGTCATAATATTGAAGAAATATTTATATCTCATCAATAGCAACATAAAAGAAAGAAAATAAACACATATATAAGTTAAACATTGGAAACAAATGTTCTATGCACTTCTCTTAATAAAATATATGTCAGCCAAAAATTATATCAGTCCAAACACCTCTCCTTCAAAATAAGGCAAGAAATGGTATTAAAAAAATGAAAATATTTGCAAATGCATGAAAAAATCGCACTGTCGTATTTTATGGCCCACTTTAGATATGCCAGTACTTTTATGATTAGTTGCAAACATTTCGGCCAAAAATAATAAAAATATTAATAATAAAAGAAAATGGACGATACGATTACCACTCTACTATTGTGATAATATCTATGCGCCCAACACGTAATATTCTTTCTGACCATATTTTAACAAACAACCAAATTACTGGATATTTAAGCTTAGCTTTGACAAATATACTCTGTTTTTGAACTTATACCTCTATAAACTATTATGTTTCATATCTCTCCTACATTTTCATTATCTCTTTATGTTAAAATATTATCACCTCTTTTTCTTTGGTAATTTGTTCTAAGTTTACTTTCTTTGCCTGTACTGCTTACGAATAACTATTGCCTAGAAGAAATGTAGCGTACATTTGGCGTTCGGAAATCAATTCGTGACATTCCTCGCACGAAACATTGCCAGAAACTCTCCCTTTACATACACCATATTGGTTTGTGTATTTGATAATTTTCTTATTATAACTCAAGCGTTGTCATTTCAAAGCAATGGAACACTGAATATTGTCAAAAGAACGTCGTTGTTAGGACAATAAATGTATAAAAATGCAATGTTAGCAGATAATATCTGCCATCGATGGTACGAGAATTACGGATTACTCTCGCAGCTGTTCGGCGTAGCTGTTATGATAGTATTAACTTCGTAAATAGATTTAGTACTAGAGTTATGTGGAATTAATTGTTACCACATTGATTCCGTTTGTTATTTTATCTGTAACATAATTTTTCTCTTTATTTTAGTGCAGGATAAAAGAACATGAACAAAGTCATATCTGAAATACAGAAAAGGTAATATGATTTATGTTATTAGCGTCCATAGCAACCACACCAAGGCAAACATTTTGGTATACGCATTGATTCTTATTAATGACTTTCAACATATTCCATAAGTAGTGAATAACTGCTTAGATATAAATAAGCAAGGTAATTTAAGGCGATGTATAAAATTCCCTACTGTTTCATCAAGGAATGTCATTTCCCACGTAGATGTAGAACTTCATTTAAATATGAAACTACCAGTATCAGCACGTTGTTTAGAATATTCACTTTTACAGTACCCTCCCAGTTTATGTGCATATACTTCTGAAGAAAATTGTTCAATTTCTTGTTACGTATTTCATGGCATGTTCACGAAACAGAACAAATGCACATTTTAGAGGTAGCACTCTTACATATGCACAACTCTAAACATTGCAGAACATAGCTCTATTTAATTAATAAGGGTGACCTAAACCCTTTTAGGAACCAAAGTGAAAAAAAATAGTATCGGTCACTTTCGAACTACTGACCATGTGCATCACAACCTAACGCACTGCACCTTACACCAAGGCGGATAGTTACGAAAGTGTTCCTTAATTCTCGTACTATTGATGTCTGTTGTTAATTGCTAGTGTGGCATTTTAGACACTAGATTATAATTTATCGTACTAAGAACAACGTGTTTTTGTAAATTTTTCAGTCGCCATTGCTTTGAAATGTCAATGCGTAAGGTATAATAAAAAAATACAGAAAGCAAGATGGCGTATGCCAGAGAGTTCTGGGCGAAGAATGTCACGTGACATTTCCGAACACCTGGTTTGTGTAAAATGAAGTGACGGTGCGAGTTATGGAAAAACGTAAGAGAGGCAGAGCTGTGGAGAACTATATCCTCTGCAAATTCATTTATTCAGTTTTCGTGTCAGATGAAGGGTTTATCTGCAATTAAATTTCCTGCTGAAAAAAGGCCATTACAAACGGCTTTTTTTTACTGTTACCAACGTATTTGTTGTCTGAAATATTTAAAAACGGGAGGTTCTGGTCTATAAAATTTGATGCCGATCGACTGAAAAGTTCGACTTAAAAAGTGGAACCTCGTTACAGACAGACATAGTCAAATCTCCGTTATTTTTGCAAATATATCTTAAACAATACGAGATAACAAAAAAGAAAGAAGAAAAAAAAAGAGAGCAAAGTTCTAGTGAATTTTCTCCTCTTCAAATTGGTTTATTCAATTTTTACATAAGCCTTTATTTTCATTTAAATTTCGAGCTGTCAAAAGGTGATCACAAAGGCCCACTTTAGGTTACGGTAGTAACACTAAAGGTGGGCCAGAATCTAACAAAACATTTCCTTGATGAAGATTCGAACCTGGATCCATGGTGTGTCAATAGAAGCCGTCGACTGGTTCATTGGTGTCGTTTGTTCGTACTTTTTTGAGGTTTCTCTTTACTTCTTGCTCCGTTTTGTTTTGCTGCAGAGAGCGTTGGGCCCTCTGTCCGAGAAACTAGACAGGCGACGGCGCTCATTAAGACGCTCATGATTACGAGTATTCAAGCTACAGCATGAAAGACAAAAACGTTAATTGCTCGGATGGCATTAACTTTTCACCCCATATATGTTAGTAAAAAATGTTCATCCTTATAAATCGGTCACCCACATGTTAGAACCTCATTTTGTCACTTCTTACAGCTCGCGAGTGCAGATCAGTCACCACGAAGAACTCTTTTCCCAGCAGAATTGTTGACGGCGATAGCCATCGCATCTGCTGATACGGATCCTTATTTTTTTCCAGTTCCTGACGCAGATGTAGTTGGAAAGTGACAACTCTAAATCTCCGAACTAAGTACCACCAAACATTCTCCTGTCACGTAGATTCGACTATGTCAGGTGCCTCTAGAGTCCACAAACTACTTCGAGAAGAGTCACAATTGTTTGTCATGTGACTAATAAATGCAACTTTTACAGAACTCTGTATCTTGAATGCCACGTCATTCTTCGTTGCACCCATCCATTGCGTGTAGGCCACATGTAACTTTTTATCTCTCGTCGCCAAAAGGCCTACACAACACTTTGCATGTGACATTAGTTTATTGTGTGCATTGAAGGGTTTCAAATACCTTGATTCCAGACTGATCTCACTTTGTCGCTTGTTTCTGACATAGGTGACATAGGTGTAATTATTTTAAGACAAGAAATTAATTGCAACCTAATGTGCTCAGATTCTAAAGGAACTGATTATGATTATATTCTCATTCTCGGTGCGTACTTCCATGTTGCACAAGTTTTTAAGAGGATTTCGAATATTTCAATACATTCAAAACTACATACTACATTCTGGGAAACTAGGTATTAAATTTCCTTATAAACTTCCTTTACGCCTTTTCCTTGCTTTGCCTGTACATATCTTGATTTTCTTACCTACTTGCCAGATATAACATTATATATTGTCACGAATGAGACGTGCTAATATTGACATTTTCTTAACAGTTTATCAAATGTTCAAATGTTTGTAGAGCTTATGGGATTTAACTACGGTGTCATCAGTCCCTAAACTTACAAACTAGCTAATACTAAGGACGGCAAAAATATCCATGCCCGAAGGGGGATTCGAACCCCCGACCGTAGTGGCCGTGCAGACCGTGACTGGAGCGCCTCAGTTCCCTTGGCCACCGCGGCCGGCTTAACAGTTTATACATGGACATAAAGTATTGTTTGTTTCTAGCTAAGTGTTCATTTTTTCAAACTAGTAGATAAGTAAAAATACGTCTGCATGTACGCCTACAACTTTCGTGAATTTGAGTTACGAAACTAATCAGAATCAATTGAGAATGTTCATTAACTCCAATATAAAACGTGCATTATTCTCTTACTTTTCAGCATCATTTGAAAATTTTAAAATTAAGAATTCCGGATTACAATTTTGATATCTGCTACAATATAAACTGCACCATAGCTACAAAATATGGCATTTTTAATGTTCTGTGGCACTTCAAATACACACATAATTGAAAATCTTTTCGCTGTATGTTTAGGCAACTTAGCCGTTTCGTAGCGCTGCAGCTGCAGAGCTCCATGGGATTTTCGTGACTCTTATGTTAGACTTGTACCTACGTAGTGGTTGCCGGCAATTCCAGCCCAGCTGAGAGTGCGTGTCCGTCTGCCAGTATCGCTGCTTGAATCGTGTTTAACAGCGTAAACAACGGCCACGACGGAACTGCCCAGCGGCATGATTGCTTCGCTAATGGAAACACTAGCCTTGGTACATGCTGCTGATCTGCTGTTGCCTTCAAATTTTAGGTTTGTTTGCCAATGACTTACCAGACTAGCAAAGCCAACTGCCTGTCGATTCGCTAATGGCTACCAATCACCAACAACGCACTAATGTGCTTTCCAGCTAACAGCCACACCAGCACAGACAATGGCATGTTGTACAGCCATCGGCATCTTCTTGAAATGTCCACTAACATTACATGTGTGATGATAAACCGGCATCAGTGGCCGAGCGGTCTGCGGCGCGTCTGTCACAGTCTGCACGGCCGCTACGGTCGGGGTTTCGAACCCCCCTCGGGCATGGATGTTTGTGTCGTCTTTAGTATCAGGTAGTTCATAAGCAGTTTGTAAGTTTAGGGACTGATGACCCCGCATTAAGTCCCTTAAGCTTGACAAATATTTCAACATTTTTTGTGATGATGATAATATCTACAGAAGAGAAATGGACAGTACATGTGGGGTTCGAATAGAATCGGTAAGCAAGTGTTTTAACTACTTTGATATATTTTTGTTCCTCGTATGTCTTGTTTCCCTCTTGCCTCAACCTTCAAACGATGTGTATGCATGTTTTAGTAGCTTAGCTATTCTAATAATAATAATAATAATATCATTTTAAGGTGACGTTTATTCCAACAGTTCATTATATTAATCTTTTATACATGAATGAATTATCCATATTCTGTAAGAGCAATATTTAATGAGGGAAATGATAAGTTCGGCAATGTGATGCATTCGTTCGCTATCAAACGCACGTGTCTTTTGCATAACAGAACCCGCAATTTTTTTTCTCTCCTAGTATGAAGTCCGCGTGCATTAATTACTGTTGCATGCGACTTACGCGTAGCACTGAACAGTAATTTATGTAGTCCGCACTATCGAACTTGTACTATGTCTCTCACCGACATCTGTGCCTGTTACCGCAAACATATTGACGGTATTACGTTCAGTCATGCATAGACTTTGGCCTGTGTGAGTCAATTCAACTAAATGCTGACATTTAATACATATTATTTACGGTTTTCTTATCTTTAACACAAACGTAGGCTGCTGTAATGTTTACTCCCTTATGAACAATTACTTTCCGATGTCAATCTCATCGCACATTTGTAAAGGTAACTGAGCACTTTCGGAATCTAATAATAACAGGAAATAGATACAAATTTTTTTTCGGAATGAAATAAAACTTTGTTTGGAAATCTTTATACCGAGTGTAGTATTCGTTGTTGAATTGTTGTACTGCTTTCTCAAATTTGTTTTCTATGCATTGTTCACTGGTGTGTTCCAGATGGACATAAATACATGAGATATTAATAGTAAATCTTACCTGGACTCGAAAAACTAAAATATTACAGAATTTTTCGACGATATCTGGATTACTATATACAACGTCTGTCCACAAAGTAAGTTCCATTTCGTTATATAACGCAAATGTGTACAGATACAGCAAAAATATTTATTGTACAGAAATCTACAACTGTTAACTTCTATTCTATATAGCTTCGGAAATTTCGTAGGCACTTGTCACTGTGTGGTACAAGTTTTGTATGCCTTCTTCATAGAAGGTTGCCGCCTATGTATTCAACCATGTGTTAACATATTCTTTCAGTTCGTCATCAATTAGTGGTCGTGCGATTTGCGGAACTTTCATAGCAAGGGCACTAAGTGTAAACTTACTGTTGTGCCCAATCTTCTCTTGTATTGTGTGAACCCATTTATCACTAACCACAGACCAATTGCACGCCAAGAAAACGCAAGAACAAACAGATATTAATAATAAGCAGTCAAAAATGCTTACATGTAAACACAAACACAGACCTCAAAACGCTACACAAATAAAACTCATGGTAGTAAACAAAAACAAGAGTTAAAACTCTTAACGTAATAAAACACCTAAGACAAATACCAGTCAACAATCAGCAGGTTTTGAAGTAGCACCCTACGTGCCGACTCACAACAGTTCAGGTACACCAGCACAAGTCGAATTAAATTCCAGCCTCAAGAAGTTTACACGTTATATTGCATAATCCAACTTTTGATTTTGCAAAAAACAAGGTTAACAGTCATTAATTAACATTAAAACATACCAATGACAAACAAGAACTATGCAATTACACCTTTAAACGACATATAAGTCAAATGCACATAGGCTGTCCAAGCTGGCGGTGGAGGCACACGCAACACGGCTACTTTCGGCCATTCAAAGTGAAACACACGTTAGTATGCGCCGAGCGAAACTCGCAAATTCCATATATCCGGCCAGAAACCAAAGGCCCAAGCAGATTCCAACCTCGCCCGCCGCTACGTCTCAGTGTCGAGCGTGTGCGTGCCCAAGTTTAAGTCCAGCAGGGGTGCCACCATTGCTGTAACTATCTTTCCTCCTTCGCCAACTTCCACAAATCTACTGACCGACGCGCTCTCTGGCGACGAGTGCTCTTTCGCGGAAGGCGAGTCGAGAACGCCTTCTAAAACTAAGAGACAAATGACGGAGCCACGCGAGGAATTGAAAGGCCGCCGAGCCGTGACACGTCAATCACTTTTGTTAAGAAATTCGTCAATGGATTAGGGGTAAGCCACGGAAAAGTCCCCTTAGTCTCTTTTCAAACTGAACGTTATACTGAGTTAAAATTATTATTGAATATAGTAAATATTTTATGCAGCATGGGTCGTTTTTTATTTCTGTTTTTGTAGATCGATTTCAATCACATAATGACCATCTTCAATGCACCAGTCATCTTGATATCAGCTATGCATAAACATATGCCATACTAGCTGAATGTAACATTTATTTTGAACATATCAATAATTTTCATGGTTGGTCACTACTGTTACATTCAGCTAGTATGGCATATGATTATGCATACCTGATATGACTGGTGCATTGATGATGATCATTATGTGATAGAAATCGATCTGCAAAAACATTAATAAAAAACGACCAATGCTGCTGCATACAATATTTACTATATTCATTATTTTGTGGTCGCTGAGCACACTGTTCCAAAAAATGGAATCAAACCTAAAAAATTATTATTATTATTATAGCTGCTGCACTTTATTAAAAATGTGTACTGCTGAATGGTGGACACTTTTATGAGCCAAAGAAACTGACATTATATCTTATTAATATGTTCCTTGTTTGTAGTATTGATCCCATGAATTGAGATGTTGGTTTAAAGAAAGGATATATTTTAAATAACAAGTTACATTAGAGAGTAAATATATTTGGTTCCAATAATTATTATCCCCAGTTCTTGTAATTGCCTCAGCTGGCTGTTCTTGAATTGACAACGTAAATGATTCATATTGCACGTTTTAGGGCTCAGAAAACCTTAGCTTGGCCAGATGAGTAACTCAGCAAACAATAATTCTGTATCACATTATGCAATGGAAGTATGCATAATGCGAAAGTTTCTTTTAAATATTTTTCTACCTCCTACATCCGACAACATTGGTAAGCAAAAAGGGACTTTTTTAGGCGCTTCAGCAATTCTGTGGTATGCTGTTTCCAGTAAAATTTATTATCGATCTGTAAACCCAAGAATTTGACACTGTCAACTTTTTCTGTCTCCTTGTTACATTTTAGGCGTATACGCCCAGTGGCAGGAAATTTTTACAAAATCTAAGCTGCATATGTGGTAATTTTCTTGTAATGTGAGAAGGTGTTTTTTGTTGTTGTTAATTCTAAAGATTTCCATATCTGTGTCTCTGGTGATAATTTTGCGTTGGTTTTGGTGTAAGTGTTCTCCAAAGGTGGAATGGTTTATCCTATATTTCCATGTCCTTAGATGTTCTTTGTATCTAGTATCAAATGTTCTCCTTGTTTGATCTATGTACCTTCCATCACAAGTATTACATTTCAGTTGATATATTCCTGATTTCATGTATGGGTCTGATTCTTCCAATTGTTTTTGGGAAATATTTCTGAAATGAGTTGTTTAGTTTGATGAGCTATTCTGATGCCTTGTTTTTTGAAGATGTTGGATATTCTGTGAGTGTATTTGGGTTTGTATGTCATTGTATACCATCTTTTGTTTTGTGTGGATGCCTCGTCGTACGGTCTGGGTGCAATATTGTCACATCGTATTGGTTCTCACAATCGTCCTATTGCCTTTGCATCCAAGCTACTGACGCCAACGCAACAGAATTACAGTCAGATAGAGAAGGAGGCCTTAGCAATCATTTACGGCGTCACAAAGTTTCATCATTATCTCTATGGTAGAAAATTCTATTTGTTGACAGACCACAAGCCTCTCACGTCGTTGTTCTCAACCACAAAGCCAATTCCGCCACGTACGGCACAAAAGCTTCAGAGATGGTCCTTGATATTGTCTAATTATCAGTATGAGATTTTGTACCGACCTACCACTCAACATGCCAACGCGGACACACTTTACCGACTTCCGGTTGGCCAGGATGTGTCGTTTGATTCTTCAGAAATGGCATGTTGTCACATAGACTCCAAAGATGCTTCAGCTGTCGCAGATTTCCCTTTGAACTCTCTTCGGGTTGCACAGGAAACAGCGACGGATGCAGACCTAAGTGTGGTAGCACGTCTTGTTCGCTCTGGGTGGCCTGCCAGAGTCAGACATTCAACGGCCTCTGGTTCGACGTTATTTTGCACAACGTCATGCATTATCTTTAAGTCAGGGTGTACTGTTGTTGCATACCGACAACGAGCAAGCAAGAGTGATTGTTCCTTGTTCCCTGCAACGAGAAGTGTTACGCCTCCTGCATCAAGAAACATTGGGGTATTGTTAGGACAAAGCAACTGGCCAGACGTCATTGTACCTGGGTTGGTATGGACGCCCAGATAGAGAGTATGGCGTCACAGTGCACGGTTTGTGCGGAGAATCAGGCGGCTCCTCCGTAACGTTTCTCAGACTGGCCACGCCCCAAGGGACCATGGCAACGTTTACACATTGATTTTGCCGGACCTTTCTGAAATACGTACTGGTTAATTGTTTTAGACGCTTTCAGCAAGTTTCCTTTCGTGATTGCCATGAACTCAACGACGGCGTCTAGTCCAATCAGTGCCTTAACATCAGTGTTTTGCATCGAAGGTTTGCCTGAAACTATCGTCAGTGACAATGGACTACAGTTTGTTAGTGCGGAATTTCAACAGTTATGTCGTATGAATGGCATTCAGCACATAACCACCGCACCTTTTCACCCTCAGTCAAATGGTGAAGCAGAACGTTTCGTTCGAACATTTAAGTCTCACATGGAAAACATGAAAGGTCAGCACTCCAGGCAACAAGCTCTTCAAACGTTCCTGTATACGTATCGGTGCAAGCCACGTGACGGCCCGTCTCCTGCCTAGCTGCTACACGGCCGCCGTCACCGCACTCTCCTTCACCTGCTGCAGCCTTCCACGCACCGAGTCGGTTCGTATGGCGCTACGCGTTTTCAGGTTTCGATGCCGGTGCTGTACAAGGTGTTTGCTGGGAAGAAACGTTGGTTACCGGGCACCATTCAGAGCGTGCTCGGTCGCAATATGTATGTTGTACGTTCTTCCACAGGGTCGCAGCTGCGGCGCCACGCAAACCAATTGCGCCTGCACAGGCCGCGCGATCCTGTCTCGGGTTTCTTGATTCCAGACCCAGTTCACCGCCAGAGAGCACAGCCACATCGTTCGCCGCCGGGCCCAGCGTTCCCGGACTACGAGATCGTCCCGATGGATGTCGACGCGCCTCCTACGCAGTCAGCCCCTCCGCCTCCGTCGCCGCCTCAGCTACCAGCGTCAACGAGAGAGACTCCGGGACCGTGTGTGCCCCCGCCGTCTGGGCCACGCACCTCAGAAGATGACCTGCTCCCTCTGGGCGGAGGCGTACGCCCTTCCCCTGGTTTTGGTGGGTTTCCCGGGGGATCGCAAGGTGTATACCGGGGCGCGGACGGCATCTCGATCCCAGCCTCAGCTACGACGCCCGTCCCACCAGTAACGCCCCCGCCCAGGCCGTCCTCCCAGTGCAGTCGCCGTGGCCCTCAGCCCTACGCCACGACGACGCGGCGTTTTTTTTTTTTGGGGGGGGGGGGGAGGGGTGTGGTGTCGCACAAGTCTAAAGTGCGCGCCACCTACTTTCGCCGCGCGCCATGCACGCACGGCGCGGCGTTCTTACGACGTCAGCCACGAGCGTCCTCTGCTACAACTCCGCTCGTGGCCACCACTGAACGACATCGTTTACTTGGGACTGAGATAGGAACCAGTTAAGACTTCGGAATCAGATAGGCACCAGTGAAGACTTGGCTATCGGATAGGCTCTAGGCAGGCCTCTAGCTCAACTATGTATCAGCATTCTGCAGTACTGAGCTATGTAAAAGTTAAGTATTACTAAGTCTCTAAGAAATATATATATCGTTCTAATTCTAGTGTTTATAGTTTCTGCTGTCCCACTGGCTGGTCACCTCCTACCTGCACAAGCGTGCATCCTTTATTCCTGTGTCGGTCTTTCTTCTCGGCCACCGACACCTACGACGGAAACGAGACACAAAAGCGGCGACGAGGCCGGGACACACAAAAAAAAAACTGTTTCTAACCTAAACAAACAAAACAATATGTACAATTCATTGTATACCGTTAGATAAACATTACAAACATTTATGTACCCAGTGATCTTCCTCTTGGTTTGAAATAAATATTGGAGCATTCTCTTCATTTTGTAAAATTCCGTAAGTTAAGTACCCTCTACGATGCACCGAACGAAATTTTATACAGATAGTGACATTCCTCTTGTTTTTAACGTAGAGTGTGAAGAATTTCATCGCTATTGGAACAAAACTATAGATTTCTATCCTATAGAAACGCAGGGTAACATTGAAAAACGCACTTTCTCAAATATTCCAGTTTTTTTTCATACAACCATTGTTCTGAGGATAATGAAAACAACAAGGAAAAAAAAATAAAACGATCTGTGAAATCGGTCGAGCCGTTCCTAATTTATAGCGCGACCAAGGTATTTAGGGATCCATTTTTATGTTGCAAAGTACCCTTCCCCATACATTGTATGAAACTTAAGGTAGACGGTGACCTTCCTCTTGCTTTGAAGGACAAGCTTGCGAAATTTCGTGAAAATCGGAATGAATCTAAAGATTTCCACAGTCCGTAGCAAAAGTATGCTCCGTCATGCACCTATCACAAAATAGTTTCTTACCTGAGATTTTCTACCTATAAACTACATTCCTGCCAAATTTCAACTTCATAGGTGAAGTAGTTTTCGATATTTCGTGTTTAGTCAGTGGGTGAGTGAGTGAGTGTCCTTTCGATTTTATGTAGACAGAGATAAGAGCGGGTTCGATCCCCGCCAAGTCCAAGGATTATTATCTGTCACTTTCCACTTCTTTCACCGCTGGCAGTATTGCTCATGTGAAAAATACCGAGTAGCACCGTGGTTCGGAACCCACGTTAAACTGTAGGTCTCCCTATAACTGGCTGGGTAAGTCAGTTCGAAGGTCGGAGGAAGGCAACGGCATACCACCTCCAAACAGGACCATGCCTAGTAAAGCACTGTGGTGTTCAAACCAATCTTCGGATTGTTGACTGCTTCACCTTTAGAGATTAAGAAAACAGATTGCGCTGAATTTTGCATTCAAGAGAATGAAGGGAGACTTCCAGACAAAAATAAATAGTAACATGCAAATCTGTTATGCTAACTTTGATATAAGGTCATGCCTGATGCGACAGTTTTACGCCATCTACAGCGAAACCGTTGTGAGCGGCAGACTTCATTTCGTTTCATCATTTTGTATGTGTGTGTGAGGGGAGGGGGGGAGGAAGGTGTCAGTTACAAAACGC
The DNA here is from genome assembly GCA_026315105.1 of Locusta migratoria. Taxonomy (NCBI): domain Eukaryota; kingdom Metazoa; phylum Arthropoda; class Insecta; order Orthoptera; family Acrididae; genus Locusta; species Locusta migratoria. The sequence continues at coordinate 513,736,347 of CM048755.1, forward strand.
TTCGTATACATGCAAACTTTGTTGTAGGTCCCTAACTATTCCCATTTTCCAATGAATGACGCATAAATATGGGTATTCTCACGCGGTGGCCTCTCATTATGTATGACGTCAAATCTCTTGAACTATGTGTCGTGCTCTTTTGTTTTTGGGTCGAGAACCTTCGTCGGCGTACGGTGAACAGTTCACCAAAGTTTCATTGCAATCGAATGAATGGTTTATGAACACATAGAAGACATACAGACAAACATTATATATATATATATATATATATATATATATATATATATATATATATATATATATATATGTGTTAGAGCCAGACTTTGAAAGAGTGATGAGTCAAAACAACGAGTAGTTAGCTGTATCAGAGTACTAAAAGCACAAGTAACGAAAAGACGTGCCAAGCCGGTTTGCGATATGTTCTGTACAAAGTTTGACTTAATCTGCTTCGCGGCAGTAGTGGGGAGCGGTGATAAGGTGAGGCGTTTTGGAGACTACATCCAGAGATTGGTGGGGAGCAATAAGTCAGTAAGGCGGTCTGGGATCCGTATCTATGAAAGTGGTAGAGAGCATTGAGATAGTGAGGTGGTTTGGGATTTGCTCGGCGAGAATGTGGGGGACAGAGAGTCGTCAGGAGGTGACTGATGTCTGGGTCGCTTCCCGGTTCGCTCCATGCGCATTGGCACAAGGCTGCAGCTTGTACGACTCACAAGATTGTTGACATCACACCCTGAATAGGATGCTACGTCAAAGAATAAGGCGTAGCAACTCATTCGAAAGTGTTCGACTTGTTAAATATGAAAATTTCAGAGTTCCTTCTAATGACGGTAAGAGAAGTGCTTCTCTTCAGATGGCACGATTCTGACGCAGCCTATGAGTACAGGAGCAGTAAATTCTACGAGGAACTTAGTTGCTGCAGCTAATGCTAGTGTTACGGAGACAGCATGTACTGGCGACGCCTGTACTCCCAGCAACGCCATCGATATAAGTTTCGTGCATTCTAAAGAAACCCAGATAAATACCTGCACGATGTATATAGTACAAATGCTTTGTAGCCTGAGTAACTTCTTGAGCATTTTGCACGAGGTGCTATTATAAACTGATAATTTCACCACAGAGACATATTCGATCAGACGACCTACCACACTTTTTTTTTTTTTTTGTGAATCACCCGTTACTCACTCATTGGGAGTTTCTTGATCTGTGAATAAATTCACGCACGATGTGCCTATTTCTACATAGCTGCCACATCACATCCTGTATGGGCGTCGCCAAAGACGGTCTTAAATTATCTATGTATCAAAAATTTAAACAACTTGCATTATGTATCCACGTATAAAAAATATATCCTGCAGATAGTGAATATCCAATTTATATGTACGCTATAGAGCTTAGAACGTTATAATTCATTAAAAATGTTATACTGCATCCTGATACTTATTCCAGCCTTCAGACAGGTTGTAAGTATTTTGTAATAGCTTAGCTATTTTTTAAAATAATAAATACAATATGTCATTTAAGATGAGGTTTATTCCAGGAGTTCTTTTTATAACATCATATCCATGAATGTATGAACCACGTTTTGTAGCAGCATTATTTAGTTTGGAAATGGCAATTTATGAGATTTGATGCATTCATGCACCACCAAAAAACACCCGTTAATCAATCTTCATAACGAAACTTGAAAAGTTTTTCTTTCCTTATAGGAAGAAGTCCGGCTCCGATTTCGTCTCTCTTTAATTCGAACGTAGCCCGCTGTAATGTGTTCCCCCGTTTGAATAATCATTTTCCAAGATAATTAGCCAAGATGAATTACTCTTGAAATAATGACTTGGCCCAACATTAGAAATCATATCATTCAAAAAAATTAAGTATGGTGTTGTGATTATGTCCTTAATTTGGAGTAAATGTTTTTACAAGCGATAGCTCAATTAAGAGTTTTATGATTTTTAACTATTTAAACATTTTATTGTGTTTATTTTCTATGGGACACTCATAATATTAGATAGAAACAGGCGTCATCTACAATATCATATCCTACCTGTGTTTTTGAAAAACGGAAGTTCAAAATTTTATGTCCTTGAATTCCTCATAAGGTGGAAGAAATGTATAAGCTTCGACCGGAACAAGGGAAAATATATTAATCTAAATAAAATTAATGACACCTTTACGAATAAATGTATGAACCATCTTTGCCTTTACTAATGTAAGCTTCCTGAAAACAGATTATTTTATAAGAAATACGTGAATTCTCAGAAACGGAAGCCAAATATGTTTCCGTTTTCACTGGTGGATTTCTCCTCCATAACAGTTTCACTAAAGATTTCTTTTACAGTCGTTCTTCTGTTCTGGCCTTCCAGATCAATAATGACGACGGTCTCCTTTTAGAGAAGTATTCATCGAAATGAACATTGTGAAACACAGGCCCTAAACGTAGCGGATAGCCGATATTTGAGTGAGCACCAATCAGCCATTTACCGATATATTAAACTAGCCCTGTCCCATCGCAGTCGCTTCTGCTGCTACCGCTGCATGATTATTATGCCTGCAGAACGATATTACCGGCGTCATTTCTCTAGTACATTACCGTAATTTACTCTCAAAATACACGCCTATATCTTCGTTCACTATCTCACTCACACAACTCCATCTACATATTTCTCATTCCACTTCAGTCTCTACATTTCACCCATTGCAAGCTCTATGCAAATATCTCTCATTACCGTTAACTCCCAACACTTCGTTCATGGAAGCCTTACATTCTCTATGTATTGGAAGTTTAATAAGTGAAAAATTAGAACCGTTGCACACAATTTCGTATATAAAACAAACAGTCACGTTATACCCTTCCTCCAGATATGTACTTTAGTTGAGGAGAACGTATTTATTTGCAGATATATTACATCTTTGTAGAGCTGTCAAGTAAATGTCAAAATCTGTAACTTAAAGATCTTGCATGACAGCACAATATTATTAGTTACGTGATATTAATATTATATATATAAAAGAAGAAGAAATAATAATAAAATATATCACGTCACAATAATATTGAAATGAACAACTTAACAGAATGTGGCATAACACCTGAAGATGACTATTAAGTCGAAATAAGCTTATCGTGTAAATAATAGGAATTAAAATATACAGTGTTGAAATTATATAATTGTTATTATTAAAATGTCTATGTACGACATCACTAACACTGTGGGCCCTGCAGATAACAAGTTATTTGCAGAACGTTGTCACATACTAACAGTTATCGAAACAAATCAAATTCGTTACTATATCGTCACTAAATAATTAATCGCTTAGAGATTACTAAAAGCGATTTTCCCATGAGAGCTTTTTTTTTTTTTTTAATTTCGAGTAGAATTAGGGTAATCTAATCTTTTAGCTTGTGCGTTTTTCATAATTACGTACTGGTAATTATGGTCATTAGCATGTGTAGACAAAATTTCTTGTGGAACCAACGCCATACATCTGCATCTTCAAAAACCTCTTGAATACTAGTCAAATTTCATATTATTATAATGAAATAAAGTAATTGCAGATATGTAACGAAAACGTATGCTGCGAGTCGCGTAACTGTATCTACAGCACCTGATGATTAGTGTCTTATTCATATTCCGGTGAATATTAGGAAAACATGTAAATGGGTGAATTACTTTTACGTCAGGTACCTGTTAAACTGCAAAACTTTGTTTTGCAAGTTAGTGTTCAAAATGTTCACATGTTTGTAATTATGTCGGACCAAATTGCATGGTCATCAGTCCGTAGCTTACAAACTACTTAAACCTAGGTAAACTAACCTAACGACAAATACACACACCCATGCCCTAGGGTGGACTCGAACCTCCACGGCGAGCAACCGCGCGCTCCGCAGCGAGACGCTTTAGACCGCGCGGCTACTCCACAGCGGCTCCAAGTTAGTGTCCAGACTTACGACGGTTACTGAGTTGAAATTATATGTTAACACGCATTTGCATATATGCCATACTATTTCCACTTACAAACAATAAACTTTTCAAATTGTATTTGAAGTGTTCCATAATTCTAATTGTCTGATGTTGGCTTTTATTTGCATTCAAGTTTTTTTTTTTTCTTTTCGTGTTACTAAGAACATTTCATTTTAGATCCATTATGTAACTGACATGACAACACGTTATCACTTATTTTGCAGTATCTCGGCACTTGTAAATTAATACAATACAAAGAGGATTAAAACATACATATAACGCGATTCTGTTCTTTACTGTACGATGCATACAAATTTGCACCATGTTAGAGATATCTTCCCAAATTTCGTTTCTCTCCTTCAGTGGCTTGCCATTAAATAAGTGTTAAAAAAGCGAGTTACTCAAAGAAGCAGAATACTTGTGATAAAAGACAGTCACACAAAAGCCGCTGTGGAGTAGCCGAGCGGTCTAAAGCGTCTCGCTGCGGAGCGCGTGGTTGCTCGCCGTGGAGGTTCGAGTACTCCCTGGGGCATGTGTGTGTGTGTTGTCCTTAGGTTAGTTTACCTTAATTTAAGTAGTTTGTAAGCTACGGACTGATGACCACGCAGTTTGGTCCGATAGATTTACAAACATTTCAATTTTGAGTCACACAAATATGGGTGACCATATATGCTGTGGTTTACATACTCTTTGTATGTACTAATACTACGCCGCCTAATACTAAAGGCTGGCCGCGGTGGCCGAGGAGACTGAGGCGCTTCCGTCACGGTCTGCAAGGCCACTACGATCGGGGGTTCGAATCCCCCCTCGGGCATGGATATTTGTGCCGTCTTTAGTATAAGGTAGTTCATAAGTAGTTTTTTTTAAGTTTAGGGACTCATGACCCCGTAGTAAAGTCCCTTAAGCTTAACAAACATTTGAACATTTAATACTAAAGGGAAATCATTTCTAACATAATATAGGGAATCAATATGTTATGTATTGCTACAATTTATCAGATACACCAGATTTTAGCAGTTAAAATTTCATAACACTCATTCAGTATTTGTATTACTCGCTTTGTCCAATATTCCGGCATATCGTTCTTCGATTTTCAAGCGTAGCCTGAAACGCACTACCGGTTCACCCCTAAAATCGACGCGACGCGTTGAAACAATTGCCTTAGTACAAGCGAATATCAGTACTGCAAGTAAAACGTATTGAAATCCGTACGGAGAATGACAGTATTCCCTTAAGCAGCAATACAGCAATCACACAGTTTCAATTGCATGTCCAGGCCCAGGAAGATGTATAGCCGTTATATATCAGGATCGTTTGCATAGACTTTAACAAAGTGTACCAACCTACAGTCGTGTCGTCTGTGTGACGAGTTGCTTGGAGTAGCATGCCGATGACCCGCGATGCGTATTTTTCACCATGATCACCTGAGTCGTGGCCGTCGAAAGCGGAACCATTTATTTGTGGGATATTAGCTTCATCCGTCCTCCATCAGGACCTAGGGGAATGAACTGAAATCGAGACCGGCGACCTACGGAGGGTGGAGAGATCAGCGGTACTGCCAAAGGCGCACTGATAAATTTTGTTCGCAGCAACACTTTACTGATTTATCCTTCCACAGTTGGGGGGCATCATTGGCACTCTCTTTTGCGTATTGCCAGTAAAGACTTTTGTAGGTAATCAGGTTGTACTAATGCCTCACCGGGAGCTAGGAAGGGAAAATTAGAATTCAACGCTCTGTCAACAAAAAGATCATTACAGGCCAGTCAGGAGTTAAGTATTGGAGTTTCATTGTATAGTGCGTGGACGGCAGGGAGCCAGTAGGCTGGACGAGGGAACCGGCGACAAATGGATTACAGTACAGAGGTAGTTACTTGGTCTCCCAAATGCTGGTGTCGGATGCATAACGTCATTTAACTGTCGCAGATCGAAATGAACAGTATTTGATAGCGTTAATACCATGCATGACAATGACGACTACTTGAGACCACTTCTTCACATTACGTCATATGTGAAAACAGACCACTGGGTTGATGAAATAGCCGCGGCGGAGTGGCCTAGCGCATTGAGGCGGTATGCTACGATGCGCGACGGTGTTCCCCGTCGGGGGTTCCAATCCTCCCTCGGGCATGGATGTTTGTACTGTCTTTAGTGTAAGTTAGTTCATAATAAATTTGTAATTTTAGGGATTGATGACACCGCAGTTAAGTCCCATAAGCTTTACAAGCTTTTGAACATTTGTTGATGAAATAGCACACCAGTATAGGAAAACAAGAGAAGCCATTAGTTGGAGTGGTGGTTCGGTACCTGCTAGATATGCAATTTAGTACTTGAGAATACCATGGGCTTTTACAGACGGTCACATCCCTAGGAAACACTTATGAGCTAAGCTATTGGCAGACTAGAAGCAAGATGCCTCTCTTCCCCAAGTATCTGCTAGCTATCAATGGATTTGCCACTTCTATATGAAGAAGAATTTATGTATCCACAACGTCAAAATTTCTTTTGGGGTGACGCCAAGGGGGATATTTTACCTTGGTATATTCCTATTTGATTTGATGCTTCTTTTTTATGTTTTGGCACAGGATTTATTGAATAATCGTTTTTCCATTTTCTTGGATGTACTTCTGAGACTGCACTATTGGTAAAATCTCACTGCTAGTAGTATCAGACTTTCTAAGAGAACTGCCCTTAGCATCTTGGTAGGAGCTAGATGTAGAAGAAAACCCCAGATTACAGTGTGTCACAAAACGTATTAAACTTTGGTGACAGAAAATCTTGCTGCCGAATAAGATTCTTTCGGATGGTCAACCTTGATTAAAAAATAACTTTTCCATATCTAGCCTAACAGACGAAATAATTTATTGTCTTGACATGAGCTGTTGTACAGATAACATTTAGGTAATATTAGTAATCGTATAGTGGGAATAATTTCGTTAATGTGAATGTTAAAAGACAGTAACAAAACAGACGTATTATGAGGATTTGAAATGTTGCTGGACTCTTAAAACAAGAGAACAAAAAACTAAAATGGGGAAATGAACCCTCAAATTCCGTTATAATCATTGGTGATGATGAACATGGTCTACTGGTATTGATGCTGATATTGTTACAGCCTGTTATGCATTTCAGCAAGTTTTCATGGTACCTTTCTGTAATGTAGCGAAATATATACCTACACTCCGAGTACGAGTACGGGCTTGAAGAACCCAAAACTAAGACTGTCTCAATTCTAGGTACACGTATCGTGTTCGTAGCTCTCCATCAAATGCTGTGTTCGGAATGTGTTTCTGCTATAGAATGCTTGCTGACAAAGTTTTAATGATATTCATGTCAAGATTTCAGCCTCCTCTTCGCATGGTTTCACGCTAAAATTGCTGCCCATCAATAACAAGTATCCCAATCTTCCACCAACAGCACGCTCAGTAATTTTCTGATTTTCTTCTCCTATGGACTGAATAAAACTCAGCAACAAAACCGATGATGCCCACATGTTTGTAAGAATTGTAGGCTGTACGCCCATGCTTTCAAGCCACTTTTTGGTTTAACGAATGAACAATGATTTCTCATGAACATTGCATAATGTGTCACTTTGTTTTCCTCAAAGTTTAAAACTGAAAAATTGTGTAATCATAAGTGAACAAACTGCTAGGTCATAGGTCCCTAAACTCACACACTAATTGAACTAACTTATACTAAGGACAGAAGAAGACTCGAAGCTCCGGCGGGACCAACCGCGCCATTGTTGATAAGGCGCCTCAGACAGCGCGGCCACTTCCGTGCGACCCTGAGGGTTAGCGAACTGTCTTTCCCTCCTAGGGGGTGAGAGCAGAGAGAGAGCATCACACCACCACTTAACCTGCATCGCCTGTGTGCCACGGCTTCCAGCTGTTCTTAAGCATTTAAACCAATCAAAATATGTTATCTGTCTTCGTACTGGGATACAAGAAAGCCATTTTCAAAACTGGACCCGACCCTCTCCTTTTTAAATTATTGCTAAAAGAAGGAAAGGAAAAAGGATTAGAAAGGGAAGGATTGACAATGGCTGCATAAGGGCATTGAAATGAAAGAATGGTGACAAGTGAAAATGTGAACCGGATCGGGAATCGAACCCGGGTCTCTTGCTTCGTGCCAGCGGTCCCTTAACCACTTGGCTACCCGTGCTCTCCTTCCGTTCGTCTCAAATTCCACATGTCGCTCGCTGTGGCTGTAGCGCCCCTACCGTCCATTCCCTCTCCTTTTTTAACTTCGACGAATTTGTTGGTCATTCGATATTGCGTATAGCAGGGCTTTCCAATCTTTTCAGCTGCCGGACCCCTTTTTCAGGCGAAGTCCACCGCGGACCCCTTGTCAGTCTAGAGCACAGTGCCTCTAGACATTCTGTGCTAAACCCACGGGGACTGGAAACTTAACATGTAAGTGCAATTCTTGCACTACATCCAGGAAAAATCAAGAGTCTATGGTTTACAGATAAATGGAAACAACTTAAAATCAACGATGTTCCCATTTGTCGGAATTGCCATTATATTCGGACACTGTTTGTTGGATTTACTCTGATTGTTAAACACACTATAGCCTGATAAAATATGTTTGTCAGTCGACAGTTTACGTGTTGGTGCTGCCTTCCTCCAATCAAGAGTGATCAACATCACGCACTAACTGTTGGCTGTTGACAAGGTGTCTCAATAGGTAGTCAGTACACTTTGTCTGCCTAGTGCTGTGAAAGAAGCATGAGTGTATTCCGTTACCATTATTGTGGGTGTGTTTTGTTTTTCATTTCGTCGTCATGTCTGGTGCAATCCGAAGAAAAAGGGCAACAAATCCACGATTCGGGATGTAAACGCATCGGGAAAGCGCAGTGTGACCGTGTGGTGTAATAATTTCGTGTGGCTTATTGGCTTGGTGCAAGTCTTCCAAATGGACGCCACTTCGGCGACTTGCGTGCCCCTAGCCTACCCAAGTTATCCAACCGTAAAAGGGGACCTACGGTTTAACGTGGATTAATACTGTGAGATGGAGGCGGAAAACGAAGGACCTCTTTTGACACCATAAAATACAATATCTAAATACTGCTATATTTCATCAAAATGTATAAATTTGTTGCATATCGATTTCTTTTCCATAATTGTATTAATATATGTGTAGTAATGTTCTATACATGAGGTGTCTTTGTACTCACAAAAGCTTTGAACATTTTTATAATTTTATTAATGTATTTTAAAAATGTGTATTCTAATCTTGCGTGGATTGTAATGCTAATAATTTATATTACTGTGGGATATATTTTTCACTTTCTGATTACAAAAATTTAACTTACAAAATTTATTATTTTCAATCTTACTTTCATAACCTTGGATACTGACAGACTTTGCTCTTCTGTATGTCTATTCCAAATTTTAAAAAAAATGTTCACATAGTTGATGCTAGTGCTTATAACATCATTTGAAACATTAATTTGACTGCATAGTCTGGCGACCGTATTTATTATTAAATTTCTTAGTACCTCAGCACAAAGAAACATGCATTTTCGTATCAGTAGTGTACTAGTTTACAAAGTTTTCCCTTGTAGAAAATCTTCGAGAGACGAAACGTAACGTTTGATTCCATTATCCATTAGTAAGCACACGGTAATCCTCTCGGAGGGGCGCGTTACTGTTCAGGAACTTTGTGTAATTCTGGGAAACTGTTGGGAACGGTGCTTTAGGTAAGACTGTGTAAACCTATTGCACGTAACTTGCCATTTTCTATAGGTTACTTCTGAGTATCCTGGATAGCACGAGCGTTGCACTCTCTTGCCGGTTTCCAAATTAGTCTCACGAACCGCTAACGCGATTAAGTGAAGCGGCTGTGATGCATATTGTTCAAGAAAAGAAGGTACCTGCAGAAGGATCTTCTTGCCTTTATATTCCAGGAAAGAAGAAAACTGTTTAAAACTCGTAACAAAATTATATTATTTCACACAAGAAGCGATTAGTGCCACGTGAAGTCACACGGCAAGGCGGCGAGACGAACTGCCCGCTTTGCCTTCCGCACACGCGCTCTTCGGCCCTCCAGGTTTCGGATGCAGCTTTGTAGATATATAAGCACGACACCGTCCCAGCGCCGGAAGTCAGTGATTTTACTCCTAGTGACGATGGCAAAGTTTACTGCTTGTATACCTCGATTTTATGGAAGAATGCCTTTACCCAAAGACTCCGATGACACACATACAATTACTGTTATAACAACAGTCGCCTACATCACATGAACTTCCTATTATTTTGTGCGAGAGGAACTTTTTGGGTGTAAAAAATCTTCGTTAAGACTGGTTCTGCAGAATCTCCGATTAAAACAGGAAAGTCTTTCAGGCTTTGAAACATTGTTCGAACAAGAAGACAGCCGCATGGAAATTCAGAAAGTTGCGTGGAGTGAAAGGCATTAACTTCGATGAGATTGTTTGGGTCGATAAAACATTGGTGAGGGAAGGTCATGCAGTTACAAAAGTGTGGAGTGACGACAAAGGTGATGGTACTGTATATGTTTAGCACTCGCCACTGACGAAGCTGGCAAAATAATTCTTTTACGTTCATGTACCTAGCGTGGCTTTATCTCCAGCTGTAAGCCGGTATTCAGATTTAAGACATTGTCGCAGTACCATGAAGAAATGAATCATGAAACATTTATAAACTGGTTCTAAAACATGTTGCTACGAACTTTAGAAAATCCGAAAGTAATCATTACCATACCATTCAGTTTCAAAAACAAAGTTCCAACCCAGTCTCAGGAAAGAAGATATTACTCAGTGGTTAATGCAACATAAAGCTTCTGTCGACGGTCCAATGAAAATAGAGAATTATTAGAACTTGTATAACTTCACGAAACACAATTCTCGAAGTATGCTATTGACGAAGTAGCTTATAAAAATGGACGTAGAGTCATAAATCTACTACCGCCTTAATGCAATTGACCTTATTTGGGCTTAAGTGAAAAAAACCGATTATCGTGAAAATAAAACGTTTACTAAAGATTTTTAAAACAATTGTGAAAAATTAACTATTGAGGGCCTGGAAAATGTCACCGACATGGACTGGATGGTTGTTGTGTTGTAGATGAAGCGAGTAATCGACGAAGCGTGTAATAATGAAGGTCTTTTCGAAACAGGGCTACGCAAATTGTACTACTTCTAGCTGCTCAGCCACTTCGGAGAGTCCCCGTTATTCTGATATGTGTGGTACGTTCACTCTGTCGGGCAGTGCAACTGCCTGCAGTTAACGATAGTTGGAGGTACGTACAGAGAAAAAATTTCAGTACTTCTGTATAGTATGCTGTATTCATGCAATGTATATGTCGCGAAAGTGTCACCCATAATCGGTAACGCGTCAACTCAATAAGAAAGTGTGACGATAATTTCACTTAACCAATGAAAGCGGTAAGTTACAGTATGATTCAAATGTTGATTTCTGTTTCGAATTTGATTGCATAGGTTAATTTTAAATATTCTCCATTCAGATGTTTGCAAGGCTTCAGCTTCAGTGCGTTAACTTTTTTCAGTTAGTGTCTGAGGATGACTCTCAGATTCAGTTTTTCAAGTTATGCAGTAGTAGTCGTATTTATTACATTACCATAGTGGACAGAAGATTGATTACATATTATGGCATTATTCCATTATTCATTTGGAAACATATAAGTAATCGCCATTTTATTCAGTAACTTGTAAATACGTATCATTCCGGTTAAATACTTGGATGTATCGTAGTAGGACATATAAAATTATTATGCAGGTTTCAATAACATTGTTGCTAATATATTCTTTCCTGTGACTGCAGTAGTAAATTGCCTGCCACCATTAATCACAGTCACAGTAAACATAATCTCCCAAAGAGCTTGATTGTCTCTTCCATTACCGTCTTCTGCTTCTCTCTTTAATGTCGCGTCAACATAACAATTTTTCGTAAGATTTAGGACTCATACTAAGAGTAGTTGATTAAATATTTCGGGTTCATGTTTGTCATTTTGTTAGTAAATTAACGCACAACAAACTGGTTCTTTTTGATCTCTTATAACATATTCCATCATTTTCATTTCTTTCTGTTATTTAACAGTTTTAACCTCTTCGTTCCGGTGGTGCTCAAATGTAGACCTATGTTCAGTTTTTTTTCTTCGCAAATACGCGTATTTTCTCACTTACAGACCATTGGTCACAAGTGTGAATCTTCCATTGCTCAGTTTCAACACTACAGCGCATCACCTAGAAAGGAACGACTGATGCATTTGTTTACAGCTGGTCGTGCACTCAAAATGGCTGCTGCTAGAAGTCGAAAAGGTATTTAAGTAATTATTACGCTCAAATATTAGACTAAAATGCTGTGATTTTTTTCTATAGTGTGTTAACTCTTCTAGATGTTGAGAGTTAGTTCCGGTTTGAATATATTTTGCTTATTACTATGAAATATCTCATTTTCTGAAGGTCCTTGTATGTGGACCTCAAGTCATAATATGAAAATGCTTACTTTAATTTCTTCTTAGAAAGTAGAGTACTGAAATAACTCTCCTTTTTATACTTTACATATATGAATGAAATATTAACTGATGAGCAACTGGAAGCACTTGTTAATGACAGCAATGCAGAATTATCTAATGGGAAAGCTGACGAATTTCCTTTTCTGACTGGAGATTTCGCTGTTGGATTAAATGGATTACAAAATGCATATAGGCAAAGCTATGATTAATTAGAAATACTTTTAGCCTGTAGCTAGAAGAAGAGAGTGCCCTTGTGTAGTGAATTCATCTGATAGTTAAGATGCAGATGATATACAAAGTATGGATAAAAAGCCAAGAAAAGACCTGTGACAACCAATTTCATAAGTCAGATTTGACGATGTAGGCCATTTACCAAAATTTGTTGAGGCAAAGACTGACTTAAAATGCAGGAAACCTGGCTGCAATTCCAAGACAAGGGTGATCTGCATCAAATGTGAAATGTATTTGTGTGCCATGAAAAATAATTGTTTTGAAGCCTATCACAAAAAGTAAAGATTCATTTACTGGCAATATCAAGTTATTATTTGTCATAAGTAATGGTAATTTTTTATATTTTCTTTAATTTGTGGGATTGTCAATGGGTATCAACAGAAATCTGTATTCCAAACAATGTATTTAAAAATATTAAAATTAAAAATACTTATTTTCTGTGTAGATTAGCATATGTAGTTATGTTTATAATAAAACAATTATTTTTATGAAAACATTTATTTTTATTGAGTAAAATAAAGAAAAAAATGCAATTAAAAACAAGTACCTTATTCTGATAAGTGTGACCTGGGGTCTATACATGTGGACTGAAATTTATCCTTTTTTTTCTTTTACATATGTTTCATGCTTGGCTATTTCCTCTGAATTTTTTTCATCTCAGGAGTGAAGATGATAGTGGAAATAACTGTTGTTCACGCTTCCTTTTGGGTGTTAGACATCATAGCCTTGTATCATAACCAAGGCCCTACATTCCGTTAGTGGTCTACTGCGAATGGCGAAAAATTTGAAAAGTGGACATTTCAATTATGTCTTTGAATTATGTCTCAGACATAATATTTAACAGAAGTATGCACCTACAATATAGTGATTTAATAGATGAACAAACTGCAATCAGTCCATCTTTAACAATAAATTTCTTCTTATTTGCCAAATGTGAGAAGGGAATGTATTACAGAGAAAAAAGATATAATTTTAATTTCCTGAATAAAACTATCAATAAAATTCAAACATTATTATCAAGTCAATGGTATAAATTACAAACAAAATTCCTACACAGATAGTGTGGGAAGGTTCACTGCTCACTACAAAAAAATTGCGTTCTATTTTACTATATATGAGTCTGTAGGAATAAATATGGAATCTTAATGAGACAAATGACGCTGATTCTGCTGTTATAATTTTGAAAATTCTGATTCAGTACTTGAAACGGATTGTTGTTCAGCATCTAGACAGCTTTGGTACTTACTTTTGTTGGCGGCATAGATCGACAATCCATAATTGCTATACGTTGTGGCAAATGGAACTCTTCCATAAGGAGAGTGAATTTGGAGCTGGAACGGCTGCTCATGTCAGAGATGGGGTCCAATATTGGTTTGATTACTAAGGATGCTATCTGCAGTTGGGACTGCACTAGGCATGGCCTACACCTCAACAGGAAAGAGGAGGGAAAACTGTCTGCGTTCAGTGCAAATAACTTACAGGGGCGTGGGGGGGAGGCGGCGGCACATTTACAAATGTTAAAATACCATTGGTTACAGGTGTCAGAGGGATGACTTTTTTAGGATAGGGAGGGGGGAAAGAAAACCAGTTTTGAGAGACCTGGAAAAACACCCTCAGTTTGAGAACACAAATAAACAGAAGATAAATTTTAGCAAACAATGTCTAATAGAAAGTACTCAGAATCTGCCAGTAAATCTTTGTTCAACCATTAGTATGCAATATCAGTTATCTGTACTACATCAGAACAACCCCGGACTCAGAAATAAATTTGATGAACTACTCATTTATAGGGATGAAATAGATTCCTCTAACCCTATTGACATAATTTGCCTCTCTGAACATCATGTGACCACTGGTATAGATATGTCAAACATTCCAGGATTTAATTTAGCTTCACACTTCCGTAGATATGGAGGGAGAAGTAGATGCCACATTCATTAAAAAGTGCTATAAATTCAAGAATACTGATATAAATAAATTCTGTCTAGAGCAGCATTTAGAAGCTTGTGCAACAGAAGTTCGACGAGACCATGGTTGTGGGTACCGTTGACGCTGCATCACAGCCAGGAGCGCCTGCGATGGTTTATGTAACGACGAACCTGGGTGCACGAATGGCAAAAACGATTTTTTTTTCGGATGAATGCAGGTTCTGTTTACAGCATCATGATGGTCGCATCTGTGTTTGGCGACATCGCGGTTAACGCACATTAGAAGCGTGTATTCGTCATCGCCATACTGGCGTATCACCCGGCGTGATGGTATGGGGTGCTATTGGTTACACGTCTCGGTCACCTTTTGTTGGCATCGACGGCAGTTTGAACAGTGGCCGTTACATTTCAGATGTGTTACGACCCGTGGCTCTACCCTTCATACAATCCCTGCGAAACCCTATATTTCAACAGGATAATGCACGACCGCATGTTGTAGGTCCTGTGTGGGCCTTTCTGGATACGGAAAATGTTCGACAGCTGCCCTGGTCAGCACATTCTCCAGATATCTCAGCAATTGAATACATCTGGTCAATGGTGGCCGAGCAACTAGCTCGTCACAATACGGCAGTCACTACTCTTGATGAACTGTGGTACCGTGTTGAAGCTGAATGGACATATGTACCTGTACACGCCATGTTTGACTTAATGCCCAGGCGTATGAAAGCCGTTATTACGGTCAGAGGTGGTTGTTCTGTGTAATCGTTTTTCAGGATCTATGCATCCAAATTGCGTGAAAATGTAATCACATGTCAGTTCCAGTATAATATATTTGACCAATGAATAGCCGTTTATCATCTGTATTTCTTCTTGGTGTAGCAATTATCATGGCCAGTAGTGTAGATTAAGTACTGGAGTTGCGTGGAATTCAGTGTTACCCACTTATTCCGTTTGGTATTTTAGCTGTAGAAGAAAACGTAGCTCGATTTGAAACAGAAAATTTGCTCTTTATTTTTAGCACAGAACAAAGTAACAAGAACATAGTCATATGTGGTGTTATGTATTTCACGGTATGTTTCCGAAATAGAACAAACACATATTTCAGAGGGAGCACTCTAACATTTGCACAACTCAGAACATTGCTCTATTTAATTAATATGGGTGTACGAAACCCTTTCAGGAGTCAAGGCGAAAAAAAAATGGTAGTGGAAAGCTTTGAACTACCGACCATATACATCACAGCCTAACACGCTGCGGCGAACAATTAAGAAACTATTCCTTAAGTCTCGTACTACTGATGGCACTTGTTAACAGATAATATGGTATTTTAGAGCGTAGATTATAATTTATCGTAGTAAGAACGCTTGTTTTTGTTAATTCTTCAGTGCGCCATTGCTTTGAAATGACAATGCTTAAGTTATAATAAGAAAATCATGCGGAAAGCAAGGTAGAGTATGCCAGAGAGAGTTTTGTGGGAGGAATGTCACGTGACATCTCTGAACCCCGGCTTACGTAAAATCGTGTGACGGTGTCAAATTGCCGTTATTTTTGCAAATATTTCTGTAAAGTTTCAAGTTATGAAAAAACATAATCAAGCAAAGTTGTAAAGAATTTTCTCCTCTACAAATATGGTTATTCAGTTTTGTGTCAGATGAACGGTTTATTTGCAATTAAAAATCATGCTATGAAAAGGCCATCCCCAACGGCTTTTTTCTTAAAAAGTGGGACCATGTTACGGACAAACAGACAGACATCGTCAAATCGCCATTATTTTTGCAAATATCTAGGAAACGATATGAAACATGAAAAAAAATAATAATAACAAAAGATAGCGAAGTTATAGAGAATTTTCTCCTCTGCAAATTCGGCTCTTTAATTTTCATGTCAAATGAACGGTTAAGCCTGTCAAAGGGCGATCGCAAACGCACACTTTTAGTGTTATTACTGTAACTTAAAAGTGCGCCAAAAATAGCTGTACGAATCTCAACAACTTAGATGAAAAACCTGTTCTGAGTAAATAAGGAAAAGCTGAAAGTTAGAAAGAGGACACAGAGGTGCTATACAAAGGAAATGAACTTCGAGACAATATTGTACGAAGGTAAGAGGAAGTAGATGGAGATGAAATAGGAGACACTATATTGAGAGATGCATTTGACAGAGCACTGAAAGACCTAAGTCGAAACAAGGTCCCTGGAGTAGATGACATTCCCTCAGAGCTATTGAAGCCTCTTGGAGAACAAGCCATAACAAATCTATTTCACCTGGTGAGTAAGATGTATGAGAGAGGCGAAATACCTTCCGAGTTTAAGAAAAATATAATAATCCACATTCCTAAGAAAGCAGGCGCAGACAGGTGTGAAAATCAAAGAACCATCAATTTAATAAGTGACTACATTCCGAACTCCAAATGTACGCTACGTTCCTTTCAGACTATAGCCATTCGCAACCAATACTGGTAAAGAAAAAAGGGATCTAATATTCCACTCTCCGATCCGTAGAATGCCAATGTTTTCCATCATCTTTCGGGAGTGCACCCGGGACAGCGACAATTCTTCTTCCGATATTTCGGCTGCAAACCTTACAGCCATCTTCAAGGCGAGTCCGAGACTGAGTTCTCAGCGTTCAAACGTCCAGTTGAGAAGAAATTGAAAATCTCAAACCAAACTTGGAGCATATATTGAAAGTGTTGACTTTTCGACCAATCGTTAGTAACATAGGTGCACCAACGTATTCACTGGCAAAATATCTAGCCTCATTGTTGAGACCACATGTGGGGAAATGTGAACATCATATCCGTAACTCGTCGGATTTCATCAGTAGGTTAAAAAACCCGAAACTCAACAGCACTGATTTATTAGTTAGTTTTGACGTTGTCTCGTTGTTCACCAAAGTACCCTTGGCTGACTCTTAGTCTCTCCTTAGCAACATGTTTGAGGATGATATAACAGCTTTATTTAAGCATGCACTAACCTCCACTTACTTTTCATTTCATGAACAATACTTTGAACAGATTGACGGTGTCGCTATGGGGAGTCCTCTTTCTTCCCTAGTAGCTAATTTGTTTATGGAGGATTTTGAAGAAAAAGCCCTCAATTCAGCAACATTAAGACCGACGGTCTTCTGGAGATATGTGGACGACACATTCATAGTGTGGCCCCACGGAGAGGATAAACTGACAGAATTTTTAGACCATCTTAACTCCATTCATGAAAACATCAAGTTCACTATGGAGCGGGAGAAGAATGGCTGTTTACCGTTCCTGGATGTTCTGGTTCGACGCAAAGAGGATGGATTGCTAGGTCATTGCGTATATCGCAAGCCCACCCACACAGATCTTTATTTGCAGGAGTCCAGCTGCCACCATCCTTCGCAAACTATGAGTGTACTGAAAACCTTAGTTCACAGGGCTCAGGTAGTGTCTGATGCTGACAGCCTACAGGATGAACTCCTGCACCTGGAGGCGGTTTTCAAGAAAAATGGCTATTCGAAACATCAGATTAAAAAAGCCTTACAAATAAAAACACCAGATAAATCACAGGAGAAAGATGAAGAGGAACGAGATGTGAAATCTACAGCCTTTCTCCCATACGTGGGTAATGTGTCTTCAAAAATAGCCAGAATCATGAAGAAACATAAAGTGGATGTGATCTTTCGCCCACCACCTAAGACCTCAGCTCTTCTGGGATCTGTCAAAGATGATTTGTTATTGCGAAAAGCGGGAGTTTATGAAATCGCTTGTGAGTGTGGAAAACGTTATATAGGTCAAACCACGCGCACTGTGCAGGAACGATGCGTTGAGCACCAACGGTATACACGCCTTCTTCAGTCCAACAAGTCTGCAGTAGCCGAACATTGTATTTCTACTGGCCATTCCATGAATTACAAAGGAGTAAAGATTTTAACCACAGCTTCCACTTTCTGGGACTCTGTTGTAAAGGAAGCTATACATATACAACTGGCGGACCACCTGCTAAATCGTGACGACGGATTTCATCTTGACAATGCATGGAAGACACTTATATCACGCCTTCGTTCTGAAAGAATGTCTGCGTCTTCTATTCCGATTGATGTTACCACTTTTAACGATTAATTTTTCATTTGTAAGCACTGTGGATACGTAACAGCTCTGTTTATGTTTGCACTCACTGCTCACAGATTATCTTTGAAGTATATATTTATCTATGACTAGCGCAGCAGTTACGAATGTGATATCTTCGAGCATGCGCAGTCTAATCCTCAGTAACTTGGATCACGTGATTTACCGTATAAATAGCCACGCACAGACGCTGAGAACTCAGTCTTGTACTCGCCTTGAAGATGGCTGTAAGGTTTGCAGCCGAAATATCGGAAGAAGAATTGTCGCTGTCCCGGGTGCACTCCCGAAAGATGATGGAATACTATGTCCGCCGGGAAAAATTCAAGAATCACAATGCCAATGTTGTCTTTCCTGATGACGTCATTCTCCGAGTAGTACCCGCCCCAGATCCAAATGGGGGACGATTTTACCTCCGTAATATTTAACCCGAGGGGAATACCATCAAAATGTTCAAATGTTTGTAAAGCTTATGGGACTTAACTACGGGGTCATCAGTCCCTAAACTTACAAACTACTTATCAACTACTTACGAACTAGGACGGCACAAATATCCATGCCCGAGGGGGGATTCGAACCCCCGACCGCAGTGGACGTACAGACCGTGACTGAAGCGCCTCAGTCTCCTCGGCCACCGCGGCCGGCGGATTACCATCATCATATAGTCATCCAGTAGAGCTGCATGTCCTCGGGAGAAAGTAACGTTTGTAGTTTCCCCTTGATTTCAACCGTTCGCAGTAACTGTATGGCAAAGCCTCATAAGGTGACGTTACAAGGCCAGACTGGGGCCCTGCAATTACTGAAAATGCTGCAGGAGCCACACGTTCGTCTGGCCTCTCCACAGATACCCCTCCGTTCTGATTGTACCTGCGGTATGGCTATTTGTATCGTTGAGCCACGCAAGCCACCCTACCGCGGCAATATCTGTGGTTCATGATTCACTATTTGAGAATAAGAACCCTTAGCGCCTTATGGTACAACAAACATCCGAGGAACGTGTTTCGCTGACAACCTCTACAAAATAATAAATGTAAAGTAGTTTCTCGCTTACTGCTTTCCCCTTGTTCGTGCTGTAAAAATACGTCTTTCCGCTTGAAACTGAAATTCCTGTCTGCGCAACTATTTCCTGTGACATTTTGCAACCTGCATCCACATGCACTTCACAATGAATCCTAAGAATTATTTCATGTAAAAGTCACCCTAACGCGAATTGTCTCTTATTATGTACTTTCAATTGATTCTATTCGCATCACATTCTGCAGATAGTTTGTTAATACTCCACTGAACATATCTAGTAAATTATAATGTAGCAGGACACATTATTCACGAGATATGACGTCATAAGTTTAAACCTGTGTGAAAACAAAAATAAAGGCCGAAAATCAGTACAGATACCAGTGGAATAGACTGATGTGGGGTATCAGATCATGGACAGAGTATCAGTACAGATACGAGTGGAAGGGAAGGGAAGCTTAGGGTTTAACGTCCCGTCGACAGCTAGGTCATTAGAGACGGGATACGAGTGGAATAGACTGATGTGGGGTATCAGATCATGGACAGAAGGGAAGGCGCAATCTCACTAGCATAAGAATGGTATAAATACAAAGCAGGGCAAAACCGGGAGCTGGGTAAAGTACGTACTAGCAATTAAGAGTAAGTTACGTTTTAGGTAAAACCTCTACTTGAGTACCTACCAAATGACTTTTATTACCTCAGCATACACTTTTTTTCTTTTTTTTTTTTTTTTTTTTTTTTTTTTTTTTTTTTTTTTTTTTCTTTTTTTTGTTAAATATTTCCATAATGGCGGTTGGAACTGTTCGAGTATCGAAAAGATAACAGCGTAAATATATTTAGTATGAAACAAAGAGTGATATGTGATTTTGTCAATGCTACTTTAGTTGCATGTTTGTATGAAAAAAACTCGTTGGCTACAAGAACTTTTATTACGTCGGTCATTGCTGGAAGAAATAATTTCTAGTTTCGTTTTAGATAAAATGTGCAGTGAAATGGTCAGTTTTCATCTCGCCCGTAGATGTATGAGATATGAGATTGTAACCATTCAACACGGATGAAAATGGAAGTAGAGAACTGACGAGCTGTTGTCTGCGAAAAGGTATAGATGTCTGGCGGTAATAGCGACGCTAGCGATTGCATTGAGGTGAGTTGAGATTCCGTGTCGGCGAAAAGCAATATCCGCTAGAAGCACAAACCATGCCCAGTTTCTCGTCGCCTCGCTTACAGCAGATAATTGAGTTCCCACAGCCAGAAGAGGAGAGCATCGGAAGAAAGCACCGAAATTCTTTCTGTTGTGTTGAAGTCTTAAAGCGACTGACGCAATAAACTCCCGCCCAAACGTCATTACGCTCACAATTCAGCTCGCTGGAAATTCAGGCTCGTGTCTGATAACAAGCTACTTGCGGAACTTATTCCTTCCGTTCGATCTTTCTCTTAGAGCTCTACAGTTCTGAATCGCTATGTAATGGTATTTTTCTCTCAAGTTCATTGGCACAACATTTAAATAAATGGAATGTTCCAAAAACGTGTCAGTCATATAAAGTGGCTTCGCTTTTTGAGTTACGTGCATTTAGTACACACACAAATAATAAGGTATCACTCACCAAACAAGGGTTGTGTGGTATTCTATATTATGGTAAACTGATGTTTAGAAAGTAATACAGCTTCCGACTTATTGACAGACAAAGTTCAACAAATTACTTCTTTTGTATTAGAACAGAACCTAAAATTACTGTTCTTGAGATACCTCATTGTGCAGCATCCGCATTCAGTAAAGAGTTGCATGACACCTTGCATGAAGGCTAGCCTGTCTACGTGGCATGATGCCCACGTGTTCATTTAAACACACTGGTCTAACTTACCCGATTCTTACAGGCTAACTCTCGTGATTTCGTAGCTCGTTACGACGTACTCGCACAGCACTACTCAATTTATTCCAAGCATGTTTAGTTGGAATTAAATGTTCAAATGTTTGTTAAGCTGATGGGACTTAACTACGCGGTCATCAGTCCCTAAACTTACAAACTACTTACTTACTACCTTATACTATGGACGGCACAAATATCCATGCCCGAGGGGGGATTCGAACCCCCGACCGTAGTGGCCGTGCAGACCGTGACTGGAGCGCCTCAGTCTCCTCGGCCATCGTGGCCGGCTTAGTTGGAATCATACCGGGCGGAACATGCAGCCCAATCCAGTAGTGTAATACTGACTCGACTAATAACATCATTGACGACGGTTGCATGATCCTTCCTACATCACAGAAAAAACTATATATAAATGGTAAATTCTATTTCCAAGAAGAACTACCATTTGGTCACCAACAAGTGGCTTGGTCGCAGACATACTAATAAACCATATTGAAAATCAAATCTTTGACCAACAAGCAGTATAACATACAATATTGGTGACGGTGTATAGATGATGTAATTTTCCTGCTAGATGAACCACATACCGTCAAATGTTCAAATGTTTGTGAAGCTTAAGGGACTTAACTGCGGGGTCATCAGTCCCTAAACTTAAAAATTACTTACGAACTAACTTATACTAAAGACAGCACAAACATTCAGACCTGAGGGGGGATTCGAACCCCTGACGAGGAACGGCCTCGCGCATCGTACCATAGCGCCTCAATGCGCTCGGCCGCTCCGCCGCAGCACATACTGTCATAGATGAGCTACACAATAACATAAATACTAACTATATACACATACAGTTCGCCAGTGAGACGGAAACAGATCAAAGGCTAAATTCCTAAAAAAAATGTTCAAATGTTTGTTAAGCTTATGGGACTTAACTACGGGGTTATTAGTCCCTAAACTTACAAACTACTTATGAACTACCTTATACTAAGGACGGCACAAATATCCATGCCCGAGGGGGGATTCGAACCCCCGACCGTAGTGGCCGTGCAGACCGTGATTGGAGCGCCTCAGTCCCCTCGGCCATCGCGGCCGGCCAGTTATGTCATCCAGGACATAATATCCACGAAAAAAGGACTACATTGAAAAACTGAACACAGTAAAGCAAACAGAACAAACTAGTTATGCTATAAAGACAATAGATTAAACAACAAGATACAGAAACGGACAGCACGAAACCGTAACACTCAGACACAAACAAACACAACACCATGCACACTAAATCATCAAAAAGTAAACAAATGGCACGTAATGTCATGAAACTAAACTACACATAGAATAGGAAACATATTGAGAATGCAGGGACTCAATATACCAGATTGAAAAAGTAACACAGTACTAAATAAAATGGTCCAGAAACCCAGCAACATTGACAAATACGACCTGTCTGGCCTCTAGCAATTAACCTGCACATCTGTGTCTATCTACAGCGGCAGAAAATGTATGTATTTCAGGACCGGATACACTAAGCATCTAAGATCATTAAAAAGTGACAGCTCCCACTCAACTATTGTGAACTATCTAATATCAGAGATTCCTCATCCTACATATGTAGTGAATGATTTGAAAATTCGCAACACGAGCAATAGCCTATACCAGAAATTAAGAATAGAAGAGAATTATCACGAACAAAATACAGTAACAGAAGGAAAGAAGTGTACTGAATTAATACATTTCCCTCACCAACAATTTGCCAAAATAGAAGAAATATACAAATGTTACCCATACCCTCCTACCCACTCCTATGTTCATCTCTCTCTCTGTCTGTATCTCGCACTCACACAGACACGCATGCACGCACGCACGCACACACACACAGACACACACACACACACACACACACACACACACACACACAGTGCCTCAATCCTATTTCCTCTGTCAAAATATATATCACTACCACCAAAGAAACAGTACAAAATCCCGAGTATAAGTGAACACCCGAAAGTCAATATCACATACACACAAACGCGCGCACACAATGTAGATACACGACCACAATAATGTTTCACTCCTTCATTTTCTGTCAACATACAGCACTGCAACCACAGAAACAGTAAGTACTTCAAATTTCCGCCCCACTCAGCTAACAAAACATGTACACTTGACAGCAAAAAAAGTAGATCACTGGTGAATGCAACCCAACTAACGTAGCTGTGTTGTGGGTACTCCACATTCAAAACCCCTGTAGAGTACAGTCGTTCGACTATTCACAATGGGTACCAAAGAAGCAGTAGAGGACATTGCTTCTTATGGCAGTCGGTCCACATGTAATTCAATACAGTCATGCAAAAAACATTAGAATACAAGTTATTAGAGTCGAGAGAGCTACGTAAATTCAATTTAATTACAATAAGTGACAAATCGGGTACCTTATCAAACTCAT
Organism: Locusta migratoria; assembly: GCA_026315105.1. Lineage (NCBI taxonomy): Eukaryota > Metazoa > Arthropoda > Insecta > Orthoptera > Acrididae > Locusta > Locusta migratoria. The sequence continues at coordinate 513,760,373 of CM048755.1, forward strand.
TCAATGACACAATGAGTTTTTGTTCGTGCTCTGAATTTGAACGCACTGTTGACCAAAAAAGCTTGCGTTTCTGATCGAGACTACATTAGGCATGAAGGAACGTAAGACATTGACGTTTTCATCGGTATCGGTTTACAAGGCCAAGGCATTGTACCAGGAATGGCATGAAGTTCAAATTGTTTCTGAGAGGTAATCACTAAAGGTATATAATACAGTGCAACTCACAGGTGTCAAACGTCATAAAATTGTGGAATAGAACGCGGTACCTGTATGAATCGTCAACGAAGCACGATCACACGTCAGATATTAAATAAATTCACAGATAGCGCTATATTTGAAATTGAAAAGACGATACAATTGACTTCTTTCCCGGCAGGGACCCAACCCCGGCTCTTGTCGCTATTTGTTATATATACGCAAAGAGATGAAGTAGTTACTGTTCTCACCATTAGCGGTTTTGTGTCCCAGCCTCGTCGCCGCTTTGTGTCTCGTTTCCGTCGTAGGTGTCGGTGGCCGAGTAGAAAGACCGACACAGTAATAAAGGATGCACGCTTGTGCATGTAGGTGGTCACCAGCTAGTGGGACGGCAGAAACTAGAAACACTAGAGTAAATTAGAACGATATATATATATATATATATATATATATATATATATATATATATATATATTTCTTAGAGACTTAGTAATACTTAACTTTTACATAGTTCAGTACTGCAGAATGCTGATAATAGTTGAGCTAGAGGCCTGCCTAGTGCCTGTCCGATAGCCAAGTCTTCACTGGTGCCTATCTGATTCCGAAGTGTTAGCTGGTTTCTATCTCAGTCCCAAGTCAACGATGTCGTTCAGTGGTGGCCACGAGCGGAGTTGTAGCAGAGGAGCTCGTGGCTGTCGTCGTAAGAACGCCGCGCCGTGCGTGCATGGCGGCGCGCGGCGAAAGTAGGTGGCGCGCACTTTATACTTGTGCGAAACCACACCCCTCCCCCCCCAAACCGCCGCGCCGTCGTGGCGTAGGGCTGAGGGCCACGGCGACGGCACTGGGAGGAGGGCCTGGGCGGGGGCGTTACTGGTGGGACGGGCGTCGTAGCAGAGGCTGGGATCGAGACGCCGTCCGCGCCCCGGTATCCACCTTTCGATCCCCCGGGAAACCCACCAAAACCTGGGAAAGGCCGCACGCCTCCGCCCAGAGTGAGCAGGTCATCTTCTTCTGAGGTGCGTGGCCCAGGCGGCGGGGGCGCGCACGGTCCCGGAGTCCTTCTCGGTGACGCTGTCAGCTGCGGCGGCGACGGAGGCGGAGAGGCGGACTGCGTAGGAGGCGCGTCCACCTCCATGGGTATGATCCCGTAGTCCGGGGACGCTGGGCCCGGCGGCGAGCGATGTGGCTGTGCTCCCTGGCGGTGAACTGGGTCTGGAATCAAGAAACCCGAGACAGGATCGCGCGGCCGGTTCAGGCGCAATTGGTTTGCGTGGCGCCGCACCTCCGACCCTGTGGAAGAACGTACAACATACATATTGCGACCGAGCACGCGTTGAATGGTGCCTGGCAACCATGTCTTCTTGTTGCTAGCAAACACCCTGTACAGCACCGGCGTAGAAACCTGAAAACGCGTAGCGCCATACGAACCGACTCGGTGCGTGGGAGGCTGCAGCAGGTGAAGGAGAGTGCGGTGACGGCGGCCGTGTAACAGCTCGGTAGGAGACGGGCCGTCACGTGGCATGCACCGATACGTAGACAGGAAAATTTGAAGAGATTGCTGCCTCGAGTGCTGACCTTTCATCTTTTCCATGTGAGACTTAAGGGTTCGAACGAAACGTTCTGCTTCACCATTGGACTGAGGGTGAAAAGGTGCGGTGGTGATATGCTGAATGCCATTCACACGACAAAACTGTTGAAATTCCGCACTAAGAAACTGAGGTCCATTGTCACTGACGATAGTTTCAGGCAAACCTTCGATGCAAAACACTGATGTTAAGGAAATGATTGTACTAGACGCTGTCATTGAGTTCATGGCAATCACGAAAGGAAACTTGCTGAAAGCGTCTACAACAATTAACCAGCGCGCATTCCAGAAAGGTCCGGCAAAGTCAATGTGTAAACGTTGCCAGTCTGAAAAACGTTGCGGAGGAGCCGCCTGATGCTCCGCACAAACTGTACACTGTGCCGTCATGCTCTCTATCTGGACGTCCATACTAACCCAGGTACAATGACGTCTGGCCAATTGCTTTGTTCTAACAATACCCCAATGTCCTTGATGTAGGAGGCGTAACACTTCTCGTTGCAGGGAACGAGGAACAATCACTCTTGCTTTGTCGTTGTCGGTATGCAACATCAGTATACCCTGACTTAAAGATAGTGCATGACGTTGTGCAAAATAACGTCGAACCAGAGGCCGATCAATGTCTTTGGCTGTGGCAGGCCACCCTGAGCGAACAAAACGTGCTACCACACTTAGGTCTGCATCCTCAGTTGTTTCCTGTGCAACCCGACGAGAGTGTAAAGGAAAGTCTGCGACAGCGGAAGCATCTCTGGAGTCTATCTGACAACATGCCATTTCTGAAGAATCAAACGACACATCCTGGCCAACCGGAAGTCGGGAAAGTGTGTCCGCGTTGGCATGTTTAGAGGTAGGTCGGTACAAAATCTCATACTGATAATTAGACAATATCAAGGACCATCTCTGAAGCTTTTGTGCCGTTAGTGGCGGAATTGGCTTTGTGGGTGAGAACAAGGACGTGAGAGGCTTGTGGTCTGTCAACAAATAGAATTTTCTGCCACAGAGATAATGATGAAACTTTGTGACGCCGTAAATTATTGCTAAGGCCTCCTTTTGTATCTGACTGTAATTCTGTTGCGTTGGCGTCAATAGCTTGGATGCAAAGGCAATAGGACGATCGTGAGAACAAATACGATGTGACAATATTGCACCCAGACCGTACGATGAGGCACTACAGGCTCCTGGGGGTCAAAGGGAATCAAACATGCATCACTGAGTAGTGCAAACTTTAATTTGTCAAAGGCAACCTGGCAATCTTTGGACCATACAAAAGGAACATTCTTCCTACGTAAGCGATGCAGTGGAGCTGCAATCTGAGAGGCATTGGGAATAAATCTGAAATAATAGTTAAGCTTTCCCATTACTGCTTGCAATTCGTGCACATTCTTAGGAGGAGGCAAGTCTCTGATTGCACGAAGATGTGATTGTAAGGGATGGATTCCTTGCGCATTAATCACATGGCCTAGGTACTCTATTTCAGTCTGAAAAAACGAACACTTTGCTTTATTACAACGTAGACCTGCTGCAATCAACACTTTGAAAAGGCACTCCAGGTTTGCTAAATGTTCTTCAACTGTACGTCCTGAGACCACAATATCATCTAAATAGTTCGAGCAGCACGGTACAGAAACTGTCAGCTGTTCCAAAAAGCGCTGAAAAATAGCGGGAGCGGAAGAACTGCCAAAGGGTAGGCGTTGAAATTGAAAAAGGCCCATGTGAGTATTAATGACGAAAAACTTTTTGGACTCGTCATCAAGTGGAATCTGTAAGTATGCCTCTGCTAAATCAATCTTGGAAAAGAAGCGAGACTGTCCTAATTTGTCCATTAGTTCGTCAGGTCTGAGCAGGGGATAAGTGTCTACAATTGTTTGACTGTTCACTGTTGATTTGAAGTCCGCACAGAGACGAAGTTTTCCTGACGGCTTGGGTATAATTACTATAGGCGAGGCCAACTGACTCGCAGAAACAGGAGAAATCACACCACTATCCTGCCAACGTTTAAGTTCTGCAGCAACTGTATCACGCATTGCGATAGGCACTGGTCTAGCTTTACGAAATTTTGGAACTGCAGATTCTTTTAAAGTTACATGTGCCACGATGTCTTTTGCACAACCTAATTCCGGCGAAAACAAGTCACTATATTTTTCACACAATGCATTTATTTTGTCCTGAGGCACTACTGACGAAATTTGAAGCACATCTCTTTGAATTGTTAAGGCAAACAAGTCGAATGCATCTAGTCCAAAAGTGTACTTTTTTGGCCTGAAGGACAACAAAAGTAACTGTTATTGTTACACCTTGAAAAGAGGCGGGCAGGCTACACGTTCCTAGTACGGGAATAGTTTGTCCTGTATATGCTGTTAGCACTTGTTGACACGGCGACAATTTTGGCGAACCCAGAAGTTCATAAGTTTCTTTATTAATTAATGTAACAGCGGAACCAGTATCAAGCTGAAATTGCACAGTCTTATTTTCTATGCAAAGATTCACAAAAAGCTTTTGCTTGTGGCGCTCGACAGGTGCGCGAATGTGGGCAACATCTGACACCGGTTGTTTGCTGCACTTGCGCATGCGCAGGCTACGTAGTGAAGGAAGCGGCGCAGGATCGGCACACAGCGGATTAACATCACTGTCCCTAGATGGCACTACCGCCGGATCGGCGTCCGCGCAATGCGAGGCTACTACAGATTCACTAACTACTGCACTAAACTCTTGAGTAGCTACAGCAAGTCTACTGTCACTAGCTACACTGTACTGGGCACTTTTACAAGGAGAGGTTGTAGAAGGCACTAGTTTCACTACAGGATTGCACTGTACATTGTCATTTTGCTTGTCCCGAACCCGTTTCCGTTGCATAGTTTTACGCGCTCGGCGGCGCTTGCGACGAGGCTCACTACATAGTTTTGCAGTAGGCGCAGAACGTTCCACCCTGCCTGGGTATCTGCTCCTCCCACCTTTTATCACACCCTCCAAGTCCTTGAACGCCACGCCCTCCGCCTCGCCTACCGTATCCGCCTTCCTTCCCCCACGCGGATCCTCTACGACCTCATCCCCTTCCCTCACCTCCTTCAACACCTTGAACGCCTCCGCCTCCTGTATGTCACCCGAAAACTCGATTCCCGCAACCCGCTAGTTTACCCTATCCTCACCGCCCCTGGGCCTCTGCCACGCCTCCACCACTGCATTCCTCCCTCTCTCCACCTGCACACCCTACATATCCTCTCCCAAGGCAACTTCCGCTCCCTTCCCCTACCGGATGACGCCCTTCGTCCCGAAATATACCCCTCCTATCAGCTTTGATCCCTTCCCCGTAGACTTAGCGGCCCCCTCTCCCCATCCCCTCCTTCTCCCCCTCCCCGCTTGGATTTCCCCCCTCCTTTCCCCACCTGGAGTCTCAATCGCGCCTGTCTTTCCTTCTCCTTACCTTCTCCCCCCCTCTCTCTTTTCGACCCTCCCCCGCGCTTCCTCGCTTCCTCCCTCTCCTTGCCCCGCGGGGGCTGCAGCGTCGCCTTTTAACAGTGTATTCTCGTGTCAAGTGCATCAACATCTTCGTGTGTTCATCTCCAGTGCGTCGCAACTCGTGTCGTCACCACCTATATCATCGTGTGACTTCGTGTGTCCAGTGTTGTCTCTCCATGTGGATTTTATCGCCACCGTGGCACAGACTGTTTTTAATCTGCTTATGTGTGTCAGTCTCTCTTGTTCATGTGTCTTAAGTCTGCAGTATTGTCTCCGATGTCCAGTTTGTAAGTCTTCCATTTTTCCTCCGTACCATGTTTTTATACTCATTGTTTTTAACTTCATGTCTTTGTTCCTTTTATCTCGCTTGTCATGTGTCTGTTCTCTCGGCTGAAGAGCAGCGCTGATGCTGCTGCCAGCCCGCCGACGACAGTCGGAGTGAAATTAACAATAAAAAAAAAAAAAAAAGCAGAACGTTCTTCCAATAGAGACACAAGTAAAGCACTGTTCAATTCCACAGTGTCTATGACATTGACGGCATGAACTGTACGTGCACTCGGCAAAGCACTGTTTCTAACGGTATCGTTCTGTGAGTTTTTAATTTGCATACACACAGACTGTACATGTCCTGATTTGCCAGGTTGCGTTGCGACTAGGGCAATGCGCACGTTTGTGGCGAGATACACACTGGGGGCAAGACTTACGAACATTTTTCTGATAAGAGCGTTGGCGCCCGTTTGTCGAATTACTTTGTCTAACACGACAGGGCGACCTTTGTGTCGCACTTTTACACTGGCTACTGTTCACTGACTGTTCAGCACGGCCGGTAGAAAAATAAGAATCACTAGGGCTAGACTGAGAACTACGGCTAGGAAAGCGTCCGTTGCGGCGCACTGAATTAACACTGTCGCTTTGCATTTCTACATCTGCTAAGTCAAAAGTATCATGCGCTTCTATAAGCTGCAGTACACTGTCTAATGAAGGGTCAGACTGTTTTAGAATTTCTGCCCTAATTCTGGGGTCCTGAATGTTCTGCGTAATTGCATCTCTTAACATAACGTCACTATAAGAAAGTCCACAAGAGCAAGTAAATTTACATTGGCGGGTTAAGCCCTTCAATTCCGTAATCCATTGCGTCTGGGTTTGTTCAGGTAATTTTTTAAGTCTGAAAAATTGGTACTGCGCAGCAGCTACGAGAACTTGTCTGTCGTAATGAGCATTTAGTGCCTATACTAGTTGTTCAAAGTCTACATCACGAGGAGATGCTTGGAGGAAAAGTTTCTGCAGTAATACGAAGGTTGTGGGGTCCACCACGGACAATAAAAGATGCTTAACAGTCTGACCTGTAAGTTGATGAGCCACGACGAGTTCTTGAAATTGAGCGAAGTAGTCGCTCCATTCTTCCTCGCATTCGTTGTACTGACGAAACGTAGGAAGCGGTGCGGCTGCAGGTGTAGGTTGCTGATGTGACGGCTATTGTTGAGTTGCCGTCAACTGCGCCACTGCTTGAAATAGTTGCGTGATTTGCGCCGTCTGTAACTGAATAATTTCCATTAAGTTTGGGTTCGGGGTAGTGGCCATGCTGACCGATTAGGCGCCGCGCATACATGAAAATTAGTACAAAACACAAATGCAAGATAAATGAGGACGCTCTGCAACAAAAAAATCCACAAACACGTAACTGACTATCTTCCCCTAAAATTCTTATAATAAGGGTGGGTGGGTGGGAGTAATTTCTGTGTGCTCCGACTGCTGCTGTCTGGCTGCTGCAAGCGGGCTGGTCCAAGGTTCTTCTATCACTCCTCGTCGCCACTTTTGTGTCCCAGCCTCGTCGCCGCTTTTGTGTCTCGTTTCCGTCGTAGGTGTCGGTGGCCGAGTAGAAAGACCGACACAGGAATAAAGGATGCACGCTTGTGCAGGTGGGAGGTCACCAGCCAGTGGGACAGCAGGAACTAGAAACACTAGAGTAAATTAGTACGAGATGCATATTTCTTAGAGACTTAGTAATACTTAAATTTTACATAGCTCATACTGCAGAATGCTGATACATAGTTGAGCTAGAGGCCTGCCTAGTGCCTGTCCGATAGTCAAGTCTTCACTGGTGCCTATCTGATTCCGAAGTGTTAGCTGGTTCCTATCTCAGTCACAAGTGAACGATGTCGTTCAGAGATGGCCACGAGCGGAGTTGTAGCAGAGGGCGCTCGTGGCTGTCGACGTAAGAACGCCGCGCCGTGCGTGCATGGCGGCGCTCGGCGAAAGTAGGTGGCGCGCACTTTATACTTGTGCGACACCGCAAGTGGGATGTGCATATGTTCGGCTAGAAGTAGCGCAAGTCGCGGCGGATTAGCCGTGCGCACTGGAGCGCCGTGCTGCGGTGCGCGCGGCTGTTCGCCGTCGGGGGTTCGCGTCCCCCCTACGGGCATGGGTGTTTGTGTTGTCCTTAGGTTAGTTTACCTTAGTTTAAGTAGATTGTAAGCTACGGACTAATAACCAAGCAGTTGGGTCCTCTAGATTTAATAAAAACATTTTGAAATAGCGCAATAAATAACATTGTGCTGCCTGGGACTCCAACCGCGCGCTAATCGTCAGCGTTGACCTCAGATGACTAGGTAACAACTCTCCCAATCTCGTTTACTAGTAATTAGGATCGCGCCGTTCGTAGAGACCTGGAGGTGTTTGGCATTTTGAAGAAACAACGAAAACTGATCTAACTTTGTTCTAGTCAGTAACGAATGGATATGTGTAAATGTCCTAAATTCCTTATTTGCCGCTACTAGTGGTGAAGAGGGGGATGTTTGCGATTGTTAAAAACTGTTTCCCCAGCAGGAATCAAACCATATCTTAGCCATTTCAAGATGGCATCAGTCCGATCAACTACCGGTATTCAGATGTGGTTGTATAATGTTTTTTCGTCAAAATGGAGTGCAGAACACATGGTACGAGAAGTAAAATAGTTCGGCGGTATCTGTCTACATAACAGTAATTTCTTGGCCTCGTGTGTGTGTGTGTGTATTCCTTAGCGTAAATTAATTAAAGTAGCTTGTAAAGCTAGGTAGGGACTAATGACCTCAGGTGATTCGTCCATTAGGACTATAACAAAAAAGTTATATACCGTATGTAGAATTATGTAGCATTGCGTATGATAATATACTACGTGGTAGCATGCTCTGTGGTGATTTTGCATGACATGTTGCTGTATGCTTATTTAACTATAGTCTTGTTTCGCTGAAGTTTGTATGAAAAATGTATGTGAACTCTTATTGGACTTAACTCCTAACGTCATCAGTCTGCACACTACTTGAACTATCTTAACATAAGGACAACACAGACACCCAAGACCGAGGAAGGACTCGAACCACCGACACGAGCACAAGACATGGTGCCTTACACTGCGCAGCTACTCTGCGCGGCACTCAAGAATGTAACATAGCACTTACCATAATAAATGAAATATTACGCATATTAAAAGTAGCAAGGAGCGTCGTTTAGGCATTATTAAACGGTTTCTAAAATGGGAAATATATACCGCGTGTAACGATATAGTCTGTTGGGATGAAAGAGGAGGTCAATCGAAACACCAGAGCTCTGTATTTCACAGAACGAAGAATTTATTATAGGTAAGGGGGTATGGAAGGACACGGTCTCATAGAGAGGACTGATATACAGTAACGAAAGCATAAATTAAAAGAGAGTGCATGCTGTCAATGGAAACCAATAGATTTTATCACTGTATTGTGAGGGAACCGACCAGAAGGGTAACTGAGGTTATCATGCAAGAGCGGCGACAGCGAGTGAGAGAGAGAGAACAGAAGAGAAGTTAACTATTAACAAATGCCAGACCGTTTGCGTATTTTTATGAAGGACAGAGGGTGTATTAATGGATGAAAGGGAGGAGAGAGACATATCTGAAATAACAAAAATTACTTTGACAGCGTCCATCTAAACGGATTACTCTGTTTTCATGGAAGCTGGGTATAAATGTAATAACAAAAGGACATTGAGTGAAAGGAGAAGCATTGAATTAAAATTTGTATCACGGGGAGGAATCGAACCCAGAACTCCATACTTACTTTAATTCAATGCTTCTCCCTTCACTCAATGTCTTTGACATATTGACACAGGTATATAAATTTATAATAAAAATAGGATAATAAAGGAACTGTATATTTAAAAAAAAACTTCAATTTAAAGGTAGCTCAAAGGAAACAGAAACACATATTTTATTTCTGTTGCCAAGAGATCTTCCACAGTCTCTCACTTACGAAATATGAAAATAGAGATGAGATTAAAAAAACATTTGAAGGACTAATAATTTATTCAGAGTCCGTCATTATTTGTTTCTTCCGTTATGCATCTCAGCATATAATCTTTAACGCTATCGGACCAGCTTCTCTTCAGTAAATGCGACGACTCTATCTCAAGTTGATGGCTCACAGTGAGACGGCCTGATTTGTATTTCTGCTTTCCGCTCTCACTATGAAGCCAGGAAGTAAACATTCTGTATTTAAGTCAGAGCCCCGCTTTGTGCCGTGCTGGGGGCTTTTGCCTGCCACCGCGACCGCCAGCTGGCTGGTTTCCGCCAAGCCTCGCTTCGGCACCAGCTGTGATGGACCGGCCTGCCCGTAGCTCGCAAGCCACGGCTAATACAGCGAGACTCAACCCTTGAAGTATGAAAAGTTTCTGCAAACCTGCTCTAACGTGTATTGTAAACTACCACACCTAGAGCTATTTTGCTATAAAATGAGCAGCCACGTTATCTTTTGACACTTCATTCAAATATTTAACGAAGTGAAAGAATAGAATCATGATAAACGTAGTACAACATAATGTTTCACACAGATAACAATCATATAACACAGAAAATTATTCTCTCTTTTCAGCGCTCTGCATTAGATCTAGACGTAATGAAATATGTAGTTATCTTAGAAATGTAAGCATGTTGTAAAATTAAACAGTTCTGGTGGCAACAACGCAAATGTGTACATGTAGTATATCATTCACGTTTTGTGTACTTATAAAGTGTTTTCAATGTGTCTGTAAACAATAAGTGCTAAACAACGGAAATTAACTTCTACTGGGGCTCTTCATTTACACGATTGTTCTGTTATACACAGTGAAGTGTTTCGTAATGGGTTCATATAATCGCTTCAGTTTCTCGACTGTTCCACGCTTATACATAGCTCGAAATACTACTACTACTACTAATAATAATAATGAATACAAGTGCCAAATAGCGTATGTGCGATTTATAATCTGATATATTCTTTCAACTTTCTCGACGTCCTCCCTCTATTTCATCAGGTAATAATCGCACACTACTCAGCAGTACTGCATAAGAGGGGGAACAATTGTAGGGTTGGCAGTCTCCTTAGGAGACGTGTAAATCTCCTAATGGTAGTGTCAATACCAGACCGTTTGTTTCACCTTCCCCAAAACATATGTTATTCAAAGTTAACATTGTTTTTAATTGCACCCCCAAGAATTTCGTTATATGTATAACCTTCAAATTTGTTTTGCTTATCGATATCTAGAATGCTGACGAAACTCTGAGTACTGATGTTCAGAGAAAAATGCATACTGATGTTTAAGGTCAATTGTCGCCATTTACCCCGTGAAAATACAAATTCAAATTCATTTCGCAATTGACTTTGCTTTTCTGAGTTTAGTAGTGGGCAGCATTAACTGCCTCAAATCTAAGAGCAATATTCTGATTGCTCATTAAATATTTCGAATATATATTAGCATCAGGAGCAGTCTTCTTCACTTTGCTGGAAGAATTACACTCGCCACGTCCTTTTCACTAGATGACTCCTCGTCTGTTACTGCAAACTATTACCTTGCAGCCGGCCGCGGTGGCCGATGGGACTGAGGCGCTCCAGTCACGGTCTGCACGGCCACTACGGTCGGGGGTTCGAATCCCCCCTCGGGCATGGATATTTGTGCCGTCCTTAGTATAAGGTAGTAGATAAGTAGTTTGTAAGTTTAGGGACTGATGACCCCGTAGTTAAGTCCCATAAGCTTAACAAACATTTGAACATTTTATTACCTTGCAGATAGGACATCACGAGTCCAGTCGCACAACTTAGGAAAGCAATTTGGTTCGAAGTTGATTAAGGCTGAAGATAGTTTCTTTTTGTTAAGCTTAAGGGACTTAACTATGGGTTCATCAGTCTCTAAACTTACAAACTACTTATGAACTACCTTATTCTAAAGACGACACAAACATCCATGCCCGAGGGAGGATTAGAACCTCCAACGAGGAGCGGCCTCGCGCATCGGAGCATAGCACCTCAATGCGCTTGACCACTCCACTGCGGCGTTGAAGATATCAAAAATCGTTTTGGCACTCTATAAATATGAAATTAGTTTCAGAGTACTCAGTAGATCTTGAAAATATAGTATCGCCAAAGTCTCATAAGAGTAAAGAATTAGAAACCTTTAACGGTTTGATGTTAATTTTCCTAGATATTTCATAACGTTGGAAAAAGTATTTGTTCAAACGCCCTACTACATGCCGATATCAATAAAATGGATCCTTAACTCAGTGGATTACTTTTATTTTCTTTATATATCTGTGCAACATTCCATTCGTCTCCCTCACTATAAATACATCAATGCTCGACCTCACGTCGTAGGAGAAGTAATTAAGCCATACATAATGTGTGCAGAAGATGTTCTCCTAAGGTGTTGGACCATTCGAGAAAGACATTGTCTGTAGACAAATGATCTTCCTGGTACGACTATGGTAGTGAAATGAAAAAAAAAAAAACGGTGGATCATGTCTGGTGATAGTTGTACTGCTTCCTGGAGTGACAGAGAAGAATCTAGATTAAAAGAAATAATCCGACACAAGCTGCTTGTGGCCACTGAGTGCACGGTTTGGGGAAGTTGAACAGTTGTGCCCAGCCGGAATTCGGGCCCATTCTTACTGCTCTCTGAGCAGTTACGGTAACCACAGCACGAGCGGGAAAACAACTATCATCACAGGTGCGCGAGCTACCACTCCTCTCCCCTCTCGTCACCCACAAGACTCAAACTACCTCACACTGCTCACGTAGTTGCAGTTTCCAATTTGCACTCACTACTCGTGGCACTTTGCCAATTACCTCTAGAGTTCAGGCGTAGTGTGCATTTGCGCTGAAGGCTGAAGTTGTTCTCGTAATCTCCTTAATTATGTATATTTATGTGGTGTCTGTTCTTTCGAAAGAACAGTCACGACACATATATGTATATAGAAGAACCTTTCAAGATTCACTTATTGGTGGTATTCCAATTAAAATGCCTGAAAATAGAAATTCGGTGTGTCATTTACTTTAACATATATGATTACAGACAAGGGTCATGAATTTAACGTAGCAACTACAACTATTCTCGATCCCTACTTTCTGAATTATCTGCATCGGCCTTCACAAGGGCAATGAGGAGGCGATTCACGCTGCAGCTGTTCGCTTCCTTCATGAAAATGTCGACGCTCTTTAAAGATTAAGAGGCAGTAGCTCTCAGTTACAAACTGGAGCGAGAGTAACATTTTACCCACTCTCTGACAGAGCTACAAACTGCTATATCGAATTGAGAAATATTTGTGGCAGATTATGCTGCTATCTAGTAAGCACTTCAGAAAAACAGAGCCAATATTAAAATGATATTGAAGTTATATCTTCACGATGCAAATTCGACAATTCACCCTAAACATAAATATGCGTATAGTTCACCACCTGAATACCAGAAAATTTTCGTCAGTCCTTGAGAAATCGGTAAACAAAACAAATTTAAGGATTATACACCTAACAAAATTTCTGGTGGGTACATTGAAAACAACGTTAACTACGAAATACACATGTTTTGGTGAAGATAAAACAAGCGCCTGTTATTGACACAGCCATTAGAAGAATAAAACGTCTCACTAGGAGGTTATAAACCTTTCAATTGCTCCACCTCTTCCGCAGTATTGCTGAGCAATGTGCGATTATTACCTGACGGTATAGAGGGAGGACACTGAAAAAGTTGGAATAAAGATATCAGATTGTGCGGTATAGTGAATTAGCGGAAAGGAGGTCTCGGATATTTTCCGTTTGTTTTTTTATTTTATTTTATTTTATTTTATTTTATTTTATTTTATTTTTACTAATTACGTTGAGGAGGGGGCGGAGACGACAGGGGGATGAGGTGGGGAAGCAAAATATTAAAACAAAAGTTTTCAGTGTAGCACGCTTCTTCTATGAGATTTCAATCACCAACCTTCTCCTACAAATGCAAAGAGCTTTTGCACTCATTACCGTACAAAGTATGCTACAATTGTAAGAAGGCCGCGCAGAGTACCCGCGCGGTCTAAGGGGCCATTTCATGGATCGGGCAACTGCTCGCGTAGGAGGTTCGAGTCCTCCCTCGGGCATGGGTATGTGTGTGTTGTCCTTAGAATAAGTTAGTTTAAGTAGTGTGTAAGTTTAGGGACTGTTGAACTTAGCATACCAAACACATTCAAACATTTTTTTTTTTTTTTTTTTTTTTTTTTTTTTTTAAAGCTTATGGGACTTAACTAAGGGGTCATCAGTCCCTAAACTTACAAACTACTTATGAACTACTTACGAACTAGGACGGCACAAATATCCATGCCCGAGGGGGGATTCGAACCCCCGACAGTAGTGGCCGTGCAGACCGTGACTGAAGCGCCTCAGTCCCCTCGGTCACCGCGGCCGGCATTCAATCGAACATTTGATTTGCATTTTAAGAATAATATAATGGTAATTAGAACTCGCATATATCCTTTTTGGCACTTGTTTTTCTCGATCTTCGTATAAGCGTGGAACAGTCGAGAAACTAAAGCGATCCTATGAACCCATTACGAAACACTTCACTATGAATAACAGAACAATCGTGTAAATGAAGGGCCTCAGCAGAAGGTATTTCTGTTTCGTAGCACTTATTGTTTCAGAGACAACGAGAACACTTTATAAGTGCACAAAACGTGAATATATATATATATATATATATATATATATATATATATATATATATGTTTGTGTGCGTGTGTGTTGTTCCCACCAGAATAGCTGCGTTTATCATGATTCTATTCTTTAATTTCGTTAAATATTTGAATGAAATCTCAAAAGATAAAGTGGCTGCTCATTTTATAGCAAAATAGCTCTAGCTGTGGTAGTTAATACTACACACTTGGCCGGCCGCGGTGGCCGAGAGGAGTGAGGCGCTTCAGTCACGGTCTGCACTGCCACTACGGTCGGGGGTTCGAATCCCCCCTCGGGCATGGATATTTGTGCCGTCCTTAGTTGTAGGTAGTTCATAAGTAGTTTGTAAGTTTAGGGACTGATGACCCCGTAGTTAAGTCCCTTAAGCTTAACAAACATTTGATTTGAACTACACACTTGGGTAGGTTGGCAGAAACTTTTGAGCCTGGTTTAGCGGTTTGTGCCTGTATTAGCCGTGGCTCGAGAGCTATGGGCTGGCCGGTCAACCACAGCTCGTGCCAAGGCGAGGCTTGGTGGAAGCCAGCAAGCTGGCGGTCGCGGTGATGCCCAACAGCCCCCAGCACAGCGCAGAGTGGGGCTCTGACGTAAATACAGAATGTTTACTTCCTGGCATCATAGTAAAAGCAGACAGCCGAAATACAAATCAGGCCGTCTCACTGCGAGCAATCAACTCGAGATAGAGTCATCGCTCTTACTGAAGAGAAGCTGGTCTGACGGCGTTATAGATTCTACGCTGAGATATATTATGAAAGAAACAAATAATGAGGGATTCTGAATAAATTATTAGTACTATAAAATGTTTTGTTTCCTAAGTGAGACTATAGAAGAAATAAAATATGAGTTTCGTTTTCCTTTGAGCTGCCTTAAAATTTTTTTTAATATACAGTCCCTTTATTATTCTATTTTATTATAAATTTATATACCTACAGACAGTTTTCCGCGTCAGTATGTCAAAGAAATTAAGTGAAAGGAAAAGCATTGATTTAAAGAAAGTATGGAGGTCTGGGTTTGATTCCCGCCCGTGGCACAAATATTAATTCAATGCTTCTCATTTCACTCAATATCCTATTTTTATTCATTTATACCTAGACTCCATGCATACAGAGTAATCAGTTTAGATGGACGCTGTTAAAGTAATTTTTGTTATTTCAAATACGTCTCTCTCCTCCCCTCCATCCATTAATACACCCTCCGTCCTTAACTAAATATGCAAAAGATTTGTCTTGTATTTATTCGCTGTTAATTTTTCCTCCTTTCTCTCTTTCTCTCTGTCACCTCCCTTACATTATAACCTCAGTTGCCCTTTTGGTCTATTCCCCCAAAAAGCTGTAAAAAAATTGTGGTTTCCGTTAAAACAATACTGTCTCTTTTAATGTCTGCTTTCTTTACTGTCCATTGGTCCTCTCTATGAAGCAGTGTTCTTTTATATCTCCGATAATCCATCCTTTCTCGGCCCTATAACAAACTGTGATATATAAATAAGCAGTAATTTGCAAGCATTTCACTCTTTTATTTTCCAGTTCTGCACTCCTGTTCATTTCTAGATCCCGCCCTCCCTCCTGCTACCCCTCCCTTGAAATATTTATCTGCATCTCCGTGCTTCTATTCACAATTCTGTGCTTGGCAGATTTTTTTTTTAATTACTTACATTATTTCTCTGTCGTTGACTCTCGAAAAGCACGTGGATATAATGGACAACTGAACCTTACCGTGCAAGCACTATTGTCGCCATTAAAATGGACTTCTATTCCGACAAATACCAGTATCCAAGCTTTGAAATGGCAGAGACTGAAGTTTTCCCCCATCCTTCCCAGTTGGATAGTATGCATCGCATGTAATCGTATTATCGATGCGACATTGTATCAGAATCCACATCACATTGTTGTTTCGTAACCTCATTATGACTATTGAAGGCAACCACACCATGAAGAATAATTGCTCGACACACTTGCCAGTTATCGGATACCTTGTCACTGACCATACTAGTAAATCACAGAAACCTCCTTTATCGAAGTCTGTTTGCGTTCCTGAACGTAGCGAATAAATGTCAAAACGAAGTTACTTTCCGAATTTCAAATTTTTAACGCATAATCCACGTTCCTCATACTATAAAAATGCCTAATATTCAAGTTATCGTGGCAACAGCTACCCAACAATCTTTATTATAATGAGCTCATAGTTAAATAAGCTTATTACAGAATGCCATACCAAATCGTAATGTAGCATACTAAAACGTAGTATAATATCATGCAAAATCCGCGATAAGGCGCCTCACACTACGTGGCCATCCCGTGCGGCCAAGAATGTCTTACTTAGCTAGACACCTCTGAGCTCTTTGACTGGTCGTACTGTCTAATGAGTACTCCATTATGACAAAACATTACGCTAACGCATCTGTAATTCGCTGGAGGCGGGGATGAGGTTAACTTGTAATAGCTAAGGTATGGGTCTGATTCCCGCTGGGGGTAGCAGTTTTTAACGGCCACAAAAATACCATCTACACCTCCAGTAACTCCAATAAGAACGCAGGACTCTGCCTTGTTTCAAATCAAAATTGCACATGTCCATGTGCTACTAAATTAAACAAAGTTTTCGCAAAACACCAAACCCCTTCCACGTCTCTACGAAAGGTGTGATCCTAACTACTGGTGAACGACAATGTGATAGTTGACGCCTCATGGTGTTAGGTCAAGAGTGACGGTATGTGCAGGGTTGGAGTGCCCGGAAGAAACAATAAATATATCAGCAGTATTCCTTCCTATTATACAATAGCAAATGGTGCTGGGTTCGAGTCCCTGCCGGGGAAAAATTAATTGTATCGTCGTTTCAGGTACCAGTATAACGCTATTTGTGAACATATTTGATATGTGACATTTGATTGTGCTTAGTTAACAAATCATCAATACACTGTATTCTATTCCACAACTTTATTATGTATGACATCTGTGAATTGCACTATATTACGTATCTTTAGTGGTTACCTCTCAGCAACAATAGGAGCTTCATGCAACACCTGGTGGAGTCCTAAGATTATCATTTATTTCTGGGTTCAGACATCGGTCTAAGAAACTAATGAAAACGTCAGTGTTTTACGTCTATTTATGCCTAGAGATCACGCGCACTTAAACGTGGTCCCTGAGCGGAGAATGTTGGGAGCTGAAGCTTGCATTCAGCTCATAGCGGATTGGCTGTTAGAACAAGCCCCGCCTCTTTCCCCCAGTGCCGACAGCTTACGGTGTATAGATTACAAGTTTTAAAAGAAAAAAACGTGTAAGGGGTTAAGGCGTTACAGATAGAACACGAAATTAAGTATCACTTTAATGTTTGCGTAATAGAAAAGTGGAACGCATATCTACGAAATGTTAATATTTGAAAAGGACTTATTAAGCGGGTGTAACAACGCTCTCTGCCTCTTTTTACTGTCGTAACAGAATAAAAATCAGACAATAACCAATACGAAGGACAAATCAACAATACATTGACGAGGTCTACGGTGTACAATGCTGTTACGAGGTGAGGCTGGTAGAGAGCATAAACATTCCATTGACACACGAGCTCAGCCGACTTCCGCCGATCAGAGAGGGGCCACGAAAAAGTGCGTGACCTGTAATCGCATCTCGATCAGGCATACAACCGTTTTTTGCTTAACAGTGCGTTCAGATACAGGTATTGAACAAAAACATACCATGTCACTAAACAAGTGTGATAACGTATCTGACTTTTCACTTATTGCAACTAAATTTAATTTACAAGTGTTACTGTCTCATCTCTAATTACGTTTATTCTAATATTTGTTGTACGAAAGTATTGGTTTGTACCTTGCCTGAATGGCATAAGGAGAAATAGGAGGCTTACTTAGTACCTATTGTGGGTAGGTAATAACTGTACTGTGCAATGATTTGAGGACCTGTGACGCAGCTGTGCAATGGTGGTTGCATAGCGTCAGGTGCGGTCTCCACTTAGGAATTCAGGGGTGATCCACTTTTTTTGCTGTCAAGTGTACCAAAGCTGGTGAATATCTATTAGCTGCAGCTTCACGCCAGTTGCCAGATGGGAATAGTAGCCTAATATGTTATTACAGAATAATATCTGAGAAACATGTAACAAACACGCCACAAAGTAAAAACCGAAAAACGCGGTATGCTGAGCGTCAAAAGGAATACAAAGTCGTAAGTCCAAGATCAATATTGCGTTTTTTTTTTAAATCAAAAACAGAACAAAAACCAATAATAACTGTTTTGTTTGGCAGATGACAAGCTCTATTGAATTATAACAGCAATCACGATCAAGTGATACACTCAGTCCATCTAACGTAAAGTTACATATGTAGAGAATGATGAAACTCGTATTATAGGCCTAATTCTTCAAATAATAAAAATATAATATTCGTGTTGTTGAATCTTCCGGGTTATGTGGTCGTGGTCGAAGAAACGTATCTGCTCCTGACGTTTCGTCCAGAGCTGCGCTGGACATCCTCAGAGGTGCTACTGGTAGCGGTGAGTCTTGCCGACTGTAGCATCTCTGAGGAGCGCAGCTCTGGACGAAACGTCAGGAGCAAATACGTTTCTTCGACCACCAGATTTTAAAACAGTAGATGAATTTTCAAATGATACTGGACACTATTACAAAATTTTTTTGAATCGAAAGAAATCAGCCATGGTGGAGTGGCTGAGCGCTCTAAGGCGCCTTGTTGCGGAGCACGCGGTTGCCCGTCATCGGAGGTCCTCCCTCGGGCATATGTGTGTCTGTCCTTAGGTTAGTTTAAGTAGTTTGTAAGCCTATGGACTGATAACCAGAGTAGTTAAGTCCCACAGATTTTCAAATATCTGCATATTTTGAAAGAAATCATCTCATTGATGATAGCACAAAAAGTACTGAAACATGGACGGGACATGGGTGTGAGTGTTTGTCCTCAGGTTACTTTACCTAGGTTTAAGTAGTTTGTAAGCTACGGACTGATGACCACGCAGTTTGGACCGATAGTTTTACAAACATTTAACATTTTTAACATGGACGGGAAGAATAATATAAATTAAGTCTCTTGCATATTGCGCAATATTGTGGTGTGATGCAGCACATTATTGATAAATACTGCGACTCCTCGACATTTCTTGTGCCTAGGCTATAAACATAACATTCTCGAAATCAAACGATGGTATCCAGTTGATACAGTGACTCATAGGTAGCTGCTACTGCCATCTACTGATCCCAAATTTCATTTTTACAGCCATGCGAACATCTTTCACTCCCTTGGAGAATCCTACATTCCGCCAGTGGTGCTAGGTATAAGGAGGGTCGTTAATAGATGTATAGACTGTATCTGTAAGGTTCCAGGTGGTCTTATCTTCGCGTCTTCTAGGAGGTGAAGGATAAGCCGTATAATTTTTAATGCCATGTGTTCATTGTTGTTACATCGCGGCGTTTTGTGTTGTCTGTACGGTTGAGGATACGGGTTAGGTGATAGAGGGTCACGCGGAAAATTATAAGGGCTAGAGTATTCATGACTGAAGTCTGAAATCCCCTCTCGCCAGACTGGTCTGAAAGCATGCAATTTTAGTTGACCTCCTGTGCCGGAGAATGTTCTCGATTTTTCTGCTATCTGAACACCATTCTTATGATGCCTGGATCCTTGAGGCAGAGAACTAAACTGAGGCGCGCACCAAGGAGTTGGAATTTGTCTCGTGAACTGATCTTATTACAGCGACTTGCATTCGTTGCGAATACGTTAGGGCTATGGGGCCGCGCGGAAGTAGCCGAGCGGTCTGGAACGCCACGTTACGGATCGCGCGGCTTCCCGTGTCGGAGGTTCAAATCCTCCTTCGGGCATGGATGTGTGTGTTGTCCTTAGGTTAGTTTATCTTAGTTTAAGTAGTTTGTAAGACTAGGGACTGATGACCAACGTAGTTTGGTCCCACAGGATTAAAAACATTTGAACATTTGATTTGGAGCTAGGGGCGGAAAATCCGTGGAACGTTGATAGCTGGGAGGCTGTTGTACGGCAGCTGAATATTTTGGTTGTGGATTACTGTCATCACTAATGTGGTATAGGCCCTTGTACGTCGTAGCTCTTGATGGTGGAGAAAATTTGCAAACTGTCACTGAATGGGTGCTGGTCAGAGAAATTTAAACATATCGGAATCGGCGCCACATATAATCAGTTTTGGGTTATCCGCCAAATCTGCTGCAATGAGTATGACTTGTATACTGTTTTGACCGATTATGAACACCCCAGTAATTTTGAATGACTGGGGCAACGAATGGTTCCACTGGACAGCTTGTCCCCAGAACAGCGACATCTGAGGGAAAAGTTTGGGAGCGAAACACTACCATGCAGACTTGAATCTATACTGTCAGTTCGGGTTTCTTAGTTTTACTGAACTTTTTGGAACTGCTAAATACCTTAAACGCTGTTCCCCACAGTGCGTAATGATCATAGGAGAGATTGGTGGAAAATGAGTGTGATGATATATCCAATTACGTTTTGTCTCCTTCTAGTATTTTCTGTATTAAACACGTTCGTTTCTAACAGTCTTGTATGAGTGTCGATAACCTCGTTGATGAGCGCCCCTAAACCCACAAAGAACTACTACTACTCAAAAATGTTCAAATGTTTGTATATGTGTGGGACTTAACTACAGTTGTCATCAGACCATACACTTGCAAATTACTTAAACTATACTAAGGACAACACATACATCCATACGCGAGGGAGAACTCGAACCTCCGACGGGGAGCAAACGGCGCTCCGCGGCAAGGCGTCTTATGACCGCACAGCGTTGTTAGTTTTTTTTCACACACTGGGAAAAAGCATTAGAATTTATTTCTGTATGCTGTTGAAGATTTTTAAAGATAGTGGTATAGACTGGACGGATAAGAGGCTGATAAAGCAACTCTCTGTGGGTCAGGAAGTGGAGGTTCGAAAAGACGAAGATCAAACTGTAGAGGTAGGAATTGGAATAGGTGTGGGACATGGTTGTTGTATGCCACCAACATTTTTTCCAAATTTATACTGAAAAGATCAATAGTAAGGCCTTGTAAAATACAAAAGAACAAAGAATGTAATGCATGTAATATTAGAACAGAAGCACAGCTAATGTATTGCTGGACAGTATTTGCCATATACCTTTGGTGGTTTTAGAACGTGGACAGTGAGATAGAAAGGAAAAGAAAATAGGTTAGAGTTTTGAAATGTGGCTATGGAGAAGAATAAAGAAAGGGAAATGGAACAACAGAATTATAAATGGGGTGTTTAAGATGGTAAGAGATGAAAGTTACTTCATGAGGACGATATAGAAGAGGTAAACTTCTTGGGTGGGACATATATTTCGCAGGAACTATCTACTGCAGAGTAAAATGGAGGGAAAAGTAAAAGAAAAAATCGCACTGACGTGTTTTACTTTAGATTTGTAGTTGTATAAGATTTTGCAAACATTTTGGACCAAATTAATAATCTAAATAATAATTAATTAATTGATAAGAGTGTCTGAAACCCTTTGAGGAAAAAAAATACGTAGTGGCGGGTTTCGAACCACCGAGCCTTCGCGTCACCGTCCAGCGCCTTGCCCACTACGCTACGGCTACAAAACAAAACAGTAGTTCTTTAATCTCATACTATTCATGGCCGTTGTCAACTGATGTTAATACGGCATTTGTAGACACTAGATTATCGTACGAAGAACGATGTGTTTTTGTTAATTCCTCAGTGTGTCGTTGCTTTTAAATGACAACGTGTAAGTTACAATAAGAAAATCATCAAATACGTGTGGAATGTCACGTGACATCTCCGAACGGCTGGTTTTCGTTAATTCAGTAGAGGGTGTCTAATCTCCGTTATTTTTGCAAATATGTCTCAAACGATATGCGATATGAAAAAAACATAATAGAGCGAAGTTATAGAGAATTTTCTCCTCTACCAATTAGGTTATTCAATTTTCGTGTCAGATGGACGGTTGGTTTGCAATTACAATTATATTACAAACGGCCTTTTTTGGTTTTACTACCGTATTTTTTGTTTGAAAAATTTGAAAACGGAAGGTTCTGGTCTCTGGTGGCCTACAATCATGCCTGTAAAATTTGGTGTTATTCGGTTGAACGGTTCGTCTTAAAAACAGGGAACACGTTACGGACAGACACAGACAGGACATACATCCCAAAATCTCCGT
Source organism: Locusta migratoria (assembly GCA_026315105.1). Taxonomy (NCBI): domain Eukaryota; kingdom Metazoa; phylum Arthropoda; class Insecta; order Orthoptera; family Acrididae; genus Locusta; species Locusta migratoria. Next base: position 513,782,752 of record CM048755.1, read on the forward strand.
TATTTTTGCAAATATCTTTGAAACGCTACGAGATATGAAAAAAACATTACAGAGAAAAGTTGTAGAGAATTTTCTCCTCTACAAATTCGGTTATTCAATTTTCGTGTCAGATGAATAGTTAAGCCGCTTTTTTCATTTAAATTTCGAGCTGTCGAAAGACGATCGCAAAGGCCCAGTTTTAGTGTTACTACCGTAACCTAAAGTGGGCCAAAAAATAGAGGAAGTAGAACCTTTGGAATGCTTACAGATGGGAAGAAAGGAATAAGTTACAAGCAAATGGAGGAGGATGAACAGGACAGAGATATGGAGGACGTCCAGTACACACCTGTCTGTGGGCAGAGAAGAGAAAGACGAGGAGGTGTCTGCGCTACCGCGCCAGGCGTGGCTAATATTTGCGATCCCTGAGAGAGCCCGCGCTCGCGATCAGGCGGCGCAAGGTGTGTTTGCGGAGCGCTTCGGCTTCCCTCAAAACTGCCCTGCCTCCAGCAGGTGTGCCAGTGAAACGTCTGTTTTCCTAACGCTACTTAAGCGGCTAACGGAAGAACGCGTGCTCGAAACACAATGTGAATACCGCAAAGCATCTTTATTGACAGAATTTTCTCGCAAATGTGTACTTTTAACTTTCTACCCTCCTACCAAAACAATAACCTTCCTCACTTAATTAAGTAAGCATATTGAACTATTAGTGGTAGAACATATCTATATCTATAAATGTGAATGTCTGTTCGGTGTACGTTTATCACGTCTGAATCACAAGACATAAAGAGCTAAAAATTTGTACAGTTACTAATGTCTACCCGGGTAAGGCTTTAGGCACGGTTTTATGGCGATCGGACAGCTATTTATCTATATATATTAATGTGAATGTCTGATCGATGTACGCTTATCGCTTCCGAACGACAAGACGCAGTGACTTAAATATTTGTACAGTTACTAATTTATACCTGAGGGCGGTTTTAGGAACTGTTTTATAGCGATCTCATAGATATTTAGTAATTTGAAGAATGTAACGCGAAATGCGGAACAATAATTACTCTTTGAAAATTATTTTTACTCTTTGAAAATGATTTTATTGGTTGCATTGTTGCTTGAGGATTGATAATGATAAAAGGGTGGAGTATATTGGGATGGAAAGTTATCGGTGTATATAAAATTCTACGTGTGTGTGTGTGTGTGTTAATCTGCAGCGAAAACTACAGAACGCAAACGAATGGTCTGTGTGTAATTGTTGTTCGAAGTCTCCCGTTGTATGCCATAGCAGTTCCATTCCGATAGCGATAAGGGGGTGGAAGATATGGTGGTTGAAAGTGGTCAAATTATAAAAAAAATTCGGACTGAAGGCTAGCGATGACGTTTGCGACTCTATAACAAGGAGGTTAAAAAGAGCGAAAGGCGATGCCACAGACCATATCTTTGGTCTATGCTTGCTACAACGTCTTCAGCTCTTTCTCTGCAAGGATAAGCATACGCCGGCCGCGGTGGCCGAGGTGACTGAGGCGCTCCAGTCACGGTCAGCACGGCCACTACGGTCGGGGGTTCGAATCCCCCCTCGGGCATGGATATTTGTGCCGTCCTAGTTCGTAAGTAGTTTGTAAGTTTAGGGACTGATGACCCCGTAGTTAAGTCCCATAAGCTTAACAAACATTTGAACATTTGATAAGCATACGAGTAAGGAAATATAAGAATAAATAAATAGCACAGTACTGAAAGATTGCTTATCACAGTCAACCAACACGCGAGTGGAGCCGCGGGTTTAAGCTAGTTTTTAATAAACTAAAAGGCTTCCATGTGAGTAGATAAAATTTAAGTTATGAAGCTAACAATTTATGCACACGCCGAATTTTAAAATCATACGTAAACGTTATTTTGTTTGAAGCCGTTAATATCAGACAGTTCTTGACCGATTACTTCGAAATGTTGACAGTACGTATGTATCTACATACGAGAACTGCAAATCACATTTAAGTGCCTGCCGTGCGGAAAACGAACACCAACAACATTCCGTTCTCGATGTGTTTCTCTGATTTCACTATTATGATCATGCCTCCCTATGTAGGTGGCAGATAACAGAATATATTCGCATTCGGAGGAGAAAGTTGGTAAGGGAAATTTCGCAAATATGTCGCGCCGGGCCGAATAACGCCTTTCTTTTAATGAATTCCACTCCAAATCGTGCTTAATTTTCGTAACACTCTCTCCCCTATATAGCGATAATACAAAACGAGCCGGCCGCGATGGCCGAGGGGACTGAGGCGCTTCAGTCACGGTATACACGGCCACTACGGGCGGGGGTTCGAATCCCCCCTCGGGCATGGATATTTGTGCCGTCCTAGTTCGTAAGTAGTTCATAAGTAGTTTGTAAGTTTAGGGACTGATGACCCCGTAGTTAAGTCCCATAGACTATACAAACATTTTTTTTTAATACAAAACGAGCTGCCCTTCTCTGAACTTTCTTTAAATCTTTAATCATTCTCACTTGGTAGGTATCCCACAATTTGCAGTAATACTCCAAAACAGGGCGCACAATTCTACTGTAGGCAGTTCCTTTAGTAGAACTGTTAAACTTCCCTTGGGAACGCCAGATATCACTATTGTTCTACTCAACGACTTTCCGTCAGTTACAAAATATTGTGTCCTTTCTGACAGGAAATCACGAATCCATTCGCACAAATGTGGCGATATTCCATAAGCACCTAATTTGATTAGAATACGATTTTGGGGGGAAGTATCAAAAGTCTTTCGGAAATCTAAAGATAATGAATCTATTTGACATCCCACATCGATAGCTCTCATATGAGTAAATAGCTAGCCGTGTTTCACAAGAACGATACTTTCTGAATCCATATTGACTGTGGGTCAATAGGTCGTTCTCTTCGAGATATTTCATAACATTTCCTACTGCAAACCGACGTCAATGGTATAATCCTGTAATTTTCGAATCACTCTTATTGCCTTTCTAGAATATTGGAGTGACCTATGCAAATCTCCAGTCTTTGGGTACGGAACGTTCGCTGAGCGAGAGTTTGTATATGATAGCTAGGTATTGGGCTATTCCATCAGCATACTCTGAAATGAACGTAATTGGTATACAATGGAGACCTGCAGACATACTTTTGTTAAGTGACTTAAGTTGGTTTAATGCTCTAGGAGTATCTACTTCTAAATTACACATTCTGGCAGCGGTTCTTGATACGAATTCTGGAGTATTTGCTTCGTCTGCTTTGGTGAAGGAATTTCGGAAAGCTGTCATAAGCAATTCTGCTTTACCAGAAGTGTCATCAGTAGCATCACCACTGCTTTCGTGTAATGAAGGTTTTCATTGTGTTTTGGCGCAAGTACTCTTTATATGCAACCAGATATTTTTAGGATTCTCTATCAAATTACGTGACAGGGTTTAGTTGTGGTAACGTGTTGGCATTGCAGTTCCATCTAAATTTCTTCAAAAAATGTTCAAATGCTTGTATAGCTTATGGGACATAACTACGGGGTCATCAGTCCCTAAACTTACAAACTGCTTATGAACTAGCTAATACTAAGGACGGCACAAATATTCATTCCCGAGGGGGGATTAGAACCCCCGACCGTTGTGGCCACGCAGACCGTGACTGGAGCGCCTCAGTCCCCTCGGCCACCGCGGCCGGCTTCTAAATTTATAGTCTATGCAAAAGATTGCCAGTCTTTGGGATTTTGTTTCCGTTTATATTTGCATATTTTTCGCTTTGCTCTTGCAAGAGTGATTTAACGTCTTTAGTCTACCTCAGCTGATCAGCCACCTCTTTTATTAATTTGTTTGGCATAAATCTGCCAATGGTTGTGGATATTATTTCTTTGAATTTATGCTATATCTGATCCACAATCGCATTGTTAGTTTCGAAAGACTGGAGATTCTCTGCGAGGAAAGCACTAATCTAATCTACATCTCCTTTTTTTTCAATAAATACAATTACCTTTTAATTAAGTGGATTTGGGAAGTCCGAAATTCACTATTGCTACGACAACTTTGTAGTAATTAATCCCTGTGTCTATTATGTCGCTCTTTACTAGCACCGGATTATTTGTTGCTAAGAGGTCGAGTATGTTTTCAGAACTATTTACTATTCCAGTGGTGTCATGTGCTAATTGCTCGAGATAATTCTGGAAGAAGGCGTTCAGTACAATTTCGAACTATGTGTTATGCTTGCTTCCGGTTTTGAACATGTATTTTTGCCATTATATTTAGGGTAAGTTAAAGGAGCCACTAATTAAAATTGTATGCTTTGAGTACGTTTGCGAATTTTGATCCAAGATTTCAGCAATCGAATCGTATGAATCAGGGTGTCGGTAAAAAAAAGGAAATAAAAAGAAAATAATAATAAAATATTAATTAATTCTCGTTGTCAGGTATAACCGCTACCCAAACCAACTCATAGGGATATCAAATCATTAGATAGAGAACTTTCGGATAATTGTGGTAAAAAAATCTACATTTTCCATTTATGTACAAATGTAAATCTTCGTTTCACAAAAATATCAAATCTCCTTCAGTTTTCACAGATGAAACATCGTAGCGGATTAAAACTGTGTTGCCGCGGTGAAGTGGCCGAGCGGTCTAAGGCGCCTCGCTGCGGAGCGCGCGGTTACTCGCCGTCAAAAAAGCTTTTCAACTGAAAATGCTATATACACCTTCACTGATGAAATATTAAATGCTTTGAATAACCGGACATCACCAGTAGGGATTTTTTGTGATCTTTCAAAGGCGTTTGATTGTGTAAATCATGGGATTCTTCTAGATAAGCTTAAGTATTGTGGTATGAGTGGGACAGTGCACAAATGGTTTAAATCATACTTAACTGGAAGAGTGCAGAAAGTTGAAATAAGCAGTTCGCATGATGTAGATCACACAATTAATTCTTCTAACTGGGGAGTTATTAAAAATGGGGTCCCACAAGGTTCGGTCTTGGGTCCTTTGCTGTTCTTAATATATATTAATGACTTGCCATTCTACATACATGAAGATGCTAAGCTAGTACTTTTTGCTGATGATACAAGTATAGCTATCACACCTGACAAACAGGAATTAATTGATGAAATTGTAAATGATATCTTCCAGAAAGTCATTAAGTGGTTCTCTACAAATGGACTCTCATTAAACTTTGATAAAACCCAGTATATACAGTTTCATACAGTAAATGGCATGACACCATTAATAAATTTAGACTTTGAACATAAATCTGTAGCTAAGGTAGAATATTCAAAATTTTTAGGTGTTTGCATTGACGAGAGACTGAATTGGAAGAAACATATTGAAGATCTCCTGAAACGTCTGAGTTCAGCTACTTATGCTATCAGAGTCATTGCAAAATTTGGTGATATAAATCTCAGTAAATTAGCTTACTACGCCTATTTTCATTCACTGCTTTCATATGGGATCATATTCTGGGGCAATTCAACATTGAGTAAAAAAGTATTCATTGCACAAAAGCGTGTAATCAGAATAATTGCTGGAGCCCACCCAAGAGCATCCTGCAGACATTTATTTAGGGATCTAGGGATACTCACTGTAGCTTCACAATATATATATATATTCACTCATGAAATTTGTTATTAACAATCCGACTCAATTCAAAAGTAATAGCAGTGTGCATAGCTACGACACTAGGAGAAAGGATGATATTCACTATTCAAGGTTAAATCTAACTTTGGCTCAAAAAGGGGTGAATTATGCTGCCACAAAAGTCTTTGGTCACTTACCAAGTAGCATCAAAAGTCTGACAGATAGCCAACTAGTATTTAAAAAGAAATTAAAGGAATTTCTGAATGGCAACTCCTTCTACAATGTAGATGAATTTTTAGATAAAACATAAAAAAATATATAAAAAAAATAAAAAAAAAATTTAAAAAAAAATTTACAAAAAAAATTCTTAAAATATAGATTGTCAAGTATAGACATAATTTACTAAACTGACACGTTCCACATCATTACGAAATGTCGTATACATGATCTAAGGAACAAGTATTAATCTAATCTAATCTAATCTAATCTCTGAAGTTCGAGTCCTCCCTGGGTCATGGGTGTGTGTGTGTGTGCGTGTTGTAGGTTAGTTTACCTTAGTTTCAGTAGTTTATAAGCTACGGACTGATGACCACGCCGGCCGCGGTGGCCGAGGAGACTGAGGCGCTTCAGTCACGGTCTACAAGGCCACAACGGTCGGGGGTTCGAATCCCCCCTCGGGCATGGATATTTGTGCCGTCTTTAGTATAAGGTAGTTGATAAGTAGTTTGTATGTTTAGGGACTGATGACCCCGTAGTCAAGTCCCATAAGGTTAACAAACATTTGATTAAAAAAAAATTAATTTGATGACCATGCAGTTTGGTCCGATAGGTTTACAAACATTTGAACATTTTTGAAAACTGTTTTCCGGTAGCGGAATTCGAATCTGGGACCTCTGCCTTTTGCGACAAGGATGCGAGGTACTGGCGGAAGCAAAGCTGTGAGGAAGGACTGCAAAGAGTGCCGGGATAGCTGAGTCGGTAGAGTGCTAGCCGCAAAAAAGAAAAGTCGTACGTTGGAGTACGGTTCCGGCAAACAATTTTAATCCGCCAGGAAATTTCAGCATTTCATTTATTCAAAGTCGTTAATCTCCGGAAGTTATTGATGACCACTGAAATGTGGACACAACTTTGCATTCTGATACATAAGGGTTCTCCTGCACTTGTTTCTTTCCCGTATGATGTGCAGGGTGATTAATTACTGTTGACGCAACTGCTTCGGCCGGCCAGTGATGCGGGCTGCTGCGCTCGGTCAAGCGGAACACCGACAGCCAATTTTCCCCTTTTTATCCTGCTCTCGCAGGCGGCGAGGATATTTCCATTCCCTGCGAAGTTCGAATTTCAAAGTTCTCGTAACTAAGGGACCAAACTGCTTAGCTTACTGGCCCCTCGAATCATGCTGAGGACAACACATGCACTCATGAACGAAGGAGGACTCGAACCTCCGGATAGTGCGGCCGCTCAGTCCGTGACATGGCGCCTAATACCGCGTGGACGACCACGCACGTACCCCGCAAAGTCTTCGTGTGAGCATGAGTCTAGCGCGGGTAGCACGTCTTTGTCCGGTGACAGTACAGTGTATTCAGTGTACGTGTTTGAAGTTAAATAGTGAAATACAAGTATTCCATTTTACAGGCAAATATTCATGTATGAATCATATGTGCGTACTGATTCAGCGCGTGTGGTAAGTAAATTGTTTTAAGAGGAATCTCCCTACGTTCACGTTCCTAATAGGAGTAAGATTCATTGATCTGCAAATGAATTTCAAGTAATGTTGCGCTCTTGTTAGGAAACAGAAAACTACGTAACGACTCACAGAAGAAACTCTGGATGTCCTGGTAGTGTCTTCCAGAAAGAAAGGTTCGATGTCTTTCTCGACGGTTTGGGATATCCTATGGCTCCATTCAAACAGGTGAGAGGTTACTGGACTATAAAAATTACTGCAGTGTGAAAAACGTAAAAAGGGTGACCCTGCAGGGAGGTCGCAGTTCTTTGATTGAATTTTTAAGCTGGTGCATGGCGGAGAAATTGATTCGTATCTAATTTTCTTGACGAACAAATCATGGTCCCAACAAGAGCATATGTAATCCTACATCATAACAGTTATAGGCCTTCTGAAATACCTGACGTAAAACACGAGGAACCTCAGCTTCATCAGGATTGTGGTGAGCTGTTAGCTCAGGAAACAATAAACACTGAGAGGTATGTGACAAACAGACAACGTACTCCCGCGACGTTTCAGCAGAACTCTGTGACGACACATACAGGCAATTTCTTATTACAGCAAATTCATGACGTTTTTCTAAATACAGTTCTCACGAACAATGTATGGACCACTCGCTTCCTTAGAAAGTGTAAAAATCAAATCGACACAGTTTAGATAAAATTCAAATAAGCAATCATCTAGAAATTGCTAATAATTCCCAAAGACGAAATTCAAAGAGTAATGAAATATTTCCTAAGTAAGGGCCAGAAATGACCGAACAACGATGGCCGGGGAGGGGGGGGGGGGGGTAGTTCTCCCGTCTCCTCATTTTATGAGACGTGAGTATCTTCTTTTTATGCGTATCTGTTACGTATGCCAGAAGTAACTTGGGTGACAAGCGGTACCTTTCGGTCATCTCCATACCCGCCAAAGCCGCGGCGGAGTGACCGAGCGCATTGAGGCGCTATGCTACGGTGCGCTGCGCGAGGCCGCTCCCCGTCGGGGGTTCCAATCCCCCCTTGGGCATGGATGTTTGTGCTGTAATTAGTATAAGTTAGTTCATAAGTAGTTTGTGATTTTAGGGACCGTTGAACCCGCAGTTAAGTCCCTTAACCTTGACAAACATTTGAACATATCCGCCAAAACAGATGGCATCGCCAGTCAGCATGTGGTTGCCTTAACAACTGATCACCTTGTATAACTTACTAGCGACCCTCTCCGGCTTCGTAGGAGTGGAATTTCTATTCTCTATCAATAAAATTCAATGTCTTAATGTATTTTTTGACTGTTATGTTATACGTAATTTGATTAAACAGTATGCATACCATGCTTACACAGTCCTCAGGGTGTTTAATCCATATTTCCATACGAATATCACAGTATCATGTATATGTAAGAGTTTAGGTCTGGAACTTGGAGTGACAGTAGTGCCCCTAACCAGAGGGGTCCACCCTCTCCCACCCGCCCTTGGCCAATGACTCACCCCCCTCCCCCACAAAACTGCGACCAACCCCCCACACCACACCCGAGATATTTGGATTCCTAGTTCATCTATATCTATAAATGTGAATGTCTGTTCGGTGTACGTTTATCACGTCTGAACCACAAGACGCAGAGACTTAAATATTTGTACAGCTACTAATTTATACTTGAGGAAGGTTTTAGGCACGGTTTTATAGCGATCTGATAGATATTTAGTAATTTGAAGAATATAACGCGAAATTCGGAAAAATAATTACTCTTTGAAAATGGTTTTATTGGTTGCATTGTTGCTTGAGGGTTGATAATGATAAAAGGGTGGAGTATATGGGGATGGAAAGTTATCGGTGTATAGAAAATTTTATGTGTGTGTGTGTGTTAATATTTTGCTCTGCAACGAAAACTACAGAACGTAAACGAATGCCCTGAGTATAATTGTTGTCCGAAGTCTCCCGTTCTACACCATAGCAGTTCCATGCCGATAGCTATGAAACTGAGAGATTTTATACGCGATATGAGAATGAGAGTACTTAGCGACTTCCAACAAACTTTCAACATAATTTCAAACCTTTATTAAACTTTTTTCTCGCTGATAACAATAGAAATTTGATGAAAGGAAAAAAAGTTTCTCGCTTAGTACTTTTTCGCTGTTTATGGAGTAAAACTACGCCATTCGGTATGACTTTAAAAATCTATAATTTCTACACTACAAATTGTAGCCTCTACAGACAGTATACACAAATATAGTTGAATGTACCTTCTAAATTGTATCACAGTACGGCATGTAGTTCATGAGATTTGAGCACATAAACAATAACATTCCGCTGTTCATTGACTAAAACTACAGCATTCAGTATGACGTTACAATTTTCAATTTCCACACTACAAATTGTAGACGTAGGAAATTTTACAAACAGTATACACGCATTTAATTGAGTGTACCTTCTATATTGTATCACAGTACGACACCCAGTTTATGATATAGAGCACATAAACAGTAACGTTCATGGATAACCGCCCATTCCGGCACCAAGTTTTAATCTATTACTTCTTGACAACTAACTGGATTCCAAGAGATTTTACCGACATACAGCCCTCATACAAATGAATGTATACCTGAAAAATGGCAGGAATAAATTAATAAATACCCGGGCAACGCCGGGTTTTCAGCAAGTTACATAATAAATATGGTTTGTATTTTAATATTGAAATTAAATGTCTTTTATTTCACGTTTTGTAAATTGTTTTATTGTTTCATACAGCCCCTCCCCCTTCCAGACTGGCCAAAACTACAAATTTTTCATCCCCCCCCCCCCCCTTCAGTGACGCAGTTCGCGTCATGACCTCCCTGTGAGCACCTCTGCCCCTAACGGAGAAAGAGTGAACCGTTGCGCCACTATCAAGACTAACGGTCACGGACGCTAGCGTTCCAAGCGGTAGCACTGCACTTCCAAAGACTGGCACCACACATACGGTTGGCTCTCTGTCTGCTAGGGCCGCTAATGTTCTACTTGCCAGATGTAAACTTTTACGTACACGTTCATAAATATCTTGATCCGATCGCTACCAAATTTCACGTTATCTCCCATTGGGCTAATCTGAATATTTTCTGAAGTTTTCACCCAAATATCTCTAGCCATTTGGGAGTCCAGAGGGGACATACACCTTATCCATTTTTATAGATGTTGATACGTAACTTTTTTCAGTTCTTTCAAATGTTCAAATGTTTGTACAGCTTATGGGACTTAACTACGGGATCATCAGTCCCTAAACTTACAAACTACTTATGAACTACTTACGAACTAGGACGGCACAAATATCCATGCCCGAGGGGGGATTCGAACCCCCGACCGTAGTGGCCGTGCAGACCGTGACTGGAGCGCCTCAGTCTCCTCGGTCACCGCGGCCGGCTCAGTTCTTTTACTACAAGGTTTGTTCCGTATAGAACGTATAATAAATCTTAGGCGACATAATAAAAAAACTAGGTCCATAGAAACACACATGTATTCTAATACAACGTTGTGTCAACATTTCAAAGAATTCACTCGAGAACGTTTGGAGCTATACTATTTTCAAACGTAACGCCAAACACTGCTCTAGGTTAGACGTAGTTTTCAGAAGAGATATCGAAGGAAAATGAAATTTGTATAGAGAAGGGAAAAGAGGAGATAGAAAAAGAGAGAGTGGCAATGATATATAAAAGGAGAGACAGGAGGCAAGGAGGAGCACACGGGCAAAGAGAGGGGGAGGGGGTAATTGTAGATGGACACGAACAGGGGGAGGAGAGGAACGGAGAAAGGAAGAAAGGGTAAGAATGGACAAAGAGGGCTGTTAAGGAGATCGGCAAAACCTTGATGTCAGAGGTAAAGGAAACAGAGAGTGTAGGATGCATATATCCAATTCTCGTTCACAAAGGAAGGTAAGATCATACGTACTATAAATGTGTGCTTTCTCTTTTCTTTCTTTCCTATTTAATCTGAAACACTCCACAACACCGCCCGGCTGCGTACTGCAAGTGTGTAATATAATAAGAATTATTGTTTGCAATATAATCAAACCGTTGGCGTTGCGCAGATGAAACGCTGTTGAAACTAAACGTTGGTGGGAATTTGTTGAACATGTTAAATAAAACATTAAAATAAATATAGCAACTCGTCTGTGCATTCGACGATATTGTCGTTTGGTTATAATGTTACAATAACCTTGAAAAGTATTGGATTGAATGAACAGGTCGTTGAGCTGCATGCTACATTGTAGACCTATCTGCTCAGGTTGAAAGTAATGAGCTGCAATAGTAACCAAAGTGAGAACGCTCTGTCAAATAAAGTCAGCCTTCAGTCGCATAAAGACTTCAATCTCTTTCTGAATAATCCATGAAGTATTGCAGTTACTGAAACGTGTTCAGCCATGTCCAGTCGAAAGCTTACTTCCCTTCATTCCAGGAAATGACCAGTATCATGAACCTGAATCTGACTATCTCATTTCTTTAGTTATAGTTTGAAAGCATCATATTTGTCCGCGTTATCTGTCAGCACATGATTCCGTCCCTGCACTGAGAGACTTGCGTTTTCATATAATTGGTCATGTCGACCATAAAAGCGAGGTCAGACATCGAACAAGGATCACGAACGTGCCTGTCCTATTTTCGACTCAGCTCTAGGAATATGGCGATTTATTCTCACAAATTAAGGAGGAGTTGCCACCTAACTTCAGAACTCAGATAACAATTTTAAATGAATAATGTAACAGTCCATGGGACCAAAAATAAGACTAATTTGACAGAGTTTGTGTTGGTAGTAGACTGCTAGACTGCAAGGTGACTGGCCACCTCTGCTACCGTTCTCCCTCTCCATCGTCAGCACTATGGCCCACCGTCCACTGAGCACGGAGCGCTGGGCAGGAGAGCGGCTCGAGCGGTCGCCCTCACGGAGCACTATTTGCTCGGTACTGCCGTACGGGTTTGGAATTATCCGATATACAAACGAGTACGTCTGGGTAAATTGATTGGTGCCACGCCATGGCCAGGCATTGACGTCTCAGCTAATTTCCTGAATGCTACCAGGGATTCTTGATCCGTCAATTGTTGTCAGATTCTATAAATCTCAATCAAAACATATACGTCTGTTAAACATAGCTTTCAGTTACTTGGTGCGCTGAAATTATACAGAAACAAAATCTCACTACCAAGTTTCGGCTGCATCATTAGATAGAGGGATTCACGTGGGCGTGGCGCCGGCCACGCGGGTGTGGCCGTGCGATCTAAGGCGTCTTGCTGCAGAGTGCGTGTCTTCTCCCCGTTGGAGGTTCGAATCTCCCTCTGGAATGTGTGTGTGTGTGTGTGTGTGTGTGTGTGTGTGTGTGTGTTGTTCTTAGCAGAAGTTTGTTTAAGTAGTTTGTAAGTCTAAGGATTGATTACCGCTACAGTTTTGTCCCAAACCTTTACAAACATTTAAACGTTTTCTGGAAAGGCTAGGGCTACGGCGCAAGCGCCATGGGAGATGGTGTGGTTTCACTTTGGCCTTCCTGTTCTAAATTTTAATATTTAAATATTTTTAAATCTATGGGACTAAACTGCTGCGGTCATCAGTCGTTACGCCTACAATCTACTTAAACTAACCTAAGGACAACACAAATACCTTAGCCCGAGGGAGGACTCGCACCTTCGGCGGGAACAGCCTCGCAGTCCCTGACAAGATACCTACATCTACATCTACATAGATACTCTGCAAATCACATTTAAGTGCCTGGAAGAGGGTTCATTAACCACTTTCATAACTTTCCTGTATTAATTCTCTAATAGCGCGCGGGAAGAAAGAACACCTAAATCGTTCCGTTTTCGATCTGATTTCTCTTATTTTATTGCGATGGTCATGTCTCCCTAAGTAGGAGGGTGCTAGCAAAATATTTTCACATTCATAAGTAAAAGTCGGTGATTCAAACTTAGCATACATATCACACCGCAATGAATAACGTCTTTCTTTTATTGATTTTTCACCCTAATTCGTGCAACATTTCCGTGATGCTTTCCCACCGGTAACGTGATAAAACAAAAGGAGCTGCCCTTCTCTGAAACTTCTCAATATCTTTCGTCAGTCCCACCTGGTGAGGGTCTCACAATGGGCAACAGTACTCCAGGAGAGGACGCACAAGTGTGATGTAGGCAGTCTCTTTGGTGGAGCTGGTGCATCTTCGAAGCGTTCTGCCAATGAACCGTAATCTTTGGTTCGCCTTCCCCACAATGTTTTCTATGCGTTCTCTCTAGTCTAAGTTGTTTGTAATTGTAACTCCTAGGTATTTGGTAGAATTTACGACCTTAAGGTTTGACTGTTGTATCGCGTAATTGAAGTTCAGCGGATTTCTTTTAGTGGTCATGGGTATTACTTCACACTTTTCTTTATTTAGTGTCAATTGCCAATTTTCGCACCATGTATAAATTTTATCTAAATCGCTTTCAAGTTTGCGACTGTAGGCTTTCCCAGTGTATACTGCTGATGAAGATCTCTCGGGTCTCCAGCCGTTGATGGATCGCGACGTTTCGGAAAGTGTCATACTACCCATCTTCAAGCGAAGTTGCTTTTGATCCTCTGTTGACTTCACTAACCGATAAACGACAGCATCATCCGCGAACAGTGTATAGGAGCCGAGCTATTCAGAGTGTCTCCTAAATCGTTTATAAACACAAAGAAGAGTAGGGAACCTATTTCATTAGAAGCCGCTTGTGGGGTAGAGTGTCAAAAGCCTTCCGGAAATCCAGAAATATGGAATCGATTTGAGATCCCTTGTCGATGGCACGTATCATTTCATGTGAATAAAGGGCAAGCTGTGTTTAGCAAGAGCGATACTTTCTGAATCCGTGTTGAGTATTGTTTAATAGGGCGTTCTCTTCGATGTAGTTCATAATGTTCGAACAAAGTATGCCTACAACCGTTCGGCTATTCAATTATATATATATATATATATATATATATATATATATATATATATATATATATATATATATATGGATGGAATACCAAACAGTGGCGAAAGAAAATTTGTGCCCGACCGGGATTCGAACCCGGGATCTCCTGCTTACTAGGCAGACGCGATGCACACTCCGCCACCGAGAAAATAATGACCAGCCCGACTGCAGAGGACTCTTACCTGCACGTCTCCCGCCACACACAAATCTCCATTCGCCACGCTGTCTCTTTCCTATAACACAGCCTATTTATTCTATAATGCTCGCAGTCACAATTAATTGTGTCTTGATACCTCATGGTCTGTTCTTCCTGATGCGGAAATACAGTATTGTGGCTGCGAGCATTATAGAATAAATAGGCTGAGTTATAGGAAAGAGACAGCGTGGCGAATGGAGATATGTGTGTGACGGGAGACGTGCAGGGAAGAGTCCTCTGCAGTGGGGCTGGTCATTGTGTCCTCGGTGGCGGAGTGGTCAACGCGTCTGCCTAGTAAGCAGGAGATCCCGGGTTCGAACTCGGCCGGGCACAAATTTTCATTCGCCACACTTTGGAATTCCATCTAAACCTAATACAGTGATGCCATAACATCGCAAATTGCGGTTTATTTCGTTCGTCTATTCCCGCGCGGCCCAGGCATCCTCATGGTATAACGTCAAACACAGCTTATTGTCAACCAATGAATGCCTGTTTCGCATTAGACTTACAAGGAGAGGACACCTACTCATCATCGCCGAATTTGTCTAAATTTAGGGTACACGTAGGGAGTGGTGAGACATGAAAGTGCCCTATGTGGGAAGGCCTAGCGTGTAGGAAATCCATGAAACTTTGACACGGATGTATCACCATATGCGCCTTATCAGTTGACCCTGTGACTGTGTTTAGTGGTTGCCTCAGTGCGCCGGCACGGTGGCTCAGTGCGTTCGTTGAGAGTGCTGCATGTCCTCTCTAATAAAGAAACAGCCAAAATTAAAGTGACCAAAACTGAACAAAGGCCATACCACGCCCTCAGAGAACAAATAAACCCAAAGGGGGAAAAAGCGGTAAAAGCTCGGATTCGTATTGAAAGGATCGCGGGGTAGACCCCGCCCGGCGATAAATATTTTGTGCTCCTCGGCATTGCGTACACTACTGACATCTTAATTAAGCGCCACATCATATAGGTTAGTTTGTTAATTAGAAAACCACAAAAAGTATAGGCATACGATACAATTCGGGACTGTAAATATTTAGAAATGGATGGAAGTTGTGTGAACGGGAACGTTGTGTATATAAATTGATATTTACATTATTTTGCAATTGATCATTTACTGTGTACCGCGGTGATATGAGAAAAAACATGAAAAGCCACAATTTTGACCGCATCTTGCACACGATATAAACGCCGCCTCTTTGTAGCGACATTGTTTTTCATGTCTCCAAAGAAAAACAAACTGGACTGACGCTCTGAAAGAAGCTTCTTTCATCGCACAGTCCAGCAGCGAACCACGCGTAACTCAGTATTTTGATGAATATTTGCGAGGATACCTGGGGATGTATAATGGGATGTAGTAAGATGCAAGCTTCTCACAAAGTGATTTATTCTTTCTTCTGGATGAGATACGTGCATTTTTGATATTTTTGTTAAATATTTTACCTGACGATATAAACATGCATTGAAGAGTTGCACTTAGTTGCGTACAGTTGCGGGGATTCACTCTGAAACTGCACTTTGACAATCCGTCTTCATATTGGAACTGGCCGAGGTGAATGAGGCGCTGCAGTCACGGTCAGCACGGCCACTTCGGTCGGGGGTTCGAATCCCCCCTCGGGCATGGATATTTGTGCCGTCCTAGTTTGTAAGTAGTTCATAAGTAGTTTGTAAGTTTAGGGACTGATGACCCCGTAGTTATGTCCCGTAAGCTTGACAAACATTTGAACATTTTTTTCATATTGGAACAGTTCGTCGTATTTATTTTTCCTCCCCACGTGTCAATCAACAGAAGACAGTTATTCTCTTGGATGTAGGGTTTCATCAGGCCCGCAGTATCATTATTGTGTAGAACGCTGTATGCTATTACTCGTGTTTCCACCTCATGTACCTTCACAGCGACTAGTTTGCAAGATAATGCCGCCTGTTTAAAATGATGACACCTCATGCTGAAGATTTGCACATATAAATACAAAATAACCGACATAATGTTGCAGTTCATTGTGACGTCAGTAATGAACGCATTGCCAAGGGGCACAAAAATATTTGCCACCGGGCGAAGTCGAATCTGCGATCTTTTCAATACGAATCCGATCTTTATTTTATTTTCAAAGACAATGGTAAGCATGTTCGCAAAATCCCTCTTTCAATTTGACAGTGCTTTCCATTTTTTTAAAATACGCATAAATTATGTACGTTTTGAAGGTGGTGAAATCCTTAATTCGAGCACCATCGATAATTACAAATATAAAATTTCCAAGAAGCCAGATGGTGGTGTTATTCTTGGTTTGTGGATAAAACATGGTTTCCGGCCAGGAAAGGATTTCAGTCGTAAACGCCGTTTCTTGATTCCTTGTGAGAAATGCCAGCAGTCATCGCGGTCAGTGCCACATGCTGACACGTTCGTTACAAGTACATACGTGGCGTAGCGTGTGAACGAAACCACACTGTTACCACAGGTCTCAGACGCACAGCTCAATACGGTGGAGTCGTTCGTTGGTAGCGATCAGATCATTAACTACTCTAAGACTGTCAGAGGCCCGGGGCGGTGGCAAAATAAATTGAGGCCCCGCGTCCACTTGGAAACACATGCAGTACTATAAAAACATTAACTTTTGAGATCTGGAGGCCCCCCAGTACAAAAGGCACAGGACAGTCTAAAAGAAATACCTTTCGATATTTGAAGGCCCTAGAACAAGAGGATAAGGGCACTCAAAAAAAAAAAAAAAAAAAAAAAAAAAAAAAAAAAAAAAAAAAAAAAAGGCTTTCGAGGTATTTGGAGACCCCCAAGACCAGAGGCCCGAGGCGGTCCGCCCCCTCCGCCCCCCCCCCTCTTAGTCCATCATTGATACCACTGGGTGGAAACAGCTGCTGAATGAATCGGAGAGCTAGTTTTAAGTCATATTGTTTTCCACTCTCAACGTAGGTGTTTTTAGAGCATAAGAATTTGGGAAGAATGATCGGTGATATTTTGCCAGTAATGATATTGTAGTGAGAACAGGTCGACGTTTGAAATAGATATTCAGATAACTGATCTATATATGTAAAATTCGCGTGTATAGCGAAGTTTTACATTGAGAGTCCGTAAGTTAATTCGTGTCACCAGACATGCAGGACGAATGGTGTCAAATAATCGTGAGATAACTGTCGGAGTTGCATATGACAGAATACTGAGAGTCCACTTAATACGGACATCATTTTACGACAGATCACCCTACATTTTTGGGAGTGAAAAGAACTGAACAACGTAGTACACTCTACACAAAATGTGTGTCGAGAACAGCTTTTTCTTGCAGTAATGTTGAGGAACGCCATGAGTGTTCTATTAGAATGAATTGAGACTTAGCGGTGGCAATCGTCCAATATCTTTAGCTATACAAAGTCGACAACGATCAAGAACGATACCCAAATACGTATGTTGATTTACAATAGTGGCCCATGGAACAATCATACTTTCAAAGCCTCGCAGATTTGAAAGTTTGGTATAACATGTATTACAGGGAGGCTCAGAAGCTGTACAAGATTTGCCTGTTTCAGTTTTAGAAGTCTGCAACGTCACCACGAAGCGTAAGCTGTTGCAATTTGGGTGACTCCTGAAAGTGTGATACCACTAAGTCTATAATTAAAGCGTCTAAGAAACGATTCAAGAATCAAAGCAAATTAAGTCATGTACTGAAAAGTGACCTAGTGGTACACCTCGTTTAATAGCAATTTAAGTCATGTACTGAAAACTGACCTTGTGGTACACCTCGTTTAATAGCAATTAATCTTAAGCCTGGTAATCGTGTTATTTAGAACCAAAAGTGCATCTTCATCAAAACCAAGTGTAATTCAAATGTTTGTAAATGTGTGGAACTTAATTACTAAGGTTACAGGTCCTAGTTTTACACCCTACTTAAATAAACCTGAGGACAACACACACACACACACACACACACACACATACACACACACACACACACATACACACACACACACACATGGCTGAGGGAGGACTCCAACCTCCGACGGAGAGCAACCGCGCGTTCCGCAGCAAGACGCCTTAGAGTACTCGACCATTCCACCGCGGCAAGAAACCAAGTTCACATGTTTGTATAGCTTATGGGACTCGACTACGGAGTCATCAATCCCTAAATTTACAAACTACTGATGAAGTAGCTAATACTAAAGACGGCACAAATATCCATGCCCGAGGGAGGATTCGAATCCCCGACCGTAGTTGCTGTGCAGGCCGTGACTGGCGCGTCGCAGACCGCTCGGCCACCGCGGTCGGCCCAATACCAAGTCAGTACGGCAGTTGTTTTAAAAAGGAATGAGACACACAATAAAATGCATTACTGAAATCAACAAATAATAAAGCACAGTGAATGTTGGTGACAGCACCAATCAACAGAACGTCAGGATACGCAGCCAAATGCGGCATGATGGAACATTTAGGAAAGCAACTTTGATAAGGAATGATCATACTCTTGAGTAGCGGTATTAATCGGGCATTAAAAGAACCAGCACCTAACTTGTAATTAAAATTC
Organism: Locusta migratoria; assembly: GCA_026315105.1. NCBI lineage: Eukaryota > Metazoa > Arthropoda > Insecta > Orthoptera > Acrididae > Locusta > Locusta migratoria. The sequence goes on from CM048755.1 coordinate 513,801,644, forward strand.
AAAGGCATTAATGTAGGGAAATGAACAGCAGTCTTCAAGCCAACAGTTTTCGGAATCACTGAAATGGTACTAGAGTGAAACTGAGGGGGATCGTACGGCCATTTACAATTTCAGTGAAAGCTGGTCCTACGATATTCCAAAATCACGAATTTAGTTTGCAGTAAAGGGATCTATAAATTCTGTGCTACCGTTTTCTGTCAGAACAGGTGGTGAAGCGGTTAAAATCTCATCAACACCATCAGGATCAGTGGAAACTGCACTATACAAAGTCTCATAGTGTGAAGTAAGTTTGCGGCGTAATTCTTCTTGCGATGTTAATTGTGGGACGTCAGATGAACGAAGCCCGTCAATAAGCACACGCTTATTGTTTTTATGATGGCGAACTCTGTAGTCCAGTGGACAGCGTGCTAGATTGCCACGATCGGGTTGGAGATTTTCTCCACTAGGGGCCTGGGTTTTGTGCCGCTCATCATCATTTCATCATCATCATCACCTAAACACTTGCACCAGGCTTGCCGATCACGATCCCAGATGGGGTCTAACGACCAACAATGCCACACGAAATCATCATATGATGGCGAAACAAATGGTACATGGATATAGTTTCATCGGCTACGATAGACTTGGGCTTGTATTTTATCTTAAATTCTTCCATGTGAAGCATTTTAATACTAAGAATTTTTGCTTTAATCTGTGCTATTTTGGAAAGACGGCCCAGAAGGAAATCTGGAAATGTCATGTATTTCACGGCGAACTGAGTAATAATATTCGAAAGTCAGTTTCATGTCTGTCTCTCTGTTATATCTTTACTAGAGGACTCGTGCGAATACTTTGCAAAAAAAAAAAAAAAAAAAAAAAAAAAAACCACCTTGTGAAAGATGGAAATAAAGTTGAATGTTCAAGCATGGCTTTCTTCAGAATCACTCAATGAAATTGTTTAAAAGCGCAAATGAACGAGCCTGATCAGATGAGTGTTGTTAGGTCAAAAAGAACTGTGTACCTTAATTAGAACGAAAGATATCGTAAGACAAACCGATGAAAATATTCAGTGCAAGAACAGAATGACACCACCTTTGAATAAAAATAAAATTAAATTAAATTCACGATGTTAGTGTCATATAAATTCAATGGGTAATCAAATTTCCTCTTCAGTGTTCGAAAATTACGAAAATATAGCAATATCACTCAGAACAAATGCTGGAAGTGAGTAAACGATCACAGAGTTGCCTAGCGTCGTCAGTAATGCTCCCAAGCAATAGGAAGAACTTCTTGGGCAGCCCACAACATCCTCAATCATACAAACAGCTTGACTGAGCTGGCTCTTAGCCATGCCGTGCTACCAAACGTCATTCTAAGTGAAGACTTCAGACGGACAACAGATTACAACTCTGAAATACGCAGATGAATTGATGACTTACTCTAATATATTTTTTCAAATGTCAAATCAAAGGTTTGTAAAGCTATGTGACCAGACTGCAGTGGTCATCAAATTATAGGAGTTAGCCGCGGTGGAGTAGCCGAATGGTCTAAAGCGCCTCGCTGAGGAGCGCGCTGTTGTTCGCCATCGGAGGTTAGTGTCCTCCCTGGGGCATGTGTGTGTTTTTTGTCCTTAGGTTAGTTTACCTTAGTTTAAGTAGTTCGTAAGCTACGGACTGATGACCACGCAGTTTAGTCCGATAGATTTACAAACATTTGAACATTTGAATAGAGTTACAAACTACTTACGGAAAACACCCAAATCCACGATGGAGGACTCGAACCACCGATTGGAACTAGACGCGCACACCACAGCAAGACGACTTAGAATGCACGGCTACTCCCACTTAACCTTAAATTTCAGCGAGAACTTCTTTAAACAAAATAAATAAAAAAATAAATATAAATAAAATAATAAAATAATAAAAACAAAATATCTGCTAAACAACCACATTCTCACAAGATACTACGCAATGTTGTCTCGAAACGGACAGAATTACGTTCAATTTTGTGTCATACGCTGCACCCATTTCAGGAATATCACCAAAATTTGTAGCTATTCTTGAAAATATACCAAAGGGTCGATGCAATGGAGTAACAAATAAAATAATGTATTCACAATCGTGTTTTGAATTTAGGCCTCTTGAAACTGAAATAAAATTGAAGTTGGATTATATTACATTAACATCGTGAATTTAATTTTCGCCCGCAGGAAGGTTGTCCTCTGCTTAAATTGCTAACAGTTTTGTGTTTCATGTCGTGAACAGTCTGTATCAACTGCCAATAGAGGCGAAAATGCCAGACAAGTGAGGGAGGAATAGAAGCTCCAGCGGTAACGGCTACCCAATCCGTAGTCTGACGTTTTAGACCACGCAGCAATTCCGCACGACTAATTCTTAATTACTTCACTTTCTGCAAAAATCTTCTCATATGACACCAAAACACACCCACGCACGTACGCACACACACACAACGCTAAAAAAGAAGTTTGGCCACCTAGTTTTTAGTACTCATGTACAAGTATGAGCTGTAAGAGTGGTAATGATATCCATCCAGACAGACTCTTCCTTTATAAATTACTTAGTATGCAGAAATCTTAAACATCGCAATCCTGAAAGAATGCGTTCTTCAGAAATCTCATGGTAACTGCCACCTAAACATTTCATAATAGTGGAAAGTTCATCTCTGGACTCTTAATCAATTTGATGGTGTCTAAAACTGCAAAATAATCTTGTATACATCCACAGTTCTGCAAAATGTCTCCATTATGTTATAAACCTGTCGGTTTACTATAACTTTGCTAGTAGCATTTGCCGGTGCCAAGTTAGTCACTTGTCTCCAGCCCTCTGTCCAGACATCATTTTCTTCTTTCCAGTAGTTGTACTGTTTTCATAATAGTGTCTATCTCGTTGCATTTGTCCTTCGCAGTTCGCAGTGTATCGTCAGTGAAATATTTTTTCAGATACCTGAAAAAGATCTTTACACACCTCACTTTTGCAATAGACATTCTGGAATAGACTTCAAAAATCTGTATGTACTTTCGATCGTAGTTAACTTTCAGGTCAGTACTCTGTAAGCCCAAACGAAATCAGAAAGAGGAAACAGGATACTAAGTACATTGGTATAAACTTTCTTGGTGGTCAAATAATTCACACCACGGCGTAGCGGCCGAGAGCATCTACATCTACACATCTACACGGGAGACTCTGCAAATCACATTTAAGTGCCTGGCAGAGGGTTCATCGAACCACCATTATACTATTTATATTCCATTCCATTCTCGAATAGCGCGCGGGAAGAAAGAACATATGAATCTCTCCGTTCGAGCTCTGATTTCTCGTATTTTATTTTGATGATCATTTCTACCTATGTAAGTGGGAGTCAACAATATATTTTCGCATTCAGAGGACAATGTTGGCGATTGGAGTAGGTGAGTAGCCCACGCCGCAGCTATAAGCGGCGTTGTTGTAATGATTCCCATCCCAGATCCTGTATCATTTCCGTAACGCTGTCTCCCCTGTATCGTGACAATACGAAACGAGCTGCCCTTCTTTGGACTCTTTCGATTTCCTCCGTCAAACCCACCTTATAAGGATCCCACACTGGGCAGCAATACTCCAAAAATGGACGGACAATCGTAGTGTATGCAGTTTCTTTTGTAGCTCTGTTGCATGTTTTAAGGGTTCTGCCAATAAAACGCAGTCTCTGGTTCGCCTTTCCCACGACATTATCTACGTGTTCTTTCCAATTTATGTCTGAAGTAATAGTAATTCCTAGGTATTTTGTGGAATTTACGGCCTTCACGTTTGATTGATTTAGCTTGTAAACAAAGTTTAACGGATTTCTTTTCGTACTCAAGTGGACGACTTCACACTTCTCATTATTTAGAGTCATTTGCCAATTTTTACACCATACTGATAACTTATTCAGATCGTTCTGCAGTTGGGTTTGATCTTCAGATGATTTTACTAGACGGTAAATGACGCAGTCATCTGCAAACAACCTAAGAGAGCTACTTAGATTTTCCCCTAAATCGTTTATGTAAATAAGAAACAGCAGAGGACCAATAATACTACCCTGTGGAACGCCCGATATCACCTCTGTTTTAGTCGATGCCTTACCATCGATTACTACGCACTTTGTCCTCTGACAGGAAATCCGAGAAAAGTTATGAAAGTGGTTAATGAACCCTCTGCCAGGCACTTGAATATGATTTGCAGAGTATCTATGTAGATGTAGATCCCTTCGCAAATTTGGGGCGATATACCATAACCACGCAATTTGATTAAAAGCCGTTTCTGAGGTACGGTGTCAAAATCCTTCTGGAAATCAAGAAATACGGAATCAATTTGGGAACCCTTGTCGATAGCACCAATCACATCATGTGAATAAAGAGCTGCCGGCCGCGGTGGTAGAGGGGACTGAGGCGCGCCAGTCACGGTCTGCACGGCCACTACGGTCGGGGGTTCGAATCCCCTCTCGGGCACGGATATTTGTGCCGTCCTTAGTATTAGCTAGTTCATAAGCTAGTTTGTAAGTTTAGGGACTGATGAACCCGTAGTTAAGCCCCATAGACTCTACAAACATTTGAACATTTGAATAAAGAGCTTTGAGGCGCTATGCTACGATGTGTGAGGCCGTTCCCCGTCGGGGGTTCGAATCGCCCCTTGGGCATGGATGTTTGTGTCGCCTTTAGTATAAGGTAGTACATAAGTAGTTTTTAAGTTTAAGGACTTATGACCCCGCAGTTCAGTCCCTTAAGCTCAACAAACCTTTGAACATTTATGAAATAATTCACGTTATAATGATATAGCACATTTGGTTACAGTTTATGGCATTAACGGAAATGCTTTAATCTGCTGACAAAGCACTGTACCTTCACTGTAGACAATGATGATCAATGAAATCAGTACAAATACAGTTCTGAGGTATGATTATGCTAATGTATTTGCTGAGTATTCTAACAGTAAATGCTAGCAAAATCTGTTTATACATTGGTGATAAAGTAAATGATACAAATTTTATCTGGTACAAGTGTGAACATCTATACGTGTCACCTACTCGAAGTTACACAGTGAAATTGACGTTAGATAAGACGACACTGGATCTGAGCGATTCACTGAAATGGTTGTCCTAATGTAAGATTCGTATCTGTAGCACGTAGATGGGGACGCTCAGCTCTCGTGGTCTGGTTCTACATGTGATCTTCACAGTGCCCTCGTAGACCGTGGTGTACTCAGCACGGCAAGCGTGGAGCGCCGCGCCATGTGTACTGGGAGAGTTCCGATAGCGCACCGCTCTCCTGTTAAATTGCCGTTACGGTCGGCCGTGCCGTGGAGCTTAGGGAGACTGGCTGCGTAGCTGTGGCAGCGCAGATGAAACCCCAGCCCGGCTTTGTGTCATGAGAGCGCCGCACAAACTACTCCAATTAAAATCTGCTGCGAAGCGCATCCACGCCACAGGATGAATTAGCGAGGGTGGTGCATTAGGCGGCCGCGCCGCCGCTGACGACTGCGTCCATGTCTATGGGAGATACGTCTGAGGCGTTGACAGAACGGACGTCGCAGGGTGGCTGCCGTCGACGTCCATCGGTACAGCGTCAGCGAGCGTGCGTCCTCGCAATGCTTGTAGAGGTGGTGTCTACATTGTGTCTGCTCTAAAAGGGCTTGTCCGCAGCCGGTTGTCGTGTGGTGAAGAAATCTCTAACATGGATATAGGGTGTCCCAGCTATCTTGTCCACCCAAAATATCTCTGGAACAATAACAGCTATTGGAAAACGACTTTCACCGGTATCAATGTACGGCTGGGGCCCATGAATGTACATATTTGGAAACATTCTAAAACGAAAGCAAATGTATTTTTAACACAAACTTATGTTTTTTTTTAATGGACACCCTATGTTTTTTCTTCAGCAATCCATAGCATGACAAGTCACATAAACAATGGCGTTGATTGCATCGCAATATTCCAACTACATCCCGAGATATTGCGACGCGAAGTTGACGCTTGAAATACCGCGAAACGCGCGGCTAGCGCACGTCCTGATATATATATATATATATATATATATATATATATATATATATATATATATATATATATATATATCCTCAATTGCATGTATAAATCAGCATAAGATGTATGATTTAATAGTGGCATATGAAAGTTTTGTGCCCTACCGGGACTCGAACCCAGGTTCCCCGGTTTTAGCGAGAGGCCCCTTTACCATTACGTTCTCCACGCACGTCGCTCGCAACGACCCAAACTTCCAGATTCCCCACACAGCCAAATGACGATGAGTGCGCGTACTTTCTATTACATGTTTCCCTCACAGGGAGAGACATTTCATGATATTTGTCGCAACCCTTGCTGTGGCTGTTTGAAATGCGATGTGCTGTGTCCGTGTTTATCGATGGAACTTCGGAAATGTCCAACAGACATGCAGGTATATTTGTGTTTATAGACAGAACTAAGCAAAAGCATGTATGTCAGGAGAATTAAAGTGTTCTAAGGCACTTTAAGGTTAGATACACATTTTTGAGAGCATATCAAGGTCTCAAAAACCACAATGATTTGTCCTACTGCCTTTGGTGATCTGCCACGAATCAAAATGTTTGTTAATCTTATGGGACTTAACTACGGGGTCATGAGTTCCTAAACTTACAAACTACTTATGAACTACTTACGAACTAGGAAGGCACAAATATCCATTCCCGAGGGGGGATTCGAACCCCCGACCGTAGTGGCCGTGCTGACCGTGACTGGAGCGCCTCAGTCACCTCGGCCACCGCGGCCGGGTGCCACGAATCAATCCAGTGCCTGTTATCAGTACGTATACAAGACTGTTCTCATTCGTTTACGATTCATCAGAGTCGACAGGCAATCGAGAAAGAGTATCGGAATTATTAAGTTGTGCCGTTGGGCGATACAGAGTTTCATATTGATAGTTAGATATAGGAAGTGACCAACGTTGCAGCTTTTGTGCTGTGCAAAATGGAATTTGCTTTGACAGTTGAAACGTTGCAGTTAAAGGCTTACGATCTATGACTACGAAATATTTGCTACCTAATACATAGTGATAAAATTTCGTCACACCATAATAATTTGTAGTGCTTCTTTGTCCGGATGACTCTAGTTTTTTGGTGCTGAATTCAAACATTTACAAGAAAACGCTAAGGGGCACTCAGATTTGCCAGTTTTATGGGACCAAATGTCCCTGATACAGTGTGATGATGCATCTGTAGTAAGTACTAGTAGTTTCCACCGACCGTAAGCATAAGACACGGTTGACGAAACAACGCATTTTTGAGCATTCTAATCGTTTGCATAGGCCATGGACCGCTGAATCAGCAGAATGTTTCGTCTGAGGCGATTCTGCAATTTGCGGCTTATACGGAATTAATTTTGGCTTGCATTTCATAAATATTGTTGGGCGGAGGGAGTTTTGAATGGCATGACAATATTTGGTTGGTTGTGGTCTAAGGCACAATGACACCGATCGCTCGGTCGCTCTTGCCTGAGGTTCCAGCCCTGCGTATATCATGGATGTGTGTGTTCTCTTTATCGTAAGTTACTTTAAGATGTTTGTAACTCTAGCAGTTTGGTCACTTATCTTTAAAAATGTTACAGGTTGTTAGTTTAAACAGGAGCTACTTAGGACGTGACTTGTTATAAGAATTCCGGAAATAATCCCTGCACAGAAGCACTATCGAAGAGTAAGCGTTGGTATTGGTTCGTTGGTTTGATTTTGAAATGGACTAAACTACAACGGGTATCAGTGCCTTGTTCCAATCATACATGGTACAGTAAAGTTCGCTAAAATATTGTATAAAACAATGTGTTAAACTTCATCAAGCGTAGGATTTAACAAGTCAAAAAATAAAAGTAGCAAGTACAAACGAAGAAGGGTGAAAAAGATTTAAAGAGAATATCACACTGTCTTGGCTGGGAGATCACGGAAATAAAAGTAGAACATCCAGCCACTATGTTACAAGTTTAAAGCAACTACCGAAAAGTGGTAGGCAAATTGAGAACAGGTTAATAATGGATACTCAATAAACTTGATATGGATTGATACAACCCACTAGTACGAATAAAATTTAAAACCGAATCATCCACAGAGGCATTATCAGCTAAATATAGACTTACGACGTAAGGTAGATTAAAAGTCCGCTGGTGGGTGGGTAGATTGGAGCAATCCAGTAAAACGTGGGCGACTTAAATGGGCGCAACAGCGACAATGAGGAGGGTCCTGGCGACGGAGAAGGTGACCGGCTGTGTGTCAAGTATGGCCAATATGCAGCCGGCAGAGGACGCAGAGTCCCTGCGAGGGACCCGCATAGAGGACGTCCAGACGTTCGTTGTCTCCTTCATCGTCCGTAATTTGTTGGTCGTTTGGAGGGTACGCCAATCTATATGCCAAAAACCGCGAACTCGACTATAGAACATCGAACGTAGGTCAGTAGCTGGTAAACCGACTTTCGGAATAGGTTAATGAGTAGCTTTCCTTGCTAACCTTTCAGTCAGTTCTTTCCTTCTATCCTGAAGTGCCCCGGAGTCCAGATAAAAACTACCGACTGACCACGTTGTTAGACGTCGTAGATGGACTCTTGAATGGCCATTATCAAAAAATGGCGAGGGTAGAATTGATCAAGAGCTCGTAGTCCGTTGAGGGAGTCACTGCAGATGACGTAGGACTCCCCGGCAGTGCAAGAACGGACATGGTCAACTGCGCAAAAGATGACTACTAACACTGCAGTGAATGCATTGTAGCCTTCCGGCTAGGAGCCCAAATCGTTATTGTCCTGTATTCATGTAAGCCCACAGGACCATCTACCACTGAGCCATCTGCGTAATCACTTCCGACCCTTGCGACACGCCAAGAATGAACAGGAAGTGGCGGCGAAGGGTCTCTGGATGAACTGAGTGTTTGGTGCACTGGGACAATTCCAGTCGAAGACGTGGTCGCTTGAAGCACCATGGTGGTGTAAACGACTGGAACTGGGAGAGAGTAGGTAGTGGAGAAAATTCCAGGTCAATAAGAAGTGATTAGACACGGACACCAGTTGTCATCCCAGATCTCGGCCGCCGTTGTGGAATAAGGTGTGGCCTGGTTGGGAAAAGGAAATGGTAGTTTGGATGAATTGGCAAATCAAGGACGTTCGGTTTGTAGCTGGCCAACAGCTGCAGGTGCCTGATTCGTTGTTGCAGAACCCGAACTTTCACGAGAAGACTATCCACAGGGATTGTTCTGAAAGCTCCTGTCGCAAGCCTAACTTCACAGTGGTGGACTGGGTCCTACATTTTCAATAATGAAGGTGATGCTGAACCGTATGCAACGCTTCCACAGTCCAGTCGTGATAGAACAATCGCTTTATAGCACTGCAGCAGTGTACTCACGTCTGCAAAATGTTCAAATGTTTGTAGATCTTATGGGACTTAACTACGGGGTCATCAGTCCCTAAACTTACAAACTACTTATGAACTAGCTTATACTAAAGACGGCACAAACATCCATGCCCGAGGGGAAATTCAAACCCCCGAGCCGACCAAAGTGGCCGAGCGGTCTGCGGCGCGCCAGTCACGTTCTGCACGGCCACTACGGTCGGGGATTCGAATCCCCCCTCGGGCATGAATATTTGTGCCGTACTTAGTATTAGCTAAGTAGTTTGTCAGTCTAGGGACTGATGAACCCGTAGTTAAGTCCCATAAACTCTACAAACATTTGAACAGTTCAGCATTTTTAGAACCCCCCACCGCAGCGGCCGTGCAGACCGTGACTGGCACGCCGCGTACCGCTCGGCCACTGTGACCGGCTCCCGTCTGCACCCCAGGTGGTATTGCCAAGGCAGTGGAGGGGATTAAGATGTTGCCAGGTCTTCTGTTAAACCTAACGAATTTGAGGAAGCCATGTCAGCCGGTCGTCAAACACTAACCCCTAGAAAAGATGCGTTTCCACTACATTTAGTAAGTGGCTGCCTATATGGAGTTCTGGATATGGATGGACTGTCCGACGCTGGCAGAAGTGCATAACGCATGGGCGAGATCCTACGTCTGTGCTTTGCGTATGGCTCTCAGGTGGCGTTCAGAAACACGTATACTGGAAGAATATATATAATACTAGCTCAAACCCGCGGCTCCGCTCGCGTGTTTGTTGATTATGATAGATAATGCGGGAAACGTCAAATCAATGTTTTTAAAGAGATGTATTAAAAGAAATTTCTTTTTTACTGCATTATTTATTTATTCTTATATTTCCTTATTCGTATGCCTATCCTTGCAGAGAAAGAGCTGAAGGCGTTGTAGCACGCATAGGCCAAATATATGGCCTGTGACATCTCGTTTTGCTGTAAGTGACCTCCTTGCTATAGAGTCGCAAACGACATCGCTGGCCTTCAGTCCGAATTTTTTTTATAATTTGACGACTTTCGACCACCATATCTTCCACCCCCTTATAGGCTATCGGCATGGAACTGCTATGGTGTACAACAGAAGACTTCGGACAACAATTACACTCAGACCATTCGTTTGCGTTCTGTAGTTTTCGCTGCAGAGCGAAATGTTAACACACACACACACACACACACACACACACACACACACACACAGTATAATTTTATATACACCGATAACTTTCCGTTCCAATACACTCCACCCTCTTATCATTATCAACCCTCAAGCAACAATGCAACCAATAATACCATTTTCAAAGTGTAAATATAATGGATTTTGGCGATTTGGATATTTAAAAAGATGAAGTCTCAGTAAACCTCCAAGAATTTTAATGGGTCACATTGCGTGTTCCTACGTATATGTGTAATATACGTAACTCCATCGATGATCCACAAACTTTGTCATCGTGACTGCCACGGCGGAGTGGCCAAGCGCATTGAGGCGATATGCTACGATGCGCGAGGCCGCTCCCCGTCGGGGGTTCGAATCCCCCCTCGGGCATGGATGTTTGTGACGTCTTTAGAATAAGGTAGTTCATAAGTAGTTTTTAAGTTTAGGGACTGATGACCCCGCAGTTAAGCCCCTTAAGCTTAACAAACATTTGAACACATCGAGACAAGCATGAGTCAGTTGTACACTGCGGAATGTTGCTGCAGATGTGTACAACTTTTATCGGTTTTGACAGCGTTTCATTTCAGCGTGCCACACTGCTTGAGGAGCTGTGATTATGAAAACGCAATGCCGTTTGATTTATACCTCTTCGTAATTTTACAGATTCGCAAAAAGTTTTCCCAGTAGAATGAATTGGTTTGTTTTATGGTTGCATTGCACTTCTGCCTGGAAGTGGAGCGGCGTGTTTACTGCGCTGCTGCCGACCGCGGTGGCCGAGGAGACTGAGGCGCTCCAGTCACGGTCTGCACGGCCACTACGGTCGGGGGTTCGAATCCCCCCTCGGGCATGGATATTTGTGCCGTCCTTAGTTGTAAGTAGTTCATAAGTAGTTTGTAAGTTTAGGGAATGATAACCCCGTAGTTAAGTCCCATAGACTCTACAAACATTTTACTGCGCTGCTGCTGCAGAGCGGTGTTTACTCTGCTGGAGTTGTACGCGCTTGGCAGGTGGTCAACAAGTCTCAAGTACCGCCACCAAGCTACCTGTAGCCAACTTCGGATTTCCCGTTGCATAATAATCACTAGGATGCGAAGGAGAGAAAAAGGTTTAGCTTCTCAGCTACGGGATAAAATAATAGCTGGTTTGCAATACGGCTTATTAATGAATGACATGTTTGTATAGCTAACTTCATATTATATTTTTATACATGTCGTGCCAGGATATAACGACACTTCCGTAGCGATGTTATAAAAAGAAAAAAAATCAAATGTTTGTAAATCTATCGGACTCAACTACGTGGTCATTAGTCCGTAGCTTACAAACTATTTAGACTAAGGTAAACTAACCCAAGGACAACACAAACACCCTAGCCGCCGCAGTAGCTTCATCAGTATCTCCCTCGTTATATGCTGACAACATCTGCATATCTATTATCTATATCTATAAATGTGAATGTCTGTTCGGTGTACGTTTATCACGTCTGAACCACAAGACATAAAGAGCTAAAAATTTGTACAGTTGCTAATGTCTACCTGGGGAAGGCTTTAGGCACGGTTTTATGGCGATCGGATAGCTATTTATCTGTATACATTAATGTGAATGTCTGTTCGGTGTACGCTTATCAAGTCCGAACGACAAGATGCAGAGACTTGAATATTTTGACAGTTACTAATTTATACCTGAGGAAGGTTTTAGGCACGGTTTTATAGCGATCTGATAGATATTTAGTAATTTGAAGAATATAACGCGAAATGCGGCATAATAATTACTTTCACAATTATATTTACTCTTTGAAAAAGGTTTTATTTGTTGCATTGTTGCTTGAGTGTTGATAATGATAAAAGGATGGAGTGTATTGGGATGGAAAGTTATCGGTGTATATAAAATTATACTTGTGTGTGTGTGTGTGTGTGTGTGTGTGTGTGTGTGTGTTAACATTTCGCTCTGCAGCGAAAACTACAGAACGCAAACGAATGTTCTGTGTGTAATTGTTGTCCGAAATCTTATGTTGTACACCGTAGCAGTTCCATGCCGATAGCTATAAGGGGGTGGAAGATATGCTGGTTGAAAGACGTCAACTTACAAAAAAAATCGGACGGAAGGCCAGCGATGACGTTTGCGACACTATAGCAAGGAGGTTACATACAGCGAAACGTGATGCCACCTACCATATCTTTGGTCTATGCGTGCTACAATGTCTTCAGCCCTTTCTCTGTAAGGAAATATAAGAATAAATAAATAAAACAGTAAAAAAGAAATTTCTTTTAATACATCTTTAAAAAAAATCGATTTGCCGTTTCGCACATTACATCAAGTGATCGATCTGTGATATTATTACAATCATTATTGTTGAATTTCCTTTAATCCCTTCAGATATGCCATTTCAGTTCAAAAGACTTCAGTTTCCAATTCGTGTAGCTTTTGCCATGACAATTAACAAAGCTCAAGGAGAATCATTAAACATCGCAAGAATCCATTTACAGCCCTCATGTTTTTCTCATGGTCAATTATACGTCGCTTGCTCAAGGGTGGGCAACCCAAAAAGTCTCTACATTTACGCTCCAAACAATACTACAAATAACGTAGTTTACTAGAATGCCCTAAAATGAAATTAAAATGAATTTGGACATTACTCTCACCGTACGTGTTGAGATATTGCAACACAGGCTATAAGGAATAATGTATTATTTATTGTAAATCATTAAGCACTTCTCATTTTTTTTTATTCGAATGTTGATTAAAATGTTTGTTTCTAAAAATGTATTGTATTCCATTTCATCCTTCAAAACCAGTCTCATAGCACACTACCGAAAGATAGCTTACCTATCATAATCAACCAACACGCGAGCGGCGCCGCGGATTTAACCTAGTGTACAGATAAAGGAAAGAACTGCCGCTGAATACTGATGAAATCAAAGCTGATGACGGAGATCAGTTAGATTTATTTGCAAATGATGTTTTACATTTTCTTAGCTGCATACAATACTGCAGATCTCTGCTGCTTCTAGAAAAAAAGCTTCTAAATTTATTATATTTTGTTGTGATTATATTTGTGCATTTCATGCCATGGTAAAGCTAAATTGTTTTGTTTAGATTAAACTCTTGTTTTCATTCAATATACCCAAAGATATGAGGATCCTTGTAAATGTGGTACATGTCAGGAAAAATAGCAAACCAACTGAGATAAGTTGTTGTTGTTGTTGTGGTCTTCAGTCCGGAGACTGGTTTGATGCAGCTCTCCACAATACCCTATCCTGAGCAAGCCTCTTCATCTCCACATAAGAACGACAACCTACATCTGTCTGAATCTGCTTACTGTATCCATCTCTTGGTCTTCCCCTGCGATTTTTTCCCCACACACTTCCCTCCAACGCTAAATTAACAATTCCTTGATGTCTAAGAATGTGTCCTACCAATCTATCCCTTCTTTTAGTCAAGGTATGCCAGAAATTCCTTTTCTCCCCAATTCTGTTCAGTACCTCCTCATTAGTTACGCGATCCACCCACCTAATCTTCAGCATTCTTCTGTAGCACCATATTTCAAAAGCCTCAATCCTCTTCCTGTCCGCACTGTTTATCGTCCATGTCTCACTCCCATACAAGGCAACACTCCATACAAATGCCCTCAGAAAGGACTTCCTTAGGCCGAAATCAATATTCGATGTTAACAAATTTCTCTTTTTCAAAAACGCTTTTCTACCCATTGCCATTCTGCATTTTATATCCTCTGTACTGCGCCCATCATTTGTTATTTTACTGCCCAAGTAACAAAACTCATCTACCTCCTTTATTGCTTCGTTTCCCAATTTAATTCCTTCAGCATCACCTGATTTTCTTACACTGCACTCCATTACCCTAGTTTTGCTCTTGTTAATGTTCATCTTATATGCACCTTTCAGCACACTGTCCATTCCATTCAATTGCTCTTCCAGGTCCTCTGCTGTATCTGACAGAATTACTATGTCATCGGCAAAACGCAATGTTTTTAATTCTTCCCCCTGAACTTTTATTCCTTCACCAAATTTCTCCTTGCTTTCCTTTACAGCTTGTTCAATGTACAAATTGAATAACATTGGAGAAAGGCTACAACCCTGTCTCAGTCCCATCCCAACCACTGCATCCCTTTCATGTCCTTCAACTCTGACAACCGCTGTCTGGTTTTTGTACAAGTTGTAAATAACCTTACGCTCCCTATAATTTACTCCTGCTTTTTTCAGAACTTTAAACAGTTTATTCCTATCAACATTGTCAAAAGCCTTCTCCAAATCTACAAAAGCTAGAAATGTAGATTTGCCTTTTCTTAATCTATCTTCTAGAATAAGCCGTAAAGTGAGTATTGCCTCCCGTGTTCCTACATTTCTCCTGAACCCAAACTGATCTTCCCCGAGGTCGGCTTCTACCAGCTTTTCCATCCTTCTGTATATAATTCGCGTTAATATTTTGCAGCCATGACTTATTAAACTGATGGTTCTGTAGTTTTCACACCTGTCTGCACCTGCTTTCTTAGGGATGGGGATTATTACATTTTTCTTAAAGTCTGAGGGTACTTCACCTGTCTCATACATCTTACACACCAGGTGAAACAATTTTGTCATGGCTGGTTCTCCCAGAGACTTCAGTAGCTCTGAGGGAATATCATCTATTCCAGGGGCCTTGTTTCGGCTTAGGTCTTTCAGGGCTCTGTCAAATTCTTCTCTCAGTACAGTATCTCCAATTTCATCTTCATCTACATCCTCTTCCCTTCCTACAATATTGTCTCCAAGTTCATTTCCTTTGTAGAGCCCCTCTATATATTCTTTCCACCTTTCAGCTTTCCCTTCTTTGCTGAGAACTGGTTTTCCATCAGTGTCCTTGATATTCATATAGCTGTTTTTCTTATCTCCAAATGTTTCTTTTATTTTCCTGTAGGCTGTATCTATTTTTCCCCTATTTATACATTCTTCTACATCCTTGCATTTGCCTTCTAGCCACTCCTGCTTAGCCATTTTGCACTTCATGACAATCTCATTTCTTAGTCGTCTGTACTCCATTTTGCCTGTTTCATTTACTGCATTTTTATATTTTCTCCTTTCATCGATTAAACTCAGTATCTCCTGTGATATCCAAGGATTTTTTGTAGGTCTTTCCTTCCTACCTATTTTGTCCTGTGCTACCTTCACTATTTCATCTCTCAATTTTACCTCCTCTACTGTTTTATTTCCCCCCGTTTCTGTCAATTGTTGCTTAAAGCTCCCTCTGAAATTTTTAAGAACCTCAGGTTCCTTCAATTTATCCAGGTCCCATCTCCTTATTTTCCTACCTTTTTGTAGTTTCTTTAGTTTCAGCCTACAGTTCATAACCAACAAGTTATGGTCAGAGTCTATATCTGCCCCTGGGTATGTCTTACACTGTAGAACCTGATTCCGAAATCTATGTCTTACCATTATAAAATCTATCTGATATCTTCCGGTGTCTCCTGGTCTCTTCCATGTATACAACCTTCTTTTGTGATTCTTGAACCAGGTGTTTGTTATAACTAAATTATGTTCTGTGCAAAATTCTACCAGGCGGCTTCCTCTTTCATTCCTTTTGCCCAGACCATATTCACCTACTATCTTCCCTTCACTTCCTTGTCCTACTACCGAATTCCAGTCTCCCATAACAATTAAGTTTTCCTCTCCCTTAATTGTCTGAATAATTTCCTTTAGCTCCTCATATATTTCTTCGATTTCCTCATCATCGGCAGAGCTAGTTGGCATATAAACCTGTACTACTGTTGTCGGTGTTGGCTTCGTATCTATCTTGACAATGATAATGCGATCACTGTGCTGGTCATAGTAGTTTACCCGCATTCCTATTTTCTTATTCATTATCAATCCTACTCCTGTGATACCCCCAACTGATTTTGTATTTATAATCCTGTACTCACCTGACCAGAAATCCTGTTCATCCTGCCACCGAACTTCACTAATCCCCACTACATCTAACTTCAACCTATCCATTTCCCTTTTTAAATTTTCTAATTTTCCTACTCGATTAAGGGATCTAACATTCCACGCTCCGACCCGTAGAATGCCAGTATTGTCTTTCCTGATGATCACATCCTCCTGAGTAGTCCCCGCCCGGAGATCCGAATGGGGGACTATTTTACCTCCGGAATATTTTACCCGAGAGGATGCCATCATCATATGTCCATACAGTAGAGCTGCATGTCCTCGGGAAAGGTAACGGCTGTAGTTTCCCTTTGCTTTCAGCCGTTCGCAGTAGCTGTGTGGCAAAGCCACATTAGCTGATGCTACAAGGCCAGCTCAGTCAATCATCCAGACTGTTGCCCCTGTAACTACTGAAGAGGCTGCTGCCCCTCTTCAGGAACCACACGTTTGTCTGGCCTCTCCACAGATACCCCTCCGCTGTGGTTGCACCTACGGTACGGCTATCTGTATCGTTGAGGCACGCAAGCCACCCCACCTCGGCAATGTCTGTGGTTCATGGGAGTGGTGAGATAAGTTACGTGTAATATATATTACAGTTATCTTTAATCAGTAAGCTGTCAAGATATGCGAGTCAGATAAAAAAGAATTAAACCTTTAATATTTACAGACTTATTACGAAGCCAGAAAAATACACAGACCTACATTTCAATACATGAACATACACTGAAGTACTTAATTACTTGAATATCCTAACAAACTAAGAAACGAAGTATAATGGATAGTCACACATAAATTAGTCAGCAGTTTCTATTATGTCATTACATAGTGTAAGGAGGAGAACGGTAAGAAAACTATGAAATACTTATTTAAATTATGATTTGTTTGAATTTTATGGTTATTGAAAATACGACATCCTAATTAATTTACCTCATTTCGTCTAAGGTTTGTTATTTCAGCCTTCTGTAGATTGTTATTAATTCAAGTACAGTAGAGTCCCGGAAACTCGGCTCTCGGTAACCCGGCAGTCCGGATAACTCGGCCACACCCCGGCACACCCTGGAATTATTCCGTGCTCACATAGTTCAAATCAAATGTTTGTATAGTCTATGGGACTTAACTACGGGGTCATCAGTCCCTAAACTTACAAACTACTTATCAACTACTTACGAACTAGGACGGCACAAATATCCATGCCCGATGGGGGATTCGAACCCCCGACCGAAGTGGCCGTGCAGACCGTACCTGGAGCGCCTTAGACCCCTCGGCCACCGCGGCCGGCGCTCACATAGTGCAGGATACACCTGAAATCGTTGCGTGTGGCATTTACAGGCCATTAATGGGCCCAGAAATCATCTTTTCTTGTGCCACCTACACTCTACTTTAAAAATCCTTTGAGTTTAACGAGGAGCAACTAATCAAAACGTATAATGACCGATGATTCAAATTTTTCAGGAGAAGCGAAAAGCTGACATCTCCTAAATTAATCAATAAAATTTTAAGCTGTTTTCACAGTTAGATCCATTTTGAGGTGCTCAACCAGAATATACCTTGCAACAGATCTTTTTTTTTTAATAAATCCATTTATGTTTCGGATAATATACGTTTTGATCCGTCATATAGGACATTACACGTTTTGATGGAATTTTAGTAACAGCTTCATTACTTCATATTAATTTTACATTTCATATTTGATTTATCCCTCATGCGTACATACTGTAATGCCATTTCTGAACAATACAATGATTGTCCAAACGTCCTACGTATCTCTACCTAGTGTCTGCATGGTGTTGAAGAGTTCAAGTGTTGAACAAGTTCTCAGATCAAACTCCGATAGTAGTTGTGAGGAACAAGCTAGCGCTTCAAATTGTCCCACCGTCACTGTGCATGATGCGAAAGATAAGATGCAATGATTACGGACAAACTGCTCGGGAGTAGATACATTTGAGTTATGGCAGCTTCCCCAACCGATGCACTACCTACATTCATGACAGAGGAGTTTCAATGACATACAAGTAGGTTTTGTATTATTGTCAACTTCTTAATAAATTTGACTCGATTATGAATAATTATAATAGCAAAATATATCCTCTCAAAGTGAGAAAATTAATTGTGTTTACTTATTCATACCCTCAGAAAAGAGTATTGTACATGAAATATAGCTTAATATAAGGGAGTTTATGAATATGACCTTCAGTAGCCGCGGCGGATTAGCCGTCCGCATTGGGGCGCCGCGCTGCGGGCGCGCGGCCGTTCGCCGTCGGGGGTTCGAGTCCCCACTCGGGCAGGGGTGCTTGTGTTTTCCTTGGGTTCGTATACCTTAGTTTAAGTAGTTTGTAAGCTACGGACTAATAACCCAGCAGTTGAGTCTAATAGATTTACAAACATTTGAATATTTTGAACCTTCAGTACTGTTCCCGACTAATATAACGATACTGTGTACACTGAAAACAGGTCCTTCGTATGGTACAGAAGAGAGCTTGAAGTGTTGATGGAGCAAAATGTACCCATAGAATTAAGTTATCAAGATAAAAAATAATACGAGGTGTACAATTAATACAAATAAACAATCCCAGAGACGGATTTACGTCTCAAATATGTAAATTTGAAGCATTGAATTAAAATTTGTGGTGCGGCCGGGAATCGAACCCGGACGTCCATGCTTACTAGGCAGACGTCTTAACGTTTTTTTTTTTTTTTTTTTTTTTTTTTTTTTTTTTTTTTTTTTTTTTTTTTTTTGTCGGGCCTCCATCCTCCCCTTTAGCCCGGCCTTCCGCTCGCCATAAATCGCCTTCCTCGGCGTTGGCTTCAAAGCCGTACAGAAAGGAAAATGTGTCTTCTTAAGTAAATAAATGTCTTCTTTCAAGAAAAAAAAAAAAAAAACTTTTTCTGCCTCCATGTTAATGTTGACCTGAAGGGTCTTATGGCTCCACTGCCGTCTATAACCTAAAATCTTTTCTCTTGTTAATGTTGCCATTTACTGTTCAAAATAAACCAACAGAAATTAAAAGCATGTCCTATCTTTCGGTAAAACGTGGGGACCATCCTGTCCTCAATATTAAAACATAATACTTTGACTCCTGAACTGAAGGAAAGGTAAAACAATGGCGATATATATATTTGGCTTCGAAACTAACATATAAGGAATGTTGTGTAAATAAAAATTTCCTTCCTTCCTTGTTATGGTAATGTGTTTAGTAAGAAATTAGCGTAATGTTTCTTGTAATGTCTTGTTTTCATCAGCTTGTGATGCTCCGTCGTTAGGTATACCCAGAAATCTTCCAATTTCATGTCCGTGTTTGAAAAAATGTAGTGGACCGATGCCCCCTTTAGCCAGTTGATGGCGTTTCTTTTTGTTTTGGGGAACAGTACGTCTTCTGGGAAAAGAAAATCGGAAGCTGTTATGTAGTTTGGCGACGTTCTGCTGATGGTTGCCAATTTCCGTCTTATATACATCCATATTTCTTTGACTTTGTCGCATCCGAATCGGTGTTCTTCGGTATCCAATACGTTGCACGTAACACAAAGTGGTAAGTTTGCCAGGTGGATGTTGTAAAGTTTTGTGTTAGTTGCAATTTTGCGATTTACAACTAAGTACCACGTAGTCTTCATCGTGGATGGTAAGTTACGACAATGGATATTTTCCCCAATTATCTTCCAGTTGTGAGATCTGTATTTGTCTTCTATGTTGTTTTTCTTTTTATCTTTCATTAATTCACGGTATATGTCTTTAACTTTCTTCTTTCTGGCATAGGGGATTCGTGCTTGTAAATAGCTATACTCTAATAGAAAGTATTTCAAGTGATAAAGTCCGTTCGGGACATGTTGTACACTGATGGGTGGACTGAGGTCAGCCGGAGCTATTTCATCCAACAAGTGTGCAACAAGACTGTTGATACAATTCTTCCATTGTTCAGTAGTTTTAGCGATGTATAACGCCTGTGCCTTCTTACCAATGTCTGTGAGATTGAGACCCCCACTTATTGGCGGAAGCGTTAGGGTGTCATAATGCACTTTGAAAATGTGACCGCGACTGACAAAGTGGCCAAGTGCGGACATGAATTGTTTTGTCATAGTTGAAGGTATGGGCAGGACTTGAGCGACATAATTAAGTTTTGCAGTTAGGCAGCTGTTGGCTACTGTTACTTTCTGGATTTCATTGAGTTTCCTGATACTGTATGTCTGTGCACAGGCGCGTAGTTTATTTAACAGTGCCTTGTAGTTTGCTGCTATGGTACGACGAATAGTATTGTGAAAGTCAATACCTAGGCACTTGAAAACCGACAGCTCACGTAGATGTCCAGATGTATGTGCCCTAAACCACGGCCGATATTAAAAATTCCAGATTTTGTTCTGTTGAACAGCGCGCCAGATGCACGTTCATACTGTTGTACGATCTGCAAAGCGGTCTCTATTTCAGGTCTGTTGATGACAAGGAAACCCACATCATCCGCATAGACCTTGCAAACTATTTTGTTTCCATTTATTTGTAATCCTTGTAGACGCTGCATCAGCGTGGCAAGCAGGGGTTCAATTGCGATGGAAAAGAGCGCCATAGAAACTGGACAACCCTGTCTAACAGAACTGGCTACTTCTATTTTCCTGGTAGGCTGTCCATTGATGATGATTTGGGATGTATTGTTCGTTATCATATGTTGCAAAATAGTTACGAACCGAGGCGGAAAGCCCATCGCATGCATGGTACGGAGGAGATACCGGTGATTGACCCTGTCAAAGGCTTTGTCAAAGTCTAATGATATTATGGCACATTTAAGTTTACAGACATCGGCAGTTGATATGAGATCGCGGTAGTCACACAGGGTGTGTAAGAGTCTCCTATCTTTGCCCACACTCGTCTGGTAGGGTCCATTTATGCTGTTGATGGTCGATTTAAGCCTTTGTGCTAAAAGTCGAGCAAAGATTTTATAGTCACTGTTAAGAAGCGTTATAGGTCTCAAATTGTCAATTTTTTTACTAACAGGATTTTTTGGAATCAAAACTATGATGCCTTCGCGAAATTCTTGTGGGATCTCATGTGCGGGCTCTAACAGTTCGTTACAGAGGAGTGTAATTTTTGTTTTGATCTGATCCCAGAACACTTGGTAGAATTCCGCTGGGATGCCATCCGCTCCTGGAGATTTATTTTTGGCACTTTCCCTAAGTGCGTATTCCACGTCTTCTTCGGTTGCGTGTGCAACAAGTTTCTCTACTTCCGTGTGGTTGACTCTGCCTTGCACATTTTGCAGTAGAACATTTTGTGCTTCTTCGTCCACTTCTTTATGAGACATCAAGGCTGTGAAATGGCTTAATATTGCTTCCTTGATTTGGACAATGTAGTACCATCTGCCGCTGTTAGTTCTGTCAGTATCTTGCTGTGTCCTCGTTTCCTTTCTTGTATGACATGATAAATAGACGTATTTTCTTGTTGTGCCATGGTTTGGACCCGTGATCGAACTATGTATCCTTCTAGTTGTTTGCGACGCAGGGCCAAGATTTTGGCTTGTATTCTTTTGATTTGTTCATAGTAACCAGTATCTGACGTGCCTAGCATGTAGAGTTCTCTTAAACAGTGAAAATAAAATTCTATTGTTTTTTTATGCTATGAACTTTTATCTCTAGAGTAGTTAATAAAACATCTCCTTATTTTAGGTTTTGGACACTTTAGCCACCATTCTATTGCCGAAGTATATGAGGCGAATCTGTGCTCGCACTCCCTCCAGGTGTTCAGGAAGGCCTCTTGACATGCCGGGTCTTGTAGGTGTGAAACATTTAATTTCCACAGACCTCTGTATCTGCACGTGCCTTGTCGTTCCATATTTATAGTACATAAATATGCTGCGTGATCGGAAAAGGCCACTGGCCAAACTTCAGATTGCAGAATGTGAGTGCTCAAGGCTGACGTGACATATGTCCTGTCCAAACGGCTTGCTGAATGCAAACCCAGGTGCCACTCCATGTTTGTACTCCCACGAGTCAATGAGTCGTAAGTCTCGGACTATGCGCTCCACTTCAATCGACTTGTTCATGTTGGGAATTTGATCTTTAGCGCAATTAAAGTCACCTCCTAAAATGACGTGTTCGTTGTGAGCACCAAACAGAGGTACGATGCCTTCCTTAAAGAAGTCTGCTCGTAGACGTCTATTACTGGACCCAGATGGAGCATAGACATTAATTAGCCTGATGTTATGGAAGGTGCCAGCAATACCCCTACTATTGGGTAATTTCGTGACATCCTTGATAATTACGCCTTCCTTCACAAGTAAGGCGGTACCCATTTCAGAACCCATACCAGGATTAATGAAGGCATTATAGCCTGGTATGCAGTCAAGCCTGATTTCTGTTACTTCTTGCAGGAATGTTATGTCAACGTCTGCAGCATGTAAGAAGTCTTTTAGATGTTGTAATTTCAGCTCACTACGTATCTTATTAAGATTTACCGTTGCGAGCCTATAGGCCTGTAGTGGAATGATGGGTGGCTATACGCAAATTAAGCTTAGAAAAAGGGATCGTGGTACTAACCATGAAGTGAGTCTAAAGGAAAGTTTCTAAATGCATATAGAAAGATGCTTGTGTAAAAATCTACCACCAGATACATCAAGAGCTGTTTAATAGTATTCGTCATTAGGGAATGGATCAGTCGAACTTGCTTGTTGTGCGTTAATTTCTGTAGAGCCATCGTGGAGGGATTGACAGTCGCCGTCCGTTTGGAATGGACCTGCGGGGGTCTCGGTTACAGTGGTATCCATCTCCTCTTCCGTACTAGACCCCATTTCTTCGGCCCAAGTAGGTAGTACTAAATTTTCCGACGTGCTGATTACCTTGTCAGGAGAAAGTTCGGCGACAGTCTGGTCATCAAGTCCGGAATCGGGGTGTGAGGTGTATTCAGTATTGAATATCACAGAAGTCGTGGCCTTTTCCATTGTTCCTGACGCATTGGTGGACGTGTGTTCTGAGCTCCTAAGTTGAGAACCTATCTGCTTTGCCTTTTCTCGTAAGGGCGGTGCAGTGACCTCCGCTCCCTGACGCGCAAGCCTCCGTTTCCGTCTTCTCTTGGGAGATGAACCTCTTGACGGACTTTGGTCATTTCCGAGCGGAGCTTCTGTCGGTGTAGGATTCTCTGCTGGTGGGTGCGCTACAGTTTTTGGGACAAAGAGCTGTTCCTTAATACTCTCAATAGGTGTTGGTTGTTCTAAAACTGACGGTGCGGGTTGTACAAACGTTGGAATAATTTCCATAGGGGCCTCTGGTAGGACGTCAGAGGTTGTCGATTCCGTCGCTTGTATTGCAGGGGTCTGTTCTTGTACGGCTACAGCAGGTGGCGGTGTCTGAGAAGTCTGAGGGAGGGTCTGCGCAGTTGGTTCAGTTGTCGCCGTCGTCATCTCTACCTCAGGCACGTCAAGACAAGCATTGACTTCGGGGCCCGCAGCAGCAGGGAGACCGCGCGCCGCGGCCGCAAACGTCACCGGCAGAGTCGTCAACACGGGCGGCCTGGCCGCCTCGCCGGCCGGCAGCTGCGCCACGCGCCGCTGCACGCACTCGGCTCTCACATGGCCCGTAGAGTTGCACGCGGCAGACGTCTTAGGCTGGTCATCGTACATCACAATTGCTCGGTACCCGCAGACCTGAATGTATGACGGAATATGTTTATGCAAGTCGACTTTCAGCTGTCGCACCCCGTTTAGTACCGGAAAGCGATGGGCAGTAGACCACCTTTCAGCAATATTACTAATCACTCTACCGTATGGCGAGATCACTGCGTCTATATCGGCACTTGTTATCTCAAAAGGCAGTTCAAAAATGCGCACAGTTCTTATTCCAAGGCCTGCATGAGAAACGAAAACCTTTCCAACATTGCCATCACTGTATTTATACTTCATAACTCCACCACAGGATTCGACTATTTTGGCACACATATCGGATCTAGCGAGTTTCACAAAAACCACGCTGCTAACAATCGATAGATGGATGCCAATAATATCCTCGATTCCTATTTTAACGCATTGTTCTAGCCATTCCTCAATTTCAAAAGATTTCGGTCGGGCAAATTCTCTTTCAAAAGTAAACTTCAGGGTATCCTTTCTATTCCTATCAGTCATCACTGTTCTGTATTCATCTTCTACAACTGAACACGAATAACTGCAAGTCGCAACAGCAAGCGCAGAGACTTACCACGCGGAAGCAGCAAGCAGCGCAGCGCACAGCACGGCGTGTGTTGCCTCCACGCTGTCTGCCACTAGACTCCCTCTGTTAGACTACCACACCACTAACGGTTAAGGCGCCTTGGAATAGTCTATGTACGATTTCCAGGTGTGTTCCAATGAAAAGGTACGAAACGACACTGTGGGTATAAATGAAGTATTTATTCGAAACGAATCACCAGATTTATGAGCACAACTACCCCACTGTTTAGCGAGCCGAAGGATGCCGTATTTCCAGAATTCCTTTGGTTGTGATATCAGTTAGTCCTCTACTGACTCCTTCAGTTCGTCATCCTAGTTGAAGCGCTTCCATTTCAGATGATTTGTTAGCGGACCAAACAGATGGAAGTTACAGGACGACATGTCCGGGCTGTAGGGCGGATGCTCAATCTGCTCCCACTTGAACTTGGGCAGTACTCTTTGTGTGACCCTGGAGATGTATATACGCGCGTTATCATGGAGAAGAATCACTCCTCCAGTAAGCAACCCAGGCCGTTTTCTCTTGATGAACTTGCGTGTTACGGAGTGTCTAAAAGAACAAGTCACCGTTAATAGTTTGTCTGTGCTAAAGGAATTCGATGAGTATCGGACCTCGGACGTCGAAAATGATGGTGAACATCACCTTGCCTGCTGATGACACAGCCTTTAATTTTTTAGGGGTAGGTGACGACGTATGTTTCGCCTCCCTAGATGTAGCACTACGTTATCCTAAAGTGGCATATTCAAATCTCAACTGGTTTGGTTGTTAAGTAGTTTCATATCTTTTCATTTGAACACCCCTCGTACATTATGCACATGAAGAGTGCAACTGTTAAGACGCAAATAATGTTTTGCGACATGAGTTTGTCCTTATTACAAGCAAATAAGGAACTGGTTTTAGGATGGAGGCAGACTGGGAGGAACAGGTTGTCTCGGCGTTTGGTACTGACACATGCAAATATGTGGAAATCTAGAGCTTTAGTGATGAGATTACTGAGTAAGAATTATTGATTCGTAAAAAGAAATATGAGTTGAATAATGGTTTAATACGTATGTCGCTGCAATTTTACCTCGTGCAATATTTTTCTTAAGTATTGCAATCCACATGGTTTTGCATCTGTTTACCGTACTCATGCTTTGGTCCCCCTTACAATTTTTATACCCCAAATTTCCCCCCAATGCTGAACTGCTCATCCCTTGATGTCACAGAATGGGCCACATAAACAAATTCTTTCTTTTAGTCGAGTTATGTCGCACTTCTCTTTTCTCCATAGATCTATTCAGTACCTACCAACTGAGTGCATGATCTGACCAAGTAATATTCAGAATTCTTCTGTAGCTCCATATTTCAGTACCTTTAATTCTCCATTTGATTGAACGCGTTTAGTTCATGTCTGACTTCCATGAAAGTCTGCGATCCAAACAAATGCCATCCATAAAATCTCCTGTTACTTAACGCTATTTTTGATATCAACGAATTTTTGTTCTGCAGAAACAGTTCTCTAGCCATTATAAGTCTACTTTGTATGCATCGATACAGTTGTGGATATGACAGGAATACACTCAGACACCGCTTATTTTCCTGTCGTTTACGAGCTGCTGCCATTGATGCTATTATTGCCTTACGCTCACCGATTCCGTTCTCTGCGATAAGTGAATTCCATGTAATCTCGAATTAATCTATTTTCAGTGTCATTAATATTAATGTGAGGCAGGAAGGGAGAGTTTTGGTGTGCCCTTTTGGAACATCAATTATCGGAATTATATCAGTTGCGTTTGATGTATTTCCTAGAACGCTGAATAAAAAAAATCCTTAATGAATCACGTTGCTGAGTTACTGGGCCTCTTTTTCCATATTGAATGTTTCAGTTTCCATTAAAGACCAATACTACGGAATATCGATGAGATGAGTATAAAATGTCACCTAGTTTCTTTAGTTTCTTTTTTTACGTAACTTTCCATTCATTGCACAAACAGTTACCGTTATGAAGCTCTTCCTGCAATAACACATCTCCAGAATTGCTTACGAGATCTTTAATTTTACGTCAAAAAATATCTTTCTGTGAAATACGAGTGGTGTATCCCACGGTTTGTGTAGCTAAAATAAGGAATATTTCATGGCTGTCGGATGGTATGATTGACAGGAGACAGAGATAGAGAGAGAGAGAGAGCACGAGAGAGAGGGGGGAGGGAAATAAACAAATAGAAAGAGCAAGCCATGGTACTAACTATAGCGAAAGAGGCAAGACGTGGTTTTCAAATTGGAGAGAACGACAGAGGGCGTGCACCATCGACTAAGAGTCGTTTAAACTTATTTCGAGGTAAAACTTGGGAGCTGGCGTTCCTAATTAAGTTTATAATGGAACCGTTAGGAGCACAAACACTACGCGACTCTTCCAATAGGAAATATATTCCACAGACCGCAATGAAAAATAAGGCACGTCCGAAAAAAACAATACATCAAATTTGTTGCGACACATCTTAAACTAATGAGTTACTTTTACGTTTACTGATTCAAA
This sequence comes from Locusta migratoria, assembly GCA_026315105.1. Taxonomy (NCBI): domain Eukaryota; kingdom Metazoa; phylum Arthropoda; class Insecta; order Orthoptera; family Acrididae; genus Locusta; species Locusta migratoria. The sequence continues at coordinate 513,828,788 of CM048755.1, forward strand.
AGCAGGATTAAACTAATGTATATGTATTATGAAGTAACAACCCCAAAAAGATGATATAATATATTTCTTTGTCTATAGTTACAAAGTAAGACCTCAGCAGTACTGCAGCAAAGAACAGTGAAATATTTTGAATTGAAACAGTTCTCAAATTTTAAAAAATTGAGAAAAAAAGTATAAAATTCAAAATAAGTTAAGATTATAGTTCTCCTGCCTAAATTTAACCATATAATTAGCTTTGCAAATAAGTGCAACCTTCTGTAAGATAAAAAGCACAGCTTGGTGTTAAATTCATCAATAAGAGAAGTGTGTTTAGGAAAAGAAGTGTTAATATTATTTTTGTTCAATTTAATAGCCTTTGAAATGAACAAGGATGTGTATTTGATCTAGGTTAATCATTTAAACAGTTTGTGTGTTTCAATAAATGGTTTCTTCATTACAGTACCCAAATGTATTGCATCCATTGTGATTTCTTAATAGAGTCTTAGAAGTAAAAACACATTATAACAATAATTAATTTATTCCAATATTTATTCCACGAACTTCATTTGCTTTTTCATACATTAGATCAACTCCATAATGTTTGAAAATGATACCTTTGAATTTACAAGACTTACCCACATAAGTAACAACTTCCGGACAACACCCCCCTCATGGAAATATGACTCCTCTTCTGTTGAAATGAACATCTCCAACCCATCAATGTTTACTTACTTATCTCAAAAGTGAATCAACTTAATTATTGACTTCTAAATAACAAAGCATAAAATCTTAATTTTTATACGTATTTACAAACAGCATAATTTCTTGCTGTGAGTATAGTGCCAGGCAGTTCTTGATTGCCGTCAAATTCTTGGTCTTATGAGAATCACTGACCAATACTTTTCTGTTCTCTCCGCAAATTCCGAAAACACAACCATGCTCAAACCGCCAGTAATATTGACGTATATATTAAAATTGTACGTTTTGTTAATACAATAGGATGCTATATTTACTTACTAAGTACTGTCATTAAAACAATTTTTTTGGATAGTTATTTACTAATAAAGGTAGACGAAACCTCAATATTACATTCGACGTTTGTCATACCGTGAGTGAAACATTCACCAACAATGTGGACAACTTCGAAATTTACAATTTCCTTGTTATATGGTTCACTATCAATATAAAAGACGTATCTTTGTACAATATTCGCATTTATCTTCTTACACGTTAATACAGAAATTATTTTGGTGCATATTTTCTTTTCATCCTATTGTTTCTGCTTACCACATGTTTCGGTACTCGAAACAACTAGAAGCTGAATGAGGGATAATAGAATCAGGGGATAGAATATTCATTTCGCATATCGTAATTCCGTTGCTTTGTGATTAAAGTTTCACAGACAGTAAAGAATATGATCCGTCAACATTAGCGCTTGACAGGTGATCTTATCTATCAAAATTACTAAAAATTTTCGGGCTATTATGCCGTGGTCTAGTGGATTTATTATGGAAACTCAAATTTTCGCCCCCGACTGCGGAGGACATTTTCAAGGGGGATCGTGGCACTTTTGAATGTCCGATGCACACCCTGGCTCGCTACTGACATTCAAAAGTGCAACGATCCCCCTTGAAAATGTCCTCCGCAGTCGGGGAAGAAACGTTGGGTTTCCATAATAAACACACTAGACCACGGCATAACAGCCCGGAAATTTTTAGTAATTTTGACCATTCCGGCCGTGAAAGTTTACATTTTACGATCTCATCTATGTTTTATTCTACCAAGTCTTCCAGAATATGACTCTTCGAAAGGTTCGCATTTGAGACACCGAAGAAGTAAACGAAGAAGGTGAATACAAAATACAAAACCTTTTATCAGTAGATTTCAAAAGCACTATTCGTATACAGGAAATTTACTTAGATTTTACTGTTATGTGTAGCAGCGGAAATAATGAGAATATCTCATTGACACCATCTTCCTAAAAGACAAAAACAATAAAAGATCCCGTATAGTACTCAGAAGTATACCAAATCTTACTGAAAATGAAATGCCGCATTCAAATCAGTAATGAGAAACTAAACTAGCATCTTATATTTTTCATCAAGTACGTCATTGATGAAAGTCACACACAGAGCAGTCTGATATTATTGTCTGGAAGTATGGTATGATGCGTTCTCAAACAAAGAAATGTTCAGATGTTTATAAATCTGTCGGACTCAACTGCGTGGTCATTAGTTCGTAGCTTACAAACTAATTAAACTAAGGTAAACTAACCTAAAAACAACGCAAACACCCATGCCCGAGGAGGACTCGAACCCCTGACGGCGAACGGCCACACGATGGTGCGTTCTGTCTCTAGTAGTAATAGGTTGTTTATCTCCACGAACAATAATACATTTCACCGCACTGATTGTTGTATTTTAAGTGAATATCTTGAGTAATGTTGAGTAATAGTTACTACTTGGGTGTGTTTAATGTGGCGTCGTATGATGAACAGAGAAGGTAGAGTGTGAATAACCGTGTTCACAGAAAGCTCCCTCTCGGATAGCATCAAGGGCCCCACCGAGCTTAATGTCCACATTCATCACCATCAACTGTGGCACAAGCTCTCACACGATGAGACACTGAAGCGAGATATGGAGTTTAATGCAGCTCATTGGTGTAGTCTGATGATGAAGAATTCCACACCTTCTTTTCTCCGACTGCCGTCGGAATACTGGCGGTGGAACTTTCTTCCGCCAATACGACTCGAAACAGTTACATCCGAAGCATCCCCCACTGTAAAGTTATACATTACCTATCTCATCAAATTTCCGTAGCTGACTAAATTCCATATATATAAATCCCATTATCTGAAGTCAGGAAAAGTCAAATTCGATGTGGCGTAGATATGAATGAAGGAATGAAGTTTTTATGATTCGGAATTATTCAGTAAGTTAATGAAAACATGTTAAAAATGGTCAAATGTTTGTTAAGCTTATGGGACTTAACTACGGGGTCATCAGTCCCTAAACTTACAAACTACTTATGAACTACTTACGAACTAAGACGGCACAAATATCCACGCCCGAGGGGGGATTCGAACCCCCGACCGTAGTGGCCGTGCTGACCGTGACTGGAGCGCCTCAGTCACCTCGGCCACCGCGGCCGGCAGAAAACTTTGTTCCCGCCCGGGATCGAACCGGGGACCTCCTGCGTGTGAAGCAGACGTGATAACCGCTACACTACGGAAACGGGGATGTTAAAACAGTACGTGGAAACAGATAGTGGGTTTATAAACCTATGATGAACAAGTAACGGTCTAAGCTAGTTCATGTACTGAAGGGAAAGATCATACCTATCACATTTTTGTACGGAGATGTGTTATTTTAAGTGTAAAGACAATGTAAAAGTAAGTATTGCATCAAACTCACGAACTTCATAGTTTGTGCCTTTTGATAAATAATTTAAAAAATGAAATTTTTGCCCTCAGCCTTATATATGTAAAGAAAATGAAAGCATACAATAATTCTCATATGAGTTTTCGGCATATTTTGAGGGTATATGAAGCCACCAGTTAACAACTGTGGTACACATTGGAGCCGACATAATGTGGATTGGGCTCCGATGTCATACTTGGATCTTTCCAGTGACTGGAAGAAAAGGGTTGGAACTCTCGAACTGTCCTTTGATTTTTTTAGGCCCTCTAGTGCCGAATCGAATAAAATGCTGTAAAAGCTTAGGTGGTTCTGTGGAAATTTATGTTACAATTTGCAAATGATTGGTAAAGGAAGGGAAGGAAGAAGGATAGGAAGTAAAGGATTGACAGACGCCGCATTTGTGCATTGATATTAAGCAATGGCGACAAGTGAAAATGTGAGCCGTACCGGGAATCGAACCCGGGTCTCCCGCTTCGGGCCAGGGGTCGCCTTAACCACTTGGCCTTCCGTCAGTCTCAAATTATTACAAGTCGCACACTATGTTTGTAGCGCCCCTATCGTCCATGCCCTCTTACACTTGCCATTACGGATTCCCGTGCGATGTCGGACGTATGACCGCATCTGCGGTCAAAAAACTGAAGCTAACGCCGTCGTCGCGTTTAAATACTTATTGTATTGGTGTGGTGTCTGTTCTTTCGGACGTCAGAAAGAACAGACACCACACCAATACAATATGTTACAATTGCTTACACATATAATATAGGGGACAGGGTGAATTACATGTTCATCTTGAATTTCAGAAAGATGTGTTTAAAAACTCAGTCATCAGTAGCACTACCGTACTGTACAGATTTCCTCTTCCCTCCAGTATAATTTAAGTACGACCAAAATCTCTTTGGATTATCTGCCATAATCGAATATATATATATATATATATATATATATATATATATATATATATATATATATATATATATATATATATATATCTTGTAAATCTATCGCACCAAATTGGAGCATAGCGCCTCAGTGTGCTCGGCCGCTCCGCCGCGGCCTCCAGTTTGTCAGTCAACCGCTTTTATACCTGCTCATGCCATTGTGAGAAATCTGCCTGGAATGCGTCTAAATATAGACCTACTAACGTTGTTAACAGTCATCCTCGACACAGACAAAAGACAGAGAACGAATCAACACACATCCTGCTCTTCTAGAGAAATTTCTGGATGGAATTTAAAGTTTACATTTATTTTTGCAAATGAGCAGCCCGTTCTTTATTTATGTTTAAACTAAACGAAAGACTATTGCCCAACGATATTTCCTTAGATGATGTATCGGTGTCTTCTATTTCCTCCTCCCAAACAGTATTTCGACAGGTACAAGGAAGGTAAGTTTTGAACTCCAGTATGTATCACCATGTCATGATTCATTTAGAAATGCTCCAAGTCTTTACAATATTTAAAAGACACAGGTGAACCTGGGAAATGCAGATAATCGAACACCCCAGAAGACGTTTAAAACTGATCTTTCTCTAAGTTTAAACATAACGAAAACGTATTGTACAACAGTAATTCCTTGGAGAATCACAATAAACATAGAAAAATGCAGTCAACTAACCGTTAAGTACACTACATAGACCGCAAACGTCCTATCGGACGGAAGAGTTCACTGAATTTGCAGGCACACCACTTAATTTTCGGTATTCTTATTAACCCCGCCGCGGTGGAGTGGCCGAGCGCATTGAAGCACTATGCTCCGATGCGCCAGGGTGGTCTCCATCGGGGATTCAAAATGTTCAAATGTTTGTAAAGCCTATGGGACTCAACTACGGGGCTATCAGTCCCTAAACTTACAAACTACTTATGAACTACTTACGAACTAGGACGGCACAAATATCCATGCCTGAGGGGGGATTCAAACCCCTGACCGTAGTGGCCCTGCAGACCGTGAGTGAAGCGCCTCAGTCTCCTCGGCAACCGCGGCCGGCCATCGGGGATTAGAATCCTACGTTCGGCATGGATATTTCTGTTGTCTTTAGTATAAGTTAGTTTATAAGTAGTTCATATGTTTGGGGACTGATGACCCTGCAGTTAAGTCCCATAAGTATAACAAACATTTGAACATTTTTTATTAACCCAGTCAATAATTCGAAAACCACAACGACATCTGTTCCCTAAGGAATTTGTTAGCTGAGACCACATTGGTGGGACTGACACACTGTACAGGGGTACACTTTGTAAATATTGGCCATCCTTATTTAAGAGACCTAGTGTTGTAGAGAGTCAGAACCACGACCTATTCCGTAATGCCGGCCGCGGTGGCCGAGGGGACTGAGACGCTCCAGTCACGATCTGCACGGCCACTACGGTCGAGGGTTCGAATCCCCCCTCGGGCATGGATATTTGTGCCGTTCTTAGTATAAGGTAGTAGATAAGTAGTTTGTAAGTTTAGGGACTGATGACCCCGTAGTTAAGTCCCATATGCTTAACAAACATTTGAACATATTCCGTAATTGTATATTGTAGCCTCCAGCCCGGTTCTCGACCAAACGAAGAAGTATAATCTCCCGCAAAAGACTGTCAGGACACTTTATAAAAACGATAAGGTGATAATCGGTAATTTTATTGACACCAGAACTCCTGATTTGACAAATAAATTTATTATATATTTTTTTACTCAGAAATTCGACGTCAACTACGTTAAAAATCAATTCCAGCTGCTCTATCATTGTCCACATTTACGTTGCTGTTGCCTGTACAGCTTCCTTCCAGGCGAAAGTCATGTGTGGATACTAGGTATTATCACATGTGCAGTTTGTTAAAAATCCATGCGAAATCTTCTGGGATGCCCAAATCCAGGAGAAAGAAGTTACCTACACGAAGCTGTTGTAGTACAGATGGGAGCTCCTCCATTATAACATCTAATTTATGATCGGCTATCCCCACTTTATAAGGTATAGACACAGGATTTGCATATTTCCTCCGGATGTTCTCTAGTGCTTCCTTGCCGAGTTTCTCCAATATTCCTCGTGCTCTAAAAACGCTGCCGCCAGGTACGAGAAATGGTAACTTCGCCTTATCTCCATGTCTTCCACTGACGAACTTGTCGACTTTACTATGAAGTTAAAAGTCAACAACAGTTTACATATGCAAACATCTACGCTACATAAATGGCACCATTCGTAAAGTATACACCACGACCATTCTATCAAACAGGCAATGCTTTGTAACGTACACAGTGCAAAGTTTTTTACAACCAAATGAACATAATCCTAATTCGGCTACTTTAGAGCTCTATAGCAACATAACATCATCCACAACTGGAAACGGACACTGAATCGCATATCTGAGTATTCCAACATCATCCACAACTGGAAATGGACACTGAATACCATATCTGAGTATTCCAACATCATCCACAACTGGAAACGGACACTTAATCGCATATTTAGAGTATTTCAATAACTTTTCACTTAAATTTCTTAAATTCTATCCTATCTAGCCAGAAGCACTCTCTGCAAACTGTTGTAGCAACAACCATTTCCAACCCAGTGACAGAACTACACCTGCAGTCAACACTAATCTACAGCAGAAGGATCTATCCATTCCAGCTCTTTTTTACCAAAGTTTTAACCCAACTAGCTTGCAACAATCTATGCATACACCCAACAACTGTGAACATCTAATCGATAGATCCTGCATCTTTTGCATTGCATTCTCCACGAGACAGTATTTCTGAAACGTTTTCTATACTAATAAGTATCAATAGACATTTCCTCAAATGGAGAACACCTCTGTGTTGCAACGAATCGTACGACTAATCAGTATGAAATGGGTATTCGGCAGAAGCCAGGATACATCGTCCACACTATATTACGAATACACAAGAGCTAATTTTACAAAGATAGAATTGCGTTGGTTCTATAAACAGAGATAAGATTAGAAAAACGACCGAATTGTCACAGCTATAACATAGCTCTTATTGCATCAGCAACCCAATAAAGACCATCTCTAACAAGCGTCTACAGGTCATAGCAAGACAAGCAAGTACAATCGTTTTACCGACAATTACTGCAACACTTCTATAAGTCATTTCCTGGCAGCTGACACAAATTCATATTACACACTTAAATTACGTGTTGATCCTACAGCGATCATACCGATCAACGAGACTAGTGAGAGTTGCTGAACGTTATTCTATTTTGGTGGTTTATAAACTCAGTAAAACACTAAGATATATTATGTAAACTCAGCAACCTGAAAGCATAGTTTCTGTTTTCTTTCTATCTCCACATGAAAGCACCACAGTCGATCACTGTGACCAGTGAGATATATTTTACGTTCAATTTTTCATCCGATTACATTTTGTTATGTCAATCTTGTACTCTCGTTCCCACTCATCGTTGCCTGGTACATTATTTAGTTGCTCAATGTGCATACTTTGATGCTGTTCCCTGTCAGTAGATTGTTCTGGTTTGCGGAAGTGTAGCTCTTCTTCAGAACCGTGTCGGGGTTGAGGAGCAAATAGGAAAACTAATTTTCCTAGTGTGAATATATTGATTCACGAAGATATGCAAATATTTTAATACATTATTCTACAAGTAAAACTAAAGAAAAAACCCGAAACAAATATATATATCCGTAAATTATTAGATACAGAGTTAAGGTTAATAATGTATTTTGCCTGATATTTAGCAACCTCTATGTTGGAGAGTACAGTGTTTACAGACCTGATTCTGGCCATCAAGGCATATTTGCAACAGCCACACAATTTTGCTGAACAGATGCTGACCATTAGCAGCTGGTGGCAGAACAGACATTAATCAGTTTCTTTCTCTGTGTTAGTATTTTTTCCATCCTACGTATTTCATTGCCAGAGTACCAGCCATATCTGGGAGGCTTTACCCAAAAAAAAATTTACAATACTAATTTCAATGTACCGGAGGGGGACATCCATTCATACCACATTTGTCCTCACACCGAACCCAAGCATGGGTTGCGCGGACGACTTTGAAATCTTCAGTGGGAGCCCCCAGATTTTTTCTGAGATTTATCTTGTACGGGAAAAACATACGTTTCGTCTTAAGCTGTTTTTCGTTTCACCACAAATGGTGCTGTAATCAGCGGAATCGATATGAGTCCACTACTGTAATTTACAAAATGCAGTTCAGTGTTCAAAAATCAAATGTTTGTTGAGCTTAAGGGGTCTAACTGCGGGGTCATCAGTCCCTAAACTTAAAAACTACTTATGAACTACCTTATGCTAAAGACGGCACAAACATCCATGCCGGAAAGGGGTTTAGAACGCCCGACGGGGAACGGCCTCGCGCATCGCAAAATAGTGCCTCAATGCGCTTTGCCGCGCAGCCGCGGCAGCTCAATGTTCATTTAATATTCAACGGAACCGGGGACTCCACCTCCATGCTTCGACGGTAGGATAGTCAGTACTTCATGGCTTTCATTTGTATACTCAACTCACAACGTTGAGTACCTCTGAAATATCTATCAGGGGACTACGTGACGCGCCTCTGTATCCGGGGCGTGAAGCGAACTTTACCCGGCTCTTCTAGTTAAAGTACACTTCGGGCCATTAAAATTACTACACCACGAAGGCGACGTGCTACAGACGGGAAATATAAGCATCAGAAAGAAGATGCTGTGATATGCAAATGATTGGCTTTTCAGAGCATTCACACATGATTGGCGCCGGTGGCGACACCTACAACGTGCTGACACGACGAAAGTTTCCAACTGATTTCTCATACACAAACAGCAGTGGACCGGCGTTGCCTGGTGAAACGTTGTTGTGATGCCTCGTATAAGGAAATGTGTACCATCATGTTTCCGACTTTGATAAAGGTCGATTGTAACTTATCGCGATTGCGTTCAATCGTATCGTGACATTACGACTCGCGTTGGTCGCGATCCAATGACTGTTAGCAGAATATGTAACCGGTGAGTTAAGGAGGGCAATACGGAACGCCGTGATGGATCCCAATGGTCTCGCATCACAAGCAGTCGAGATGACAGGAATCTTATCCGCATGGCTGTAATGGATCGTGCAGCCACGTCTAGATCCCTAAGTCAACAGATCAACAGATGGGGACGTCTGCAAGACAACAACCATCTGCACGAACATTTCGATGACGTTTTCAGAAGCATGGACTATCAGCTCGGAGACCATGGCTGCGGTTACCTTTGACGCTGCATCACCGTCAGGAGCGCCTGCGATGGTGTGTGCAAGGACGAACCTGGGTGCACGAATGGAAAAACGTCACTTTTTCGGATGAATCCACGTTATGTTTACAGCATCATGATGGTCACATCCGTGTTTGGCGACATCGCGGTGAACTCACATTGGAACCGTGTATTCGTCATCGCCATACTGGCGAATCACCCGGCGTGGTGGTATAAGGTGCCATTAGTTACACGTCTCGGTCATCTCTTGTTCGCATCGACGGCACTTTGAACAGTGGCCGTTACATTTCAGATGTGTTACTACCCGGACTCTACCTTTCATTTGATCCCTGCGAAACCCTACATATCAGAAGGATGATGCACGAACGCATGTTTCAGGTCCTGTACGGGCCTTTCTGGATACGAAAAATGTTCAACTGCTGCCCTGGCCAGCACATTCTACACATCTGTCACCAATTGAAAACGTCTGGTCAATGGCGGCCGAGCAACTGGCTCGTCACAATACGCCAGTCACTACTCATCATGAACTGTGGTATCGTGTTGAAGCTGCATGGGCATTTGTACCTGTACACGCCATACAATGCCCAGGCGTATAAAGGCTGTTATTACGGCCAGAGGTGGTTGTTCTGGGTACTGATTTCACAGGATCTGTTCACCGAAATTGCGTGAAAATGTAATCAAATGTCAGGTCTAGTATACTATATTTTCCAAGGAATACCCGTTTATCATCTGCATTTCTTATTGGTGTAGCAATTTTAATGGCCAGTTTTGTAAACGTATTTAAATCGCCCGCCATCGGGCTAGAACCCAGTTCCCTTCGAGCCGTCGTAGCGTGCGGATCTACGTGCCGGCGCGTTTCCAGGAGCTCAATCCGTCAATTCACCCAGTTCGCCGAAATATTTTGCCCGTTGACCGGCAGTACACCCGTGGATATTTTGATTATCAAATACGCCGGGAGAAGCTCAAGAATCACATCATACACCTTTACGGGGAGGAGATGTATAGCAGCATGAAGAAATTTGAAACGTTGCGCCACCGTAGATGTCGCTTGCTAAGTACTGTTGCCTTTCTAAAGAAATGTCGTTCCGAGAATGTTGTTCAAAATTTTGCTAAGGTCACGCATCACATTGATTCTGCAGCACCGAAGATAATTAGAAACGGGCCAGCCTCGCATCTCTTCGTGAGAAAGTTCATTTCACCCGCCGTAGCCTTGAGTTCATCTCACTGGAACTATTCAAACTTCATTTGCAATTGGCTAGTCATTTCACTTCTTTTTTCTGTGATTGGATTGATGGTGTTACCTGGGTTGCAGCCGATTCCGCCCATAAGAAGGCAACGGGACGTCAAACAGCTAGTTTCTCACGCCTCCTTGTCAAACCATCTCTGCAGGTTCCGTGCATGACTGTCATGAATCTGACTGGCATGGAGTTGAGTGATGATGCAGTCTCGGGTTTGGAGAAAGGACTCAACTTTGCTCCTATTCGCTAGTTCACACTGGTCGCAGAAATTGTTAGTGCTGTTGAACAGGTTGTAGGTCGACTTCCGCCTGAATCAGCTGAGGAAATACGCCGTGAAACTTATCGTGCGTTGACGAAATCCAATCCCATGAAGTCGAACATAACTAGTAAAGAGAGGGCGGCTATCCATGACCTGAGGGTGCGCCCTGAAATTGTTGTCTTACCTGTTAACAAAGTCTATGCTACGGTTGTTGTCTCCCATAAGGACTACACTGAAAAGATGCAGAGCCTGCTAAATAACGATTACTACCGGAAGATCAGTGTTGACCCCTCAAAGAAGGTGGAGAACAAGACGAGGGCGCTTCTCAAGAGCGCGGATTTACCGGAGGATGTCGCCAAGAAACTGCTACCTCAAGGTCCGGTACCGCCAAGACTTTATGGACTCCCTAAGGTTCACAAAGATGGGGTGCCGTTACGTCCCATTGTCAGTAACATCAGAGTACCTACATATTTGTTGGCTAAATACTTGACGGGAATATTAAGTCCTTATGTGGATAAATGCCCTCATAACATTCGTAATTCCGTGGATTTTGTTAAACGCCTTGACAGCTTCAGGCTGGATGAGTCTGATATCATGGTGAGTTTTGACATCGTTTCGTTGTTTACGAGGGTACTCCATCCAGAGTCACTAGATTTGATTGGTCAGAAGTTTGACGAGAAGACCGCCGAACTTTTTAGGCATGTCTTGACCTCCACGTATTTTCTTTTCAATGGCGAATACTACGAACAAACGGAGGGAGACGCCATGGCTAGCTCACTCTCCCCTGTGGTCGCAAATTTGTACATCGAGAATTTCGAGGAGGAAGCCCTGGCGTCATCTGAATGGAAACCTACTTGCTTATTCCGTTACGTGGACGACATTTTCGTCTTCTGGCCACATGGTATGGATAAACTCCATGACTTCCTTACACAACTCCATACACCCCAACATCAACTTCACTATGGAGACTGAAACTGAGGGTAAATTACCGTTCCTTGACGTCTTGGTTCAAATGTTTGTAAAGTCTATGGGACTAAACTACGGGGTCATCAGTCCCTAAACTTACAAACTACTTATGAACTACTTACTAACTAGGACGGCAGAAATATCCATGCCCGAGGGGGGATTCGAACCCCCGACCGTAGTGGCCGTGCAGACCGTGACTGGAGCGCCGACGTCTTGGTCAAGAGAAGAGCTGATGGCACCCTGGGTCATGGTGTGTATAGGAAGACAACGCACACTGATCTGTATTTACATGCAGACAGCTGTCACCTACCTTCACAGAGGAATGGGGTACTTAAAACTCTAGTACATAGGACGCGCACTATATCCGACGCAGAGTGTCGACCCCAGGAATTGGAACACCTAAGAACAGTATTCCGAAAAAAATGGGCACTCAGAAAGGCAGATTCAGCGGGCTCTCCGCCAAACCACTACAGTACAACCTGTCGAAACGGATGAAAACACGAGGGACGAGGTAGGCACAGCGTTTATTCCATATACCGGCGCACTCACGGCGAAGGTCGCCCGAATTTTGAAGAAACACCAGGTTGGAACTGTCTTTTGTCCGCCGAATAAAATTCGTGTACTGGTGGGAAGCGCAAAAGATGATCTCTTTTTGAAGAAGGCCGGCGTGTACCAGATTTCGTGTCAGTGTGGTAAGTCACATATTGGACAGACGATGCGTACCGTCGAGGATCGATGCCTTGAACACCACAGGTACACACGAATGATGTATCCGAGCAAGTCGGCGGTCGCTGAACATTGTTTGTCAGAGAATCACGCACTAAGATTCTGGTACAGACGTCGAGATACTGGGACTGCGTCGTTAAAGAGGCCATCGAAATTCGCACTAGTGACGACCTCATAAACAGTGACTGTGGCTATAATCTTAGCAAAGCTTGAGAACCGGCGATTGGGTTAATTAAGAGAAAATCTAGCAAACGTAACGTAGTGACGACCACGGCGGACAGAGCCCTCACATCGACGTCCTCTCAGACGCTGTCGCAATCGGTTCCACTGCGCGACCACGGAGGGGGCGCTCCGCGGGCGGAGGGTATTTAAATCGCCCGCCACCGGGCTAGAACCCAGTTCCCTTCATGCCGTCGTAGCGTGCGGATCTCCGTGCCGGCGCGTTTCCAGGAGCTCAGTCCGTCAGTTCACCTGATGAGGGCGACATGTATGATCGCCGAAATATTGTGCCCGTTGGACACTGTAGAGCGGCAGTACACCCGTGGATATTTTGAGCCGGTCGCGGTGGCCGAGGGGACTGAGGCGCTTCAGTCACGGTCTGCACGGCCACTACGGTCGGGGGTTCGAATTCCCCCTCGGGCATGGATATTTGTGACGTCCTAGTTCATAAGTAGTTTATAAGTTTAGGGACTGATGACCCCGTAGTTAAGTCCCATAAGCTTTACAAATATTTGAACATTTTTTTTTTTTATATTTTGATTATCATAGTAGGAATTCCAGCACATTGGAGCCAAGCGCATGCATTAGATTTTATACGTGCACATATGGCAGGGGCTGTAACTGAAACGCTTGAGGCGCTCCAGTCACTGTCTGCACGGCCACTACGGTCGGGGGTTCGAATCCCCCCTCGGGCATGGATATTTGTGCCGTCCTTAGTCGTAGCTAGTTCATAAGTAGTTTGTAAGCTTAGGGACTGATGACCCCGTAGTTAAGTAACATAAGTTATACAAACATTTGAACATTTTTTTGTAACTGAAACAACGCTGAAAATAGCGGCTAGATGCAAATCATACCAACAATTTCGAACAACATTTATATTCGTTATTGGCCCACTACAAAAACCCATTGAATTCAAAGACAGTATACAGTGAAATAATTTACCACAAAAAATCAGTTGTTATGAAACTGGTTTGTTCTTATATTATGCTCTTAAACTAGATTTTACAATTCAAATTAGACACAAGAACCACATGGGGGAACTGTCATTATAAGAAAACAAAACACTGGATTTATCTGAATCACAGATGGAAGGCGTTATGAGAACTCATAATGTTTATAGTTTAGTCGATTACGAGCTTGTTGAACAGAAATATGAAAATAAGTAGGGGAAAATGTTGCATCAAATGTGGCACACAGCAATTAACATGAGGCTTAGGCTTAACCAAAACAATTTATTGCTAACAAGTGCGGTCACACAAACTGTAACACAAAGGTTTGTCGGTGGAAGGCAGCAGAGTGAAGTCCATAACAGAATCCTAATCGAGTCAGGTTGAAGCGTAGCGTGGCGTCCTGATAGCGTGAAGGCGACGATCAGCACGAGATTGGAGAATGCGGACGAGCGTGGGCTTCTAAAAGCGGATGGTGTAGGATACGCCCGCCATAACCGCGTCAGCTGTGGCGTGTCAGCTCGCGTTTGGTGCGGCCTCAGCGGAGAGCTACATTGCGAGGTGACGCCGGCCGCGGTTGCCATGGAGTCGCGGAAGCAGTCTTAACTGAGCGCGCCGCGCCGGCGCTGCCTGGCAAGGTACGTAGACTAGAAAGGCATGGCAGTTTGGGATTCTTCACTCTCATTGGTTACCGCTGTATTACGTCACTCGGCAGCAATCCGCTGTATTATAAGGCCGCCATGAACTCATTTTCTCCGTCTTTTGTTTTCTCATTCGACAAAAAACATTGCTTCTAAGCGGTGGAACACGCTTGTGATTAATATATATGTATACTAACATAGAAAGGACTGAAAAAGAAAAGCTTCAAACATTATTAACAACTAGATAACCCGTTCCGACCCGCGGTTTGACACAGGTAATATTAAAACGTCTTTAACTCGAGAACCACTGAACGTATCGTGATGAGGTTCTTTTTTTTTTTTTTTTTTTTTTTTTTTATTGTAAGATCTAAAATAAAGTCCGTGAGAGCACATGTCTAACTTTTATAGATTTCCCACAATCACTTTTTATGTAGTCTGAAGTCATCCGGCGCCCGCGCCTTAGGGGAGAAAACTGGTACATATGCTTCACTCGTAAAAGTTTGACATATGATCTCCCGGACTTTTTTTAGACCTTTGTGAGATCTACAATTTAAAAGAAACCTCATCACAATACTTTCAGTAGTTCTCGAGCAATAGAAGGTTAAAGGGACAGACAGAGAGAAAAATGTGCTTCTGTTTCGTATAATACCATGAGGATTTCAAACCCTTACAGTGCGAATTTCGAAAGTTGACTATGCCTATAATCGTAACGCTTGTTCATGCAATAAGTTGACGAAGCTTTATCGCAATCGACTGAATGACAGGCATAGCATACGGA
The DNA here is from genome assembly GCA_026315105.1 of Locusta migratoria. NCBI lineage: Eukaryota > Metazoa > Arthropoda > Insecta > Orthoptera > Acrididae > Locusta > Locusta migratoria. The sequence goes on from CM048755.1 coordinate 513,844,154, forward strand.
CAAACAGAGACCTTCATTTTTATATATTAGATAAAGAAAACTTTCGTAAAAACGCAAACTTAGCAGCTGATTTTCGCATTAATGCTTTTGTTTTACTCATTTAATTACTATGAACATTGAACTGCATACTGCATTTCATACATAGAATTTTATCAATGAAATATCGATGATCTGAGTCCTTACCCAATAACGAAGACGCATTCCGCGAGTCTCTTTTGTAATCGGCATCACAAAAATGTTCGGAATAAATTCTGGAATTTTTTACATTTATCTCGTCTTGTCGTGTACAGTGAGAGATCCGTATGCGCTGAAGTTCCTCATCTTTTGGAAAGCGATGCTACAAAATGCCTTCCGTCTTGCGTCCACTGTTATTGCACTCCGCAACAGCACAACACGAAGTATTCTTATTCATAATTACAGAAAGAATATATGGAAAAATTGTTCCCTAATAAAAGAAAGCTACTTTCTATCCGAATTCTTAACAGGTCACGAAACGAGCGAGCGCAAAACACATCTTGCTGCTTGCATTTATTGCGGCAATTGCTCGGCGCTTGCTGCCAGGTGACGTCACACAAGCAAAGCGCGCGAGTCAAATTTACACCACCCCTGGCTGTCTGGTTGTACGGGGCTGCGCATGCGCCGGCGCGGGAGACCTGCCACGGTGCTAGCATTGACGATATCACAGAGAAAAAGAACAAAGAAGGAGCAGAAACCTTACAATACAAAACGATATGTACGGCGCCAATTCGAGTGTCTAGACGTACACTGATTTTTATAGTCAGCATACCTTGCCAATTAGACGTTGACTAGGGAAGGATCGCGAGTCTTGACTTCGACAAGACAAGTAGGGAAGTACTTACTGATAAGCGTCAGTCTCAGATAGTGAGTTAATTTTATTTGTAGGTTTTGAGAGTTTAAGGACACAGCTTGCAGCTCTGTCATCAAATGGTGTAGTGCACATTTGCCACACATATAATTTCTTTTCACATTTGCTTCCCCACTTCGGTAGCATGACAACAGTACATTTTTCTTTTGTTTAACGCGATAGCTTGTAATGTATAATTCGAATCATAAAAATCTAGTGTAGGCGCACAATATCAGCATCTCGCCAATTTCATAATAATAGATGTAATAAATGTTTTTGTGTGTAATGATCTATGTTTTCTTACTTTTTACTTATCCTTAAATATGTTACAAGATAAGTTTTCGCCGCGGTGGAGTAGCCGAGCGGTCTAAGGCGCCTCACTGCGGAGCCGTCGGAGGTTCGAGTCCACCGTGGGGCATGTGTGTGTGTGTGTGTGTGTGTGTGTGTGTTGTCCTTAGATTAGTATACCTTAGTTCAAGTAGTTTGTAAGCAAACATGTTTGTGTGTGTGATAAGTTTTCGTATGTTCTTTTTTTCATATTTTTCATTCACAACTTAGTTTTGAAATTTTTCAAACTGAACTATCTGGTCATTGAAGATTTATGTTGCTGATATAGGTGAGGTCCCTTAGCAGATTAACCAATTCTTTTTTTTTTTTTTTTTTTTTTTTTTTGTTCAGGATTTGTTGTTCAGTTCATTTTAAATAACTGCTGAGAATCTCTTTCTATATTGAATTGAAACGTACTCTTCCTTCTGATGTCTAGTATTGTCACGGTAAATTTTTCAAGGTCCAGCTCTTTTGGGTACAATTTAATACAGATAAATCATCGTGCCTAACGCAAGGCGAGAGAAATCGCTTGTTCAAATAAGGAACCAAACCGCTGCCTGGCGAAAGGTATCTACCACAAACAGTGACCCCGTTTCACCAATCACCATTAAAGTTTCACATAACTGTAATTGTTCATCAACATATGGAGGAGGAGACGGACATAGAGGAGGGGACGGTGGGCTGAGGAAATGGGAGGACATGGACCATGACGGGGAAAGACATGGGCCAAGAGTAGCGACGAGATGAGCCCAATGATGGGAGAGGAGGAAATTGATGATGAAGTGATGAACAGGTGACAGGAGCAGGTAAACACCGAGAAGTCTCAGACAGAGAGGGAAGGACATGTTCCAATGGAAGACACTCAAAGGTACATAACGTAGTAAAAGCTACTATGAGGGGGATGGTGGAATGGCGGAAAGAGGTGGAGATAGAAGGAGTGGAGGATGTGGAAAAATAGGATGGTAACGGAAGAGATGGACGGGGAAAGGGTGAAATAGACAGGAAGGGGGAAAGGAAGAAGAGTGGAGAGAGGACGATGGATGAAGCAGACGAACAGTGAGGAGTGATGAAGAGATGAACAGAGGGAGAGGAAGGGAAGTGGACTGACAGACGATTAGAGTAAATAAATACTCGAGTAATGCTTGGTAATAAGACCTGTATTTATATAAAGTTAAATCAATTCCAACGTGTGTGAAACATCATTTCTTGAAAACGGCTTGACAGAAATGATTAGTTTTAATTCGTTCTGTTCTTAAGTGTCATGATAAGCATTCTATGGTAGAAAAATTGGGAACAGTTTCCTACAAATTTCAAAAATTCGGAAAAAGTTGTCTTTTTCTTTGGTATATTTGTATAAACAGACCTGCAATTCAGAATTTCAACGATGAATCTTACAACCACGTCTTTTTATTTCGTTATTATTGTTATATTATGGTCCTGGTACAGATTTCAGAAAAAATTCGGATAATTAAGAAGGAAAATCGGAAAATCGGAAAATTCTGACAAACTAAAAATAAGCCCTCTTTTGACTGCTCTCTCGATTACAGCCAATGATGTGAATCATATATTTGGCTAGCCAACATGAAGTGTGGCAAGTATCGTGTTTCTTTTCTTTTTATGGAGAACGTTAAGAAAAAAATTTTCAAATGTTTGTTAGCTTAAGAGACTTAACTTCGGGGGTCATCAGTCCCTAAACTTACAAACTACTTATGAACTAGCTAATAATAAGGACGGCACAAATATCCATGCCCGAAGGGGGGATTCGAACCCCCGACCGTAGCGGCCGTGCAGACTGTGACTGGCGCGCCGCAGACAGGCTCGGCCACTGCGTATGGTACATGACAGCAGCTATCTTGTAGTGAGCGTCGACACTGTTTGACTATCATCATGGAAGATCTCGGATATTCGTATTTTATTGTAGGAAAGGGAGAAGAGGAGAGGTACAGTGTGAAGAGGAAGAGATTGACGTATGGGTGGTGCGGAGGTGATAGATCAAGACAGGGGGAGAGATGAGAGTGACAGAGAATGGGTATAGGAGGTGAATGATATAGGGAAGGAGACGATGGTCGGATGACAGGAGGAGATGAAAAGCGAGAGGTGGTCATGGTGATGGGCAGAGGCAATATAGATGTGGGGTAGGAGTAGGTTACAAAGACATGGGGAGAGAAGGATATGCACTGAAGGAAATATAGAATGCAAAGATAATTTGCGAAATGTTAATCGGCATTACACATACCTTCGTTTATATCAGGAGGAGGGGAGGAAGAGATGATCAGTGAGGGGAGTCATGTGTCGTTGGACTAACAGAAGACCGAAACAAAGAAACACGGGAATGAAAAGACAAAAATTTTATTCATCATCATATGATGCGATGAATGAATTACGAAATTACAAAAGTTGGCTCTCAAAACAATGATTTTTATTTTGTTTTCATGATAAATAATACAAATGATTAAGCATTTTTGTTGCAATATAGACAGCTCAGTAATTTCAAATCCGAATTATTTTGTTTCAATAAATTCACGATCGTACTGAAATTGTTTTGTTTCACCTCAAACAAATTTTGGAAACGATTGTATTCGATGAATCTCTTGTTGATGAAGTGACGGACTAAGACCCTGCGTCCAGGCTGTTCTTCTCATTACTTGGCGCGTCAGTATTACGGTTCAAACGAAAAATTATTGAATTGTTTCAATAGTTTACCAGCAGCTGATTCCGAAGAAGAAGATAATTTGAAGGTAATGTTTTTGGAGATAATGATAACAAAGAATATCAACCTGACAGTACAGTACAATGTCACACATTAGCTTCCCACGATGAACTTTCAGAACCTGTAAACAATTATAACCCAGGTATCACCGTTTCGATTCCAGTGGCACCACAGATCCCTAGTTGCAGCAGAGGAAGGAAATAAAAGAACTGCATACGGAAGATGTAAGCGATGAGACTGCAAACGGTGGAACGGAATGGGCTCAGATTGCAATGGGTCATGCATCTGAATGATTTTACAATGTATTTATCAGAAAGCCAGAGACAACTCACTATGCTTAAAAACTTATTGTCTGAGGATGTTACTTGAGTGCATGACAAGTGTTGACAAATATCATACAAACCGTAAAAACCTTTGCTGAAATCAGAACCCAATAAGTTCTCCAAGATGACACACGGGTATTTTAAACTGTCCGATTAGAAGCTACTACAGGAAACCTGTACGTACGTGGAGTATATGAAGAAAAGAATTTCCCCCTCAAACTCTATGGTCTATCATTGATGTGACAGAGTTTGTTGTCTTAGACTCTAATGCTTTTGACGTGTAAGTATTGAAATAAAGTTGCGTCTTGAAGCCAACTTTCTCATATTCAATGCCATATTTCCTTGTATTTGCAATATCGCTGTGTTCATTTATATCTGGAATGGTTGCCATAAAAAGAAATGTTCCATGGTGGTCTTCCGTGGTGTCCATTTTGTATGGTAGTTCGACTGTAACGTAAAGCAATTAGATGACCTTAAATAGAGCTACATTATACGGGATACATGCATATCACTTGGAACGCAATTTAAAAGGAAAGAAGGAAGATTATGGTTACCGTATCGTCGACATTGTGGTCATAGGAGACGGAGCACACGCTTGGATTATTTCATTAGGGACTGTGAAGAAAATCGGTAGGGCTATTATAAATGAAACATCCCGGTATTTGCCTTGAATGATTTGATAATCACAGAAAACTTAGATTTGGATGACGGGAAGCTGGTTGGAACCGCAGATCTCCCGAATGCGAGTGCAGTGTGTTATCACTGCAGCATTTCACTCGACTGGACGTAAATCTAGTAGTTTACACTTTTTTATATTGTCAGGGCCTTACAAGAGTTCGACTATTTATTTTAGCGTAATTTTCAGATTAGGTTCATTGATGTTTAATTTACTGTTTGGAGTCATTGTCTCTCATTCTGCTTGTGTTACTCTCTGTCTTTATTGTTCTCACTTGTCGTACGTTCTGGGTCTCGAGGACAGATGGTCCGTGTTCCGTTGTACATGAGCGTTGCTTTCGGAACTCTTCTTGATTCCTACAGTGTACAGTTTTGGTATCCAGAATTGTCATAGTAGTAGAGCATGAAGTGTGATCGAGAATGTTACAACAGACGGCCGTCAGCGTCGGCGTTATACGCCTACAGTTTTGCGCAGTTGAAAACGTCAAATACAATTGTTATCGCTTTAGGTGTAGGGACTTTCCCGTTGTTGAGCGTTTACGATTGATTTGCCATCTCTCTTTCATTTATTTAGATATTTGCCATTTTGTAGTCCGTGCAGCAATTTAGAGGCGGAATTACATTGCAATTTTCCGCTGTGAAACAGCTTTGGAAAAGATACCAAGTATTTGGGCCTTTTGTATGTGTTTCAACGACATTAAGATAACAGAGTTTCTGTATATAATGGTTCTATTGGTTTACTGATTTAACATTAGGAAAAGACTTCTTACGATTATCTGACAAGTTTATATATATACAACTGTATTTTCGAAGACGTCGAAAGGATCGGACATGTTTCTCGTTTCTCTTATTTTGGCATGGCATAATATTTACTTGTCTGTAAGGTTTTGGCTATGTTTAAATTTGCAGTGGAGATCTCTTCGCTTTCGTAGTACGTTTCAAACTCGGTTGTTACATCTCATAACTTTAGCTGGCACATACTTGTCGAAAACGTACGGTACGGCACGGTCGCTTGAACTTTGTCCACTGATGCTCAGCACTATCAGTGTTTGAGACGAAACTTTCGTGTTGAACCGTCACGTAACCGGATATCTGTTTCTTATCGCTCCTACTACTTTCTATTTACAGCTGTATTCAGTGACGCGGTGACATCCTTATGGTCACAGACTGGTTTTTGATCCTTGAGACATAATGTTCGGATCTTTTCGTCATTAGTAGCTCTATCTACACTTGTCATCTCTCTGTTTACCTGTTGAAGGTAATTTTCGGATAAAACAACTACAAGACTGTCGCTCTATTCTCTGTCCCTTAACCCTCGAGCAGGCGCGCCGACTTTTGTAACACGAGCGTGCGCGTTGCGCACTTTGTACACATGTAGTCAAAAGCTATCTGTATGCTACAAAGCGAAACATGTAGGAGCTAAGTCATAGTTTGATTTTAGTTCATTTAAACAACAATACAATAAACTTATATTACATCGCAAATTTACTGTTAACAAATAAGAAAACTTTCATATCAATTTATTGTCGCAGATGACATAGGAATCTAATCCAACACTTTTTAAGCGCGTAATGAACGAAAACTCTTTTGCAGAGCACTGTAAAAGGACAAAGGCTTTAAATATTGAACAAGTATCAGTTATCAGAAAGTTTCTTGATCTAAATAGTAAATTATCTTGCGTATTTTCGGGCAAGGCATTAATTTTCTCACGTGTATGCACTGTTGTTACATGACCTTTGCAAACAAAGCTATGGCTTGAGTGACACCTTATGTCAGTAAATGTGGTACTTGCTCGTCGTCATGTCACACAACGACCTTTTTTTTCTGGTACGCTCCACCGTTCTTTCAGTACGTTGATCTTTGTATTTTTCGAGGAATATAGCAATGTCGGCTGGAAGTGAACGAGTAGTAGCTCTTTCCACAAGTTGCTAATCTTTGAAGAAAATTCTTCTCTTTTTTGGATTTCCCGCATTTGCATGAATTTTTTTTTGAGCATTCGGCACATACGAAACAAGCGTCATATTCTGAAAAACGAATAAAGAGGACTGGATAGCTCTACATTTCCCAGATGAAAATTCTTGTGGAATCTTGCGTTTGTTTATCTCAACGTGCAGACACATGTCAGTCAGTTTCTCAACAGGAAGTTGGCTAATGAATAGCTACTGTACATTGTAACGTTTCTTCCTGAGTCAATGTGGGTAATAAGTCTTCCTACAATATTACAGGGAGAATTAGAAACATAGTATGGTCCTTTAGGTTGTTTTCCACAATATACTTCCATATTACTAGTGAAGAATGTTTTATCATCTGCTACAAAAATATCTTTATGTCTTACATCGATGGTGTGTTTGGAATATACTGAACAAAAGAACAGCGATCCCGGAAAGCTTGCAACCTTTCATCTACTGTTACATATTGTCCTACACTGTAAATGTTCTAGCAATTCACCACAAAGTCTTTCAATATATTCCTTATTGCAGGGAGATTATCAGTTACCCCTCTTTCTCGTCTTGTACTCTTGTTGTAAAAACAGATTCTTCGGAAAATAAATATAAATCTTCTGTAGCTCATCACAGCTCTCGTAATCTCCATACTAGTACCATCTGCTGTCCACAGTCCAATGGCATTTGTATGGTATGTTCGTGCATTTTACAATTTCATCAATCATTTCCAGGGTAAGTATTGTAGATAAAGCCTCTTTTTCACTTATGACCCCTCTGGCAACAAGTGTAGGCCCAGGGAAAATTTTCACAATATTCTTTGTTTTTGTTTTCGAAGTCACATTAGGACATATTTTATTCCATTTACCCGTTTTGTCCTTCTCAATAAAAATACCAGTGGAGAGTAGCTCTTCACAGTCATCATATGAATCGTGGACTCGATCGGAACTGAATCCTGGTACTTCTTGCTCAGAGTCGTCATCGTTTTCGTTGTCTGGTACAGTGTTGAAATCTGGATCCTCGTTGAGTAGGCAATCAAGCTCGTTGTCTGTGACCTTGGATCTCGCTCTGCACAGTGATATACCCGCTTGTCACGTGTTATCATTTGATATGCAGAAAAAGGAGCGAAATAAAAGTAGAGGAAAAATTACTTACAGGACAGGGCGCGTGGCGTACTTTGTACACTAAGGTGACGAACTCCAAGTTTATTTCAAACTAGGTTGAACCCGCGGCTCCGCTCGCGTGTTGGTTGATTATGATAGATAAACTATCTTTCAGTAGTGTGCTATGAGACTGGTTTTGAAGGATGAAGTGAAATACAGTACCTTCCTTAGAAAACAAACTGAAAACTATTCCTATCAGATTGCAGAAGTGTATGCACTTACCGTTTATCAGGAATGTAAGTAGTGTAGATCAAATCACATGTAAAACTACACTCGTTTCGAAGAATCCAATCACGAAATTCAACAATAATTATTGTAATAATATCACAGATCGATCACGTGATGTAATGCGCCAAACGTCAAATCGATTTTTAAAGAGATGTACTAAAGGAAATTTCTTTTTTACTGCTTTATTTATTTATTCTTATATTTCCATATTCGTATGCTTATCCTTAGAGAGAAAGAGCTGAAGACATTGTAGCACGCATAGACCAAAGATATGGTCTGTGGCATCACGTTTCGCTGTATGTAACCTTGCTATAGAGCCGCAAACGTCATCGCTGGCCTTCAGTCCGAATTTTTTTATAATTTGACGACTTTCAACCACCATATCTTCCACCCCGTTATAGATATCGGCGTGGAACTGTAATGGTGTACAACAGGAGACTTTGGACAACAATTACACACAGACCATTCGTTTGCGTTCTGTAGTTTTCGCTGCAACGCGAAATATTAACACACACACACACACACACACACACACACACACACACACACACACGTAGAATTTTATACACACCGATAACTTTCCATCCTAATATATTCCACCCTTTTATCATCATCAACCCTCAAGCAAAAATGCAATCAATAAAACCATTTTCAAAGAGTAAATATAATTTTCAAAGAGTAATTATGGTTCCGCATTTCGCGTTATATTCTTCAAATTACTAAATACCTATCAGATCGCTATAAAACCTTCTTCAGGTATAAATTAGTAACTGTACAAATATTTAAGTCACTGCGTCTTGTCGTTCGGACGTGATAAGCGTACACCGAACAGACATTCTCATTAATATATGTAGATAAATAGCTATCCGATGGCCATAAAACCGTGCCTAAAGCCTTCCGCGGGTAGACATTAGTAACTGTACAAATTTTTAGCTCTTTATGTCTTGTGGTTCAGACGTGATAAACGTACACCGAACAGACATTCACATTTATAGATATATTTTACTGTAGCTCGAGTGAAAATATGCCAAAAAAACTTCTTACTGTGCTAGCTGAAATAATAATGCAGGAATAGGTAGGGGCTTGCTATTGTCAAACAACTGAACGGTGCACAACTATGTTATCTGCCGTTGGGCCTACTCTATACACAGGCGTGCCCGCTAGAGGGTAAATCATTTTAACCCTCCAGTCTCTATCCAGTGAGTTAAAATTTCCACCCAACAGAATAGGAAGCTTACCCAAAATATTTTCCAGGTTTTCCCTCAGATTTTCCGCACTGCTGTTTAGCCAGCGGTACTATTAAGACATACAATCACCTTCTCCGATCTATTTTTAAACAAGATCTGCTCCCAAATGATTTCTAATTCCGGATCTGTTCTGTTCTCATTAGATTTGGTGGTATTTTTAATTACAGTATACAGCTCTCTACTCACAGTATTCATCCTATTCCTTCCATACACGTTACAAAGTGAGTTCGGATTTTAGCTCTGCTGACATCTGTTTTTAGCCAGCTTTCTATCCCTAGTTCTACACAGATCAAAAAGGATGCATCACGTTGCTTCCTAGGTCTCCTGGACACTAACCTTTAATGTGTATATTACGTCAAGAACACAGTTGCATAGATTATCCGTAGATGTAACTTACTCCCTGAAAGACCACCGTTAACTGTAAAATTAATTCTAGCTGAAAGGAGCCAGTTAAGAGCTTACTTTAAACTTATAACTCTGGCCGTAAAGCCAGCTAAAGGATTCGGGTGAACTACTGACTACTTCCTGCAACAGAATCTTGTTCCCTGGCCCAGAATTTAGAACTGACTCAAACTTTAGCAGCAGGAAAACAAAGAGACGATGGCCAACATACGTCGTAGATCATGAGAATTACACACAATCATTAATATACAAGCCACCCCGAACTAAACCATTTCATGCAGGTGGCTGTTAGAACATTTATGGTGCAGCGGAATTAAAAATATAATAATTTGAATCTGATTTTGTTCTCAGTACTGGTGAAAAACAACATTAAATAAAAAAGGGAGATTATTCAAAAACTAATATTTATAAGAAGGATAGAATTTCACTGACAATGAATTATTTATTCAGTTCAAACGAGAGCAAATGGGGGCACCATTTTTGTTACACAATAAAAATGCATCCCACATTGAAAGTTAAGCTAAAGTAATCTGAACTGAACATCGTCGGGGGAGGGATTTACAATCAACAAGCATTCAGCCACTCACACACGCGAAGAAAAGCGAAACTCACCCAACTCAGCGTGCTGATACGAAGCAGAAGCAGGCGCCGCTATCGTAGGCGAAATTCAGTGAACCAGGATGTACCACACAACATAAGAAAAAATAAACTTCGTAGGTCGCTCTGGTCTATCTTTCCTTACTTGAGATGGTACGCGATAATAGCGAGATTAATTTCCATTCAAATCAAACCGTGAGCATGCTGAATTATTGAGACACACGGCACGTGTCTGCTACATTACATATTTGCATCCCACTGAAGGCGAAGTACTTAAAGATCGCATTCATGTAAACAAAAACCAGCGGAATCACAGATTACGAAGCAGGAATACACAATAGTTAGGCACTGGTATGTGAGCAGTGGCGAGAACTCAAGTGACTAGCTATAAACCTTTAAAGTCGGAGTTCCGGACCACATGGTTATGAAAACCAGTAAAAATTACAAAATTCAATTTCCGAAAAATAAAGAAAAATAGCTTCGGCATGCAACCCTTAGAAACGCATAGTATCATAAGGAAGCTAAAGAAATACAGTTGGACGCGATAGGGAAGGTTCCACACTGATGGACGAGGTCCAGTCTTCAAAAATCAGAAAAGTGGGATAAAGTCAAAGTTGGAGTAAAGCAACTTAGAAATACGGCATGCAGCCCCTAGAAATACGAAGTATTTCATAAGCAAGCTAATAAAGGGGGAAGTACCAGGCTAGAAGAGAATTTACTGGGGGGTCTGAATGCAAAGTACAAGTTTGGAAACAAAACAACAATTTAAAATAGGATGGAGAGGAGATCGCGACGTACGAAATAAAATCAGAAAGATACCTGCATAATTTCTTGCCTGAAGGGCATGGAAACAGACACAGGGAAAGCTGAAGGCTTCGTTCTAAGAACACCCCACGTGGAGTACATATCACTCGCAGAAGGAGAAAATGGAAAAGAATATTTCACGTGCACAACACAGAATAAAAATATTCCTGTACATTAGTTGCATCCCACCAAGCTAGAAAGAAATTAAACCGAGTTCGTACATCGCCAGCTAGTCTCACGAAGGTTACCGATTCTCAGCCGTTATCAAACCGAATTAGTTACATATTCACCGCGTTTACCTACATAAAATCACCGAAATGAAATTGAATATACTTCTGTACATGATCGGAGAAACGTATACCGAAAAATGAACCTAAGTTCTTAAATCTAACTTGAATACCAGACAAAGAATCGCTACCATCTCAAGGTAGGAAAGAAAATCAGAACGTCTTACCAGCTCGAAGCACAGCCACAGAATGTCCAGACGGCCCATGAGCCCGCCACCAGCGGCCAGAAATCCACCGGAAATCGGCAAAACCCAGGAAAAATGAGGTGGTGGGGTAGAGCTTAAACTCACGCGTCCTACCGAGGCTCGCTAGCGGGCATTGCCAACCCAACTTGTAACCAAAGGGTGGAGGAACCTCTTTGGTAGCATCAAAAACAGAGGTTGGTAACGACTACCTATCGACTTGAAGACAGATATGCAAAGCGCGGCCGGCCGCGGTGGCCGAGGTGACTGAGGCGCTCCAGTCACGGTCAGCTCGGCCACTACGGTCGGGGGTTCGAATCCCCCCTCGGGCATGGATATTTGTGCCGTCCTAGTTTGTAAGTAGTTCATAAGTAATTTGTAAGTTTAGGGACTGATGACCCCGTAGTTAAGTCCCGTAAGCTTAACAAACATTTTTTTTTTTGCAAAGCGCGCAGCCAGCAGCCGACGCCGAAAATTCCCATACATTCACTCAGACTCCCATGCTAGAAAATTCTCATACAGATTAAAGCAAGTACACCTTCTCACAGGGACAGTGGCGTCAGGGAGAAACCGTTCATATTGCCACATTCATAGACACAACGGTAAATTGTTAGCATAATAAAATCTCAGCGATATTAACAGAAACTAACATTTAAAAACATGAAATGAAATGCTATTCCTCATGCCTTCGAACGGAAGGGGTTCTAGTTTAGCAAAAAACGCCCATCTAGTGAACTTAGACAACTATGTAAACAACTATGCATGAGCAGTGTCAATGCAACGATCTGGCTCAGAAGGCCGATCAGTTCTACTCATAACACCTGGAAGGAATACACTGCTCGTGTAGACTGTAGTTATGCCATGCCCAGAAGGCCAATACTTACGTTTGATCGTATCCGTATTGTTACTTTGTGTCAGGAAGGTCTATTATCAAGGACAGTTTCCTGGCGTTTTGTGTGAACGAAAACGATGTTGTTCGTACGTGGAGGAGGTACAAAGATACAGTAACTGTCCATCGCTTGCTTCGTTCTGCCCACCAAAGGGCTACCACAGCAGCTGATGACCACTATTTACGATTTTCAGTTCGGAAGAGCCATGAGTGGCGCGGCACGAAGTTGAATAATGATATTCGTGCAGGCACAGGACGTTGTGGTTCGAGTCAAACTGTACGTCATAGGCTACCTGACTTGCAACTTAACTCCTAAAGTCCATCAAGAGGTAATGCTTTCACATCAAGAAAATGTTCAAATGTTTGTATAGTCTATGGGACTTAACTACGGGGTCATCAGTCCCTAAACTTACAAACTACTTATGAACTAACTAAGACTAAGGACGGCACAAATATCCATGCCCGAGGAGGGATTCGAACCCCCGACCGTAGTGACCTCACATCAAGACCCATGACGCGCGATACAGATTATGCTGGATGGAATCGACAGGATTGGCATCAAGTGGCATTCAAAGATGAGTGTCACATCTGCCTCCAACCATATAATTTTATGGCGGGTTTTTGTAAGCAACCTCGTCAGTGTGAACATCTTAGAGACAGCGTCCAGCGAATGCAGTAAGGTGGTGATTCCTTGTTGTGGGGTGGCATTATGTGTGGTCAGCCGGCCGCGACGGCCGAGGGGACTGAGGCGCTCCAGTCACGGTCTGCACGGCTACTAAGGTTGGGGGTTCGAATCCCCCCTCGGGCATGGATATTTGTGCCGTCCTAGTTCGTAAGTAGTTCATAAGTAGTTTGTAAGTTTCGGGACTGATGACCCCGTAGTTAAGTCCCATAGACTACACAAACATTTGAACATTTATGTGTGGTCATCGATGTCACTGATGGTCATAGAAAGCAACCAAGCGGTTGTACGGTTATACGGTACAAGTATGACGTCCTTATAAGTACAGTGTATCCATATCAGCAGCATTTCGGTGAGGAATTGGTCTTATTGGACAGCAAATCTCGTGCTCATCGTGCACTTCTTGACAACGCGTTTCTTCATGATAATAACATCGCAAGATTTGAATGGCCAGCGTGTTTTCGAGTCATGAACTCTATCGTACATGTAAGGGGAACATTGAAAAATGTTGCTTTTGGACAATACGACCCACCAACTTATCTGAGAGATCTATGCCGAATCGGCTTTCGGGAGAGGGACAATCCGGATCAACAGATGGTGTAGTAGACAGTCTACCACGACGAATATATGTATTTATCATTGTAAGAATAAGCGTTACCCGTTTTAGAGGTCCTGGTGTATGATGCAGTCTGGAACGCAAATTCAAAATGTCTAGGTTATTGTCGTATAACTTGTCGATTTCTGTTTCAATGAATAATAAATAGCACAGATATTTTCTTTTTATGTTTCTCTATTCCGTTGTTCAAAAGTGTTCGACTGTTTGTAATCCTAAGGGACCACAATGTTGAGGTCATCGATCCCTAGACTTACACGCTGCTGAAATTAACGTATGCTAAGAACCCTCACTCACACACACATACACATACACATACAGATAGATACATGTCCGAGGGTCGAAGCTCCAACGGGGAGAAGCCACGCTATCCTTAGCGAGAAGCCTTGACCGCAAGGCCATTGCGCGCAGCTATTCCATTTTTATGCTAAGGGTACTGAACTCCAATAATCTTGGTGATGTAACACATGTTTTGATGTGTGTTTGGTTGAACTGTGGCCGGCTATAAACGAGAACATTTCTACGATTCTTGAAGTTCACTGTTGCTGCAGCAACGTTTTATTTTTGTGTTCTGGTTCTACGAACTAAGAATGTGTCTTTTCAGGTTTTTGAAGGGAATTTTTAATATTTAAAAAAAAAAAAAAAAAAAAAAAAAAAAAAAAAAAAAAAAAAAAAAAAAACTCTGACTTTCATACAGTATGAGATTTTGCTCAGCTTCTTCCCCGAGAAGTACACCTAACTTCTTTAGGTGTCCATAAAAGCTACTAGATATTCAAATGTTCAATTGTTTGTAAACTTAAGGGAGCAAACTGCCGATGTCATCGGTCCTAGAGCTACAAACTACTTAAAGTCATTTTCACTTACTATAAGGACAACACACACACTCATGCCCGAGGGTGGACTCGAACCTCCGTTGGGACCGCCATGACATCCCGAACCGCGTGGCCATTCCCGTGTGGCTCTAATAAATAACTGTCATTTCTTCATACATTATTACAAAATTTGGTAGCTACTAGCAAAAAATTCAAATGTTTGTAAATCTAAGAGACTTAACGAAATTGGTCATCAGTCCCTAGGCTTACAAACTACTTAAAATAACTTAAAGTAACTAATGCTAAGGATAACACAAACATCCGTGCCCGAGGGAGGACTCGAACTTCCGACGGCAAGCAGTTACTTGCAGTTAGTAAAATTTACTTCTTAGCGGCATCGTACGGTTGAGGGTCTTTATTTCATTTTATTTTTCCAACTAGAATGTAACCATTAAATTAGTTACGAACTGGAAGCAAAGGATAAGATTGAAGGCTTCATCTTTCTCCTGGAGTTAGAGCCAACTGTTAATTAAAAGTCCGGAGGCTAAATACTCTGATGGTAAGTACTGTGTAAGATAAAAGGAGAGATTTGGCTAGGCGCCCGCAGCAGTACAGCGTCAGGCAGAGTTCCACGGCTGCCCTGTTGGACTCGGGGCTTTGTTGGATACCCTCGTAGCCCGGCGGGCCCCGATGCGGCTCGACCAACGGAGCTGGCAGCGTTAAGGCAGGCCCATCAGTTACGGCTCCGGTTTACTACCAGTCCAATTAACGCCGACGAGTTAGGCAGCCACTCTCATTACAGCGTCAATGCTATGGGCTGGGTACCCTGATCAAGCAAGACAAGCGGTGAACTGTGGTGGAACTAACTTAAGGTTTTAATGAGGGACCGAGTACAAGTGTGTCTGAACACACGGCGCACCGAACGCTGGGCCTCCGCAGCCGATGACCACTGAATGTGCCAATGTTAACACCAAAACCTCGGCAACTACGACTGGACTGTGCACGTGTCCATTGCCACTGTATGTTGGCGCAGTGGGAGCTTGTTGCATGGTCTGATTAATCTGGATACCTACTTAATCGTGCCGAGGGGACGATGATCATTCGCCACCTTCCAGGGGAACAGATCCTTGACACCTGTATTGCAGGACAGAGACAAAATGGTGGCTTGTCAGTTGTGCTCTTGGATACGTCCACGCGAACATCCATGAAATCAAAGTTCAAAGTTTTTGTAACTAAGAGATCAAATTGCTTAGGTCATCAGACCCTAGAACTATAAATTACTTTCACTTATGCTAAGGACAAAACACACCCATGCCAGATACAGGACTCAAATCTCCGGTGGGAGCGTTCCTGCAATCAGTGACATTGTGTTTCAAATCGCGCATCCCTCCGTGGGTCAAGTGAAGTTTGCTCAAGGCACGCCGGCCGCGGGGGCCGAGGGGACTGAGGCGCTCCAGTCACGGCCTGCATGGCCTCTACGGTCTGGGGTTCGAATCCCCCCTCGGGCATGGATATTTGTGCCGTCCTAGTTCGTAAGTAGTTTGTAAATTTAGGGACTGATGACCCCATAGTTAAGTCCCATAAACTATACAAACATTTGAACATTTTTTTGTTCAAGGCACCATGATGGCCAAAAGGTGTCGTACCCTTCTTGCACATCACATACACCCCTTCATGGCGATTACGTCTCCCAATGTCAGTAAATTTTTTCAACAATATAATGCACCGTGTCACACTCAACAAGTGTGAGGGAGTAGTTCCAGGATCACAGTGGCGATTTTTAATCGCATACGATTCCTGCGATGAAACACATCTGGCATGTTATTGAACTCCGTCAGAACTCATCGCACCCTTTCCAGGAACAAATGAAGGTAGGTGCCTTTTGTGGGCAGTTCTGGAAATAAAGTGGTTTAAAAAAATCAAATGTTTTTAAAGATATGGGACTTAATTTTTTCGTCATTAGTCCCTAGGCATACAAACTACTTAAATTAACCTAAGCTGACCTAAAGACAATACACACACCCATGCCCGAGAGAGGACTCGAAACGCCGACGGCGAGAAACCGCTCGCTCTGCAGTAATGCCACTTACAGCGTTTTTTTTCCATTCGCTATCGTTTATAAGTTCTTCTTCACAATTAATCCGATATTGTAAAAGTAATCTCCAGTATCCTTCTTCAAATATTATACATATAAACATATATAAAAATCAGGGTTGAGAATAAAAACCGCTACTAGTCACATTGAAGATAGTATTATTTATTTATTACACGACCGGTTTCGGGCTTGTGCCGATCTTCAGGTGTTTAAAACATTCACAAAATTTTACATGTGTAGTATGTTGGTGGAGTTCAATTTAATATTGTAATACTTTTTCTCCCCCTATATACATGTATAATGACTTTGTAATTCATATGTTGTAAAACCTGTGTTGTAACATCTTTGGGCTTCTTAGATGTAAGCTCTTTGACCAGAAAAACTGTATCCAAATTTAAACAAAGTGTATCGTGTGAGTTCACATTTCTGTGCAGTGATATGATAAATTGTACTCCAAAAATGGCAAGCAGAACAGTAACAAAAGTAATGAGATTATAAAAAGAAAATGTGCTCGCAAAATTGTGTAAAAACTTCATCACGTGGACAATCGCGATTTGTATACAATATTAAATAGAACTCCACCAACATAGTACACATGTAAAATTCTAAATGTTTTAAGCACCTGAAGATCGGTCGTGTAATAAATAAATAATACGATCCGTAATGCGGCTGGTAGCTATTTTTATTCTAAACCCTGGGTTAGGAACAGTCATGGAGTTCAGACACAAAAAAAAAGTTTGTTAAGCGTATGGGACTTAACTACGGGGTCATCAGTCCCTAAACTTACAAACTACTTATGAACTACTTACAAACTAGGACGGCACAAATATCCATGCCCGAGGGGGGATTCGAACCCCCGACCGTCGTGGCCGTGTTGACCGTGACTGGAGCGCCTTAGTCACCTCGGCCACCACGGCCGACAGTTCAGACACATCCATGGATAAAACACAAATATAAAGTTAATTGAATTTTCATTTCGCCTTGAAAACCCGAATCAATGAAATAAATATTTTATTTTCTTCGCAAGATAATTCATCTTTGCACGAAATTAAGATTATTTTTTTATCAAAAGTTAAACAATACATAATCACGGATAACGCAGTTTACTTCTCATAGCATATGGTATCTTCTGGTAGTGATTCTCGAAATTAAAACTTCTTCTCTTGCAACGGGTTTGTATCCTGCTGTCAGCCTGGCAGATGACATACCTGGGTGAGAGTTGGGGCCGGCCGCGGTGGCCGAGGGTACTGAGGCGCGCCAGTCACGGTCTGCACGGCCACTACGGTCGGGGGTTCGAATCCCCCCTCGGGCATGGATATTTGTGCCGTCCTAGTTCGTAAGAAGTTCATAAGTAGTTTGTAAGTTTATGGACTGATGACCCCGCTGTTAAGTCCCATAAGCTATACAAACATTTGAACATTTGAACATTTTGAGAGTTGGGCAGGACACGACACAGGAGCCGCGGGGCCTGTATAACAGCGGCATTTGTGGTGTGTAGCGATCCACCCCACCTCCTCTCCCAAACACTCACTCGCCTGTAACCAACGTACGTTCTATCAAAAACAATTTTCAGCATGTTGCCGAGTGACTTTCAATGATTCATGTATTTCTATGTTTTGGCAAATTCGATGTCCATGTACATCCTGAATTCCGCATGGTTATTGCCACCAATTTTATTAAATACAAGTCTGGAGTAATTGCCTAGTAATCACAAGACAACATAATTTTTCGTAACTTCGTAGGCTTTCCCGGAGTGTCAAATCTTCGAAGTCTCTGCGGGTTTTCTGCCTGATAATAAAATCGAACTGATTCAATATTTCGACGGTACAGCTGTCCGCCATCTTCAGGAAACTGCTGCTGCTGAGTCCCGCTGAATACTGGAGCACGATCGAAGTACTGAGTCCTATATAGGCGTCGGTCGCGTGCACGGCGCATGCGCCGGCCGTCACAGTTGTTACCTCCTAGTGGAAGAGGGCACAACGATGTATCGCACCTTATATTAATCAATCCCAGGTGCTGGAATCCGGGTCGAACAATGCAATTTGATATTATTTAATAATGGATTCCATGTTCTACTAAGAGGAAACCCCATGTCTCTATTTATTAGATTGTCTGTCACCCTGATTTCAATGGCTTCTCTGTAAAGACTGTTCCAAAAACCGGATGTATTGGTTAAAATGCGGGTTTCATCATACATCATCTTGTGTCCTTCCGTTAAACAGTGTTCTGCTACCGCCGATTTATCCGACTGCAATAGTCTCGTGTGGCGGGAATGTTCCACGCATCTGTCATGTACAGTTCGAAGTCTACGGCCGATGTATGCCTAGCCACACTCACACGGTATTTTGTAAACACCGGGTTTCTTGAGTCCCAGGTCATCTTTGACGGAGCCGATCAGTGCCCTAATCTTGGACGGCGGACGGAAAACAGTCTTTATGTTAAAACTTTTTAGTAGTCTTCCAATTTTAAAAGAATCGCCCCCGGCGTAAGGAATGTAGGCTAGAGCCCTATACCCCTCTTCAAGCACTTTTGGAGATGGTTCAAACTGCATAACACGGCGAATCTGTTTTTCAGAGGAGCCATTTTCCGTAAAAACAGTCGTCAGATTTTCCAGTTCCGATGGTAAACTGTCTGCATCTGAAATGGCATATGCTCTGCGTACCAGAATTCTAAGAACGCCGTTGTGTTGGTGTGGTGGATGGCAACTACTGGCATGGAAATACCTGTCAGTATGTGTCGGCTTTCGGTGAACACTATGTCCAAGGGTACCAACATCTTTTTTGTAAACCATTACATCCAAAAATGGAAGTTTACCGTCACTTTCGACCTCCATAGTAAATTTGATGTTTGGGTGAAGGCAGTTAAAATGATCCAAAAATCGATTGAGCTTATCACGTCCACGAGGCCAGATGAAAAAGTTGTTGTCAACGTATCTCCAAAAACACGTTGGTTGCAACGCTGAAGTTCTCAGTGCCCTGTCCTCGAAGTCCTCCATAAATAAATTGGCGACTGTGGGTAATAAAGGGCTGCCATAGCCACTCCGTCCTTTTGCTCAAAGAACTTGCCACCAAAAGAAAAATACGTGGACGTCAGTACTTGACGACAGAGCTTCACCACCTCTTCATCCAGTTTTTCACTAATTAAACTCAAGGACTCTTCTAGTGGTACCCGTGTAAAGAGGGATACTACGTCAAAGCTGACGAGTATATCCGAAGGACCCAGCTTTAAGGACTTCAAACGTCTAATAAAATCCATAGAATTGGAGATATGGTGTTCACACTTGCCGACGTATTGGCCGAGAATAGACGCCAAATGTTTCGCCAGGGGGTATGTGGGTGCACCCAAATTAGAGACTATAGGGCCTAACGGCACCCCTTCCTTGTGCACTTTTGGAAGACCGTACAACCTAGGAGGAACAGCAGCACCGGGATGAAGCTTCTTGCGCAGTTCTTCTGACAATGTGCTCGTTTTCAACAGTGAAAGAGTCTTGCGCTTAATCCTTTCAGTGCGGTAACTCTGTAATCTTACGTACGCTGGATCGTTGAGTAGCGTACGAAAGCCGACACATACTGACAGGTATTTCCATGCCAGTAGTTGCCATCCACCATACCAACACAACGGCGTTCTTAGAATTCTGGTACGCAGAGCATATGCCATTTCAGATGCAGACAGTTTACCATCGGAACTGGAACATCTGACGACTGTTTTACGGAAAATGGCTACTCTGAAAAACAGATTCGCCGTGTTATGCAGTTTGAACCATCTCCAAAAGTGCTTGAAAAGGAGTATAGGGCTCTAGCCTACATTCCTTACGCCGGGGGCGATTCTTTTAAAATTGGAAGACTACTAAAAAGTTTTAACATAAAGACTGTTTTCCGTCCGCCGTCCAAGATTAGGGCACTGATCGGCTCCGTCAAAGATGACCTGGGACTCAAGAAACCCGGTGTTTACAAAATACCGTGTGAGTGTGGCTAGGCATACATCGGCCGTAGACTTCGAACTGTACATGACAGATGCGTGGAACATTCCCGCCACACGAGACTATTGCAGTCGGATAAATCGGCGGTAGCAGAACACTGTTTAACGGAAGGACACAAGATGATGTATGATGAAACCCGCATTTTAACCAATACATCCGGTTTTTGGAACAGTCTTTACAGAGAAGCCATTGAAATCAGGGTGACAGACAATCTAATAAATAGAGACATGGGGTTTCCTCTTAGTAGAACATGGAATCCATTATTAAATAATATCAAATTGCATTGTTCGACCCGGATTCCAGCACCTGGGACTGATTAATATAAGGTGCGATACATCGTTGTGCCCTGTTCCACTAGGGGCGGCGCCACCAGCCCTGTCTAGGAGGTAACAACTGTGACGGCCGGCGCATGCGCCGTGCACGCGACCGACGTCTGTATAGGACGCAGTACTTCGATCGTGCTCCAGTATTCAGCGGGACTCAGCAGCAGCAGTTTCCTGTAGATGGCGGACAGCTGTACCGTCGAAATATTGAATCAGTTCGATTTTATTATCCGGCAGAAAACCCGCAGGGATTTCGAACTCAATTTTTCGTTTGCGGATAAAACTTAAAATCTAGTCGGCACAGGAGTGTCAAGCGAGTGATGAGGGCTATTTTTCCTCTTATCATACTCCATTTATGGATACATTCCCCACACGCATATCTGTGTATAATTGTATCCACTAATATGCAGTGATTGCAAGTATTGGTATCACTAACTCCTCTTTTATTTAATCTCTCGTTATTACTCATCTTATCATTTACGGTTTTGTAGCACGCAGTTCTAGCATTAGAAGAAAGTAACTTACAGAATATATTTTGCCACACTGCTTCCCATGCTTTCCACAGTATATGTGAACGATTGGATTCTTCCCTTCAGTTTTCTTCTAGAATTGCTTTCGCTGTTACTTGATTTGACTGAAATAATTCTTTGCTGATGTAGATGTGTTCAAGATAATACACTCTAACATGTCTTAACCGGTAATTAATTGTCTGAAGTCGCGTCGGAGCGGGCGAGCGCATTGAGGCGACAAGGCTACGATGCGTGAGGCTGTTCCCCGTCGGTGGTTCGAATCCCCCTCGGGCATGGATGTTTGTGCCGTCTTTAGTATAAGTTATTTCATAAGTAGTTTGTATGTTTAGGGACTGATGACCCCGTAGTTAAGTCCCATAAGCCTTACGAAACATTTGAAATGTCTGAACATTCTGCGGGGACTCTACGCTACTTGGTTGGACTGCATTACATAACTGTGCTGTAATGCATGTAAGTTCGTTCTTTATTATTCTGGCGGTTCGTTTCACGTAAAGAGCCATGGCTTTGCTCTTTAGATCAGCTAACCACATCCCTCTTTTTTATGGGATGTAATACAGCAGTTGTTGACGACCCGAAAATATCTTCTCTTTTCATATGAAATTAGTCACATGTGACATGATGTTTTTAGCAATTGTTGCTGGAATTGGAACAACCTGTGCCATATAGTAGGCTTTTGATAAAACGTAGGTGTTAATCAGTTTAATCCTTCAAATTGGTTCAGGCTTCGAGCGCGGTTATATATTAGCTCACCGCTGAGTTTTTGTGCCACCTCCAGCCAGTTTGCTGCTGTCGTCTCTAAGGATGCCTCTTTCAAGACTACATGTTCTTCAACTTCGGTAGCACAAGTAGTTTGAACACGATCAAGTCCTCTTAGATTTAAAAGAATCCCTTTTCTTTCATTTATTTGCCTTCAGATGTGGCACAGTATTTTGTAAGGACAGCCTTTAGCGCAATTATATCATCCACATCCCTGACTACTACTCCCACACCATCAGTATAGGCTCCTGTAACTGTCTTCAAGCCTGATAAGGTTATCCCCTTGCTTGTAGTCGTGCTAACAGTGGATCTAATGAAATGACCTGAAGAAACATGGACAATGGACTTCCCTGTGGAACACATCTTTTAATTTGTATTTGTTTCGTTTGTTTCAATTTAACCGAAATGGAATCATTGATTTCCATGGAAACATTTTCTAATGCATCCATGACATTCTGCCGGAAACACATTCCTCTCATCGTTTCTGGGAGGTTCATGAGATTAACAAGATTAAAGACTTAAAAAATCAAGTAACATTAAACCACACTTTACGTTGGTGGCGTCCACCAGCACAATGACATCTTGATAAAGTTCGGGCGTCTGTGAGATGGATCTTCTCAAAGCGCAAGTATGTTGTTTACTAATTATTTTTGCACTGAGTGGTACTACTTTCATTATCACAGCACGAGCAACAATCTTAAAATCAGAGTTTAATAACGATATCGGTCAAAGATTGGTTATTTTTGTGCTTCCTCCGATTTTGGAAATAAGAACTATTTTACATGCCTTAAAATTTTGACGAATGGGCATCCCCGGAAGACCTTAATTTACTTTCTATGATCTTCTGCTCAATTATGTCGCAACACTTTTTATAGAATTCTACTGGAATACCGCCGGGGCCAGGGAACTTCTTAAATGGGGAACCACGTACTATTTGAATGATATCATCATTACTTAAAGGTAAATAAATGTTTTCATTTTCTTCCCTCGTTATGCTGGCGGTGATGGTATCAAGGAGATCATCATAACTTACTTCGTGTGTTTTGCTAATCGTCCAGATATTTTCATTATAGTTTAATACTTATTCAACTATATCTCTCTGATTATAAACCGCCTTTTCGTTTTCAAGTGTTACTTCGTGCAAAACGTTGGTCTTCTGTTGTTTGCATGTTTGACAAGGTGGTACAGTGTCGCTGTTTCATCCTCAGTGATTGATTTAATTTTGGAACTTATGTTGAGCCCATCTAGCTGCTGTTGTTTAATTCTGCATAGTTTGGCTTTAAATTTTCAGATGTCTGATATTCTTGTAGTAGTCGAATCTGCCCGGTTGTATAGTTCCCTTAAATGCATAATATAATCCCATAGTCTTTCTAGTTTCTTCAGCTCCGTGAAAAGCAAAGGAAATAAGAACTTTCCGCAGTTGAGGTTTGGCGTGGTATGTCCACCACCCGATAGCGCTGTGAAACTTAACAGTGGTGCGTAGGCACTGCTCCCAAGCACGATCCACTACCTCCTCTAGTCTGTTCCAGTTAAAAGTGAAATATTTAGGTTCCATTGATATATAAACCAATATGCCGGTTGTTGTTGCAAGTTTAAACACGCAGTTACATTCTTATGATCTGAGAAGATAGTAGGAACTGTTTCTACATTTATTAACTTGTTTTGCAAACTTTCAGATAAGTATATCCTTTCAATCCTGCCGCAAGATATCCCGACAGTATAAGTGCATCCAACAAGTGTTGGGTAATTCACTTCCCAAAGGTCTTGTAGCTTGAGGTCAGAGACAAGACGATGTAACTTTCTGAGTAATTAAAATTTGAAACCTGTTTTTTTTTTTTTTGGGGGGGGGGGGGGGACAAGACGCAAGTAAGACAACCGCCTATTGTAAGCTGACAAGGGTTTCGTCGTAATAAATAAATAATATCTTCTAAAAAAAGCGTACTCTTGCAGCTTTGCAGAAATTCCTGGTGGGGCGTATAACTTTATGATTGCTATACCACAAATATTGACACATATCCCTCTACCGGAATCTAATTTCTCAATGTTTGTGACTGGAATTCGTTCCCGAAGTAAAATGGCAGTGCTCAGTTTGTTTCGAAGGAAAATTTAATAGTGCTAAAAAGCAGGAATGTTAATTATGGACATTCTTACCCCTTGCAGGACGGCTACGTCAGTTCCGATTCGTTAAGAAATTGTTTTAATGCTCTAACCTTAACCTCCGAACTGATTGTATTTAAATTTTATGGGAGTGATTGTCTATGCCTGTGACATTATTAAAAGTCATGGACTGAGATTATTGTTTTTTAATTTTATCTCTATGTCATTCCATTTTTGTTGCGTCCTTGTAAGGCACTTTTAGGGCTTCATTCGGTGCTCACAGCATTGCCATTGTGCTGTGATTTATTTCTCCGGCTCCCACCAACGAACACGCCTGCATAAGGCATTGTGGAGGAACCCTCGGAAATGTCAAGCTGCATCCGTTCCTGTACGTACAATGCTTGATCCAGTTGCGTTGTCCCAGCTGGCGAAACACTGGCGGAACTTTCACTTACAGTGACTACTTGTATGTCTTCACTCATAGCCATAGACTGTGTGTCGTTTTCATCAGTTTCGCACTCTAGTGATGATGACTTCGTGTGGAATTTCTGGCCGTTAGACACCAGCTAGAATCATGTTCGGCATGCCTGGTGCAAGTCTTTAGGTGACGCCTCTAGGGCGATTTGCGTGTGGATGATGATTGAATGATGATGAGAACAACACGACGCACAGTCCCGTAAAAACTCCAACCCAACTGGGAATCGAACTGGGTCCCCATGCTGTCCACTAGACTACAGAGGCGAACGGAAGTAGGAGGGAAAGAGGGATTCTAGATTGCCTTGAACCCTACCAGTTATAACCGGTTCGGTTATTGACCCCTGGAGATGTTATTCCAGGAATGCTGACGTCATCCCTCCAGGAAGTACACTTTGGTGACATTCCTTCTGGGAATCTGTTGACACAATTATGTCAGTAATATTACACAAGTGTGCAATCCATCACATTCCTTCTGGGAATTGAAGGATTATGTCAGAGGCCCCAGACCCAGGTCCCAGGCACTCCATCTGCAAATTCAGAGCATTATATTAAACAATTGACTCACAGGTGTTGCTTATGTCAAGGTTAGAGAGCTGAGTGCATTAACCCCCAGTTGCCCCCTCCCCAACCAACGACTGCTATTAATGTCAGTTCTGCAGTGCAAGCACATTAATGCTTTTAGTTCTTTGTGGTCGATATTCTGATCAAGGTTAGAGCATTGAGGGCATTAGCTCCCAGGTCCCAGGGTTGGGCGCTGGGGACATTCACCTCCAGCCTAAACTGTCCTAACTGCCTGCCCTATGAGAGTTTGGGCAAATTAAATCACGTTACACTATGGCTGTATAGCTGCCCATACCGATTGCTGCAGTGAGATCAAAGTAAAATGTGCGATAATCACTGAAAATTAGGTGTTGTTTATAAAATGTGAATAAGGCAATAGTAATATGCGACTGATTTCAAGTTTTTTAACCTTAAATACTGTTGCAGCAATCCAAAAATGTGAAATATGACTTCTAGTTCTTTACCATAGCAGTGACTACTTCGGAAGAAGCAAGTTAGTTCATTCAACCAATATTATAAGGTTGTTATGAAATTAATACCCATAAACTAAATAAAGAAAGTGATCTCATGCTCTTTTAAAGTTAATAACAATGGAAAATAAACAGTCTGTGTGATAAAATATCTGTCTCAAAGACGAGGCTTCATCATGTTAAGTACCTTGCCCACAGATGGCACCATCATCAGCAAAGAAAATATCGAAATATTTTCAATTAAATTCTGGTGTTATTTCAGGTAACTTTCGCAAAAATTAAGTAGATCCATCACTCAAACAACATACTAGAATAGAACGTATGCAGTAAAAGTGATTTTATGGTAAAAAAAGTAAAATAAAATAACCAAAAACAATGAAAAATTTTACATTAAATTCAGGTGTTTTTCGGGGAAATTTCGTGAAAATCAAGTGTATCCCTGACTCAAATAACATACTAGTATAGTATGTATACAGAAAATGCAATATTTATGGTAAAACGAAGTAAAGTTGAACTTACACTTAAGTTGGAATATTTTACACTATTTCTGCAGTTTTGTGACATATATATCGCTTGACATGGCAGACATTAAGTAGATCTCTCTCCTAAGTAAAATACAAGTGCAGAATGTATGGAGAGAAAATCTTTATGGTAAAACAAAGTAAAGTTGAACTTACCCTAGAATCGGAATATTTTACACTATTTCTGCAGTTTTGTGACGAATATATCGCTTGACATCATAAAAATTAAATAGATCTCTATCCAAAATAACATACTAGTACAGAATATACGCAGAAAAGCCATCTTTATGGTGAATAAAGGAAAGTAGAAGTTGGCCAAAAAATGGGAATTAAAAACACTAATCCTGCAATTTTCTCGTTGAAGTATCATTTAACATCCATAAAGCAAACTTCCTGCAGCTATTTCCATTCATCAGAAGTCCAACATTTGTTTAAATAGATGAAAACATCCATGATACAATTAATATTCAAAGCCAATAGCCTACATTTGGAGTGGTGTTGCTACATGACCTTTTAACTGCTATCCAGACGAGAAATATCTTGTGTCACACGTAAAATGAAGTATTCCATATGCAATATCTGATGCCTATTGACATAACTTCCACGCTTAATGACATGATTATATCAAAATACGAAATGTTTTCGTACAAAATAATGTGATGTTTATACTGTGAATATCGTAAAATCAGTGCCCACGCCTCTAACGTTAATATCTCCCAGCTACTTACAGCCCTAACATAGCTATTAAACTCTGAAAATGTAAATAGCTATATATAAACAAAAATCACAAGACTGCAAAACTAACCTTTTCGACCCTATAACTACAGATAATCCACTAAAATTACGATATATATATATATAACTTTAGGTTGATTAAAAAGGAGGCACTCATTGCTAGAAAAGGTGTTATTTGTTTATTAAGGAAAGTCACACGTCATACATGGTATATAATATTTTGATTCCGAACAGCTGTTTTGCCAAAGACACAAAATCACAGAGTGTCATACTGCAATACCAATGACATTTCTAGAATCGATATATCGAATACAACAATAAAAAACGTACTGCTTATCACCTCAATAAAAGAAGTAGTTTTCTTTGCTGAATAACAGCAATAAAAAACGTACTGCTTATCACCTCAATAAAAGAAGTAGTTTTCTTTGCTGAATAACAGCTTTAATGTTACAAGTAAGGTGGAAATAATTTCTTAACATCAAAAGTATCCTGTCAATATCATTAACACAATAAGAAAGAAGTAAGTAAATAATCGTATTGAGTTTACTGAATGATTTCCACATTAGTGACGCTAGTTAAATGTCACAATAGCATTTGCAGCAACGTTGTGGACTCTTTTGCATTAGTGCATTAACATAACCTGCAAAAGAAAGGTGCCAAGAAAGATTTTTGTCCCACACTCTTAAATTTAAAATTTTCTTTCCTGCATAATTTCAGACCCACCAATGCGCTAAATAAATAAGTCCCTTCAACCCAAATACCATAGTAGTACAGAATGTATGCACTATGTTTAAAAAATTCAAACTCAAAACAATGTAATATTACATTAATTACTGCAAAGTAATTGTAAAATTAATGACGAAAATCCCTAAAGTAAACATCCTCAAGCCTAACAGATGGTAAAAAGTCGCGATATGTACTCTCTACATGAGAAGAATGCACATTATTGTTTATATTGATTATCACAATGTTATCGTGAAGCTAATACCTGAAAACCGTGTATACAGTCTCCTATAGCTACTTCTAGACCTACGTATGTGAACAAGAAAAATAAATTGCTGTAAAAACAGTCAATTTGTTGAGGAACAGTAACTACACTACAGGACAGTAACTACACTAAACACTTCCTGTCTAGGCACAAATAAGGCAAAGAATTAAGTATTGTACACAGCACTGACTGAGTTAGGCCTAAGATGGCTATTGCCCCAATATTAGTTTTACAGGTAAAGTAAATCAAGAATCCGCGACTTTTATGTGCAAAGCACTGTGTAAACCCCTACTGGCTATAGTAAAAAATGTTGGAAGCAGGTGTAAGAAAACATTGCCTCCTATCCAATACCATGTTAAATCGTAAAAGAACGTCGAATATCCTTAAATCAAGTACCCCAACCCTTGTTTCAAAATAATAATTTAAAAAAAGTCTGCAGAGATCGTTTTGTGTCTTTGTGAGTGAATTAAGGCCAAGTTCACTACCAAATTGATTACATTTTCCCTAACAGGTCCACTTTAAATCACATACATCTGCATGGACAGAGGCATTTGGATATATCAAAGAGAGCGCAGCACAACAGAGACAAGGCTTAGACAAGCCAATAATCACACGACTTTGTTTCCCTGAAACGAATATGCCTATTCCTTATTAACATCCTCCAAGCCCAATATCCACACAGCATACTTCTGAGCTTATTTCCACAGCAAACAGACAATGCAAATTTCGTCTACTGAGTATTGCCTATGCGAGGGGCAATATACCTTCTAATGACACACCCACTCACCATGATGAGGTAAATGTAATTTCCTGATGGGTAGGCGTCATGGGGCAATTTTACTGAGGACGGTTGAATAAAATCTGAGAATATCAGCAATACAATTAGCACAGTGACTGTGCATAATTAGTTAAAAAGAATGTGCAGGGAACATGACGTACCAACTCTCCATGGGCTATACCTTTCTAGAGAAACTGCTTTAAGTGACATAAAGAGCAAAGAAACTAGTCAGTGGATGATTCAAAAAAGCATTTTAGAGAGGGATATCACTTTTTACCCATACGCAATCCAAAGGAAGGGCTTGGGTTTGGCGACATTGTCTTGGCGACTATGAGCAATCAAACATATGTTAAACATTGGTCACTAATCTATTGGAGATTAAATAAACCCTGTGCTTCTCGACCAAAGAACATTTTATATCACCACTATCATCTCCTGTATATAACCTATATGTGGCATGTTCCTCACTACACAACACACAAAACAGCTTACAAGGAAAGATGAATTTAAACATCAACCAACTGCTATTTCGTTCAGGACTGTGGTCTCTTGCAAAACCGTTTAGCATATGCATCTATAATCAGCTCATTTGTGCTTGAAGAAGAAGCGATTAGACACACTATACAAAGAAAGAGGCAACAGTTCATACACTGAACCATCTGGTGATATATATTAAGCATATTGCTGTCGAGGGACTCATGGAATGGGGGGGGGGGGGGGGTGTTACAGAACTGCCTCTTGTGATTGTAGCTCGCATCTTGAGCATCATCATGGTGTTGTAGTTACACAGTGGGATACATAAATTTATGAAATCGATGGACCTGAAGCCCTTCGGTAGTGGCTTCATTCATTATAGCAAATATCCAATGATTTTTAATAAACAAAACCCTGATGGAGATCAAGTTATTGAATGTCCTGAGCAACAAGAGACCGAAGTGGACTCCTGCTCTAATGATATCGCTCAATATAAATGGTCCCAGGACGCTTTTACTAAGCCCCATCATTCATGAAATAAGAAGTGAGATAATACTTCCCAAATGGCTGTGCTTAGATGACCTTACAGGAGGATCAGAGATGATTGTTAGAGCCATGAAAGAGGTCATTTACGGAGGTAAAAGTAGATATGTCCTGGAATTCGAGAACATCTCATCACTGTATCTGTCAAGTTTATCTGAGCACTTTGTGCACTTTTGTGTGGTCCTATACCTGCACCATTATCTTTGCCAGTAGGACTTGTTTGAAGACACACCTCCAGTAGCCCACTTTTGACGTATACCTATTAGGTTGCATAGAGTTTCCGTGAATATCGGTTCATCACTCTGTTGACGATCTGAGACACTAAAAGTTGCTACAAAAATCGCAATAAGTTACATATACATAGGTAATACAAAATACAAGGTGAAGCGAATTTCGCGCATTCGGGCTTCGCAGTGCGGTTCCTCACATGTCAGCAATAAGAAAATGACTGTCACAAAATTTCGTCCTGTGCATATTTCCGGCAGTAAATTCAAATGTTCAAATGTTTGCAGAACTTATGGGACTTAACTATGGGGTCATCAGTCCCTACGCTTACAAACTACTTATGAACTAGTTAAGACTAAGGACGGCACAAATATCCATGCCGGAGGGGGGATTCGAACCCCCGACCGCAGTGGCCTTGCAGACCGTGACTGTAGCGCCTCAGTCCTCTCGGCCATCGCGGCCGGCCGGCAGTAAATGGATGTCGAAGACACAAGTGACACCTTTGACCTCAAACGTTAGGAACAGCACGAAAGCATGCTCCGCCACACACCGTCAGGTGGCTTGCAGAGTATGATTGTAGATGTAGAATAACAAGCAACCATAAACAAAACAGTGGTGTGCGTCATTTCCATTCAAAACAGTGCATTGTACCTCAAGTAACATTTTAACAGAGAGAAACAAAGTGACAAGGTATCAATATCATAGGGAGGAAATTAGATGTAATTTAATGGCGTCACTGTATCATTACATATTCAATCAGCTGCGCCAAAAACCCTCTGATTTAAGTACTTAAAATAGCGCAAAACATACATATACAGCAGTTACACACACGTCTAAACATGCTTTTATTAGTCCTCAAAATGCAGATGTGAGATTTCGATAAACCAAAACTATACGTATTGCAGCTGAAACTTTGCGTGAGGTAGCCAAAACTTTATGTTTCTGAAGTCCTAAAGAATGTAGTTACGACTGAGAGC
Organism: Locusta migratoria; assembly: GCA_026315105.1. NCBI lineage: Eukaryota > Metazoa > Arthropoda > Insecta > Orthoptera > Acrididae > Locusta > Locusta migratoria. The sequence goes on from CM048755.1 coordinate 513,875,429, forward strand.
AATGCCTACTGATACCATTTCATTCTTCTACCAATCATCTAAATTCTTATCGATAATTCATTAGGATACATTCATAGCAACGGAGAGCAAATAAAAGCACTTCAACAGAGGAATAAATGCAGGATAAATGGAAACATCTCGGTTGTGTACAGGAATTGATTGCGGTGGTAAAATGTTCTTTCGTCAAGAAGCACAGGGTTCATTTAATCTCTAATAGTTTAGTGGATAGTTTCCACCAATGTGAGTTTACAGACAAGGTTTGACGTATGTTTGCTCCTAGATGCTATATTTGTATCCTCTAGGCGTAAATGTTAAAATCATGCAAAATGATAAAATGATAAGTGTGTAATTTGATACTTTATGGGGGTTAACCGTGATTATAATAATGTAAGTGTGTAATAGGATACTCTGATTTGCTGAACTGTAGCATTGTGTTATTTACATCCACAATTGTTACTTTTTAAATACATGCAAAGGATGAGTGTGTAATGATAATGACAGATGTGTGTAATATGATACCGTTGATTATCCTCGCCCGGAGGCATGGTTTGTGTATCTTCAGATGTTTCCTTACTGCGTTTACTTTCAAAAAAATCAAATGTTTGTGAAGCTTATGGGACTTAACTACGGGGTCATCAGTCCCTAAACTTACAAACTACTTATGAACTACTTACGAACTAGGACGGCACAAATATCCATGCCCGAGGGGGAGTCGAACCCCCGACCGTAGTGAGTTTACTTTCTTCCGTACACAGAGTCGTGTCTGTTTCTTTTCCTTCCTGGACTTGTAGTGGAGGAATAACTCGAAGTGATTCCTCTGTCTGCAGCTGCGAAACAACTTCTGTAAGTTCGAGGGTTATCAACTCAGAAGACGTTTCTACCGCAATTCTTTGAAATTTTGCCTCCAATCCTACATCCCGAGATCCCTTTTCCGTTGTCACATTTCCAGTAGAATCGTCATCGCCGGCCGCAGTTGCCGACGGGTCTGCGGCGCGCCAGACACAGTCTGCACGGACGCTACGGTCGGGGGTTCGAATCGTCCCTCGGGCATGAGTGTTTGTGTTGTCCTTAGAGTAAGTTAGTTTAAGTTAGTCAAGTAATTAGTTTGTAAGTCTACCGACTGATAACCACGAAGTTTCGTCGCATAAGACACACATTTCAGTAGAATCGTCATCAAAGCTACTGGTATCGCAAGTTCTGCTCCTTTTATTGGTTATTAGTTTTCGAAGGAGGCTGTGCTTTTGTATCTCTTCGAATCAGAACAGAAATTCTTCTACATGAACTAGTTGCTCCTCTTCTGTATTTCTGACACTATAGGGAATTTCGCTTTCTATTGCAGGATTGTTAGTAACAAATTATGCCAATGTTAACCTCTTACGCTACTGCAACGTGTTTTATTGCTGAAACATACGCCTTGAACAATTTTGACACAAACGGTCGCACTCGTTACATATGTGGCAAGTGGTAAATTAGCCATTGTACGTGATACGAGCCTTATACTAGCATACTATCATATGAGATTGGCTGTTTTGCTTGATGTGCATATCTACCGATCTCACGCCACTTGAACACTGGAGGCTATGTTGACTCGACCACCTGTCGTTTTTAATCTAATGTCCCCATATTTAGCCAACAGCTCCCGCAAGTAACAATTGTCAACTTCTGGGGGTACGTTAAATACTAGCACATTAGTATATTGGACGTCACGATTTGAAATTAATACTGTATTCCAAGTGTTGTCCCGGTGCCGGAATTTTGTTCAAATGTTCAAATGTTTGTAGAACTTATGGGACTTAACTACAGGGTCATCAGTCCCTAAGCTAACAAACTACTTATGAACTACCTAAGACTAAGGACGGCACAAATATCCATGCCCAAGGGGGGATTCGAACCTCCGACCGTAGTGGCCGTGCGGACCGTGACTGGAGTGCCTCGGTCCCCTCGGCCACCGCGGCCGGCCCGGAATTTTGCTTTTCCGTCGTGCTTCAGCATGATCTTGTCCAATAGAACAGTATTCAGGAGCTAGGAAAAAAAGTGCTGTGTGCACTCGATCTGCCGTTATTCAAATCACATCGACAATCCAATCGTGAATTTCTAGGGAACTTGGCTGCACATAACGGGATGACTTCGCAAAAAGGAACCTCAGTGTCGTCTTCCCGGGAAATACTCTGCACATGTTGGCTATTACCTAGCGATAGAACCGCTAGAAAGAGTCAAAGCAAACACATAAACGAACAATAAAAAGCGATTTTAACACTTCACTTCAAAATGTAATGTCAATAACACGGAACTCGCAACAAACGCGCTGCTTAAGGGAGCTCTCGACTACGTGCGAACAGCGCTGTGTGTCAAGCGCAACTGAGCACTCGGCCACTCCACAGGGGAAGTCGTTTTACATTATTTCTGCTAGCACTGAGAACATTTTGTCACAATTTTGTCTCTACTATCGTTTTGCTGCACTGCTTTCTTTTCCACTTTTAGCGCTTTATGCTCATGAGTATAGTTGCCGGGTCTTCATTTCTCTGACGCAATGCACAACTACTTCTTGTCCGTAATTTTGTAGAACCTTTTTACGTCTTAGTGTCATTTATAAAGCGACCATATGTCGTTCAATTCTATTTCTTGTTCGTTCATCAGTGTGCTGTTTCTCTAAATTTATAGTAAATATCTCTTAATTCAATGAAGTCTTCCATATCGTCAGCAACCTAATCATCATTGTTTCCATAAAATAAATTGGAAATCCTCATCACATGTGTGAACTAAGTACAGACTGTGACAACAATATTGATGAGACAGTATGTTTATTGTTTCTGCATAAAATAAGAAAGCTATCAAAGAAAATCTACAAGCTACAAATGTTGTGGAAAACACTTCCGTGATGGAGAGGGAGGGGAGGGGACATTAATATCCCACATGAATCATAGGAAGTAATTCTAAGATGCAATATACGTATATATTTAGTTCACTGCGCTAATGAAAATATAATGAACAAATGTACAGACTTTGAAACTGTAAGCACGAGAAAATAGATAAATATATACTAAAAATTGTACGTGGTTTAATTCCATTACTCCAGTTGGTAGTAGAAGGGCTTACTGTAGCAAACAGTACTTACTGACAAAATTGATCTGTTCCCTAAGATAAGGTCTCAGTTAAGCTGAGTTCCCAGGTTTTTCAAAAGGACTGTTCAGTATCAGAGACACATGTACATTCAATCGGCAGCTGGAAATGCAATTCGGAAAGCGTACAGAGGAACGGCTTTTGGCTCAACACTAAACAGAGCTGCTTTACGTCCGCGGCCGCGATTACAATCTCGTCAGAGACTACAGGAACCGGTGACGAGCACCGGCAGATAGTAGCCAGTGAGTGGATCAATAAGTCTCTCTCTCATTTATAAAGCAAACTGAAAAGAAATGGGCAACAGATAAATAGGTATTGGAAAAATTACTATCTGATTCTGTACAGCGGCGTTTGGGGGCTTTAAATTGGAAATAAGATGAAATGGCACAGGTAATGGATTTTATTGGTAGCATGTTGTAGCTTTTCAGCCGCATCTTTAGCAAAATGAGTTTTATGGACCAGGCAAACAGTAATTAATATCTAGAGTTAATCAAAAGCTGGCAGTCATAGCTTTCGCTTTAACTGTCTTTAACCTGAGAGAGGTAATGACATCGTGTATACAGGAAATCTCGTTATTACATTCTTGTGCAAAGTGCCTTTATTTCGGGCGGTTGATTAATTTCTTGTAGCTGAGTCCTGTTTCCTTGGTGATGCATTCTGTAGCTCGTCCCAAAAACCAGTAGCGAAGGTCATTCTGACATGCCATTGTGAGTTCGATGGCGGCGTTGTGAACATTTCGTTTCACATACCTCATTTTTGTTGTGCTTAAAATAAGCATTTTCTTCCCATTTCCATGCAAAACACTGCACTTTTGTTTCAAAAGTGTGTAAATCTATCGGGCCGAACTACTGTGGTCATCATTCCACATACTTACAAACTACTTATACTAATTTAACTTACCCAAAGGACAAAACAAACACCCATGCCCGAGAGAGGATTCTAATCTCCGACGGGAGCGGCGGCACAGTCCCTGGCGTGAATGATTAGAACCGCCTGTCCCACTCCCGCGCGGATGCACTTTTGAAGCAAACCTTGATATCATTAAAGGCCGTGTTACCAATAAGCCGCGGCGGAATAGCACCTTGATGCGGTGCTCGAGGCCGTTTGTCGCCGGAGATTCGAGTCCTCCCTAGAGCATGTGTTTGTGTTTTGTTCTTAGGATAAGTTAGTTTAAGTAGTTTGTAAGTTTATGGACCGTTGACCACTACCGTTAGGTCTCATAGCTTTACAAACATTTGATTTTCTTATTAATTATAAAAATCTTGAAATGTTTGTAGAGCTTATGGGACTTTACTACGGGGTCATCAGTCCCTAAACTTACAAACTACTTATGAACTACCTAATACTAAGGACGGCACAAATATCCATGCCCGAGGGGGGGTTCGAACCCCAGACCGTAGTGCCGTGCTGAACGTGACTGGCGCGCCGCAGACAGCTCGGCCACCGCGGCCGGCTTGTTATTAATTAATTAAGTTTTAGTGATTACCACTATTTTTTATGAAACCCGAAAATCCGAAATAAGGAACCATTATTTCGAATGGTAACATTCATGGGTTAATACTTTATACTGCTGAATGAAATGATATTCAGAAGATTTTTTTGTTAGGATTGTGTTTAAATATTCCTCAGGGACAGTGATACGTGTCGTCCAACGATCTTCTTACCGCGCCTGATGTATTCTCTTCCGAAGTGCTGCGTTCTGCTACGAAATTAATGATTTGTTGCCCGCGTTGTTATGAGTTTTGTGTCTCTTTCTTTTTGTGTCCCAGCCTCGTCGCCGCTTTTGTGTCTCGTTTCCGTCGTAGGTGTTGGTGGTGTCGGTGGCCGAGTAGAAAGAGACCGACTCAGGAATAAAGGATGCACGCGTGTGCAGGAACGGAGGTGACCAGCCAGCGGGACAGCAGAAACTAGAAACTCTAGACTAAATTAGAACAAGATATATATTTCGTAGAGTCTTGGTAATACTTAACTTTTACATAGTTTTTGACTGCAGAATGCTGATACGTAGTTTAGATAGAGTCCTGCCTACTGATGATTCCTAGTGCCTATCCGATAGCCAACTCTTAACTGGTGCCTATCTGATTCCCAAGTGTTAACCGGTTCCTTTCTCAGTCCGAAGTGGCCGATGCAGCAGTCGTGGCCACGAGCGGAGTTGCAACAGAGGGCGCTCGTGGCTGACGTCGTAAGAACGCCGCGCCGTGCGTGCATGGCGGCGCGCGGCGAAAGTACGTGGCGCGCACTTCATACTTGTGCGACACCACAATGAGACGGTGTAACGGTTACGAGCGGCTAGTCGTGTAGTGGCATTTTGCAAGGAGCTCGTATTAGGGCTTTGTAGTTGAGTGCTCCACCCCCATGAACCACAGACATTGCCGAGGTGGGGTGGCTTGTGTGCCTCAACGATGCAGATAGCCGTACCGTAGGTGCAACCACAGCGGAGGGGTATCTGTGGAGAGGCCAGACAAACGTGTGGTTCCTGAAGAGGGGCAGCAGCCTTTTCAGTAGTTACAGGGGCAACAGTCTGGATGATTGACTGAGCTGGCCTTGTAACATTAGCTAATGTGGCTTTGCCACACAGCTACTGCGAGCGGCTGAAAGCAAGGGGAAACTACAGCCATTACTTTTCCCGAGGACATGCAGCTCTACTGTATGGAAATATGATGATGGCATCCTCTTGGGTAAAATATTCCGGAGGTAAAATAGTCCCCCATTCGGATCTCCGGGCGGGGACTACTCAGGAGGATGTTGTCATCAGGAAAGACAATACTGGCATTCTACGGATCGGAGCGTGGAATGTTAGATCCCTTAATCGGGTAGGAAAATTAGAAAATTTAAAAAGGGAAATGGATAGGTTGAAGTTAGATATAGTGGGGATTAGTGAAGTTCGGTGGCAGGATGAACAGGATTTCTGGTCAGGTGAGTACAGGATTATAAATACAAAATCAGTTGGGGGTATCACAGGAGTAGGACTGATAATGAATAAGAAAATAGGAATGCGGGTAAACTACTATGACCAGCACAGTGATCGCATTATCATTGTCAAGATAGATACGAAGCCAACACCAACAACAGTAGTACAGGTTTATATGCCAACTAGCTCTGCCGATGATGAGGAGATCGAAGAAATATATGAGGAGCTAAAGGAAATTATTCAGACAGTTAAGGGAGAGGAAAACTTAATTGTGATGGGAGACTGGAATTCGGTAGTAGGAAAAGGAAGAGAAGGAAAAATAGTAGGTGAATATGGACTGGGCAGGAGGAATGAAAGAGGAAGTCGCCTGGTAGAATTTTGCACGGAACATGATTTAATCGTAACGAACACGTGGTTTAAGAATCACAAAAGAAGGTTGTATACGTGGAAGAGACCAGGAGACACCGGAAGGTATCAGATAGATTTTATAATGGTAAAACATAGATTCCGGAACCAGGTGATAAACTGTAAAAAATACCCAGGGGCAGATATAGACTCTGACCATAACTTGTTAGTTATGAACTGTAGGCTGAAACTGAAAAAACTGCAGAAAGGTAGGAAAATAAGGAGATGGGACTTAGATAAATTGAAGGGAAGTGAAGTTCTGGAGAATTTTAGAGGGAGCTTTAGGCAACAATTGACAGAAACAGGGGGAAATAAAACAGTAGAAGAGGAATGGGTAGCATTGAGAGATGAAATTGTGATGGCAGCAGAGGACAAAATAGGTAGAAAGGCAAGACCTACAAAAAATCCTTGGACATCACAGGAAATACTGAATTTAATTGATGAAAGAAGAAAATATAAAAATGCAGTAAATGAAACAGGCAAAATGGAGTACAGACGACTAAAAAATGAGATTGACAGGAAGTGCAAAATGGCTAAGCAGGAGTGGCTAGAAGCCAAATGTAAATCTGTAGAAGAATGTATAGCAAGGGGAAAAGTAGATACTGCCTACAGGAAAATAAAAGAGACATTTGGGGACAAGAAAGGCACCTATACGAATATCAAGAACTCAGATGGGAAACCAGTTCTCAGCAAAGAAGGGAAAGCTGAAAGGTGGAAGGAGTACATAGAGCAGCTCTACAAAGGAAATGAACTTAGAGATGATGTTGTAGGAAGGGAAGAGGAAGTCAATCAAGATGAAATAGGAGATACTATACTGAGAGATGAATTTAACAGAGCCCTGAAAGAACTAGGTCGGAACAAGGCCCCAGGAGTAGATGACATACCCTCAGAGCTACTAAAGTCTCTGGGAGAGCCAGCCATGACAAGACTATTTGAACTGGTGTGTAGGATGTATGAGACAGGCGAAATACCCTCAGACTTTAAGAAAAATGTAATAATCCCCATTCCAAAGAAATCAGGCGCAGACAGGTGTGAAAATTACAGAACCATTAGTTTGATAAGCCATGGTTGCAAAATTTTAACACGAATTAACTACAGGAGAATGGAAAAGCTGGTAGAAACTGACCTCGGGGAAGATCAGTTTGGGTTCAGGAGGAACGTAGGAACCAGGGAGGCAATACTCACTTTACGCCTTATCTTAGAAGATAGATTAAGGAAAGGCAAACCTACATTTTTAGCTTTTGTAGATTTGGAGAAAGCATTTGACAATGTTGACTGGAATACACTCTTTCAAATTCTGAAGTCAGCAGGAGTAAAATATAGGGAAAGGAGAGTTATTTACAACTTGTACAAAAACCAGACTGCAGTTATTAGACTAGAAGGGCATGAAAAGGAAGCATCAGTTGGGAAGGGAGTAAGACAGTGTTGTAGCCTTTCTCCGATGTTATTCAATTTGTACATCGAGCAGGCAGTGAAGGAAAGCAAGGAAAAATTTGGAATAGGGATTAAAGTTCAGGGGGAAGAAATAAAAACATTGCGTTTTGCTGATGACATTGTAATTCTATCAGAGACAGCACAGGACCTGGAAGAGCAGTTAAATGGAATGGACAGGGTGTTGAAGAGAGCGTATAAAATGAACATTAACAAGAGCAAAACAAAAATAATGGAATGCGGTCTTAGAAAATCAGGTGATGCTGAAGGAATTAGATTAGGTAACGAAACAATGAAGGTGGTAGATGAGTTTTGTTACTTGGGTAGTAAAATAACATGCGATGGTCGCAGTACAGAGGATATAAAATGCAGAATGGCAATGGGTAGAAAGGCATTCTTGAAAAAGAGAAATTTGTTAACATCGAATATTGATTTAAGCCTAAGGAAATCCTTTCTGAAGGCATTTGTATGGAGTGTTGCCTTGTATGGGAGTGAGACATGGACGATAAACAGTGCGGACAGGAAGAGGATTGAGGCTTTTGAAATATGGTGCTACAGAGGAATGCTGAAGATTAGGTGGGTGGATCGCGTAACTAATGAGGAGGTACTGAACAGAATTGGGGAGAAAAGAAATTTCTGGCATACCTTGACTAAAAGAAGGGATAGATTGGTAGGACACATTCTTAGACATCAAGGAATTGTGAATTTAGCGTTGGAGGGAAGTGTGTGGGGAAAAAATCGCAGGGGAAGACCAAGAGACGGATACATTAAGCAGATTCAGACAGATGTAGGTTGCCGATCTTATGTGGAGATGAAGAGGCTTGCTCAGGATAGGGTATTTTGGAGAGCTGCATCAAACCAGTCTCTGGACTGAAGACCATAACAACAACAGTTGAGTGCTGTCCGGCACGTCATAAGGAGTGTCGCCGATGTGCTGTGTTTAGCGAAGTTGCGCGGTACCGTCCGAATGTAGTGGAAATGGGTTCGCTGCAGCCCGATAAACAGCAGTTGCTGGTGGCGAGCAGGCTGTGTGCGGTCGATGACAGTCATTTGAAGGGTGCCGCGCGTCCGCTTTTGTCGGCGACTTCACTGCCTCCGACTGAATGGTCAGCCGCCATGCTCCTACAGTGGTGATCTTCAACGGTGTACTTATTCGGCCCTGTTGTAACATTCAAATTGTTTTGGTTGTCAATTGCGTTGGAGCTGACTCTCACATATAGTGTTTCTCTGTCTCGGCGGTGCCCTTGCACAAAAATGAATAAATAAAAAATTTAAAAACTCGTCACTTAGTACTTGCTCCAAAGGGAGTTAACAAGTCCGTTGGGAAACAAACGTTAAGTGAATTCTGTTGGTTGTCATTGTATAAATGCTGTCGTGCTTGTAAGTCATTTCATACATAATACTGATCAAAATACCAGTCAAAATAAAGTGTTTTAAATTTCTTTCGATACTTAGATGGATGAAATTTCATCAAAAATAATGATCAAATATTTGTTTAACTTATGCGACTTAACTGTGGGGTCATCAGGCCCTAAACTTGCAAATTACGTATGAACTAACTTATATCCATGCCCGAGGAGGGATTCGAACTCCCGATGGGAAACGGCCTCGCTCATCGCAGCATAGCGCCTCAATGGGCTCGGCCGCAGCAACTTACGGACTAATGACCAAGCAGTTGAGTCCGATAGATTTACAAACATTTGAACATCTACCTGGGGACCCTTGTCCATGGCCCTCTGAGTCTCGTGGGAGAATAGCGCGAGCAGAGTTTCACACGATCGCCTTTTTCGAAACCCATGCTGATTCCTACAGAGCAGATTTCTAGTCTCCAGAAAAGTCATTATACTCGAACATAATACGTGCTCGAAAATTCTGCAACTGACAGATGTTAGAGATCTAGTCCTATAGTTCTGCACATCTGTTCATCGTCCCTTCTTCAAAACGCTACGCTCTTTTAGAGACCTACGGTACACCACTGCGAGAACGGGGGCAAGTTCCTTCGCGTACTCTGTGTAAAATCGATCTGGTATCCCATCAGTTCTAGCGGCCTTTCCTCTTTATTTTCTATTCCTCTGTCATTTATTTCGATATCTGCCGTTTTGTCATCTTTACGACATCCTAGAGAAGGAAGTGAAACAGCTTTGGAAAAAGACATTTCAGCATTTAGTGTCATCCTCTATTTCAGTACCAATTTTTGTCACAGAGTGTCTTTGCATTTTGTTTTGATCCACCTACCGCTTGGACATAAGGCCAAAATTTATTAGGATTTTCAGCCAATTCAGTACATAGAACTTTACTTTCGAATTCGTTGAGCGTCTCTCGCATTGCGCTCCTCACGCTACATTTTGCTTCGTGTAATTTGTGTTTGTCTGCATGGCTTTGACTATGTTTATGATTGCAGTGAAGTTCCCTTTGCTTCCGTAGCAGTTTTCTAACTCGGTTGTTATACCACGGTGGCTCCTTTCCATTTCTTACGATCTTGCTTGGCACATGCTCATCTAATGCATATTGTACAACGGCTTTGAACTTTGTCCACTGTTCCTCAACACTATCCGTGCTTGAGATAAAACTTCTGCGTTTGAGCCGTCAAGTACTCTGAAATATACTTTTTGTCACTATTGTTAATCAGAAAAATCTTTCTACATTTATTGATATTTCTATTTACGGCTGAAATCATCGATGCTGTAACCGCGTTATGATCGCTGATTTCCTGTTCTGCGATAACTCGAATAGTTTGGTGTTTGAAATGTGTGTGATGTCTTATGCGACCAAACATCTTGGTCATCAGTCGCTAGACTTACACACTAATTACTTAGCTAACTTAAACTAACTTAACCTAAGGACAACACAAACATCCATGCCCGAGGGAGGATTCGAACCCCCTACCGCAGCGGCCGTGCAGACCGTGACTGGCGCGCCTCAAACTGCTCGGCCACTGCGGACGGCCGAACAGTTTGGATCAGTTTGTCATCAGAAGGTCTAATATGTTATCACCACGAGTGGGTTCTGCTATCTGCTATCTGCTCAAGATAGTTTTCAGATAATCCACTTAACACAATTTCACTGGAGTCTTTGTCACTGCCACTCGTTATAAACGTTTGAGTCTTCCAGTCTATATCCGGCAAAAGAAAATCTCCTCCCAAAACTATAACATGATCGGGAAATCTACTCTAAATATTGTCCAGAGGCAGCCTCGTTTTGGTTACTGCTTTAAAATTCTGCTAAACTTAGTAACAATTCTTTGTAATCACTCAAAAAATAACCAATAAAACATCAAATAAATAAATAAAAGAGTAAATTTTCTTTGCTCTTCTGTGAAGGTTGGCACTAAATCCAGAGTATCTAGATTAGACTCGTCATTAATATGAACTGACAATAAATGTAAATAAGCACGCCCTGCCGGTGGAGCAAATAAAAATTGCTGTCGCAGAACGGCGATATGCAGCTCGGTGTTCGCGGAATCCCACATTCCTGCAGATGTCTATTGGGCACCTCGCGTCGAAGAAATCCTATTCGGGCGAGTTTCCCGCCCGACCTAAATTCCAACTCGCTGCGCATGCAGCTTCCATTCTCCCCTTTGCTCGCATTCCTACAAGATGTCTAGCGTCGTTGTGCATCTTGCACTGAAATTTTCATACTGTCCGTCGAAAGAGGACATCATTCGCTTTCTTCACAAGTCTCGATGAAAAATATACTTTTTCGGTGCTAGCTGCATGATGAGATTCGACCGTTGCACGAGTCTCGTATATGCGAGCAAAGAAGACAGTAGATGCTAGAAGCGCCCCATATGGGCTTTTGGATCGTGTGGGAACTTGTCCGGGTAGCCAAAAGATTAAGGTGACCTTTCGTGTCCTGGTTTGAGTCCCAGACTGCCATAAATTTTGTTATATCGTCGTAGGATTCGTTTCAACACCAGGTCCACTCCGACTCATTTACTTAAGGATTTCATGACACATATAATAATATAGTGTTTATAGCGTGTCAAATAAATTATTACTCGTTCACTTTACAATTGCCGATTTGAACTGAGGGCGCTGAGAACTGTTGACGTGTTCTGCTATTGGTTGTCCGAATGAAGCACGAGCTGTGTAACTGTGCTCAATTACAATGTACCGGTAACGTGGTTCCTCAGCTAAAGCAGATAAAACAAATGCACATTCTGTAAACACATTCTTGTTCAGATAAACAATCCAAATGAAAAATAAGAATATAAAACTGTGCTTTTCTTTACGGTCAGACAGAACAGTAGAGCTTTTACGAAACGACGTTATATTCGCTTTTAATGTGTACTTCTGCAGGAAAGCGTATCAGATGAAACAGAACGGCATTGTTACTATTTAACAACTGAAGCGATGCGTAATACATTTGCTTTTAATATATTCTTCTACAAAAAATAAATAAATAAAAAAAATAAGGAAAAGCACGAAATTAAAACTGTTGTTTTACGAACTAACGAAGTGTCGGTCGTGTAGCTGATACATTTGCTGTCGATACACTATTCAACAGTAAAATGTAATAATTAAAATTAAATATAAATTTCTGTGCATGATCTGAAAACTAGGAAGAAGAAGTACCTAATGGGAGGAACGACGTTTTGAAACAATTATTATTCGCTAGTGCAAGTTGGTCATTCGCCCTGGTGGGCCCTCCTTTATGAGTAAGCGTCGAAAAAATATTCGAAATTTTGCAGAAATCTCGATAACTTCAAAACAGTCAGATTCAGATAGATGGTGAAGTGCTTTTTTTTTTATCTAGAGTCTGCGGGTTCTAATCCCTCCACCTACCTAAAATTTTTTTCATTTAGAAATGTGTGGGCAATTCTAAAATTTTACATAAAATGGTTTTTCACTAATGAGAAAAAAGTAATATGAATACAAAAATCATATTTAAAGCACTCAATCGATAAAAATTGTGATCAAAGTCATTTCGACAAAGATATGAAAATAGAAGTAGATTGAAGCCCATAATAAAATCAGTACCTCTTGCACATTAGGCAAACGAGATATCCACTGCGTTATGCTAGCTATTACAAGATACGTTCTGTTGTAAAGATTCGGAATCTTGATCAAAACTGTAACGTTTTTCATCGATTACTCGCGAATGGAGTCCTACTCAATGGTCAACCAAGAATGTGTGGTTTTAAAAACCAGATTATAATATGACCAAACAAACGCAAAAATGCATTAGCTATTAATACTGAACTACACAAGCCTGTTGTGGGGAATTAAAATGTGTGTTATAATCTGTTAGTTGACATGTAAAAACTTTAATCCATATGTCAGAGCTGAACACCTGGCTTTTCAGCACGCAATTCTGTCTCATTTGCTGACTCGGTGGAGCTGTTTCAGATGTCCGAAGCAGCTGTCTCCGTCGATTCTGAATCTGCTTCGTCAGATACGTCCTCAGAACTACAAGACAAAATTTCACTAATTTCTGAAAGCTTTTTTTTATCGAAGTATCTTTGTAATTAGTGTTGTAGGCAAAATATTCTCAGGTATTTTTGAAAGGAGAGTGCGAGTATTAATTGAGGACAAGTTAGATGAAAATCACTGTGGGTTTAGGCCTCTTAGAGGCTGTCAGGACCAGATCTTTAGCCTACGGCAAGTAATGGAAAAGTGCTATGAGTGTAACAGGAAATTGTATCTATGTTTCATAGATCTGGAAAAGGCTTATGACCATATTCCTAGGAGGAAGCTACTGTCAGTTATACAAGATTATGGTATAGGAGGCAAACTTCTGCAGGCAATTAAAGGGCTTTACGTAGACTGTCAGGCAGCAGGTAGAGTAGATGGCAAATTAAGCTCATGGTTCAGGGTAGTTTCAGGGGTAAGACAAGGCTGTAACCTGTCACCACTGTTGTTCATACTATTCATGGATCATATGTTGAAAACAGTAGACTGGCAGGTCGGGATTAAAATAGGTGAAAACAAAATAAGCAGTCTCACATATGCGGATGACTTAGTCGTAATGGCCGATTCGATTGAAAGGTTGCAAACTAATATTTCAGAGCCCGATCAGAGGTGCAAGGATTATGATATGAAGATCAGCATCTCCAAAACGAAAGTAATCTCTGTGGGAAAGAGATTGAAACTGATTGAGTGCCAAATAGGAGAAACAAAGTTAGAACAGGTGGACAGTTTCAAGTACCTGGGATGTATTTTCTCACAGGATGGCAACATAGCGAAAGAACTGGAATCGAGGTGCAGCAAAGCTAATGCAGTGAGTGCTCAGCTAAGATCTACTTTCTTCTGCAAGAAGGAAGTAAGTACCAAGACTAAGTTAGCAGTGCACCGCTCTATCTTTCGACCAACTTTGTTGTATGGGACTGAAAGTTGGGTGGATACAGGTTACCTAATTCATAAGGTAGATGTTACATTTATGAAAGTAGCAAGAATGATTGCAGGTACTAATAGATGGGAACAATGGCAGAGGGTGTTCAAAATGAGGAAATCAAAGAAAAACTGGGAATGAACACCATAGATGAAGCAGTTAGAGCAAACAGATTGAGATGGTGGGGTCATGTCACACGCATGGGAGAAGCAAGGTTACCTAAGAGACTCGTGAGCTCGGCAGCGGAGGGTAAGAGGAGTCGAGGTAGACCAAGAAGAAAGTACTTAGATTCAGAAGAATGATTTTGAAGTAAAAGGCATAACATCAGATGAGGCATCAATGTTAGCATTGAATAGGGGATCATGGAGGAATTTTATTAGAGGTACTATGCTCCAGACTGAACGCTGAAAGGCATAATCAGTCTCTAATGATGATGATGATTTTTTTAAATTTTAATAATTAAAATAAGACAGTCTAGATCGCAATTCGTTGCGTTTATTGCTGGCAAACGGTTTCGGTTCTATATAACCATCTTCAGGCCTTTGGCACCTTGTTGGTGGACGGAGGCGGTGGCCGGAGCAGGCGTCAACAGTTGACGCATTGACACGTTTCATCATTATCTGGCGCTCTGAGGAGACAGGCATTAGTGAACAGTCCCGTAGTATCCTGTAGTAAAACTCCATCGTACTTTTGCTCGAATTTGCAACATCTTTACCATATCGCATAGAGTTTTGCGGAGCGAGTTTCGCACACTGGACCCACCAGGATATCGTTGACGGCTTGACTTGTAGGCGACATTGACATGTGGTCCACGTGTCTTCTATTATCCGGCGACAGTATGGCTAAGCGAGAAGTGCTGCGTTCAGTTTCCATAATCCTCGTCCGCGCCACGCAGCCTGCCGAGTGAGAACTACATCACAAAAATAAGCCTAATGATCGGATAAAGCAACAGGCCATATTTCCGCCTGTCGAGCGTCCCCTATTAAGGGTCGCGAGATGTAAATATGATCCAGTCGGCTCGAGGAAGGTGCGGTGTAATAGGTAAAACCCAGACGATCACCGTAGACATAGCGACATGTGTCGACAAGTGATAGGCGACGTTGAGTGGTGTGGTATTTACATTCACTATGCGGACACCGAAGGGCGTTATGGCCATACCTCTGGAGTTGGGGAGGCAGATAACATCTTCAGCTAGGAGACCGTCTCGAAGTATGATAGCCACACCACTACCGGTGTCCGAGGCATGCGAGATATAAGTCGTGAACCGACATGGCGGAAAGACATCGGTGACGTGTACTTCCGAAGTAGTGCGATGTCAATATCTGCACCATAAATCATATCCCGGAGTAGTTCCAGTTTGTGTTGGGAACGTATGGTGGCGACGTTAATCTTGGCATTACGATAATGCTGACAAGGTGTTCTGGCTGGCACAGGACGGGGTTCGCCTTCTACAGGCACACGTCTCTGAACGTCTGGGGTTATTGAATCAGTGTCCATTATTGAGAGCGTTCAGTGGCAGGCACAGTCGACGGGGACGCCCCATCAGCAGCACAATCCACCCCCATCGTCTCTATCTCTGTATCCTCTGCCCAAGATACAGAGGCGGTGGAAAGACAGCTCTCATATGCATCGGCCGGTTGAGGAAATGGCTGTGTCATCGCCTCGGACATTATCAGCCACCCGTGCTGGAGTCAGCGGATGTACAGACCCCATTCTAAACGGAGAATCATGAGAAGAAATACGGCTGCGTTTCTTCCTCTTCTTTGGTGATCGTTGTTTAGGAACGTGTTGTTCAGAATCCAACGGTGGGCGGCTGTCATCAGTCACCGGACCAGTCTGTAGGAAGGCATAGGTAGGCACAACTCCCGGGTCAACTTGCATCGGAGAAGATTCGACTGTGCAAGATCTGAAGATTTTGTCAATGGCTTGAAGTCTGTAAAGCTTAGTGGTTCAGACTTACTTGTAAGTTTTGATGTGATGTCATAGGGACTGATGAGTCCGTAGTTAAGTCTCTTAAGCTTATAAAACATTTGAACATGTGTTTTTCCTTTTTACCAAAGTGCCTTTATTCTATTCGTTACAACTTATTGGTAACTTATTTAGTGCAGAAGTGACAGCCGTGTTTGAACACATACTCTCCTCAACCTACTTCTTATTTAATAACGAATTTTTTGAGCAAATTGACAGAGTCGCCATGTGGAGCCCTTTGTCCCCTGTGGTGACTAACCTTTTTATTGAGGATTTTGAGGAGAAGGCACTTGGGTCTGCTGTTTTAAAGTCCACAGTGTTCTGGCGCTACGTAAATGACACTTTTGTTACATGGCTTCATGTTAGAGAAGAACTGGAAAAGTTCTACTGTCATTTAAATTCACTGCAAGGCAACATCAAATTTATGATGGAGACTGAAAAAGAGGGGTTGTGGTAGTATGGTACTACAAAGAAAGAATGATGGATCATTGGGTCACTCTGTGTATAGAAAACCTACGCACACGGATCTATATTTACAGGCGTCGAACTGCCATCACCCCGCACAAACTGCTAGTGTTCTTAGCACCTTCATACATCGAGCGTATGTAATATCCGACGAAAAAACCTCTACGCAGAACTAGAACACCTGGAGAAGGTTTTCAAAAATAATGGTTATACTTGTCAAATAAAGGAGGCCATGAACAACTATAATAACAAGAGACAACGCACAGAGGGCACTGATGACGACTACAAATCAACTGCTTTCATTCCGATGTGTGTTCGTAGGTTTTCCCGGCGAAAATGCTGAGTGAAGATCTCTCGGGCGTGCAGCCGGATGGATTGATCGTTGTAGAACGAATTTTCGATAGCGTAACGTGCCATCATCATCAGGTTACTCCCGCTGACTGAGGCGCTGGACCGGCGGCTGTGCTATATATACTTGCGGTCACCCCCCTCCACTGACCTCGAGTGCGGACACCGGGATGCTGCGGTGGTGGGGGTAGCTCCTGCTCTGGACTCGAGTGGCGGACCTCAGTTTGCGCTCTGCCTTCGCTGTGCTCGGTGTTCTGCTTGCGCCGCGATCGAAGAGATTTTAGTGCCGGATTCTATGCGTGGCTTAATTGAAATCCACTGTCCTTGTTTATGCGGTTCTCGCGTAGCCGGATTTCGATGGCCTCCTTATACAGACTGTCCCAGTACCGCGATGTATTGTGGAGAACCTCTTTGTCTTCATATTTCATCTTGTGTGTTGTTTCCAGACAATGTTCAGCAATTGCTGATTTTGTGGGCTGTTGGAGTTCGGTGTGGCGCTTATGCTCAGTGCACCTTTCTTCAATTGTTCGAATTGTTTGGCCAATGTACGCTTTCCCGCACTCGCATGGAATGTGATAAACTCCCGATTTCCGGAGTCCCAGATCGTCCTTCACTGTCCCTAGAAGAGATTTGATCTTTGCCGGCGGGCGGTACACGCATTTGATGTTTTGTCGTCGTAAGATTCTGCCGATTTTTCCGGATACGTTGCCTGCGTATGGAATGTAGGCAATTTTGCCGGCGGATCCTCCTCGGGTGTTGGCTGTGGTGTGCTCTTATGTTTGAAAGCACGTCGCATTTGTCGATCGCTATACCCGTTTTCCTGGAGTACTTCCTTGAGATGGTCAAGTTCTGGTTTCAGGCTTTCTTCGTCGGAGATCACACGAGCTCTGTGGACCAGCGTAGTTAGAACCCCTTCTCTTTGGGACGGGTGATGACAGCTAGAGGCATGGAGGTACTGGTCCGTGTGGGTTTCCTTCCGATAGACACTGTGTCCCAACGTTCCGTCCGGTTTTCTGCGAACCAGAACGTCCAAGAAAGGTAGCTGACCGTTTTGTTCAACTTCCATTGTGAACTGGATCTGGCTGTGTATGGAATTCAGGTGTTGCAAGAACACCTGAAGTTCATCTTCGCCGTGAGGCCAAATGACGAACGTGTCGTCGACATATCGGTAGAATATCGTCGGTTTTAGTGGCGCTGTGTTTAGTGCCTTGTCCTCAAATTCCTCCATGTACATGTTGGCAATCACAGGTGACAGGGGACTGCCCATGGGCACGCCGTCAGTCTGTTCGTAGTACTCTCCGTCAAAGAGAAAATAGGTCGACGTGAGCACGAAATTAAATACTTTTGTGAAGGAGGGCCCAAATTTCTTCTCTATGAGTTCCAGCGACTCCTTCAGTGGTACCCTGGTGAAAAGGGAGACAACATCGAAACTGACCATGAGATCTGAGTTGGACAGTCTGAGTTGCCGTATCCGTTCCACGAACTGGGCCGAGTTTTTGATGTGGTGCTCACATTTGCCAACCTGCGGACTCAAAACTGACGTCAAGTGTTTCGCGAGTTGGTACGTTGGCGCTACTATTGTGCTCACAATCGGTCTCAGAGGTATACCCATCTTGTGTACCTTTGGAAGCCCGTAGAGTCTTGGTGGTGCGGCCGCACGAGGACGGAGTTTCTTAGCTGTTTCGTCTGTGAAAGTACTCCGAAGAAGTTCAATTGTATTGCGCTGTATTCGGCTGGTTGGATCCGTCGTGATCTTCCTGTATGCAGGGTCATCTAGGAGCTTATACATTTTCTCCTTATATTCCGCAGCTGTTAGCAGAACGGTTATGTTCCCCTTATCCGCCGGCAGGACGACGACGTCTGGATCATCACGCAGCGACCGCAGCGCGGCCCTTTCACGTCTGGTAATGTTGTGCCTGGGCGGCGCAGGCGCGGCTAGAGCGCGGCACGTTTCCCTCCGTATCTCCTCGGCTGTATCCGGCGGTAGAGTGGAGGCCACTTGTTCCACACCGCTGATGAATTCTGCGACAGGTAATGCTGCTGGTGTAGGGGCAAAGTTTAAGCCTTTCTCCAGGACTGATAACGCAGCAGCGTCTATATTTTTCCCTGTAAGATTCAGGACGCTGCGCCTCGGCTCCTGATTAGGCTGTTTTGATGCTAGCTTGTTGAATTTTGAAGATTGTTTCTTGGATGCATTCCTTTGTGCCCGCTCTGCTTGCGCCCAGGAAGAGATGGCGTGACGATCGCATTGTGCCAACGTTTGCCAAGATCGTACATCATATTCAGACACCAGCAGCGAACCGAATTACGAGAAGAGCCAGCCTGGCTTTGGTACGCGAACGTATCAAAGACACACGCCGCCAGCTTGATTCCACAGGTCGCAAACTCTTTTCTCTACACCTGGCATTGGCGTCCTTGCTCGCCCCTACCACCTGGGACTGGGTTGAAACATCTTCCTGGGCGCAAGCAGAGCGGGCACAAAGGAATGCATCCAAGAAACAATCTTCAAAATTCAACAAGCTAGCATCAAAACAGCCTAATCAGGAGCCGAGGCGCAGCGTCCTGAATCTTACAGGGAAAAATATAGACGCTGCTGCGTTATCAGTCCTGGAGAAAGGCTTAAACTTTGCCCCTACACCAGCAGCATTACCTGTCGCAGAATTCATCAGCGGTGTGGAACAAGTGGCCTCCACTCTACCGCCGGATACAGCCGAGGAGATACGGAGGGAAAGGTGCCGCGCTCTAGCCGCGCCTGCGCCGCCCAAGCACAACATTACCAGACGTGAAAGGGCCGCGCTGCGGTCGCTGCGTGATGATCCAGACGTCGTCGTCCTGCCGGCGGATAAGGGGAACATAACCGTTCTGCTAACAGCTGCGGAATATAAGGAGAAAATGTATAAGCTCCTAGATGACCCTGCTTACAGGAAGATCACGACGGATCCAACCAGCCGAATACAGCGCAAGACAATTGAACTTCTTCGGAGTACTTTCACAGACGAAACAGCTAAGAAACTCCGTCCTCGTGCGGCCGCACCACCAAGACTCTACGGGCTTCCAAAGGTACACAAGATGGGTATACCTCTGAGACCGATTGTGAGCACAATAGTAGCGCCAACGTACCAACTCGCGAAACACTTGACGTCAGTTTTGAGTCCGCAGGTTGGCAAATGTGAGCACCACATCAAAAACTCGGCCCATTTCGTGGAACGGATACGGCAACTCAGACTGTCCAACTCAGATCTCATGGTCAGTTTCGATGTTGTCTCCCTTTTCACCAGGGTACCACTGAAGGAGTCGCTGGAACTCATAGAGAAGAAATTTGGGCCCTCCTTCACAAAAGTATTTAATTTCGTGCTCACGTCGACCTATTTTCTCTTTGACGGAGAGTACTACGAACAGACTGACGGCGTGCCCATGGGCAGTCCCCTGTCACCTGTGATTGCCAACATGTACATGGAGGAATTTGAGGACAAGGCACTAAACACAGCGCCACTAAAACCGACGATATTCTACCGATATGTCGACGACACGTTCGTCATTTGGCCTCACGGCGAAGATGAACTTCAGGTGTTCTTGCAACACCTGAATTCCATACACAACCAGATCCAGTTCACAATGGAAGTTGAACAAAACGGTCAGCTACCTTTCTTGGACGTTCTGGTTCGCAGAAAACCGGACGGAACGTTGGGACACAGTGTCTATCGGAAGGAAACCCACACGGACCAGTACCTCCATGCCTCTAGCTGTCATCACCCGTCCCAAAGAGAAGGGGTTCTAACTACGCTGGTCCACAGAGCTCGTGTGATCTCCGACGAAGAAAGCCTGAAACCAGAACTTGACCATCTCAAGGAAGTGTTCCAGGAAAACGGGTATAGCGATCGACAAATGCGATGTGCTTTCAAACATAAGAGCACACCACAGCCAACACCCGAGGAGGATCCGCCGGAAAAAATGCCTACATTCCATACGCAGGCAACGTATCCGGAAAAATCGGCAGAATCTTACGACGACAAAACATCAAATGCGTGTACCGCCCGCCGGCAAAGATCAAATCTCTTCTAGGGACAGTGAAGGACGATCTGGGACTCCGGAAATCGGGAGTTTATCACATTCCATGCGAGTGCGGGAAAGCGTACATTGGCCAAACAATTCGAACAATTGAAGAAAGGTGCACTGAGCATAAGCGCCACACCGAACTCCAACAGCCCACAAAATCAGCAATTACTGAACATTGTCTGGAAACAACACACAAGATGAAATATGAAGACACAGAGGTTCTCCACAATACATCGCGGTACTGGGACAGTCTGTATAAGGAGGCCATCGAAATCCGGCTACGCGAGAACCGCATAAACAAGGACAGTGGATTTCAATTAAGCCACGCATGGAATCCGGCACTAAAATCTCTTCGATCGCGGCGCAAGCAGAACACCGAGCACAGCGAAGGCAGAGCGCAAACTGAGGTCCGCCACTCGAGTCCAGAGCAGGAGCTACCCCCACCACCGCAGCATCCCGGTGTCCGCACTCGAGGTCAGTGGAGGGGGGTGACCGCAGGTATATATAGCACAGCCGCCGGTCCAGCGCCTCAGTCAGCGGGAGTAACCTGATGATGATGGCACGTTACGCTATCGAAAATTCGTTCTACAACGATCGATCCATCCGGCTGCACGCCCGAGAGATCTTCACTCTGCTTTCATTCCTTTTGCCGGAAATGTGTTCTCCACAATAGGCAGCTTGCTAAGGAAAAATAAAACCAAGGTTATCTTCCGTCCACCTGCGAAGAGCTTGGCCTTAGAAGGATCCGTCAAAGATGATCTGCAACCGAGAGAAGAGTGAGTTTTTCAAGATTCCATGTGAGTGTGGTTTTGCATATATAGACCAGACAATATGAACTGTACAGGAACGATGTGTGGAACACGAAAGACACACAATGGAATATAGTAAAACCAAAATTTTAACTCCAGTCTCCACTTTATCTGATTCATTTATTAAAGAATCAGTGGAAATACGTCTTACCGACAATCTTATAAATCGTGACAACAGCTTTCAGCTGGTTAAAATTTGGAATCCTGTGATTAATGTTATCCAGTCACAGTGAGCCCGACGTCGATTATCAATGATTAGAAGACCGTTGATCGTCCACCACCGAGGGCAGCACATACAACTCGTCCGTATCGCACATGACACCACCTAACGCATGCGCAAAACGACCCCAGCACTTTTGGCATGCGCAAGAACCACTAAAAATACCGCTACTGCTCCTGGGCTCTTCAGTACTCGCTACTCACCTGAAGATGGCCGGACGTTTTCAGGCCGAAAAGTCGTGTTAGAATGACGACGGGATCCGGCTGCAAACCCCAAAGTTACTGGAAGAATAAAATGTGGTTTCTTAAAGACTGGAAATACTGTATGTAGTATGGTTCGATGAGTCATCGCGTTCATTGCTTCCTCAAACAACCGGAGTTACGTATCTAAAACACGGAAAGAAGCTTTTGATACGGTATGCCTGCTTCCTACAGCAAGCATATGTGTAGAATGAAATTTTTATTCTGCAGCGGAGTGTGCGCTGATATGAAACTTTCCTGGAGGATTAAAACTGTATGCCGGAACCTGGATTCCAAACCGGGACAGTTGCCTTTCGCGAACAAGCGTTCTACCGACTAAGCTATCCCAACACACTTCGCGGTTAGTCCTCACAGCTTTACTTCACCAGTACTTCGCCTCTTACTTTCCAAGCTTCAGATACGTTTCTGTCAGGAGTGATATTCTTGCAAGTTTCGCAGGAGAACTTCTGTGAAGTTTGGAAAGTACGAGGCACGGTACTGAAGGAAGTGGAGCTGTGAGGACGGATAGCTCAGTTGGTGGAACGCTTGCCCGCGAAAAGCAGAGGTCCCATTTTCGAAACCCGGTTACAACACACAGAATTAATCCGCCAGGAAAGTTTCAGTGTGGGGATGGTTCAGTCATGATTTGTGCATATACTTCGTGGTATTCAACCGTTCGTACCATTACCCTCCTTGGTTAAATTCCTGAGCATGAAAATAGCAGCATCCTTGGATTCAAACAGCTTATTATAACTAACATACTGATAACCAACAACGCCATTTTGCAAACTGATAATGAGCCCACACACACAGGCAAAACAGTTGAAGCATGCTTTGTACATAATCCGACAGTCATCAATCACCTCCTCTGGACAGGACAATCACCATGTCTCACATTACTGATCTATTATGGGGCGCTTTAGAGCAGAGAGTAATGACGACTTTTATAGCTCCCGCATCGTTGAAGTATTTTACGGATTTTTTGGTACAAGGAAGGATAACATTTTGTAGTAAACTATAAAAATTATTTACAAATCTGTTCCTGGAAGAGATGCAATATCTCATGAAAATACCTTCTTCTAATTGTAAGAAGATAATGCAAGAGGCTAAAAATTGCTCCATTATTCATTCGCAACAATAAATAACATAATTAACTACCCAACACAACAGTGACTATGCAATAACTATTACACCGATGTAGCGCCTAGACAGTGTTATTATTATTATTATTTAGTAGCCATGATTCACGAAACATTGGTAGTCTGAAGGCTTCCAATTTCTGTTAGTCCGGAAGTAAGGGGGAAGAACGAACTCTGCTGTTTCAAGAAATTAAATTAAATGGCAAATTTGAAATTTCGTTGGAAGTTTGCAACTTTCGTATGTTACGTGTATAACTACTTCATAACCAAAATATCAGTTATATATCACAGGTAATTTCTGGAACACTGCTCGCTAAAGAACTTTGTAAGTGATGTTTTTCACCGGGGCTACGACAGGAAGCCGGCCTCATGAGCAAGGGAAACCACCTGACAATCCAGCCGACGTGTTTATCGGCATAGTTGAGCTTTTCATGCTTGTGCTCGGGAGTCCGCCATAGTTTTGTCGGGCACTAGCAACCCTCTGCCGTACCATTGCTCCACGATCCTCTACCTCGTTACGTCAGAAAACATGGATTGAAAAAGAGCTACCACGGAGATGAGTTTGGCCGAAATCACCAGATAATACACACGCCTCCTCACGCTGGAGATCATAAGGCTAGCGCCATAGAAAACATCCATTACTTTGATGTATCGAAGCCACACACGGCTCAATACTCCAACCAAAAAGTCGAAGATAAGGGAGAAGAATTGCTGCCTAGTCCTTCCTTGGAGGATCCATATGAACCCTATCGATAATGCCGATGGCTACATTCTTCGATGGAAGCCTTACTAGGTTGGGCATCTTCAGTAACTTACGTGGATCAAGGAAACGTGGCAGGAGTTTGCCAACGATCTTGTCTGTGCCTTTGCTGTAGGCCCAAATTTTCTTTATGTAAGCTACATCCCCAGCCTTTATGGGGGGAGCGGGTAAATTGCCTGGCGACATTGTATCTGTGAACCTCCTTCTGGTTTTCAAGTTTGAAAGAAGCCTTTTTTTTGTTTTGTTTTTGTTTTGTTTTTGTTTTTGTTTTGTTTTATGGGACTTAACTACGGGGTCATCAGTTCCTAAACTTAGAAACTACTTATTAACTACTTACGAACTAGGACGGCACAAATATCCATGGCCGAGGGGGGATTCGAACCCCCGGCCGTAGTGGCCATGCAGACCGTGACTGGAGCGCCTCAGTCCCCTCGGCCACCGCGGCCGGCTTGAAAGAAGCCTTCTACATTCTGTGACAAGATGTCATTAATAGACCTATTATTGCAGATTAGGAAATTAATGAGTGAGACAACTTTAATTTAATAGAGACAGTCTAAATCACTTCATGCACCATTGAATTAAATGTCATGTTATGAAAATTAATCGAGCTATCCCAGCTACTGTAGAGAGTGGCTAATCGGAGCATACTTGAGGTTATGATTAATTAATTACGGCTGCGGATAACACGGGATGGTCGTTATATGTGACATGGCGTTGGCAAACCATAATTTCCTGATTTTCGTAGAGGTGAAAGTCGGTGCATTTCGTTGACCAAAGCTTTCGGGGGACTAAAGTATGAAAATGTCTTGCTAAGATGCTGAACTGTCAAAGCTGCTGTAATTTCCTGCTCAGGATCAGACGACATAAATGGCTGAATGCGTCAGCCACAATCAGTACATATATATAGTCACTCTTTGCTCGTGAAAGAGGTCCTAAGTAATTGGCGAAGAGTTTCTCCATGGCCCTTCCTACCCGACTAGAGGGCAGCTAACTTTGACGAGCATTGATAGACTTGGCTTAACAACACTCCTTACAGTGCTGGGCCGATTTTCTAATATTACATGTTAGAGATGATCGCGTTAAGTGTTCCTCAATTTCATTATGGTCTTAATGACCCCTAGATAACCATTACATATGGAAATGTGAACGTAGCTGAAGAACTGCTAAGATAAGTTTCTTAATAAGGTATTCGCTTAATTCCCATCCTAGCAGTTACTATAATATTGGAATCAATAGTTAATCTGACACCTAGCTATCTTCTTCCTAACGAGGTGCTGCTGCTTCACAGCATCTAGCACTGGATCACATTACTGTTATCATTTAAGTTCTTGAACAGTGCAGGGATCTCTGTCACTGCAACCGCTCTGCACTGATAATCTTCATCCTACTGCACTACCAAAGAAGGCCCCTGAAGCTCAGTTGATATCTAGCTAAATATGTCTAACAACCTATTATGTGAATCACTTGAATGATAGTCAGCAAAAAGGCTGCCCAATTGGATATATTACCCATTTTACCAATTAAAACCAACACCCATTGTCAGTTTCCAGCACAAAATGACGGCGTTCCAAATGAAACAAAATTTTTTTCGACTCCAAATAAGACTGAAAGCACCTCCGATTCCTACACTGAGTATTTAATCGCAGTTGCTGACAGATCGCCATCAAATTCCCGTAACAAGATAGCACCTACCCCATAACTGTAACCATCTATCTGGAGACAAAAATGACGTTAAAACTCTGGAATGTTTACTTTACTTAATTTACATGTGGCAAGGACCCTATCAAAATGTTCAAATGTTTGTCATGTTTATGGGACTTAACTGCGGGGTCATCAGTCCCTAAACTTACAAATTACTTATAAACTAACTTACACTAAAGACAACACAAACATCCATGCCCGTGGGAGGATTCGAACTTTCGACGGGGAACGTCCTCGCGCATCGCAGCATAGCTCCCCAATGCGCCTGCCCGCTCCGCCTCGGCTTTGACGCTCAGTAGCGCCGTTGGGTGACGTTTGCAGTTACGGCTTTTCCACCTCATTTTTTTCTTCAAGCCATCCTCTACCACCCCACTTGTCGGTATCATTTAGAAACACCCTGCTTATATATAATACATACTGTACATTTAACCGAGAAAACTATTTGCGCTTCCTAACCATGTACTTATTCACACACAATCCCAATATTGAAAACATTACTGTGTTTCGATCACTGAACTCACGGAACCAACTGCCCGTTATTAACGCCAAATACACCCTTCTCCTCAAATTGTGAGGATTCTTCTTATCAGAGCTCAGTATCGTGTGCTTACATCTGTATCCTTACATTTCCAACTAAAATTATTTCTAAATTCCTTATTTTTGGAAGGAAGAAAAGTACTTCAAAATTTTTGAGATAAATGGCAGATGTGGAAAATAAAAAATAAAAATTACCAAATTTATGAAAAATGTTGACGGAGGAAAACTGGAGGCACATTGAAAACAAAATTTTAAAAATAACTCATCGTTGGCAAGTTGTTTCTTCAGAGAAAAATGAAAATAAACATTAATTGGACATCCCTGTTCATATTTTACACATCGTGGTAGGTTCCTCCCAAAGAGCAAACAAATATACGAAATAACTAACAAACGTCTATATGAAGCACACAAAAAGATACAGCAAAGCAATTAACATTATTAGCGAAAACAAAAATTATGAGTGAGCTGAAAAATACGGAGAACACTACTTCTCAGTCACTTAATTGCCCGCCTGCAATAATGTATTACGTCATAATAAACATTACTCTATTACAGCAGTGGCTGTTCCACTATGCAAATTATACTTTCGGTACTAAGCAACTGTCTTCTCTCTTTGAACATTTATAAAAATAATCCATTTTTCCAAATTATAATTCGGACTTCGTAGAATAATAAAAGTGTCTCTATATTGAACAATATCAAAAAATGGAAAGGGTGCATATCACGAACAAAAATTATTCAAAGTGTACTAAATTAGCCAGTTACTTACACAAAAATACTTGCAAAAATAAGAAATTATAAGTATTCATTTACATACCAAGGTAAGCATTTTAGGGACTGATGACCCCGCAGTTAAGTTCCATAAACTTAACAAACACATGAAAATTTTGAGCATTTTATACACATACCATTTCAAGGTCATAATTTTGTATGAGTAACCTAAAAATGGAAAAGGGAAGGAAAATAGGCTAAGTAATAAATAGTAAGAAACTGTTCGTCTGATTGATGTTGACCTTGCAGTTCCAGTAATTCGTTACTCGTCATCCGCCACTGGCTCTGCGCTGCTCCACCGTGGTATTTAAACCTACATGTTGGACTGCGCTGCTCCAAGCGTAGAAGCGGGTGCTTGTAATCTATCTAATGGTGTACACTGGCCCCCAAGTGCTTCCCTTCTGGCTTGACAGCACTAGCTGCCGCAGCGCTACGTCTCTGCTTCTAATAGAGCCAGTCCTGGATCTAGGGAGGGTTGCGAGGGAACCGGAGCATCTGCCCCGGACAGCACTGGTAGAGACGGCCGCAAATGGCTTCTAAGCCCAAGTACCGTGTAGCGGCGAGGAGGGGCAACAGGAGGGCGTCAGTGTAATGTTTCTGCCCCGGTGAGACACTTCTAGATCCGGCACTGGATAGTGTTGCCATCATACAGCGGCACTCGGCACTGAATCACGTAACAAAATTTAAACCGTCAGGTGCGATCGCAGTTGTTTCTGTCCTTACAAAGAGACTTTCAGGTTTCAGAAATTCTGTTTGGGACGAGACTACGCATGTTAGTAGTATACGTCAAGGGTTTGCACTCATAGAAGTTTTAAAGCGAACTATCCAGAATAATGAAGCTAAAGGTTTAAGCGCATCATCGTACAATTGATAGCCCCGTCGGGGGTTGGAAGCCTCCCTCGGGCAAGATTGTTTGTGTTGTCTTTAGTATAAGGTAGTTTAAAAGTAGTTTGTAAGTTTGAGGACTGATGACCCCGCAGTTAAGTTCCATAAACTTAACGAACATTTGGACAGCATAAAATTGACTGACTTGTCAGTGAGAGCTATTTTTGAGCACGGTCAAATAGCGCAAGTGGTAGCGTTATTACCTGTCATGTGGCCGATCAGGGCTCAGTTTTACCGTCAAGAAACATTATCTATTTGTTATTATTAATAGTAATTTTTTTCTTTCTTTTTTTTGCCGCGGTGGAATAGCCGGGCGTACTGAGGGACAGTGCTGCGGTACGCGCGGTCGTTCGCCGACGAAGGTTTGAGTCGTCCCTAGGGCATGGGTGTATATGTTGTCCTTAGGTTAGTTAACTTAGTTTAAGTAGTTTGTAAGCTAGGGACTAATAACCAAGCAGTTAAGTCCCACAGATTTACAAACATTTGAAACATATTTTTTAAGTTATTTGTCTTAAAACTTGTAATGACGTATAAATAAAGTTCATTGTCTAAAGCATTATCGATAAATTTCGTGTGTGCCTTGACTCTTCCTGTCCGTCAGCCTTTTTGTATAGATACAATAGGGCAACAGCTATACTCTGCTTTTCCTCGTTCCTCGTAATTTCACCGAATATTTATATGTTTCCAAAGCTTACTGTATCGAGTAATTCTGCAATAAAATTTTAATGACAATAGCATTTACCGCTTTAATGTACTTACATAATTGTAAAATGAATTTTGAATTATTCGACTTTTAAAAGGAAAGTATGTATTTAAAATTTTAATTAGCTGCCACCGTTATTTCATAAATTAAATAAACTTCTTTATGGTGTAATTAATATTATTTTATATAATTTATTTTAATTAAAATCGTATAGATTTTATAATAAGTGATATAAATAAAAAATTCGCAGGTAGAATCCAACCGTGACTACCCGCATGGCAAACTATCACGCTAGCGACTTTTTTTTATTTTTATTTGAAGTAAAAACCCGAACAGCGCGTACGCAGTCCCGAGTAGCAAAAAGCCACTTCTGCCATTATGCAGTTCTACGTTACGTTACTCATTGACTGGTCTGTATCCTATATATATAGGAAAAGCGCTTAAACTTTGGGGCCCATTATCTCGGAATTTCCTGGATAGCGCTCTTTAAAGTATCTATGAGTGGTCACTATTCACGTATACAATGAACATGCGAAGTCTCATCCGAATCTGAGTTTCCGAGACCTGAAGATCTCCTTGTTAACCCATTTCTTCCCAGCGTTGCGTACACGCAACACGAAATTTAGCCTTACAAAATGCAGTGGAAATGGACTTACTATACAAAACTCGTCACGCATGTGTTAAAAGGCATTTACGAGCTCTCTGTCTATGTGTTTAAGGTCCGCAATTACCTTAACACTTCTTGAAAAAAAAAATCATTAGAAATCACATATATTTTCAATATTTCTCAATAATTTATTTGAAGTATTAGAATATATTCTTTTCAACCTTTATGTGCATATTCGTGATTCCTATATATCAATGTCACAAACTGATTTTTTTTTAACATACTAGACTCCTGATTAGGCAGATTGTTTGATTGTTTGTAAATCTATCGGACCAAATTGCGTGGTCATCAGACCGTAGCTTACAAACTACTTAAAACTAGGTAAACTAACCTAAGGACAAACACACACACACATGCCCCACGGAGGACTCGAACCTCCATGGCGAGACTAGGCAGAGAATGATCTCTATTTCCGTTGCGTTAACGCAACGTTGGGAGTTGCCTACATATATTCATACTCTATGGTTCTCTGGCTGTGGTTTTCTTCTTACGATCTGTGCAGTCAAAGATAATATCTCTGACTGAGTATTCAGAGCTAACGTAGTGTTCTGTAGTCTAAAGGCTTTATTTTTTTATTATTATCTTTTTTTATCAGCGCAACATTATGTGTGGTCCAAATTACAACACATACTGCCCGTTTGTAATATTTGTAATGTTAATTCAATTATTGTGAAGAGAAATCGATGACAAAATATAATGTTTTTTCACAATTTCTATTTTTGGGAAGAAATGGGTTAACTGTTGATTGGCAGCCTCTTACATCATGTCGTATATTTCGTTCTCACAGTTGCTAGAGCACAACATGTATCAGTTAATAACATTATTCACATTTCCTACACTCTACTGCATTGGCCAATATAGAGTCCAGTTTCCTTTATAATTAAAGTTCAACATTCAAAACTGTAAAAATAACACCACTTGTCAGAATGACATCAAATTGCAACTGAATGTTATCGGAGAAGGAGGAAAAAGTATGGCATAAGAAAAATAAATAGTGTGGAAATTCATCAATAGATGGCAATGGGTAGGAATATGTAAATGAAAACACTTGCCATACGAAGGCCCCGTTGAATTTGGTATAAACACGCCGGGTGCACGGCTTTTCCTTATTCCTCCGCTAGAAAATCTTTCTTCCAAGAATAATGGTTGTGCACAAGATGCTCTACAAACGTTCTGGACACTTAATAGTTTAAAGAAAGGTATTGTTCCAATGACTGCCGGGGGGTCTAGAGTAAATAATTCGAATATTCGAAAAGACTGGTTTCTTTGGTGTGCAGCCTTGTAGAGGGAG
Organism: Locusta migratoria; assembly: GCA_026315105.1. Taxonomy (NCBI): domain Eukaryota; kingdom Metazoa; phylum Arthropoda; class Insecta; order Orthoptera; family Acrididae; genus Locusta; species Locusta migratoria. The sequence goes on from CM048755.1 coordinate 513,906,185, forward strand.
GAAATGAATTGATTCGACGTCAGTGAAACAAATGACCCCAGCAGTGCAGGAGTTAGTGGTGATGTGCAAACATGTAGTGCACAGAGAATTGCTAGAACATTGGACAAACCTGTGAGCATAGTACGTAAAATCCTATGAAACATTCTTTGCTGTCCATTCAAAATTACCTAAGCGCACTGAGCCGTGGGCTCGTTCCGTTCGAAATTCGCGCCCTGATTTGTGTTTGTTTCTCCTCTTAACCGTGGTGGAGCTACCTCCGTTGGTGTTTCCGTCGGCCGCCGGGACGCGACGGCCAGGAGTGGGTCTGTGACAGCCGATGCGGACGCTTCAGCCGGCTGAACGTTCTCTGCTCGGGCGTGGACCCCAAGCTGGTGTTGTGTCTGGCGTCGTCGGCTGTTTTCCGCTTTGGAGTTAAGTTTGACTTCGCTGTTGCGTTAGTTACGTGTTTTGAAATGTCTCGCCTCCAATGCTAGGACGATCTTGAATTCCTACATTGAGGGAAAGGAGAGGAATTTATTTGGCGTTTTGCCCTTCTGCGGCTTGGTTGCCGTCCCCAGGCGTAGTCGGAACTTAGAGTTTGGCCCTTTTCCCGCTCGTCGTCGCTGCTACAGTCGGCGAGTTGTAGTTTGCAGCGTTCTGTTCGTGTCTTTTCTGAGTGGTCTGCTGACTAACCATACATTGGGCAGTGACACTAGCCCGCGGCCATTAAGGAAGTTTGGTTTTAACTGTTTTCTCCTCCTCCCCTATGTCAGCCGTGGCGATCGTCTCCCTGTAAAGGTGCTCATGTGTGATGATTAATGATTAAGACATTGTTGTTGTATCACTGTTTAGCAAACTCGTAGCAGAAGCTTTACTTGATGTGCGCAATGTGTTCTGGCCAGTATTTAAAGGGCACTGTTCAATTACACTGTTGACGTTGATGCTTGTATTGTCTATTGTTTTTATCATCTCGTTTGGCCAATGTATTGTGTAAAATGGTATCTTTATTGTGAAGTTCCAAACTTGATTTGAGCCATATGTCTACGAAAGGAAATTGTTCCAATTGCTCAAATGTTTGTAAATCTATCGGACCAAACTGCGTGGTCATCATTCCGTAGCTTACAAACTACTTACACTAACATAAACTAAACTAAGGACAACACACACACCCATGCCCCAGGAAGGACTCGAACCTCCGAGCGAGGCGCCTTAGACTGCTCGGCTACTCCACCGCGGCAAAGGAAATTGCCTAAATAGCATCCAAAAAGGGCATTGTTAGTAAGATATCTAGAGTTTTATTGCCTTTCCTTCTTTTGAGCGCCAGCTGATGTTTAGTGTTACTCGTCGAGTTGAAACGGCCATTTAGGTAAAGGCCTAAGCCTTCTCTTTGTTGCGCAACGTGTCCTGGCCAGAACTTAAAGGGCGTTGTTCAGTTACTCTGTTATGACTTTGGTACAATTGTATATTAACCCAAACGGGTATCTTAATTTATCTTTTAGTACTGCCTTTTAATTGTCTAGTTTTGGACAAGTTTTTTTAAAGGTATTTTTCTTGTGAAAATTTCGAAATTTAAGCTGCGCCGTATGTGTCAAAAAAGGGGGAAGGGGCTATTATTTTAATCTAGCTAGGGTTAATCTGTGCATCTTTCGAGCCAGTACACTGTAATTGGAGGCTTGTTTATTGCAAATGGTAATTTATGTTATGTGGTGAGGTTTCATTCTAAATCGCACAGTGTGCTCCCGCCAATGTCTAGAAGCACGTTTCAGTTACACTGCTGGTGTTTTGTATACTTGCCTAAGCAAAGCCTTTAGCACCCACTGTTACTCCATTGTTACTCCCTTGGCTATTCCTTGCTCAATTTTTCTTTTAAAAATGGTATCCTTGTTGTAATATATATTATTTTGTAAAGACAAATGATTGCTCCCTTCTTACTTTAAATTTAGAGGATCTCCTTATTGTACTGTGCTGAGCATCTGTATCTTTATCTATTCGTACAGGCTGTTATCTTATGTTAAGCGTGATGTTAAATTTTCCCTTACTAATAAATTATATTGTCTTGGTATTTTGATGAAAATGTCCATCAGTGATAACCTCCTGTGCCCAGTATCCGTGTGCTTTTATTAAAGGTATTAAAATCCCGCTTTTCATGCACGAGTTACTTCCTGTTGCCCTGGCAGCAAGAGAGACGTTTACTTTAGAATTTCTTGCTCCCTTGGGAGTGGACGATGAATGGCCGTGGAAGATTTTGTGAACAGACGACGCCCATTTCCATTTGACAGGATATGTCAAAACACAGAATTGTCGAATATTGGCAACGGAAAATCCACACTCAAATCAAAAAGTACCGCTTAATTCTGAAAAATCAGAGTCTGGTGCGGGTTAGCGGTGTCATATATCATAGGGCAATATTTTTCTGAAGAGACAGATGCTTCCGGTCCTGTTAACTGGTAAGCGCTATGAGTGTCTTTTGCTCAACCACGTCATTCCAGCTCTCCAACAGCGTGGATGTGTGGATGGGATCATTTTTATGCCACATGGCGCAGCTTCGCACATTAAAAATTCTGTTCAGGAGTTGATGAAGAGCAATTATCAGCCGCCATTGCTCTACAACCTGGCAGTCGTGACTTCTACCTGTGGCGCTATCTGAAAGACGCTGTGTTAAGTGTGGCGCAACACATTCTGACGTGACCCTGGAAACACTTTGATTAGTTGTGGTACATGCCGTTTCTCGATTTCAACCTGTTGCAGAAGAAGGTGAAATGTCTATTGAACATGTTTCGCGGCAGTCACACGGAAATTAAAAATACGATTTTATATTCAATGATGCTTTTCATGCACACTGAGTAGGGCAGTTCGCTTAACGTCTAACGTACGCTTTAGGCAATGTTATATGATTCATTTGTCATATGTAGTCGACCACTATTAAATTATGATGCTTATAGCGCCACCTATTGATCAATTTTAACTCTATTTATTTTTCCTGTGCCATACGTCCCCCCCCCCCCCCCTTTTACGATAATATTCCGTTGCAATTTGACACCTCTCTGAGCAGTGGTGAATTTTATTTATTTATTTATATTTAAAAAAAAATAAGGAGGGTCCTCACGGCGAAGAAGGTGGCTGTGTATACGCAAGGTACGGCAAATGCGGTACCTTCCATAGGCCCTCACATAACACCTTCATAAATCTGTATCCTTCTTGAAGACCAGTAATTTGTTTGGCGCTGTCAATAATTCCAAATCCGCCGGCCGCGGTGGCCGAGGGGACTGAGGCGCTCCAGTCACGGTCTGCACGGCCACTACGGTCGGGGGTTCGAATCCCCCCTCGGGCATGGATATTTGTGCCGTCCTAGTTCGTAAGTAGTTCATAAGTAGTTTGTAAGTTTAGGGACTGATGACCCCTTAGTTAAGTCCCATAGAATCTACAAACATTTGAACATTTGAATTCCAAATCCCAGACATTTTATGGCATACCGATACTGAGATGCAAATCTCCAGAGTCAGATTACTGATAGACTGCTTCTGAAGTGTCCTAGCGTCCATAAGGGCGCCACGGAACGTCCAGTCCCATGAAGTGCGAAAATAGAAATGTTCAAATGTTTGTATAGTCTATGGGACTTAACTACGGGGTCATCAGTCCCTAAACTTACAAACTACTTATGAACTAACTAAGACTAAGGACGGCACAAATATCCATGCCCGAGGGGGGATTCGAACCCCCGACCGTAGTGGCCGTGCAGACCGTAACTGAAGCGCCTCAGTCCCCTCGGCCACCGCGGCCGGCTGCGAAAATAGACATCTGGATAGACACAACCAAAGGATGGCAAAGGTGAGAGTTAATGGCTTGTAAGCTGCTCACGGAGTCAAACCAGATGAGGAAAGACTCACCATAGCAGGAGCGGATATGCTCAAGAAAACGACATATAGTTACCAGCTCTGCAGTGTAAACACTACAGCCAACCAATAAGAATCGCAGTTAGGTATGGTCTTCATGATCCTATGCAAACCCGACATGACAGTAAACCTTCGAGCCATCAGCACAAAAGTTTCGAGATTGGAAAGAACGGAACGAAAACGAACAGAGTTCGTTTCTCCTGACTTGGGCCGTCGTTGCTGGAGTTAGACGACTGAGTCTGGGAAAAGGAGACTGTAATTCGGATGAAATACGAATTAATGCAATGTAATTTGGAAGCAGTTGGTAGCACCGGATCAGCAATAGAGGGACCCCAGCCTTGACAAGCAAGCTAGTCACGAGATTCGTCTACAAATCTCACAATGCTAGCCGAACCCCGCAGTAGATTATTGGGTCAAAATTCTGAAATGCCGAGGGTGCTGCGGAACCATATTGCAGACTGCCATAGTCAAGACGGAACTGTATTATTGCTTTATAGAGCCGCTGAAGGATGGAGCGGTCTGTACCCCAGCTGGTGTTATTCAGGCAGCCAAGGTCGTTTAGCTGTTGTCAGCATTTTTTATTTTTTAAGTGGTAAGTTTCCACTACATTCAGCGGATTGTCATTTAGGTAAACTTCTGGATGGGGCTGGACAGTATGACATTGATAGAAGTGCAAAACACAAATATTGGCGGCTGAAAACTGGAATCCGTGGGTTACAACTCAAGATTTTTTAATATAACTAGCGGGATACTGAGGACCCCACAGGTGCTGTTGACCATTTAATGACCACTAAAAACAGAGAGACTCAATACACAGCGCTACGAGACCCCGTTCTCTTGGATATGGGGTGAGATATGCTTTGCATCGAATCAGATTCTAAAAAATCGAAAGGACAGGAAGTTCTGGATGAAGATTGGCAGTGGGCCCCAAAGACTCCATTCGTACAATATCGTGAGCGTCTGATGTCCCCAAGTTGTGTCTTAGACTTTTTATAAATCAGAAAATACCGCAATGAGATGCTAACGTCAGACAAAGGCTGTACGGATAGAACACTCTCAGTAAACGACAATATCCGTGGTGGAGCTGCCTTGATGCTAACCGCCCTGGCATCGAGCCAGTAGGCCCTGAGACTCCAGGAGCCAGCACAACCGCTGACCCACTCAAAGTTCCAGCAGTCAACAAAGAACGTTGCTGAGGCTGATGGGTCGCAAGCTGTCCAAATCAAGCGGTTTCTTTTTCAGGTTACAACACTGGAAGGATGTGATCTGGTCCAGTTCTGTGATGGGACAGTGTGTAAGGGCACCGAAGAATTCCACATTCACTAAATGCAGCATTGTACAATTCCACATGGCGAGTTGAAAAGGACAGTCACTTTCGTTTATCTTGCTCCTACAGGACACGAAAGGATGATGGGCAATTCACAGATTCAGATCTCTGAGCATAGTGCTCGTCAAAGAGTTCGGCAATTCCATCTCGGTCTGCACAAACTTCTCAATTCAACCGCACTTTAAGCAGTGTGGTATCCATAGAGACATCTGATCTTCACCCACATCTGCAATGAAGAGGTATGTGATCCAGTGGTGGACACATACCTTTCTCAGCATTGCTGCTTGCAGCTTCTGATTAATAGTCGGACTCAAGCATGGAGCCTCTGAAAAGCAATGAGGTTCTCTAGACAGAGGTGACGCTTATAAGGCTGGAGAGTGTTCCAATTAGCGTAATGAAGAACTCATCTTGGCAAGCATCTAGGGGACTGACGCTGGGGTAATAAAAGGAAAATCGGTAAGTGGTCACTACTACACAAGTCATCACACACTCTCAAGTGGATAATGATGAAAGGCCAGGGCTGCATATTGATAGGTTGATAGCCGAGTAGGTGTCATGAGCTACACTGAAATGTGTGGCAGCACTGGTACTGAAAAGGCAGAAGTAGAGTTGAGATAAACGCGCGACATCTCTACCACAGCCAGTAATTGTAGTTCTTCTTTCTTCTGTTTTTATCATTTTGTTAGTCCCTCGTCGACCCTTTGGTTTCAAGTGCCGGAAGGGCTTCTCTGAAGCGGCTTCAGGAACCGACTAAGATCAGGAACCCCTTCGACCAGTAGGATCTGGATCCAAATGCGACTGGCTGTGATCCTCCATTTCACTTGTAGAAGCCGCGGAAGGCAGCATCCCGAGGGACCCCTTTCTAGCGAGAGGAGATGAAGAAGGCTGTTGTTTCTCTGGCTGGGTGTTGGAGACTGGTATCCCCGATGGTTGGGCGGAAATTACTCCCACAGGAGGGGTTGAGGAAACAACTGATGATAGGGCCCCAACCATCAAGGGGGCTGATTGAGATTGATGGCCCTTAGGGCCCATAGAAGAGGGTTGAACTTTTGTTAGTCATTCCCAGAGAGGGCGGGGACGACGTGACTACCACAGAAAATGAAGTAACCATGGTTACAGGGTGAAGCCGCTGATATTTTTCTTTGTCTTTGCATACGTCAGTATGTTGGGGGTTTTGATCTCCACGATTTTCCGCTCTTTGTGGAGGATGTTACACTCCTGGGAGCAGGGCGGATGGTTCTATCGGCAACTAATAGAAACAGGAGGGGAGGGGGGGGGTACATGAGGCTTCCGGATGTAATGACCACCCGCATTCGCTGCATGATATGCTGGAGGTACACGGCTAAGAAATAAGACCGAATTTCTAGCACTAAAAGCATTGCACCGGGGGAGGAATATATGGCTTTATGTCACACCGCTAAATCATTACCTTGAACTTTTCAGGCAATGTATCGTCCTCAAAGACCAAGATAAAAGCACCGGTGGCAAACCCATGATCTCTTGGTCCACTATAGACACGCCAGACGATGTGAACATTTCCTCGCTACAGACTGGTGAGCAACTCTTCATAAGACTGTAGGAGGAGATCACGGTGGATGATAACACCTTGTACTACGTCTAGGGACTTACAAGGCTTGATGGAAACAGTGAAATCACCAAGCTTGTCACAGGCCAGCAGAGTCTGTGACTGGGCTCAAGATGTTGCTTCGATCAAGACTGATCCACTTCGCATATTAGACATGTCTGTGAGTTCCCCAAGCCGGCCGCGGTGGCCGAGGGGACTGAGGCGCTCCAGTCACGGTCTGCACGGCCACTGCGGTCGGGGGTTCGAATCCCCCCTCGGGCATGGATATTTGTGCCGTACTTAGTATAAGGTAGTTGATAAGTAGTTTGTAAGTTTATGGACTGATGACCCCGTAGTTAAGTCCCATAAGCTTAATAAACAATTGAACATTTTTTGAGTTCCACAAACATGTCTTCTTGATGTTCCACGAAACACTGAGGTTTTGTTGAATTAAATATATCGGCATCAGTTCGGGTGCACACAAGGAATTTGTGAGAGTACGGCTTAATCCTATCTTTCGCCCGATGTTCCTCCCGTGGTGCAGCTAGGGAAGGGAATGACGGGGGTTATACTTCTCAGCACTGAAAATTAGTCGTCCACGCTTAGAGACGCAATTAGCATTATTCATTGCTCGTTTCATTCTGATCCCACGAGCAGCTAGGGTAAAATGGTCGATCCAGACAGAGTCCCGCATTCCTGGAAAAGCCTAATACAACTGAGATGCGGCTGATCCTCAGATGTTGCCTGCTTGTGACCGTTGCATCTCCTCGGCGCACAACATACCTTGAGATTCAGGGTTTTTCTTATAGATGTTATAGAGTCCTTGCGACCCGGTCTCTTTAGCTAAGATACCAGGGCTTTGTAGCATACAAGGTTCCAACGTGCCGTACGGTGGTCGCTGAGACACGCACACAGCATACGGCGTAGAGGCTGGTTGGCGCGACGCAGTCTCCAGTTCAGAGTCCCTGGGTTCGCTAAGCCTGTATACAGCAAAAAATGATGAGTCCCTGAGGGGTGTGTGGGAATAAACGTGCGTGGAATGAATACTGATTTTAAGATATGTAATGGAAGTGAAATGAATATATTGAACCGAATAATTTCGTGACGGAAACAGTGCCACAAAATGTAAAATAAAGAAAATTATATTTTTAGTACAAAAGTCAGTACAATTAATATAGACAGTCAAGCATTAATGAGTGCCCTTATTAAGTTGTGTGTTATGATATTGGATGAAAACTGTACACGTCGTGGAGTGCGAAACGTGTTGGGAACCTAGATACAAATCGCGTGGCTCCAATGTGAACATTCTGCAAGTGCAACTTAATGAACAATCGCCACGAAATATCACGGTGAAGAAGAAAGATTACGAGAGGATCAGATGTGGCGAGGTTAGCCACACATAAATCGGAGTCATTGCAGTGTGCAAGAAGTACACGGAAAACAGATGGGGGTGCGCTAGTGACGTACATACGGTAGGTCAGTACTCGATGCATGGGCCCAGCGCCGAACCATTCTTTGAAGATTAACATCGACTGGAAAATACATACACGTGAGTTGCAAATTATATTACATACATAACTGATGTTAAAATTGGTTAAATTTTAATAATGCGATAGTTGTCCTCATATTGTCACAAGCAGAAAGATTATTTGAGAACAGTGTCCACATTTTTTGTCAATCTGTGGCAACATAAAACAACACTGAATGTGCAGAGTCACATCAGCTCTTCCCAGTAGTCTTTGTACCTTCCATCAGTCGGTTAATATCTCTGAGTTTAGGTATCTATATATTTGTGCGTAGAAAGGTGCGTTCTTGTTGGTGAAAGCTAAAGGTGTTATTTAGAATGAAAGGTGACATATTTATTACCTTATACGTGTCTTAAAATAAGGACATTGTGATTGAAAGGTTGTACTAGCATAGAAATTTAGGAAATTATTTCTCTGTCTTTATAGTCATCTTTCGGTGATCGGTGATTTCACATTGCGCCGAATCCAAGATAGACCAAGGGAGGATGCAAACATGAGCGTGAAAGCTGGAATAAAAATGTAATGAAACACGTTGAGATCGACCGACCGAAAGTTTACAATCAACATATGTAAGAGGTTGACAACATAGATTTTCTGATCACAATTTATCGCACATTCATCAGATGACGAAAGTGGACGCTTTGTACCTTTGCGCACGCAGTTGATATTGAATGTGTAAATCCATGGATTTAGTACGAGAAACCGTATCAGAATTAGGTGGTCCTAAAAATAAGACCCTTGATTTGCTTCACTTTAAAGCAATTGTGGCCAGAGTATTGACAAGATAGAAAAGCCAGTTGCTAGGAAAAGGGGTCTTCCCACCAGTGACAGAGTAACGCCATATTATCCAAGTACTGCAAAACGACCCAATGTGGAAGTTTTTCCAATATCTGAAGTTCGTTTGAACAACGTTGGGCATCTTCTAGTGGTCAGTAACTAAAACTCATTTGATAGGTGCAAGAAACCGGACTGCAAAGGTAAAACCAAATTTTGTTGTGTACAATGTATGATTCAATTATGTCTTGAAATAAAAACAAAAAAAAAACAAAAAAAATAAAAATAAAAATAAAAAAAATTACTATCAATCTTCACAATTGTAAAACCATAGTTTATGTATATAATCATTCAGTAAGTTTTGCGTAATTTATGTATTTTGTTGGAATAAAAGCAAATAAAATACTTTGACGTTTCGACTTAAATTGTACGCTCTTGAACATATGGTCCTCATTTTGGGACACGTTGTAGCATCCCTTGGGGTCATTTCGAAAGATTTTATACATCTAAGAAATCATAATTCATTCGAAAACCTGTAGAACGAAACCATATTTTTTTTTCAGAAGAAAAATAATTCGTGACCGAAAGGGTTAAGGTAGAATAAGTCAGTCAATTGAAGAATATGGTTCAAGGAAATACAAATTTAGTTGGGAGTTATGAGGATAACATGCTTTCACTAGTAAAGTGTAAAAATGTGTCGGCAATCAAAATGAGTGACATAGCAGGTGTTGAGGTAAGCAAAATGACAGCAGCAACCATAGAAACAACAGACAGATCGGTTGCGAATACAACTCAGATAGTTCTTAGTGGAAATGTAACTGTAGGAGGAGAACATAACCTGAGCCAGGATTTGATCTGTAATACGCAAACAATGATTCAAATGATGCCGAATGAACTGTAAAAAATAAAAAAAAAATAAAGCGGTAAAGAACTCTAGTAAAGATGGTAGTAAAAATGAAGAAATAAAGGAAACATTTAATAAAAATTTAAAAAAAGTGTACTAGGGTCAGCAACAAAAAATTCTAAGAGATGAAGGGAACTATTAAGACTACTAACACAAAAATAGATGAATATTTTAGGAAAACTGACGAGAAATTATTGAAAGTAGACGAGAAAAAAGATAACATAGTGAAGGAACAGAGGAGAGGACATTACGAAGCAGTGGTCTAGCAGGATAGCTGCTTGTGAGACTAATATAATGAACCATATTACCTTAATATCCTTAAAAAAGTGTCAAAGATTTAGAGACAAATGTTGGTAGGGCGACTGAATGACATTAGTCACACTCGAAGGTAGAAAATATGATTGAGAAAACTGGGTCGGCGTTATCTAACAGGATAAATAGGTTCAAAACTTTGTAGATAATAAAACGAAATAGATGTCAAATAAGGTATCTGGTATTCAGCAGAGAGTCAGCAGTTATACAGCCGGATCTACTACCATATTTTTTGTTAATAGAAGCTGGTAGTAACAGTTGATTATGTGATAACTACATCGGTTTACAGATGAGTGGTGCATATAGTTTTGAGCCAAAACAGAACTTATATCCCAAATAATATTTGGAACAACACAAGCGGGTGTTACCAAGAGACGGGGTTGGAACAATTGCACGGAGTGACATTTACAGGGAGTGACACTTGCACGGAGACCGGGGCTGTTGGCGGGCTAACCGGCTCTTGGCCGGTACAGGTGCTCTAAGAAGTGTTTCGTGGCGAATTTTGTTTTTAAGACTGTTGTAACGAGCACTAACAATGAAATTCAACATAATGACAACGGACGATGAAATTCATCATCTTTTCTAAAATTTAGATGCTGCAAAGATCTAGTGGCAACCAAGTACGAAACGTGGTAATTCTTACGACTAGTGCAGCCTTATTGCCGTTTTAGGACAAAATTTCATTTGGCAAATTTATATATAACTAGCTTAAACCCGCGGCTCCGCTCGCGTGTTGGTTGATTATGATCGATAAGCTATCTTTCATTAGTGTGCTATTTATTTATTCTTATATTTCGTTATTCGTATGTTTATCCTTACAGAGAAAGAGCTGAAGACTTTGTAGCACGCATAGACCAAAGATATGGTCTGTAGCATCACGTTTCTCTGTATGTAACCTCCTTGCTATAGAGTCGCAAACGTCATCGCTGGCCTTCGGTCCAAATTTTTTATAATTTGACGACTTTCAACCACCATAGCTTCCACCCCCTTGTAGCTATCGGCAAGGTACTGCTATGGTGTACAATGGGAAACTTCGAACAACAATTACACACAAACCATTCGTTTGCGTTCTGTAGTTTTCGCTGCAGAGCGAAATATTAACACACACATACACGTATAATTTTATATACACCGATAACATTCCATCCCAATATACTCCACCCTTTTATCATTATCAGCACTCAAGCAACAATGCAACCAATAAAACCATTTTCAAAGAGTAATTATGTCCCGAATTTCGCGTTATGTTCTTCAAATTCTAAATATTTAACAGATCGCTATAAAACCGTGCCTAAAACCTCTCTCAGGTATAAATTAGTAACTGTACAAATATTTAAGTCTATGCGTCTTGTCGTTCGGACGTGATAAGCGTACACCGAACAGACATTCACATTAATATATATAGATAAATAGCTATCCGATCGCCATAAAACCGTGCCTAAAGCCTTCCCCGGGTAGACATTAGTAACTGTAGAAATTTTTAGCTCTTTATGTCTTGTGGTTCAGACGTGATAAACGTACACCGAACAGACATTCACATTTATAGATATAGATTAGGATTGGTTTTAAACATTAAATATAAAAAATGTCAATGAATATTATTTATAATCCTTTTCACTCTAGAACAATGCTCCTACTTTTCCATTAAAGCTAATTCGAAGACACGATCTTAAGTTGAAACATGCCAATGAGCTTCCGTAGTTGGATTTTGTCTCTGCCTAAAACAAGCAGCATGTACAAGCATGTCTAAATATTGATATAATCGTAGCTGCAAATTTACATTTCGGAAGAGACGTCTACGAGACTAATGTTGCCATGAACAAGTTTGTAACCGATTGTTGTAAAGCTTAAGCGATTTAACTGCGGGGTCATCAGTTCCTAAACTTACAAACTACTTATGAACTACCTTATACTAAAGACGACACAAACATCCGTGCCCGAGGCGGGATTCGAACCCCCGACGGCGAACGTCCACGCGCACCGCAACACGGCGCTCCAGCACGCGCGGCTAATCCGTCGCGGCTGTAGACAAGTTTCAACACTGTCAACATAATATGAAAATCAGTAAAACTGCACAACTCTTTGCTAGCTGAAGAGCAGTATATTAACTTGATCGAACTACAGATTAATTCGTTCTGATGAGCACTCGCCAGTAAACATTCAGACAGCGAATTCAAGCCGCATTCAGAACAATAATTCGAGTATCAAAATATTAGCCGTAAACTTTCAAAGCATTAACAACAAAGTCCCCGAATTTTTCGTGCTGCAGGCAAACTATTGTGCACAGATAGTGTTAGGTACCGAAAGCTGGCTAAATCATGATGTGGGAAGTTCAGAAATATTTAGCGAGGCGTGGACTGTACTGGGTCATCAAAAACCCAGTATAAATTTGAAAACTTACTAAATCACGGAATAATGTAGATAGAGAGGTAAAAATTGACACACATTCTTGGAATAACATGGGGTTTTGAAGGAAAAAAAAAGTTCAAAAAAAAATTCGTCGTTTGGTGATGATCGTACCTGAATTCGCAAGTGTATAGTGATCGAGCGACATCTCTGGGGATGCTGAAAGACAACATCCGGCGCCAATGACTCACCATAACTCCGGACGTGCTTTACAGTGTTGCTCACAACATTATTCCTCGACTACAGCTATTGTTGAGGAATTATGGTGAATATATTGAGCATTTCCTGTAAAGAACATCATCTTTGCTTTGTCTTAATTTGTTGTGCTAATTATTGCTTTTCTGATCAGATGAAGCGCCATCTGTGGGACTTTTCTGATTTTTTTTTGTTCTAATAAAACCCCATGTGACTCCAAGCATGTGTGTCAATTTTTACCTCTCTATCTACAGTATTCCGTGATTTATTAAGTTTTCAAATTTATACTGACTTTTTGATCACCCGGTACTTACTGCCGATAAATTAGGTCACACTGTGGTAGATCCAGAATCCTATCCGTAAAAATAGTATATAATATAAAAGCAAAATCAAAAGGTATCTCGGTTGTTAGAGGTCAGTTTCCCAGCTCTGACGTGTATTGATAGCAGATAAATAAATCTGTAAAAAAAAAAAAGACAGAATGGCCTAAACTCATTCGTAGTGTTAACGAAAAAGCAGTGAACGAGTCTCAACGGACTGTATCGGAAAATGTGTAAGGACATTTTTATATTTTATTAACCGATAGCTGAATTAATTCCCAATTTGTACTGGGTCATAACTGTGGTGACGTCACCACCGCATTTAAAGGGCAATCCACTGACAGGTGTCACTGGTGTTAATGGCCTCTCGCTAGACGAAGCAACAGATGGTCCGGGCATTGCATTGATTCGGTGACGTAGGTAAGGGTGCGACCTGTTTATGAACAAAGTCTGTATGGTAAATATACACGAGAATGTAACTGCGTAGGAGTAGTTATTACTATTGTTTTTGTACTATCTTATTGTACATTCACGACTCGTTAACTGAAAATAAGAATTAATTTTTATTTGAACTCCTATCGATAAATTTGGAGACATTTTCATAGTGTTGTATATAAATTTAATGAGAACTATAGTGTTTTTCATATTATAAATTATGTGGTTATTTTATTCTAGTATACGAAATACTCTATTTTTAAATGTTCTTAGGCCAAAATATCGTAAATGGAAACACAGGATAGACGCTAATCACTATGAGCTAGTAACTGCAGCAGAGGATCCGGACTACAGAATAAAAGGAGGAACATAGGTAGAAGTTACGCCCAGATAGTTGTCGACATAGGAAACCAGTGGAGATGCAGTTTCAGTGATCCATCGTTGCAGTTCACGAGTGTTTACAGAGTACTTCCTGTAGTTGCGTGTTCTCTGGAAGAAAACGTAGCGAACGTGAGTTGAAGATATTAAATAAGATGTATTATAGTGAATGGCCTAGCACCGTGATAAAGCTGTGTCTATTTTATCATAAGTAGCTTATATGCCCATGCTTCGCAACGACTGTTAAAGAGGGACTTGTGTATATGATGGCTTTTTAGGGTTCCGGACCTACGTCAGCAAAACCAGAATCCTTGTTGGATCCCTCATTTCTCATAACCAAGATGTCAAATTTTAGTAGAAGTCACTGTCGAAGACATAAAGTTTTTCATACAAAAGTGAAATTAATTAAAGTCCGTACTCTGGAACGATGTAAATTCAATGTTAGGTTGTGTTCATGAAGTTAAGACTGCGGTGTGTAATTGGTTGTTAGACATAAACCTCTGAAAAAACTTCTATCGTTGAGATGAGAAATAGTAATAATAATAACAGCGGCATGTATTGATTCTATGGTGTAGTACTAAACTGATATCTCTCACAGTAAGTGTATGCTGAAGTATTAGTATGTTACAGTGTAGCACTGGGGACAATGTAGTTATTCTGTATGCAGTGCTCCCTATTATCGAAACCACGACGAATGCTTAAAGTCTGGTAATTCAATCAACAGAGTAGTTCATGTCTGTTTAAATATGACGTCATTGTGGTGTCAATGTGCGATAAAGTAAGTCTGGGTAATCGTTGAAGGAATGGCGTCAGCTGATGGTCTGTATAGAACTTTCCATTCAATATAGTAATTCCAGTGAATTGACTGTGTTAACAGCATCGACCACTGTTTCAGCAATTAAATGTCCCCACGTCAGGCAGTGATTACTTTGTAAAACACGAAGTTCAAATCGACCTTGTTAGTAGAACCATATATTCAGCAGTCGGATTATAAGAAAGTGCTATTGTCTCTACCAAATAAGACGTCTTTCTCTATCTTAATGTAGTCCGCACTAAAAAAAAATTACAAAATTAAATTACGATATTATACCAAAAAATTATAAAAGCAGAGAGGTTTCTTATGAGTTTGTCGCTCGCGTGTGTATATCATCTCTAGTGGCAGGCAGAGAGCAGAAATACATCTGGAGTGAGCATTCAGATGCGCAGAACAGATTTTGTGTTCTCAACATTAAGGTGGAAATGTCCCATGATATTGGGGAAAAATCTGCTAATCGCTGACTTTATCTTGGTCCCTTAGTGTTCGGTTAAGTGGCCATGTGTAAATGGCCCTTTTAGCGACGCTTCCTCCACTTTCTTGTTGCTTCTGTGACACATTTATATTGATATTATTCCATGTTATGTAGTTGCTCTGTGAAAAGGAAGTGGGTCTTCTTTGCAGGCAGTGCGGCACAAACCAAACGTAATAGCAGATAAATGTGTGGAAAGAGTGGATTTGTCTCAATATCAGGTGGTAATTCCAACTTAATGTTGAGAAGATGCACAGAACGCAATGCTCACAACATATACTCCACTCCATATAATCTATATACAATTTAGTGGTTATACCCATCACAAGATGCACTTCTTTTCTTGCCATGACATTGCAAAGAATATGGGATACAACTAGGAAGAAAAAAAATTGGGTCCTACCTGGATAAAATTTTATTTGCAGAGGCAGCGGTTTAGTTTGCTATCGTTGACGACGAACTATTCACTTTAGGAGGATGATTAACTTACTGACCAGAACAGCATAAATTATTTATTTCATCGTGAAGATAAAGAATTATTCCCCGCATTCTACGTGACTGATTTTTTAAGAAGGATTCAACGGCCGTTGCCAACGTCAATACACTACACCGCTGCCGTTACACCTTTGTTATGAGCGTCGTCATCTATTAGTTATTTGGTATACTATATAAGTCACAGCGCCTCTATCGGATATTTGCTATACTATGTTGCAATTCAAGTTTATCATACACCAGAAACTACAAATTACTATATCTTTTCTTCCCCTGATCCGATTTGGATGAAATGAAGCTTATATGTTGCCCAATGTAGTCTCAGTTGACCTATGAAACCCCATGAAAGTTCGTATAGTACTCTTGGAGATTTAATGTACTACACCATACTTATAAGCACAGTATACACAAAAACTTCAAATTACGATTTCCTTTCCCATCCTTACCGAAACAATCCGAGCGTAAGCTCCGCCTCTAATGACCACGTAGTCGACGGGGTGTTAAACGCTAATATTCATTCCTTTCTTGACTATAACCAATATTTTTTGTGACTTGTCCAGGATACAATATGAATATTTTCTGTGGAGAGCCCATGCCTAATCAAGCGATATAAGGTTGTCCATATGAGAAACATGGCGATTTCAAATACACAACACAGTATTGAGTAGATTGCTCTGTGAATTATTAATCATAAAGAAAATGCAAGTCCCACTGCAAACTGCAGTCTCTTAAAGGTAAAGGCCAGATCTGTCGGAAATAATGGGTATTCGTCGGATGTACTCTGTTTCATTCTCTTCCTTTCCTTGTAGCTTTTTAGATATATATTGCTTCTTCCTACAGCGGTGTGAGCTTCTCATTTCAAAGTTGCTTCAAGGTTTTCAACAGCAGTGTCATCTTTCAGGAATTTTCTTAAGCCTGACGTGATGCCTGACGTGAAAAGTTTTTACCCATCGCAGTGTATATGATCTCATATTATATGTTGTACAATTATATAATGTTGTACAATTATATAATTTTTCAGGTATATATTCATTTGTATAAGTGCTTTATGTCTGAAAAATCTGTTGCGAATGTAATTATTAGTAAAGAAGTCATAGATTAAAACTTGGTGCGTGATGGGGCGGTTTTCCATGAACGTGACTGTTTAGGTGCTCGTATCTCATGAACTACGTGGCGTACTGTGATACAATTTAGAAGGTACATTTAACTATATGTGTGTACACTGTTTGTAAAATTTCTTGCGGGTACAATATGTAGTGTAGAAATTATAAATTTCAACGTTGTACCGAATGCCGTAGCTTTACTCCGTGAACAGCGGAAAAGTAGGAAGCGAGAAACTTTTTTCCTTTCATCATTTTGCTACGGTTGTCCGCAAGAAAAACTTTCCCAAAGGTTTGAAATTATGTTTAAAGTTTGTTGCTAGTCGCTAAGTGGTCTCCTTCTCAAATAGTGGACTGATAAAGTCACAGTATCACGTGCCGTAAGACGGGGAAGTTTTTATTGTTTATGACGTCATATCTCCTGAACTATCGTTCCTATCGCAAACTCTTTTCTTACCTGACGTCTACTACCTATAAACTCCATTCCAGCCAATTGTCAGCTTCATAGGTGAAGTAGTTTTCGTGTTTAGTCAGTCAGTGAGCGAGTGAGGGAGGGAGTGTAGGATTGAGTGTCTTTTCGCTTTTATATAAATAGAGATGAATTGTGCATAGGATATTTTATGCATCTGTGTCATTGTATTCTGGCGAAAATTATTCAATGAAATATACGCTTTTATGAAAAATCAATGGACGGAAAACTCACCGATGTGAAATTTGTGCTCCAAATTGAAGTAAAATTTCGGTTATTACATTATTTGTTTGATATTCTGCTTATAATATTCTTGAAAGAATGTCGTGAATATTTACAGCGTTGAGTGTTATGTAATAACAAATTAATATTCAGTATTGTACCTAGATATCGTTTTGCATGCAGTGATTACGGATTTTTAAAAGGAGAAGTTAATTAATATGAGAGTAGAACAGGTGAAGACAGTAATACACCTTTGCGACATTTTTTCTCAGCGTAACAGCTATGGGACCTAGAACAGATATAAATTAATATTTAAAATCTTTAATACTAAAGCTTTAAATACTTTGATACTGTAAATTTCAAAAAGTCTGTAATTACAAAAGAATGACCAAATTGTACAGGCCACTTCTAATGTTTGAAATGCCGCAATTTTATTACATTCAAAATTGCACTTCTGCTTTTCGAAAACCTATAGTTCTCAAACGGAAACATCGAGGGGAGATGGGTAAGGGTTCTCTGATGTGGAAGAGATACTTTATTGACTGCTCTCTTTTTCAACCTTTGACGAATTTCACTATGAGCCGACTGTAAGAACACTACCCGTCTTGGACTACCTAGGCGTTGCACGGTATCTGTGCAGTGTGTTTCCATTGCAAGAAATCTGCCACGCTACATGTTGCACGTCATTTTTCGGTACATTTATCCGAAAGTAGTTGGAATGGAAAATGTCTGCAACATGTGGTGGAAAACGTGGCGGGAACAGAAATTTGGCAAATTACTGGGGCGCACAACATGTGCCGCAGCTTGTGGTACGAATAATAGAAACACACTACAATATTTCCCTGGGACCTACACATGCGGTGTGGGCAGTACAGTCTATAATCGCAATTCACGCCCTTCCAGTACAACCTCAAATGTGCTTTCTTGTTTGTAATCGTGATATTTGAGTCTTTTGTTGGTGACTGTTTTCATGGAGTAGTGTAGATGTGAAGGAGCGAAGCTTACTGAAATACATATACAGAAGGCGGTACTGTGAAATATAACAAATCCAAGCCACAATAATAATAGGACTACAAAAGACGCCCTGCAACGCATTTATGGTATTATGTAATGCTCTGCTGAAGAGCTTCGGAAGAAACTTCACTCACTGCGAAATCCATACCTGATAGTGAAAACGAGAATGGAAAAAGCAGGTCAAGTGGTGATAGTGCTAAGGACATTTACGTTTTGTCAACAGCCAGTGAACGAGTTGTACACCCAAGCACACTAAACCTGGTGAGAAAATAACTGATCTAAAATATTTCTTTAGATTATATTTATATGCAGTGCATAACTAGATGTAATTGCAAATGCAGTTAATTTTTCAGGGAGCTACTTTTATCCCTAGTAAACATGTTTGTCTGAGTCTGTAAAAGAAGTAAACGATAAATTTAGTAATATAATTTTATGACACTGATATGTAATTATCATAAATAAGGATATCTAAGTTGCCACAACAGTGACAGAGTGTAAAAAAGTGAACAAATTCTTGTCGGACAAATATTCCAAAATGTTCTGCTTTTTATCTCTGAGAAAGAGTTCTTCCGTAAAAAGTAATGCAAATAAGCGCAGTGAAGCGTAACCAATCTAGCTGTTTCTAGCTACCGTAGCTTTGGTTATTGGAGTATGCAAAACACGCTGCTCATTATATCTAAAACGTTTCCAATTACCTTCCTTGCTTTAGAATGTCTCCAATTATGAGCACTTTCTATCGAATCTTTATTATGTCTTCCCGCAAATCGCTTCATAATACGATCAAAGCAAATGCACCGTCAGCAACTTTTACAAAGGGCATATCCACATCGCTTTCTGATAAAGATCGTTTACGTGCTATTTCCAGTGTGTTTTGAAACACAGCAGCATATAATTCTGTGACGAAAAATACACCTGTATTACACTACCGTCCTTGAACACGTATGTCCACATACAAAAATATTGTAATTTTCGTTACACAACGCCATGAACACAATTCTGAAAGTTAATTTATAAATATCGTATATACTACCACTGTTTACAGTGGCGTGAAGACCGTGTTACCATTAGAGTTGCAGATAAAATATCGAGAGTGCATTTGGGAATAAATTCCTTTGATGACAAATTCCTATTCTTTTTCCTCGGGTAATGCCTAAAATGTAATGCACTGTGGCTAAATTATTATACAAGTATAAAAACATAAAAGCTATTGATTTATTTACTTCCAGTTGTCACTACACAATAAGAAACTGTAATAGCTAAAAACACAAAAATATAAGTTACTGTTAGTACATATGGTCCTAGTGGCTTATATTTTCCTTATAATAACAATAATTGGTAAATGCCAAAATTTGTTTGTTATTAATCTCATTTTTTTACTCTGTAAAACTCGCCTCGATCTGGTCTAGAGGAGAACGATCGTGACGATATTACTAACAGAAAATGTAAGCGATAATAGAGAGCCTAAAATATCAGTAAATAGTGCAGTATCAGATCCTGCTAATATTAAAGTCACCGGAATTTCTTTTCTCTAGAAAACTTCTAAACCACCATCTCTGACGTTTTCGCCTTCTTTCACGGGTCACACTATGCGCCCTCCGTAGGCAGGAAATCCGAAGTAACTGAGCTGTCTATAATCGCTCAAAATCGATAAAACGTCTAAGAAACACTGGTAAACACTGTATCTGATTCACTGACCAAGCAGGCATGCAATACAGACACCTATAAAAATATTACTGGTTTCGCAGGATATTGGAAACAGTTGGCAAAATGACACACAACATGTGCCAACCTCATATGCTAAATGTTCCTGGAACTTGCCTGAAGGCAAATGTACCTTAAGAGAGTCAACGCCGGGGGAGGCATGAGCAGGACGGTATGGCGTCAGTGAGTGATCGGAGGGTGGGGTAAAAAAAAAAAAAAAAAAAAAAAAAAAGTATCCAAGGTTCTCGGGTGTACAGCCGGATCCGATCGTCGAAGTTCCACGATATTTCGGCGAATAACCGCTCCGCCATCATCAGGTGGTGCTGATGGAATGATCTGTCTGCTCACGCTCACGCTCACGCTTCTCTTGACGGACCTCGACCTTGGTCCGATGGGTTGCAGGCTAAGCATTACTGCTGTTCCTGCGGTACCTGAAACATATGAAAAACAAATTAGTGGCCTGACTGGAGGAAGGGTCTTAGTGTGTCAGCTGGTGACGGAGTGTGGTTTCTTCCACGGTTGCTACGAGATTATAAGATTAATCCCGTAGCAGGTCAGGCCAACGAGTCGTTGGCCTGAAGTGTGGTTGTGTCCCAAGGTCCCGGACGAGCCGGTTTTGGGACTGCTGAGACTTCTCATAGAAGTTCCTGGCGGTGGCGCGGAACCTCTCCCGGAGGGGCAAGATGCCGACTTCGTCGTGAAGTCGGGCGGTGGGGTACCGCTTCGGAAGATGCAGGGCAGTCTTCAGGGCGCGGTTCTGGATCCTCTGCAGCGACTCGATGTGGAGGTCTGCGGCGTTTCCAAATACTGGGGACGCGTACTCGAGCACTGGGCGAACCAGTGACAAGTACATCGTGATCCCATGTTCCGGCGGCAGCGACGACTGCGGGTTAAGCAGCGGATAAATTACGCGTAATCGCGCAATGGCTCTCTGTCTTACATCACTGACGTGATGTTTCCAGGTGAGCCTTTGATCTAGGGTAACCCCTAGGTATTTCGCCGTCGTGCTCCAGGGGATGGGAGCCCCCAGAATTTCGATCGGCGGTAGCCCAATTGGCACACGTCTTCTAGTGAAGACGACTGCCTGGCTTTTCGCGGCGTTGAATTTCAACCGCCACTTAGTAGCCCATGCCCCCAGGACGTCGCAACCAGCTTGCAGGCGGCGTCGCATCGTGTGCGCGTTCATGCTGCGGGTGAACAGCGCTGTATCGTCGGCGTAGGGTGCCAATTCTACGCGTGGTACCCGCGGTGCGTCGGCAGTGTACAAAGAGTACAGCAGGGGGCCGAGAACCGACCCCTGTGGCACTCCTGCACGTATCTGCCTTTCCGTCGATGTACCGTCTTCTGCCCTCACATGGAAGGTTCGTTCAGACAGGTACGACTGCAATAGTCTCCCATGAGACGTCGGAATGCCGTGCACAAAAAGTTTGTACACGAGGCCGTCGTGCCAGACGGAGTCGAACGCGCGGGAGACGTCAAGGAACACTGCCCCAAGGAATTCCCTTGTTTCCAGTGCCCGCATTGCCGGCTCGACCAGCCGGAGTAGCTGGTGTGTGGTGGAATGGCCGGCGCGGAAACCGAACTGCTCGTCCGGTATGACGTTCTCGCGCGTGACGTGATCCAGCAGTCTCTTCACGTACAGCCTCTCGAAGACTTTCGAGAGGGACGACAGCAGGCTGATGGGCCGGTAGCTGGTAACCTGGCGCGGATCCTTGCCGGTTTTCAGGATTGCTACCACTTCCGCATGTTTCCATGCGTTGGGGAAGACTCCCGAGCGGAGAATCTCGTTAAACACGTCGGCAAGGAGCCGATGCGTTCCCTGAGGTAGGTTCGTCAGCAGGCGGTTAGTGATACCGTCGCTGCCTCCCGCCTTCCTCTGGTTCAACGAGCGAAGCTGCTTTGCAACCTCGTTCTCCGTGATCGGCTCGATGGCGTCGTCTTCTTCTCTGGCGGCGACGAACACTGGCAGCTGCTCGGCGACTCTGCGGGTGTGCTCCTCATCTATGACGTCTTCAACTGGCGTGAAGTTGGCCGCGAATGCGTCAGCCAGCGCGCTGGCCTTCGCGTCCGGGTCACTTGCGTAGTCGTCCCCGACCTGGAGGGGCGGAATGCGCTGGCGGCGGCGAAGGAAAGCCTTCGCGACTCTCCAGGCGCTTCCGTCGTCTGGATTGAGCGTTGACACGAGGTCTGCCCAATCCTGGTTCCGGTGGTTTTCAACTGCGGCCTTAATTTCCCGCCTCATGCGATTTAATCGGCGCTTCGTTTCTGGTTGGCGTGTAAGCTGCCATTCACGAAACAGTCGATTTTTGTCGCTGATGGCTGCCAGAATGTGGCGTGGGAGCTGTCGCGAGAAATCTCGCGGCTGGCGCGGCGGTCTCGGAGTTGCGTCTTCCGCGGCTCGCTGGATCGTCCTGGAGAGGAAGGCGAGGGTAGCGTCGGCCCCGGCCTCGGCGGGGTTTGGCGCTTCCTCGAGTGCGGCAAGCACTGCCTCTTGGTAGCGCTCTGCGTCCAAGTTCTTGTAGCTGGGACGCTGCTCTCGGAGGGATGCGCCGATCACGTCCAACTCGAAAATGACCGGTACATGGTCGGAGTTCAGGACGTTTCGTGTCTCAGCGGACGCAAAGCGGCCGATGCCCTTCATAAGGGCAATGTCGAGCACGTCGGGTTCCCCTCGGTCCGGGAAGTGCGTGGGGTCAAAAGGCCCCAGGCTAATTGCGCCGCAGCGATGCACGGCGCGGGAAAGTCGGCGCCCACTGACGTTGGTGACGCGAGAGTTCCACTCTGGGTGTTTCGCATTGAAGTCCCCAGCAATGAAAAGCCGCCCCTCCAGCGTCAGCAGGGTCTCGAAATCCGCTCCCACTAGTGGCCTGCCAGGCTGCCTGTATACCGACACGAAAAGAATCTTTCCGGCGGTAGTGTTCACGACTACTCCTGTCGTTTCCAGCGTCGGTGTCTCCGGAAGATGCACTCGATGATGCTGCAGCGACTTCTTCACGTAGATGGCAGTGCCACCCCCTTGGGTAAGCCTGTCATCTCGGTAGCAGCAGTAGTTTGCCGCTCGCACGTTTACCCCGGGTTTGAGGAAGGTCTCCTGTACTAGGCAGATGTCGACCGCCTCTTCCCGTAGGAGTAGGCGAAATTCGCCCTGCTGAGGATGGAGACTCCTCGCATTAAACGTGCAGATCGTCAATCCGTGGATATGGCCATTATCCATGGTGACTGCTGGGGTTGACGGCGTTGGCCTGGAGGGCCGCCGTTACTGCCTCCACGAGAACCGGGAGTTTCACCAGCAGCTGGTTCAGCGAGCGCAGAAGCGCGCTGAGCTCAGCGGTAGACATTTGGCTGCTTGCGGGGGCCGCGGCGGAGATAGCGTCGGCGGCGGCGATGACTTCGGCGGCGGGAGCTGCCGGCTGGGCGGTCGCAACACGCACCTCATGCGTGGGCGCAGGCTGTCCTGCGGCGGTGACGGCTTCGGGCTGCTGCTTGCGGCCGGGCGGCCGCTGGCGGGGTTTCCGCACCGCAGCCGCGGGCGCCGGCATGCCGGAGTCCGCTGCTGCAGGCGTTTGCCGGTCCGAACGGCCGCCTTCGGCTGCTGGCTGGGCGGTGGTGGCTGGCTTCCTTCCGCGGGCGACGTCCGCGAAGCTGCGGCCGGGAACTACGGGGTTTGGGCGCTTTCCCTTCTTGAAGGCGCGGCAGCCCCTGTAGCTCGCGACGTGGTCTTCGTTGCAATTGCAACAAAGCGAAGGGTCGTCCCTGCCCTTCTGGCACTCCCGGGACGGGTGATTGCCGGCACACTTCGAGCACCGGGTTGGCATGGTGCAGTATTTTGCCACGTGGTCGAAACCCTGGCAACGGTAGCACTGCGCCCGCTTGCTCTTGGCGCGCAATGGCTCCACCTTGACGGAGAGATCTCCGATCCTCTCCAGCTGGAAAATCTTGCGGTTATCGGCGTTGTCCACCAGGATAACGCAGAACAGCGGCATCACGCGGCGCGTCCTTGGGGACTTCATGGCACCAACGTGCCTGGTGACGAAGCCCTCTTCCCTGAGTAAGTCACTCAGGTATTGTGGGTCCATTTTAAGTGGCAGGCGGCGGAGAACAACCTTAAGTTGCTTCAGCCTGTCCGCATTGTGGGTGAAGCACCCCCATTGCTCCTTGGCAGCCAGTTCCATCACCTGGTCGTACTCCTCGCGAGTGTCGACCTGGACGACGTACTGGTTGCCGCTCTTCGTCCTGAGACGTGGTTGGCTGACGACTTCCTTCACCTTCTTATGGAAGACCTGGTAGTCGCCGTCCCATAATACCGTGATCGGCGGCGGTCGGGGCGGTTTCTTTGCCGCTGGCGTCGTCCCGGCCCTTTCCGATTCCGTCACTTCCGGGAGTGACCCGAAAGCGTTGCCGGTCTGCAGCTCGGCTGGCGTGATCTGCCGGAATTCGCTGGGCCTGGCGGTGTGCCGCCGCGGTGGAGCGATGAAACCATCGCTGTCCGGCTGGCGCGGAGACGTCGTCTTCTTGCGCCGCGTCCTCTTCTTTAGCGCCCTCTGGCGCGAGTTTGCCGGGGGAGAGGCGGCGTCCTCCATGGAGGCGGCAGGCCGCTTCCTAGAGTTTTGCCGTACCTCCTTCGCCTCCCCTGAGTCGGGGAGGTTTGAAACGGCCCCCTTCTGGCGGTCCGCTGGAGCAGGGGCAATCGCCCTTGCCAAGCTGGCTGGCGCGGCCGCAATTGCGGGCGCTACAGCTGTA
The DNA here is from genome assembly GCA_026315105.1 of Locusta migratoria. Classification (NCBI taxonomy): domain Eukaryota; kingdom Metazoa; phylum Arthropoda; class Insecta; order Orthoptera; family Acrididae; genus Locusta; species Locusta migratoria. The sequence continues at coordinate 513,931,222 of CM048755.1, forward strand.
CCGGTAGGCACAGGGGAGGGCAGGATGACGATCCTGGACCCAGTGGCCGCGGACGTCGTTCCTGCCAACAGGCAGTGCTGCACAGAGGACGTCAAGCCCTCTGGAGCGATTGCTGTCGGGGCCGCTACCTCGCTCCGAGGTGGCGGGACGGAGAAGACCGTGACGGTCTTTTGCGGGTCGGTCGCAGGTGCGCCGACACCGACAACACTGAGCTCGTCGACAGACGAGCTCGGCCTCAGCACTGCGGCTGGGGGGCGCGCACTCCTCCTCTCAGATTCGGAGCGATAACGGGGGGTTACGGCCCGTGGCCGCAGGGGATCCCCTTCCCGGCCAGGTTTCGCCCCCCTCCTTATCTCGTCGGTACGAGACCTCCTGTGCTTTGCCTCTGACATGGCTGTTCCCAATCGACAACGACAATTTTGCTTCTTTGCGAGACAACGACAACTTGCTCGTTCGGAAACGGGAATTGCCAGCCAGAATGCACCTACACAGGTTCCCTATGGCTCAGAGTCCTGCTGAATAACCTCACGCAGAATACTGAGCGAATTCTAGCGCTGAAAAGCACTGAAAAAGTTGCTGACGTAGACGACGGCGATCCCAGGTGGGATGGCAGTCAGCCAGACAGCGCAGTACCGCCGGCGAGAGCGTACACAAAGCGCCCGCTCACGCCAAGGTCACAGCGCGAGAGCGCAGCAGAGCAGGTAGCGGAGGTCTGAACCGGTCCGCTGCCGACTCGCTACTGAACAACAACAACCAACCAACAACCAATCTGTCTGCTCTCTGTCCGTGGTATTTATACCTGCCGGGTCCAAACTCGTTTCCCTGCGCCGGCGGCCGGCCGTGCGCCGGGTGGTGGGGGAAGCCGCGGCGGCGTCGGGTGGTGGGGGGCGCAGTTCATCTCCAGTGGCCGTGGCGGATGGATCTCGCGTCCGCGCGCACCGTTGCTCCATGGTGGTGCTTAAGATTGGTTTCCAGGCCTTGCTAAGCTGGAATCCGGTGTCCCTGTTGATGAGGTCGTTCGTGACCCGTATTTCTATGGCCTCCTTGAAGACGCTGTCCCAATAGGTGTTTGTGGAGGCCAGGATTTCCGTCTCCTCGTAGTTAGCGCTGTGGCCAGTGTTGATGCAGTGCTCTGCTAAGGCCGACTGGCTAGGTTGGCATAAACGGGTGTGGCGTTGATGTTCTTTGCATCGGTCCTCGACAGTACGAACTGTTTGGCCGATGTAGGATTTGCCACAGCTGCATGGGATCTTGTAAATCGCCGAAATATCGTGGAACTCCGACGATCGGATTCGGCTGTACACCCGAGAACCTTGGAAACAGCACATACGCCGGGAAAGCCTCAGATCACAAAAAAAAGTAGTTCAAATGTTTGTAAATCTATCGGACCAGACTGCGTGGTCATTAGTCCGTAGTTTACAAACTACTTAAACCCAGGTAAACCGCGCGCTCCGCAGCGAGACGCTTTAGACCGCTCGGCTACGTCGCGGCGTAAAAGTAAAATAAAGTCGTATGGTATGAATGGCTGGGAGACCCCGAAGGGCACCCGCAGACACGTTTTCTTCGCGAAGTGTGAGTACAGTCTGCTGAAGTCTCCATGTTAATTGTAGGTGACTGTAATGGGTGCGTGTGTAGTGTAGTGTCGTATTCGTGGTGGAGATGCTGGGAGAAGGGAGAGGATGAAACCCGGTGCTACTCCTCTCGAATAGCACGAAATGGGCCGCCGAGCTTAACGTCCCCATCCAACGGACGGATCACCATCAACAGTGTCCCATGCGGAGGGTGGGGTAAGCTCTGGAGACACAGACATGAGAAGCGCCGATGCTAAAGCTGAGACTGCGGACATGAAGTATTGTATATGGGGTTGAAAGCAGACAAATTTAATTTATTGAGATGAGCGACTGATAATTCTAAATAGAGTATTGTTTTATCATCATGTATGGGGTCAGAGACGGCATAATTTTTTCCAGAAATCGAGAAAAGAAACACTCGTAGCTGCGTCTTATGTGCCAACGTGGTAAACTCTTTTCGCCGGGAGCAAAATACCGAAATGGTAAAGTCTACTTCTATCACCAGGTTAACAACTTGATTTCAAGAATTCAAAATTGCAGTCTGTCATCGTCCACGTTTCCACAAAACACCTAAGTACAAGAGACTAAATCTGGAATTCCAACTAGTATCATCCTGTCGAAAGTTTCGTAACTTACACTATGCATAGTCCACCAGAGTGCATTTCAGACTTGCTTTCTATCTGTCTTTATATCAGTTACCTCGTGAGTGTACCAGTCACTAGCGTACAAACATCTAATTCCATGTGCCTCCTGGCGATCCACGTCAATCGTTACTTTCAATAAACGTTTGCAATAGCCATTTGACACCATTGTACACACACAAGCGCAACACACAATACATCTACCATCTTCTGGTTTCGTAGTGTGTAAACTAGGTGCTATATTCTTCATAGATAACTGAGACATTTGAGAAAGAATATTAAAACCATGTAACAAAGATCTAATAACAACTATGCTACAAAAACACTCGTTTTTCGCGTAGGACAACAACGTGATTTTATTCTAACCTGTTTTGGTGAATTTCCACATCGCACAAAGAAGGCACGTTTCCTTTTGTGTCAGAAATAGGTGCAGACAGAACAATTTTTCGAGGTACGTCACCCTACATCACGCCCTTCATACCATCCAATATCCGGGAAACGGTTGTCACTTCCTGCAATCCGTGTACTCTATAAAAAATACATGTGCCTAATCTACCTGCTAAGCGCAATGTTACAAGAGTAGAATCGTGGCGCACATCTCAATTTTCGCACACTTGGTCTTTAATACACTACTTGAGGGTAAGTGGGGTACATTGGACCGGAGAAAATAAAGACATTTAGTGTACACATCGGCCTTTTTTTACGGGGAGCGGAGAGTGCAATTCGTTAATTACAGAACTTCGGACAGATGCACAACGAAGAAACGACTTACTTCGACTTCCTCTTCAACGGCCTTGAGGCTACTGTGGAGGGCAGAGTGCTGACACGCACTCAGAGAGAAGGGGAGGGAGGAGAAGGGGGTCGCCCCGGTCCAAAAGACCGGTGTACGTGTTAAAGGTTAAACCGAGAGTTACGTAACATTGACAGAACCATACAGTCGACGACCTTAACTTAGAACTACCGTTTTTTACGCAATTCCATGTTCTCTCACTAGACTGGGCATCAGCAAGTTACTACAGACAAAGACCTCTCCAGTATGAACCCAGATCCACCTAACACCAACCTCCACACACTTTCACAAATTCTCTCGCCCTACACTGCTCGTAACCAAGCTACAGCAGACATGGAACACATCCTTCCGTGTATACTGCAGATCCCAAATCAGCGAAAACTCTCGCAAAAATGTATGATTGTGGGACATTGTATTTACGTGAACTTTTGTTGCTATCGATAACCGTCAACCCCATTCTGACAATGCTTACAATGGATCATTCTCTCTGCAGTTCCAAAGTACTGATTAGACGCTATTCATCCCTCTGAACACACAATTCCGTACTAGCAGTATCCAGTTGAAAGATCCAGTAACTCTCGGTATGAACATATAACAACTGCACTTACGTATGATTCTCGACACACAACTCGTTACTCTCTAGAAAGACATATTTCACTCAATATTGTCGTCTATGGTTGTGTGGAACCTGGACTGTATCTTATGCTAATTCCCACTGACTTCAATATAAGACATAGAAGATAGTCGTATTATTAAACAATGGCTAGATAACCGAGTCTCTTCCAATGCTGGAACACATTATCTGGTTTTGGATTCATTTTCAATCACCAACGAGATCGCTTTGTAATTCTAATAAAACATGCAATGGTAACCACCATTCCACATGGCGCAACGTGCCTTGTTGACCCATTCACTAAATGGTTTTGTGAGCGAATTTTGCACGATAACATTGATATTCAGATTCGAAACCTTATTAGCAGCCTTTATGCATTCATCCCTAATCGGAGCAGTGCGCCAATATTGAACAACATTATCAGGAAATCCTGGAAGAAAGCTTCATTTACAGATGCATTTGATAGTTTTGATGCTCCAGACAGTGTTATTTTGAATACCGAAGACTCAGTTTGCTCAATACCCAATTGCAGGACTGCATCATTTATCCACTGCACACTTTTACAGTTGTATTTGTGTTTAAGATATTTATATACCAAGACACACAAACATGTTACATAACAGGTACGTATGGCTAAATGGAATAAGTAATTAAATATTAAAAATCATTCTATTTTACTGGTACTTGTTCATTGTTGTACAACTACCTATAAGGCTGATCAAAATATATAATTACACTTATGGATACTTAAAATTGGTTTAGTAATAAATCAATACACATTACGTTTCCACTCTAATGAATATTATTTTAGTATCGGTGAGACACTTTGCTAATTAAGTTTGTAAAAGCCAATTACAGCATCCTCTAATCTTATTAGCCGGCCGCTGTGGCCGAGGGGACTGAGGCGCTCCAGTCACGGTCTGCACGGCCACTACGGTCGGGGGTTCGAATCCCCCCTCGGGCATGGATATTTGTGCCGTCCTAGTTCGTAAGTAGTTCATAAGTAGTTTGTAAGTTTAGGGACTGATGACCCCGTAGTTAAGTCCCTTAAGCTATACAAACATTTGAACATTAATCTTGTTACCGCTATATTATCTACCTGATACATTCCTTCCCACATCTTTGCATCAAATATTGCCTGACAACAAATCATTTTTCCCACTTCTCCAGTAGCTCCTTTAAGATCAGATACAGACAAACTTCCAATTTCTACTCCCAAATAATAACAATTCATAAAAAAACACTTCTGATTTTTGCACAAAAATGTATGTTTGTATCTCTGACATATCCCGGCTGGAGAATTTTGGAACACGGTTTACGTTTGAGTATTATGACATTTCTGAAGGCTGGATATCTGTTCTGTAGGATTCAAGGTAGAATCCAAAAGAAACGATCATGTGAAACCCAGCTCGTCGATATATATCCATGAGACCAAGAGGACAGTATATAAATGCTACGAAGTAGATGCAGATTTCTTGACTTTCGCAAGGCATTCGATACCATTCCTCACTGCCTCCTGATGAACAGTGATGGAATAGCAGGCAGCAGTGTGAAACTGTGAATAGAAAGACTTTCTAGTAAACAGATCATAGCAAAGGCAGCATGTCTTTTTTAACGAAGAGAAGTCTTGAGGCGTCACTGCTGTTTCTGGCGTGCTTCATGGGAGTGTTATAGGACCGCTGGTTTTCATACACACATCTTAGGTTCAGTGAGACTTTTGTTGATGATACTGAAGTACACCGAGAAACCTTAACAATGGAATAAGGTAGAGAAATGCTCGGGGATATGCAGCACAGGACAATTGACACTCAACATAAACAAATGTTGAGTTCTCAGTTTAGAAAGAGCCTTTATTATATGATTACGCAAAACCAGGACAAACATTGGACATTTCATTCCATTCCATGATGGTGGTGGCGGCTGATGCAGCAACACTGGTGAATAATTAAATAATCAGCAACCGACACTGCGAATTATTTAACAAACACTGGAATCAGTGATTTCCATAAATATCTGGGAGTAGACAAAAGGAGCAATTAGAAATGGAACAACCATATAAAATTAATAGTGGGTAAGGAAGATGCCAGACTGAGGAAGTGCAATCCGTTAACAAAGGACACGTGTGACAAAAGACTCGTTCGGCCGGCACTTGAGTATTTCTCATCAGTGAGGGATCCGTACCAGGTAGCGTAGATAGATGACATAGAGATCCAACGGGGAATATTCTGCTTCGTTACGGCCTGATGAAGCAGGCGATAAAGGGTCACAGAAATTATTAGGAAACTTCTATGGCAGACACTACAAAAGTAACGTTCTGTATCGTGGTTCGGGCTTCTGGCGAAGTTCCGAGAGCAGAATACGTTTCCTGAGAAATTAAACAGTATAGTGTTTCCTCCTACGTACATCTCCTGAAATGGCCACAAGGTTAAAATCAGATTGATTACAGCCTACATGGAGGCATACAATCAAACGTTTTCTCTATGAACCACGCGTGACTGGAATATGAGGAAGAAAAGTAACCTCCGCAACACACCGCGAGGTGGCTTGCAGAATAAGAATGTAGGTGAAGGTGTAGAAGTTAAGTTCCTGAATCTATTAACGTCGTCGTTTTAAGACATTCACTTATGTATTTACCACCAATACTACCACTGCTTTGTTATCGAATACCAGTTACTAGTCTATTAATTATTCTTGCTAATTCCTTCAGTCGTCCTTAATTTATAACGTTACATTTCCCTTTGTAGTTTTAATATTTGTTAGAGGCTCTTTCGTGTACGTTTTAGGCTGGATTACTCTTGGAACTACTACCTGTAGTCCGTCTGCTCATTTCGCAGCTGATCTACATTTCGCCTGCGCCGCCATTAATCATACACGCTTCAGAGCGTTCCGTGCCCTTCTACACGGCTTCCGTTATGCCACCCTTCTCCGTAGCCTCTTTCCTCGTATTCGCTCGTTCCGCTCCCTTCTCATCATATTTCATTGCATCTCTGCTCCTGGTAGCCTCCATGCTCGTACCAGCCACGCCCTCTACCTCTCTGGCTTCAACATCATTTCTTGGTTCTGCTTATATACTGTACAGGTGCTCGTCTGGCTTCACCAAACCAATCCCTATTACCTAGGTGTGTCGCCAGCATCTCTTGTCTTTCCAGTTGCATACATATCGTTCGCGCATATGCTACTTACTCTAGCAGTGTTAACGTTAAATCGCTACAGATACCTCGTGGCAGTCGCTGTACATCCTATCGTACTTTAGACCTTCCACCGTATGTTCGTATGAGGTATCTTAACATCAGTTTTTCTCAAGTATCTTTCTTACAGTTTTAGAATACGTGTCATCCATTCTCCTGTTGTATAGGTATTCGGTAGGACTTTGGGTCAAATCCATCTCCAACAATCCTTCTAAGTTCAAATGTCTGTAATTCTATGGGACCAAACTACGTAGGTCATCAGTCCCTAGACTTACAAACTACTGAAACTAAGTTAAACTAACCCGAGGACAACACACACATCCATGCCCGAGGGAGGATTCGAACCTCCGACGCGGGAGGCCGCGCGATCTGTAACGTGGCGCTCCAGACGGTTCGGCTACTCCCACGTGGCTTACATTTACTGTACTGTGATTTCCTTAAATCACTAAACAAAAGTGCTGGGAAGGTTCCTTTGAGAGTGGAGGGCGATTTATTTCCATATTCTTAACCAAAAATCCAAGTGTGAGTTATGTTCGTATTGACCTCGTTGTCAACGGGACATTAAAGCTTTAATTTCCTTCCCTCCTGTTACATGGATCGTTAGTAATTGATATGAGAATGTCAATTTGTACAACTGCTCCGCCGAGCCATAATTGTATTGCTCAAAGAGTATTTGAGGGTACAGCTATGAAATTATCATATGAATAACTCCTGCCCCAACCCTCCGACGGGTCAACTGACGGACCTTGCCATAATTTATGTATAAAATCAGCATAAGAAATGATCTATCATCTGTCACGGCAATATGAATGGCGTGCATTTTGTAGTAGTATCCTGCCTATTACACTAGGTTCGCGTCTCTCCACACTCCTCCAATGGGTCAGTTGCTGAGCTGAGCCGTAATTTATGTATCAAAATAGAGCATGAATCACCAGTGAACTGGTTGCTGTTCATACAAAGAGTGAACATATTTTACACACCTGCTTCGCATCTCTCCCTACCCCACTGACTCCCCAAATTGCTACAGATATACACTGAAATCTTGCCGGTTATACAATAGGGTAATTCATACAACGGTTTTTAGGCGTATTTGGCGTCTTAAGGTATTATTTCCTCGACCTCCCAACGAGATAATCTGATCACCGTGGGGACAGCTATTAATGTCCCACGTCGAGATATCCAACGTCTATAATCGCATTGTGTATACCTAACAATCGCCGTTAGTCCATAGTCACTACAATCACAAAGCAACTTATATTTAACCATATATTTCCATATCAATCCACATCAATCGTTGCTAACTACAAATATCCAAAAGACAAAATCGCCTACGAACAATCCCAGCCCACAATACATGAATCACTTTCGGGTTTCGTAGCGTCTAAGATTTGGTAACAACTACATTAGCATTACAGACAAATAATAACTTCGTTTTGCGCTTGAGACGTCAACTTGATTATATTTTAACCCATATTGCTGAATCTCAACATCGTCCAGGTAAAGAAAACCAACTTCCTTTAGAGTCAAAAGAGCCCACACTAAAACAGGTGCAGACAGAAAAATTTGAAAAGGTAAATTGCCATACATTTCGTCTCATTTGCCATCCGAAAAACGGTTCGCACTCGCACAATCTGAAATCCATGTGACTGAGCAATACATGTCGGCCTACTACAAACGTTTTTACTCACATACGCGATCTCTTGTTATAATACATGCAATCAACTTACTGCAGACAATAACCTAAGAAGTATAAGTACAGTTACATCTAAACATCTTATACCCACTTCCGCTTATTTCCACCGCTTCTATGGCACTATACTACAATTATCAACTACCAGCCTCCATCAAACTCATCATTAACAAACGAAAACCATCTACGTATACTGCCGAACACAATACAGTGAAAATTATCGCTTTAAAAAGTAGAAGACATTGTATTTACGTCACCCTTTTCGCAGCTATTGATAACCCATAGCCGCGGTGGAGTAGAAGAAAGGTCTAAGGTGCCACGCTGCGGAGCGCGCGGTTGCTCGCCGTCGGAGGTTCGAGTCCTCCCTGGGGCATGGGTGTGTGTGGAGGGGGGGGGCGGGGTTGTCCTTAGGTTAGTTTACCTTAGTTTAAGTAGTTTTTAAGCTACGGACTGATGACCACGCAGTTTGGTCTGATAGATTTACAAACATTTCAACATTTGATAACCGATAACCACCCACACCCATATACATAAACATTTTCGAAGCTATTGATAATCGATAACCACCCATTCTGGGAATGCTTTGTGTGATTCCCCCTATCAGCATTTAATGAAGTTTTGATCAGTCGCAAAAATGTCCAAATGTTTGTATAGCTAAACTTACAAACTACTTATGAACTAGCTAACACTAAGGACGGCACAAATATCCATGCCCGAGGGGGGATTCGAACCCCGGACCGTAGAGGCCGTGCAGACCGTCACTGGAGCGCCTCAGTCTCCTTTTTTTTTTTTTTTTTTTTTTTTTTTTTTACAAAACTTGTACAGCTACATGAGGTCGGCGGCAGGCGTCTGGCCGCCCACAAAACCCACCGTTACCATATGCACTAGACTGCTTTTTTTTTTTTTTTTTTTTTTTTTTAAATGCAACTGTTTAAAAAAAATCTAGGAATAAACAGCAATATCCATTGCAAAACAGAAACAAAAGTACTCTTCTTTAAAAGGAAACAACGCCTGACCGCGTTTAAGCAGTGTACACACACTACTACAGATTAACGAAACGAAACAAAACTTGTAGAGAGGAGGGAGCTGCGCGCTGCCGCGGCTACAGGAGGCCGGCGGCAGGCGTCTGGCCGCCCACACAACCCACCGTTACTATATGCACTAGACTGCTTTTTCTTTTTTTCTTTTTTTTTTTTTTTTCTTTTTTTTTTAGTCTCCTCGGCCACCGCGGCCGGCTGATCAGTCGCTATCATACAATATATAACAGCAACATCCTGTTGAAAGATCCAGTAACTCTCAGTTTGAACATTTAACAACATACGCTCGCAACTTCTTATGATCCTCAACACACCTCTTTACTTTTCATAAACGTACGTGACACTCAAGAGTTTTATCTATCATTTCAGGTTTTGTGGAGAATTAACGGCATGTTGGCCTCATCGTCATAATCTTCATCGTAAAGCGGTGACCTTACGAGATAATATCAATACCGTCTTTGAAAGATCCTATAACTTACTCCACTGAAATGTCGTCAACATGTCATATTTCCGAGTCGCTATCTTCCCACTCTGAGCTTTGCCTTTTACGTTAAACAGTCACATGTGCAGAAAAATCCAATCGCTCAAACTACTCACATTATATCAGACACCTTCTGGCATCTAAGCACATCACACACTTCAGTTCGATGATGCATTAGTCATTACTGACCATAATCATTGTAATACACATCAGGATTTCACTTATAACACCGCCTATATATTTTCTAAGTACTCCATATTCCTGCTCAGTTGGGTGACTCTATGCATTTAGTAAAGTCCATTTGGAAAATTAAGTAAGTTAAAAAACATAGGACCCACGGTGTGGCACATTTATTCAAAGTAAATATTCATCTCAACACCTGCAGATTGTTATTTTCTAGGAATCAAACAACTGCAATTGTTTCCACAAGACTCCTATCTATATAACATTTTTCACATTATTTAGAGACAGCCTGTGATGAAGCGATCCGATGTATTGTAATCTTTAGCTGACATTGATCTTAGAGAATGTTAACATCCATCTGAGAATTTCTGTAACATAGACAAAACCAAGCCCAATTTCTACAGCCATCCAACCATGTTTCGCTGGAGATTTCTTTAGATTCCCTACGTAACAGATCAACGTCTACCACAGCTAAAAGGCACTACTTCGATTCATTACAGTATTTCTAATAATTTTTATTAAAGTTCTGACCTGATCCACATAATCTGCAACAACCTCTGTAGGCGGCCATAGCAACAACCATGTTCAACCCAGTGACAGAGGCATCCTTGCAGCTGTCATTAACCTACAACAACCGGATTTTCTCCTGTCCCTTGATTTATCCATACACTGAACGCAGACAAGTTACTGTAAACGTCTGCTGTATAAACTAATTTATTTGATATACAAGGTGGTATAATGAAAGTTAAACTTTGAAAACATTGTAGAATTAACATCAATGGACAGAATAAAGCCAAATTGCAACGGAATACTATCGGAAATGAGGGAAAACCTATCGCAAAAGAAAAACAGTGTGAAAATTTATGTTTGTGTCAGAATATGTACCGGTAAATAAAAACACTTGCCATGTGCATACCTATTTGAGTATGTATGAACACGCCAGGTACACGGCTTTTCCTCATTTAGCGTCTGAGACTTTCGCCGTGACTGTGTCAATGCAGGTTCGCGCTCTGCGTGTAACTCTGTTTTACAAGAGTGATGACTGTGCACAAATCGCTCTGCAGACGTTCCGAACACTGAAGGGTTAAAGAAAAGGGCGTTGGTCCGAGAATGGAGTGGGTCTGGAGAAAATGACTCGGGAATCCGGAAAGATGGGTTACTTTTTTGTTCAACCTGTTAGACGGTGAAAATGAATTGATTCGACGTCAGTGGAAGAAGTGGACATAGTAATGCAGGAGCAGATGAGTGGTGGTGTACAAACATGCAGAATTGCCCGAACATAGGACAAACCTGAGAGCACGATGTGTAAAATCCTGCCTTCTTTGTAACCATAGATCCTGGTACACTATAACATAGAATGGCACTGCTTTTATTTGTCATCGAGAGTTAATGTCAAGTGACATGTTGCGAATATTTTATTGATTGACATGGATAAGGTAGCAGACAATGTATCAACTTAATGGGTCAGTTTGAGTTACTTACATGAAGACGGTTAGAAGCGCAACCGACAAAGTTATAACTATAATAAACGGCTGATGGTTGAGAATATGCATATCTTAAAGTAAAAAAATCGCACTGTCGTGTTTTGCGGCCCACTTTAAATTTGCCTGTAGTCTTATGATTTATTGCAAACATTTCGGTCAAAAGCAATAAAAATATAAATAATAAAAAATTATGGACGATACGATTACGACTCTACTATTGTGATAATATCTATGCACCCAACATGCAATATTCTTTCTGACCGTATTTTAACAAATAGATAAAATGATTTAATATCTGAGTTTAGCTTTGACAAACATACTCTTTTTTGAAATTCTACGTCTTTAAATTATTTTTTTAATATCTCTCCCACATTTTCATTATCTTTTTCCGTTAAAATATTATCACCTGTCTTGCTTGATAATTTGTTCTAAGTTTCTCTGCCTGTACTGGTTGCGCATGACTATATCCTGGAAGGAACGTAGCGTACATATGGCGTTCGGAAATTATCCACGTGACTTCCCTCGCCCAAAACCTTGCCTGAAACTCTGTTTTGCATACGCCGTATTGCATTTTGTGTTTGATGATTTTCTTATTACAACTCATGGAACGTCATTTCAAAGCAATGGCGCACTGAAAATTGTCAAAAATCCGTCGTTCTTAGGACAATGAATTATAAGCAAATGTTTAAAAATGGCATGTTAGTAGGTAACACCTGCCATCGATGGTAGGAGATTTATCGATTACTCTCGCAGCTGTTCGGCTTAGCGTAATGGGTGCCAAATTAGTTTCTGATGCACGAACATGTTAAATCAAATGTTCAAATGTTTGTAGAGCAATGCGCTCCGCCGCGGCACGAACATGTTAGACAGTGGTTCGAAACTTGTTGGGCGCGGTGACTCATCGCGCTGGGTCAAAGGGTTGCCGACGTGGTAGCTAAATGTTCAAATGTTTGTATAGCTTATGGGACTGAACTACGAGGTCTGTTAAAATATGTCGATATGTCGGCACAGGTGCCCCGCAGTAGGAAAAGGGGAGGAAGGGGAAGCGCGGCGAGAAAAGGGTGGGATAGGGTGAAGGAGGAGGGGGGGAGGTAGGTGCAAGGACTCACCGTAAGAAGGAGCTGGGAGAGGAAAGCTAAGCGTGCGAGGGGACAGGGATTGAAAGGGGGAGGAAGGGAGACGTACAATTACGGGGATGAACTAAGGATAAAAGGAGGGGTAGATGTCGGGACGGAGGGCGTTATCCGAGATTTTGCGCCAGTCACTAGAAAATTATTTTTATGCGGTTTTTGGCCTCAGGACAATTAAAATCCGATATTTCATGTCCGATGTGATATGACCTTCCGAGATGGATGGGCTTATGTAACTAACAGTATCACGCCTGTACACCAATGTACAGTTTCTTTAACGTCTTAGGTGTTGTTGTGTGATTCATTTGTAGTTGTATTGGACCAATATTAAATTATGATGCTTACAGCGCCATCTACTGATCAATTTTCACATTATTTATTTCTCTTCTTCCATACTTTATAGCCCTTCTCCGATAATATTCCGTTGCAATTTCACGTCATTCTGATCAGTGGTGTTATTTTTACGGCGTTTTGAAAACTGCGATCGCCTTTTGACAGCTCGAAATTTGAATGAAAATAACGGCTTAACCGTACATTTGACACGAAAATTGAATAAACAAAGTTGTAGAGGACAAATTCTCTACAAGTTTGCTCTCTTATATTTCTTTCATATCTTGCATCGTTTCAAATATATTTTCAAAAATAACGGTGATTTGACGATCTCTGACTGTCTGTCCATAACGTGTTTCCACTTTGTAGGTCGAACCGTTCAACCGATCGGCACCAAATTTTACAGACATAATAGTTAGTCGCCAGAGACCATAACCTTCCTTTTTCAAAATTTTCTGCCAAAATCTATGTAGGTAACACTAAAAAAATTCGGTTTGTTGTTGTTATGGTCTTCAGTCGGGAGACTGGTTTGATGCAGGTCTCCAGCCTGCTCTATCCTCAGCAAGCCTTTTCATCTCTTCATAAGAACGGCAAACCACATCCATTTGAATCTGCTTACTATATAAGTCTCTTGGTCTCCTTCTGAGATTCTTTTTCCGCACACTTCCCTCCAATGTTAAATTCACAATTCGTCGATGTCTAAGAATGTGTCCTACCACTCGCTTCCTGATTTTAGTCAAGGTATGCCAAAAATTCCTTTTTCTCCCCAATTTTGTTGAGTACCTCCTCATTAGTTACGCTATCCACCCACCAAATCTTCAGCATTCTTCTGTAGCATAACATTTCAAAAGCTTCTATCCTCTTCCTGTCTGAACTATTTATCGTCCAAGTTTCACTCCCGTACAAGGCAACACTCCACACAAATGCCTTTAGAAAAGACTTTCTTACACTTAAATTAATATTCGATGTTAGCAAATTTCTCTGTTTCAAAAAAGAGTTTCGTCCCATTGCCATTCTTCATTTTATTTCCTCTGTACTGCGACCCTCGTATGTTATTTTACTGCCCAAGTAACAAATCCATCTACCACCTTTATTGTTTCGTTACCAAATCTAATTCCTTCAGCATCGCCTGATATTCTAAGACTGCGTTCCATTGCCTTTGTTTTGCTCTTGTTAATATTCATTTTATACGTTCTCTTAAACACAGTGTCAATTCCATTCAATTGCTCTTCCAGGTACTTTGCTGTCTCTGACAGAATTACAATGTCATCAGCAAAACGAAACTTTTTTATATCTTCATTTTGAACGTAAATCCCTATCCAAAATTTTTCCTTGCTTTCCTTCACAGTTTGCTCGATGTACAAATTGCATAACATTGGAGAATGACTACAACCTGTCTTACTCCCTTCCCAACCAATGCTTCCCATTCATGCCCTTCGACTCTAATAACTGCGGTCTGCTTTTGTACAAGTTGTAAATAACCCTCCTTTTCCTGTATTTTACCTCTGATGAAATGAAAATTTGAAAGCGTGTATTCCATTCTACATTGTCAAAAGCTTTCTCGAAATGTACAAAAGCTAGAAATGTAGGTTTGCCTTTCCTTAATCTATCTTCTAAGACAAGTTGTAAAGTGAGTATTGCCTCCCGTGTTCCAACGTTCCTCCTGAATCCAAACTGATCTTCCCCGATGTCTGCTTCTACCAGCTTTTCCATTCTCCTGCAAATAATTCATGTTATAATTTCGCAACCATAACATATCAAACTGATGGTTCTGTAATATTCACACCTGTCTGCGCCTGATTTCTTTGGAATGGGGATTATTACATTTTTCTTAAAGTCTGAGATTATTTAGCCTATCTCTTCCATCTTCCATCTTACCCGCAAGGTGAAATAGTTTTGTCATGACAGGCTCTCCCAGAGACTACATTACCTCTGAGAGAATATCATTTACTCCAGACTTAGGTCTTTCCTGGTTCTGTCAAATTCATCTCTTAGTATAGTATCTCCTATTTCATCTTAATTTACTTCCTCTTCTCTTCCTACATCATTGTCTCTCAAATGTTCAAATGTCTGTAAATCTATCGGACCAAACTGCGTGGTCATCAGTCCGTAGTTTACAAACTACTTAAACCTAGGTAAACTAACCTACTTACAAACACACACACCCATGCCCCAGGGAGGACTCGAACCTTTACGGCGAGCAACCGCGCGTTCCGCAGCGAGGCGCCTTAGACCGCTCGGCTACTCCACTGCGGCCATTTGTCTCTCAGCTCATTTCCTTTGTAGAGCTCCTTTGTGTACTGTTTCCACCTTTCAGCTTTCCCTTCTTTGCTGAGAACTGGTTTTCCATCTGAGTTCTTAATATTCATAGAGCTGTTTTTCTTGTCCCCAAATAGGCAATGTCTACCTTTCCCCTTGTTATATATCCTGCTATAATCTTACGTTTGGCTTCTAGCCACTCCTACTTAGCTTTCTTGCACTTCCTGTCAATGTTAGTTCTCAGTCGTCTATACTCCATTTTGCATGCTACATTTACTGCATTTTTATATTTTCTCCTTTCATCAATTAAATTTAGTATTTCCTGTGATATCCATGGTTTTCTTGGGGTCTTACCTGTCTTTCTATTCGATCCTGTGCTGTGTTCACTGTTTCATCTCTCAAAGCTACCCATTCCTCTTCTACTATTTCATTTTCCCCTGTTTTTGTCAATTGATTGCCTAAAGTTGCCTCTGACATGCTCAAGAATTTCAGGTTCCTTCAATTTATCTCTCCTTATTTTCCTACCTTTCTGCAGTTTTTTTCAATTTTAGTCTACAGTTCATGACCAATGAGATATGGTCAGAGTCAATATCTGCTCCAGGATATGTCTTATAAGTTATGACCTGGTACCGAAATCTATGTCTTACCATTATGAAATGGTGCCTTGCGGTGTCCCCTAGCCTCTTCCACGTATACAAGCTTCTTTCATGATTCTTAAACCAAGTGTTTGTTACGATTACTTTATGTTCCGTGCAAAATTCTACCAGGCGGCTTCCTCTTTCATTCCTTCCGCCCAGACCATATTCACCTACTATCTTTCCTTCGCTTCCTTGTCCTACTACCGAATTCCAGTCTCCCATAACAAGTAAGTTTTCCTCTCCCTTAATTGTCTGAATAATTTCCTTTAGCTCCTCATATATTTCTCCGATCTCCTCATCATCAGCAGAGCTAGTTGGCATATAAACCTGTACTATTGTGGTCGGTGTCGGCATCGTATCTCTCTTGACTACGATAATGCGGTCACTGTGTTGGTCATAATAGTTTACCCGCATTCCTATTTTCTTATTCCTTATCAGACCTACTCTTGTAATATCCCCAACTGATTTTGTATTTATAATCCTGTACTCCCCTGACCAGAAATCCGGTTCCTCTTTCCACCGAACTTCACTAATCCTCACTATATCTAACTTCAACCTATCCATTTCGCTTTTTAAATTTTCTAGCTTCCCTACCAGATTTAGGGATATAACATTCCACGCTCCGATCCGTAGAATGCCAGTGTTGCCTTTCCTGACAGCGACAGCGACATGAGATAATCTGCAAATCACATTCAAATGCCCGGCAGAGGGTTCATTGAACCACCTTTATTCTATTTATCTCCCATTCCATTCTCGAATAGCGTGCGGGAAGAAAGAAGACCTGAATCTCTCCGTTCGTTCTCTGATGTCTCATATTTTATTCTAATGATCATTTCTACCTATGTAAGTTGGAGTCAACAATATATTTTCGCATTCGGAGGAGAATGGGGGACAATTTTACTTCCGGAATATTTTACCCGAGAGGATGCCATCATCATATTTTCATACAGTAGAGCTGAATGTCCTCGGGAAAAGTAACAGCTGTAGTTTCCCTTTGGTTTCAGCCGTTCGCAGTAAATGTATGGCAAAGCCACATTATCTGATGTTAAAAGGCCATATCAGTCAACCATACAGACTGTTGCCCCTGCAACTACTGAAAAGGCTGCTGCCCCTCTTCCATTTGTTATGTAACCGTAATTCAAAAAAAAAATTAAAATAAATAAATAAATAAATAAAACAGTTCGTCTGACACGAAAATTGAATAACCGAATTTGTAGAGGAGAAAATTCTCTACAACTTTCCTTTCCCATTATTATTATTTTAACTCGGACCGTTACAGAGATATTTGCAAAAGTAATGGCGACTTGACACCGTCTCTTGATATTACATAAACCAGGCGTTTGGAAATGTCACGTGACATTCCTCGCCCAGAAATCTCTCTGGCATACGCCATCTTGCTTCCTGTATTTTATGATTTTCTTATTATTACTTTCACGTTTTCATTACAGAACAGTGGCGCACTTTAGCATTAACAATAGCTCGCCGTTCTTAGTAGAATACATTATAATCTGGTGCCTACAAATGTCAGTTTATCTGCCAGCAATAGTAGGAGATTTGATGGACAGTGTCGTAGTTGTTCGCCGTGGTGTAGTCGCTAGTGCATTACGTTGTGATGCATTCGCTCGGTATTCGAAAACCAACAATAACATTTTTGCTTTAGCCTTGGCTCCTAAAAGGGTTTCTGGCACTGTTATTAGTTAAATAGTGTTATCTTCTGTATTGTTTAGAGTTGTATAGATGTAAGAGTGCTGCCTCTAAAATGTGCGTTTGTTGTATTTCGTGAACATGCCGTGAAATACGTAACAAAGAATTGAATACTGGTCTTCTGAAGCATTTGCACAACAGCGGAGAGGATACTGTGATAATGAATATTCTAAACAACGTTAGTATACTGGTAGTTTCATATTTACATGGAGTACCAGATTTCTGTGGAAAGTGTCGTTCTTTAATGAAAGGAAAGAGAATTGTATACATTGGAAAAATTATCTGTTTTTTCCTAAGTAATTATTCACTGTTATTGGAATATGTTGAAATTAATTAATTAGAATCAATGCGTCTACTAAAAAGTTTGTGTTTGGCATGGTTGCTATGGACGCTTTTGACGTATATTGTATTACCTTCTTTGTAGTTCAGATATGACTTTGTTCATGTCACTTTGTTCTGCACGAAAATAATGAGCAAATATTTTGTTTCAAACCATGACTACGTTTTCTTTTACAGCTAAAGTAACAAACGGAATAAGTGTGGTAATACCGAATTCCACAAAGCTCCAGTACTTTATCTGTATACAAAGTTACTATTATCATTACCTTATGT
Source organism: Locusta migratoria (assembly GCA_026315105.1). Lineage (NCBI taxonomy): Eukaryota > Metazoa > Arthropoda > Insecta > Orthoptera > Acrididae > Locusta > Locusta migratoria. The sequence goes on from CM048755.1 coordinate 513,949,573, forward strand.
ACAACAGTCATTGTAAAAGTATCTCCCCAGTTTGTGTACATGTCATAAAGAAGTATATGTTTGCAATTCGTTGGTATGTATTTCATGATATGTTCACAAAATAGAACAAATGCACTTTTCAGAGAAAGCGCTGTTACCTTTGAAAACTCAGAAGAAAAAAGTTCAAATCTTTGTAAAGCACAATGGACTTGACTGCGGGGTCATCTGTCCTTAAACTTACAAACTACTTATGAAGTACCTTATACTAAAGACAGCACAAACATTCATATCCGAGGGGGCATTCGAACCCCTGACGGGTTGTTCGTTAAGAATTTTGCTCAGGGTTGTTTTTTTACAGCTGGCGCTGTGTCCTCTTCATTTTTCTCTCTTTCCATTGGTTCTTCGGTTTGATCAGTCCCTTCTTGGACGTTGGTTTATTTTGTTCAATTTTGATTGTTTTGTCGTTAACTCAGATTTTTCAGACGGCGTCGAGAACTGACCGAACACGCTGAGCTACCACGCCGGCAACCCTCTGACAGAGATTGTAATTCAACGTCGTGTTTTTGATAATTTTCAGTGCGCCATTGCTTTGAAATGACAACGCTTGAGAAAATCATCAAATGCAGAAAGCAAGGCGACGTATACAAAAGACAGTTTCTGGCAAGGTTTCGGGCGAGGGATGTCACGTGACTGATTTCCGAACGCCAAATGTTGAGCACCTCAATAAAACCAACCACACATGTGCACTATGGTGGTTATTATTTTAAGTCTATTTTACTGTTTTAATTTTGACCAGCCATCCATTTTATATCTTACTATCCACCAGCATATGGTATTCTATTAATTATCAGCCAGTAAACCTACCACATTTTATGTGGAGCACTATAATAAGCAGTTTAACGTCAACGAGACCAGATGATGACACCATAGAGTGTCGAAACCGGTCGTCGTGAATAAATAAATTATTACTTGCGATCTTGCCATCTATGCTATTTATTCAATAAGATCGTTCCCTAAGATACGTGATAATGAAAATGTGGGAAAGATAATAATAGTTTAAAGAGGTAAAAGTTCGAAATAGAGTATATTTGTCAAAGCAATATCATATCAAATAATTTTAGCTGTTTGTTAAAATATGGTCAGAGAGAATATTAAGGGCCGGTTCGTCTATCCCTCGTTAATTTTCTCTTTAGTAAACGTGTAGAAGCCCTTAACATCCAGTAAATGTGTTCGTTAAGTGCATTTCGTTTGTCATTGCCAGATACACCTCTCGTTTCCTAACCTGGAGAAAACGAGATGATACGATATATTTAGACTATGTTGGCAATAAAAACAAATGAAAGTGCCGTCCGAATAAACAGCTGTTCGCCAAATTTGACTAGCAGGGGAGAGGTTAGCAGTTATTTGGCGCTATGGAAAACAAAGGTGAAAGAATTTCTATTTTTAAAGAAGTGAGTGTTTGAGTCTTGTGTCCTTTATAGAGACATAGAAGGACACATTGGACTGAGAGGGGCCAGTGCCAGTGTCACCACACAAACAGCTTTCCAAGCAGACGTTTTGCAGGCACCAGCGAAGTCCCCTATGGAAATGTACCTTAATACAAGCAATACTTGCACATAGGCGAAAGTGCACTGTTCCTGTAGATCGGAGGAAGAAATCACATTTTAGGCCTTACACTAGGCGCAACAAGCATCAGTAAATACTGAATTAATAAGTTTGCAAATATAAGTATTGTATTTTGTTTTCTATTATGGCAGAACTCTTACAAAATACATATCTATCTGTTGGACTCTTCAGATGGTCGTGGTGTTTTTCATGCAACTTATCCACAGTAGCCTTTTGAAGACGAAATCGCGTACCACATTCTCCATCATCTCAACATTAAAAATGATTTGGACGAAAATAAATACGTCTAGGACGCCTTACTGGGGCAATGACCTCTAGATCGTCTAAAATATTGACATCCACTTCATTGTCAACAAAATATTTTATTCCAGCCATTTCCATCATACCGATTCTCACTTAACTAGTCGTTACCAGTAAGTTTGTACTTTGATATTGCAATGATAATTTTAAGGTTATCTTACGTATCTGCAATATATCAGACTCATCGCTACGGACGAAGATGGGGCGAGAAATATGCCGATAAAATTTTCCAATAAATCTGCTTTCCGCACTAGTTTATCATACCTGCAGTGCTTCTGGTATTTTGCTCGATAAATCGGTCTTTATCACGTGGATATATTGCGGTGTTTTAGCGCTTTGGAATCCTGCCATTTTGATACAGATTCTCACTTAACTGGTCGTTAGCCATGTACACTCCTGGCCATTAAAATTGCTACACCACGAAGATGACGTGCTACAGACGTGAAATTTAACCGACAGGGAGAAGATGCTGTGATATGCAAATGATTAGCTTTTCAGAGCATTCACACATGTTTGGCGCCGGTGCCGACACCTAAAACGTGCTGACATAAGGAAAGTTTCCAACCAATTTCTCACAAACAGCAGTTGACCAGCGGTGCCTGGCGAAACGTTGTTGTGATGCTTCGTGTAAGGAGGAGACATTGCACTTGAAAAAGGGAGGACCTTTCGTGAGCTTGAAACGAAGCTATATTCAGAAAACAAAACAGGGTCTCATTACCTGTATTCCATTTTATTACATGCAAAACTTGCCCCTACCACATATTCAGTCAAATGCTATTTACTATGTAAGGCAATTATGGTATTTTGTTTTTGGAATTCACAATCTGGCATATGACTCAGTTTCAATTTTCCGCTATCTTGAATATGAGAGAAGGAAAGGTTCTAATGAAGTCACTTCTATGATTTTGTGCTACATGAACAACATTCCATTAGCAATGCGACGAGAGGAGCTTGTTCTGCTTAATGATGGGTGTCAGAACAAAAATAAAGTTATGGTTTCAGTTTTTGTACACTTTGAAGGTCTACAAAAGAATGACATGTTTGTTTCCAGTGCGAAGACACAGCTATTTACCTAATGATCAAGACTTCTCATAGGCCGTAAGAAGCGGAAGACAACGATTGCAGAAATTCCTGAAACTGGGACAGGAAAATTGTTGAAGCCCATACACTGCCTCATTCATACCAGTTGAAAATAAAGAAACACGACGACTTCATAGACGTTATAGACATTATACAAGCTACCGAGGCATTCAGTCTATGTCTAAACCTCCACTCAGACTGCAGCAGGTACTAATGATTCACATTGATGTGGAAGACAAGTTTTGTGTGTCATGGCGGAACTCTTACTTTGGCCCATGGAATAGACATACCATTGCCAAGAGAAGTAGCAATACAGAATGTACTACTTTAGAGTATTTGGCCGAGTAGAAAAGAAACTTCGTAATATTTAAGAAATATTGAATCCAAACACGTACCAGGATGTTTACGCAGAAGTCGGCGAAACAAGGATTTTAGAGAGAGACTGGGAAATATTTGATTTCAAGGAACTAAGTAAAATTTTGAGGCCAGTAGATGGGATCAATGATCTTAAAAGGATCCATTTAAAAAAAAAATGGTACGTGAAAGGGTAACTGGTATAACAATCAAAAAGCACACCTCCTACTATTCTGATGAACCTTCAATGCGCTTTTTGCCATTAGGTAAATGTGGATACAGCTTTAACAAAGTATTATATATCTCCAAAGTGTCATCACTGATGAGATTGAAACACGAAAAGAAAGACTATGTGAAAAAACTACTAAGTCTCAGATATGGAAACAACTGGATAGAAAATGAAATACTTGAATTTTTCACTGAGACTATCAGTCTTCCATATAACGAGCTTATTGCCCAAGATACTGTTTCTGATTGTTTAGAAGAGGAGCCTGTTCTTGGAAGAATATTGTGAACTTTGTTATTGTAAATAAAGCACATTTTCGTTTTAGTTCGTACTTTTGGTGTTAAAATGTTTCACAGACTGCTAAAATTGTATTTTAAAACCACAGAAGCATTTTCACCAGTTTTATATGTCACTGAAAACTAATAAAAACGCATTATGTCCAAATTAGCTTACATCCAAAGGCAAATTGTCCAATAGAACCCAACAAAACGCATTTTGTCCATCACTAAATTGCTCATAGCTTGAATGTATAAAAAGCATTTTCCTTGTATTAAACACATTTTGATCAACAGCTTTACCCCCGTACGTGGTGCAAAATTCGGAAAAATAAATCGAATATTTTTTGCAGTATAAGTTTTTCGCTTCTCCTGAAAAATTTACTTTTTGAGACATAATGCGTTTTGAAAAGTAGCTGCTCGTATATTCTTCCAGATTACTGGCCACCTGTTGTTGGGATATTTTTGTTCGACGATGTTCCTTTCCTTTTGTTCCATCAGTTTATTATGAACTGTCTTCACCGTCGTAAGTTCCTTAGCTGTGGTCTGCAGCTGAATGTAGCTTATGTCGATGAAAATGGTATTGAGATGAAGCAGTGCATTCGGAATATGTTGAAAATTGATGGATGACTGTAGACTAAGCGGTGCTGTTTCATTCAACAAGAGGGCTGTTAAACTATGGTCTGCTGTCTTCCACATTTTTAATGTGTGACACACGCCGGCCGCGGTGGCCGAGGGGACTGAGGCGCTCCAGTCACGGTCTGCACGGCCACTACGGTCGGGGGTTCGAAACCCCCTCGGGCATGGATATTTGTGCCGTCCTAGTTCGTAAGTAGTTCATAAGTAGTTTGTAAGTTTAGGGACTGATGACCCCGTAGTTAAGTCCCATAAGCTATACAAACATTTGAACATTTTTGTGACACACGTATAATGCTCGAGACTTGTTTTGCTCGTTCGTTAAATTTAATCCTCCATCCCGCATGGCTATGCTTGGTTTCATACTTTACCTTGAAGGTATATTCCCGAGTAACGAAGTGGCCTAAAGCTGACTTGATACGCTTCATATTTTCTTGTGGTAATGGTAGTACTTTTGCAACATAGTTGACTTTGACATTACGTAGGCATTAGCCAAGGTAACTTTCTGTATTTCATCGAGATTTCATACAGTGGTTCTTGATGCATGCACAGGTACTCGCTAGAAGGTTCCTGTAGTTTACAGCAATCGTTGTCTCATTTCTCTGTATTCAATGACAACGCATTTCAGTTTGTGTAGTAATGGAAGCCGATGGTGGTGATCCTATATTCATAATGCCAGATTTTCTGTTATTCAACTTTGCTCCTGAGGCAAGAACATATTTATTAACAATCAGAAGTGTGTCCTCTACTTCACGACTGTCTGTGACAAGCAGTCCTACATCGTCAGCATATGGATTACAGATGATCTAGTTTCCATTAACGGGTACTGCACGGAGCTGTTGGTGCAATGTGTCAAGCATTGGTTCATTGGCAATGATGGGGAGATCCATCGACATCGGACAAAACTGCATTACGGAGCTGCTTATCTGGATTTCTTTAGTCAACTGACCATCTATCATTATTCTCGTAGTACCATTATTGAGAAATTCATATATTAAATTAGTAAATTGTGATGGAAATCCCATTGCAAGCAAGCATTGTGTTTGTGAGGTAAGGGTGACCCACTCTGTCAAAATCTTAGAAAAATCTAGTGATACTAAGGTACAGCTGATCTTGCAGGCCTCCGCTGTAGCAATGATATCCCTGTACTCACATAAGCTGTGATAAATCGTCCTGTCAATTCCAACACTCGTTTGATACCGACCAGTGATTGTATTCATTACCATTTGAAGTCTGTGGTAAATGACCCGAGCCTTAATTTTATACTAACAGTTTAGTAGAGTAAATGGTATGTAATCGTCGATGCAGATGCTTCTTGGATTATTTGGGATTAAAACAGCAGTTCCTTCTACGAGTTTTTATAGGAATGTTATAATGTATCGTTAATCATTCATCGTACATTCACTATAACGTAAGTTTCATTTGGTCTTGGAAGACCTGATAAAATTCCGCAGTAAGGGCGTCAGGACCAAGTGATTTATTTTTGTGATTGGGCGATATGGCATATTCTTGTTCTTCTTCGTCGATTTCCTTGATGAGAGTTTCGACTTCAGATGCACTTAAATTTCCTCGCAGTTCTTCCTGCTCTTCTTCTTCAATTTGTCTCATTGCAAACATCTCTTCAGGGTGTTTTTGGAGTTCTTTGTTTATATCGTCTCGCTGCTAGGGAGTGATGCCATCATTTAGCTTTAGATTAGTAATGAGCTTACTCTTTCCTCTCTAATTTTCACTATTACGTGGAACATGGATGGCTCTTCTTCTTCTATTACGTTATGTGATCTAGATCTTATTTTATATCCATCTATCTGCTGTCGCTTTAGTTTTATCGGTTTTGCTTTGATTTTTTTAATCTGTAAATAATTATCGATTATCGTTGCATCTAATTTGTACAGATCCCTCAGGCAACTAAAGTAAAATTCCGATGTTTTCTTTTGCATGAATATTTTTCTCTTGCATCGAGTTGGAACATTTTAGTTAGTTCTGGTTTGGGATGTCTCAGCCACTATTCTGTGGCCGAGTTGTATCCGTCAGCTTTCTTCTTGCATTCGCTCCACGTTTCGTTGAAGGCATGCCTACACTCCTTATCTTATAGATGGGTATTGTTGTGTTTCCACGTACCTTTACCGCGGAAGGTTTCATGTTTACCCATGTTGATGATACAAAATTCAAATGCTTGTAAATCTATCGGACCAAACTGCGTGGTCATCAGTACGTAGCTTACAAACTACCCTAACTAAGGTTAACTAACCTGAGGACAACACACACACATACACACACACACATGCCCCAGTGAGGACTCGAACCTCCGACGGCGAGCAACCGCGCGCTCCGCAAGGTGGCGCTTTAGACCGCTTGGCTACTCTACCGCGGCGTTGATGGTACATATTTAATACCCTGCGAGATCTGATAAAATTGTTGGCCACACTTCGCAATGTAATACGTGGTGTGTTAGTTGGTTAGAAATATAGATTCTGTCGTAATCGATTGGCGTAATGGCTCGTAACATGGGTGAATCCAGGCTCATTTCCATGCGTGTGTTCCCACGTGTCCGTTAAACCGCATTTCATTGACAATATGTTCCTATTCTATAGATTTGTTCAAGTTAGGTGTCTCGTCCCTTGGTTTTAAGACGCAATAGAAAACTCCTGCTAAATGTATATTCTCCTGATTTCTTCCAAAAAGTGGAACTATTTCACTTTTGAAAAACTGAGCTCTGCGACGTCTATTACTGCTGCCTGATGGTACGTAGACATTAATTATGCGTGTCGGTTGACTGTGACAGCGATTCCCCCTGCTGTTACGTAGTTTCTTCGCCTCTGACAGAATGAATGTCTTCTTTCGATAAAATGGCCAGTCCTAAACCTGTTCCACTTTCCTGATTTGTGGTGAAATTGTATCCGGTTTTTGTTCGAGATGGATATCAGCTACTACTTCCTGTAGAAATAAAATATCTATGTCTACAGCGTATAAGATACCTCGTAGAATAAACAGCCGCAGGTGAGATTGGATCTTATTGATATTTAAGGTGGCTATCTTATAGGCTTGGAGCTGGTTCATCTCTGAATAATGCGTATTAGGAATTAGTGCTGGCTACTTGAGTGGCAGACCAAATGGGGTCCAATCCCAAAACAAGGTGTGCTGTCACTCCGTCCCCTGCAGTTGTGTGAAGCTCTCTTTTGCGTTGGTAACAAAGGTGCACACGTTTCCTTGACTGCAGCAATGTCGGTATCAACAATATTTTGTCCTATTTCCCCTGCCAAGTCTCCTAATGGTGAAGTATGTCACAATACTTCTAATGGTGGGTATTCTACATGATGAACGGGTGGTTGTTGCCGGGATGATCTTCAGATCGTGTCATCAAGCGTCTCTCGTTGTGAACTGATAGTGGCGGGGCGTGTCATGTAGACATTCATGTGGTCTGATGCAGGCTGGCTGGAGTCTGCGCTTCCAGAATATTCCTGTCTCAATTGGTGTTTCATCCTTTTCGCATTTCAAATGTTCAAATGTTTGTAGAGCTTATGGGACTTAACTACGGGGTCATCAGTCCCTAAACTTACAAACTACTTATGAACTACCTAAGACTAAGGACGGCACAAATATCCATGCCCGAGGGGGGATTCGAACCCCCGACCGTAGTGACCGTGCAGACCGTGACTGACGCGTCTCAGTCCCCTCGGCCACCGCGGCCGGCTTTTCGCATTTACACAGTGAACTGTGTGAAGGCCTCCGATTCTATTTGGAGGATTTGCGTTTGGGATTTCCTGATTCGTGATAATCTGAAATCGGCTGTTTTGACGAGGCTCGGTCATCTGTAGACGCAATGCTCGTCCCCTTCCGGATCTCAGTAATTGGAACTGCCACATTTACCTGAGGGGCTTCCGTCGACCCTGTTGCTCTTGCCGGCCCTACGTCACCATTCAGTATTAGGAACATCAGTCACGGGTTCATCTACTGGTGCAGTGGCAGTGCCGGGTCGGATCTCCGCTGCCGCCGCGTTCGTCAGACGCAGGGCTGTTGTGACGGGCGGGTTCGCTGCCTCGCCGGCAGGCAGCTAGACCACGCGCAGCTGTGTACACTGCATGCGGACGCGGTCGGAGCGCCACAGCCGGCACAACTTCTTGGTCGATCCTCGCATAGTAAATGAAATGTTTGTATAGCTTATGCGACTTAACTACGCGGTCATCAGTCCCTAAACTTACAAACTACTTATAGGTTCACAGTTTTGTGACTCTGGAAGACTTCCTAAGTAATTGAACGCTGTACGTTGTTCTCGACGGCGAGTGTTCATCAGAGTCGTGTGTCAGGCGTGCCTCAGGGGAGAGTGATAGGACCGCTATCATTTTCTATCTATATAAATGATCTGATGGACAGAGTAATTTGTAATTTGCGGCTGTTTGCTGATTATGCTGTGGTGCATGGGAGGGTGTCGTCTGTAACTGACTGTAATATCATACAGGATGACTTAGACAAAATTTCTAGTTGGTGCGAAGAATGGCAGCTAGCTCTCAATATAGAAAAATGTAAGGTGATGCGCATGAGTAGAAAAAAACAATCCCATAAAGTTCGAATACAGCATTAGTAGTGAGCTTCTTGATGGATGTAATAGCATACAGGATGACAGACAAAATTTCTAGTTGGTGCGAAGAATGGCAACTAGCTATAAGTGTAGAAAAATGCAAGATGATGCGCATGAGTAGGAAAAACAATTCCATGATGTTCGAGTACAGAATTAGTAGGTAGCTTCTTGATGCAGTCGCGTCGTTCAAATATCTAGGCGTAACACTGCAGAGCGATATGAAATGGAACAAACATGTAAGGACAGTTGTGAGTAAGGCGGGCAGCCGACTTCGTTTTATTGGGAGAATTTTGGGAAGATGTACGTCATCTGTAAAGGAGACCGCATATAAAACACTTGTACGACCACGTCTTGAGTATTGCTCAAGTGTTTGGGACCCGAAGCAGATCAGTTTAAAGGAAGACATAGAGGCGGTTAAGATTTGTTACCGGTAGGTACGACCAATGCGCGAGTGTCACGGAAATGCTCCGGCAACTCAAATGGGGATTGCTGGAAGAAAGACGACGTTCTTTTCGTAAATTTCTTTTAATTAAATTTAGAGGGCCGGAATTTGAAGCTTAGTGTAGTACGATTTTGCTGCCGCCTACTTACATTTAGCGTAAAAATCACAAAGACAAGATAAGAGAAATTAGGGCTCGTACGGAGGCATATAGGCATTCATTTTTCCCTCGTTCAATTTGGGAGTGGAATAGGAAAGGAAATGCCTAGTAGTGGTACAGTGTACCCTCCGCCACGCACCTTAGGGTGAATTGCGGAGTATGTATGTAGATGTAGATGAACAAACTAATACTAAGGACGGCACAAATATCCATGCCCGAGGGGGGATTCGAACACCCGACCGTAGTGGCCGTGCAGACCGTGACTGGAGCGCCTTAGTCCCCTCGGCTACAGCGGCCGGCGTCGCATAGTACTATGCCCCCATGTGCAACCACATAATTGTCCGAGGGCATGTGCTTCTGGAGGTCAATCTTGTCCTGTCACATCCCAGTACTGGAAATTTATGAGCATTGAACCACCTTTTCGCAAAGTTATTAATCATCCTTCCGTAAGGCATTAGTACAGAATTAATTTGCTCTGCTGTAGTCTCACAAGGGAGCTCGAAAATTCGCGCCGGCCCCGGTGGCCGAGGGGACTGAGGCTCTCCAGTCACGGTCTGCACGGCCACTACGGTCGGGGGTTCAAAAAAATGTTCAAATGTTTGTTAAGCTTAAGGGACTAAACTACGGGGTCCTCAGTCCCTAAACTTACAAACTACTTTTGAACTACCTACAACTAAGGACGGCACAAATATCCATGCCCGAGGGGGGATTCGAACCCCCGACCGTAGTGACCGTGCAGACCGTGAGTGAAGCGCCTCAGTACCCTCGGCCACCGCGGCTGGCCAGTCAGGGGTTCGAATCCGCCCTCGGGCATCAATATTTGTGCCTTCCTTAGAATTATCTAGTTTATAAGTAGTTTGTAGGTTTAGGGACTGATGACCCCGTAGTTAAGTCCCATAAGATACACAAACATTTGAAACATTTGAAAATTCGCACGGTGCGCATACCTAATCTTGCATGCATCACAGTAACTTCACTGACATTTCCATCTTTATGTTTGAAATTCTAAGTTCCTCCAATAAATTCTTCAACGTTATCACACATTTCAGAGCTCGTAAATTTAACGTAAATAACACTCTTTAAAATGGAGAAATTAATTCCACAATGCCCTAAAATATTATCTTCGCGGATTCCTGTAGCCATGATTCTACTTCAAAAGATGTAGGTCTAGTAAAGTTCGTGTCAAAGGCAAGCTTCAAAGTATCTTTTCTATTTGTCTGATTATTTCATTTTCGTTTACACCGGGGATGTCACAAATCCATGCCGCGGCGGAGCGGCTGAGCGCATTGAGGTGCTATGCAACGATACACGAGGCCGTTCCCCGTCGGGGGTTCGAATCCCCCCTCGGGCATGGATGTTTGTACCGTCTTTAGTATAAGGTAGTTCATAAGTAGTTTGTAACTTTAGGGACTGATGACCCACAGTTAAGTCCCTTAAGCTCTACAAACATTTGAACATTTCACAAATCCAGCTATAAGTACGCTGCACGCTCGCGACTCGCCGCACTGACGTAAACACTTCCTGCCACAGCGCGCTGTACTCAGAGAGCTCTGCACATCGTCGCTCCCGCGCGTAAAAGCTACCCTAACACGACTCCAGGATCAGCCCCTGTACAATTGAGTCAACTACATTTCATCCCTTGGCACTCGCAGCTTACACTGTATTCCCGCACCACAGAGAAAGGAAAACAACGAGGCATTACCCTACGCTGTTATCGTCTTTATATCGTTTAGGCATTTGATAAAGCCGGCCGCGGTGGTCGAGGGGACTAAGGCGCTTCAGTCACGGTCTGCACGGCCACTACGGTCGGGGGTTCGAATCCCCCTCGGGCATGGATATTTGTGCCGTCCTTAGGATTAGCTAGTTCATAAGTAGTTTGTAAGTTTAGGGACTAATGACCCCGTAGTCAAGTCCCATAAGCTATACAAACATTTGCACATTTTGAACATTTGATAAATTACTGCACGGTGATGATTTACGATGAAGCTGTGAGAAATACGCTATTGCGAAGCATAAATATTGATAAAATATTCAGAGAGAGGCTAATTCGTCAAACATCTCATTGTACAGAAAAATAATTCGTTTTTGTTTTACAAAAGAATCACAATCTTATTTTTTGTGGGAATCTTAATTACAGTTACAATATAACAGTGTTTAAGAATTGGTTTTCTTCGTCTTCTTCAGCGCCGTGATCTGCGCATCATGTCAACAGCGATTGACTGTTTCAGCGGTAGCTGCTGCGGCGACAAAAGTCACCACTCCATCTATATATGTATACAGTATATAAGCGAAGACGGGGTATGGTTCACCGCAGATCCGGCAATAATATTCGACCTCGCGCGGGAATCCAGATTGCGAGCGTAAGAAGACATGGACGATATCGGGCGCTTAGACCTCGATGTCGTGAGCTCTGATAAAATACACACCACCGCCATAGACAATAGGGGCGCTACTTCCGCAGTATGAGACTCACGAGAATTCGGGGCGAACGGGAGGTGCGTGCCGTTACTCAAGATGGTTACGGCGATCGCTGGCCCGAAGCCAGAGATCTGATTTGGAAACCCGGGCCGGCACAAATTTTCACTAATCGCCTTGCCTTACTTCATTGCCCCGTAAAAGTCGGAGTCACTCCTCTCTTTCTTCATTCTTCCTTACTCTCATTAAATGGTAATGTACGGGTTTCTTTTACTAAACCGGAAAGTGATTATTACTTTCAGTACATTGTCTGTTACAACCACTAATAAAAATCATGAGATATATGTAGCATGTTAACGTACCTACAAGACGCTTACATAGAGGGACAGAATTGGCGTACACCCTCAAACCCACGAAATCACCCAACCACTACCGAACGATGTGGCCCAGTGGTAACGCTCTGGACTCGCATTCGGGAGGACGGTGGTTCAAATCCACCTCCGGCCATTCAGATTTATGTTTTCCGTGACTTCCCTAAATCCCTCCAGGCCAATGCCGGGATGGCCCCTTTGAAAGGGCACGGCCCATTTACGTCCCTACCCTCAACCAAAAATCCGAGTATGAGCCCCGTCTCTAACGACCACGCTGTCGACGGGACGTCAAACCCTAAGCTTCCTTCATTCCTTCCTTCCTTCCTTCCTAAGTACACACTACCTCGTTTATTGGCATGTTAACGCCTACACAACACTGAGCGTAATCAAAAATGTTCAAGATTACTGTAAAAGAGGGATTTTGCACACATTTATATACATTAGTGGATAGAAGCCCCTGGCATATTTAAGAACATCGTTGAAATGGAGAGAACTGAATTGTGTTTCATCCACTCGAACAGCGGCGCCAAAAGAGACTTTATCGAAAAACCTCGTCTGTTTGTGATGGTATTGAAACACAAGAAGGGTAAAACAAGATAATTTAATGACGAGTGGGAGTAGCGTCTGTGATTAGAGGGCGTCAGTTTTTGCCGTATTCCCGCTCGTTCTCGTAAGCGAGACCGACCAGCGAGAATGCTGGCTGCGAGATGATCGTGTTCCGAGAGCGCGGTCTCGATAATGAGGCGACCCGAGACTGCTGGCCATTTGCAACGCCACCAGTCACATGCGGCCCGACCGAACGCGAGTCCTTCTACGTACGCCTATCTGGCTTACAAATACACTAGTAGGAGACACGCACGTGTGACATGTCACATTTGTGCCGGTTTGTGTGAATGCATTTTAGAGACTTACAGAATATTTCAGTCGAACGAATCAAAAGTGAGACATGTGAATAAATACAATCTACCTAATTGTAAATTGAAAACTGCTAACGTTTCCTGTATCAGTGTTATTTGTTGTAACATCAGTGGTGACATTCTAGTTACTGAGAAACTGCCATGTAACGGGGAAAGGTAAATCGTAAAATCTTTTAATAAAGGAAGCGATGACGGCTACAAATTATTTTATGCATGAATATATGATTATCGTGGGGTTTCATCTAGGTATTTATACGACGTCATTTTTAACAGTATTAAGAAAAAGTAGCCAGTCACCTCCTTGCCTACCATAGATATTCATTATGAATTTTGTGTGTGTGCGTATTGTACTTCTGGTTGTTTTTAAAATAATGTCTCATTTTACTAATGTTTCTTATTTCGCGTGTTACTGAGTGTACGTGTTGAATCTTCTCAAAGATTTCCTTTCGCGGAATTAGTTTTGAAGTTTATTGCCTTTAAATTTATGTTTATTTTTTTTCTCTTTATTTAGCTACACTTATTATTCCATTGTTTCTTCACTCTTTGACGAGTTAATATAGTTCATTGTATTTATTATGGCTTTCTTTTGAGTATATACCTCTCTAATGTGCGAATACCACACACTCTATCTTCTACACCGTTTTCTTAGGTTGCAACTGCCTCAGTACCTTTCATCATGTATTAAGCTTTTGTCATGCAGCTACAAATTTAATAAAGGTCTTATCTATTCAAGCCACTGGAAGTGCCTCAGTATAAGAGATGTACTTCGTAAATCCATTCTCTCTGACAGCCATACGCCTCTGGAACGAATTACCGATTCACCTTCGAAGCACGGAAAATATATTCGCCTTTAAGAAACAAGTAAGATACAATGTGTTATCGCCTGAATAGCTTCCCTGCCACAAAAAAGGAAACTGTAGTCCTCATTTCTACAGCGCTATCACTCACTCCACCTTCTGTCTCCACTAACATCTGGAAGTACAAATATTTTGCCTCTCTCATCCATCAGCTTCTTTCTATTGCTCCGTTTCATCAATTTCCCAATTTCTTTCTTCGCCAAAATTTTTATTTTATTCTTTTTCACAAACTTCTATTTGATACCCTTCTTCTGGATGTTAATTCTTACTAGCTACCGTTGATAATTGCTTCTTCTGTAGTATTTTCTCTGCTTACTCACTTGTTTGTGTCATAAGTATATTACATATTTAGATCCCTATCCAAACCGTTTCTTTTATCTACAAAATGTAAGAACAATCTGTACTACGAAAAAAGTATTCATAAATTGTAATACTTAGTTTTAGCTTCTGATAAAATGCAATCTTATGTTTCTGATTCGTACTTAAGAGTGTTTCATATTCTGCTTCGTAAATTGGTACTATTAGATAGTGGTTGTCTTAATATGTAATTTTTTGACATGACATGCAACGAAGAGACTCAAACTCATACCAACTATATTGTACATCAGACTTGTTTCACTAGATTTAAGTCCAAATCTGTAATCTATTCATAACAGTGTAAATGTAGTAGCACGTCTGGTTAGATGGAAGACACGGCCTAATGGACCTAATCGCGCCAGATAAAATAACTGCATTAATGAAATTGAAAAAAAAAAAAAACTCCGTAAACTAGGGCAAAGTTGCTAACATATTGTTTGTTTCAGAGTTAAATTTGTAACGACTGATACCAAATCTAATTGTGTAGCTTTTATATTTTGTCTTAAGCCCTAGTTCTACGGAAGATATTTCACTTTCCCAGCAACGCTGTAAAATAAGAATGTTCGAAAACGAGGTACTTTGGATTTATGAAAAGTCGTTCGCAGGCTGTTCTGTATCTTCATACTTGGAATCGTCCACACTTTTAAGTTTTGTATTTTTCAGTCATATGTGCTTAATATATCAATTTCTTAACGTAATTACCATTTCTTATCGTTTGAGACCCTTCCGTCCATCACCACCGCCATGCAATTTTATTTGTGTATCTTGAAAGTATACAAATCACAGCAACAGACATAAGAAAAACCACCTGTTGCCGAAGCCGAAAGAACCTTACGATTTCAATACTCAAACTCAACAAAGAAAAATGCGCTATGGAATGATTTTCGGAGGTAACTCATCACTTAGGAAAAAAGTATTGATTCCACATATGTGATGGTGACCCACGGAAGTCATATAGGCACAATAATGTTCAAGGTGGTAGGTTTCATAATATCCATATTTTCAATAGTAAAATTGTTGATAAAAACTCAATCGCAATTTGAGAAATACAGTGATATTCGCCGGCCGCGGTGGCCGAGGGGACTGAGGCGCTCAAGTCAGAGTCTGCACGGCCACTACGGTCGGGGGTTCGAATCCCCCCTCGGGCATGGATATTTGTGCCGTCCTTAGTCTTAGCTAGTTCATAAGTAGTTTGTAAGCTTAAGGACTGATGACCCCGTAGTTACGTCCCATAAGTTCTACAAACATTTGAACATTTTGAACAGTGATATTCCATACGTACAACACTACAAGGAAAAATAACTTTACCCTTTATTAAAGCCTTCAGTGGGTTAGAAAGGATTTCGGTATGCAGCAACAAACATCTCTGATCACTTGCCTAATAACATAAAATGTCTGGCTGGTAGCAAAATAACTTTCAAATCGAACTAAGTCACGCCTCTTGTACAACTCCCCCTGTTCCTTTGACGAATATCTATTAAAAAGGTGGTGGCCATAGACAGAAAACACTCTCTCTATATCATTCACAGAAAAGAATAATTCAGATTAGCTATCGAACGTTTAACTAACTGATCAACCATACAGTAACACCCAAAGGAAAATCTATTTAAAGCAACAGCTAAGGATCTGATCCACCTGCTAAACAGCATGTTGGAATTAAACTGTAATTTAGTGACGAAGTTTCGTCATATGCACTAACACATTTTACTCTACGCAAGCAATGTAAACCAAAGTAGTAAATAATAAAGTCATTTAATTAAGTCGCGGTGGAGTAGCCGAACGCCCACTTTGAGTTTACTCCCGTGACAATTTGTAGCCTACAGCTACGTTATGTTAATGCTAAGGCCCGTGATAATAGACCGCGAACTCGGCGAGAATCGAGCGAGACTAAGCAGCGTTTTTACGTGCTCTACCTTTAATAACGCTGCCCTGGAATAATAACGGCAAGAACAGTTATGTTCTGCGGTTTGTGTTCTCCCCGCCCCTCCCCACCACACAAAAAATTAACAAATAAATAAAGTAAAAAGAAAATGAATTCAGTTCCGGATAGTGTAGTAACTCAAAGTGGATTATAGCCCACTAACGGAAAGTGATGAAGGGGCGTAATTATGTTAATCCTGCTCATCTATTAAATACTTGCGATACTGAAAAATGAAGGAGACTGCTGAATTGTGCGTCGTTAACTACAGCAGTAGCGCGAAGGGTGTATTTATCTAGAGAATTTAGATTGCTTGACGAAGATACTCATTGGATTTAATACAGCTTTCCAATGAACACAGATGAGCGATGGGTCAAAGAAACAAGAATTCTTGATGACTGAAAACTGAGCAGCTGCGGTGAAATGGCCGTGCGCTCAAAGACGCCTTGATGCGGAGCGCGGGATTACTCATGGTCGGAGGTTCAGGTCCACCTTAGGGCATGGTTTTATGTGTTGTCCTTAGGTTACTTAAAGTAGTTTATGGGACTGGGGGCTAGATTTACAAATATTTGAACATTTTTTTAAAACTGAACGAGGAAGGAGTAAATGCGTGACAGCATAGGAGGGTGAGACGTGGATATGAAAACCAACATCTGTACTGACAGAACCGCTGGGGGTGAATTTTGTCTTGTGCTTCGTTTACTACAGCAGTAACATACTTCTGAAGCTGCTAGGACGCTTCTAGAACATCATCACTGCCATCGCTACATTTCCTACAAACACGGTGGACTGATCGCCAGGGGCTGCTCCTCTGTACAATTCTACTGCTGTGTTTCCCTCGCTCTCCTCTTTAAGTAGAATGGTGGAAGTTACTCCACTACGCCTTGCGACTGACACCGATCAGTGCTCCAAAATTTCCAAAAATATATATGGATGGGGGGTGGGGGGTCCTATTCTTATAAACGATTACCATCTTCCGTACTGTTACGTTGAGAACTGCGGGTGGATCGGAATTCGAAGACTAGGTCGTTGATATAGCACAACACTTTACATTTAGAACACGTTTGTTGCTAATACAAGCGTACACTCAGTACAGACTGCCTCCTACTTGAAGTACTCCGCAATTTTTAGATAGAAAGAATTTTCTGGAACTTACAAGTACATAAATCACAAGAAACACATAGAACATTCTAGAAATATTAAATACAAAGACATATCTTTTTTTTCGCCATTGGCGAGGTTTGAACCGAGAACCGCCAACCCTGCAATCAGCGATGCTAACCACTGCACCACGACCTTTGTCGGAAGGCTGGTGGCATTGCTTCCTATCCTGAATGAACAGATACCCGCTGTTAGGTTCCCTTTGGAGCCCGCTGCAGTGTCCTGGATCTTTATCTTTCCATGGGATCTCTGTACGGCAGTCCCGGATAATCCTGTCTGCACGCCTTCCTTGCACTGACGATAACCGGCTATAGACTCTCCTGACGCGACCTCTTGATTTTCATAATGGTCTTTAGAGTTATTGAACAAGATGCCGTTTCTATCTATCTGTTCTTTTAGGCCGTGGTAAGGCTTCACACGGAAGACGTGAACAATGTATCTTCGTTTTTGTCGTTTGACGGCTCATAATTCTAGACTTCGAATGTGACGTCAGACAGGCAGCGTATGACACGATACGGACCAAAGTATCGCTTCAAACTATTCTCATAGCTCAAATTTCCCCACATGGGTAAAATCCATACGAGATTCCTGGGTTGTCCACAACAAGCCGATGCTTCCCTCTATACCGCTGACAGTCCTTCTCCTGGGCGTCCAGTGTACGTGTGTGAACCAGCTGACTTGCTTCTTCGACCCTGGTGATGAGCTGTTTACATAGTCATCCTGAGTGTCGTCCGGTTGGAACGAGAAGAGCGTATCCATTGTCGCCTCAGCTTTTCGACTATGGAGCAGGAAAAATGGCGTGAAGCCTGTGGTGTCTTGCCTTGCTGTATTATAAGCAAATGTGACGACTGGTAGTATTGTATTCCAGTCATTCTGCTCAACATCGAAATACATCGACAACGTATCTTCTAGCGTCTTGTTAAAACGTTCTGTATGACCATTAGTCTGAGGATGGTAGGCAGTTGTCATTCTGTGGACAATGTCGCAATGTGACATTACCGCTGATACTAGTTTTGACTGGAATACTTTTCCACGATCAAATATCATTCTGTAGGTGGAATTGGTACCAGATGACCTGGAGGTAATTTCGGCACATGCTTCCGTCTCTGGCACTCCTTACAGTGAGCCACATAGTACTTGAGAGATTGGTAGAGATCTTGCCAGTCAGACCTGCGTCTGATTCGGTCTAGGGGCTTCGCGAGTCCCAGATGACCGGATATTGGAGCATTGTGGAAATACTTGAGAATAGCTTGCCAGAGATGAGCGGAGACGACCAGTAACCATTTAGGGCCCAGTGGATCATAGTTGCTTTTACACAGTGTCCCGTTCATAAGCTGAAACTCTCCTTTTGTCGATTTTAGTTTCTACAAGGCCTCAATGGTTTGTAATAACGTTGGATGTTCACTCAGTTCAGCTGTAATATCACCTAATTCTGTGAAGGTGGAAATTCCATCCACGATGTTGTGTACAACTAATGGATTCCTGTAAAGCCAGACGACGTCCTTGTTTTTGCGCTCGTTCCTTAATATCACTGTGACATCTTACTTTTGGAGTCTTGTGCATGTCTATTTAGTTGAACTGATATATCTTTCAAGATAGTCAGCCGACGTAATGAATGGTGGTCTGCCACGACAGTGAACGGTTTGCCAAATAAATACTGTCGGAACTTGTTGATAGCCCAGATAACTGCGAGACATTCTTTCTCTATTGTCGAGTAGTTTATCTCGGACTTTTAGACTACTCATAGGGTATTACCATTCAGCACCTTCCTGAATTTGTACGAGGACATCACTAATACCATAACCACTAGCGTCAGTGTGAAGTTTGGTTTACGCATTCTTGTCTTATAAGCTTAGAAATGGTGCGGAAGTTAGAGCCTCCCAAAGTGCCCGGATAGCACTTTCTCTCGTTAGATCCCAGTACATCTTGGCGTCTGCCTGCAGAAGTTCCCTCAATGGACGTGCCTAGTTACAAAATCTTTTATGAAACTCTGGTAGTATGAGAGCAGCCTGAGAAAACTTCTCACATCACGAATGTGCCGAGGAGTTGCATATTATGTGGCTGCACTTACTTTATATGGACTAGCACGGATTCATCTCATCTCCGTTAACTACGTTCCCCAGGAATATTATCTGTTTGACAACGAAGAGGCACATCTTTGGATTGAGGAGAAGTCCTGCAGTCTGAACACACTTTAGCACATTTGACAGGCGGCTTAAATGTTACACCAATGTCCTTGAGAAAACGACAATTTCATCTACGTAACAAAGACATGTCGTCTGTTTAAGATACCGAAGAAAGTTGTCCATCATGCGTTCGAATATGGCCGGAGCATTACATAGTCCAAACGGCACGATTTTTAATTCATGCGTTCGAATA
Source organism: Locusta migratoria (assembly GCA_026315105.1). NCBI lineage: Eukaryota > Metazoa > Arthropoda > Insecta > Orthoptera > Acrididae > Locusta > Locusta migratoria. The sequence goes on from CM048755.1 coordinate 513,969,599, forward strand.
TGGCCTGAGCATTACATAGTCCAAACGGCATGATTTTTAATTCATAGAGGTCGTCAGGTGAAATAAAATCAGTCTTTTCCCTGTCAGCTTCGTCAATCTCGATTTGTCAATAACGTGTCTGCCTTATATAGCTCCTTTCAAGCTGTCTAAGGTGTCGACATGGCTGTCGTCGTAAGAACGCCGCGCCGTGCGTGCATGGCGGCGCGCGTCGAAAGTAGGTTGCGCGCACTTTATACTTGTGCGACACCACAAATCTGTTGTAATTCTTCTCTCACAATTTGTTGTATGAGAGAAGCAAAGTCAAACTCGTCTTCCACAACTGTAACGTGGATTTCAATTAGAGTCTGTCATTATTCTTTCGTGCAACCCTCCGCTGTTTATCTCTTCAGTTCTCTGACACCACTTGATAAGCTGTTGTGTCGTTGAAACGCCTTTTAACAGAAGAGCTCGATACATGTCTTCTGCAATGCCCTTCATCAGGTGTGAAATTATATTGGCCTCGGTCATATGCGGGTTAACTATGTGATACAGGGCCAAAACATTCTGGATATACGACTGCGTTGACTCACCAGGTCGTTGGACCCTGTTCTTCAATTGCTCTTCCGATAAACGAAATTGTTGCTGGTGGTCTCCAAACGTCTTCTTAATTTCCCTCTGGAATTTGTGCGAGGTATTGAGCTTGTCCTCGTTGTTTTCAAACCACTTCTGGGTTGTCCCATCCAGTTGAAATTTGCGTTCGCCAAGCATGTCGTGTGATCTCACCTATTATACTTGGCGACTCAGTCGAATATTTTCAGCCATTTGTTTGGATAATGTCCAGTGTCTCCCGAGAACACTGATGGGACACTGATCAGCTGACTTACCAACGTTTTTCTACTCATGGGCCTTTTGCTGACAGGGACCTTCGGAAGGAAGTACTCTACATCTGCATCTAAATAAATATTCCGCAATCCACCGTAAGGTGGGTGGCGGAATGATACACTGTACCACTACTAGGAATTTTCTTTCCTGTTCCACTCCCAAGTAAAACGAGGATAAAAAGAATGCCTATATGCCTCCGTATGAGCCTTAATTTCTCTTATCCTGTCTTTATAAACATTAGGCGAAATGTAAGTAGGCGGCAGGAAGTTCGTACTACACTCAGCTTCAAATTCCGGCCCTCTAAATTTCCTTGACCGAAATTAACGACAGGAACGTTGTCTTTCTTCCAGAGATCCCCAATTGAGTTCCCGGAGCATTTCCGGGACACTCGCGCATCTATCGAAACTACCAGTAGCAAGCCTAGCTGCTCGCCTCTGAACTGCTTTCATGTCTTCCTTTAAACTGATCTGCTGCGGATTCCAAACACTTGAGCAATACTCAAGACGTGATCGTACAAGGTTTTTATACGCAGTCTCCTTTATAGATGAAGTACATCTTCCCAAAAATCTCCCAACAAATCGAAGTCGGCTGTCCGCCTTATTCACAACTGTCCTTACATGTTCGTTCCATTTCATATCGCTCTGCAATGTTACGCCTAGTTATTTGAACGAAGCGACTGCATCAAGAAGCTACCTACTAATGCTGTATCCGAACATTATGAGATTGTTTTTCCTACTCATGCCCATCATCTTACATTTTTCAACATTGACAGCTAGCTGCCATTCTTCGCACCAACTAGAAATTTTGTCTAATTTATCCTGTATGCTATTACAGTCCATTAGAGACGCCACCCTTACATTCACCACAGCATCATCAGCAAACAGCTACAAATTACAACTTACTCTGTCCATCAGATCATTTATGTAGCTAGAAAATAATAACGGTCCTGTCGCACTTCCATCGGGCACTCCTGACGATACACTCATCTCTGATGAACACTCGCCGACGAGAACAACGTACTGCGTTCTATTACTTAGGAAGTCTTCCACCCAGTCACAAATCTGTGAACCTATTCCTTATACTCGTATCTTCATTAGCAGTTTGCAGTGAGGCACCGCGTCAAACGCCTTTTTGAAATCGAGAAAAACACAATCCGCTTGTTGCCCTTCATCCATGGCTCGCAAGCTGTCATATATACTCTGCAAGTCACATTGAAGTGCATGGCAGAGTTGTTGTTATGGTCTTCAGTCCGGAGACTGGTTTGATGCAGCTCTCCACCCTACTCTATCCTGAGCAAGCCTTTTCATCTCCTCATAAGAACGGCAACCCACATCCACTTGAATCTGCTTACTATACGCGTCTCTTGGTCTCCCTCTGCGATTTTTACCCCACACACTTCCCTCCAATGCTAAATTTACGATTCCCGGATGTCTAAGAATGTGTCCTACCAAGCGATCCCTTCTGTTAGTCAGGGTATGCCAAAAATTCCTTTTCTCACCAATTCTGTTCAGTACCTCTTCATTAGTTATGCGATCTACCCACCTAATCTTCAGCATTCTTCTGTAACACCACATTTCAAAAGCCTCTATTCTCTTCCTGTCCGCACTGCTTATCGTCCATGTTTCACTCCCGTACAAGGCAACACTCCACAAAAATGCCATCAGAAAAGACTTCCTTACCCTTAAGTTAATATTCGATGTTAGCAAATTTCTCTTTTTCAAAAATGCTTTTCTTCCCATTGGCATTCTGCATTTTGTATCATCTGTACTGCGACCATCGCATGTTATTTTACTACCCAAGTAACAAAACTCATCTACCACCTTCATTGGTTCGTTACCTAATCTAATTCCTTCAGCATCGCCTGATTTTCTAAAACCGCATTCCATTAATTTTGTTTTGCTCTTGTTAATGTTCATTTTATATGCTCTCTTCAACACGCTGTCCATTCCATTCAACTGCTCTTCCAGGTCCTTTGCTGTCTCTGACAGAATTACAATGTCATCAGCAAAACGCAATGTTTTTATTTCTTCCCCCTGAACTTTTATCCCTATTCCAAAATTTTCCTTGCTTTCCTTCACCGCCTGCTCGATGTACAAATTGATTAACATCGGAGAAAGGCTACAACCCTGTCTTACTCCTTTCCCAACTGATTAGATTAGATTATTTATTTGTTCCGTAGATCCATATTGAGGGGATCCTCGTGGATGTGGAACATGTCAAGAAACAAAATTTACAAGTTGAATAACAGATAATACTGATAATATAAATACAAATACATACACTTATAAATACAGATACATAATTTTTAAAGGTTTTTTTTTTTTTTTTTTTTTTTTTTTTTTTTTTTTTTTTTTTTTTTTTTTTTTTGCTGATAATATAATAATACTAATATAGTATGAGTGCATGCATCATTTGGTACAATTTATAAATTCACTAATGGAGTAGAAGGAGTTGGCCACTAGAAAGTTTTTTAGGTTCCTCTTAAACTGATCTTTATTTGTAGCTAAATTTTTTATACTTGATGGTATTATTGAAAATATGTGTTCCTGACTAGTGGACCCCTTTTTGAACTAAAGTAAGTGCTTTTAAATCCTTGTGTAGATCATTTTTATTTCTAGTATTGTATGCATGAACTGAGCTGTTTGTTGGGAAAAGGGATATATTATTTATGACAAATTTCATTAAGGAATAAATATACTGAGAGGCAGTAGTTAATATACCCAGTTCTTTGAAGAGGCTTCTACAAGACGTCCGTGAATTTACTCCACAAATAATAGTATTATACGTTTTTGGACTCTGAAGACTTTTGACTGACTTGAAGAGTTACCCCAAAATATTATACCATATGACATTAAGGAATGAAAGTAAGCAAAGTATGCAAGCTTTGTTATTTTTATGTCTCCTATGTCTGATAACACTCGTATTGAAAATACAGATTTGTTGAGTTGTTTCTGCAGTTCTGTGGTGTGCTCCTCCCAACTAAATTTATTATCAAACTGTAATCCCAGGAATTTAATACTGTCAACCTCTTCTATCTGCTCTTCTTCATACTTAATGCATATGCTGTCAGGAAATCTCTTACATGTTCTGAACTGCAAGTAGTGCGTCTTTTCAAAGTTTAATGACAATGAGTTGGCTTTAAACCATTTATTAATGTTCATGAAAATATCATTAGCAGACTTTTCTATCACTATACTTGACGTACTCTTTATTGCAATACTTGTATCATCTGCAAACAAAACGAACTCTGCTTCTGGTAGTGTAGCTGATGAGAGATCATTAATGTACACAAGAAAAAGCAATGGCCCTAAGATGGATCTTTGTGGGACACCACATGTAATTTCTTCCCAATCCGATGATGACTGTTGGCCTAATTCACTAGTCACTTGCACTGACACCCTTTGTTTCCTGTTAGTGAGGTACGACTTGAACCATTTTGCAGCATTTCCCGTGACCCCATAGAATTCTAATTTACTTAAAAGGATGTTATGGTTCACACAATCAAATGCCTTTGACAAATCACAGAAAATACCTGCTGCTTGCAATTTATTATCTAATGAATTAAGTACATTCTCACTGAAAGTGTAAATAGCCTTCTCAATATCGGAACCTTTCAGAAATCCAAACTGTGTTCTAGACAATATGCCATTTGCGGTTAAGTGGTTGAGAAGCTGCTTGTACATTACCTTTTCTATAATTTTTGAGAATGCTGGCAAAAGTGAAATGGGTCTGTAGTTTGATGGTATCTCTTTATCCCCCTTCTTGAAGAGAGGTTTAATATCTGCATATTTTAGCCAATCAGGAAATGTTCCCGTTATAACAGACTGGTTACACAAATAACTTAAGATTGTGCTAAGTTCACAAGAACAAGCTTTAATTAACTTTGTTGATATTTCATCGTAACCACTGGAATTCTTTGTTTTTAAAGATTTTATTATGGAAGATATTTCTTGTGGTGAAGTGACTGATGCTTCCCTTTCATGCCCTTCGAGTCTAATAACTGCGGTCTGGCTTTTGTACAAGTTGTAAATAACTCTCCTTTCCCTGTATTTTACCCTGCTGACTTCAGAATTTGAAAGAGTGTATTCCAGTCAACATTGTCAAATGCTTTCTCCAAATCTACAAAAGCTAAAAATGTAGGTTTGCCCTTCCTTAATCTATCTTCTAAGACAAGACGTAAAGTGAGTATTGCCTCCCGGGTTCCTATGTTCCTCCTGAATCCAAACTGATCTTCCCCAAGGTCAGCTTCTACCAGCTTTTCCATTCTCCTGTAGATAATTCGTGTTAAAATTTTGCAACCATGACTTATCAAACTGATGGTTCTGTAATTTTCACACCTGTCTGCGCCTGATTTCTTTGGAATGGGGATTATTACATTTTTCTTAAAGTCTGAGATTATTTAGCCTATCTCTTCCATCTTCCATCTTACACACCAGTTCAAATAGTCTTGTCATGGCTGGCTCTCCCAGAAACTTTAGTAGCTCTGACGGTATGTCATCTACTCCTGGGGCCTTGTTCCGACCTAGGTCTTTCAAGGCTCTGTCAAATTCATCTCTCAGTACAGTATCTCCTATTTCATCTTGATCTACTTCCTCTTCCCTTCCTACAACATCGTCTCTAAGTTCATTTCCTTTGTAGAGCTGCTCTATGTACTCTTTCCACCTTTCAGCTTTCCATTCTTTGCTGAGTACTGGTTTCCCATCTGAGTTCTTGATATTCCTAGAGTTGCTTTTCTTGTCCCCAAATGTCTCTTTTATTTTCCTGTAGGCGGTATCTACTTTTCCCCTTGCTATACATTCATCTACAGATTTGCATTTGGCTTCTAGCCACTCCTGCTTAGCCATTTTGCACTTCCTGTCAATCTCATTTTTTAGTCGTCTGTACTCCATTTTTTCTGTTTCATTTACTGCATTTTTATATTTTCTCCTTTCATCAATTAACTGTAGTATTTCCTGTGATACCCATGGATTTTTTGTAGGTCTTGCCTTTCTACCTATTTTGTCCTCCGCTGCCTTTACTATTTCATCTCTCAATGCTACCCATTCCTCTTCTACTGTTTTATTTCCCCCTGTTTCTGTCAATTGTTGCCTAAATCTCCCTCTGAAATTCTCCAGAACTTCACTTTCCTTCAATTTATCTAAGTCCCATCTCCTTATTTTCCTACCTTTCTGCAGTTTTTTCAGCTTCAGCCTACAGTTCATGACTAACAAGTTATGGCCAGAGTCTATATCTGCCCCTGGGTATGTCCTGCAGTTTGTAACCTGGTTCCGGTACCTATGTCTTACCATTATAAAATCTATCTGATACCTTCCGGTGTCTCCTGGTCTCTTCCATGTATACAACCTTCTTTTGTGATTCTTAAACCACGTGTTTGTTACGATTAAATCATGTTCCGTGCAAAATTCTACTAGGCGACTTCCTCTTTCATTCCTCCTGCCCAGTCCATATTCACCTATTATTTTTCCTTCTCTTCCTTTTCCTACTACCGAATTCCAGTCTCCCATCACAATCAAGTTTTCCTCTCCCTTGACTGTCTGAATAATTTCCTTTAGCTCCTCATATATTTCTTCGCTCTCCTCATCATCGGCAGAGCTAGTTGGCATATAAACCTGTACTACTGTTGTCGGTGTTGGCTTCGTATCTATCTTGACAATGATAATGCGATCGCTGTGCTGGTCATAGTAGTTTACCCGCATTCCTATTTTCTTATTCATTATCAATCCTACTCCTGTGATACCCCCAATTGATTTTGTATTTATAATCCTGTACTCACCTGACCAGAAATCCTGTTCATCCTGCCACCGAACTTCACTAATCCCCACTATATCTAACTTCAACCTATTCATTTCCCTTTTTAAATTTTCTAATTTTCCTACTCGATTAAGGGATCTAACATTCCACGCTCCGACCCGTAGAACATGGAAGAGTATATCCTTTGTATTCAGGTTCTTGTCCGTGTTGGCGACGGCTCTTACGCTCTACAATCGAAGCCACAATGATGGAGATGCAATATACTCGGCCGCGGTGGAGTAGCCGAGCGGACTAAGGCGTCTCGCTGCGGAGCGCGCAGTTGCTCGTCGTCGGAGGTTCGAGTCCTCGCTAGGGCATGGGTGTGTGTGTTGTCCTTAGGTTAGTTTACCTTAGTTTAAGGAGTTTGTAAGCTACGGACTGATGACCACGCTGTTTGGTCCGATAGATTTACAAACATTTGAGAATTTGATTTGCAATATTCTCGACGCCTCCACAAAATATCGTCAGGCAGGTGGTTCGGAATTCGAAGGCTGTGTCGTTAATAGAGCACAACACTTTTCACTTATAACATGTTGATTGATATCACAAGCGTACACTCAGAACAGACTGCCTCCAAATTGAAGTACTCTGTGCGAGCTTGCACAAGGATTTTCCAAACACAAACTAGGAATACACACACAATTCTGTGCAGGGTGACGCAATTTGATCAGTTATTTCCTTCAATTGGCTCGAGCCCCCAGTGCTACAGCAGGGAAAATAATAATAAAACAACACAAATCTCCCATTCACAGCCTGTGTTTGCTTGGGGCTCCGTAAAGTGCGGCTGTAGACCATATTCTATTACACAAACTGGTTGCGTCGTGTCTAGAGGCCAGCCACACCTGCTGGAATGTCCCCAAAATGTTTCGCTTTAAGTAAATGCACAAACGACATATTCACTTTAACTAAATTGACGTTTATTCCACCTAATATCCGTCAGTGAATATTTGCTACACCAGACTTCAGAGAAATGCCAAGTTCCTTAAGGCTGCCACACCAAACCTTGACTGAATAGTTTCTAAATCGCACTGTCGCTAAATAAGTCTAGTAACAATCCTGAGAAACTCTTCAAATGTTTGTAGACTTATGGGACTTAACTACGGAGTCATCAGTCCCTAAGCCTACAAACTACTTATGAACTAGCTAAGAATAAGGACGGCACAAATATCCATGCCCGAGGGGGGATTCGCACTCCCGACCGTAGTGGCCGTGCAGACCGTGACTGGAGCGCCTCAGTCCCCTCGGCCACCGCGGCCGGCACTCTAAGTTTCACTGTCACAGAATATAGTTAGAGTTCACGAAGCACAACTGAAGACTTTTCTAACTTTAAGTTTCACATATGTCGACTAAAATCAAAGTACTCGAAGCACCACAGACCAAATATTTCTAAGTTCCACACTAGAACACTTCGCTTAAATTTTAAGGGTCCTCAAGCGACTCCACAGCCACCCAGCTTAACGACACATGTTGTCTCTCAAACCGCCGTTAACACACTGTCCCTTTTGCAGTCAACAATCCGAAGATTGGTTTGAACACCACAGTGCTTTACTAGGCATGGTCCTGTTTGGAGGTGGTATGCCGTTGCCTTCCTCCGACCTTCGAACTGACTTACCCAGCCAGTTATAGGGGGTGCTACTCGGTATTTTTCACATGAGCAATACTGCCAGAGGTGAAAGAAGTGGAAAGTGACAGATAAAAATCCTAGGACCTGGCGGGGATCGAAACCGCAACCTTCGGATTTGTAGTCTGGCACTCTACCACTGTGCAACCGAGGCGCACTACACTGTCCCTAACAAGCCAAAATAAACGCCATCCTCGCTGACTTACTCTGCAGTTAAATCATTATCTTATATTCACAAAATTACCTCTTTTACATAAAATACAAATGAAATAAATACTTGTGATGATAGTATTTAACAGAAATTTTTCTCTGAAATAGAATATGGCATCAAAAACATTGTACATATCGTAGTTTTTGCAGTATCAAAAATTAAACTTTTTTAAATCTGCTTTTTCAGTATTTAAACATAGATTATTCACTGTACTATTGATCCTGTGATTTAATTAACTATTTAAGTAAGTCTAATTTACCGTACTGCCGCTAATACTACAGTTATTATGGTTTATTTATTAAAAATCCAGCTTTTGTACCTTGAAACCATTTTATTGGTCTCTTATTCAAATTTACTGATTTTGCGCAAGAAACTAAATATACATCTTAGTAGTATTCACTTAGATCTATCATTTAACACCTTCTACGAAATATTTAGTTTAGCCGTTTTAAAGATATATCCTTTCCAAAATTGTTATTTTATAATGATTTTTGATTTACTATAACTCGAAAACTATTAGACTGACAGTAGACGCGTTTATATCAGCGCATCCGTCTAGTCTTCTTCTTTAAAATGGGCCTACGCGCTCCTTTGTGTCATACATGGGTAAATAGTCAATAATTTTTAAGTGACTTTTTTCATATTTATCCAAGGCGAAACAGGGCTTCTCCCGCCGTTTGCCATTCACTGCATAACGGCCTGGATTTTCCTGTCACGTGTCTATTACACAAAGCGAGCGATCTGACGCTCGTTTGACAGATGACATGTGCCGCTATCTATTGACTAACACTTGAACTACGACGACTCAGTAGCTGTCAAAACATCCGAGTCCCGTGTATGTGCGCTATTTACCACAGAATTGCAGACGTCAAGTGCCCCCACGAAACTGTCCCCTTACATCTGCTATTTATATATATAAAGACTTTTCTTGAACTTACAAATACAGTAATGGTAAGAAACATATAAAACATTGTAGGAATAGTAAATAGGAATAAATATTTATTTTGGGTCAGTGGTGGGATTTGCAGCGAGGACCGGCAGCAGAGCAATTTGCGGCGCTAACCACTGCACCAGGCGTTCCGTTGGGAGACTCCCGGCAATATAATTACGTCTTTCGCTGGCACAACCTTCCCGACCATTAGGACTCAATACACCGACCGAGTTTCTAGCTAAATTGCATGAGTTAGGTGGACGAGTGGGGAGCGATGGAGAGGGGGGAGGGTTTCTCCATGTAGGTCGCAGTCGTAGTTTCTCATGCCCTGTTCTCATCCCCCATATTTTCATACTACATTGACCTTATTCTTATACAACCAGTATAAACGTTACCAGTTCTCATTGGTACATCGGAATATGACTCAATTCTTCAGAAATGTCAATCAACCTGGCAGTTTTTGGCATAATAAATAATGAAATCCTTTCCATGTTTATAAGCTAATAGCCTGTTATCTGATGTTAACAACTAAGACAATTTACATCTACTTTGTTCAATTTTTTTAACCCTAGGTGCAACAGAACTAACCTAAGTTGAATAAAATAGTATGCAGAATGCATTATTGTTTACAGATACCGGCCTGCATGAACTAAGTAGTTTACTTAATTTTCTTTTTTTCCATAATATCTTATCTTACCAGAAAAGAAAATTTATTTACAGCAGTATCAGTATCAACCTTGCTCTGGTTGCGTCTCAATACAATGTGTCCCAAGAATAAATATGAACGTTTCTCACCAATTATTATTTTAATTCTTAGTTCTTTATATCAACCTGATAGATTAATTCAGTGGCCTCATTTCATGAGCTTTTTAATCGTCGTGACCTAGCTACAGACGCTCTACCTACTCCACATGTGCTGTAGGATATCGGCATTTTCCCCAGGCACAGACTCTATACCAACCTACGTGTGCTAAGTAATAACATTAAAATTTTCCCCAGTAGCAGGCGCTATACCAGGTCACTGGTGATGTGAAACAACATCAATGTTTCTCAGAGTACAGGCGCTACTTCAGTTTCGACTACGTCGCTTAGGAAAAAAAAAAAAAGTCCTTTAATTTTCTTAGCTGCTCACACCATCCAATACTGTACATTTTTCGCTGTGTCACATTTCGCTTGGTCGGCTACCCTTCAGGGATATACTGGTATCGTAAACATTGATTTTCCACAGACCTGGAGCTGTTTGATTGACGAAGTCACAGGCAATGACTCGCCTCGCATCAGTTAGGTACCTTGGCTTTCCGGTGTTTTGATCTCATTGCAGCATGACGAACGGACAATAAATCCCAGACAGAATACACCGTAGGATTCTGTTCTTGTTCTAACTATTGGTATTGCTCTATGATCTGAATCTAACCTAAACCGTAAAAGTAACAACCTAACTACTCATTATGGATGTCTGTTTCCCACATTAATTCTCATAAATTAGTCATGTTCTTAAATGCTACATTATGAGCATTTCTTATTACAAATATATAAATGATAATCGTAGCTACTTCACATACACAAAACATATCTCCTACAAAATTCCTGTTTGAAAAAATCCTTACGCCTCTTCGGTCTACCTTCCGCAAAGCGCCATATACTTCCAAGGTATCCCCATGGAATAACACGCTTGAGACGGAAATATTGCCTGCACTAGTTTGCGTAGCAACCTACCTTGTAGAAAACCCTAACTTCGATAATATGGGGGTGAGAGGTCAGGTATATTGAAGTGGATGTACACTAAAGGAATTTACAGTTCATATTATTGTCCTTTACCGAACACTACCGCAAAATCTATATCTCATGTTGCCGCAGAATAGTAATAAAAGACAAACCAAAGGGATATAACGATTCCCATTAGCGAAATATAAAATTTCATGCTGCTACTTTATACTGTATGCCTGCTGCCCAGACTCTTCACCACACTGTCCCCATCTAACTATTCGCTTTTCCCCTTCAGGAAGGTGCTGCCAAGTGGCACTGGCTGTTGTCGTTTTGACACCAAACCCTCAGAAAGTTGCTGTTAGGTGGAACGAGCTGTTGTCGCCCTCTCGTCTGATACCAGCCTAAATGTAGAACATAACAACTCTCCATTCTATGTTAGCTGCACTAATGTAGTACGTTCACCACAGCACAGGTGATTAATTCAAAATTATCTTAACTTAGTTTTCAGGCTTCAATAGTGAAGATCCTTCGCAATATTCAGAACAACAGCAGTTTGTGAGAGTCAGCACATAGACATACGCATCGCGACGGCGAGTCAGTGATCTAGCGTCTCTGGAATGCCACCTGCGTTGGCTAATGTCAAGAAATTAGCGTTGCTTTTTCAGTGCAAGTCCATACCTACAGCGTATTGTTTGGTGAATCAAGAAATTCAATAGTTGTTGCAGAAACTGTTCGTCATAGAATGGAAGCATCACAACAGTAGAACGTTTGTTAAGAATAAGAAAGCTGTTGACACGTCACGCGGTAGATCTAATGAAGAACAGGATTGTTTAATATTTGGAAGTAGTACTGAGTGGAACGTGGAGGGTGTCTCATGCGTAATAGTTACTGGTGCTTGGCTAGAAATTTCCGGCAGTCAAAGTTGATTAGTATCCAGTCCCGACAAACTTTAAATTCCGCCGGGAGGTCTCAACCTCGATGACAGCGGCCTGACGGCACTGCCAAACCCCTAGGCCTGCCGGAGAGAAGACGTAAAAATAACTAGACTCACAGGGGGCGCGGGACAATTTGAAGATTCAGAGGACGCCATTGTGGTGGTACGAGTTCGGTAAGTGGAATTATATTCGGGCACGTACAGGCATATCTTGAACATTGTATAAATATCCTTTTGTCGCAGCTATCTACACGTTCAAGTAAACGTGAAAACAATGATGAATAGTTGTACAGTGTTAAACTTCAGGAATAACTTCTGGAAAGGAAAGAATGATACGTTTCACAGATACGCGGACTTATTAGTAATTTTGGAAACCATAGTGGAGAACAGCGATCTTAAAATAATGTTTAAATATAAAATTAAAACAGTCCAGATCGCAGAAATTTTGTTTCAATTTCATGACCAGTGTCAGCCAATGTAGACTATCTTCAAATGACTAGCACCGCAAATCAACATAGCAGTTCATAGGACATATACAATAGCATAAAATATATTACAGAGAGACATCCAATATAAAAATACAAATTCAAAATATTATACCCATGATGGCAGATGGTGGAGGTGAACATGGCGAGCCGCACAAACGTGGACTTGAATCATAGCCCCACCGTTCTCATCAGCAGTTCACGTTTGTGCCGCTCGCCGTGTCCACCGCCATCACATGCCATCCTGATTATAATTTTTCTTTCTCTTTAGTCCTGTTCCCGCACATGTAGGATCGGTTTTGTTTATTTGGATTTGGCGACTTAATATTGACGGGGTGGACAGATGCCCTTGCTGTCACAACCACCTGCCCCCCGGGAGGAAATGTGTACCACAAATGTCTGCGTATAGTGTTGTATGTGTGAAAGTGTAAAGTGTTACGAAATATCTGCAGATCGTGTAACTGAGGCGAGACTTGGGGACGAGCCCGGTATTCACCTAGAGGGATGTGGAAAACCTAAAAACCACATCCAGGCTGGCTGGCACTCCGACCCCCTTCATTAACTCGCTGGGCGGATTCGAACCGGGGCCGGTACGCCTCCCCGCAAGAATACAATTTTTTGTATTTGTATTATTATTTTAGATGTTTCTCTATAGTATTTTTAATGGTATTATATATGACCTTTGAACAGCTATGTTACTTTGCAGTGGCAGTCATCTGAAGATAGTCTACATTGCCAGAAACCGGTCATGAAATAAAAACAACAATTGTGTGATCTGGACAGTTTAATTTCAATTTTAACTCCGACTTTCGTTCAATATTAGGGCCTTCACTTTGCTTTCATAAGGGATACTTAACTGCATTTATATTCTTTACTGTAACAATGCGAGGGTGAAGATCGGGGTGAGAGTTTAAAATAGAGAAAGTTTAATTTTTTAAACTCACAACCACCAGCTGCGAACCAATTTCCTAAACATGCAAAAACACTGGAACTGTGATTGCGACTGACTCGTTTTCTAGGGGATGATATCACAAGTTCGCAGCTTTCCTTCCCTGCATATGATTAACAAAACAAATTCATAATAAAATCAAGTTCATGAGAGAAAAGGGTGTACTAACTACTATTTTTGAAAACATGTGAAAGTTCACTTTATGTTGTTTATTTCACAATATTTGAACCCTGTGGCTGTCGCGTCTGTACGTCAGTAAATTTACCAAATGAAGTTATAGCTCGTGAGCCCCCAGACAAAATGAATATTAGTCGCGAATTGTTTTCACACCACGTGGCTGTCTCAAACACCGTCTATGTTCATGCCTATGCGACGACACATGTTACTTTAACAAATCACAGTCACTTTAATTCAATGCGATGCACACCTTGTTCCACCGGCTAAATATTCAGCAACACACAGTAGCACTGATTTAACTTGGTGCAGTCTACGACGAGCAACCACACGTGGCGATTGCCACAGACAAATCTAAAGTCACCACCTCGAGATCCACATGCCGACTGATGCAGAGCGATGCCGCCCGGCCAGCTACACCACGTGCTCTGGAGTCCCCACTTCCTGCCCTCGCGCGCGCGTGCCAAAAGCTCAACTGCCGGGGTTTTTTCCCCTACGTCATCAACTTCCGCATGTGAGCTGTTCTAACCGATTTGCCAACGTACAGCACTCAGCCAATACTTTTCTAAAACTTTACTTAAATTCAAAATAATTACACTACACGTTAAATAAATTGTCTTCTTAGGTTTTTATATTAGTATAAACATCCTTTGTACTGTTTATCATAATCGTGCAATTTCTTATACCACAGATAAGTGATATAACTGAATACTTCAAGATGAAATACAAAAGATTAATTGAAAATAAAATGAGAAATAGTTAATATATTATTTTTATAAACAAACATTGCCATGCTAGTTGTGTAACTGTCTTGTCTTCGTTGGTAATTTATTATTTTTCATTGTCAATTAAACATATTATGTTAGATGTGACCATATCAGCTAATGTATTGTTTATTTATCAACAGGCTATTTTTTAATGAGGGTCTTAAAGGTTCCTAACTGCATCGTATTACTTCAAATGCTAGTAGTATTACAATATGTGTGCATTGCACTGTGCCTGGCACTCGCCATTGTCCCTCTCTCCCCTCACCGGAAACGAACTGGAAAATCCTAAGTTGGAACAAGCCACAAAAGTCGGTCTGCTCGCTGGCCTCCCGTCAGCTACAAGTACACAGCAAATCTCAACGTGGAGAATTTCTACCTATGGCCTAACTATAAATGTTGTCACCCAACTGTGTACATACATTGCTACCATAATTAATAAGATTAAAATTGTGTAACATTTAGTGCATTGGCATGGTCAATGTTTGCAGTGAACTTCATACTGTTTAATTATCAAATGCTATTGATTACCGGTATTTCTATTAGGCGGTAATCTCACAACTTGAATCATAGCCCCACCGTTCTCATCAGCAGTTCACGTTTGTGCCGCTCGCCGTGTCCACCGCCATCACATGCCATCCTGATTATAATTTTTCTTTCTCTTTAGTCCTGTTCCCGCACATGTAGGATCGGTTTTGTTTATTTGGATTTGGCGACTTAATATTGACGGGGTGGACAGATGCCCTTGCTGTCACAACCACCTGCCCCCCGGGAGGAAATGTGTACCACAAATGTCTGCGTATAGTGTTGTATGTGTGAAAGTGTAAAGTGTTACGAAATATCTGCAGATCGTGTAACTGAGGCGAGACTTGGGGACGAGCCCGGTATTCACCTAGAGGGATGTGGAAAACCTAAAAACCACATCCAGGCTGGCTGGCACTCCGACCCCCTTCATTAACTCGCTGGGCGGATTCGAACCGGGGCCGGTACGCCTCCCCGCAAGAATACAATTTTTTGTATTTGTATTATTATTTTAGATGTTTCTCTATAGTATTTTTAATGGTATTATATATGACCTTTGAACAGCTATGTTACTTTGCAGTGGCAGTCATCTGAAGATAGTCTACATTGCCAGAAACCGGTCATGAAATAAAAACAACAATTGTGTGATCTGGACAGTTTAATTTCAATTTTAACTCCGACTTTCGTTCAATATTAGGGCCTTCACTTTGCTTTCATAAGGGATACTTAACTGCATTTATATTCTTTACTGTAACAGTACCTGGCTTTAATTTTTGACACTCATGGTGCATCTGCATCTACATGGGATACTCTGCAAATCACATTTAAGTGCCTGGAAGAGGTTTCATCGAACCACCTTTACAGGGTATTACAAAAAGGTACAGCCAAACTTTCAGGAAACATTCTTCACACACAAAGAAAGAAAATATGTTATGTGGACATGTGTCCGGAAACGCTTAATTTCCATGTTAGAGCTCATTTTATTACTTCTCTTCAAATCACATTAATCATGGAATGGAAACAGCAACAGAACGTACCAGCGTGACTTCAAACACTTTCTTACAGGAAATGTTCAAAATATCCTCCGTTAGCGAGGTTACATGCATCCACGCTCCGTCGCATGGAATCCCTGATGCGCTGATGCAGCCCTGGAGAATGGCGTATTGTATCACAGCCGTCCACAATACGAGCACGAAGAGTCTTTACATTTGGTACCGGGGTTGCGTAGACAAGAGCTTTCAAAAGCCTCCATAAATGAAAGGCAAGAGGGTTGAGGTCAGGAGAGCGTGGAGGCCATGGAATTGGTCCGCCTCTACCAATTCATCGGTCACCGAATCTGTTGTGGAGAAGCGTACGAACACGTCGACTGAAATGTGCAGGAGCTCCATCGTGCATTAATGGCAGTGAACCGAGGAAGTACAGTACGTACAAACGAAACAATTGGGTGTGTTGACAATTGTCTGCACGAATTATTTCAATTTACATTTAAAGAGAAATACTAAAATGAGGTCTAATATGGAAATTAAGCGTTTCCGGACACATGTCCACATAACATATTTTCTTTCTTTGTGTGTGAGGAATGTTTTCGGAAACTTTGGCCGTACCTTTTTGTAACACCCTTATACTATTTATCTCCCATTCCATTCTAGAATAGCGCGCGGGAAGAGAGAACACCTGAATCTCTCCGTTCGAGCTCTGATTTCTCGTAATTTATTCTGATGATCATTTCTACCTTTGTAAGTGGGAGTCAACAATATATTTTCGCATTCGGAGGAGAATGTTGGCCATTGGAGCTTCGTAAGTAGCCCACGCCGCAGCGATTGAGCCGTTGTTATAATGTTTCCCATCCCAGATCCTGTATCATTTACGTAACGCTGTCTCCCCTGTATCGTGACAATACAAAACGAGCTGCCCTTTTTTGGACTCTATCGATGTCCTCCGTCAAACCCACCTGATAAGGATCCCACAATGGGCAGCAATACTCCAAAAAAGGTCAGACAAGCGTAGTGTATGCAGTTTCTTTAGTAGTTCTGTTGCATCTTTTAAGAGTTCTGCACATAAAGGTCGAAATATGGGGCTAAATAGGGTAAATACATTTCAGCTCGAAAATTTGGAGCACCATACACTACAATACTACAGTTTGTTGTCAGCAAGCAGTTATGTCAAATTTCTTGTGGTGCCAAAAAATCTGTAAAGAAGGTGTGATTGCTTTTTGATCCTATAATTATTATTTATATTGTAGGTAAGTATCTAAATGGAACATTAACTTAATGACATAAGTAAAAGGAATGGCATGTGACTTACCACCACAATGATCGCCTTTCAAATTGTCCCCTGTTTACAGCAGCCCACGTACGGGATTCTGGGGCATTTGCTCGGAGACATGTACGTCGCACAAGCAAATTCATATTTTCAAATGTTTGTAAATCTATCGGACCAAACTGCGTGGTCATCAGTCCGTAGCTTACAAACTACTTAAACAAAGGTAAACTAACCTAAGGACAACACAAACACCCATGCCCCAGGGAGGACTCGAACCTCCACGGCGAGCAACTGAGCGCTCCGCAGCGAGACGCTTTAGACCGCTCGGCTACTCCACCGCGGCCGTCGCGCAAGCCTATGAATGCTAGCGACCACCATTGATTGGCCGCCTTGCCGCTTCACGTTCCTCCATCATGTCTTGACTGCGCTCTTGTTCGGATTTAATCACGTGCTTCGTTTACTGGATATTATATCAACTATTGCAGACAATCGATTTGGTTTGCTCTGTACACGTATTACTCTGCCGCGTACGTCTCGTTGAGTGTCCCTTTATATCTTTTTTTATTCTGTTCATTCGCGGCGACACACTGTGGAAGTCCTCGACCTGTCGGCCACTATCTTTAGGCGCGAGAGTCTTTTCCGACCATGTCAGATCTCAGTCATTATTATTAGGTGCAAAACTTGAGAAGTACCGTTTATTTCGTTTTCTTGTGTTTCTAGTTTACTAGCGACATGCTCGGCATTGCACGTGTGGAATTAATATTCTATATCTATAAAATCGATGCGCGTATGCATTTTATTCCTTACTGTGTTCTACATTACATGATTCAACAAATTCCGTTCATTGCTCCGATTCTACTGCATAACGCCAAACTTATATCCGCCGAAGCTGGTTCAACGTTGATCTGACAATGAGCCAGCTCGGAAGATGCTTGTCAACTCCTCTAAAATCGGCAATCGATAGCATTATTATTGCACCTCGACCGGAGATATGAATCGATATTCAATATGTTATCGAAGGTTTCATGTTGTAAAGATGGAAGGTAGTGAAGAAGAAAAACAACCATATTGAAACTTTTCCCAACAAGAAAAACATTTAGTTTCGGGGCGATATCAAAACACAACAAAGATAAAAAAAAAACAAAAAACAAAACAAAAAATACGACGGGTAAGTTAGTACGACTCAGAAGGTACTGGCAGGGAAAGAAGTTTGTTGATTTTAATTCGCACAGTATCAGAACATCTCGTCACTGGAAGAGTTTGAAACTGCGTTACGAAAATATTAAGAAAAGGACCACGAAAGCACTTGCACATCAACAAGTATTATTTTTTAGACTCTCTTTTCTACTATTACAGTACATTTCACCTTTCCTTATGCCTTTCATATTCCAAAACAATAATGTGAAATAATTCTGTTGCCCAGCAATAGCCTAGAATCCTCTGAAAACTAACAGATACGTGAGTAATGCAGTGGTGTGTTATGGTAGCGTAGTGTCCTTCTAATCATCTCTTATGAACGATGTAGTAGAGACAACTCTTGATAAGGGAGAAAAATGCAATATTTAAGTAGATTCCAAAGCGAAAACCATTGTATGCGTACCCCTTTACAGTAAATCCATAAAACCGTACTTGAGTTTGAATCATCATCGTGCATGATTATTTATTCAGTAGTAAAATGTTATTACAAACTGCACACTGTTACAGCAGATGAGAGCGCACATATGAGATTTAGGATTGTTGTTGGGTGCTTTCATAAATCATAAACTTCATCACGAACAATGACAGAAGCGACGCTAGAGCTCCAAGTGGTAGCTGTACAGTTACAGGAGAACGGCTGTCGGCTCTTTTACAACTGGGTGGGGTGGGGTAGAAGACCACTGTTGTTATAAATGCTAAACGTAAGCTTGTACGTATAGGTAAATAAATATCTTGATCCGATAGCTACCAAACTTCATAGAATTACCCGCTAGGTTAATCTAACGATGTAATCAAAATTGCTCCAGTCGTCTTGGGAACTATAGGGAACATACATACGTTTTTAATAATAAGGTTGATGTTCCAAACCGAGTAGCGAGTACTTACAAGGAAAGTGCTATTGGAAGGACAGGGGCGCGAGTTGTCTCATAGCCACCAAGTGTGGATATTATTAGAAAGGGTAGCACAATGGTGAGTGGATAGTGAACCAGAGCTGCTGTCGCGACATCAAGAAGTAAACTTTACGGCCGAGGGTTTAGATGTTACTTTCCCTAATACATCAAATAAGAAAATGGACGCATTAATGAGGTATCATAAAAATTTGGTAGAGATTAAAAGATGGTCTTACGTCAGACTTCTGAGAGAACCATCGTTAACGGTAACAGGCGAAGGGAAATCTTATACAGGTGGTACGAAAGCTCTCAAGAGACTGTGTACGTTTGAAGAATTTCGAATGTGGTTAATTATACACCACTAGAAGAAACAAATCAGTGACAGACATTTTAGGTAACAGTTGAGCATTGTAATAACTAATCTAGGTGATGCCATAGGTGAATTTACGGATATGCTGAGATCAACGGTTCTACACTCGACAGTATAAATAAATAAATGAATTAATTAATAAATAAAAAAAGTAAATAAAATGGGCTACTCAAACAACGTGACAACAGTAGCATCGAAGAAGCGAATTACGTCACACAACGGAAGCGTGTCATTGATTCAGGAAACGCGAGGTACCTGATGGCCAATCTGTGTTGATATTTGCTTGCTTTACAACATACGTGATGAGCCTGACAGAATATTCAAATCGCTGCGACGGAATCGGAATAAAAATAAATATGGGGGATACAAGCTAGAAAATTCGTAAGAATATGGGCACAATGTCTACCGTTGGGCATAACTAAGAACGCAATACCAGTTTAGTAACAACTTTTTAATGAATACCTTTATATCCTTTTGATCCTTGAAATGATAACTTATCAAGTTTCTGAATTACGATTACGGCCACAATAGAAAGCCTTCTAAGAGTCCATACATTTAGTTACTCAAAGAAACAGCTGTTACCTCAGGTACTTGTGGCGTAATGGTTGGAGGAGTGGAGTAGTAATCCGAGGGTGCAGGGTCCAAAAGCTAGTTGTTTCGTTATTGCTTGTGGACTGTACTATGCCAGTTGAAAGCAATCCTCTCCCCACCCTGTCGTGCCTGTCAACGCCATAACGATGCGTAGTGGTGCCAGCTATATGGCCAACAGGTAGCACGATCCGCGATGTTCAAATGTTCAAATGTTTGTTAAGCTTAAGGGACTTAACTGCGGGGTTATCAGTCCCTAAACTTACAAACTACGTATGAACTAGCTAATACTAAAGACGGCACAAATATCCATGCCCGAGGGGGGATTCGAACCCCCGACCGTAGTGACCGTGCAGACCGTGACTGGAGCGCCTCAGTCCCCGCGGCCACTACGGCCGGCATCCGCGATGTACTATTGAGGCACGGACTTGTCCAGGTCCCGGTGAAGCCGAGGCGCAACGGCTATCGGTAGAAAGTGGAATGGACACCGGGACACGAGAAAGGAGGAGTACGGCACAAAGCACTTATGAGTAACGAAGCAACTTACAATTGTTTGGGAACTCATTATAAGGTCCTTTGGTCGTAAAAAATGTTGGTCTTTTACTATATGTAAATAGTAAACGTATTTGAAGCATTAGAAATGTAAGGAAGAGAAGAAACTTGCAGGAGAAGGCTCCCTAGGTCTTGCACATGTACTGCTAGAAATATAAGCACAGAGCCTTACTCGAAGAACAAGAAACGTGCATCACAAATTTCTGGAAAGTTAAAAGAAGGTTGTAGACTAACAGCGTATGACTACGATCAAATGTAAGCTGTGTTCCATCCAGGCTATAGTCACTCGTCCGAACGCCAAATGTACGCTACTTTGTTCCAGCCTATAGTCATTCGTAACCAGTACTGCCAAAGAAAATAAACTTTGAACAACCAAGGCAAGTCAGGTGATAATATATAACGGAAAAGTATTATGAAGATGTAGGAGAGATATTAAATGATAGTTCAAAGAGGTAAAAGTTCAAAACAGAGTATGTTTGTTAAAGCTAAACTCAAACATCATATAATTTTGGCTGCTTGATAAAATACGGTCAGAAAGAATATTACGTGTTGGGTGCATAGATATTACCACAATAGACGAGTCGTAATCTTATCACCATAATTTTTGATTATTTAGATTATTATTTTGGTCCAAAATGTTTGCAAAAACTTATAAAATTACAAATCTAAAGTGGCCTTGAAAACACGTCAGTGCGATTTTTGTCTCAGCAGTTATTCACTATTTGTGGAATGTATTAAAAGTCATTAATTAGAATCAATGTATCTACTAAAATGTTTGTCTTTGACAGGGTTGCTATGTATGTATTTAATGTAGATTGTATTACCTTTCCTCTAGTTCATATATGACTTCGTTCATGTTACTTTGTTCTGCGCTAAAATAAAGATCAAATATTCTATTTCAAACAGTGATTACGGTTTCTTTTCCAGCTAAAATCACAAACGGAATAAGAGTGGTAATAATGAATTCCATATAAATCTAATAATTAATGTATATATAAAGTTAGTTCAATCATTACGTCATTTACAACAGTCATTGTAACAATATCTCCCAAGTTCGTATACATGTTTACAATTCGTTGTTAAAAAAATATATATTTGTTAAGCTTATGGGACTTATCTGCAGGGTCATCAGTCCCTAAACTTACAAACGACTTATAAACTAACTTGTACTAAAGGCAGCACAAACATCCATGCCCGAAGAGGGATTCGAACCAAAAAAATGTTCAAATGTTTGTTAAGCTTATGGGACTTAACTACGGGGTCATCAGTCCCTAAACTTACAAACTACTTATGAACTACTTACGAACTAGGACGGCACAAATATCCATGCCCGAGGGGGGATTCGAACCCCCGACCGTAGTGGCCGTGCAGACCGTGACTGAAGCGCCTCAGTCTCCTCGGCCACCGCGACCGGCGGATTCGAACCCTTCCGGGGAACGGCCTCGTGCATCGGAGCATAGCATCTCAATGCGCTCGGCCACTCCGCCGCAGCGCAATTCGTTAGTATGTATTTCATGGCATGTTCTCGAAACAGAACAAATGCACTTTTTAGAGAAAGCGCTGTTACCTTTCAACAACTCGGAACATTGCAAAATATTTGTGTCCAGTTAACAAGAGCGTGCGAAAACGTATGGGAGCGCACAGGCTTTCATATACGTTTATTAAATTTTCGTCTCAGATAAACCGTTAAGGCGTGATTTACAAATAAATATCCTGCTATCAGAAGGTCGTCACAAAGGCCTGTTTTTAGTGTTACTAACCTGATTTGTCCGAAACATTTTAAAAAGAGAGGTTCTGGTCGCTGGCGGCCAACAAATTACGTCTGTAAAATTTGGTATCGATCTGTGAACGGTAAACCTAAAAAGTGGGAACACGTTACAGAGAGACAGACAGTGTCAAATCTCCGTTATCTTTGCAAATATCTCTTAAACAATGCGAAATATGAATAAAAAATATAAGAGAACAAAGTTGTAGAGCATTTTCTGCTCTAGAAATTCGGTTATTCAATTTTTGTGTCACATGAACAGCTAATCCGTTATTTTCATTTATATTTAGACCTGTCAAAAGGCAATCGGAAATACCCACGTAGTGTTACTACCGCAACCTAAAGTAAGCCAAAAGCGTTAAAATGAAGTCGTTCGTTGAAGTTATTTTGGAGATTACAATCAATTAAATGAATTAGTTATACAGAAAAAAGTTTCATAAAATTACAGTATACAGAGGCAGATAAATTTGTCTCAAACAAATATAGATTGAAACAAAATAAAAAATCAACATGTAGATTATGAAAAGAAATAACGAACTGTAGCTGAAATGTGAAATCTGCAGGTTTAAATATGCTTACTATCTGCAACTTTGTAAGTATAGCACAAGTATCTTTAACGGATATGTGGAAGTTATACGTTATCTTGATGAATTTTATGTAAAATACGAACCCTATATTTCTGACCAGATATTTATAATTCAACGTCTTTTCACGGACCTGTAATACAGAGTTCTAGGAAACTACACTAAGTGGTCAAAAGTATACGTTTTTCACATTAGGGGAATCGTGCTGCCAGGTAGTCCATATCAGCGATCTCATTAGTCATTAGACATCGTGAGAGAGCAGAATAGCCGCGGTGGAGTAGCAGAGCGGTCTAAAGCGTCTCGCTGCGGAGCGTGCGGCTGCTCGCCGTGGAGGTTCGAGTCCTCCCTGGGGCATGGGTGTGTGTGTTTGTTCTTAGGTTAGTTCACCTAGGTTTAAGTAGTTTGTAAGCTGCGGACTGATTACCAAGCAGTTTGGTTCGATAGATTTACAAACATTGAACATTTGAGAGCAGAATGGGGCGTACCGCGGAACTCACGGACATAGAACGTGGTCAGGTGATTAGGTATCAATTTTGTCAGAAGTCTGTACGCGAGATCTGCACACTCCTAAACATAGCTAGGTCCACCGTTTCTAATGTGATAGTGAAGTGGAAATGTAAAGGGACACATGCAGTGCCGACTGCGGTGGCCGAGGGGACTGCGGCGCGCCAGTCACGGTCTGCACGGCCACTAAGGTCGGGGGTTCGAATCCCCGCTCGGGCATGGATATTTGTGTCGTCCTTAGTAGTAGCTAGTTCATAAGTAGTTTGTAAGTTTAGGGACTGATGACCCCGTAGTTAAATCCCATAAGCTTTACAAACATTTGAATACGTGCAGCACGGATGCGTACACGCCTACCTGGTCATGCCTAGGGTGCTGCTCGACCGACGGACCGGGCAGCGCGAGTGCAGGAACGGATAGAAAGCGCCGACAGTTGAAGATGGTCGTGTAGTGTGATAGGAGGCATCTAACTATTGTTCCTAACCACCAGGATCGACTCTAAATACAATGATACTTAGGAGGGAGTTGAGAAAACGGAACGCCTGGTCGAGCGGCTACTCATAAGGCACACATCACTCAGCACATTGATAAATGACGTCTCGCTTGGTGTTAAGACCGTAAACATTGTCCATTTGAAAACCGGAAAAACTTTGTCTGGAGTCACGAATCACGGTACACAATGTGACGATACGATGTCAGGGTGCGGGTATGGTGAATGCCCGGTGAACGTCATCAGTCAGCGTATGTAGTGCCACCAGTAAAATACGGAGGCGTTGGTGTTGTGGTCGTGGTTTTCATGGAGAGGGCTTGCATCCCTTTTCTGTTTGCGTGGCACTATCATAACACAGGCCTCCAATGGTGTTTTAAGCATCTTTTTGCTTCCCACCGTAGAAGAGCAATTCGGGGATTGCGAACGCATCTTTCAACACGATCGAACACATGGTTACACAACAATAACCTCCATGTTATGTATTCGCCTGCACAGAGTCCTGTCTTGAAGCTTATTGAACACTTTTTGGATGGTTTTGAACGCCGACTTCGTGTCAGGCTTTACCGACCTTCATCTATACCTCTCCTCAGTACAGCACTCGGTGATGAATGGGCTGCCAGTCCCCAAGAATCAACGTTAGCCTGAGAGTGGAAGCTGTCATCAAGGCTAAGGATGGGCCAACACCATATTGAATTACAGCGTTACCGATGGAGGGCGCCACGAACTTGTAAGTAATTTCCAGCCACACATCCCGATACTTTTTATCACAGTGTACATTCGCGGGAATATACGTACGCTCTAAGGCGCTTTTCTACGGAGTGCACGGCCGTTACACGTCGGAGTTTCGAGCCCTCTCTTGAGCAGGGGTGTGTATGTTGCCCTTAGCGTAAGTAAGTTAAGGTAGTCTATATGTTTAGGGATGTATGACTACTGCAATTAGGTGCCATAGCCTTAAAATTATTTGAACATTTGAAACAGTATTCATTTAAAACAGACTTGATTACTCAGTAGAAGTTTTGATGTAAGCTTTTGCATGATTGTTAAAAGTTTTCGAACCAAATTAATTTTAATTTTTCCTGGAAATGTCGGCCTTTAATTCGAGAGCAGAGGCTTACCTCAACTGTCTGCTACAGCATGGTCTAGTCTTCGGTACGGCGCGAGAAGAGCCCCATTCGTCAGTCAATGTTGTGCTACTGGGTGCGCCGCGCAGTTCGGACGTACGCCTCTGTTTACTGTCGTGAATTTATCTCGTACGCTAAGTGTATGTACTGATCTTTGTGAATAACTTGCAGTGCTTACTGTACAGGAAGACAAACATACTGGACTTTTTCAGGTCATCATATGCATGCATTCATGAGGACATAACGCCGATCGAAATGGATATTAATTCATCCGAGTAGTTTTAAACCATCCATATTACACTGTATTGAAGTAACCAGTAGTGGAAGGAAGTTGCTAACACCAATGACTCCAAACATCTGCTGGGTGTTTCTAACTGGTATTACAACATCGTCGCGTAGGGGAAATATTAAGAAATTATCTTGTTCTCTTCGAAGTATTCCTCGGACGTATGGTTCCTACCGGATGAACAATTCGGGGAAACTTTCAAAAAGCCAACTGCTCGCAATATACCAAAGAAATCGAAGATATATACGCTGGATCAAACCCAATGTAGAAAACTAAAACGATTTATAGGGATTATTATTGGTGCTGCTAAGAGAAACATAGTCCGAGGCTATCGTAAAGATTACATACCCTGCTGGGACGAAGTCACTGAAAAGTTATACCAAGATCACCGCCAGAACGGAGACAGCGAAATGGGAAAACAAATTATGGAATCACTAAACCAGAAACGCAAACAGAGATGGGAAACTTTAACATCCATAATGAATTTTAGTCACTCCAGCAGGAAAGCATGGTCACTATTAAGGAAATTAGGCTCTGCTTACTCCAAAACCATCAGTGAACCAACTTTAAGAGCATCACAGATAGCACAGCACATTAAACAGGGCAGAAAATGCTCCCCTGGACCTATCAACTGAAGCTGAATTTAAAAAAAAAAGCTGGATGAAGTGGACAAAAATCACCAACCTCACCCCTATTACTCAAACCTCTTTACAGAGGATGATATAACGGAAGGCATTAGGAGTCTCAAAATTAGGAAAGCCTCTGGCATGGACAGGATCTTTCCAGAATTCATCAAACACCTTAGTAAGAACGGAGTAACCTGGCTAAGAGAATTCTACAACGTCGTACTCAGCATTGGTAAGCTACCACAGCAGTTCAAAACAGCTCACACAATAATAATACTCAAACCTGGTAAACCTGCCAAAGAGCCATCTAGTTATCGGCCAATAGCATTACTCAGCATAAGCTTCAAATTGCTGGAAAGACTCATATACAACCGTATCTACAAGGCTGTAGATGAAGTGATACCACAATTCCAGGCAGGCTTCCGCAGCAATAGCAGCTGTTGTGAGCAGGTACTGGCTCTGACATCATACACAGAAGCTGGCTTTCAAAGAGGAGTGAAAACATCAGTCGCTTTTGTAGACTTAACAGTTGCCTACGATACTGTATGGCTGGATGGACTCATTCTGAAACTCAAGAAAGTGATCCCATGTCTTCGACTTACGACTCTCCTGAAAAACATGCTTTCAAATCGCTGTTTTAAAGTAACAAGTGGAATTGACATAAGTAAATCCCTTAAGATCAACAATGGATTACCTCAAGGCTCATTATTGGCACCATTACTATTCAACCTCTATACTAGCGATATACCTTAGACAGTGACCCAAAAATTCGGATACTCGGATGATCTGGCCATAGCAGTGCAAAGCAAATCTCTCCAAGAAGGTGAAAAGACTCTAACGGATGACCTTGAAGCCCTTAGCAAATACTACAGAAGGTGGCGTTTGTGCCCAAATCCGGCTAAGACTGAAGTATGCGCTTTTCACCTCAACCATAATATAGCCAATCAACAATTGTCTATGCTATTTAACCAACAGATAGTGAAACACAACTTCCATCCAAACTATCTGGGTGTTACACTTGATAGGTCCCTCACCTATAAAGAACACATTACGAATGTTGGCCAGAAACTAAAAACACGAAATAATATTATTAGAAAACTGGCGGGAAGTTCTTAAAGTGGAAATTCATCCACACTGCAAACAGCAGCAACATCGATAGTCTACACCACTGCCGAACACTGTGCTCCGTTCTGGGAGAGAAGCTGCCACACGTACAAGGTAGACGTGCAGCTCCATGAAACCATGCGGATAATCACTGGCACATTAAAATGTACTCCAACACCGTGGCTCTCCGTCATCGCTAATATAGCTCCACCCAAATTATGAAGACAAAAAGCGTCTTTCAAAGAATGGGAACATATAGTCAAATTAAATGAAGGAAAATGTTTACCTATGCAGGAAGTAATAAAAAAATTTGCCAAATTACCGTTTGAAATCACGAAATCCGATATGGAATAACTGCTATATAAGAGGAGAGGTCACCTTCAACCTAAAAGAGAACTGGAAAAAAGGAGTGGGAGAATTCAGTCAGTAATCATCACCTCGTAAGTGATCCCTCAAAAGAACTAAAAGGGTTCAACTTCGCAAGAAAAGACTGGAAAAAGCTCAATCGCATCAGAAGTGGGCATACCAGATGTAAGGCCATGCTTTATAAGTGGCGACTCGTGGACAGCCCAAGTTGTGATTATGGAGCACCTGAGCAGACGCTGGACCACATCACAAGAGTGTGCCCAAAAAGAAAATATAGTGTATCTTGAATGGCAGCAACCAGTCACCTTTTATGTAAAATGTTTTCTATCTGGCGAGCATAACTGACATAATAATATTGACTTACTGGTAGGCCTAAATGTTGCTACATACAATTTGTGTTATCCATAAATCCATTGTCACAATTGGTAGCAAGCACACATTAATTGTGCTGCTATGCAGTTCACACGTATTATACAGCATAACCGGTAGCAGTTATGCTGTATAATACGTGTGAAGTGCATACACACACACACGCTGAACACGGTGCAGAGTGTGGAAGTGGTGCGCAGGTGGGCACATGTGAAGCAGCGAGCAACAACGACATTTCCTATTAGAGACGTGTACATAATGAACGGAGACTGCTCCAATTCCTGGTTTATGAGGTACAAGCAAGAGCGGAACACAGCCAGTCTCGTTTACCCCTCGCGACCCTGTGGGTAGAACATGCACTACATGAGCGGAGACGGTTACGGCGTGCACAACGTGACCCGGAAGTTGCACATGTGCAGCAGCACCGCACATGTTCAATATTTCTGGCTGGCCCTGGACTAAGCAAAGATTTGCTCTGCCTACAGTATTAAATGTATTTTCCTTACTTGTCACTTCTTTATTTAGTGCCGGCCGCGGTGGCCGCGGGGACTGAGGCGCTTCAGTCACGGTCTGCACGGCCACTATGGTCGGGGGTTCGAATCCCCCTCGGGCATGGATATTTGTGCCGTCCTAGTTCGTAAGTAGTTCATAAGAAGTTTGTAAGTTTAGGGACTGATGACCCCGTAGTTAAGTCCCATAAGCTATACAAACATTTTTTCTTTATTTAGTGTGTTTTCGCTCTCAGAAAGCTTTTATTCTCGCGTATTTGCGAACAGTGTACTCCATAGATTTTTGAGTTCACTTTGAAAACTATCGTTGTCTCTGATAATATAGTTGCCTTGTAACACAGTTCAGACAGCTACCCAGCCACCTTTATTATAGTACTAGGCCAGTTACGAATTGATTATTTAGTTTTCTACTCTTCACAGTTAAATGTATAGATAGGATGGAACGGATGTGTGCCAGCTGTGTGCAGACGCTGGAGGAGTTGAATGCATTTCGCACTATGCTGCGGTGCGCGATGCCGTTCCCCGTCAGGGGTTCGAATCCCCCCTTGGGCATGGATGTTTATGGCGTCTTTAGAATATGGCAGCTTATAAGTAGTTTGTAAGTTTAGGAACTGATGACCCCGCATTTAAGTCCCATAAGCTTTACAAACATTTGATTTGCAGTTCGCAAACAGCTAAGCGTGCTGCTGGCTACGGTTAGTCGTCTTCAGGTTGCTGCCTCGGGGTGCAGCGTCAGTGGAGAGTCTGGTGCGTCGCTTGGGATACCTCTGTCCGTGATATTGAGGCACCTTCAGGTGTAACAGACGTGCTTGAGCCGCCCTCTCCTCAACGGGAGTGGCGGATTGAACGGCGTTCGCGTTGCTCGCAAAGCCAATGTGGAGGCAGGCCGTCCGGCCACGCCCGTTCATCCTTTGAGTCAGCCCCTTGATGGAGCCCCTTAAGCAGGTAGCGACAAGATCCAGAAACAATTCCAACGTGCACTCGATATCTCTGCCGAGGGGGTTCATCCGAGGTGTAGAGGCGCCCTTCCCGGTGGCAATCGAGCGTGCGGGTTGCTGTCGGCTGCAAGTTGTGGCTCACGTCGGAACCAATGACGCTTGGGTTCTGAGGACAACCTCAGTTCCTACGGGCGGCTGGCAGAAATGGTGAAGGCTACTGGCCTCGCACGCAGAGCTGTCGATTTGTAGCATTGTTCTCAGGATTCATCGGAGTCCTTTGCCTTGGAGCCAAGAGGAGATTCTGAACCAGAGGCTTCGCCGACTCTGTGACATGGCTGCAGATTTCTGGATCTGCATTATCTGGTAGGGAATTGTAGGACGCTCCTACATAGATCAGTGGTTTACTACATTAAGGAAGCAGCTACTTGGGTAGCAGAGTACTTATGGTGGTGCACATGGTATTAAAAACAAATTTACCGAATTTACTGCGCTGCAAGGAAATTATTGTGCTCAGATAGTTTTAGGCACCGAAAGCTGACTCAATCATGACGTGGGAAGCTCGGAATTGTTAGCAAGGCGTGTAATGTATATCTAAAAGACAGATCAGACACAACTAGAGGGAGTGTGCTCATTACAATGGACAGAGATAATTGTTTCTATCGAGGTCGAAGTTGAGAGTGACTGTGAAGTTATTTAGACACGTATAGTAGGTCTAAGAGAGGTAAAGTTAGTAGCTGGATGATTTTACCGCCCTCCTCTTCCTCCCCTAATGCTACTGTAGCATTTTAGAGTCATTCAAAGAAAATCTACGCCAGGTAGTGCTTAGGTATCCTGGGCATGAAACATGAAGAGTATAGATTGGAACCTCTCTAGTTTCATTTCAGGCGGTACAGACAAGCAGTCTTGTGAACTACTATTGGACACGTTTCCGAGTACTGTTTCGAACAGTTAAACCGACAGTCCACACGCAATGGAAATATATTATACCTTTTAGCTACAAACAGGCCCGACCTTATTTACGATGTCACTGAAGAGAAAAATGTTAGCGATCATGATATCGTCATTACGTCAATGATGACCAAAGTTAGTAAACCAAACAAGAAGGCTAGGAGCGTGTTTTTGTTAGAATGAGAAGAAAATGAGCCAGTGCATTAAGGATACACAGGCATTCACCGCACTATCGAGGCAGCAGTCCTTAGATTGTGCTCTTCTTGATTTATTTGACCTGTTGTAAAATAACTACTACTCGACACAACTGCGACAAAAAACTGAACCTCAGATACACACATGCAGATTAGTGCTGTTTGCCAACGCTTATAACATGACTGAATGCGGTTCAAAATGGAAGAATATTGGGTTAGCTCCTTAGAGAGATGTAGATATGCATACGGAAATAGAGTTATTGGTATTAAAGTGCAGCATGTGTGGCATGAATGGTACAATTTGTGTAGCTCGACAATGGAATACATACAGAGACATTATGATTTAATACAACTTATCATAATTATCGATTAATATATAGTACATTAAAGGTAGAGGCTTCAGTTATTGACACGTATGGTGAGTCAGTGCTTGAGTTAAAAGTTGATGCCTTGCCTGTATATATGAAACATTCATGCGTGGGGAAAGTAAATTACTTGTACAATACATTACTGGCTGTAACAGACAAAGCCTTGGGCGTCCTTATATTACGGCTATATACTATGACTTCATAACTTATTTATGTAAACATAATGCATCTGGAGCCGTGTATAAACGCTTGCAGTCAGCCAATATCAGAATATGCAATACAAAACTCAATAATCAGTACTCAAATCTTTACTGGATGTATCAAAGAGGATGGCGCAAACTTACACAGTTGAAAGTACACGATAATAGAAGCAAAAACGTTAAGTAAACATGGATCCGCAAAGAGCCGTTTACGAGATAATTACGGATGTTCGCTTCATTGTAAACATCGTCCTAGTTAGTTCCCCTTAATTTGAAATTTAGACTTTACTATTAAGATTTTCATCTCATTTAGTTCACATTTCACTGACTTTATTGTAAACATCGTCCTAGTTAGATGGCTAGAGCTGCGGCGCATTTTGCTGCAACTGTGAGACGGCATCTAACGCGCAGATACGGCCAAACATGGATACGTCCAGGCAGATCGGTAACTCGGCCTCCAAGGTCACCTGATCTAAATCCTTTGGATTTTTGTGTCTGGGGCCACATCAAGAGAGAAGTGTACAATACATCCGTTAACACCGTTGGATAACTGGAGGGAAGAGTTGTACACGCTTGTCAAGAAATCCGAAATGATCCAGAGATTTTCGAAAGAATTCGAAAATCATTGCAGAGACAAAGACAGAATTGCACCCAGATGCAAGGAAGACACTTTCAACACCTCCATTAACCCTTCAGTCCCACATCATGAAATCAGCTTTGGAAAAATTAAAATTCAGTGTTTTCTGTATTAATACAGAGCAGTAAACATCAAAATATGTGTTTTCAAATTTTTGGCCGAACTATTGACTTTTTATGTAATGTATTTCATGCACAATACAACGTTTGTATCGAGGTATTTTATTACTTGGATGTTATTTTGTTGATAGTTAACGCAGCCAGATCAATAATGCTAGCATAATCTTCACCACAGCACCAAAGACAAGACAAATCAATGTTGGAATAAAATAGAAGGAACCACACTCACGCTCAAACTCTCAACCACTTACAGATGGCAACGCAACACAACCTCCAAGATGGACAGAAGTGGTTACAAGCCCTACCAAACGGCAAAATGTCGTACTAGAAGCATGTTGTTCACTAAGAAAGATGCAACTTTACGGACTGATGCACAAAATACGATATAAATCAACTTTTAATACGTTGTTCTCCAGGAACAACACTGGGAATGAAAGGGTTAACAGGTAACCCACACGTGAAATGTGAACTAAATGCGATGTGTAACCTAACAGCAAAGTCTAAATTTCAAGTTACTAACTAGGACGATGTTTAAAATTACGTCAGTGGCGGCTTAGAATCATACATTCGTAATTATCTCGCTAATGGCCAGTTTGCGGACCCATCTTTACTGGGACATTTTTGCTTCTATTTTCGTGTACTTTCAACTGCGGAAGTTTGCGCCATCTTTTTGATACACCCTGTATACTCCATCAACCAGGGACATTGGTTAAAGGAGATACCGTTATGAATTTTGATAAGTTCCTAATTCCAAAGAAAGACAATGCAAGAGGTTACTGCAGTTGACGACGTCTCTGTGCTTATCTCCAATCGTTGTCATCAGGTTGGGTACTGAACCCTTATGTGTTGTGAATAGTCTGGCAAGTTTGTTTGTAAATCTATCGGACTCAACTGCGTGGGTATTAGTCCTAAACTTACAAACTGCTTAAACTAAGGTAAATTAACCTAAGGACAACACAAACACCCATGTCCGAGTGGGGACTCGAACCACCGACGGCGGACGGCCACAAACACCGCAGCACAGCGCCCCAGCGCACACAGCTAATCCGCCGCGCCAGACTGGCAAGTCACTGTGTAATTCATGCAAATGAACGGGATATAGTAAGTCTGCCGGTAGCAGTTACCCCATTCCAGGATCAGCAGCCAAAACCTAAATATCATTTGTAAATTTAATTATTTGCTTCTTGGACTGCCATCGGAACCCACCAGTTGGTAGAGACTGCTGCATGGCATCCGCATATAAATTGTTCACATCTAGGTTCATTCGTGCATATTTTTCACCTATTCACACACTGGCAAGGTCCCTTGCGAATCCTGTGTTAGAAGAACAGCAGAATATCATCATCAGTCACTAATTTGAGGTTAATACACAGACCATACAGAATTGTGTCCCATGAAAGCCACGGTACGAAGCAATAAAGTTTGGATCCACAATATATATGTCTATGCGTACATTCTGGATTTTTTTTTAAATATGTCTGCAAGCAGGCTATGTCGGAATCAAATACAATTTAGCAAACTCCTCTAAATCAGAGATATTTAATTCCTGCAAAACAGTAACCACGTGCTAATACTCTGCTTTCATTATGGTAGTGCCTCATGTTTACTAGTAAATGCAGACATATCGAGCAACACGGTTTACAGAGCCTCTCCATAAAATCCATGTATTCATAAGGTTAGACTCACGTCTACATTACAAGCTGAATCTTTACCTTGTGAGGATATGCTGCAGCAGGTGATACGATATCTTCTTGACACGTTGTCTCAGCAAGATTATGGAGGCGTGCCTGCATGAAACGCAATATGTCTAGAAATCGAAGCATTATTCATGACGTGCTTTTCCTTGGAGAAAGAAATGTATATTCCACATTTCGTGGTATTACACTCAATCTATCTTTCTCCAAGCTGAACTCACCCAAATGCTCAAAACGAAAGCTAGCATCATGCGTGCTCAAATTATGACACAAAACAGGTTTGAGCAATGACAGTTGATACTGCAAATTGTATTGTGAGCTGCAGCACGGAACCTATCCTTTAGGTGACAATTGTCCCTACAAGGAGTTTCCATTTCTCGATCCAGTGGCAACCCATTAATGTGACAGACAACTGCTTCCTTGTTTAAGGAATCAATCAGTGTAAATGTTTGTAAACCTGTTGGAACAAACTCCTATGGTCATCAGTCTTTTACACTTACAAACTACTTAAATTAACTTGCACTGAGGAGAATACACGACAATGTCCAATGGAGAACTCGAACGTTCGGCAGGAGCGGCCGCCCATTTTGTAGCATGATTAATTAGATCTGCGTGACGGCATCATTCTTCTTTGAGTGCAATGCTGGTGATATATAAATCATCAACACGCTATGAAAGCATTTCGATCTCATTGAATACATACAATTAAAAATTTTGTAAGATCAGAGTTACACTAGCAAACATCCTCATATACCGCCACATATGGTTCGTGGGGTACAGTTAAAGTAATGTGAGAGACAGTGGGTCACCTTCACAATGAGCCACAAGCACTAAGTAGGCATCAGATGTCAGCATATACAACAAAGAAACGTAATTCCTAGTGGTGGGCGTTCTTAAACTTAGAGAATCTTTAATCTTCAGTGGGCACATGCCCACAACTCGATTTAAGTATCATGCAGTGAATATTATCACTCTAGGAACTTTGTCTTACTAGATGAGTACAGCCATCTATGGCAAAAGTACCCAGCACATTTCTTTTTATTCATTTGGGCACTGAGTAAGCGGGGAAAAGGTTTCTGATCCCAAATTAGTATTGCTTATCTCTCTTCTCAAGTAGCAGCGAATCTACATGTTTGTGTAGACTATCTGCTTATTTGGAAAAATAAAGGGTGTGCAACTGCAGTTTGACTGCATTTTCTTTTTCTGTACACTGAGCACTTCACCGTCACAATCTTCTCCATCGAGCTCGCATTTTCTGAAACCATAAACATGGCCTGAATAATCGTGGCTCTGCCTCTGAAATTTGGCTAAGTCTTGGACTTTTATGGGGAATGATATGCCTCAGAAGTTATAATGTGCACTATCATTGCTTGTTTTTATCTGTCTTTCTCACAAGCATCTGAAGGGTGATTCTTATCGCAATCCACAAAGTACCATGCAAAGCAGTATTCTTCTCCCATCAGCAGTATTTTGATCATTTATGTACACCTGTTTAGTGGCAATATCTTCTGGAAGAGCGACGAAAGTGGTCCATCCTCTGATCGGATTGTAAACATGTGAGGAGACAATGTGGTGGTTGTAACGGTACGGGCCCTTAAAATAACTAACTTCGTCTTAGAGGATGACTTATTCCTGCTACTTATGGCTCGTTAATGTCCATACATGTATACATTTATTTGTAAAACTAAAATTTCAATTTGAAAGTCAGGGAATGTTTAACTAGGGCGGCATCTACTAAAAAACTGACTACAACATGAGGTTCGCGGTTTTACTAAAATTGTTTTTTTCCCGCTGGATGATTACATCTGACGCGAACCACAAAATCCGTTAGACTCTGTCTGGTATGATTAGCTCGAGCCCCCAATATTGCTAACAAAATAGCTATATGAATGTTTAATCATTTGGATAATGTTCGTAAAGTGATTGCTATTGAAGTTCGTTGTTCTATCCAAAAAACCTAAGTCAGAATGCGATGAAAAATTTCTGAGTTCCGACAACTGTTTCAAAAGTCGAAGTCCACATGCTTCCGAAATATTTCAGAGTCCAGAGATTCGGATTCTGTGGCTATGTTCATCACCTATCGTCTCACTCGATTTCACTGCACTCGCAACACACGCCTGCCATCAAGATTGAACAGCTGTCGACTGATTATGGGCCGCTCACGACACCCCCTTATATGCGATACGTGGAGTCTTTCCATTACTATGTCCCCCTAACGAGGTTTATCGGCTCTCCCAGTAGTATACAAAACTTTTTAAATAACTATTGAAATGTTGATATGACGGCATCGTCAGATGCGCGCTAAGATTCTAAAGCAAATACATACTTTAATTTCTAGCCGGCCGCGGTGGCCGAGGGGACTGAGGCGCTCCAGTCACGGTCTGCACGGCCACTACGGTCGGGGGTTCGAATCCCCCCTCGGGCATGGATATTTGTGCCGTCCTTAGTATAAGGTAGTTGATAAGTAGTTTGTAAGTTTAGGGACTGATGACCCCTTAGTTAAGTCCCATGAGCTTAACAAACATTTGAACATTTTTTTAAATTTCTAACACTAATAATACCGCAAAAATCTTATGTTTAAACAAATTAGTACTTTCAGCATGACAAATATGCCTTTCGGTCATCGCATAATGAATATTTAACTAATCACTTAGGGAAAGTGTTTTTCAGGTAGATTTTCCAGGCCTCTTTGCAATGCACTGTTCCGAATTACTGTACTCATAAATTTAAACAAATTACGGTCGATAAAATAATTAATTTAGTTTACACAAAGACAACATTTTAAAATAAAGAAAAATAAAATATTCTAAACAGGTCATAATGTGTGTTTACGACACCTGCAACTTATCACTGCCTCGCTGTTTGTGTATCTGTGTTGTATTAACTGTTATTAACAAATCAATATATTTCCTACTTAAAATTTCATTATTATTTGCATCATAAATGTTGCAGATAATATTGTTACCGATATACCAAACTCTGCGTCTTGATGAGACCTTTAAATTGAGCCCTCGCTCGTTACTGTAGTTCAATTAGTTAACCTTTGGATTTGGATTTTTGCAAGTGAATACATATTAGTTTTTCGAATAACTTTTGATATAAATTAATATAAATGATGTCAATACAATATCTGACTCATGCTGTTCTCTTTCATTTGCTACTACGTGCTAGTCAGTAACTCTAATAGTGTCAGCGTAGTATCTAAAATTAAACACAATGTAGTTTTTCGGCGGGAAAATTAACAACGGTACATGACGTTTAGTCCGCCAGCGGGCTTTCCATTTGCACGCGGCCCGCCAAAGCGAAGCTGGGCGTCCAACCGCTTAGCAGCGGCCGATTGCCAGCTTTCGACGTTCCCCGCTGCCAAACCAGCGCGCTTTGCGCCCCAAACGGTGTTGCATGTTGTTGAAACGTCACATGATGTACTAAACTCAATGCCTTATCTGACCATCTTTCCTTCATATCTAGAAAATGGCCGAGTGTAACGTGTCTAACAAAAATGTAAAAGCCATCTCAAATTGAATTACCATGCGATATCACACCATATGCCCACAAAGTTTTATCTACACCTCTATCTTGCTATGGAGCTTTCAGCTAGGAGTACAGAGCTTCTTTGTTTTTAATGTCGGGATATCTTGGTTCATTGACGGGTTCATGGAAGAACCTTTCCTAAACTGTCTGACAATAATTCAAAATGGTAGCAGGGCCCTGATATTCCGTTTCAGCATTGGAAATGCGGGATTGGTGGATTATGTCCCTGAAAGCACTGAAAACTTAGAGTAGTTTAACACCTCTGCATGATTTACCTAGCGCTCCTCATTACGTAGGCAGGTCGGAGAAGGACTACTACTGCAAAACCCACTATAATGACATGTGCTGGTGGTGGACAGTTGCAGAGGGAGAACGGTCGTGGTGGTTCTGGTAGACAATTTCATGGCCGGTGACGAGCTGATAATGGCGTTGCTGCCTGGTGTGAAGTGATTGACTGTCCAAGACCCAACGGTACTCATTTTATGTACTGGTAGGTTTGAGTCGAGTGTAAACGACAGCGGTACCAATACACTTGCACAGACACAAGTATAGGATTTTTATTCACATAATGTCACAATGAGCATATCGTTATTATTTTCTAGTACAGAGATTTACGTTACGTTTACCCGTTGTTCTACAGTGATGATGAGGGGAATAAAGGCACACCACCGGAGGGTGATGATGATGATGCACATTTTAGGTCCACATGATGATGATGATCATGATTACGATGGCAATGATGATGATGATGGCTTAAGTTTCAATACTCCTGCACAGACGAAAGAAGTGAAATCGATTAGCATTACAAAGATAAAGATTGTTGTTGAATGTTAGGTTATTGTTCCTTTTATGGGTGCAAAAGTGCCCTCCTGTTTCAACTACTAATGCTGTGATTGAAGAAATAATGTCAACCAGTCATCATCGTCATAATTTTTGTTTGTGCTGAATTTTCACCTATTATACTCCCTAATTTGGCTCTCAGCTTTCTGGGCATTGTGACCATGAAGTCCACTTACGATGATAGAAAAAACACTTTCCTTATAAAGAAAAATATTAAGATATTAGGAGGAGGAGTGCAGCTCACGTATCTGTCCTTCAACAAATGATGGCCCTCAGGAGCTCTGGTTGGAAAATTATCCGACTATGGTCGTAATGATTGCTCAACAACTATAAAAGAAAACAAGAAGTAACATTTCAAGCGAAGAAAATGAAGCAAATAAGCAATAGGCTTACAAATATGCACATAAAAAATAACTTACCTTTATCTAGGATAAATGCCAAGTCCTCCTCGCCAATGATGGTTCTCACACATCATCATGACCGTGACGGCATTTAGCATGGTCATCATCTTCTTTTGGAAACATGAAGTAATGAACTCAAGGAATGGCAGGCACAGTTCTGTGTACAGCGTGGGTTGCTATGAGTAAAACTATGTTCGGGCCAAGAGTGATGGTACCAGAAAAGTTGAGAGACTGTGTACTGTTGCAGATACAAGATCGCATGCCAGCGGGTAATGGGGTTTGTAGATACAGCAACAGGAGGTTAGCAGAGAACTACTGTCGATGAGTAGAAAGGCGGCTGTAGACCGGTATAAGTGTAACTGTGTGCAGTGTTGGAAGATGGCGGATTTATGTAAGAAGAGAGCGCCATTGCAAAGGATACCTGAAACTAATTTCCCCAGTTTCAGTTATTTGGGACTTATGTCTTAGGTTCTTTTCTTCCCATTCAGAAAGATACCTACAACGAAAAAATACGAGCTGATTGTTAAAGACAATTTTTCAAGACGCATATTATGTTCACCATGCCGAATCAACAGAAAGAAACAATGGTACAAAAGGTAATTAACAAGTAGGAACTGAACTTCGGGATACATGCGACGATAGTGACGGATCAGGGAACCCTCTGTATATCCGAGTTGTTCAAAATATTCAGTGCTAACTGCATAATTATGTCTTCAGCAAAACACTGTCTTTGTTATTGAGTGCAATGAGTTTATGGGCTTTTATTCATTGATGTTCAACAAGAAATTATGATAATTTTAGTCTGTATATATATATATTAATGAGTACTTTATATTATTTAATTTTATTTTTTATTTTATTTTATTTTGTTTCTTGTTTGATTTTCTATCCCATTTGTCATCTACAACCATATGGCCCTTATGTATGCAACTAATTTGAATCTAAAATATAGGAACTGTGATTGGTATGGTTAGGCCTGATATTACTTAAGAAATTGTAAAGGGGTTGTTTGTTTGTTTGTGTGAGTGTGTGTGTGTGTGTGTGTGTGTGTGTGTGTGTGTGTGTGTTCCTTTACTTATGAAGCATCTTTCACTGACATTTAAGACTATTTCAACTTCCACTGTATGGTCAAATTGTGAAAAGAAGATGGTGGGTGATGTGTAAGACTAGTCCATTAATAGTGAATAATTGCTTAGAAAATAACCAGGTAATTTGTTGCAATGTATACACTTCCCTTTCGTTTTATTAACGACAGTTGCCACAGAAATCTAGGACTCTATTTACATATGAAATTACCAGTATCAGCACGTTGTTTAGACTATTCATTATCGCAGTATCCTCCCCGTTGTTGGACAAATACTTCGGAAGAGCAGTGTTGTAATTCGTTTTTACGTATTTCACGGAATATTCACGAAATTAAACAAACGTACATTTTAGGGGGAGCATGCTTACATCTGCTCAACTCTAAATATTGCAGATTTAGCTCTATTTAATTAATAAGAGTGCCAAAGCCCTTTCAGGACCCAAGGCGAAAAAAAAATGTGACTGTGTGTTTGAACTGCCGGCCACATGTATCACATATAATGCACTACCCACTACACCACGGCGAACAACTACATTGTCCATTAATTCTCTTACAATTGCTGACAGTTGCTAACAGCTAAAATGTCATTTTCAGACACTAGATTATAATTTATCGTACTATGAACGACGTGCTTTTGTTAATTTTTTATTCGGCACTGCTTTGAAATGTCAATGCCTGGAAGGAACGTAGCGTACATTTGGCGTTCGGAAATGAGTCACTTGACGTCCCTCGCCTGAAACCTTGCGTGGAACACTTTTCTGCATATGCAGTGAAATTTATCAAAAACACCTCGTGCTTAGAACAATGAATTATAATCTAATGTCTAAACATTCCATGTCAGCAGATAACACCTGCCATCGATGATACGAGTATTACAGATTACTCTCGCAGCTGTTCGGCGTAGCATAATGGGCGGCGAATTGGTTTGTGACGGCGTGGTATCTCAGCGTGGTCAGAGGGCTCGACGAACATTTTAACGAAAAAATTGAGTCAACGGTGAAACGGTCAAAATAAAATAAAACAAATCAACATCAATTAAGGACCGATCAAACGGAAGAACCAATGAAAAGAGAGAAAAAGAACGAGGGCTCTGTAATAAAAAAACCTAGGAAAAGTTTCAACGAACATTGACATGCGTCCATAGCAACCATGCCAAAGACAGACATTTTAGTAGACTTATTGTTTCTAATTAACGACTTCCAACATATTCTATTAATAGTGAATAACTGCTTAGATACATGATACACTCTGTCAATACCTAATCAGTTTCTCTTCTCTCGTTGGCAGGAGCCAGGTACAATGTCAGTAGGGATATGACAGCTGGTTTCTCGTTTCAGAAGACTGCTTGTTAAATGGCTGCTTCGAAAAACAATTCCTAATGTATTCTGTCTGTGGTTACCATTGTTACTCGCACATCAGAGTTCTGGGAAGGTAAGACAATACTGATTTCGTCTCCATTGACGACCATTATTAAGTAATGGCCTTCATCTAATTACTGACTTTGTCATACACTAGCTAAGTTTTTGTATCCGAGCGGCAGTTTGCTTTATCTTATTGGAGGAAACAAAATCGCACTGACGTTTTTTACCGCCCACTTTAGATTTGATTGTAGTTTTATGATTGTTTGCAAACACGTCGGACCAAAGTAATGAAAATGTAAGTAGTAAAAAATTATAGGCAATACGATTACGACTCTTCTATTGTGATAATATCTATGAACCCAAAACACGTAATATTCTTTCTAACCATCCTTTAACAAACAGCCATTATTATTTGATATTTGTCTTTAGCTTTGACAAACATACCCTTTTTGAACATTTACCTCTTTAAATTATTATTTTAATATCTCATTGACATTTTAATTACTTTTTCCGTTCAAATATTATCACCTGTCTTCCTTGGTAGTTTGTTCAAAGTTTATTTTCTTTGCAAGTACTGGTTACGAATGACTATAGCATGGAATAAATGTAGCGTACATTCGGCAAGTGCGGCAAGTGAATGTAGTCTGCATGGACCTCAGCGTACATTTGGCGTTCGGAAATCAGTCACGTGACATCCCTCGCCTGCAACTCTATTTTGCCTTTTTTTTCATGATTTTCTTATTTAACTCAAGCGTTGCCATTTCAAGGCAATGGCGCACTGAAAATTATCAAAAACACTCCGTTAATAGGACAATGAATTATAATCTAATATCTAAGAATGCCAAGTTAGCAGTTAACACCTGCCGTCGATGGTACGAGAATTATGGATTATTCTCGCAGCTGTTCGCCGTAGAATCAACACAACGATATACTGCAAGATTCTTAGTTTTTCAAAGGTAACAGCGCCTTCTCTGAAAAGCGCATTTGTGCTATTTTGTGAACATATCATCAAATACATACCAACGAGTTGCAAATATAGACTTCTTAACCACATGTACAGAATCTGCGGAGCTAGTTTTACAATGACTATTGGAAATGACATAATGATAATAGTACCTTTGCACAGGGTGTCCAGAAAAGGACTTCCTGATTTCAAAATTAAATATCTCGAAAACAAAGATCGATAGAGGAATGCAGTAAACGGTATGTTTATTGTGAAAGCTATAAGAAGTTAACACAACAGTTTGAAACAATAGTTACAAAAGCTGCTAACAGATGGCGCTGTAATCGCCATACTTAATGACTAGTATAAATAGTGATCCGAAGCCCAGAGCGATCAGTTCCACTATTTAAACGTGAAAGGAGGTTAGCGTACCGAAGGAAGAATTTAAAACCATGTACTGCATTGAACAACGCGTTTTTCTGGTGCCAGAGTACCACACGTTAGAAGAGAGTCCTACGGCAACAAGGCGAAGTTTTCAAGCACGATTTAATGTTCTAAATGTTACAGATGAAGCACACTTCCACCTTAATGGATACGTGAATAAGCAAAATTGACGATTTTGGGGTTCCGAAAAGCCATATTGATGTGAAGCGAAACCCCTGTAGTCTCCTAAAGTTACAGTATGCAGCAGAGGCATTATTGGCCTTTTTTTTTTCATTAGAGAAACGGTCACTGGTCCACGTTACGTTGCAATTTTGGAACAATTTGTCGCCACGCAGCAAGCGCTAGAGGAGCGACTAGGTACTGAATGGCTTATGCAAGATGGAGGCCGACCACGTCGGACCGAACAAGTGTTTCGATTTCTTGGGGAATACTTCGGGAATCGAGTCATTGCTCTGGAATATCTCAAATTTACTGGTGCAGGCATGGATTGGCCTCCATATTCGCCGGATTTTACTCCCTGTGACTTTTATTTGTGGGGCACAATGAAAGAAATGGTCTACCCGAAGCATCCCGCCACGCTGGATGAGCTTGAATCGGCGATCTCTGTGGCATGTGAATCCATTTCGATTGAGACACTACGAAATATGATGGCGAATTTCATTCTTCGTTTGGGCCACCTCTGTAGTGCCAATGGTGAACATTTTGAAAACATTGTGATGCGATTGTTTGCAAAGAGTGTTTTCAAACGATTATGCCACTTAAGTATGCTGAAATGAGCTGTACAGCGTACAGCGCCATCTGTTATCAGCTTTCGTAACTATTATTTCAAACTGTTGTATAAACTTCTTACAGCTTTCGCAATAAACATACCGTTTACTGCATTCCTCTATCGATCTTTGTTTTCGAGGTATTTAATTTTGAAATTAGGGATCCCTTTTCTGGACACCCTGTGTATAGATCAAGTAATAGAGTTTTATGGAGTTCGGTATTATCACTCCTATTTCGTTTGGTATTTTAGCTGTAAAAGAAAAAGTAGTCACGGTTTTAAACAGAATATTTGCTCTTTATTTTAGCGCAGAACAATGTAACATGAACAAAGTCATATCTGAAATACAGAAATGATACAATCGACATTATGAGCGTCTATAGCAACGATGCCAAACACAAACATTGTAGTATACGCATTTATTCTAATTAATGACTTTCAGCATATTCCATTAATAGTAAGTAATTACTTATGAAAAGAAAAAAACAGGTAATTTGTTGCAATGTGTACACTTCCCTTCCGTTTTATTAAGGAACGACAACTGCCACAGAAATATAGGACTCCATTTATATATGAAACTAACAATATCTGCACTTTGTTTAGAATATTCATTATCACGGTATCATCCCCGTTGTTGGGCAAATGCCTCAGATGAGTAGTGTTCAATTCGTTGTTACGTATGTCATGTTATGTTCACGAAATAGAATAAACGCACATTTAGGAGGAAGCACTCTTACATCTGCACAACTGTAAACATTGCAGAAGATTCGATTAATAACAGTGCCGGAAACCCTTTTAGGAACCGAGGAAAAACATAAATAAATTAACGAATAAAAATGAAATGATATCGATGGGTTTCGAACTACCGACCACATGCATCGTAACCTGCTACACTATCCACTACACCACGGCGAATAACTGCGACCGTGTTCGTTAATTCTATTACTATTGCTGGAAGTTGCTAACAGCTTTTTAGACTTTAGATTATAATTTATCGTTCTATGAACAACGTGTTTTTGTTAATTCTTCAGTGCAACACTGCTTTGAAATTACAACACGTAAGTTATAATAAAAATGATAAAATAAAGGAAGTAAGATGGCGTATGCCAGAGAGAGTTCTGGCCGAGGAATGTCACGTGACATTTCCTAACGTCTGGTTTACGTAAAATCAAGAGGCGGTGTCAAATCGCCGTTATTTTTGCAAATATCTCTTTCGCGGTGCGAGTTACGAAAAAAAACATAGGGGCGGGTCCACAAATTGGAGCCAACGTTGTTTATATATCTTTGTCGTCTGCTTTGTTTTGAAAACGTCTGCTTGTGCGGGAAGTTTGAAATTGCGTGTGTTGGTTCTTCCTTGTGTGTAGAAGTTACAAAATGTTGCAGTACGAATGGAGTAATTAATGCTCATGTGCTCGAATATTTGGATCTTTAACAAAAGTAAAGCCATTTATTGAATTCAGCTTCAAGGAACCATAGGAATAAAATGCAACTGCTGATGCATTGGCAACGCATACATCAGAATTTTAGCCTGAGTTGCTCAGTGAGTAATTTAAAAAG
Source organism: Locusta migratoria (assembly GCA_026315105.1). Lineage (NCBI taxonomy): Eukaryota > Metazoa > Arthropoda > Insecta > Orthoptera > Acrididae > Locusta > Locusta migratoria. The sequence goes on from CM048755.1 coordinate 514,014,153, forward strand.
AAAGAAATAATCGTTAATGTCTACCTATCGCTTGTATCAAAAGAAAATAAAAGATTCTGTTAGTTCTGGTGCATCCAGTGATGATGTGTGGAGATGTACATGGTTTGCATACGACTTCATGGATACATTTCTTGCATAAGTATACAATAAAAAAGACAAAAACAAAATAAATACAGAGGTAAGTGATTTAAGCACACATTTATTTTTTTCAGACTTTTATTATGTACAATACATTTTTTCATCCTGTAAGGGTTCTTTACATGTTTTCATTGTTAAGCTCTGGCTGTATAGAAATAAGCAGAGAATTTGTCTCTAATTTCTCTCGCATTTTGCGTTGGCCTGCGTGGTGTGTTAAGTAGTGGCAGCAGTGTAGTTTGATTTTCGTGTAACATTTGTTGCATGTGCCCTTCAGGCATGTACATATTTCGAGATGTTCTACTTTTCTTCAAAAAGTTGTGCAATAGTACACATGTCAGCGTAAACAGTGACGCGTCATCTGGACCTAACATCATAGGTTTTAGAAAAACTCTGAAAACAGATGTCATCATTCCAAATGTACTGGCACGTGCTGATTGAAAATTCTTTGCAGACTGCCACTGGGTGGCACTCCAGTATCTTCCCAGTTGCTTTATCTGTAAGTCGCTATATCTCCACTCACTGTCAGCTACAGCCAGTAAGATAATACTGAAACTGCCTTTGTAGTTAAAAATTCCGAACCACTATTAATGGGAGACTGTATCTTAATATGCTTTCCATGAAAAGCCCCCAAACAATGTGGGAATTGCCAAGTGTTTTTAAAACCTTCTGCAACAGTAAGCCATTCTTCACTGCTTGCAGGGAACTGTAACAGGAAAAAAAAAATCAAATTAGTACCGGTACTACACTGTAGTTGTTGATTGTAGTTCACATTAATACTAATAATATAATAGGATACATTTTCCATTTACTAAGATTTTGTGTTTCTTTCAGACTTTTCCACTTGAAAACGAATGCCGTGATGAAGAAATAGAAAGGGAATCAGTGATACAGGAATCCGTAGAAAATGACAGGGCTAAACGCTGCAGACAATCTGAAGTGCAAGAAGCGAAAAACAAATGGAGCAAGCAGTCCCTATTTTAAAAACACTATCAGAAAAGAAGCAACCGGAAGCTTATGAGGTTGATCTATACTGTCAATTACTGGCAAAAAAAAAAAAAAAAAAAAAAAATTAAAAATTTTGATGACGAAGACAGGGCACAGATAATGCATGCAATAGATAATTTCATGTATGAAAATAAAAAATTAGGAAAATCACGATATGTTACAATTCTACTGAATTCTAGTAATACAGACTATGAACATTACCAGTACGTGTAACAAACTGGAGGAAAGAGTGACATTATTCAACGAACATTATTAGAATGAGCGGTTTTTTTATTTTGTAATTGCTACTATAATAAAGAGTTTTTATCACATTTTTATGTTTCTCGAAATACTTTCTCAACTTCAAAATTTAAATTGTGTGGTAGATTTATATGGTATTGTAAATACTACTGGTTTTGCAAACTTTCGATGTTATCAATGACTTCACTTAAGTGGTTCTTTAATATGGAAAGATGGACATTTCAAACTTAATGATGCCTTGTGGTTAGATTACACTAATTCAGTCATTCTGTGTTGTTTGGATTTCTAATATTAACCTTTTGGAAAGATTTTCTAACGTTTTCATATTGACAACATAATCTCGCGCCGCGGTGGAGTAGCCGAACGGTCTAAAGCGTCTCGCTGCGGAGCGCGCGGTTGCTCGCCGTGGAGGTTCGAGTCCTCCCTGGGGCATGGGTGTGTGTGTTTGTCCGTAGGTTAGTTTACCTAGATTTAAGTAGTTTGTAAGCTACGGACTGATGACCACGCAGTTTGGTCCGATAGATCTACAAACATTTGCACAACATAATCTCGCGAGGCGGCTAGGACGGAAAGTAAGATTTTACCGACGCACATTGTTTCTGAATGCAATTTTAAAAGTGAACATTATCTGAACACGATTCTTTAGAGCCCTGTATATATATATATATATATATATATATATATATATATATATATATATATATATATATATATGCTCTAACTCCAGTGAATTCAAATGTAAAAATGAATATTATCTTAACATATCCTTTTAAAACTTCATATATTGCTTTGCAAACTGATGCTGCTACAAGTGATATCACTTGTGTCGAAATTTTAAATAGGAAGTGTAAGATTTTAAAGCTGCCTTCTGTTACGAGATATCTAAGTGTCACTTCCAAACGTACTTTGGCCGGTATAGCTTCCCTCCAAAATGTAGTATTCAGATTTTTTAATTTTTAATTTTTTAATTTTTGGTTCAATCATTTGCAGAAGCAATTCGAAATCTGTAGAAGACATGCGACAGAAGTTGTCAGACAGTCTACATGGTTCCTGCAGTTGGTGTAATAAATTTCTTCCGTCATACCTGCAAGAATAAATGGAAATAAAACTAAGCTGGCGAAATTTTAATAATGCTCATTAATCACGAAAAATAATTTTTTACTGACTGATTTAGTGATGTATGAAGCGACACAGCCCACCACCTTCTTTTACGTTGTTTCATCTTTTGGTTTTGCAGCGACAAAATATAGTTATGCACACTCAAAACGGCTAACGCCCCGGCCGCGATCTGTGAGTCGGAAATTCTTATGTTGGCGTTGGACAAATTGAACTGAATGTTGGCTGCAGTGTGTGGGCGCTGTCGCAGAAATATTGGCCAATATTGGCTCCAACGTTGGCACCAATGTGTGGTAGCGGAGTAACAGAGGAAAGTTGTAGAGAATTTTCTCCTCTACAAATCTGGTTATTCAGTTTTCGTGTCAGATGAATGGTTTGTTTTGAATTACAATTACATTACAAACAGCTTTTTTTTTAATGTTACTAACGTATGTCTGTCCGAAAAATTTGAAAAATGGAAATTCTGTTCTCTGGCTTCAACCTATTAAGTCTGTAAAAATTGATGCCAATCGATTGAACGATTCGACCTAAAATGTGGGATCACGTTACGGACAGACAGACAGGCAGACATCATCAAATCGCCGTTATTTTTGCAAGTATCTTTGAAATGATGCAATATATGAAAAAGAACGTAAGAGAGCAACGTTGTAGAGACTTGTCTCCCCTAAAAATTTGTTTGTTTAATTTTCGTGTCATATGTACGGTTAAGCCGTTATTTTCATTTAAATTTCGAGCTGTCAAAAGGCGATCGCAAAGGCCGACTTTTAGTGTTACTACCGTAACCTAAAGTGGGCCAATACTGGAGTTGTGTTTCGATCCAGTTTTTTCTTGTACGACAATAGATATTCATCGATAGGAACGAATTAGGGAAGGATTCTTCTCGTTTCCGTGGACACCTTGTTAGTTCTTTTCAAGAGAAGCACTTTGAATATACGTCAGTACTGACGTGAGAGCTGTTATGGCCCTTGCTCTATTCTGAGAAGACGCAAGGACGCTGCTTAGCGATACAAAGTCCCTTTTGTTGCGGTTGACATTGGCGATGGTTTCTGGGGGACGCTCCGTCACTAATGAAGGGACGTAAGACCCTAATCTTCTTTCCCTTTCCTTCTGAGGAAAATGATTCCTGGAAGGACGGATATGTGCCTTTCAATACGGGGCACGTGGCAGCCCCCCACCCTGGGGATCTAGACTCACCTCAATGATGTGGGCCCCATTATTCATCTTTTGTCACATGTCGTTGTCTCTCGACACGTCTGTTTTTCTGAGAGGACTGATGCTTAGGTAAATTAGACATTAAATAGTTACATTCTAATCGGACATCCTATGCATATAACAGAATGCTGAATTAAGCTTTTACTTCTATTATGTACATATAATTATTTGCCATTAGAACTAGAATCAATTATCCTTTATTCTTAATTTACAGTTGCATCTGGATAGGATTATTGGTGTCGGTTTTCTGTTGGGACTATGTGAAGATAGGCGACCCCTCTGATATTAGTACATCTACTTTGCAATGGTATTTCATGACAAATTTGTACCACCAACACTACCTACTTGCGCACTGCAGTCATTGTTTTTGTCAAGGCAACAACTCATCATTGTACCATGTCACAGAGTATTTGTCTGTGACCATGTGTATCTTTCGTAGGACGGAATTTAATTTTTATTTTGTTTTCCCTCTGTTTCCTGCTCTATTCTTTTGTTTATCCTACGTATGTTCAAATTCAAATGTTTGTATAGCTATGGGACAAATGCTAAGGAGAATACACACACATATGCCAGAGGAAGGACTCGAACCTCGACAGGGAGCAACCGTGCACTCCGCCTCAAGGCACCTTGGAGCACATGGCAATTCTCGTATGCCACTATGTACGTCCACTCTTTATCCTGCTGTAAATTGTACAACCTGTGACAATAAAGTTTGGTGAATAATCCTATAACATTAACGTAGGTGAACTGCGAACTACAGGTACCTCAGCGTCCTTGGAAATAGTCACGTCCGATAACTATGCAACGCTGAGCTCTGCAGTACATGTCCTGCAAGCTTTGCACCAGGTAGTCCTTTGGGATGGTGTTCAGTAGCCTTGAGACGTTTCGTTGGATGTCAGGAATATTGTCAAATCTCTTTCCTTACAAACCAGTTTGTGTCTGAAAGAACAGGAAGAATTCTGGAGGATTGAGATTCTGTAAGTATGGAGGATGTTCAAGTTGCATGTACGAAAGAGCAAACACCATATCAATAATTGTAAATTTGTGCCCAACAGGCAACTGACAATTTCATTGCGGACGCATGAGATAAGGTTTATGACTTTACCTGGTTCGCAAGGCCAACTGTTGCTTATATAGCGAGCTACGCCATGTAGTGACGTAAAATGTTCAACATTTTCCACCCACTTTTGCGGTGTTTTGTGACATTAACAACCCCATGTGTTCTGTATTAAATTACTTGTCTCAACGCCTTTTATGTCACTTCTGAGATCTTTAACCGAGGAATCACCCTTTATGCCTGAAACGTAGTAATCCTATCTGTCAAGGTAACTTTTGCTGAAACATTGCCTTGTTTTAAGGTTCAACGTTTTTTACTACACATTTCTAGACTTTCACAGTACCATAAAACTAAATGTCCAGTTGATTGGAGACAGCGTAAAATACAATTTTATCTTACACGTAGGAGTGGTTAACAAATCACGAGTACTTAATGATAGAAGGTGGTGTTTGACCTTCGTCTTTCTACTGTTAAATAAAAAACACATATCATACAATTTGGAATTGCGAGGTGTGGTATATTGTGATGTGGTATGGTGTAATGAACGAGACAAGTTTAGAAAATCTGCGTTAACACTCCGAAATTACATTTCAGTAAGAAGACAACCCGCTTGTCACAGTGATGTTGGTTTCCTGAAAGAAAGCCTCTCCTTCGCACTCATAGCGCTCCAAGTGCATCTGAGCTGCGTCATAACCAAACTATTTCTGGATTTCCGTCAATTCATGCGGAACACACCGTGATGCATTTTTTCGCATGCCCAGGCGATCCTCCAGGATGCAAAGCACAGTCGTATGCGCTAATCCGGTTTGGTGTGCGAGTTCACGAATCGTCGATCATTGTCCACTAACGCGGCAACAGTATGCACTTCCTCAGAGACGCTTGGTCGACCTGCCAGATGCATGTTTGCCACAATTTGCTGAATTTCGTTGAAGGCTTTTGCTCAACGTGCGACTATTCTGTTCCCCGCACGCCTCTTGAAGTCCTTGATGTCACTGTCGTGTTGTACGACCTTTGGCACTTTCAATCTTGATCCAACTCCGTTGTTCCTGTTTCGAAAGCATAGTGACACCGTTACGTTAGTGACTGTGTTTCCCTTGATTGTGCACACGCCGGAGACGTGGAACGGGTGACTGGATTTTCTCTAAGGTAAAGTAGGTATTTCAACAACGTGTGCTATCAGCGACAATTGTAGATTCCATTGCATAGTGTCTTCACAGCAGTGGTGCCACTATTCAAGTTCCAATTTTAGTGAAAGCAGAGCAGATCTTTTCACGTTAGTTTCTACTCATGCTGTATGCAGTGTGTGAAATTGTGAAGTATATAAATTTCCACCGCAATTATGATGTCTCCAGAGTACATACGAATAAAACCCTCATATTAAAAGTTTGTAAGAGAAGCATATTTGAGTGGCACAAAACGTAACTGAAATGACTTTACAACATACCGCACGAAACACTGAGGTATTGAACTCTTTGCACCTCGAAATCGATTAAGCCTTATTTCCAGTCTTTGATTACATTTAAACAGAATTTCACGATTACTACAAGAATGCAAAGGTATGTTCGTTTGGATTGAACCAAGAAGTAAAATATCAACAACATTACTCGATACCAGGCAGGAAGGAGGAGATACTGTAAAATACCTTCATTAACACACACACTGAATTATAGACCCGGGTAATTTGCAAGTTTGCTCTTTCATGCGTCTTCTCATCGTCTTCTCTTAAAATAACAACAGAAAACAATATTATCAAGCGCGGCCTTCGACGATAACCAGATGCTTAGTCATGGCCAGCCAAACGCTGAACACTTTGCAGAGGTGTGGAAGTGCTGCGCAGGTGCGCACATGTGAGGCAGCGAGCAGCGACGACATTTCTGATTAGAGACGTGTACGTAATGAACGGAGACTGCTCCACTTCCTGGTTTATGAGGTACAAGCAAGAGCGGAACACAGCCAGTCTCGTTTACCCCTGGCGACCGTGTGGGTAGAAACATGCACTACATTACGGAGACGTCTAAGCATCGCACGCCGTGACCCGGAAGCTGCACATACGCAGAGGCACCGCACGTGTGCACAATTTCTTGCCGGCCCTGGTCTACGCCAGGGGTAAATCAAGGTCGCGAATCGTACCTGTTTGCATCTGTGGCAGAATTCCTACTACGTATTCGACTTTTGAGTAGTTTACTGCAGCGTATAAATCGAGAACTTCAGTACACCGCAGCTGTAGTCCTAATTCTACCAGTTATCGAAAAATTCAATTTTTTTTTTTATTTGGCCAGACTTATTTCGATATTGGGGTCATATTTCTAGACGTACTCATATAGTTCCAGAGGAATGGTTGAAGCAGCATGATACATCCACACCGATAAACCCAACAGTGGTATTCTGATTAATACAGTTTGGAAATTCGTTACCAATGACCACGATAATATTTATGTAGATGTTGCAAGTTAAAAGAAATTATCCTAGAATAGTGAATGTCACCCAACAATAAACATTCCGCATCCTACACTTTATCTTAGTTAATCATGATTACAACCATCCAGCGGTTAAACAAAGAATTTAAGGAGCAGAAAACTTATCTTCTCCCTAGCTGTCTCCTTCATTATTAGCTGTAAGATGCTCTTGCTACTGTACAGTGTGCTCTCTTTGACACATGTCTCCATCGTACCCATCTTATATCTGTTGCTATGAGCAGATTCCAAGGGACCGTGTCCAACAATGTCTCCGCTTGGGATGTACGTCTGTCTGTCTGTCTGTCCGTCTGTCAGTCTGTCCGTAACGTGTTCCCCGGTTTTAAGACGAACCGTTCAACCGATCAACACCAAATTTTACAGACATAATTGTAGGCCGACAGACCAGAACCTCCATTTTTCAAGTTTTTCGGACAAAAATACTGTAGTGACGCCAAGAAAAGCCGTTTGTAATATAATTGTAATTGCAAACGAACCGTTCATCTGACACGAAAATTGAATAACCTAGTTGGTAGAAGGGAAAATTCTGTACAACTTCGCTCTATTATGTCTTTTATATCTTGCATCGTTGCAGAGATATTTGCAAAAATAACGGCGATTTGACGATGTCTGTCTGGTTGTAACGTGTTCCCACTTTTTAGGTCGAACCGTTCAACCGATCGGCACCAAATTTTACAGGCATAATTTTTGGCTTCCAGAGACCAGAACCTCGCTTTTTCAAATATTTCGGAGAAGAAATACGTTAGTAATGCAAAAAATAGGTCGATTGTAATGTAATTTTAATTCCAGAATGAAACTTTCACTCTGCAGCGGAGTGTGCGCTGATATGAAACTTCCTGGCAGATTAAAATTGTGTGCCGGAACCGGGACTCGAACCTGGGACCTTTGCCTTTCGCGGGCAAGTGCTCTACCAGCTGAGCTACCCCGACACGACTCACGATGCCGCCCCACAACTTTACTTCCGCCAGTACGTCGCCTCCTACTTTCCAAACTTCACAGAAGCTCTCTTGCAAACACGCAAGACTAGCACTCCTGGAAGAAAGGATATGGTGGAGACATGGCTTAGCCACAGCCTAAGGGATGTTTCCAGAATGAAACTTTCACTCTGCAGCGGAGTGTGCGCTGATATGAAACTTCCTGGCAGATTAAAACTTTTTTTCCCAAAAGGGTTTCAGACACTCTTATTAATTAATTTTTTATTGTTTACATTATTATTTTTGTCCAAAATGTTTGCAAAAACGTATAAAACTACAAATCTAAAGTGGGCCGTAAAACACAACAGTGCGATTTTTTTCATAACTCGCACCGTTAGAGAGATATTTGATATTTGATTTTACCGTTCGGAGATGTCACGTGACATTCCTAGCCCAGAACCTGGCATACGCCATCTCTTTCTTTCTGTATTTGATGTTTGTCTTATTATAACTTACGCGTTGTCATTTCAAAGCAATGGCACACTGAAGAATTTTCAAATACACGTCTTTCTTAATACGATAAATTATAAAACAGTGACGAAAATGCCATGGTAAAATTTCAAAATGACCACCAATAGTACGAAAAATAAAAAAAAATACCTTTCGTAATTGTTCACCGTAATGTAATGTGCAGCGCGTTAGGTTGTGATGCACATGGTCGGTAGATCGAAACCCGCCGATACTTTTTTTTGTCTTCAGGGAGATCGATGCTTTGCGGTCGTTTGTTCATTTTCCTTCTTGGTTGTTAATTGAGAATTTTGTTCAGCTTTTTGTTACAGAGCCGGCCTCGGTGGCCGAGGGGACTGAGGCGCTCCAGTCACGGTCTGCACGGCCACTACGGTCGGGGGTTCGAATCCCCCCTCGGGCATGGATATTTGTGCCGTCCTTAGGATTAGCTAGTTCATAAGTAGTTTGTAAGTTTAGGGACTGATGACCCCGTAGTTAAGTCCCATAAGCTATACAAACATTTGAATTTTGAATTTTTGTTACAGATGACGTTAGCCCTCTTATTTTTCTCTCATTTCATTGGTTCTTCTGTTTGATCAGTCCTTTGTGGACGTTGGTTTCTGTTTTATTTTGATAGTTTCATCGTTGACTCAGTCTTTTCGTTAGAGCTACCATGTCGGCATCCCTCTGACCGAGCGCGCTGATCCACCGCGTCCAGCAAGTTTCAAAATACCTCCTAACATGTTTGTGCATCACAAACTAATTCGCCGCCCATTCCGCTACGCCGAACAGCCGCGAGAGTAATCCGTAATTCTCGTACCATCGATCGCAGGTGCTATCTGCTAACATGGCATTTTTAGACATTTGTTTATAATTCATTGTTCTAAGAACGACGTTTTTTTAATAATTTTCAGTGTGCAATTACTTTGAAGTGACGACGCTTGAATTATAATAAGAAAATCATAAAATACACAAACCAATATTGGGAATGTAAAAGAAAGTTTCGAGCAAGATTTATGGCGAGGGATGTCACATGTCTGATTTCCCTACGCCAAATGAACGCTACGTACGTTTCTTTCAGGCTATAGTTATTTGTAACCAGTAAGGCAAAAAATAAATAAATAAAGTTAGTACAAATTACAAACGCAAGACAGATAATATTTTAACGGAAAAAGATTATAAAAATGTGTGAGAGATAGTAAAATAAATATTTAAAGAGGTAAACGTTCAAAAAAGTGTATGTTTGTCAAACATAAACTCAAATATCAAATAATTTTGTCTGTTTGTTAAAGTACGGTCAAAAAGGATATTACGCGTTGGGTTTATATATATCTTGCCGATAGACCCAAACTTAACCGGCTGGCGGCGTGGCACAAGGTATAAAATCATATAATGGTGTATTTATTTATTTTCACTTATTCAGAAGAAAGCAGCAGAAGCTCTCCGAAAAAGGAGCAATTTGGAGAGCGTAAGAAAGGGCTGTGAGAGGAGAAGGGAGTCCCTAAGCCAAAAACAAAACAAAAAAAAAATGGAAAAATGGATAGCGTCATCGATTCCGGTACTGAAGGTCGCCGGTCGCCGGTCGCCGGTCGCCGGTTGCCGGTTTAATCCCGTCCTCGGGTAAAAATTTATTTCTTTGTAAATAAACTTTTCCAGAATGTTCTACGTGTTCCTTATGTTCAATTGTATTTTCTATATGTTTCTTATGTTAACTATTCTTTTAATTTCTGGTACATTCTGTCTGTGTATAAATAGCAGAGCACTCTGCCCGAGAGGCAGTCAGTGCTGCGTGAATGTTTCAGTTCGCAATAAAGCTGCTTTCAGTATAAGTTCTGTGTTCAGTTGACAACCCTGCCTTCGAAGTCAAGCCTGCTTCCATTTCAACGCATCATTGTTTGGTGGAGGCGCCGGGTATCGTGTGCAACAGCTGCATCGCCGTGGCTCCGATTAGGCAACGTAAAAGCCGTCACTTACATGGACTAGAGCCGGAATACAAGACATATATCGAGTACCTCCTTCCGAAAGTCCGTATCTTCAGAATACCCATGGACACGAAACCAGCGGAAAGCCAGCTGCACATCAGACACCCGTCGGTGTCCTCTGGAGACGCTGGAAAGGACCCCAACAAATGGCTAAAAGGGTTCGACCGAGTCGCCAAGTATAACAGATGGGATCATACAATGTGCTTGGCCAACGTCTGTTTCTACCTGGAAGGAACAGCCCAGCAATGGTTCGAAAACAACGAAGAGAAACTGAATGATTGGGAAACGTTCCAGACGGAACTATGGAAGGCGTTTCGAGAATGCCAGCGACAAATCCGCTCGACGGAAGAACAACTGAAGAACCGGGCCAACGAGATGGTGAGCCAACACAGTCGTACATACAGAGTGTTTTGGCGCTATGTAACATAGTTAGCCCGGATATGACTGAGGCCGACAAAATCACGCACCTGATGAAGGGTATTGCAGAAGGCATGTATCAAGCTCTTCTGATAAAAGACGTAGCTACGACAGAAGAGTTCGTCAAGTGGTGCCAGCGGATTGAAGTGATGCAACAAAGGAGGGTTGGACGAAGGAAGTATGACAGGCTCCCCAATGTTGTCCCTATGGTCATTATGGAAGACCAGCATGACTTTGCTTCCCTCATACGACAAATTGTGAGAGAAGAATTACAACAGTTTATGGCAGCCGAGACTATTAGACCGAGCGAGCATCAGATCCTGGCCATCGATGTAAGCCCTGTAAGTCACGAGGGAGCCGACGCCGCTGAGGATGAGGTATTTCAGATATTTGCTCCTGTCTGACCCGCCAATCGCACTCATCGTAAATAATGGCATTGTCCTGCTATGACTTATGCTACGGCCGCCAAACGGCAGCCTATAAACCGACCGACGTGGCCACAACCAAATCCCCCGGCAACTATGACGCCCCGCAGAAGAACAGATGTCTGGAGGTCAGAAGACAACACACCAGTGTGTTTCCTCTGTGGGCGCCCTCGACATGCTACAGCAGAGACAGCAAGCGAGTATTAGTCGATTATTCGATATTTTAAACGTCAGCCATCAGAGCAGTTCTATCCCAGGCAGTCACCTGCAGATGAATTCAGTCGACCTATGGGAAGAAGCCCTTCGCCGTACCCTGGACAAGGTCGCTCTCCTACGCGCCGCTGCCGTTCAACGTCGCCGTGCAGAGGTACCAGTCACTTTCCTAGCCGCTGCGCCCAGGAAAACTAGGCGAGGCGACCATCTACGGAGGTGATGCCGTCGCAGATGAAAATCCTCCATGGACGACAGTCGCTAAGATGTCGGGAAATCTCATAGACAGCGTAGTAGGGGTGGGGGATACTCGTGGGAAAATTCTTATAGTGGTGGCTGTTGGACCTACACCATTTTTAGAATAAAGTTTGCTGATTGGTATACCTGTATAAAGGAAATTCCTCTATCAAAGTAATCACTTTTGGCAAATATCACGTGAACTGTGTTATTAGTGGGAGGAATAACAATCAACCAAAACAAAGACAAGGAAGGATAGACCCAGGTGGGTGAAACTGTTCGCTACAGTCACAGTTTATATGATAATTTATTGTATACTTGACAGCAAAAAAAGTGGATCACTGCTGAATGCAACCCAACTAACGTGGCTGTGTTGCGGGTACTCCACATTCAAAACCCCTGTAGAGTACAGTCGTTCTACTATTCACAATGGGTACCAAAGAAGCAGTAGAGAACATTGCTTCTTATGGCAGTCGGTCCACATGTAATTCAATACCGTCATACAAAAAAACATTAGAATACAAGTTATTAGAGTCGAGAGAGCAACATAAATTTATTTTAATTACAATAAGTGACAAATCGGGTACCTTATCAAACTCATTCAATGACGCAATGAGTTTTTGTTCGTGCTCTGAATTTGAACGCACTGTTGACCAAAAAAGCTTGCGTTTCTGATCGAGACTAGATTAGGCATGAAGAGACGTAAGACATTGACGTTTTCATTGGTATCGGTTTACAAGGCCAATGCCCGAATCCGGTTAACTTTAGCATTGCACCAAGAATGGCATGAACAAATTGTTTCTGAGAGGTAACCACTAAAGGTATATAATGCAGTGCAAATCACAGGTGTCAGACGTCATAAAATTGTGGAATAGAACGCAGTACCTGTATGAATCGTTAACGAAGCACGATCACACGTCACATATTAAATAAATTCACAGATATCGCTATATTTGAACTTGAAATGACGATACAATCGACTTCTTTCCCGGCAGGGACCCAACCCCGGCTCTATGCGATATTTATTATATATACGCAAAGAGATGAAATAGTTACTGTTCTCACCATTAGCGGGATGTGAATATGTTCGGCTAGAAGTAGCGCAAGCCGCGGCGGATCAGCCATGCGCACTGGAGCGCCATAATGCGGTGCGCGCGGCTGTTCGCCGTCGGGGGTTCGAGTCCCCCCTACGGGCATGGGTGTTTGTGTTGGCCTTAGGTTAGTTTACCTTAGTTTAAGTAGTTTGTAAGCTACGGACTAATAACCAAGCAGTTGAGTCCTATTGATTTACAAACATTTTGAAGTAGCGCAATAAATAACGTTGTGCTGCCTGGGACTCCAACCCCGCGCCTATCGTCAGCGTTGACCTCAGATGACTAGGTAACAACTTTCCCAATCTCGTTTACTAGTAATTAGGATCGCGCCGTCCGTAGAGCCCTGGAGGGGTTTCCGCATTTTGAAGAAACAACGAAAACTAATCCAACTTTGTTCTAGTCAGTAGCGAATTGACAGGTGTAATGTGATTTGAAAGACGCCACAGTCCTAAATTCCTTACTTTCCGCTATTGGAGGTGGAGAGGGGGATGTTTGCGACTGTTAAAAACTGTTTCCCCAGCAGGAATCGAACCATATCTTAGCCTTTACAAGATGGCATCAGCCCGATCAACTACCGATTTTCAGATGTGGTAGTATAACGTTTTTCGTCAAAATAGAGTACAGAACACATGGTACGAGAAGTAAAATAGTTCGGCGGTATCTGTCTACGTAACAGTAATTTCTTGGCCTCGCGGTCTGAGGCGTCTTGTCGCGGAGTTGCGGTCGCTCCAGCCAGAGGTTTGACTCCTTCCTCGGGCATGGGTAGTTGTGTGTGTGTGTGTGGGTGGGTGGGTGGGTGGGTGGGTGTGGGTGGTTGGGTGGGTGTGTATGCATGTATTCCTTAGCGTAAATTAATTAAAGTAGCATGGAAGGCTAGGTAGGGACTAATGACCTCAGGTGATTTGTCCATTAGGACTATAACAAAAAAGTTATATACAGTATGTAGAATTATGTAGCATTGCGTACGATAATATACTACGTTTTGTCATGCTCTGTGGTGATCTTGTATGACATGTTGCTGTATGCTTATTTAACTATAATCTCGTGATATTGAGTGAAAGGAGAAGCATTGAATTAAAATTTGTACCACAGGGAGGAATCGAACCCAGAACTCCATACTTACTTTAATTCAATGTTTCTCCCTTCACTCAATGTCTTTGACATATTGACACGGAAAACTGTCACTAGATATATACATTTATAATAAAAATAGGATAATAAAGGAACTGTATTTAAAAAAAATAATAATAAAAAAAACACCTTAATTTAAAGGTAGCTCAAAGGAAAAAGAAATACATATTTTATTTCTGTTGCCAAGAGATCTTCCACAGTCTGTCACTTACGAATGTATATTTGAAGGACTAATAATTTATGCATAATCCCTCATTATTTGTTTCTTCCGTTATGCATCTCAGCATATAATCTATAGGACCAGCTTCGCTTCAGTAAATGCGACGACTATCTAGAGTTGATTGCTCACAGTGAGACGGCCTGATTTGTATTTCTGCTGTCTGCTCTCACTATGAAGCCAGGAAGTAAACATTCTGTATTTACGTCAGAGCCCCGCTTTGTGCCATGCTGGGGGTTGTTGCCCGCCACCGCCACCGCGGCCGCCAGCTGGCTGGCTTCCGCCAAGCCTCGCTTCGGTACCAGCTCTGATGGACCGGCCTGCCCGTAGCTCGCAAGCCACGGCTAATACAGCGAGACTTAACCTTTGAAGTATGAAAAGTTTCTGCAAACCTACCCTAACGTGTATTATAAACTACCACACCTAGAGCTATTTTGCTATAAAATGAGCAGCCACGTTATCTTTTGACACTTCATTCAAATATTTAAAGAAGTGAAAGAATAGAATCATGATGAACGTAGTACCACATAATGTTTCACATAGATATCGATCATATAACACAGAAAATTATGCTCTCTTTTCAGCGCTCTGCATTAGATCTAGAAACATGTAGTTATCTTAGTAAGCATGTTGTAAAATTAAACAGTTCTGGTGGTAACAACACAAATGTATACATGTAGTATATCATTCACGTTTTGTGTACTTATAAAGTGCTTTCAATGTGTCTGTAAATAATAAGTGCTAAACAACGGAAATTACGTTCTGCTGGGTCTCTTCATTTCCACGATTGTTCTGTTATTCACAGTGAAGTGTTTCGTAATGGGTTCATATAATCGCTTCAGTTTCTCGACTGTCCCACGCTTATACTAAGCTCGAAATACTACTACTACTACTACTAACAACAACAATAATAGTAATAATAAATACAAGTGCCAAATACCGTATGTGCGAGTTATAATCTGATATATTCTTTGAACTTTCTCGACGTCCTCCATCAGGTAATAATGGCACACTACTCAGCAGTACTGCATAAGAGGTGGAACAATTGTAGGGTTGGCAGTCTCCTTAGGAGAAGTGTAAATCTCCTAATGGTAGTGTCAATAACAGAACGTTTGTTTCACCTTCGCAAAAACATGTGTTATTCACAGTTAACATTGTTTTTAATTGCACCCCCAGGAATTTCGTTATATGTATAACCTTCAAATTTGTTTTGCTTATCGATATGTAGAATGCTGACGAAACTCTGAGTACTTATGTTCAGAGCCAAATGCATATTGATGTTTAAGGTCAATTGTCGCCATTTGCGCCGTGAAGATACAAATTCAAATTCATTTCGCAATTGACTTTGCTTTTTGAGTTTAGTAGTGCGCAGCATTAACTGCCTCAAATCTAAGACCAATATTCTGATTGCTCATTAAATATTTTGAATATATATTCGAATCAGGAGAAGTCTGCTTCACTTTGCTGAAAGAATTAAACTCGCCACGTCCTTTGCACAAGATGACTCCTCGTCTGTTACTGCAAACTATTACCTTGCAGATAGGACATCACGAGTCCAGTCGCACAACTTAGGAAAGCGATATGGTTCGAAGTTGATTATGGCTGAAGATACCAAAAATCGTTTAGGCACTCTATAAATATGGAATTAGTTTGAGAGTACTCAATAGATCATGAAAATATAGTATCGCCAAAGTCTCACAAGAGTAAAGATTTAGAAACCTTTGCCGTTTTGATGTTAATTTTTCTAGATATTTCATAACGCTGGAAAAAGTATTTGTTCAAACGTCCTGCAACATGTCGATATCAATACAATGGATCTGTAACTCAGTGGATTACTTTTATTCTCTTTATATATATGTGCAACATTCCATTCGTCTCCCTCACTATAAACACATCAATGCTCGACCTCACGTCGTAGGAGAAGTAATTAAGCCATGCATAATGTGTGCACAAGCTGTTCTCCTAAGGTGTTGGACCACTCAAGAAAGACGTTGCCTGTAGACAAATGATCTTCCTGGTACGACTATGGTAGTGAAATGACAACACGGTGGATCATGTCTGGTGATAGTTGTACTGCTTCCTGGAATGACAGAGAAGAATCTAGATTAAAAGAAATAATCCGACACAAGCTGCTTGTGGCCACTGAGTGCACGCATTGGGGAAGCTGAACAGTTGTGCCCAGCCGGAATTCGGGTCCAGTTCCTACTGCTATCTCAGCAGTTACGGTAACCACTGCACGAGCGGGAAAACAACTGTCATCGCAGGTGTGCGGGCTACCACTCCTCTCCCCCCTCGTCACCCACAAGACTCAAACTACCTCATACTGCTCACGTAGTTGCCGTTTCCAATTTTCACTCACTGCTCGTGGCACTTTGCCGATTACCTCGAGAGTTCAGGCGTAGTGTGCATTTGCGCTGAAGGCTGGATTTGCTTCTTCTATGAGATTTCAATCACCAACCTTCTCCTACAAATGCAAAGAGCTTTTGTACTCATTACCGTACAAAGTATGTTACAACTGTAAGAACGCCGCGCAGAGTACCCGCGCGGTCTAAGGTGCCATGTCGTGGATCGGGCTGCTGATCGAGTAGGAGGTTAGAGTCCTCCCTTGGGCATGGGTATGTGTGTGTTGTCCTTAGAATAAATTAGTTTAAGTAGTGTGTAAGTTTAGGGACTGTTGAACTTAGCATACCACACACATTCAAACATTTGATTTGAATTTTAAGAATAATATAATGGTAATTAGAACTCGCATATATCATTTTTGGCACTTGTTTTTCTCGATCTTCGTATAAGCGTGGAACAGTCGAGAAACTAAAGCGTCCTATGAACCCATTACGAAACACTTCACTATGAATAACAGAACAATCCTGTAAATGAAGAGCCTCAGCAGAAGGTATTTCTGTTTCGTAGCACTTATTGTTTCAGAGACAATGAGAACAATTTATAAGTGCACAAAACGTCATGATATACTACATATATATATTTGTATTGTTCCCACCAGAATTGTTTAATTTTAAAACATACGTAGTTTTCTAGGTTGAATACATATTTTCTTGAGTCTAAATCTAATGCAGAGCGCTGAAAAGATAGTTTCCCGTGTCGTATGATTGCTATCTAGGTGAAACATTGTGTGGTAGCTGCGTTTATCATGATTCTATTCTTTAACTTCATTAAATATTTGAATGAAATGTCAAAAGATAAAGTGGCTACTCATTTTATAGCAAAATAGCTCTAGCTGTTGTAGTTAATACTACACACTTGGGTAGGTTGGCAGAAATGTATGAGACTGGTTTTGCAGTCTATGCCTGTATTAGCCGTGGCTCGAGAGCTATGGGCAGGGCGGTCAACCACAGCTCGTGCCAAGGCGAGGCTTGGTGGAAGCCAGCAAGCTGGCGGTCGCGGTGGTGCCCAACAGCCCCCAGCACAGCGCAGAGTGGGGCTCTGACGTAAATACAGAATGTTTACTTCCTGGCATCATAGTAAAAGCAACAGCCGAAATAAAAATCAGGCCGTCTCACTGCGAGCAATCAACTCGAGATAGAGTCATTGCTCCTACTGAAGAGAAGCTGGTCTGATGGCGTTATAGATTCTACGCTGAGATGTATTATGAAAGAAAAAAAATAATGGGGGATTCTGAATAAATTATTAGTACTTTAATTTTTTTCCTCCTAAGTGAGAGACTATAGAAGAAATAAAATATGAGTTTCTTTTTCCTTTGAGCTGCCTTTAAATTGATTTTTTTAAATATACAGTTCCTTTATTATCCTATTTTATTATAAATTTATATACCTAGAGTATATAGAGTATATGTCAAAGAAATTAAGTGAGAGGAAAAGCATTGAATTAAAGAAAGTATGGAGGTCTGAGTTCGATTCCCGCCCATAGCACAAATATTAATTCAATGCTTCTCATTTCACTCAATATCCTATTTTTATTCATTTATACCTAGACTCCATTCATTCGGAGTAATCAGTTTAGATGGACGCTATTAAATTAATTTTTGTTATTTCAAATACGTCTCTCTCCTCCCCTCCATCCATTAATACACCCTCTGTCCTTAACAAAATATGCAAACGATTTGTCTTGTATTTATTCGATGTTAATTTTTCCTCCTTTCTCTATTTCTCTGTGTCACCTCCATTTCATTATAACCTCAGTTGCCCCTTTGGTCTATTCCCCAAAAAGCTGTAAAGAAATGTGGTTTCCGTTAAAACAATACTGTCTCTTTTAATGTCTGCTTTCTTTACTGTCCATGGGTCCTCTCTATGAAGCAGTGTTATTTTATATCTCCGATAATCCATCCTTCGTTCTGTAAAACATTCGTTCCTTTTCTCTCAGCCCTGAAACAAACTGTGATATATAAGTAAGGAGTACTTTGCAAACATTTCATTCTTTTATTTTCCTGTTCTGCACTCCTGTTCATTCCTAGATCCCGCCCTCCCTCCTGCTACCCCTCCCTTGAAATATTTATCTGCATCTCCGTGCTTCTTTTCACAATTTTGTGCTTGGCAGATCTTTTTTTTTTTTTTTTAATCACTTCATTATTTCTCTGGCGTTGACTCTCGAAAAGCACGTGGATATAACGGACAACTGAACCTTACCGTGCAAGCACTATTGCGCGCCATTAAAATGGACATCTATTTCGACAAATACCAGTATCCAAGCTTTGAAATGGCAGAGACTGAAGTTCTCCCCCATCCTTCCCAGTTGGATATTATGCTTCGCATGTAATCGCATTTTCGATGCGACATTGTATCAGAATCCACATCGCTGTTTTGTAATCTCAGTATGACTACTGAAGGCAACCACACCGTGAAGAATAATTACTCGACACAATTGCCAGTTATCGGATACCTTGTCACTCACCATACTAAAAAATCACTGAAACCTCCTTCATCCAAGTTTGTTTGTGTTTCTGAACGTGGTGAATAAATGTCAAAACGAAGTTACTTTCCGAATTTCGATTTTTAACGCACAATCCACGTTCCTCATAACTATAAAAATGCCTAATATTCAAGTTATCGTGGCAACAGCAACCCAACAATCTTTATTATAATGAGCTCATAGTTAAATAAGCTTATTACAGAATGCCATACCAAATCGTAATGTAGCATACTAAAACGTAGTATAATATCATGCAAAATCCGCGATAAGGCGCCTCACACTAAGTGGCCATCCCGTGCGGCCAAGAATGTCTTACCTAGCCAGACACCTCTGAGCTCTTTGACTAGTACTGTCTAATGATACTACATTATGACAAAACATTATGCCAACGCATCTGTAATTCGCTGGAGGCCGGGATGAGGTTCACTTGTAATGGCTAAGGTATGGGTCCGATTGCCCCTGGGGGTAACAGTTTTTAACGACCACAAAAATACCATTTACACCTCCAGTAACTCCAATCAAGAACGCAGGACTCTGCCTTGTTTCAAATCAAAATTGCACATGTCCATGCGCTACTAAATTAAACAAAGTTTTCGCAAAATACCAAATCCCTTCCACGTCTTTACGAACGGTGTGATCCTAACTACTAGTGAACGACAATGTGATAGTTGATCCCTCATGGTGTCAGGTCAAGAGTGACAGTATGTGCAGGGTTGGAGTGCCCGGAAGAGACAATAAATATATCAGCAGTATTCCTTCCTATTATACAATAGCAAATGGTGCTGGGTTCGAGACCCTGCCGAGGAAAAATTAATTGTATCGTCGTCTCAGGTACCAGTATAACGCTATTTGTGAACATATTTGATATGTGATATCTGATTGTGCTTATTTAACAAATCATCAATACACTGTATTCTATTCCACAACTTTATGATGTATGACATATGTGAATTGCACTATACTACGTATTTTCAGCGGTTACCTCTCAGCTTCATGCAACTCCTGGTGCAGTGCTAAGATTATCATTTATTTCTGGGTTCAGACATCGGTCTAAGAAACTAATGAAAACGTCAGTGTTTTACGTCTATTTATGCCTAGAGATCATGCGCACTTAAACGTGGCCCCTGAGCGGAGAATGTTGGGAGCTGAAGCTTGCATTCAGTTTATAGCGGATTGGCTGTTAGAACAAGCCCCGCCTCTTTCCCCCAGTGCAGGCAGCTTAAGGCCTATAGATTACAGGTTTTAAAAGAAACAACATGTAAGGGGTTAAGGCGTTACAGATGAACACGAAATTAAGTATCACTTTAATGTTTGAGTAATAGAAAAGTGGAACGCATATCTACGAAATGTTAATATTTGAAATGGACTTATTAAGCGGGTGTAACAACGCTCTCTGCCTCTTTTTATTGTCGTAACAATCAGAATTAACATTCTTCGCACCATTTTCAAGGTCAGCCTTCTTTCTTATAAAAGAAGTCGTCGGGGTATGTGGACTTATTTTAGCAAATAACAAAGTGGAAGACAATAATCAATACGAAGCACAAATGAACAATACATTGACGAGGTTTACGGTGTACAATGCTGTTATGAGGTAAGGTTGGTAGAGAGCATAAACATTCCGTTGACACACGGGCTCAGCCGACTTCCGCCGATCAGAGAGGGGCCACGAACAAGTGCGTGACCTGTAATCGCATCTCGATTAGGCATACAATTGATTTTTGCTTAACAGTGCGTTCAGATTCAGATCATGAACAAAAACATATCTTGTCACTAAACAAGTGTGATAACGTATCTGACTTTTCACTTATTGCAACTAAATTTAATTTACAAATGTTACTGTCTCATCTCTAATGACGTTTATTCTAATATTTGTTGTACGAAAATATTGGTTTGTACCTTGCTTGAATGCCATAAGGAGAAATAGGAGACTTACTTAGTACCTATTGTGGGTAGTTAATAACTGTACTGTGGAATGATTTGACGACCTGCGACGCAGCTGTGCAATGGTGGTTGCATAGCGTCAGGTGCGGTCTCCACTTAGAAATTCAGGGGTGATCCACTCTTTTTGCTGTCAAGTGTACATATGAACAGCCCTATAACTTAATACACAAATATATATTGTTGCCAAAACAATAAACAGCAAAATTAGACGGAACATATTTCTTCCAAAGAAGGTACAAACACTATTGCATCAGTAATAATAATATTTAAAGATCTGTTTAAAATTAACAATAAGGTACAAGATGTACCAGAAAAAGAGTTGCAAATAAGAAAAATTGTATAGTGGATACAAATTTTCCCTTGTGTTCGGTATTAGAAGTGAGGCGAGCCTATTAGATCGTCAATATTGTTGCCAAAGCCTTCCACAAACGATTGACCCAATAGCAAGACATCACTTAGGAATTACTTCAGGACCCACAAAGAAGAGAGGCAAGGGCGACGTGCATGAATAAATGTTAAACAAGAGTCCGAAAATATGTTAATACAAATCAATCGGGTATTGACCCAATCTTAAGAAGCTTTGCTTCTAATTAACGACTGGAACTAAGTTGCCATTACATCAGTTATAAAACTATAGAAAATACATAAACACTATAAACAATACAATAATAAACTTCAGACCCACAAACGTAGAAAAATATATATCACCAGCGGCCCTCGGGCCTGGTAAATCGTAGGACAGAATCTGAGTAGACAGGTAATTGCAGTCAGTAAAAGTAATGTTTCTCCTTTGATTTAATATGAAAACTTCTTTCAACGCGGCCTTTCATGGATTCAGTATATAGGATATAGGTCTCAAGGAAACAAGTTCAAACTTCAACTCTCCCTAATAACACAAACAGGCTAAAATCTAATATATGGCTCCACATCAGTCTTATGTGAAACATTCCGAATAAAAATCTTAAGTAAAAATTTACATTCACTTGAAACTGACATTTGGGAGAAAACATGACTCAATAACTTTGGAAAAGATGACTCAATAACTTTGGAAAAGCCGCACTTGCATTCGGAGAGATTTGACAAATCAAACACCAACGGTATATCCCATTAGTAAATAACACCTTGTCATTACTACCAGGAATACTCGATACATTAAAGTAAATACAGTTAAGACGTCTTACATAAACCTGGGGCACCAAACACAGAGCGGCATTATAACACGCCAGTGGGACCAACAAGCCGGCTCTACGGGTAACCGCTATCAGCGTGTCCCACACGCAGGGAAATCAGAGGTACAGGCGTGTATAAACTGAATAAATGCAAAATATAACTAACAATCTGAATGAGCTATTTAGAGCAATGACAACTTGACTCCACAAAAAGAAGGTATAGCGGTAAACAGGTAAAATACTGCCAAGACAACAAGCATTCCAACGCAGTAAAAAAGGGGGTGGGGGGAATTTCAACAAAGATTAATTCAACACATACAGTTATACAGTACTGGCGCTCACACACGACCAAACAATTGACGGCAGGTACACGCAAGATTAAATAACCTGCACTGGAAGGATAAAATAAAGCATTAGACTATAACTGATGCCGACTAACAGCATAACAGAAATAACATAATATAAAAGTTACAGCTGACTAAAGCACACATATTAAACAAATATTCAGTTACAATATCAGAATTTAGCATTAACTGCAGTATTGAGGAACAACGCCACACATAACAAATCGTGTGTGATATCCGTGTGTCTTTCTCACATATAAATACATATAATAGAAGTTACACGATCAGAGGACGGTATTACATACGGTTGAATTAACGCAGTTCATATGCCGCGGCGGAGCGGCCGAGCGCATTGAATCGCTGTGCTATGATGCGCGTTCTCCATCGGGGGTTCGAATCCCTCCTCGGGCATGGATATTTGTGTCGCCTTTAGTATGAGCTAGTTTATAAGTAGTTTGTAAGTCTAGGGACTGATGACTCCGTAGGTAAGTCCCATAAGCTCTACAAACATTTGAACACAGTTCATATAATCTCTCTACCGTGTTGCGCAATGGAGTTTTCCATATGAACGGGCCCCAGCACTTGCGTTTTGAAATAACTACTAAAAGGACAACATTCCTTACCAATTTAAAATTGCCGCGGTGGAGTAGCCGAGCGGTCTAAAGCGTCCCGCTGAGGAGCGCGCGGTTGCTCGCCGTGGAGGTTCGAGTCCTCCCTGGGGCATGGGTGTGTTTGTCCTTAGGTTAGTTTACCTTAGTTTAAGTAGTTTGTAAGTTACGGACTGATGACCACGCATTTTGGTCCGATAGATATGAGGACCTAAAGGAAATTATTCAGACAGTTAAGGGAGAGGAAAACTTAATTGTGATGGGAGATTGGAATTCGGTAGTAGGAAAAGGAAGAGAAGGAAAAATAGTAGGTGAATATGGACTGGGCAAAAGGAATGATAGAGGAAGCCGCTTGGTAGAATTTTGCACGGAACATGATTTAATCATAACAAACACCTGGTTTAAGAATCACAAAAGAAGGTTGTATACATGGAAGAGACCAGGAGACACAGGAAGGTATCAGATAGATTTTATAATGGTAAGACATAGATTCCGGAACCAGGTTATAAACTGCAAGACGTACCCAGGGGCAGATATAGACTCTGACCATAACTTGTTAGTCATGAACTGTAGGCTGAAACTGAAAAAACTGCGGAAAAGTAGGAAAATAAGGAGATGGGACTTAGATAAATTGAAGGAAAGTGAAGTTCTGGAGAATTTCAGAGGGAGATTTAGGCAACAATTGACAGAAACAGGGGGAAATAAAACAGTAGAAAAGGAATGGGTAGCATTGAGAGATGAAATAGTGAAGGCAGCAGCGGACAAAATAGGTAGAATGGCAAGACCTACAAAACATCCTTGGATATCACAGGAAATACTAAATTTAATTGATGAAAGGAGAAAATATAAAAATGCAGTAAATGAAACAGGCAAAATGGAGTATAGACGACTAAAAAATGAGATTTACAGGAAGTGCAAAATGGCTAAGCAGGAGTGGCTAGAAGCCAAATGCAAATCTGTAGAAGAATGTATAAGAAGGGGAAAAGTAGATACCGCCTACAGGAAAATAAAAGAGACATTTGGGGACAAAAAAAGCAACTCTACAAATATCAAGAACTCAGATGGGAAACCAGTTCTCAGCAAAGAAGGGAAAGCTGAAAGGTGGAAAGAATACATAGAACAGCTCTACAAAGGAAATGAAGTTAGAGACGATGTTGTAGGAAGGGAAGAGGAAGTAGATCAAGATGAAATAGGAGATGCTATACTGAGAGATGAATTTGACAGAGCCTTGAAAGACCTAGGTCGGAATAAGGCCCCAGGAGTAGATGACTTACCCTCAGAGCTACTAAAGTCTCTGGGAGAGCCAGCCATGACAAGACTATTTGAACTGGTGTGTAGGATTTATGAGACAGGCGAAATACCCTCAGACTTTAAGAAAAATGTAATAATCCCCAATCCAAAGAAATCAGGCGCAGACAGGTGTGAAAATTACAGAACCATCAGTTTGATAAGTCATGGTTGCAAAATTTTAACACGAATTATCTTCAGGAGAATGGAAAAGCTGGTAGAAGCTGACCTCGGGGAAGATCAGTTTGGATTCAGGAGGAACATAGGAACCCGGGAGGCAATACTCACTTTACGTCTTATCCTAGAAGATAGATTAAGGAAAGGCAAACCTACATTTTTAGCTTTTGTAGATTTGGAGAAAGCATTTGACAATGTTGACTGGAATACACTCTTTCAAATTCTGAAGTCAGCAGGGGTAAAATATAGGGAAAGGAGAGTTATTTATAACTTGTACAAAAGCCAGACCGCAGTTATTAGACTCGAAGGGCATGAAAGGGAAGCATCAGTTGGGAAGGGAGTAAGACAGGGTTGTAGCCTTTCTCCGATGTTATTCAATTTGTACATCGAGCAGGCGGTGAAGGAAAGCAAGGAAAAATTTGGAATAGGGATTAAAGTTCAGGGGGAAGAAATAAAAACATTGCGTTTTGCTGATGACATTGTAATTCTGTCAGAGACAGCAAAGGACCTGGAAGAGCAGTTAAATGGAATGGGCAGTGTGTTCAAGAAAGCGTATAAAATGAACATTAACAAGAGCAAAACAAAAATAATGGAATGCAGTCTTAGAAAATCAGGCGACGCTGAAGGAATTAGATTAGGTAACGAAACAATGAAGGTGGTAGATGAGTTTTGTTACTTGGGTAGTAAAATAACATGTGATGATCGCAGTACAGAGGATATAAAATGCAGAATGGCAATGGGAAGAAAAGCATTTTTGAAAAAGAGAAATTTGCTAACATCGAATATTAATTTAAGGGTAAGGAAGTCTTTTCTGAAGGCATTTGTGTGGAGTGTTGCCTTGTACGGGAGTGAAACATGGACGATAAGCAGTGCGGACAGGAAGAGGATAGAGGCTTTTGAAATGTGGTGTTACAGAAGAATGCTGAAATTAGGTGGGTAGATCGTATAACCAATGAAGAAGTACTGAACAGAATTGGTGAGAAAATGAATTTTTGGCATAAAGAAGGGACCGCTGGTAGGACACATTCTTAGACATCGGGGAATGGTAAATTTAGCATTGGAGGGAAGTGTGTGGGGTAAAAATCACAGAGGGAGACCAAGATACACGTATAGTAAGCAGATTCAAGTGGATGTGGGTTGCCGTTCTTATGAGGAGATGAAAAGGCTTGCTCAGGATAGAGTAGGGTGGAGAGCTGCATTGAACCAGTCTCCGGACTGAAGACCATAACAACAACAGATTTACAAACATTTGAACTTTTGAACAATTTAAAATTACGAAGTGCGTAGGCGACAGCAATCGTTCCGAAGATACGCATTTCTCAGCGGAAGCCTGCTAATCAACTAGGGTCCGTTCCACACCAAAAATCTTCTTACGGTCAGCCCTCTTCGCATCTGTCTCTGTTGACGACCGTCCTAGAGTCACCAAAGACGCACTTACTTTGCGGCAGGCAAAGAAGTGGTACCAAAAACCCCAAAGCTCCTTCTTGCGGAGGGTAGGGAAATGCACAGTAGCATAGATAAATGCTACGGCGGGAAACTTAATGGGGATAAGAACCTACACGGTTCATCACGTACCCAGTAATAGAAAAATTAGCCTATTTCACCAAACTATACATGGTGTTAGAGATAAAGTTAGTGAACTGCATATAGGTGTTGACTCTGACGTTATTGGTATATCAGAGCACTTCTTAAATAATGTCACAATTCAGAGACTTCCTTTACCAGGGTTCAAACTAGATATCTGCGTATCCAAAAGTATTTTACTGTGTGGAGGAGTGGCTATGTACGTGATAAACGGTATTAGAGTTGAGACAGTTGATATTTCTAAACACCGAATTGAAAAGGATTTTGAGTGTTGTAGAGGAGTGGTCCATTGCAGTGGAGCTAAGCTCCTAATTGTTGTTATTTATAGGTGCTCTGACTCTGATTGATTTTAAAACATTTCTGCTGAAGTTAGAGAGGGTTGAATTCATAGGAAATACACAATATTATTTGTATGTGCTGATTTTAACATCAGTGGAGGAAGTGATTATGCAAGCCAAAGCGTGCTTTTAGTTCTCGTAAATTATCACCTGGTGCAAACAGTATTCTTTCCAACGAGAGTGCAGGCGAACAGTAGCACAACCATAAACAACATTTTTGTTCATTCCGTTTATAAGAGGGACATTCTATCAGCAGAATAGACAATTGCCGGCCGCGGTGGCCGAAGGGACTGAGGCGCTCCAGTCACGGACTGCACGGCCACTACGGTCGGGGGTTCAAATCCCCCCTCGGGTATGGATGGGTATTTGTGCCGTCCTTAGTATTAGCTAGTTCATAAGTAGTTTGTAAGTTTAGGGACTGATGACCCCGTTGTTAAGTCCCATAAGCTACACAAACACACACTTGAATAGACAATTTCCTTTCAAACCATGATGTACAAGTTTTAACTTTAAAAGAGTTTTGTTGCTCAAACATTTTTAAATATATATTTAAAAAACCTAGTCGGCCGCGGTGGCCGAGGGGACTGCGGCGTTCCAGTCACGGTCTGCACGGCCACTACGGTCGGGGGCTCGAATCCCCCCTTGAGCATGGATATTTGTGCCGTCCTTAATGTAAGTTAGTTCGTAAGTAGTTTGTAAGTTTAGGGACTGATAACCCCGCAGTTAAGTCCCATAAGCTTTACAAACATTTGAACATTTAAAAAACCTAATCCATTTCCAGTAGAGTTATTCTGAAACCTAATTAAGAAACAAGATTGGCAGGGCGTTTATTATGCTGATAATATAGACGATAAATATAATACTTTCCCTTATACATTTCTCATGATCATAGAAATCTGCTTTCCATTAGAAAGCGTAAAACAAGGTAACACCACTACCAGTCATCCTGGGTGGCTGACAAGAGGAATAACAATATCATGTAGGAAAAAGTGGGAATTCCATCAGAATGTTTCACACAGTCAGAAAGGAGCCGCAGTAGTCCATTACAAACAGTATTGCAACGTTCTGGAAAATATTTTAAAAAAGGCAAAAAGTATGAGGTATGTAAAAAGTATCGCTAAATCTCAGAATAAAATTAAAACCATTTGTTCAGCCGTGGAAGAGATACCTGGTCAGCAGCACCGAGTTGAGGATATAAAATCAGTTCGTAATGTAATCTGTTTTCTTACTGGTATGTCAAATATATGTACGGTATTTAATAATCCCTAGTGGTTCACTTGTTCAAATGTTTGTTAAGCTTAAGGGACTTAACTGCGGGATCATCAGTCCCTTATGAACTACCTTATACTAAAGACGACACAAACATCCATGCCCGAGGGGGCATTCGAACCCCTGACCGTAGCGGCCGTGCAGACTGTGACTGGCGCGCCGCAGACCGCTCGGCCGCTGCGGCTGGCTATAAAATTGAATTCCCAGATTTTTACCTGAGGTAGTTGTCCATGATACTGACAAGGGAGAGATTGAATCAGTAGTTAAATAGTTAAAGACTAATGACTATTATAAAAATGATGGGATATTCAGCAGAATTCGTATGTGTTAGCCCCAGTACATACAAATATTTCTAATTTTTGCTTTTTGAATAGTCGGCTTCCTGACAGATTGGAGTACTCAGTATTGAAAGCACTTTATAAAAAAGGGAGAAAGGAATAATGTAGACAACTTCACGACATATTTATATGGCATCGGTCTTTGCTTAACGCTGTTTATACAAGGTTAATTGTTCATTTCAGTTTCCATAATGTTTTGTCAGAGGTACACTTTGATTTCAGAACTGGTTTAGCAACATAAAATGCTATATTCTCTTTTTTCTCTGATGACCTTTATTGATTAAATAAAAAATACCGCAAAGGCTAGTCTTATTGCTTCATTTAACAAAAACATTTGATTGTTTTGATCACAAGGTATTGTTTAAGAAGTTGGAACATTATGGAGTAAGTGGAGTAGCTCACAACTGGTTGACCTCTTATTGTAACAATAGACAGCTGTATGTGGTAATCTGCAGTGTCGAAAATGACTGTGATTTGCACTCACAATGAGGAAGGATTAAGTGAGGGTGGGATTAACTGTTGTTTTTCATTTACATAAATGATATTCCTTCTTTCGTGCAAAAAATTGTTTGATATTTCTCTTTGCTGATGACACTAGCTGGGTACTGTTGATTAAATAATGTATTTATAGAAATACGTTCATGGGTTATAGAAAATAAACTGATGCTCCATCGCAATAGGTCTGAGGTCTTACAATTTCTAACACTCTCCGTCCGACAGGCCTCGAGACGCCCACTGGGTACTGACCGGTCGCCGTGTCATCCTCTGGCCGAAGGCGTCAACGGATGCGGTATGGACGTGGTCAGCGCCCCGAAAACCAGAACCGTTACGTCAGTTTTCGTGATCGGAGCCGCTACTTCTCAATCAAGTAGCTCCTCAGTTGTCCTCACAAGGGTTGAGTGCACCTCGCTTGCCAACAGCACTCGGCAGACCCGTACGGTAACCCATCCAAGTACTAGTCAAGCCCGACATTGCTTAACTTCGGTGATCTAACGGGACCCGTTGTATCCACTGCGAGACGGCCATTGCCTATTTCTAAATTTCTAACACGCATTACGAAAAAAAATTGAAATTTCAATTACACGGAATGGGCTCATGATAAATGAGAGTGAACAGTTCAAATTTCTAGACACTGTGATAGATAATGAGCTTTCGTGGAAAGAATATGTTGAGAATCTTGTTCAATAACTAAATGTTCCATCATTTACCATTCGAACAGTTTCGGAAATAAGTGAGTGTTCAATACGAAAAGTAGGCTACTTTGTTTATTTTCATTCGCTTATAACTCAAGGTTTTATTTTATTTTATTTTATTTTATTTTATTTTATTTTATTTTATTTTATTTTATTTTATTTTATTTTATTTTATTTTATTTTATTTTATTTATTTATTTTTTTTTTTTTTTTTGTGACTGCTCTGGTTCGAAGAGGTATTTATTGCGCAGATAAGCACTGTTCGAGCAATATGTGGAGTAAGCTCGCGTACTTCATGTCGATCCCTGTTTAGTAGCCAGGGAATTCTAGCAGTGGCCTCCTCAATACATACTATCTTGAATTTCGTTAGTTGTTAATAATATTTGCCTATTTCCAATTGTTATCAGCTTTCACTCAGTTAATACTAGATAGAAATGGAATCAGCTTTGGATCTCTCCTCCTTGAGCCCTGGGTAAAACCGTGTGCTCTGTTCTGCCGCATCCATTTTACTAAACTGCGACATAAAATCAAAATGCATAGCAGTAATCCAGACTAAATTTAAAATTTTCCTCGTGGCTCAGTCTTGGTATTCTGGCGAGGAATTCCTGGAAAATTAAAATAAATAAATAAGCCAATTTCTGTATTACGTTGAAGGTTGTTTTTACTTATGTTTAGGACTTTTCGTGTGCATATAATGTTCAAATGTTCAAATGTTTGTATAGTTTATGGGACTTAACTACGGGATCATCAGTCCCGAAACTTACAAACTACTTATGAACTACGTACGAACTAGGACGGCACAAATATCCATGCCCGAGGGGGGATTCGAACCCCCGACGGTAGTGGCCGTGCAGACCGTGACTGGAGCGCCTCAGTCCCCTCGGCCACCGCGGCCGGCTGCATATGATGGCAATGTGTTTCACTCTATCTCTTACTGCTCTTGTGTTACAATTTGATGTACTGACTCGTTCCGTGACCGTGGAGACTTACTCCTTAATTTGACCCTGCGGAACATGATAAATATAAATACTGTAAATATTTGTATCAAATGATTTAGGAAGATGATGGAAAAACTAAACCTCGATTGCCGGAGGTGCGTTTGAACAGCCGTCTTCCAAAATGCATGTCAATGTGCTAATTGCTGCGGCTCATCGTTGGGTTTACCCATGGGCAGTGTTTCTCTGCGAATCGACGATAAGGATATGATTAGTGCCCACACGGAGGCGTCTAGGCAATCTTTGCCTCACGAACCATACGTGAGCAGAATTGCAGGAAGTGATAATGGTAAGCAAAGTACTCTCCGAAACACACCATTTTCTGGCTTGCGGAGTTCGCATGTCGATGTAATTAAGAAGGCTACTGGAAACACAATTTCGAGAAGGTATACGTGTATAAGCTTGAAAGCGACGAATGAAGAAGAAATTACGAAGACGGCACACAGCGAAGACCGTTCTTGTATGTACAGTTGTACAGACGTTTTCGGTGTATTAAGGATACAAGGATTAACTGGAACGGGTGGGTGGGTAGGTGGAAGGAGGATGGTGGGAGCCAATTAAATGCAAGTATCAGTGAGAAGCGTCACGAGAATAACCTGGTGCTTCTAGGCCGCTAGGCTGCTAGGCTGCTCCTGCCGGAGATTCAAGACCTCTCTCAGGCATCGGTCTGTGTGTTGTTTTTAGGTTACTTAACGTTTGTTGAAGTAGTTTGTAAGCCAATGGACTAATGACCACAGGAGTTTGGTCCCACAGATTTACAAAATATTTGATCATTAGATCAGTGATTAGCCATTATATCAAAATATTCACGAAACATCCCTGCAGCATCTGCAAAAATTTTCCAACGCTGTTCGGATGTAAGAATATAACACCATCAGTAATCTCGGAAAAAATTTTAATCCCAAAAAATATAAATTGTGGCAATTTAGTACAGTATTTGATTCTTTGACGTCATAAATGTTTCCGAGAAATAATAGGAAGTGTTTATCATGTTTTCGACTTATATTCCTAAATATGATGAGGCTGGTCCAAGATATTTTATAAATTTGAGATTGTTTTATACTATAAAGACAAAAGGTTGAAGTTTCAAAAATGAGATATCGGGCACACATTAAATATTCTTTCGTATAACGGAGGGTTTTCTATGTGGGGTATTTCTAGGATATTTATGGCTTGATAAGTAAGTCAATTTGTGCTACGGAAACCCTTTATTTTTGGTATTTTGAATATTATAAAGTCAACCACAAAGTAGAAGAAATTGTTTCATACTTATTTTTAATATATCGTCAATGTTTTTCCATGAACATCAACAGTACGGTTAAACACAGAGTATAATCTTTGTTTTATGCTTCCTAACACAATAGCATCATAAAGAACTCTTACTTTCCATATCGTGTTAGTGTTAATAGTGTGAATATTATTTTTCATTTTATAAGTAAAAAATTCCCTTGTACGCACACTTCTTCATCGATTTCCAGTGCATATTTCCTCCTTGTATGTGCTGGATATTGAAGCAGGACGTAGTGTGGATCATCCAACGTGATAATACGATGGATTTCGTCAATGCTGTAGGAATTCTGGAGAGAAATGTCGCAGTAGGAATCTGGATCCAAAGATTCCTTCCTGGTTTATGTACTTTCCATAATTTCAGTCATAGGCACATACTTCTGGATATGTTGGATTTGACCTGCTCCTTTTTTATTTGGAGGCTTTTCTATTTCGGCAACGAGTTTACTGCTGCTGGTATCGTCCTCGCAGTTATGATTCCGGTTAATGGGCACAACGGCAACCCGCGGTACACTGCTTTGAGGCACGTGGCTAGGACGTAAGTGACAGGAGTGTTAGGATTAAAGTGACTGCTTAGTATCTCCATGTAATGAATGTGACAGGAATTCTAAATTCACCATACAAGCATAATTTCTTGTATATCTAATGGTATGTAGCCAATATTTGCGTAAATGTGAAAAATTTCCTTCAACTGTGTGGAGACTAATTTTCAGCCTGAGAGTAAAAGAGAAGCAAACGTGGAAAGTCTAATACAAAACATCAGTTCACGATTCCAGGTGTAGGTGTGTTATATGTAAAGACGAATTATATTATAAAGACATAAGGTAATGAAACACAGTGCAGTGAAAATATAAAATGATTAGTACATAGTTTAATATTCCAGTGCATGATTATGCCGTGGTATCAAGATACTCCACGTTTACTATGCTTTCCATCTTCATGGCGAATTTGAATTTTCCTTTGATACCTGTATGAATATGAGTTTATGTCTAATTAACATAACAACTACAGGGCGTGTCAATTTCCTTATTATTTATTTAATTAGAATCGATCTATGAATGTACACTCCAGCACAGCTATCACCAGGGACGGACTGAGGGGGAAGGGAGAACTACAGGTTGACAGGTACCTCCACACTGATCAAAACATCAACTGACTGTCTACAAAGTTTCGTACAAGATGCAATAAGACATAGGAAAAAATATGAACACCAATATGAAACATATATCTTCTTTTTATAATTCAGGATACATCAGCCACAAAAATCAAATAACATATATGAGAACTGTGATACTTGTTTTGTCGTTGAAGGAAGTAGTATTTGTCATCTTACGCCTCAACAACACTTGTGAGCGTCAATATATTTTTGTTATAGGGGAGGAATGAAGCATTCTGGACTCTTTATACGATATTTGTCTGGAGTGATCTGGAAAATCATGGGATGTGTTTGAAATCGCCCTCCAGAATGCGCTAATTCCTGAGCTAACCCGCTGAATGGAAATTTCTACATACTCATTTAATTTTATAATATCCATTTCCAATCTAGCAGAAAAATTGCATTACTGCGTAGATGCATTGTATAAGCTAGAAATCATTAAACCTAATAATACGTTACGTCACTTTGTTAGCAGTCAATGTGTAGTCAGACAGAACTTTTTTCCAGAGTAATAGCCGGTTTACTTCATACACATCTGTGGCCTATGAGATAAATTCACGCTACGCCCCTTCCTTATCCGCTTTTGTTCGGTGCTTTCATTGCCTGTCCCTTGTTGTAGAGTTAAACTGTTGATTCGTGTGTTAGCGTTGTTTAAGACGTTGCAATACACTTTTTTTTTTTTTTTTTTTTTTTTTGCATATCTGCTGTTTTTCAGACGTCTGATATTGCTTAATGTAATCCATTAATGCATTAATTGTATTTGAATTACATTTCTGGCATTCGGGACTTGAAATGGAATCGTCTCATAAGAGAGAGTTCTTATTAGCGCCAGCAAAAGAAAGGCACAGAAAGAAGCAGCAAAATTTTGAATAAACTGCTAAAATTACTTTGTAACTAATAAATAAAAAAAAGGCAGGACTCCATTGAGATTGTTAGCGAAATTTGTATCGAATCAGACTCTCCTAAACTTATGTGTAAATTATTGTGAAGCAGCATTGTGTAGCCGAGGCGGTGTTGAATACTGGTGTTAAACTAGGCGATCATAACACCGAAACAAGTTCCAATACTCACAATGAAGGTAAATTATCAAAGTCGCCAGAATTGACGAAAGATCCGCCTGCATGGAAAACCATTATCAAATTCGCGCAAGAGTGTTTAACGAATGGTTTAGATTATTTTAGAAATAACTTAGATGATCTACATAAATCTAAATGTGTCTAAAACTCACAAAAAAGTTATACATCCCTTTTCTTTCTTTAATAAACTGGGAAATGGCGAGAAAATGGAAAACAAAGGCTATTCGAAATTACGACTAAGGTAGTTTGTATTTTCTATACATTTTCAGTGACAGCAAGGACTAAGACAATATGTGTAATGACTTTTCAGCCTGCGGATTTTCTGACTGTAAGAAGGAGGAAGTTACTTTACATCACAATAGCGCGTATCATTGCAAAGATTCAGTGATGTGATATTTACGATCGAAGAACGAGGGTCGTGTTGATATTAAACCGAAGCATATGATTAAACCTGAGGAAATTTATTAGCAAGAAGTGGTACGTCACATGGTAGAAGTCACTAAACATATGGCAATACGATGACTTGGTTTTCATTGTAATAACATAATTTTTATCTCCAAATAATGGTAACTACTTAGGTTCCATTAAACTAACTACTCATTTTGAACCATTTTTAAAACAACACATCCAAGATACCGGGTCTTAAAGTTATGACAATATGTCATTTTTATCCATTAATATGTCTGAAGTACATATCAGCCTTATGAGAAACAAGGAACTGAGTAAAATAGTTGGCGAAATTCAAGCAGAAAAATACCACGGACTAGTTGTAGGTTGCAACAATATACACGGCGTATTAAGGTTTACTAGCTGTTCATTAGGGTCTAGTTTTCAGGGTAGCGTTCAAGAAAGATTCTTGTGCTTTGTTACCATACGCAGTCATACTGGTAAAAGTCTTAAGAAGGTAGCACTAGATCAATTCAGAAAACATTATATCAAGATAGAAGATTATCGCTTGCAATCCTATGACAATGTCAGTAACAAGATTGGGTGCAGACAGTTTTCGTTCTGAAATTCGTCATTTTAGAAAATATTTGAAGTGTTCTCTTGAAGTAAAAGCTGCTGACGCTTCACCAACAGAATTACATGAATTAATGCTTCTGAATGATTTTAGTGAGATTTTCGCAAATCTAATCATTGTCTATCGGATCTTTCTCGCAATACTAGTTACCAATTGTGAAGCTGAGAGAGCATTCTCCAAACTAACTCTTATCAAATAACTTACGTGTTACAATTCAACAAGTGCGAAACTCTACTCTCGCGTTGTTTTCAGTTGAACATGAGGTTACCAGGTCTCTTGATTTCGAATGTGTGACGGTGGACTTCCTAAAGACGAAAGCCAATAGAATAAGTTTTGATATGTGTTTATGTGTTTATTTTAAGTATATAGAACTTAACATCTGGTAATATACGACGACATACATGAAATTGTGTTTGTCGTAGCAGTAAGTGTACTCGATAACTTCTCTGTTGTACTTTACCATATATACGAGGGGTGTTGAAATGAAAAGGTACTAAACGATACCGTGGCTATAGTTGAAGTTTTTTTCAAACGTGACCACCAGAAGCGTGAGCGCAACTATTCCACTGCTTAATGAGCACAAGGATTCCCATTTCCCCTAATTCTTGTGGCTGTGACAAGAGCCACTCCTCTTCTGGGTCATTCAGTTCGCCGCCCGAGTAGAAGCGCTCCCTTTGAGATTTTTTTTCTTTTTTAGCGGATCAGACAGCTGGAAGTGACAGGGTGACATGTACGGGCCGTAGGATGGGTGGGCAAGCTGCTTCCACTTGAACTTGGCCAGTACACTTTGTGTTACCCTGGAGACGTGTGGACGCACTTTATCATAGAGCACAATCACTCCCTCCGTGAACAGCCCAGGCCGTTTTTCCTTGATGGACTTGCCTAGTCTACGGAGTGACTCACAGTAGTTGACACTGTTAACGGTTTTTCCATCCTCGAGGAAATCGATGAAAATCGTATCTCCGACGTCGAAAAAGACGGTGACCATCACCTTCCCTCCTGAGAGTACGGCATTGAATGTTTTAGGGGGGAAGTGACGGTGCATCCTTCGCGTGCCTAGATGTCGAACGACGTTATCCGAATGTGGCATATTCAAATTTAAACCGGTTTGGTTGTTAGAACGTTTCTTTTTTTTCCTTTGAACACCCCTCGTGTATTGGGCCTACATGTTGTAAGAAGGGGCACAAACATTTTCCATCCCCGGGCTTCTAGCTGGATTAATCCAGCCACGCATGTATGGCGCAAAAAGAGTAATTTTGATTGGCTTCTGTGAATCTTTTCCGTAAATCAGTATATTTTCAAGTGATATTTTGTGTCATTATTTGCCTCCTATACCTGACACGGCTGCCTGATATGCCTTGCACGTTATGTTCTGGGAGAAAGTACAGACTAATATCTACCACAAGCCCTTCCAAACTGCAGCTACAGCTTGCAGTCTAGGAAGTTCTGTTATCAGCAACTCTCTGCCTAACAGCAAACCAACATTTCTTAATAGGGAGACAACATTATTTGGACTGACGTCTTCACTAGGATCAAAAATGTTCAAATGTTTGTATAGTCTATGGGACTTAACTACGGGGTCATCAGTCCCTAAACTTACAAACTACTTATGAACTACTTACGAACTAGGACGGCACAAATATCCATGCCCGAGGGGGGATTCGAACCCCCGACCGTAGTGGCCGTGCAGACCGTGACTGGAGCGCCTCAGTCCCCTCGGCCACCGCGGCCAGCTAGCCACCAAGGGCAGGGATTTATAGCAGGGAACAAGGCCTTCTGGAGGGTAATGTAGAAAGCGAGTGTTGTGCCGCTCGGCCACCGCGGCCGGCACTAATTTTGTCCTACCACGAACGCCAAGCAGGCTTCGATACCATTAACACTATTGTTATGACGCAGAGTGAACAGGGCCATGTTGGCTCACTGGCGCCAGCAATGTTAGCAGGCAGGGGCAGGTAGAGCGGGCCGTACACGCCGCAAATGCAGTGGCCGCAGGTGAGCAGTGTCAGCGCTCGCGGGCGGCTGCACTAGCTTTAGTTTCACCACCCCTGATTTACACCAACTCCGGAAAGCACCATTCTGTCGATACAAAGCTGCTGTGGACAGCTGAAAGCTGTTGAAACACGTCAACGTTCACCGCCTACTGGGGTATGCGCCCATCGCACCACGGTTGTATTGGTAGTTGCAGCAGTTTCAAGTCATTTCACATTACTTCTTTAGCCACGTAACGATGGAAGATCGCTGGAAGGAACACGATGGCAGAGAAAGGGATGCACATCAGTCAACTGAAACATGTATATTCCTCACCATCGGTGAAGATGATGCTAAACGTTATTAGGACTTTTCTGCTTTACTGTGAAATCTACTTATATGAGGGCCATCCGGGAAGCGGTACCCGTTGGTGCAATAAACACACACTAGTAAATATTAACATTTTTATTGAAAACAGCATACATTACACTGCTTCTCCACATAATCTCCAGGCAAATTTAGGCATTTGTCATAACGTGTGAAGAGTTTTTGTATCCCAGCGTCATACTCCTCAGACGCCAGCGTATTGAGATACGTAGTCACGCCTCGTTAAACCCTCTCATGCGTCGCGTCCTCAAATGAGGACGTTTAAATCTTGTCTCATTTCTGTCATCTTTTACATCTGAGGTGACCGTGAAAGCACAGGTACCTCAAATGTGGACTAATAATAATTGCTAAAATGTCTCCTAGACAGTAGTGTTAGTCGTTAGGCTAACAAAAAAAAATGGAAAGTAGAGATTATAAGAATGAGTAGAGACAGGCATTCAGATGAAAGCGCATTGTTGTCTGTACAGCGAAAAAAAAAAAAAAAAAAGAAAGCTGGTCATTCTGTAGCCAACGAATTACGCTTCGATGGGAAATAAAACTGGCCAGACAAATCAGGTGATCCCAATGCCAAGGCGTGCCATGATCGAGACTGCCAACGGAAAATACGTTACGTTTGAGAAAAGTGTAAACTTGCTGTGTGCCCTGAGTGCCTGAAACAATTTCATTGTACGAAAAATACAAAATAGTGTACACTCTTCATGTATTCTTTGATATTATTAATAGATGATCCATGTTAAATGTAGTAGTTTTCGTACTCACTATCCCCATTTGAGGACACCTTCATATTTGTCTATGAAGCTTTTTTTTTTTTTAGATAAACTATGATGAATTCTGCACAAGATAGGTCTTAAGTTACCAAATAATGTATCAGAAATTTTGTTCATAGGCGGGTTGATAATTTGTGCATGAGAGGGTTAAGTTCTTCATCGCTGTCAAATCTTTGTCGCGTCAGAAAGTCTTTAAGCTTCGGAAAGAAATGGAAATCCGAAAGGGCCAAGTCCGGGCTATATGGTGGATGGTCGAAGGTTTCCCACTTGAATTGCTGCAAAAGTTGTGTTACCGGCTACCGCGGTTACATGAGGCCTAGTATTCTCATGAAGGAGAATGATGCCTTTAGACAACAGACCTTGCCGTCGATTTTGTATTTCCCACCGTAATTTGTTTTATGTTCCACAACACGCATTAGCATTAATTGTGTCTCCACGGAGCTCAGCTATAGTGACAGATGGTCTCCAAATGTTCAAATGTTTGTATAGCTTGTGGGACTTAACTACGGGGTCATCAGTCCCTAGACTTACAAACTACTTATGAACTAGCTAACACTAATGACGGCACAAATATCCATGCGTGAGGGGGGATTCGAACCCCCGACCGTAGTGGCCGTGCAGACCGTGACTGGAGCGCCTCAGTCCCCTGGCCACCGCGGCCGGCCACAGATGGTCTCTCTGAAAGCTCCTCCTCGTGTGTATTCCCCCTCCTGAGGTTGAACTTGCGACACCAATGTCGAACAGATGACTCGTCCATTACATTGTCTCCACACACCTCCTTTATTTGGCGATGAATTTCTCAAGGTCGAACATTTCGGGCATTAACAAATTTAATCACGGCCCTCACTTCGCAACTGGCGGGGTTCTCAACTTGTTTAAACATTACAAACGATCACAGACACAACACAGGCGACACACAGCGTCACACAACCTCGCACAGAGCAGGCAGACATGCCCAAGAGGCATGTATCCGCGCGCTGCCCGGCCTGCCGGCACGAGCCGCATTGGACGGTGCCGGGCAGCGCGGGTACGCGAACTACCCGCCGAACCCCGGTCCGCCCGACCGCCCGTGGCTCCGCCGCTAGCCGGGCACGCTCCCGCCACCCGCAACACTCTAGCGGGAAATACACTATTCCGATTTTCACTCTGCAAACACTGTTCACGGTACATACGCCCAGTGGCGTAACTAGGACTTGGTTTGGGGAGGGGGGGAGAATAGATCTGTGGTATCGCATAAGTATGAAGTGCGCACCACGTAAATTCGCCGCGCGCCGCCAATGCACGCACGGCGCGGCGTTCTTACGACGTCAGCCACGAGCGCCCTCTGCTGCAACTCCGCTCGTGGCCACGACTGCTGCGTCCGCCACTTGGGAATCAGATAGGCACCAGTTAAGACTTGGCTGTCGGATAGGCACTAGGACTCATCAGTAGGCAGGGCTCTATCTACTTCAACTATGTATCAGCATTCTGCAGTAATGAACTTTGTAAAAGTTAAGTATTAGAACGTTTCTGTGAAATATATATCTCGTTCTAATTTACTCTAGTATTTCTAATTTCTGCTGTCCCACTGGCTGGTCACCTCCGTACCTGCACACGCGCGCATCCTGTATTCCTGTGTCGGTCTCTTTCTACTCGGCCACCGGCACCTACGACAACCGGCGGACGAGACACAAAAGCGGGGACGAGTCTGGGACACAAAAAGATCTGCTGGACGAGCAAAATTTTAGTCAATTTCCAGACAAACTACTATCTACCACTCCCGTTGAAGAAAGTAATTCACTCCCATCCAATGAAAGATTATGGTAAAACACCCAAATTTTTCAACCTTTACTTTTACCAGATTGGTGTTATACGATTTCTTTTTTATTTTTTTATTTACTTTGGTGGGGGGGTCTGGGGGGGGGGGGGGTTCTATCCCCCTCATACTCCCCCCATAGTTACGCCACTGCATACGCCCATCCCACACCGGTTTATGAACATAGTATCTCCTTAAAAGCTATACTTTGCAATTGAAAAAAAAGTCTTTTTTTTCATTCCGTGTGAGTTTTTAGATTCATAATGCTTCTCAATCGATTCTGAAGAAATTATGGGGTTAAAAAATCTGAATTTTGGACATGTGATGGTACAGAATCTTAGCTTTCTAACATAGCATTCTACTTTCCAAAATTCGTAAATGTCGTTTTAAAATGACGCTATTAGTGAAGTATGTGCACGTCATTTACAAATCGTGTATTGAAAAAGATAGCAGCAGATTACTAACTTTGCGGTTACCTGAAGTCGCAAGTCTATCGTGATCGACCGACATCTCTAGGGATGCTGAAAGACAACATCCGACGCCAATGCCTCACCATAACTTCGGAAATGCTTTACAGTGCTGTTCACAACAATATACCTCAACTACAGCTATTGTTGAGTAATGATGGTGAACATATTGAGCATTTCCTGTAGAGAACATCATCTTTGCTTTGTCTTAATTTGTTATGCTAATTACTGCTTTTCTGATCAGATGAAGCACCATCTGTCGGACATTTTTAAACTTTTTTGTTCTAATAAAACCCCATGTCATTCCAAGCATGTGTGTCAATTTTTAAATCTCTATCTTCATTATTCCGTGATTTATTAAGTTTTCAAATTTATACTGACTTTTTGATCACCCGGTACATCAAAAGAAGTATTGCATCTTATTGGTTCCAACACTGACGTTGAATGTGTATATTGCATGAAGAACACAATTTATTTGATGGTCCGTAGATGTCTAGACTCGCAAAAAGATTTAAGCAACATCGCACGGCCAGTGCTAATGTGGCGCAATGCGAAAGACGGTATATCCGTTCCAGTCATAACAGCGGGAAGGAAGTACACTGCTTGTGTTGATTATAGTTCTGCCAGGCCTATATGTTCAATTCCAAAGTTTCATCGTATCGGAT
Source organism: Locusta migratoria (assembly GCA_026315105.1). Lineage (NCBI taxonomy): Eukaryota > Metazoa > Arthropoda > Insecta > Orthoptera > Acrididae > Locusta > Locusta migratoria. The sequence continues at coordinate 514,055,245 of CM048755.1, forward strand.
TTCTTACTTTATGTCCGGAGGAACTCTCATCAAGGGAAGTTACCGGACGTCTTAACGTGAAACCAAGTCATGTTGTTCGGACTTGGAGGAGGTGCAGAGGTACAGGAACTGTCATGACTTTGCTCGCTCTGGTCGGCTAAGCCTACCACAGTAGCTGTATACCGTTACTTACGGATTTCAGCTTGGAAGTAACGAGTGTTCAAATGTTTGTAAATCTATAGGACTCAACTGATAGGCTATTAGTCCGTAGCTTACAAACTACTTAAACTAAGGTAAAGTAACCTAAAGACGACGCACACATGCCCCAGGGGGCACTCGAACCCCGGCTTGCGAACGGCTGCGCGCACCGCAGCATGGTGCCCAAGTGCGCACGGCTTATCCGCCGCGGCTTGGAAGTATCCAGAGAGGAACGACGTCATACTGAATAATGGTTTTTGTGCAGCACAGGGCGTCGTGTTTCGACTCAAACCGTATATTATATCACTGGGACATGGGTGTGTGTGTTTGTCCGTAGGTTAGTTTACCTAGGTTTAAGTAGTTTGTAAGCTACGGACTGATGACCACGCAGTTTCGTCCGATAGATTTACAAACAAACAACAACAAACGGTATATTATAATAGCCCCCACAATGGTGGGGTTGGGTGTACCCATGGGTCTAGGACCCGGTGCTGAAGGGGGCCCGAGCCCAGCCCTAAATGATTCAATTTTTAGTTATTGAAATTAAAAACGAAGTACAAACACTTTGAATATTTTTCATCCGACGAAATTGTAGAAGATTCTACAGGCAACGGCAGTAGATATTTATGATAAACCGCTTATCTTAAACGATTATTTCCATTGATGCTCTTAGGTATTGCCATTGGTTAGTACTGTACGCGTGTATTAACTAAGGTGACCAACTGTACCGATTTTTTCGGGGCAGTCACGATGGCCGGCCGCGGTGGCCGCGGGGACTTAGGAGCTACAGTCACGGCCTGCATGGCCACTACGGTCGGGGGTTCGAATCCCCACTCGGGCATGAATATTTGTGCCGTCCTTAGTATAAGGTAGTGAGTAAGTAGTTTGTAAGTTTAGGGCCTGATAACCCCATAGTTAAGTCCCATAAGCTTAACAAACATTTGAACATTTTTGAACTTTATTATCTCCGTTGTTAATTGTACTCCAGGAAAAATATGTTATATTCGGCCCGAGGATAAAAAAAAAAAATTATTTATGCATGAAAATGTCCACGTATTCGCCTCTGTCAGGTAAATTAACGACAAACTTAGTCCAAAAATGGTTTAAAGAGGTCTTCTTGCCATCAATTAACGATAAAGTATTTCGTTGTTAGATACTTTGAGTGGGCGATTCAGAAATGCTTAATACTTTACCAAGTCTGGAAAGTACGTTCCAATAAAAACCATTCCAGCTGGTACAATGTGGTTGATCCAATCCCTAGATGTCTTTTTCTTTCGACCTTGGAAGATTTTTATTACGTATTTTTCAGATAATTCCATTTTACACAACTATGACATAAATTAATTTCATTAAACTGCAGTCACTAATATACAATAAGTTTGCTTCTCCTCGATTTCAAAATCTCATTAAATACGCATGGTATAAAAGCGGGTATATCAAAGAGAGACCGCCGACATTTGATAACTCAGTTCATTTCTGCTGTAGAACTTGTGAGACATATTGCGCGTTCTGCAATGTATGCGCAGTAATACGTTGTGCCTGGAGCAAAAAATTATTGTGCATAATAAATTTTTTAGCGAATATCATATATGAAAAGTTTCAACGAATAATGTATTCGTCACAGCAGCAATGTACAAAGTATCGTAATATTGCAAAATAAATGCAATGGACACACAAAATACAAATATGAACGAGAACAAAACACAAAAGAATTACAAAACCAAAAGCATCGTTCATTACCTCTACGTATGTGTGCAAACAATGCATCGTGTTCTGATACATGAAAAGACAATTGTGAGTGGCAAGGGAACTCACCCTAATGAGGCAGCAGGAAGAGATGAAAATCCGGAAATGCGACCTCCACGCCCTACATCACGGACAACGCTGACGCCGGCGGTTAAAACCAGTACACATTGTAACATGTTTTATTCACGTGTATTCACTATTATTTCAAGCGTTGATTGTGCAGTATTTTGAAAGTCGCATGTCGAGTTACTGCCTATTCAAGCATGTTTTCGAGTTTTCGTCCGCTATGCTGGATCAACAAAATGGAATTTTGAGAATCTGATTTCATATTAAGTTTCAGTGACTTTAAGTACCATTATATTGAAGAGATGAAACAGTTCAAAAATGTAGATTCATAAGGTGTTTCACGGGCAGTCTCAAACGAGCGTGGCAACATAAGGTTTGTTTGCCCTGTTTGTTTACTGATATATAAAATAAACAAAGAAACACCCATTCCTTAATTCGCCTTCCTTTTGAATTTTCATAGATTTCACTTCGATTAAATCAAAACAATTTTTGAGCACAAAAAATTGGTCGCTTTAGGGGTAGTTGCCCCCTAATTGTCACTCGTCCTGCAACATACCTAGGCCGGTGTCAGTCTTTTATCAAAAGATACTTTCATACAAGAAGTAATTAAATCACTAAACTAATCTCTACGTTATCGTGATTTTTCCATTTTAGACCCAATTTTGAAGGGTCCGTTTCAACCCTTTTTTTTCCCGCAGCTAAATTAAAATACGTGTCCCATAGTTTTTCATGTATTATAACATGTCTAAATACCATAAAAATCGTAGAGTGAGTCTTGGGTAGGTTTCCTTGACAGAGGCTAATCGTATGTACCGGAAACTCCACCCTGTAAGTATGATTTCATCCTATGCCACAGCTGCTTCGCCGACGCCATCCCTGGAGACAAGACCACCTGTAGAACCCGTGTTAGGGGACCCCTAGGCCCAAATTCCTCCACCCGCCCTCTTGATGGTTGGGGGCAGCACCTTTTCTGTTGCTCCCATACCCCTGTCTTGGGATCAGTAACTCCACAACAGACGGGGACTTTGGTCCCCACCCCCGAGCCAGAGACGCTTACTCCTCTAGCAACGGAGGGATTGTTCGGATCCCTTCCTTCAATGGTTTCTCTTACTGAAAAAGCGAATATCATCAAGTGGCTGAAAGCGCCGACGTCTGATGGTCTTAGGGCTTAATGGGCCTCCTCAGTCCCTGAGACTGAATCGGAGAAACCCCACCCCCAGCAAGATGAACCAAAGGAACTGCGAGAGACAACAAATAAGAAAACTAGATCTCCAAGAAGAAATAGACCTCAATGGTTCCCTCATCCCATTCATCCGCATCTGAGGCCGAGGTGGAGTTTCTAGCGTCTCCCTGGGGACCTACATCTAAATAGACCCTCAGAAATAATGGATATAGATCCAACAATAGTTGGAGCAGTTACAGCAGTTTATCCTGAGGTATAAAAAGCCCTCCTTAGTGCATTATGGAAGCAGGGGTTCTTCCAGTACGGATACGGAGGCAACAATTGCTGGCGAACTACAAACGTCCGTGGTTTGCCTAATCATCCAAACCATTGTCTCCTTTTCCCAAATACGGCACTTCATATTCCACAACGGCGGCCGAGATCGGGTATGATGGTTGGTGTCCGTGTCAGATAACTTTTAAGTGCATTGTAGTCTTCTTCCCTATCATCTCAACATTACAATAGCGTACACCAGCATGGTGTATGCCTCGACCACAACTTCGACTGGAATTGTCGCAGTATTCCAAAAACTCAGTTCACCCGGAGCACTACGATGATCTACACCGATAGCTTGATGGTAGATGATCGTTTCAGCTTCGCCTATATGCATGCAGGACATAACGATTAGTGCTCCTTGCCGGATGGCTGCAGTGTATTCACTGTATAACTGGTAGCCATCTTTCGTACACTATATCATATCCATTCCTGCCCCGTGCAGTCATTCCTGATGTACTGACTCCCTGGGCGGTTTACAAGGCCTCGATCAGTGCATCCCTCGGCATCCTTTGGTAATGGCCATCACAGAAACCTTGTAGGCCATCGAACAACGTGGGCGGTCAATAGTATTTGTCTGCACGCCAAGGAACGTCGGTATAGACAGAAATGAACTAGATGTCAGGTTGGCAAAGGAGGCTCCCATAACCTACCCTGGATATAGGCACACCATCTACTGATATCCGTTAGATGTTACACGGTAGAGTTCTCGGTTTATCGAAATCTGAATGGCGCACCCAAGAAACGCCCTACAATTTGACGTTAATAAAGGAGACAACTAACGTGTGGAGGTTCTCTATGCGGACCTCTCGCAGAGAGGCTCCGTACCGGCCATACTTGGTTCACCCACGGTCATCTTGTTTATCACGAGGAAGCCTCCTCAGTGCCGATGTGGTGCGCATTTGATAGTCGCCCACATCTTACTGGAATGTTCCAATTTAGCAGCTCAGAGGCAGACTTTTAAGCTCCCTGCCGACTTAACTATTCTTTTAGCTGAAAATGCCTCCATGGCTGATTCAGTTTTAACTTTTATTCGTGTTACTGGATGGTATTGATAGTGGTGTGTTTATTGCTATTGCAAGCAGATGATCCTGTAGTGAAAACAAAGTAGATATTTCCTGTGAGTGTGGTATGGGTACAATTTCAACCTGATAACAGGTATACAAAAGGAATTTTAAAAATATAGTTCAAATGTTTGTAGAGCTTATGGAACTTAACTACGGGGGTCATCAGTCCCTACACTTAGGAACTAATTATGAACTAGCTTATACTAAAGACGGCACAAACATCCATGCCCAAGGGCAGATTCGAATCACCGACCGCAGCGGCCGTGCAGACCGTGACTGGCACGCCGCAGACCGCTCGGCCACCGCCGCCGACTAGTTTATTTTAATCGACCTCATGACTCGGAAGATCCATTAACTCAGACATGTAAAGAAAATTTTAATCAAATTACAATCACTTACCAAAAACATACTTCAATTTACCTTCCAAATGTTACGAAAATACATATTCAAATGCAGAGGCATTGCATAAAACATAGTCCAAAATTATGTTGAACGCATTCTCCGAATGTTATTTCGAGCAGTTAGTTCAACTACGGTGTAAATAGTTGTGAAAACACACAAGACTGCCAAGGAACAAATAATTCTGAGCTAATAACGAGCCATTAATTCCCAAATCCACCAAAATATACTTATTCAAAAAGAAGACAAAAATGATCCTCATGGTACACAAAATATGTCGGAATACTGTTGCAAAAAATTGAAATTTGATTTTAAATGAGCACAAATTCATGAATTTTGGCAATAGTTTACAGAAACTCGAAATTTATTATGGACTTTAAAGCGAGAAATATATAAAATATTCCACAACGAAACCCTGTCTAGTGACATGGTAAAAAAATATTGTGTTTATATGTAAAGAACACTAGCTGCACTTCACTGTGTTATAGCATTATGTTGCTAACGATGATAGTGCAGATCTACTAACCACAGTTTTCTGAAATTTCTTCAACAATGATGACGTAGTAAATATTAAAATATTTGAATTGAGATCAACGGCCAACTTGAAGAACGTGTTAGTAGATATAGTCGAAGTAATAAAGCATGTCACTTAATAAACAAATCTTCCGGCCCAGACTGTATACCAATGAGGCTCCTTTCAGAGAATGGTGATGCACCATACCTGGCTGTGATATATAGCTACTCGCTCAACGAAAGATCCGTACCCTAAAACTGGAAAGTGGAATTGTACATTCAGTATTCAATAAAGGCAATTAGAGTAACCCACAAAATTAAGGACCATATTATTAACATCGATCCGCATCGGAATTATATACTTAACCTCATTCCTGTGAAACAGAGCTATGTATTCACACGAAATGTTATTATGAGTGCCATCAACAACGGATAGCAAATCGATGCGATATTTTGACACCTTACCTCACAAGCGTCTTCTAATAGAATTGCGTGTTTATGGAATATCGTCTCCGTTGTGCGATTGGATTAACGAATTCCTATCAGAATGGAAATAGTTTGCAGTAATTTACGGAAAGTCATACAATAAAGCAGAAGTGATATCTGGCGTTACTGAGGGAAGTGTTAAAGAACTCATACTGTCCCCGATCTTTACAAAAGATTTACGAGACAATTTGACAAGCACTGCTAGCCTGTTTCAGAATGATACTGTTATCACTGAGTAATGTCACCGGAGGATCAAAACAAAATTGCGTAACTATTTATATATCAGCACTAGAAGAAATTTGTTAAATTTCACTTACACGATAAAACAGTGAAGCCTAAGGGGTGCAAATTCACACAGAAATTACAATTCCGAACAATGCATAGTTGAAAGAACACATAGTATTGTGCCAAAGACAAACCCCTGCCGCGGTGGAGTAGCCGAGTGGTCTAAAGCGCCTCGTTGCGGAACGCGCGGTTGCTCGCCGTGGAGGTTCGAGTCCTCCCTGGGGCATGGGTGTGTGTGTGTTGTCCTTAGGTTAGTTTACCTAGGTTTAAGTAGTTTGTAAGCTATGGACTGTTGACCACGCAATTTGGTCCGATAGATTTACAGACATTTGAACATTTGATTTGAGAAACCCTATGCTGCGATTGATTGGCGGAACACTTAGAAAATGGAGCACTAATATTAATGACAATGTCACACGTAACACTTGTTGCGTGTAGTGGGATTCTTAACAGTTTGGACTGTCGTAGACGTTGAGAAAGTTGACAGAAGGGCAGATCGTTTTGCATTATCGCTATTCAGGGGAAAGAATGCCACAGAAATGGTGCACGAGTTGGGGTCGAAAATCATTAAAAGAAAGTCGTAATTCGTTATGGCGATATCTGTTTCAGAAATTTATTTCACTTACTTTCTCTTCGGCACACATCTAAATAGGATAACGTGTTCATCAGAATAAAATAAAAGAACTCCGATGTAAAACTCAAGAATTTGTGAGCTGCTATTTTCCGCGCGCTTTCCGAGAATAGATGAAAGAGAAAAATGCTTCCATCAAGGCCTTTGAGCCGGCCGCGGTGACCGAGGAGACTGAGGCGCTTCAGTCACGGTCTGCACGGCCACTACGGTCGGGGGTTCGAATCCCCCCTCGGGCATGGATATTTGTGCCGTCTTTAGTATAAGGTAGTTCATAAGTAGTTTGTAAGTTTAAGGACTGATGACCCCGTAGTTAAGTCCCATAAGCTTAACAAACATTTGAACATTTTGAAGGCCTTTGACAATATACATATATTCCGTGCGGGGGTGGCCGCGCGAATACGCTTTATACGCGCGAATACGCTTTATTCCATGTATTAAATATGGGCTTCCATTTCCTTGTACATTGTGTGTTTGACGCCGATATCATCCACAGAATTTAATCTCATAGACACTCTCTAAATTTACAAATTTTGTGCAGCCAATGCTACGAAGTTTAATAGGCTATCGTGGAAATTTGTATACGTAACTTGAAGGAAAAAATCAATGAACAATAATTACATTTACGTCATACATAACTTTATTTCAAGAATACCACCTTTAAGTCGCAAATAATTAGTTATTAACATATTTCCATAAGATGCATACATTGTAGAAATACTATCCATTCCATCAGCTACCGTAATGTAATCATCTCATTTACATACATATACATCCGGCTCCCTACTTTTAATATGAGCAACATCATGGCAATCAAGAGTTCATCATTTTACGCATTTTCTCCTCTGGCACGTTGGTTACTGCTGCATCCCATCGTTGGGAACAATGGCTTGCGTTGGACTGCTCGAGGAAGAAAAAAGAAAAGCGTAAGTCTATCAGAATACATAATAATGAAATAATAATAATTGGGTATAGGAGTTAACTTACTTTTTTCATATGTGAGCTGTTGAGCTGTAGACTTCAAAAGGGAGTGAAGTCTCGCAAATGTAGTTCATTGTCATCGAGAGGCCATTTATCCACATGAAAACTCGTAGTTTACTATATGATGCATTTTCGCTTCTTGGACAGTGTCTAGAAATTGCAGTCGCTTTCTGTCTCGGAAATCATACATTTCTTATCTTGGTATCCCAACTATTGGTTTTTTAAAGGTTGTAAAAGCAGACTATGTGAAGATATCAGAAATTCATATTCACGGAATTTATGACATTAACTGCGAATGGGTAAAGTAGAAAATGTGTGCCCAGCCGGGAGTCGAACCCGGGTCTCCTGCTTTCGACGCAGTTGCGCTGAACAACACACCACAGGGGACACAGCGATCATCACACCTGCACGGAATTATTCAAGCACGCCTCCCGTCAGATACAAATTTGCAACTTTACCCTGCCCACTAGAACTCAAACTCGTAGTCACTGTGTACTAATTTCCGTAAGAGTAATAGCCAAGGAATGCATCCGCACTGAAGAAAGGATCATTGGCCATCATAGACAGATTGTATAAGTTATATATATGTGGTGTCTGTTCTTTCGGACAGAAAGTTGCAAATTTGTATCTGACGGGAGGCGTGCTTGAGTAATTCCGTACAGGTGTGATGATTGCTGTGTCCCTAGTGTCACAGTTCCGTTTGAGCCGCACTACGGTGTGGACGCTGTGTACTGCTTGCGCTGCGTTTCCATGTTTACCTTTCTGGTTCAAATATTTGTCAACCTTAAGGGACTTAACAGCGGGGTCATCGGTCCCTAAACTTACAAACTACTTATGAACTACCTTACATTATAGACGACACAAACATCCATGCCCGAGGGGAGATTCGAACCCCCGACCGTAGCGGCCGTGCAGACTGTGACTGGCGCGCCGCAGACCGCTCAGCCACTGCGGCCGGCCTTTCCTTTCTGGACTTGCGTTTAGCGTAGTGTGGTTCATCTGTTATTTCTTGTGTTCGTGTGATTTGATAGTGCTTCATCGTGCAGCTGTTCGTCGCAATTTAGGTTTAATAACCGAAATTTTCTGGATATATCATGTCTACTAACGTCAGGAAGGACACGCTTGTTTTTGTTTTTGACAACCAATCCCGACCGGTAAAGCCTACGGCCCTGGACGAAGACGACAGGATTATTAAGTAATTGGTGTCTGTATTGATCCTGTTCACACAATGCAGTTAGATAACGATAAATATTGCGCCCTAGTGAAGTTTTTCAATCGTGCCACTATTGAAAATCTGTTAGCCAAGTGGGGAACGGAAGTGGAATTCGTGCATAGAGATGGAGCGAAAAGCAGAGCTTCCATATAGTCTATAAAACTGTCCGAGTATTGAACCTTGCGATAGAAATTCATAACGACCTCATTAGAGAGGCTCTTTCTAAAAATGGGGGCCGGCCGCGGTAGCCGAGGGGACTGAGGCGGTCCAGTCACGGTCTGCACGGCCACTACGGTCGGGGGTTCGACCCCCTCTCGGGCATGGATATTTGTGCCGTCCTTAGGTATTAGCTAGTTTGTAAGTAGTTTGTAAGTTTAGGGCCTGATGACCCCGTAGTTAAGTCCCATAGACTTTACAAACATTTGAACATTTTTTCTAAAAATGGGGGTAATTAAGTCTATTACGAATGAAAGATGGTCGCGACATTACAATCTACAATGTTTCAATGGTTTTCCGTCTGTTGAGATGGACATTAAGTCAAATATACCATCTCATATACGTGTAAGTGGTTATGAGGTCCAAATTGTTTACAATGGACAAAATGTTCAAATGTTTGTATAGTCTATGGGACTTAACTACGGGGTCATCAGTCCCTAAACTTACAAACTACTTATGAACTACTTACGAACTAGGACGGCACAAATATCCATGCCCGAGGGGGGATTCGAACCCCCGACCGTAGTGGCCGTGCAGACCGTGACTGGAGCGCCTCAGTCCCCTTTTTTTTTTTTTTTTTTTTTTTTTTTATAGGGCCTCCTTCCTCCCCTTCAGCCCCACCTTACACTCTCCAAAATCGCCTTCTTCGGCGTCGGCTTCCTTCGCCTTTTAAACGAAAATATCCTTTTCTTCTCACTCCTTATTTGGAGTACTCTTCTTGGTACTTTTTTTTATTTTACACACTTTTTTTTGGGCAGGAAAAAATTAGCGATTATAAAAGAAAATAATGTTTCTTCTTTCTTAATTAGTTCGAAGATCCGTAAAATTAACGCTTATTGGTGAGAGCGGCGTTGAGACTGTAGTAATGGATTCTGAACGAACCGAAAACGTGGTCTTTCTTTGAGAAGGGAAAAAAAAAAAAAAAAAAAAAAAAAAAAAAGAGTGCAAATTCCCAGTTTCACCACTGGGTTACATGAAATCAACAAAAGCCATATAGTGTTCTCGTATCTGCTATTCACTATAATATTTTAATCTTTCGTTACACTTGTCATATCGAAGTATAGTCATGCTGCGTGAATGTTTCGTTGTCCAATTGCCTTCTATGTTACATGTGAGAATGAGCAAGTAAACTTCGCTTCGTCCGTATTGGTATTTTACGGTATAGTTCTGCTTAGGAAGTTTGCGAAATTTTCCTTGTATTTTTTAGTGTTCATCAATGCGTAGTGCTCCGTTGTCAGGTACAGGCAGAAATCCTCTAGGTGTCCTGATTGCTTGGTGAAGATGTAGTGTACATATTGGCCCTTCAGCCAATTGACTGCGTTCCGTTTCGTTCTTGGGTAAGGGATACCGTCCGGGTTTAAAAAGTCAGCAGGCGTTATGGCATTTGGCGTTGTTCTGCTGATGCTCGCTATCTTTCGTCGGATGTAAAGCCATAAATCTTTTACCCTGTCGCACGACACCCGATGTTCTTCGTCGTCTATTTCATTACAGGACACACATATTGGTGACTCCGCTAGACGGATAGAATGAAGTTTTGAATTGGTCGCTATCTTCCGGTTTACGGCAAAGTACCATGTTGCTTTCACATATGACGGTAGATTCCTGCTGTGGATGTTCTCCCACGTTGCTTTCCAATTTTGTGAAGGGTATTTGTGTTCTATCCTGTTTCTGGTTTTGTCTTTTATCAGATGATGGTATATATCTTTTACTCTGATGATTTCCTTTTCCGGAATCCTTGCTTGTATATAACTGTATTCGACTAGAAAGTATTTCAGATGGTACAGTCCATTGGTAATGTGTTGAACACTGATGGGTGCGTTGAGGTCGACAGGAGCTATTTCATTTAAAAGATGTGCTGCAAGGCTACCGTTGTTTCTTTTCCAAAGCTTGTACGTGTTTGAAACGTATAAAGCCTGCGCTTTTTTGCTGACATCTGTAAGGTTTAGTCCGCCAGATTTCGTAGGGTGCATTAGAGTGTCGTACTTCACTTTGAATATTCGGCCACGGCTCACAAAATGTCCTAGTGCGGATGTTATGCGGTTGGCCATTGATGCAGGTAGTGGCAGAACTTGTGCTACGTAGTTCAATTTTGAAGTAATATACACATTGGCCACGGTTGCTTTCTGTATTTCGTCAAGTTTCCTAACGCTGTGTTCTTGCACACAAGCACGTATCTTGTTAAGAATTTTCCGGTAATTCACAGCAGCAGTACGTTGTATACTCGTATGAAACTCAATGCCGAGACATTTCAGTGTTTGAAGAGTACGTAACTCGCCTTGCATTTGCGAACCAATTCCACGGCCAATGTTAAAGATCCCGGACTTAGTTCTCTTGAGTTTTGCTCCAGATGCCTGTTCGTATTTAGTCACTATCTGGAGTGCGGACTCTACTTCGTTGCCATTTGTCACCAGAAAACCAACATCGTCAGCATACGCTTTGCACGCGATCTTTTCTCCCCGTATTTGCAATCCTCGTAGGTGTTTTGTAAGGGAGGCGAGCAGGGGTTCGATGGCAATGGCGTAGTGTGCCATGGACATTGGACACCCTTGCCGAACAGAGCTGGTAACTGCAAGTGGGCGACTAAGCTGACCATTAATAACTATCCTGGCTGTGTTGTTCAGCAACGTATTCCGTACAACGGCAGTGAACCGATGTGGGAAGCCCATAGCATCCATGGTTCGAAGTAAAAAACGGTGGTTAACCCTATCAAAAGCTTTATCGAAGTCCAATGAGACAAGTGCGCAATGTATTTCACAGACGTCTGCGGTTGAAATTAGGTCTCTGTATTCGCAGAGAGTCTGCAGTATTTTCCTATGTCTTCCAACACTTGTTTGATAGGGACCTGTGACGGTATCCATTGTCGTTTTTGGTCTTCGTGCAAGGATGCGACCAAAGATTTTATAGTCGCTATTCAGCAACGTAATCGGCCTGAGATTGCCGATGGTTTTAGCACCCGGCTGTTTGGGCATTAACACCACGATTCCCTGTCGAAATTCTTTTGGGATGTCATTTGCAGGGTTCAATAGTTCGTTACAAATAAGTGTAAACTTCGTTTTTATGACGTCACTGAACTTTTTATAAAATTCCGCTGGTATGCCGTCTAGCCCCGGGGACTTGTTGTTCTTGCTTTCTTCTATTGCGACCGTAACATCTTCTTCAGTCACTTGTTAGACAAGAGCGTGAGCTTCCGCGTGGGTAATCCTGCCGTCGAGGTTGTCCAGTAATTCGACTTGAAGCTGTTCATTGACAGGCTGACAAGACATGAAGGAGGCAAAGTGCTGTATAATCGCCTCTCGAATCTCCGCTTGCTTTATCAGCTTCCTTCCATCATCGGTTGTTAGTTCCGTTAGTATTTTGTGGGACGCTCTTTTATTTTCGCGGATGACGTGGTACATGGAAGTGACCTCGTGCTGTGCTATATTCTGGGCTCGCGACCTTATTGTGTAGCCCTCCATTTGTTTGCGCCGCAAAGACAGAATCTTTGCCTTAACTTTTTTGATTCTTTCGTAGTTGTCCACAACTGTTGCGTCTGACTTATACAAGTCTCGTAGGCACTGGAAGTAAAACTCAATAGTTGTTCTGAACCAAAAACTTTTCTCCTTAGAGTAAGTCATAAAAAATCTTATTTTAGGTTTTGTGTGTTTCAGCCACCAGTCAATCCCTGATTTGTACTTGGGGTATTTGCTTTCACATTCCCTCCATAGTGCGTGGAATGCCTCCTGACACGCAAGGTCTTCCAGATGTGATACGTTCATCTTCCACGTGCCTCTGCCTCTGAATGTTCCCTGTTGCGCCATATTAATTGTACACACGTACGCTGCATGGTCGGAGAATACAGTAGGCCAAACTTCGGACTGCAAGATGTGCTCTTTTAGATTGTGCGAGACATATATTCTATCGAGACGACTTGCCGAGTGGTTAGTGACATAAGTAAAACCAGGGGCTGCTCCGTGTGTTTGCTCCCAGGAGTCTATTAGATGTAGTTCTGTAACAATACGTTCCAGTTCAGTGCTCTTATTAAAATTGGGAATCTGGTCTTTGGCGTGCAGTACGCAATTAAAATCTCCCCCGAGGATAAAACGGTCATACTGGCTTCCAAATAAGGGGACGATTTCCTCTTTGAAGAAGTCTGCTCTGCGTTGCCTATTGCTGGAACCTGATGGTGCATATATATTAATCAAACGGGTGTCGTTGATGGTGCCCGCTATACCTCTACTATTAGGTAGCTTCACAACGTCTCGTATTAAGATGCCCTCTCTCATTAGTAGAGCAGTCCCCATTTCTGTGCCATTGCCTGGGTTTATGATGGAGTTGAATCCAGGTACGCGATCAAGTTCAATGTCTGTGACTTCTTGTAAGAAAATAATATCACTGTCAGAGGCATATATAAAATCCTTTAAGTTCTGTAATTTGAAGGAACTCTGTATTTTATTAAGGTTTACAGTGGAAATCTTGTAAGACTGTAGGTCAGGCATGGTTCTGTCTAGCTGATCGTTCGTTAAAAAATAATCTTGAGTTTCAGCACAAAAATATCAATTTTTATACACATTTTAATAGTATTCGTCCGTATCAAATGGGTCAGAGACGCGTCCTTGTCGTTTGGAAACATCTTTCATTGAGACATTCGCATTGCCCGTATCATCTTTTTCTGGAAGTGACGGTCCATCGACTGCTGAAATGTCCTTCATTTTGTCGTCCACAGTGTCGGGTTCAATATCATCTGCCCAGTTAGTTTTTGTGGGCGCATCGTCTAAGTCGTGGGGAGTTACCCGGGGGTGACTTCCTTCTTGTCGTGGGTTCGCAGTGTTCTTCGACTTCTTTTCTACAATGTCATGATTTGCGGGAACAGGAGTGGGTTGTTTGTTAGAGGCTGGTGACTCTTTTGTTTTGTGAGCTCTGTCTTGACTGAGGGTGCTCGCTATGTCCTTGGCTTTTTGTCGTAACATAGGGGCTGTCTCGTTCGCACCTTGGTGCGCCAGACGACGCTTTTTATTTTTCTTCAATGAACTGCTCCCCGATGGCCGATCTTCGGCATCCAGATTATTGTCCGTTTCCTGCACAGAGGTCCCCTCCTCGGGTACCGGAGGGTCTGCTTCCGACACGGTTAGAGGCACCTGCGTCGACGGAGCTTCAACAGTCGTTGTAGGAGGTCGGGATGCGTGTAATTCTTCAGTTATAAGAGTGCTGACTTCCATCGGTATTTCAGCGTCAGTAAAATTGCTGGGTTCAGTAAGCTCGGGGACCGACGGGGTAATCTGCTGCGCGCGAGTCGCGGCAGCGTAAGTGACGGGCAGTGACGTCATCGACTGCGGCCTAGCGGGCTCGCCTGCCGGCAGCTGCGCCACGCGCCTCTGTATACAGTTCGCTCTGACGTGTCCAGGTTTGTTACAGGCCGAGCAAGTTCGTGGTTGGTCGTCGTAAATTACAATACCTCTGTAGTCACAAACATTAATATAAGATGGTATGTGCTTTCGTAGCTCTACTCGAAGCTGACGTACACCGTTTAGTACGGGAAACTTATGAGCACTTGACCACCTCTCAGCAAAGTTGCTAAGTACTGTACCAAAAGGTGATATAACCTCATTTATTTGCTCAGCTGTTATTTCAAATGGAAGCGCGAATACACGAACCGTCCGGATGCCAAAGCCAGCATGGGTAAGTGTAACCTCCCCAACATTCCCGTCAGAATGATTAAATTTCATGACACCTCCGCAAGACTCGACAATTTTCGCACACAGATCGGCACTACTAAGCTTTACAAACACTACGCAGGCCACAATAGACAAATGAATCCCCACAATGTCGTTTAGAGACAGTTTCAAGTCACGTTCAAGCCAATTCTCTATTTCAAAGGACTTCGGTCGTGTATATCGGGTATCAAAAGTCAATCTCAAAGTGTCTTTCCTCGTTGGTTGTTCCATCGTTACTTTCGCTTCATAACTTGTCACAATTTAGATAATGACAGCGAAAAGCTGCAGCGAGCGCGAAGACTTACCACGCGGAGGGAGCAGGCGCGGCGCACCGCACGGCACAACCTTCCACTAGCACGCCCGCGAGCAGACTATCCCCTCGGCCACCGCGGCCGGCAGGTACACTCTTTGACAAAAAACCTGGCCGCCGGCCGGCCGCCGCTGAGCCTAAGCCCGAGCCGATCGCGACATGGGACAATAAAAGTGGCCGCGCTGATTCGCTCTAAGTCCGGCTATCTGCACAATCTGGCAACACTGTAGACTGCGGGAGTTCATACAGTACTACTTGTGTGCTGTTAGGAAACGAGTCGGTCAGCTACAACCGTGGTCTCGCGGTAAAATGCGCGACTTGCATGTGAAGGTACTAGCAATCGAATCTGACTGCTGACAAAATTTTTAATTTCACGTCCCTCGTGCGTGCTGATGCCACATGTGTAAGGGGAGCTTATGCATAACGTATTTCACTTTTGATACACTGTTAATAACATTTCGGCCCAATAACATCGCCGCAGCACTTGGCAGAGCTCTCCGCGGCCCACTCGCCGGCAGCAGCGCTGGCGGCGCTACACAGCGCTGCCTCGCCCTCTGCCCACAGCGCCTGCTGCCGCTCATCGCCCTGAATCTGTAAAATGCTGTAGTGTTGCTCAGTGGTGATCCACAACACAGGTTGCGATGTGTATTTCAGACACGATATTAACGGAGCAGACCACCCATTCTGAATGATGAGCATATTATTACACTAATACATAATACATTAGAGAGTCAGAACATTGTCTTAGTCATTTATCCAATTAAATTGCACTCTACGATGGTTAATACTTATTTGTGGTTTAAATCGCGATCCTTTTCCTTTCAGGAAAGTCCTTCATGTAATTTGTTATTGTCATCACTTCATACGTTTTCATCAAGACACAGTGGATAACTGCACTACAATGTTTAGTGTCGTTGTTTGATTCCTTATGGTAAATGTATGAGCTAAATTATGTGAATACGTTTCAGCGCACGTTCTAAAGCAACACAGGCACACTGCAAGGTTCGTGTCTTCATGTCTAATTTCTACTGCAGATATTTTGTATGAACGAACTATATTAATCATTATGTTCACTTCCTCTGTAAGCATCCCCTAGCATGTGGGTCCTAAGGAAATAGTAAAAATTCGTATCGAGGAAAGTCAATTGGAATTCCTTCAAAGGCGTTTGTATGGTGAAGCAAAGAAGACATCTAATACAATTTCCGTAATTTTGAGTCAACCTTTCTGAAAGCCTTATTGTATCAAGCTTTTCTTCTGATTCCATTAAAGAGTTTCTCCTTGCAATCCACAGCGTATAAAGTAAAATAAAACAAAGTAAAACGAAATACCACCGCCAAACACACAGCCTCCAACCAGGATTAGAACTGCCGACTCACACCACAGTTGCATTACGAGACGCAAGCAGAACCACACAGCCAACCACTCGCTGACGCCTGGTGCCCTCAGTCTCTCACATATTCAATGCTGAGCTTCTACCGCATCGCGAAAGAATACCCGGAAGTCACCTATGCGAATTACAGCATTCCTTGAGTGCAAAAGTTAAATTTCTATCTCTCATACCACATGGGCATTATACAGCAGAGTCATGAAAGTAGAAGAGAAATGTCAAGTGAACTTAGTGAGACAATTCAGTACTACTCGCGGAAGTAACTGCACTGTCACAGTGTTGCCAAATATTAGCAACGATGTTGCCAGTTCTTAGCTGCACTAGGAAGACCTGTGTAGCGATAAGCTGCGCGAAATCGCGCTCGTCTCATACGGGCTTCTAGAGGGGAGTATTGGATTTTGGTTAATACGCGGCGCTATCTCCTGATAGCTACCATCGTCACACTTTAGGATGCAGATATTTAATTCGTCCAATGAGGCCGAAACCAGTGTTCATATTTTTTGAAGCTTAACAGCACTATGTTATAATTTAGTCAAATTACTATCGAAGTTAAACATACTGATATTGTTCTTGCAACATACGGCTGGTCAAAGATTCAGTCACCCCCCCCCCCCCAAAAAAAAAGACTAAAACAATTACTTTGTTATATTTTATCAAATGCTAATTTTTTTCATTTTTCATGAAATGTTACTGTAAAGCAACGTTGCCCAATGCGTCACGAAAAACTTCGCATCTTGAAAGTGACTGCGTTTCAAAATGCAGCCTTACAACCGTACAAGTAATATTTCAGATGCTGGTTTGTTTGAAAGCCAGAAGAAACATAATTAACTGATTATGTGTGCAACACAGTAATTAGTTCATTTGGGGATTCAGAAGACAGGATACTTATAATTATGGCCATGAACTCAGAAACTAAACTGTATATGTGAGAAATGTGCAATTCTGAGGTTTTTCATCTGTAAACATATACATATAATGCATAGACTACTAACCAGCTTAATGATTTCGCAGTTTTACAGCCTTGTTGGGCCAATAAATGATGATGAGAATCTCTTTGTTGACACACTGCAATGAGTTTTGGTATTTCGTTGCTGAATGCCGTTTATGACACTTTTAGGAGGAGAAAAATAGACCTGAAGCCACACACATCACTAGTACAACGATATCTCACTTATCAACTTTGCTTGCTGTAGATCAGGAGACGAGAATGGCGCCACCGAGCTAAAATGAGAGTACTGAGTTGTCTGACATTTGTTGGCAGTTAATACAGACAGTCCCGACATAAAACACAGAATTGTTTGCAATTTAAACAGGGGTCGACCTTCCTGCGGTCGAAAATTTAATTCAGGATAACAGAGTCATATTAATTCAATGACTAAACTCATATCTTCAAGAATATTGGAAAATACCTCGAATGCTGGAAATGAGGAAACGATCAGAGTTGTCTAGCGTCGTAAACGATACTCTCAAACAATAGCAAGAACTTCTTGGGCATCCCACAATATCCTCATTCCTACAAACAGCATACTAACTGGCTTTTAGCCATGCTGCGCTACCAAAGCCCATTATAAGTAAGCCTTCAGTCCGAAAGCAGACAATAGCATTGAAAAATGTTGATGAATAGATGACTTACCCTCATCAACGTTCGGGGAAAGTTTCTTTTAACAAAACAAAGAAAGTGCAAAACGACTACTTTCTCCAAAATTCCAAAGTACTGTCGTCAGTCTTGTCATACGCGGCTCACCTTCCAGGAATATCACAAAAATGAGCGTCTAGCGTTTACCGTCCTAGAGCAGCTATTACACAAGTTTTTACCGATAATCATAAAACTCACCAGACGGCTATTCCTGCAGAATATAGCGACTTCTATTAGATCCCCGTAACGTTTCCCGACTAGAAACTGATTTTTCGTGTAGTGATGCCCCTGTTTAGGTGAATTATAATGTTACTGTGTAATGTTGCTACAGAAGAACTTTTTCCCTTAAATATTTTTTTCTTTGCAGGTGATTCAAAGTAATTGTAATAATTAGTTTCCCTTCAAATTAATCCATTTATTCGATCTACTATTTGTAAAGTAATTGCAACCGCGAAAAGTGAAATTGTACTATAAACCAAACAATTTGGTTACTTTAGGTCTATCGTCGATGGGCAGAACGCTTCCGTCTGAAATATCTCCACGAAAGGCAGAGAAGCGGACGGTTCTGTCATAGTAGAGTTCGGCTCGGGTAGCCGGTCCTCTGTGGAGAAGAGATGTAAATGTATGTTGAAGAAAGAAGTCATATCTTAGAAACCCGCCTATTAATTTTATTTTATTCCTGTATTTATATTTTTTCAGGCTTATATTCTCACAAAATAATGAGAGATCTTTTTCTCTGCAAGTAGCTACCTTTGGTCGTTTCCGACCGCATTACATTTTCCGTTGTCTTTAGATGTCTTACACTTTGTCTCTGCCGGTCCCAGATCTCACGTCGAAAGAAAAATGTCCTCCACATCATTCATTTCGCAGGAGGCGATCGTATATTTACCATTGGTATATTTACTTCTACGAATATTGTTCGCAAACATAAATAGTTTGATCTTGCTGTTCGTCTCCTTAATTTTCCCTATAACTCTCCTCGTGAAGTGGATGAACTGCTGTGCTTTATTATTGTTAGTACCATTAGTGTTTATTTCAAGTTGAGCTTTGAATTTGTATTTTTTATTACCGTTACATTTGCTTGTTCAGTATGTTTCACAGTATTGAAGCTCAACAAGTTCTCATATCCATTAACATAAGCTTGTTAGAACTACTGTATAACGATCTTTTTATATTGTTTCATCCGTAAAACTTCCTCTCAAAATGTGGAACACTTATTTTAACACCCTTCATTTGAAACCGATATGTAGGCAGAGGAAATTCACGACTTACTCATTTATTAGCTTCATTGATAATGATAATTTGGATCAGATTTATTTACAAATTTTTTACTCAGACCATTTAATTTTTTTAAAAGCGTTAAAATTACAATCCTCTGCATTCAACGGCATCTTTTCTAAATCTATGAATAAGAGATACGTCAATAGTTTATTTACTATCTTTTAACAAGCAACTGCTTTCCATAATACTGATTTAAACAATGGCACATTTCATCGATCAATTTTAATTTTAATCGTTGTAACAAGGAATTTATTAGGTTGCTTTATTGTCTATTGTGTGTTTGTTACAAATTTTACAATTGATTTTATACTAACGATAGGCCAGAAACTTACTTGACGTAGCTCAGAACCGTGTGTCAATGCAATATTCACTCGCATTCGTTTTTACGAGTTGGTGTAGTGGCAACACACTGGATTCATAGTCGCTGCACGGCGCTTCGAACTGGCCTTCGGCCATTTGGATTTGAACTTTCCATGATTTTGCTAAACAAGTCTAGGAAAATGGCGGAATGGTCCCTGCGGCAGTGTGCGGCCGATTTCCTTCCACATCCTTATCACAACAATCCGTAACCTTCTTTCTTTCTTTCGTGTCTAGTGTGCAATATTTTGTTTATGTTTCAGTGTGTTGGTACAAATTTTGCAGTTCATTTCAAACCTAATTCCCACTGAACAAGAGACCTTAAACTTTCAACTCAACTTAGAACTGGATGGCACTGCTACATTAAAGCCATTTCTTAATTGGTGTGTGGTGGAGGGCACTTTTTATACAACTGCTGTTTCCTCCCGTTTCTCTTCCTGTCGTGAATTGTTCGCCGTTAAAACAATTTCTGGTAAGACTTAATGTGAGTTCATATCGTCTTATCTTTTACCTTCGCGATCTTTCCGTGGCTAATACGTAAGGGGGGGGGGGTCAGGTGAAATAGAAATAAAACAAATTTATCGAATGTCTCTGTTGTATTCTCATGAATACGTTTGAAATGGAATGCAAAATTTCACACACAAAATTTGAAAAGTGTAAAACAATCATTTAAATGAAAAATGCATGTGAAATTGTTTTAAAATAGACTAAGACGTATAAAGTAACTTTTGTCCATTCGAAAATTTCTATCGCGTTAAAGATATTCGAAATTATTTTTGGAACTTTTTAATAGCTATGTCAGTCATCATAGTAACACTATAACGTAAAGTGTTCTTGCTTCATGAGTAATGCTAGCAGTAGCGTTTAGTCGCCATCGACTTGAAGGGTAATTTATTTCATTAACTTTCTGAAGTCGATAAGAGGTATGATGCGGCGGCGGCAGCCACGGTCGTTTTGGTAAATGCGGCACAACGAGCGAACGAAGGCGCGCGCATTTAGAAACGGAGAAGGCGTAGCGCGCCTGCTGGAGGGAAAGGATAGTTGTCGTTCTGAATACACGAAGCCATCAAACAGATTCTAACAGATGTTCGGTAGACCTCCCCGAACTTTCGCGTTGTGACTGTAACATAAGAAATAAATGAAATTCACGAATTATATTGAATGGTTAGTAAATTAATGTCGTCCGCTATCTGCTGACGATACCGATCGAATGATAATCTATCGACGTGAGATACATGGCACCTAAAAGTCACCATAAAGTTTGACCTCAAAACCTATCACCGCGCTGTAGTGAGCAAATTGCAATTAAAATTATGTCTGCAACGCATCCGGCCATCAGACTACGTAACATTTTATGAAATCAACGAGGCAGGCAACAGTAAGACAGGTTCGGAAAATATCGAGTATCTCATCAAGGAACGTGCAAGAAATTAGAGTTTGATTCAAATGGAACTCTATTTAACGTTGCAAGATGTTCTATCAATAACAGGTCGCTTGTAATTTCCATATTGACCTGGAGACATTTTATTTTATCAGGAAGCAAACTCAAAGGAAACTGGTCAGAATTTGAGTATTTTCAAAGACTTTTCTGCTACAAATTGTGAGTCGTTTTGTTATTTAATGGAGTAAAGTAAACATAACGATAAGGCCTACCTAGGATACAACCCTAAACCCAGAAACAAAACTGGAAAAACCCTCAATGAGGTATTCATTGATATTTTCTTTACTCTTTTAAAATAGCTGGACACATGGCACATGGCACAGTGTCTCGAGCATGTTTGGAATTACGGATCCTAACATGCAGGACGCCAGCTACATGAACTCGTTCATCTGGCCACCAAAATAATCAAGATTTTCCAACGTCATAACTAGAGTCTATTGTTTCGCAACTTTGGCATCATGTAGATGTGAGTCCGATTTGTAATTTGCAAAAAGTTGACTTTTTCTTGTAACTTCCATTAAAAATTTTGAAAAATTAATATCAGAATATGCACATTGTAGTAGTTAGCTGAATTGTGTTCAAGAAGGTCGTTTCATACATTAACTACTCCTACTCTCTTTCACGTTGCGAGCAATCTTCCTCAGCTGTGAGTAAATCAATGACGTAAGGTTTACAGCAGTAATGTCTAGCTGTATAATAGTCACTTTATAAACACCTATTTCGAAATCGGGTCAGTTTTGTTGCAAAAGCTGGATCTTATCAATTCGTCTCGGTATGTCTTTCAAATGTTCAAATGTTTGTCAAGCTTAAGGGACTTAACTGCAGGGTCATCAGTCCCTAAACTTACAAACTACTTGTGAACCACCTTATACTAAAGACGACACAAACAGCCATGCCCGAGGGGGGATTCGAACCCCCGACGGGGAACGGCCTCTCGCATCGTAGCATAGCGCCTCGATGCGCTCGGACGCTCCGCCGCGGCGTTAGGTCTTTAAATTATCCGCTTACTGACAACAAAACCATTCGTGCCAACTGTCTCCTGGCAACCTCATAGTAGATGCCATAGCCACCTACTTCAAGAATATCAAGTGACATCACAAACAAAACGAAATAACATTTTCTTAAATGAATTTATCAGTTGTTCTAAAATGATGGTAAACTTTTAAATATTGATAAAACAACTCATTTGTAAATTACTTCAAATGTTGTCATCCCATAAAGTAAATAACAAATTCTGAAGCCGCGTCAGCTGTCCTTGCTTTACAGGTCCATGACCGTTTTCATGTTTTTAAAGACCCATCTTCAGGTGTTAAATTTTTTTCATATGAAAATTTATTACAGAGACCCAACGTTCTAATCGCTTTCATCTGTCATGGAAATAAAATTTCATTAAATAGGCCCGGATATATGGAACGAGTCCAACAGAAATTATTACTGTCATTCGCAATAAAAACCAAGGATGATAAAAATAAGGACAAATAGTCACGTACTTTTGATTACTGTATTGTCCATGAAACCAGTAGATTTCCGACGAAGTGAAGGTGTAGAAACTAAAGAAGACTGTCTAAAGAATCGAAATACCGGTAGAAACGGGTTTGTATTTTGTTCGTCTTTGCATCTTTGCGGCAGAGTAAAAAACTTACGAATATGCACAACTACCCACTTTCTTTCTTTTGTTTTTTAGCTTCAAGATGACTAAATTCAATACACGCTTGCCTAAACATGATTTGTTTAGTCCACTGCATCGATGCTTTGGGTATATTTCCATAATAGCTGCTCATTTAGGTAATATTCCTCGAAAGTGAGACGCACATGACAAGACTCAGCGTAGATACAGTCCGTTTTCAAACAACAGTGCCTAGTATCATTTTAGAAAATGATCGTTCGCACAAGTTTTTCGTTTTGTTACAAAAGTTCTCACTGAAAGTTGGTGAGGGTAAGTGTGACACATTGTATAGTGACGGGTGGGGCAACGTTCATTTCCAGTAACATTTAATGAGTAAAAAAATAGCTTTTGCCGAAATCTAACAAAGCAATTGTTTTAGCATTTTTTAGCGGGGGGTGACTAAAATCGTGATGGAAGTATACATATCTTAGTCTTTGACCAGCCGTATGTTGCAAGAACAATATCAGTATATTTAAGTTCGATAGTAATTTGACGAAATTATATCATAATGCTGTTAAGCTTCAAAAAATATGAACACTGGTTTCGACCTCATTGGACGAATTAAATATCTGCATCCTAGAGTGTGACGATGGTAGCTATCAGGAGATAGCGCCGCGTATTAACCAAAATCCAATACTCCCCTCTAGAAGCCCGTATGAGACGAGCGCGATTTCACGTCGCTTATCGCTACACAGGTCTTCCTAGTGCAGCTAAGAACTGGCAACATCGTTGCTAATATTTGGCAACACTGTGACAGTGCAGTTACTTCCGCAAGTAGTACTGAATTGTCTCACTAAGTTCACTTGACATTTCTCTTCTACTTTCATGACTCTGCTGTATAATGCCCATGTGGTATGAGAGATAGAAATTTAACTTTTGCACTCAAGGAATGCTGTAATTCGCATAGGTGACTTCCGGGTATTCTTTCGCGATGCGGTAGAAGCTCAGCATTGAATATGTGAGAGACTGAGGGCACCAGGCGTCAGCGAGTGGTTGGCTGTGTGGTTCTGCTTGCGTCTCGTAATGCAACTGTGGTGTGAGTCGGCAGTTCTAATCCTGGTTGGAGGCTGTGTGTTTGGCGGTGGTATTTCGTTTTACTTTGTTTTATTTTACTTTATACGCTGTGGATTGCAAGGAGAAACTCTTTAATGGAATCAGAAGAAAAGCTTGATACAATAAGGCTTTCAGAAAGGTTGACTCAAAATTACGGAAATTGTATTAGATGTCTTCTTTGCTTCACCATACAAACGCCTTTGAAGGAATTCCAATTGACTTTCCTCGATACGAATTTTTACTATTTCCTTAGGACCCACATGCTAGGGGATGCTTACAGAGGAAGTGAACATAATGATTAATATAGTTCGTTCATACAAAATATCTGCAGTAGAAATTAGACATGAAGACACGAACCTTGCAGTGTGCCTGTGTTGCTTTAGAACGTGCGCTGAAACGTATTCACATAATTTAGCTCATACATTTACCATAAGGAATCAAACAACGACACTAAACATTGTAGTGCAGTTATCCACTGTGTCTTGATGAAAACGTATGAAGTGATGACAATAACAAATTACATGAAGGACTTTCCTGAAAGGAAAAGGATCGCGATTTAAACCACAAATAAGTATTAACCATCGTAGAGTGCAATTTAATTGGATAAATGACTAAGACAATGTTCTGACTCTCTAATGTATTATGTATTAGTGTAATAATATGCTCATCATTCAGAATGGGTGGTCTGCTCCGTTAATATCGTGTCTGAAATACACATCGCAACCTGTGTTGTGGATCACCACTGAGCAACACTACAGCATTTTACAGATTCAGGGCGATGAGCGGCAGCAGGCGCTGTGGGCAGAGGGCGAGGCAGCGCTGTGTAGCGCCGCCAGCGCTGCTGCCGGCGAGTGGGCCGCGGAGAGCTCTGCCAAGTGCTGCGGCGATGTTATTGGGCCGAAATGTTATTAACAGTGTATCAAAAGTGAAATACGTTATGCATAAGCTCCCCTTACACATGTGGCATCAGCACGCACGAGGGACGTGAAATTAAAAATTTTGTCAGCAGTCAGATTCGATTGCTAGTACCTTCACATGCAAGTCGCGCATTTTACCGCGAGACCACGGTTGTAGCTGACCGACTCGTTTCCTAACAGCACACAAGTAGTACTGTATGAACTCCCGCAGTCTACAGTGTTGCCAGATTGTGCAGATAGCCGGACTTAGAGCGAATCAGCGCGGCCACTTTTATTGTCCCATGTCGCGATCGGCTCGGGCTTAGGCTCAGCGGCGGCCGGCCGGCGGCCAGGTTTTTTGTCAAAGAGTGTACCTACATGTCACGTGTGTAACGAATCCGGCCATTTGAGACAGGATTATCCGTAGCGAGTTTATGTTTTAAAAAGTAAACTGATGCAACAGCAAAGGCTTACGTTAAATGTCGTGTTAGCGAATAACAGCCCCGATCAGCTGGTTGGAGCTATTAAGGTCGCGGGCCCTTCTGTTGTCCCTCTCGAAGACAAATCAATTTCCACCCTTGGCACCTAAAGAAAATTCTGTTTCTACTCTTTGTGACAATGAAATCTTACCGAAAAAACGTCCTCTAGATGCAACTGATAGTTGTACAGATGACGATATATCCGGCACGCCCCACTCGGTACGTCAACAGAAACAATGCGATGATGAAGTAGATTCGCAAACAGGTGAAATGCGGAAAAGGACTGATTTACAAGCAGAAAATCAGCAGTCAGTAAATGATAAAGAAGAATGCATAGTTAACACTAATGTGCACGAATCGAAAATAGAAGTTTCTGCTTGTCAATATCAGTAGCTTCTGATAGTAAACGCATCCAGGACGATCCTGCAATACTATCCGCGATATCAGCTTCTCAGGATCTCAAATCTGATGTACCAAACAAAGAACTGGACAGTGCCGGCGAAGATGTAATCATGGCCAGCAGAGAAGGAAGGACCGTACCAAAAGAAAATGCAAAAGCGAACACAGTTGCTACAGATGTCCGACTTAGGAAACTAAAACCACAACCGAATTTAAATGTAGAACGGAAACAGGGGAAGCCAAAATCCTGAAAGAGTGAGACAAATCCGAAAAATTTCCGATAAGAGACGGTGAGACACGAGTCATTGGAGGAAACACCTGCTGGTTCCCAAGGAAACAAACCCGCTAGTGATACCTGTGGGACATCTCAGAGTGTAAAGAAAATAATACAATAATAATAATAGTTCTGTCACGATAGCCGCGGTGGAGTAGCCGAGCGGTCTAAGACGCCTCGCTGCAGAGCGCGCGGTTGCTCGCCGTCGGAGGTTCGAGTCCTCCCTCGGGCATGGGTGTATGTGTTTGTCTCTAGGTTAGTTTACCTTAGTTTAAGTAGTTTGTAAGTTAAGGACTGATGACCACGCAGTTTGGTCTGATAGATTTACAAACATTTGAACATTTTCTGTCACGATATGCATTGTCGAAAATACGAGGAAACGTGTATTACGCTACCAGAAAATCTGACTACAAGTAATTTATTTAAAAGCTGTATACAGACTCGAATGACGCAGTCGTATACCGTCACTACCATAAACATAAACAAAATTACCTCTGAATTGAAAATATCAGCGCTTAAAGAATTTCTATACGAATCGGCGACTGATACTGCTCTGTTGCAAGAAGTTATTATTTCGCATTTGTTTATTCTGGGATATGTTAGTTATATGAATGTTTCACAGGAAACAAATGTTGGCACAGCAGTCTTAGTGAGGGAGGGCATTCTTGTAACTGAAGTAGAAAGTTTGGAATCTGGAAGGGGACTGGGGTTAAAAATTAATAACGTTAATATTGTAAACTTGTACGCTCCTTTAGTAAGGTTCTTTAAAATGAACTTATATATCTGCTCAGGAAAAATCTAAGTCGTTTAATACTGGGTGGTAATTTCAGCTGCGTTTTAAATCGAAAAGATCAGATCCCCAATTTTAATTTTTCGAGTGAACTGAAACAACTGGTTACTAGTTTAGTATTAAATGACGGGTGGGAAACTAAATACCTCATAATTGTTGAGTTTACTTATGTAACTGCACACTTACTAGGTAGAAACAATAGACTGTATATCTCTAAAAATCTTGGAATTTCTTTGACGAAAGTAGAAACGATACTTACGTATTTTTCGGGCGATTCAAGTGTCTTTGCTTGCTTAAATTTAAATCTACAGCCCCTACGTAGATTCAGGAATCAGTCGAATTTAAACGTATCGTTTCTTCCACACTGTGACTTAGAAGATCAAATTAGAGAATCCTGGGCAATTTGCGTGCGTTCCCGTAGTCGACATGTTAGTACTTTAGACTGGCGGGTTAAAATGGCAAAGCCGAAACTTAGGAATACACTTATGCAGTGTAGTGCCCAAACCGCTAGGGAACGGAAAAGTACTATAGAATATTACTATTCGGTGTTGAGAGAATTATATAATCAGGTCTCATCCGGCTCTACAACACGGCTGGCAGACATTAAAAGAGTAAAAGCCAAGTTACAATACATCAAACGGAGACAACTAGAAGGACTGAAACTAAAATCTAAGGCTAATTAGATATCAGAGGACGAAACGGCTTCACTTTATCACCTGGTGAAGCATGCCAAAAACAAGATCAAAATGTTCCAATGTTTGTTAAGCTTATGGGACTTAACTACGGGTCATCAGTCCCTAAACTTACAAACTACTTATGAACTACTTACGAACTAGGACGGCACAAATATCCATGCCCGAGGGGGGATTAGAACCCCCGACCGTAGTGGCCGTGCAGACCGTGACTGGAGCGCCTCAGTCCCCTCGGCCACCGCGGCCGGCCAAAAACAAGAGAAGTACCCTTATTTATGAACTTCGAACAAACCATGGCACGATCCTCAGAACCCAGCAGGAGATCATAAAACATGTTTATTGTTATTATCGGGTGCTATATTCTGATAAACCATGCTCCGAGGCGTCCATGGAAGATTTTGTCTCCATAATAACACCACAGTTGACGGAACATGATAATGAAATTTTCCTTGCACTAGTCACCAAAGATGACATACTATACACCTCGCCACCCAAAAAATCCCCAGGGCCGGATTGGTAGAATTTTATATACGCTACTGGCCAATAGTGGGAGATGTAATTACTGATGTCGTGAATGAAATCATGCAGGGCATAGTAATACCAACTGAATTCAAAGAGACTAAAATTGTACTAGTCCCAAAAAATAAAGGTAAAAAAAGATTTGAATAACTTCCGGCCCATACCGTTGCTAAATTCGGATTTCAAATAATAGCGAGAATCTTAAACAAGAGACTATCATTATTGTCAAATAAAATTATTATAATCATCAAAACTGCGCCGCTGGCAAAACAATTTTTCAAAACATAGCGGAATTAAGGGATGTAATAGCATTAACTTCCGTAACTAACATAAAATGTGCCTTAATTTTCTTGGACTTTTATAAAGCTTTTTTTTGTGAGTCACGCGTACCTTTGTCAGACATTAAAAATGGTTTCAATGATCGTTTGATACAGTTGGTCAAGAATTTTGCTACAGGTATAAGCACAAAATAGCGGTAAACTGATCAAAGCCATTTCACTGGACCATTTTCTGCAAGAAATTCATTGCAAAATTAACAGGTATAACGATAGGCGCTCCTAAAACTTCCATAAGAGACTACGCTGATGACGTGGGAATCATCATAGGGAATAATAATGATGTAGATACAGTCCTTACAGTTATTAAAAATATTTTTGTGCATCTGGGTCAAATGTAAATAAAAAGGAATGTAAGAATCTCAGGGGCTCTGATCATAGAAATATTGATTGGGCGACATTAGTAGAGCAACATGAAACGCTTGGCATCACTCTAACCTCATGCACTATGAAAATGACCGCCTTAAACTGGAAAAATACAGCAAGGAACGTGCAAGGAGGCATTATCGAAAATTTGTAACGATATATGAACCAGGTTCAACGGACGAAGTACATTAACGCTTATATCCTATCAAAAGCTTATTATAAAGTTCAATTGTTTCCACTCAAAAAATGATTGCAAGGGAAAAAATGTCAAAAATTGCAATTTTTTTATGGAAGGGAGAAACGTTTCGAGTACTGTTTCAGAATTGCTGCTCTAATTCTGGGGTCCTGAATATTCTGCGTAATCGCATCCCTCAACATCACGTCACAATACGAAAGTCCACAAGAGCAAGTAAATTTACATTTGCGGGTTAAGCCCTTCAATTCCGTAATCCACTCTTGGTGTGACTGCTGCGGTAATTTTTTAAGTCTGAAAAATCGGTACCGTGCCGCAGCTACGAGAACTTTTCTCTCATAATGAGCATTTAGTGCCTCTACTATTTGTTCAAAGTCTACATCACGAGGAGATGCGAGAGGGAAAAGTTTTTGCAATAGTACGAAGGTCTGGGGGCCCACAATCGATAAGAAAAGGTTCTTCACTCTCTGACCTGTAAGTTGATGAGCCGCGACGAGTTCTTGAAACTGTGCGAAGTAGTCGCTCCATTCTTCCTCACGTTCGTTGTACTGGCGAAATGTAGGAAGCGGTGCAGCGGCAGGTGTGGGCTGCTGATGTGACGGCTGTTGTTGTTGGTGAGCAGCCTGTGCCGTCAACTGCGACACGGCCTGCAGTAGTTGAGTGATTTGCGCCGTCTGTAACTGAATAATTTCCATTAAGTTTGGGTTCGGGGTAGTGGCCATGCTGACCGATTAGGCGCCACGCATACAAGTAAATTATAATAAAACACAAATGCAATATGAAAGAGGACGCTCTGCAACAAAAAAGTCCACAAAACACGTAACAAAATATCTTTCCCCAAAATTGTTATAATAAGGGTGGGTGGGCGGGAGCAATTTTTGCGTGCTCCGACTGCTGCTGTCTGGCTGCTTGTCCAAGGTTCGTCTATCACTCCTCGTCGCCACTTTTGTGTCCCAACTTCGTCGCCGCTTTTGTGTCCCAGCCTCGTCGTAGGTGTCGGTGGCCGAGTGGAATGAGACCGACATAGGAACAAAAATAGCACGCTGGTGCAGGTACGGAGGGGAGCAGCCAGAAACTATAAACACTAGAGTAAATTAGAAAGAGATATATATTGCACAGAATGTAACAATACTTAACTTTTACATAGTACTGCAGAATGTTGATACATAGTTGTTAGAGGCCTGCCTAGTGCCTGTACGATAGCAAAGTCTTCACTGGTGCCTATCTGATTACGAAGGTCCTAACTGGTTGCTATCTCAGTCCCAAGTGGTCAGTGACGATGTCGTTCAGTGGTGGCCACGAGCGGCGTTGCAGCAGAGGGCGCTCGTGGCAGTCGTCGTAAGAACGCCGCGCCGTGCGTGCATGGCGGCGCGCGGCGAAAGTAGGTGGCGCGCACTTTGTACTTGTGCGACACCACAGGTCACAACGTAAATTACGTGATCGACAGGCTGGGAACAGAAAGTACTATCGATTTTTAAGTGTACTTGCAAGTGTGAATATCACAAAATGTGCAATTACAAGAAAAAGTTTGGAAACTTGTTAAAGATTGTGCTTGAAAGATTGGGGATAGGGTAAAGTCAAAATAGAGATTAATAGATGTCCAACAGAGGGAATAAGAAAGTGTAGAAGAATAAGGCTATAAAATAGTTCATTTTCTTACCTATCGTTATTATTAATACTTACTTTCATAACGTTTTCGTGTTTTTCAGATCCATAAATGAGAAGCACAAAAGGCAAATGTTATGCTGCCGTAGAAAAATTTTAATTTACGTTCAAACCATATCGCCTTTGTTGTAAAAACCATAATATATATAAACTAACTGATGATAGCGAGAGTGATTTGGTGCAGCGTTCTGAACTGCGCTCATCACGGTTGGCCGCGTTGCTGCTTCCTTACCTATGAGGTGAATTGTCAAAGTTGCCGGAGAACATTCTCTTGTACTGGTGTAGACGCTCAGCGGCGTTACTTTCATTTGCAACGATGTTTAGTTTTGTTGTTTTTTAATAGGTTTTGCTGTTTATTCGTCGTTTCTTTAATTAAAAACGTCTTAATTTAAACAACAACAACAAAAACTTAATATTATATAGTAACTGTTGTGGGGTTGGGTGGTCGGTGCCACCCCGCTTCATCAGTTGCAGCTGGCCCCGCTACTGCCGCCTCTGTAGAGGTACTTTCTATTAAAGTTGCTGGAGTACATCTCTCAGTACCGGTGTAGACGCTCAACGGAAAAAAGTGTTGTAGTGGTCAGCGCAACTGCATACAAAGCAGGAGACCTGCGTTCGAGTCCCAGCTGGGTACAAATTTTCAATTTTCCCCATTCGCAGTTAATGACAAAATTCCGTGAATATGAAAAGATAATAACTGCAGGATCAAAACTGGTGTCAGTTCTTTCGGATATCTTCGAAAGAACAGACACTACATATATATATAACTTACATAGGCGGATGCTACATAAACAAAAACTCATTTTCTTGGCTTCACCAAGCAGTTAATACTTATTCATGGCATTCTGATGAATATCATCATTTGCTGCACAATATTCTCCTCCGGCATTCATCTATCTCCCATTATCGTCTCCTTCCAGTCCTGATGTAGGTGGTTGTAGTTACCTTCCTCCACTTTGTGCCCAAGTATTAAATTCTTCCTTGTTGTTCATATGCGTCTCGTATATAGTATACAGATTTGGAAATGAATTCAAGAAAATATAGCATTGATTACGAGGACTTCAACAGCGGCTATATTTTTAACGTTGCTTGATAGGCAGCAAGAACGTTACTTTCCAGAATCCAAGAAGAATGCACTGGGTAATGGGTCACAACGTAAATTACGTGATCGACAGACTGGGAACCGAAAGTACTATCGATTTTCAAGTGTACTTGCAAGTGTGAATATCACAAAATGTACAATTAAAGAAAAAGTTTGGAAACTTGTTAAAAATTGTGTTTGAAATATTGGGGATAGGGTAAAGTCAAAATAGAGATTAATAGATGTCCAACAGAGGGAATAAGAAAGTGTTGGCAACAGAAGAATAAGGGTATAAAATAGTTCATTTTCTTCCCTATCGTTATTATTAATACTTACTTGAACACATTACACCTACACCTAGAATTACCTAGGTGTCATGTCATTGATCACAGTGGTAGGAGTGGGGATGCATGTCTAATGGCCGTAGCTACTCTGAATTCTGATACCTGCCACTTCCCACTGAACGTTACCTTTTGCTGGACTTGCTACATTAATCAACCTGCTATTAACGGTTGGTAGCGCCTCTTGCCAGTACTCCTCTTGTTGCCACACTACTGTCGTCATGTAGAAGACATGGCTACTTGGTATTAACGCTATGTCTCGTCGTCACAAACTTGTCGAATTTACTACGCAGTTAGGAGTAAGATGACCCACACGTCTTTTTCTTTACCATTACACATCCCCTTTTCCATCAGTTCCTGGCAGCCCACCTAATCGCAGAAGTTAATTAGCAGAATATTAACGCAAACAAGCTCTGTAACGGGTGTAGGTGCACTTAAATTGTTCTTCCTAAAGAGAGTAACAGTTTCGGTGTAATTTATGTTGCCTGCGTAGGTAACAAGATTGTCCAGATTATTGGAATTGTAAGCACGGCCAGCTCAGTCGTGATCGGACATGCACACAGCATCATGCATGTGTCTTATGCATGTGTAACGTCACCACATTGTTCAGCATTTACAGAGACACTTTTATATTCATTCTGGCGCAATCTACAACTTACAAATTATACTAGTCGGAGTAACATGAAAAGAAGCTTTTTGCTAGGTAGTCTGTTATTTATGACAAACTAGCTGTTCCCCGCGATGTTACCCGCGGTTCAATAGTCAGACATTAAAGTGCCAAGCAAGGGCATAAATAACTACATGACTGTTTGTGACATTGTTAGCACGGAATATATAATTGTCTTGGAACGGATGGAGAGCCAAAAATCTATTGCAATATGTCCCTGTAAACGACGTTTCGAGACTTCTTGTTCTCCGAGTATACGTAGAGATTTCTAGCTCTCGATACACGGGAGCAGCCTACGTAGAGCTGTCCGTGCGAGAAACATGCGGTGGCCAGATGAATACCTGCCACTTTTAATGTTTGTCCTTGACTCTTGTTTATAGTAATGGAGATATCACAATTGAATACACATTATACGTCCTGAGAAATATTTTCATGAGTGTTATACTGCCTGCCATCTGTTGAGTGCATTTGCTACTACTTTCGTTGCAGTTTACGTACGCTATTTGTATGTGACAGTTCGCGCTTTGTACACAAAATAGGGCTTGGTATCTAGATCCCATTCTACACAAAACGTCAATGTTTTTTCTTGCCATGGTACTTAGAGCATATTTTATTTAAAGTCTTCAATTTATATACATACTTCCTTCGTTTGTTACAACAAACGAAAATGAATGCGGCATAAACGCCAACATGCAGATTTCTTGTGTTTGTAATTATAAATCAGTTAAGCCGTTTTGGCAGTATCCCAGAATCTTTTTGTATATTCGAAAGTAAAAAAGATAACAAAAACAAAGAAAAAAATTTCACTACAGCAGGACACGAACCATTGCCCAAAATAACGGATGTTTGTGACATAACGCGTTAACCCTCGTGGCTAAACATGACATAGCCAACACAGCATATCTGCTGTTGTAATAGAAGCTTCTTATAATGGTTACGTATTTCTATGGATATATTTCAAATAAATAATTTGTAATAAACATTTTGAAAAGTAGCCTATGTCCTAATCCAAGACATAAGAAATCTCTATATGAAATTTCATTTAAATCAGTGCTGTTGTTTTAGCGTGATGCGGTAACAAACATACAAACTTTCGCATTTATAATATTTATAGGATACTCCTCCCCTTTTCATCACAATGACGATTGGGCTAAAATAATTTCTCTTTACATCCACATTGGTGAAGATTGCTATTATTCTTACAGCAAAAATTCCGTAAAAAAGGTAGTAGCATCTGAATACTGCGTGGCTATTTCAACCACCATAAGGTTGTCACAAAACCCTTCTGTAATGTGTGTAAGCGCAACCAATTTCTTCTTGCTTATGATTGTAGCATTTTTCGGAATAACTGAAGTTAATGATTAAACTAATAAGATTGTCCAGGTTCTCCAGTCCTAAACGATCGTCTATGTGTTTAGCATATTAGAGGAAGACATGTTGAAACTTCCAACTACGTTTTGGATTAATAGTATAATGTAATATATAATAGTCAAATGTCACAAGACTGCTTTGATAGGTACAGCCAGCTCATTTGCGATCAGACATACACACACAACGTTACGCAAGTGGCCGCGGCGGATTAGCCGTGAGTAATGAGGCGCCGTGCTGTGGTGCGCGGGGCCGTTCCCCGTCGGGGGTTCGAGTCCCCCCTCGGGCATGGGTGTTTGTGCTGTCCTTAGGTTAGTTTATCTTAGTTTGAGTAGTTTGTAAATTACGGACTAATGACATAGCAATTGAGTCCTATACATTCGCAGACATTTGAACATTTTGAATTTACGCATGTGCAATGAAACATTTATGTTAATTGTTGTTCAGTGTACCACTTCAAATAATTAGTATTAGTTGTAGTAACGTACGAAGATACTCGTGGTGTTGTCGTCACCAAAGAGCTCATGGGTTGGTAAGGCACAAACTTCAGTGATTTGATTTAAGACCTGTATTCTGCTCTAGATCTGAGACGTGTGGAGATAAATCTTGTAGCCATAAAACGCACATATGGTGTTACATTGTATTTGCCATCACCACTAGGACTTTCTCTGTGACTACATAGCGTGTGTTTCACGCAGCATGTCCTAGGTTGTGCTTTTTTATGTAAAATTATTTTTCTCTATTTTTAGTGTTTAAGTGTTATAGGGCGTGGAACTAACATTGGGTTACTTCCCTGAAGGATATGAGATGTAAATTTACGATAATATTACGATATACTATGGCTTTACATAGAAGCCGATGCCTACTTATGTCTATTTCCTGTAAAGGTAGTTAATTTAGGGTCGCCGTGGCGGAGTGGCCGAGCATATTGAAGCGCTATGCTCCGATGTGAGAGACCGTTTCCCGTCGGAGATTCGAATCCTCCCTCGAATGTTCAAATGTTTCTTAAACTTAAGGGACTTAACTACGGGGTCATCAGTCCCTAAACATACAAACTACTTATGAACTCGCTAATACTAAGGACGGCACAAATATCCATACCCGAGGGGAGGATTCGAACCCCGACCGTTGTGGCCGTGCAGAGCGTGACTAGCGCGCTGCAGACCGCTCGGCCACCGCGGCCGGCAACAACTTGCCCCATTTCGGAGTTATTGTCACACATTCCGTGAATATTCTTGTAAACTCTTAGCTAACTTGAATATCCTGTGGTATGGGAAGCTGTGATTCGTCTGTAAAGGAAACCACATATAAATCGCTTATGCGACCCCGTCTTATGTATTGCTGAAGTGTTTCGGGTCCCCACCAGATTGGTTTAAAGGAAGATATTGAATCGATTCAGAGGCGGGCCGCTAAGTTTGTTATTGCAAGGTTCGGTCAATACGCGAGTGTTCCTAAGGTGCTTGGGTAACTCAAATGGGAGTCGCTGGAGGGAAGGCGACATTCTTTCCGATAAATACTTTTGAAGAAATTTAGAAGATCATACTTTGAAGTGGACTGCAGAAAGATTCTACGGACAACAACTTACATTCCGCGTAAAGACCACAAAGATAAGATCAGAGATATTAGGGCTTGTTCTGATTGGGAGTGGGACAGGAAAGCAAGTAATCAGTAGTGGCACAAGGTACCGTCCGCCACTCACCTTCGGGGGGATTGCGTAGTATGTATGTAGATGTATACATAAGGAAAGGTTATTTTCTTACAATGAAGATGTGTTTCTTCCAAATGAACATTACGTTTTTTATTTAAAATTCTGCCATTAAACATAGTAAAATAAATTTCAATAATCATTAGTTACGTGTAACATACTTCATAAACTCGTTTGATGTGTGTATTCTCCGCAAGTCAAGGTTAGGTTATCATGACTGTTTGCTGTGATTTCAAATGTTATTAGCTCTGTTAAGCTTGAAAGTTGCTAGGAGCAATTACTTCATGTGTTATCAGCATAATTTTATCATATCTAATGTAATTATCATGATTTGTCACGTGTTTTTTTTTCTGTAAAAGGCTAGGCGACACAACTATGAAAACTATAGGTTCCACCTCATTCTGAAAATTTTTAACTGTTAAATGTGGAGGCAGCTGGGGCTGGGATACGTTGGGGATGTTAGGCACTACTTTTCTCGATTACTCCGTTGAATTCGATAGAAATATTACAATTTGTACAGTTCCCATATTTAACATAAAATCACATTGTTAAAAATTTCGTTTCTTCTACTTATATTCTTTACTACTATGGCATTTGGGTTAAGGCACTTCTTAATTTAGCGCATTACTGTGTCTTAAATAAATCGAGCTGGGTGCTCCAGTCACGGTCTGCACGGCCACTACGGTCGGGGGTTCGAATACTCCCTCGGGCATGGATATTTGTGCCGTCCTTAGTATAAGGTAGTTGATAAGTAGTTTGTAAGTTTAGGGACTGATGACCCCGTAGTTAAGTCCCATAAGCTTAACAAACATTTGAACATTTGAACTAGCGTCACAAACGTGGGAAATAAGTGAGTAAACGATGCGGTGTACATAGAGAACAAAATACGAATATTATTTTACATACTAAGCCAGCGCTGCCATCTGTTGGAGGTGTTCAAAAATGTTCAAATGTTTGTAAATCTATCGAACCAAACTGTGTGGTCATCAGTCCGTAGCTTAAAAACTACTTAAACCTAAGGAAACTAACCTAAGGACAACTCACACACACCCATCCCCAGGGAGGACTCGAACCTCCACGGCGAGCAACCGCGCGCTCCGCAGTGAGACGCTTTAGACCGCTCGGCTACTCCACCGCGGCTGTTGGAGGTGTGATTAAGCTATACAGGAAACGTTTTTTTTTATACTAAACCATTGCTGCCACTTATCGAAGGCATGTTGCAGCTGCGACAGGACACGATATTCATGACAAAGATATATCTTTCTCGTAACGTCCTACGTTTCAGCTTTTGTTTAGCAAGAAAATGGCATCATCGAACGTCCTTTATAGAGTTTATAGGCATTACGATTAAAATAATCTGTTGCAGTAAATTCATATCAAGCTAGTGCTGCCTTTTTTATTCATTATTGTAATTTCACACCGACATCGTACATTACAGTAGGATGGCAGTAGCATTAAGTGCTGCTCTTTAGCTGAGAGACAATGGACAATGAACAATGAAGGAGAAGATTGAAAAACATATGCATGGAGTTTCAAACAATGGAGAACAATGAGCCACGGTGTTATTAAAACACACATTATGATACTAAAACACTGACGAGACGAAGAACACTGAAGACACTCTTTAAAACGTTACATGTGGACATTGGTCTGGAGGCGGCGGACGCAGATTAAAAGCACATACTGACGCACTTGGTACATCGACACAACAATGAACGAAGCACGGTTAAAAGTGATGGCGCAGGACCCCACAGGATAGAGAGGGGGAGGGTGGGAAGCGTGAGGGACGGGCTAGGAGAGAGGGTGGAGTAGGAGGTCAGGAAGAGGAATAACCAAGTGGTGGACGGAAGAGAAGGGGGAAAGAGGGGACGCTTTATCCACGGGAGTCGGATCAGTATTGGTATGATGGGTATATATCAGGACAGAGGGCGTCATGCGGGAGGGGGAGGTGCTGGAAGTTACCCTAGGAAAATATATGGAGAGGTTAGAGGTGAAGGGAGGGAGGTATGAAGCGGTAAAGGTGTGGCAGAGATTAGGGATCCGTGACGACGGAGTATACTAGGGGGTAGTGGGAGTCTATCTTGCTGTTGGTGTATAGGATCCGAATGTCTTTGACGTAATGTAGGATTAGGGGAAACGATATAAGGTCATATAGGAACCGTTGGGGGAGGGGAGCCGGATTCGGTAGGCGAGGCAGAGGGCGGGGCGTTCTAGGATTTTCAGAGTTTTGTAATAGGAAAGGGGAGCGGAGATCCAGGCGTGATGGAAACTACAGAGGGCGGGATGCATTAGGGAGCGCTAGGTGTACAGGATGGTGGAGGGGTTGACGCCCCACATCCGGCAGGTTATGAGGTTGAGGAGATTGAGGTGGGAGAGGGCTTTCTGGTGTTCGGTGCTGAGGTGCGGGGTCCAGGTGAGGGAACAATCAAGGGTGAGACCAAAGTATTTAAAGGTGGGAGTGTGGTGGATGGAACGATTGTGGAGGGCGAGATAGAAATCGGGGAGGCAGAAGGAGAGGGTAGTACACCTTATAATGATTGCATGGGAGTTGTCGAGATTAATGGAAAGGACCCACCAGTTACACCGATAGGCGAAGTCAGTGGACTGGAGCGGGCAAAGGAGAGGGCGAGGGTGAGGAAGGTGGTGTCGGCAGTATATTATAGGAGAGGGATGGGAGGCTGGGGATGGGGTATATCTGTGGAGTAAATGAGATAAAGGAGAGGAGAGAGGACAGAGCCTTGAGGCACACCGGTGGAGGGGTAGAACAAGCGAGAGTTGGGGTTACATACAGTGACATAGGAGGAGCGGTGGATGAGGAAGGACGCAATGAGGTGGATATAATTAATACGAAGGGCATAGAATTGGAGCTTGAACAGTCATAGGCGTTTTCAATGTAAAGGGATACAAAGATAACGGACCGACGGAGTTAAGTTGGACGGAGAGAAGGAGGGTGAGGCGAAGGGAATGGTCATTGGCAGAGAATCCCATCACCCTCTGGTTTCCCACCTCCTCTTGAATATCGCGCCTCTGCCACACCGTTACCAAGTTATCCCTCCCTCTCTCCACCTCCACACTCTCTTATATGTCTCGTTTCCATCGGTTGTCCTGGGTGTCGGTGGCCGAGTAGAGATAGACCAATACAGGGAAATAGGCTGTATCCGTGTGCAGGTACAGAGTCTGAAGTGACCAGCCAGTGGGATAGCAGAAACGAGAAACACTAAGCTAGATTAGAACAAGATATGTATTTCGTATCAATCTGATAATACATAACTTTTAAAAGTATCATGACATGCTCGTGGCTGATGTCGAAAGAACTCCGCGCCGTGCTTGCATGGCGGCGCGCAGCGAAAGTACGTGGCCCCCTCTCTCCCCCCAAACCGCCGCGCCGTCGTGCCGTAGGGTTGAGGGCTATGGCGACGGCACTGGGAGGAGGGCCTGGGCGGGGGCATTACTGGTGGGTCAGGCGTCGTAGCTGAAGCTGGGATCGAGACGCCATCCGCGCCTCGTTATCCACCTTGCGATCCCCCGGAAAACCAACCAAAACGAGGGAAAGGGCGCACACCTCCACCCAGAGGGAGCAGGTCACCTTCTTCTGAGGTGCGTGGCCCAGGCGGGGGGGGGGGGGGGGGGGAGTTCAACTCGGTGACGCTATCAACTGCGGCGGCAACAGCGGCGGAGGCGCGTCGACCTCCATGGGGATGATCTTGTAGTCCGGGGACGCTGGGACCGTCGGTGAGCGATGTGGCTGTGCTCCCTGGCGGTGAACTGGGTCTGGAATCAAGAAACCAGAGACAGGATGGCGCGGCAGGCGCAACTGGTTTGCGTGGCGCCACAGCTCCGACCCTGTGGAAGAACGTACAGCAAACATATTACGACCGAGCACGCGCTGAATGGTGCCCAGCATCCATCTCTTGCGTTCAGCAAACACCTTGTACAGCACTGGCGATAAAACCTGAAAACGCAAAGCGCCATACAAACCGACTCGGTGCGTGGGAGGCTGCAGCAGGTGAAGGAGAGTGCAGTGACGGCGGCCA
Organism: Locusta migratoria; assembly: GCA_026315105.1. NCBI lineage: Eukaryota > Metazoa > Arthropoda > Insecta > Orthoptera > Acrididae > Locusta > Locusta migratoria. Next base: position 514,095,142 of record CM048755.1, read on the forward strand.
TGTAGCATCTCGGCAGGAGACGGGCCGTCACGTGGCATGCACCGATACGTAGACAGGAAAATTTGAAGAGCTTGCTGCCTGCAGTGCTGACCTTTCAAATTTTCCATGTGAGACTTGAATTTTCGAACGAAACGTTCAGCTTCACCATTGGACTGAGGGTGAAGAGGTGCGGTGGTGATGTGCTGATGCCATTCACATGACAAAACTGTTGAAATTCCGCACTAACAAACTGAAGTCCATTGTCACTGACGATAGTTTCAGGCAAACCTTCGATGCAAAACACAGATGTTAAGGCACTGATTGTACTAGATGCCGTCGTTGAGTTCATGGCAATCACAAAAGGAAACTTGTTGAAAGCGTCTACATCAATTAACCAGCGCGTATTCCAGAAAGGTCCGGCAAAATCATTGTATAAACGCTGCCATGGTCCCTTGGGGCGTGGCCAGTCCGAGAAACTTTGCGGAGGAGCTGCCTGATGCTCCGCACAAACCGTACACTGCGACGTCATGTGCTCTATCTGGGCATCCATACCAACCCAGGTACAATGACGTCTGGCCAGTTGCTTTGTCCGAACAATACCCCAATGTCCTTGATGCAGGAGGCGTAAGACTTCTCGCTGTAGGGAACGAGGAACAATCACCCTTGTTTGGTCGTTGTCAGTATGTAACAAGAGAACACCCTGACTTAAAGACAATGCATGATGTTGTGCAAAATAACGTGGAACCAGAGGTCGATCAATGTCTTTGGCTCTGGCAGGCAGGCCACGCTGAGCGAACAAAACGTGCTACCACACTTAGGTCCGCATCCGCATCTGTTTCCTGTGCAACCCGACGAGAGTTCAAAGGGAAGTCTGCGACAGCTGAAGCATCTATGGAGTCTATCTGACAACATGCCATTTCGGACGAATCAAATGACACATCCTGGCCAACCGGAAGTTGGGAAAGTGTGTCCGCGTTGGCATGTTTAGTGGTAGGTCGGTAGAAAATGTCATACTGATAATTTGACAATATCAAGGACCATCTCTGAAGCTTTTGTACCGTTCGTGGCGGAATGGGCTTTGTGGGTGAGAACAACGACGTGAGAGGCTTGTGGTCTGTCAACAAATAGAATTTTCTGCCATAGAGATAATGATGAAACTTTGTGACGCTGTAAATGATTGCTAAGGCCTCCTTTTCTATCTGACTGCAATTCTGTTGTGTTGGCGTCAGGAGCTTGGACGCAAAGGCAATAATACGATCGTGAGATCCAATACGATGTGACAATACTGCACGCAGACCGGAAGACAAGGCATCCACTGCTGGCTCTACAGGCTTCTGTGGGTCAAAGGGAATCAACCATGCATCACAGAGTAGTGCAGACTTTAATTTGTCAAAGGCAACTTGGCAGTCTTTAGACCATACAAAAGTAACATTTCTCCTAAGTAAGCGATGCAGTGGAGCTGCAATCTGAGAGGCATTGGGAATAAACCGGAAATAGTAGTTAAGCTTTCCCATTACTGCTTGCAAAATCGTGCACATTCTTAGGAGGAGGCAAGTCTTTGATTGCTCAAAGATGTGACTGTAAGGGACGGATTCCTTGGGCATGTATCATATAGCCTAGGTACTCTATTTCAGTTTGAAAAAACGAACACTTTGCTTTATTGCAACGTAGACCCGCTGCAATCAACACTTTGAGAAGGCACTCAAGGTTTGATAAATGTTCTTCAATTGTGCGTCCTGAGACCACAATATCATGTAAATAGTTCGAGCAGCACGGTACAGTTTCTGTCAGCTGTTCCAAAAAAACTCTGAAAAATAGCGGGAGCGAAAGAACTGCCAAAGGGTAGGCATTGAAATTGAAAAAGGCCCATAAGAGTATCAATGACGAAAAACTTCTTTGACTCGTCATCGAGTGGAATCTGTAAGTATGCCTCTGCTAAGTCAATCTTAGAAAAGAAGCCAGACTGTCCCAATTTGTCCATAAGTTCCTCAGGTCAGGGCAGTGGAAAAGTGTCAACGATTATTTGACTGTTCACTGTTGATTTGAAGTCAGCACAGAGACGAAGTTTTCCTGTCGGCTTGGTTAGAATCACTAAAGGTGAGGCCCACTGACTCGCAGAAACAGGAGAAATCACCCCACTATCCTGCCAACGTTTAAGTTCTTCAGCAACTTTATCACGAATTGCGATAGGCACTGGTCAAGCTTTACGAAACTGTGGTACTGCAGATTCTTTTAAAGTTACATGTGCCTCGAAACCTTTTGCGCAACCTAGTTCCAGCGAAAACAAGTCACTATATTTTTCACACAATGCATTGATTTTGTCCTGAGGCACTACTGACGAAATTTGAAGCACATCTCTTTGAATTGATAAGCCAAACAAGTCGAATGCATCTAGTCCAAAAATGTTCTGTGTAGATTTGGCCTGAAGAACTACAAATGCTACTGTTTTTGTTACACCTAGAAAAGAGGCGGGCAGACTACACGTTCCCAGCATGGGAATATTTTTCCCCATATACACTGTTAGCACTTTTTGAGACGGCGACAATTTTGGCGAACCCAGAAGTTCATAAGTGTCTATTCATTAATGTGACAGCGGAACCAGTATCAAGCTGAAATTGCACAGTCTTATAGTCTATGGAAAGAGTCACAAAAAGTTTTTGCTTGTGGCACTCGACAGGTGTGTGAATGTGGGCAATGTCCGCTACAGTTTGTTTGCTGCACTTGCGCATGCGCGGGCTGCGTGCTGTAGGAAACGACACAGAATCGGCACACAGCAGATTAATAACACTGTCACTAGATGGCACTACCGCTGGACTGGCTTCCGCGTATGCTTGCGAAGCTACGCCAGATTCACCAGCTACTGCATTAAAATTACTTTGAGTAGCTACACCAAGTCTACTGTTACTAGCTACACACTACTGGACACTATGACAATGAGAAGTTGCAGAAGGCACTAGGTTCACTACAGGATTGCACTGTAAATAGTCATTTTGCTTGTCTCTAAGACTTTTCCGTTGCACAGTTTTACGCGCTTGCCGACGCTTGCGACGTGGCTCACTACATAGTTTTGCAGTAGGCGCAGACGAACTTTCTTGCATTTGCAAATCAAGAAAAGCACTGTTCAATTCCACAGCGTCTATGTCATTGACAGCATGAACTGTTCTTGCACTCTGCAAAGCACTGTTTCTAACGGTACCGTTCTTTGAGTTTTTATTCTGCATACACACAGTCTGTACATGTCCTGATTTGCCACATTGATAACAGATGGCGTTACGCCTAGGGCATTGCGCACGTTTGTGGCGAGATATACAGTGGGGGCAAGACTTATGAACATTTTTCTGAAATGAGCATTGGCGCCCGTTATTCACAGTACTGTTTCTAACGTGATGGAGTGACCTTTGTGTCACACTTTACACTGGCTACTGTTCATTGTCTGTTCAGCCCGGCCGGTAGAATTGTAAGAATCACTTGGGCTAGACTGAGAACTGTGACTAGGATAGCGCCCGTTGCGGTGCACTGAGTTAACACTGTGGCGTTGCATTTCTACATCTGATAAGTCAAAGGTATCATGCGCTTCTATAAGCTGCAGTACACTGTCTAACGAAGGGTCAGACAGAATTGCTGCCCTAATTCTGGGGTCCTGAATGTTCTGCGTAACTGCATCTCTCAACATCACGTCACAATAAGAACGTCCACAAGAGCAAGTAAAATTACATTTGCGGGTTAAGCCCTTCAACTCAGTAATCGATTGCTGGTGTGACTGTTCCGGTGATTTTTTCAGTCTGAAAAACCGGTACTGCGCCGCAGATACAAGAACTTTTCTCTCATAATGAGCATTTAGTGCATCTGCGAGTTGTTCAAACTGTATATCGCGAGGAGATGCATGGGGGAAAGGTTTCTGCAGTAACAGGAAGGTCTTGGTGCCCACTGCTGAGAGGAACATATGCTTGACAGTCTGACCTGTAAGTTGATGAGCCGCGACGAGTTCTTGAAATTGCGCCAAGTAATTGCTCCATTCTTCCTCACGTTCGTCGTACTGGCAAAACGTAAGGAGCGGTGCGGCGGTAGATGTGGGCGGCTGATGCGACGGCTGTCGTTGGTGAGCTGCCTGTGCTTGGAGTAGTTGCATGATTTGCGCCGTCTGTAACTGAATAATTTCCATTAAGTTTGGGTTCAGGGTAGTGGCCATGCTGACCGATTAGGCACCGTGCATACAAGAAAATTAAAACAAAACCAATGCAATGTGAAAGAAGACTCTCTGCAACAAAAACGTCCACAAAACACGTAACTGAATATGTTCCCCCAAAAATCTTATAATAAGAGTGGGTGGGCGGGAGCAATTTATGTGTGCTCAGACTGCTGCTGTCTGGCTGCTGCAAGCGGACTGGTCCAAGGTTCTTCTATCGCTCCTTGTCGCCACTTTTGTATCCCATCCCCGTCGCCACTTTTGTGTCTCGCTTCCGCCGGTTGTCCTGTGTGTCAGTGGCCGAGTAGAAAGAGACCAACACAGGGAAATAGTATGCACGCATGTGCGGGTAGAGTCTGAGGTGACCAGCTAGAGGGACAGCAGAAACTAGAACAAGATATGTATTTCGTATCAATCTGATCATACTTAACTTTTACAAGTATCATGATTGCAGAATGCTGATAAATAGTTGAACTAGATAGATGCCTGCCTACTGATGAGCCCTAGTGCCTGTCTTATAGCAAAGTGACCGATACAGTTCAGTGGTGGCCATGAGTGGAGTTGCAGCAGAGGGCGCTCGTGGCTGACGTCATAAGAACGCCGCGCCGTGCTTGCATGGCGGTGCACGGCGAAAGTATGTGGCACACACTTGAGACTTGTGCGACACCACACTCTTCACATTCTTTCCGAGGGTAAATTCCGTCAGCTTCCTTTCCTGGATAACGCCCTGTATTCTGAAATCTATACCTCGTATCAACCTAAACCTTCCCGGTACATGAGCGCCCACTCTTCGGTATATTTACCTGTACGAATATTGTTCATAAAGTTAAATGGTTTGCTTTTGCTGTTCTTCTCCTTACTATTGTTAAATGTTCAAATGTTTGTAGAGCTTATGGGACTTAACTACGGGGTCATCAGTTCCTAAACTTACAAACTACTTATGAACTAGCTAATACTAAGGACGGCACAAATATCCATGCCCAAGGGGGTATTCGAACCCCCGACCGTAGTGGCCATGCAGAACGTGACTGACTCGCCGCAGACCGCTCGGCCACTGCGGCCGGACCGACAGAACAGTGTGTTGCCATGTGTTATATCAGTGTATTCGTTATCGTCGCCGTTTATTATGTCTTACTACAGTATTTTTAGCCAACATGGCAGTTTTAACTCTGAATAAGTGTGGTTTTTATAGACATCATTTGCATTGTATTTTATCCGCCATATTTACATCTGTTTATATTTAAAAATATGCGTTTATTTTCTGATGTGGTTACTGTTTTCAGTAATTGTCAAATATCAATAATCTAAAGGCTGAAAAGCAGCATATTAGGTTGCTACCAGCCTGCCCAATAGGGCAATAAAGAAAAAAAAGTATGTGGTTTGATGGGGCTGAGTGCACATACTCCCAACCATAAAGGAATTTTTGGTATGTAGTAATGTAATTGGCTATTTAAAGAAGCACTCGTCACATGGGATAGGGGATTCCCAGAATGAATGTGATGGAATATGTTGTAATTTCTTTTGATATTCTTCTGGGCATTCAGTGGTGGAGAGGGTGTCTCACATAATTTTTAATGTACTACTAAGGGCCAGGGGTGGGCGAAAATTTCTTATGTATGGGTTATTCTGGGAATTTATAGGTACAATATATGCACAGTTAGACATCACGAAATTGTGTATTACAATACCCTTGCGGTCGTCTCTTAGAACATTTCACTAGGGGCTGGGTGCCATTTCCTTTCCCTCGAATATGTGTCCTTGTGAGTTCAAAGATCTGGACATTATGTCAGCTGTAATAAAAAAAAATGTTTGTGAAGCTTATGGGACTTAACTACGGGGTCATCAGTCCCTAAACTTACAAACTACTTATGAACTACCTTATACTAAAGACGGCACATATATCCATGCCCGAGGGGGGATTCGAACCCCCGACCGTAGTAGCCGTGCAAACCGTGACTGAAGCGCCTCAGTCTCCTCGGCCACCGCGGCCGGCCAGCTGTAATATGTCACGCGTCACCTTGAAGCGAGCAAGACCATACCTAGAGTATCTACTTATAGTTTCCATTACATTGTAATACACCTATAATTTATAATAAACGTACTTTCAGGACCAACCTCTACTCGCTGTGCTTTACTGAAAGAACCGTTGGCTAAGTCTTGTGTCAGTGACAAATGTAAAGAATTTATACCGATATCCGTTCATGTAAACTATAAAGTATAAACAGCTAATCATTCCGAAATATCACTATTCAAAGAATGTCCTCTCCTTCACTACAATTTCAGGCTTCTTGCCTTTATCGACAACGAAGTTACAGGAGGTTTGAAAGTGCCGTGAGTGGTTTCTACAATAGGATTGTAATTCAGTGATTTTATCTTTTTGCCGGCCGCAGTGGCCGAGCGGTCTGCGGCGCGCCAGTCACGTTCTGCACGGCCACTACGTTCGGGGGTTCGAATCCCACCTCGGGCACGGATATTTGTGCCGTCTTTAGTATTAGCTAGTTCATAAGTAGTTTGTAAGTTTAGGTACTGATGACCCCGTAGTTAAGTCCCATAAACTCTGCAACAGAACTCGTACCGAAGCTCCGACATCTGGTGAGCAACACTGATTTGTATGTTAAGAATTCCACGTACTTTGTGACACTGCTGTAAGAAATGAGTGTATTACCTACAGACCTGATGGTCAGTTTCGATGTGACGTCTTTATTCACCTAAGTACCAGAGCCCGACACTATGAACATCTTGGAGGAACGTTTGGCACCTGGCACCTGCGACCTAGTGCGCCACTGCTTGACTACCACCTATTTCGGGTGGAACAACCAGCAGCACCATAAAATACATTTCACGATGGAAGTAGAAAAGAATGGCGTGCTGTCATTCCTGGATGTAGAAGTATACCGAAAACCAGACGGTAAATTCGGAGACAGGGTACATAGAAAAGCCACCAGCACAGGCAGGTACCTACACGCCTCCTCCCACCATCACCCTGTGCAAAAGAAGTCCGTCTTTCTCACACAAACTAGAAGGGCCCATAGGATCAGCAACATCGCACATCTAAATGTGGAACTACATCACAACATAATAGGTCCACCTTTGAAGCCAATGGTTATGGGATGGGTGTTGTAGACTAAACAGTGCCGAGGAAAGATGAAGGAAGAACAAGAGGAAGCACAAAACGTCGCCTTATTGCCATATGTACAAGGTGTCACTGAACATGTGGGCCATATTCTCCATCGAGCAGGTATCAAGCCAATCTTCCGGAGCAGCAACAAAATTAGGGACGTTCTGCGCTCAACTAAGGATAATATATACAAATTAAACCGTGCTGGCGTCTACGAAATCAGTTGTGTGTGCGGATTGCTGTACGTAGGTGAGACTGGGCGACCAATCAGCAGAAGAATGTCTGAACACGAAAGGTATATCCGGCTAGCACAGCACACCAAGTCAGCGGTGTCGGAGCATCACAGGGAGTGCTGGAAATAATTATTTTTCAGTGAAGCACGCGTGCTATCTAAACAACAATTTCCCATGAGATGGAAGGTGAGAGAAGCCGAAGAAATATCCAAACGACCCATCAACATGAATAGAGAAGATGGCTACAGACTTGCGGCGTCCTGGCTGCCAGCAGTAACAGCACTATGAGGGGGCAGCGCTCGCAAAGCGACACGAGAAGGTGCGAGGGAGATCACAGCGGCTATACGTACACAGAGCGCCGGCTAGCCGCGGCCCGCACTAGGTGACTAGTAAACAGTGGCACGCCAAAACGGTAGCCCCTCTTGCCCATTCCAACCAATGGCATACAGTAATGCAGACGCCAATCATATACGTCTATTTTCCGCCAATCAAACGGAAGAATGCAAACACCAATGATAAAGAAAGTACACAATAGAAACACCAATCTAAAACGCCCATTTTCACCAGTAATGTCGATTAATGCAAAAACCAATAAAGAATGCTCAACATCCCCCTTCCTCTTCCTCAACAGATATTTCACGTTATTAAATAAGACGCAAGCTCTACCACTATCAGCAGTCAGACGAATGCCACGAAGAAGGAGACTCGCAAAAGTGGCCGAAACGCCTGAAGAACCTTATTGAATAACTCCAGTTTATTTGGTACACATTGTGGCAGGAGTAATCGTGACAATACGACAACGCTGACTAGGTGTTCCGGCAGGCACAAGACGGTTTTGCGTTGTACAAACGCGCATAAACGAAAGTGCGGGGTCGAGGAAACGGTTTCCATTAAAGGGATTGTTCATGGACAAGCGTAACCGACGGGGACAACCGATAGGCAGCACCATCCACTTACACAGTCTGTAAATATATAAAGGTTTGTAATCCTATTGGACCAAACTGCAATGGCCATAAGCCCCTAGACTTACCAACTACAAAAATCAACTTACACTAAGGACAACAAATACACCCATTGCCGAGGGAGTACTTGAACCTCCGGGGAGAATGGCCACCGAGTACGTACTAACACGCCTTAGACCACGCTGCCATTCCGCGCGGCGCATAGCCTCTATCACCACGTCTTCTGACCAGGATACAGTGGTGATGGAAGGGCATCTGCCGCGTGCGTCGATCGGTTGAGGAAAGGACACTTTCACTGATGCATCGGAGAGGTTCAAATTATCAGCCCCCCGTGCCAGAGACAGCGGCGGCGGGATGGAAGAAGCAGAGCTCACTGCGGACACCTGTGGGGTGCCATCTGCATCAGACACCTTTCCATAGAAGAGCTGCTCGATGTCCTCCTCGTCAACGTTCCTCGTATCCATTCGAAGCAGAGTATCATCAGAGGAAGTACGGCTACTTTCCTTACATTTCCTTGGCGATCATTGTTTACGAACGTGATGTTCAAGATCTGAAAGTGGGCGGCTGTCATCAGTCACCGTACGATTCTGTAGGTAGGCTGAGGTAGTTAGGACTCCGGATCGACATACATTGGAGCAGAAGGAGAATCCACTTTACTCGAAAGTTGGACTATGCAAGATCTGACCTGTGGCGCCGTGGAAGGTTTATAATCCCTATCCGCTGTCTCCAGCGTGAATGATGGAGGCAGAGAACAGAGAACTTCAAAAGGAGCACTCGTGTCATGGACAACCTTGGCATAGGTGAGACGGGATATAGGTGGTCACGACTGACAATACTACTTCTCCGATCTGTGCCTGTTCTATGCACTGCTGTGTGTATTCCGATCTATCGTGTCATTTCCAGCCACAGCCAGCTCAATTTCGATGTTCACCATCGTACATAACAATGGCCTGCACTCCACCAATTATAACTGCACGTGGTTTCCTTAATTCAATTTTTACCTGACACGCGCCATTCAACACACGGTATGTGGCGATAGTTTGCCATATTTCTTCTAAGTAACCGATAACTTAACCGTACTGTTCGACAGCCGAGACAACGACTTTCTCTAACACTTCAAATACTCTAATCATACGAAGGTCATACTCTGTAAGTTCGAATGACGGGGGCTTCTACGTGTCTATCAGAATATTGTCATGTCTGAGAATAACTTCCTGAAATACTTTGCCATTCGTCATTTTAATATAAAAGTCACTACTCGTGATCAAAAAGTGGATCACTACAACGTCCAGAGGATCTAAGAGGATTTTTTCGCGAATTAACGTTTCTACTTCATGAGCTCGGAATCTCGCGTGCTTGGCAAAAATTAATTTTTAAGGGTTGCGCCATGTTTTTCAAGGAAGACAGATACAAGACCTAATACGCTACGACGCAAGCACGGAAGCAAAAAACAACACACGCAATCGGAGCAGCTCGGTACGCCGAAACGACCAGCTCACCAACACGGTTGAAGGACAATTGGCGACTACAACCGCTCTTCCGTTCCCGCGCGGCTCTTGGCTTTCTCCACGGGAAGAGCACGTAATGCCTACCTGTTACGTATCGCAAACGAAACAGGAATGAATATTAGAAAAAAGAGTGAAATTACAGAATTTTGCAATTTTTCCTTTATCCGTAGGCTAAGTAGTAACTAAATTCAAAAGATTAAAGTGTGTGCCCCATTACGTACCTCTGAATTTAGATTAACGGTGAGTGTGTGAGCGAGCGCACGAGTGAAAAAACTGAAGAATATCACCTGTCAGTAGTTCTTAAAATATATGGTGTTAATGCTATAATTTTGTATTATAGCTTGTTAAAGTACGTGCTCTTGGTCACAGAATATTCAGACTTCTAGCTGTATCGCCACAAACATACAAGGGGGTCGAACATGCCGTGAGCAGCTTTGACAAGAGGATTTACGGATTTATGCTCTATTTGGCGGGGAAACTGCCGTGTTCCCAGGATATTTAATATCTGCGGAACGTTTACATTACGTATCCATTACTAGCTGCAGCTTAAAACTGCCCTAAGAAGCCGCGGTTGAGTGGCCGAGCGCATTGAGGCGCTATGCTACAATGCGCGAGGCCGCTCCCCGTCGGGGGTTTGAATCCTTCCTCGGGCATGGATGTTTGTGCTGTCTTTAGTATAAGTTAGTTTATAAGTAGTTTGTAAGTTTAAGAATTGAAGATCCCTCAGTTAAGTCCCTTAAGCTTAACAAACATTTGAACATTTGCCTTAAGAATTAAAACTGGAATTGAATTAAGTATTGACTGACTACGATGACGTCGTTCAAAACATTCATTTATACTAAAAATTTGAGACAAATAAAATTGTATAAATTAAAATTAATAGATATAGAAGAACGAGAATTGTTGTTGAGATGGAAAATTCGGGTTCTACTGGAGTATAGTATGGATTCTGTTTTATTTTTGACGTGTGTAAAATTTTAAATCCCTCTGTTCGTGTTGCTTCAGCCAGAAGTTTTATTTTTTATTTGATATACTTGTTGGGAAAGAAATGAATAAGGGGTTGCGACAGTTTTGCAATTTGTGAAAATCTTGTAGTGTATGTTGGCAGGGAATGAGGGCCGTATTTGGTTGTGGTCCCAGAGGCTGGCAAGTTTGTAAGGAAAACCACGCACCGGCGGGAGATGCGGCCCACCCGGTCCCTGCGCCATGAGAAATTCATACCAGCCGCCCCGGCTGCCCACCGCATGCTGCCTTTTCATTCCCACACCGCAGTCCAACATCCGAGGTCGTGCCCCGAAGCATCCACGAGTTTATACACACACAAAAAAATGTTTCAGGAAACAAAACGTAAGGGCCCTTCTTTTTGTGACGGAACCGAAATTTCACCACCAGGTGATTGTATCAGATCCATCTACTTTTCGATTCATACCGCGAGACACCTTGTTGTGATTAATCATTTACGGTAACTTATACGTTATGATTCAAAATGAATTGACTAACTGTTCCGTCAGTTCTGGACAGAATATTTTATTCGTTTTGTTCAAATGATTGTATAGTTTAAGGGACTTAACTACGGGGTCATCAGTCCCTAAACTTACAAACTACTTATGAACTAACTAATACTAAGGACGGCACAAATATCCATGCCCGAGGGGGGATTCGAACCTCCGACCGTACTGGCCGTGCAGACCGTGACTGAAGCGCCTCAGTCCCCTCGGCCACCGCGGCCGGCTTATTCGTTTTGTATGAAATACACAAGATAAATGTGTAACATTCTGCAAATTTATTGTTACTACTAACCGGTTTTCGGCTGTTACTCCATCGTCAGGTAAAGACATTTTACTCTAAAGATTAGTTTCAGCTTTCAAAGTTCCTTCACATCCTGGTGATCAAAGAAATATTCGTAGTCCACTGTGAGTCGTCATTATTACTGCGCGAACATATCAAAGTTATACAATGTTTCGAAGCTGTACTCGGAAAATGCTTTCAACAATACCAGAGGTCTATATGTTGCGTACACTTAATTACATAATTAATTTACCTTCTCACTGCGTGAAATGCTTAAAGTCAAAGGTCATCTGGCTCTGAATATGATTTTCCGTGATGTTTTTATGATTTCTGTATTGAGGGAAACAGCATTTCCTTCTTTCCATTGCGATGCTTCTGACTTGTAGTCACATCCAGGGGATCGGAAACTGTTTTGGTACTTAAGATTCGATTTGTTCGATCACAACTACTGATAGTGGCGACACAGTGGTAAGGCACAGACTCACATTCGGGATGACTGTGGTTCAAATAAACCTCCGGTTATACATATTTAGGTGTTCCGTGATGACCCTAACTCACTCCACACATATTCTGGGATAGTTTCTTTGAAAGGGCACTGCCGATGTCGTTCCCCATCCTTACACAGACACGAGAAAAAACGTTCAAATGCTTGTAACTATAAGGGACGAAACTACTCTGATCATGTGTCCCTATACTTATAAGCTACTTAAATCAGGTTAAACCAGCTCATACTAAAGACATTACACACACACACACACACACACACACACACACAAACACACACATGTCCAAGGGAAGTCTCGAAGTCTCGACCTCCGAAGCAAACGTCAGCGCGATGCAAATATGACGCTCCAGACCGCACGGACATTTCCGCACGGCTTCGAGCGTCAGCTGCGCCTCTGATGACCAAACTGTCGACGTTGAGTTAAACCCTAATCATCCTCTCGTCTTTCATCTCCACTAGCCTCTTGATAGATGTTGGGTATGAGCATGTCAAAACTTTAGATCGCTCCATTTTCATTCAACCTCTGTGAGTTCCTAGACATGATTGCTCTTCTGCTGATAAAGTACACGTAACTGTGAATTAGAGGTCAAAACAGAAATGCATTCATTCTGTGTCCAGCATCAAGTCGCATGTTTTAACTTGTTAACAACCACTATAATACTGATATATCTAGTTTTACAAACACTGTTTATACCGCTTTACAGAAGCAAAACAGTTATGTGCATCTCACACTAACATAAGTACTACTGATGTTTAATATGACTTCAATTTTCATCTGAACCTAGTTGCAGAATAAGTGCAGTAACTAAAATAAAATGCAACATTCAAATAAGTACACTTAATATATTTGTCACAATACCTTTTAGACGGTTCAGTCTAAACTGAACGTAAAGTTATGCATTCCCCTTGTGCCTACGTCCACTAACAAATGTTCAAATGTTTGTAAAGCTTATGGGACTTAACTACGGAGTCATCAGTCCCTAAACTTACAAACTACTTATGAACTACTTACGAACTAGGACGGCACAAATATCCATGCCCAAGGGGCGATTCGAACCCCCGACCGTAGTGGCCTTGCAGATCGTGACTGAAGCGCCTCAGTCTCCTCGGCCACCGCGGCCGGCTTCCTTACTTCGTAACATTACAATTTGTGCTTACTTTGTTCAATATATAGCTCCTTATCGTTGCGCCATATTATTTTTATACCGTCACCTGTTACTGCATACAGTACAATCAAATCAAATGTTCAAATGTTTGTATATCTATCGGACCAAACTGCGTGGTCATCAGTCCGTAGCTTACGAACTACTTAAACCTACGTAAACTAACCTACGGACAAACACACACACACACACACACACACATGCCCCAGGGAGGACTCGAACCTCCACGGCGAGCAACCGCGCGCTCCGGAGCGAGGTGCTTTAGACCGCTTTGCTACTCCACCGCAGCTACAGTACAATGCTCTTAGTGTTACAAAGTACTCGTATATCGAACATTGTCATGAAAGGCGTAGTATGAACAAAGAATAAACTGTTTTTTTGTTGTGTAGAATGATTCGAAACGATCATTTGCAATGGGGATATCTCTTTTGTTACGAATGTGTCAATACTTTTTTTACCTTACACAGTAATCCACCTATATCCACATCTCCATAAATACTCTGCAAATCACATTGAAGTCCATGGCAGAGGGTTCATCGAACCGCTTTTATAATGTTTCTCTACAGTTACATTCTTTAATGGAACACCTAAATTGGTGAAAGAAATTTTGCAAATAGATATCGTCGCAACTAATAACGCTTTTGTTTTAATGATTTCCACCCCAACTCGTGTACGATTTCCATGACACTCTCTCCTAAACCGCGATAATACAAAACGAGTAGCCTTTCTCTAAATCGTCTGTCAGTCCCTCGTAGTGGGGATCACACAATGCGCAACAATACTCCAAAATACAACGCATAAGTGTGGTTTAGGCGGTTTCTTTAGTAGAAATGTTGCATCTTCTAAGTGTTCTGAAGAACGAAACGTAGTCTTTGGTTAGCTTTCTCTACAATATTTTCTATGTGTTCTTTCCAATTTAAGTGGTTTGTAATAGCTATACCTAGGTATTTACCTGAATTTATGGCCTATATTTTTGACTGATTTATTGTGTAAATGAAGTTTAACGGGTTTCTTTTAGTGGTCATATCGGTGACTTCGCACTTCTCATTATCAAGGGTCAATTCCCATGCCGGCCGCGGTGGCAGAAGGAACTGAGGCGCTCCAGTCACGGTCTGCACGGCCACTACGGTCGGGCGTTCGAATCCCCCCCCCCCCCCCCTTGGGCATGGATATTTGTGCCGTCCTTAGGATTAGCTAGTTCATAAGTAGTTTGTAAGTTTAGGGACTGATGACCCCGTAGTTAAGTCCCATAAGCTATACAAACATTTGATTTCAATTGCCATCTTTTGCAAAATGCAGGTATCTTATCTAAGTCATTTTGCAGTTGCTTCTGGTCTTCTTGTGACTTTACTAACCGATAAGTGACAGCATCATCCGCGAGCAGTCTAAGTAAGCTACTCAGATTGTCTCTTAAACCGTTTATAAAAATAAGGAATAGTCGGGCCCTATAACACTTCCCTCGGAAACGCCAAATTTCACTTCCATTCTAATCGATGACTTTTCGTCATTTACAACGTACTGTGTCCTTTCTGATAGGAAATCGCACTAATGTGGCGATATTTCATAAGCACGCATTTTGTTTAGGAGACACTTGTGAGGTTGTGTCAAAACCTACCGGAAATTTTGACATCCTTTGTCGATATTATTCATCACTTAATGTGAGTAAAGAGCTAGCTGTGTTTCACAAGATTGATACTTTCTGAATCCGTGTTAACTACGGGTCAATAGGTCGTACTTTTCAAAATAGTTCATAATATTTAAGGATAGTAAATGTTCTACAAATCCTGCAGCAAACAGACGTCAATGATGCGTGCCAGTAAGTTTGCGTATCACTTCTACTGCCTTTCTTGAATACTGGCGTAACCTGTGCAACTTTCCAGTCTTTGGCGGGTCACATCCCTCTTTTGTTAATTTGTTTTATATAAATCTGTCAATAGTTGTCGATGTTATTTCTTTGAACGTAAGCCATATCTGATGTACACTAATCGAGCACCATGATGTAATTAAAAAACACTATCATTGAAAACTTTTATCTTTCGTATTGGCATCTGTTTGGCAGAGAACTGTGGCGATGAAACGTTTCTTTGTACCTCACGGAAAGTCTTATATGATGAGCTTTCTTTTGTGGTTCGAAGTGTTGTTTTCCGCATTTTTTCCGTTTATCAAATCCCCTTTATGATATCGTGGCCCAAAGCAGACAGGTGATATAGGGACTTTATGTATGTTCAAAACAAGGCGACAGCGATATATGTTTCAATACAAGTAATCAGTCCATACTTCGCCAATTGATTAACTTCTTAAAAATGATAATGATAAGGGAATCTACATTAGATAAATGACCTAACAGTGGCGCTGTAACTACCGATAATGAAATATCGTGTTTAAAAGAGACGCAATAACTTAGTGTATGTATGGACCAGTTAAATACAGAAAGTAATGTAACAGAAATACTACGCAAATTTGTTAGAATACTGATGTAATATATTTATTTTTATTTTTAATGTATTTATTTATTTAATTTTTGAAACACTGCACTTATTCTGAAACTTCGTTCAGCTGAACATGACAGTCTGAATCAATTTTAAGCATCAGTACCACTTAAGTTAGAATGAAACAGAGCAAACTACTTCATTTTTACTGTGAATCGGTTTGTATCTTGTTTGCAAAATGTGATGCATCATATTTGTAGTGGTAGTGAATAAGAAGATGAAACATAAGACGTCTAGAATACATATATCGTAGAAAAAAATATTAAAATGTTTGTAAAGCTATGGGACCAAACCAGTAGTCACTGCTTACTTCACCTAACTTATGCTAAGAAACACACACACACACACACACACATGCACGTGACAGATGGAGAACTCGATCCTCCGATGCCGGCCGCGGTGGCCGAGGGGACTGAGGCGCTTCAGCCACGGTCTGCACGGCCACTACGGTCGGGGGTTCGAATCCCCCCTCGGGCATGGATATTTGTGCTGTCCTAGTTCGTAAGTAGTTCATAAGTAGTTTGTAATTTTAGGTACTGATGACCCTGTAGTTAAGTCCCATAAGCTTTACAAACATTTGAACATTTGATCCTCCGACGGAGAAGAGCCGCGTACTCCGCAGCAAGTCGCCCTAACGCGCGGCAACTCTCGCACGGTATTTTTGTTAGAGATAGATTCTTAGAGATAGACTATATCAAGATCGATAAAACATGTTATATTTGGTGTGATGTATCTTAGCAACAATAAGGCTACATGTCTGTGAACACTATGCAGATTTCTAATATATTGCTGGGCAAAAGCAAACCACCAATGGAGCGATAATATTCGGCAATGCCACCCATTCGTGCTGCAAAAAAGTCATAAGTATCGTAAAACTACGTTGGCTGTTGAAACATGGCGAGAAACTAACAGAAAATATATGGTTAATATTGTCGTTTATCAATTTTTCAAAAATCATATAAAATCCCTGTATCGGCACTGCTTTTAATCCATCGAAAATTAATGGTTTTCCGTAACTGAAGTAGTTTATAAATGTAACAAGGTAAGCACAGTGAATAATAATTTCGTTCTATTGATAAACTGTAACATCTTAATTCCAGTCGGTTTTCGCTGTCATTGAGTATATTTCTTACTCACAATGCCCCACAGAATTGGCGCGTCCATGGGGTATTACAGGTACACAGTCATGTAAGAGATAAATACTGATATTTATTAACACTGTCTTGAAAGAAGAGTATAAGATGAACATTGTTGTTGTTGTGATCTTCAGTTCGGAGACTGGTATCAGGTAAGTCTCCACCCAACTCTACCCTGAGCAAGTCTCTTCATCTCCTCATAATATCAGCAATCTGAATCTTTTTACTATATTAGTCTCTTAGTCTCCGTCTGCGTTTTTCCCCCCACACACTTTCCTCTATTGTTTAATTTACGATTCATTTGTGTCTAAGAAGGTGTCCCACCAATCGATCCCTTCTTTTAGTCAAGGTATTCCAGAAATTCCTTTCCTTCCCTAATTGTGTTCCGGAACTGTTCATTAGTTACACAATCTACCCACCTAACCTTCAGCATTCTTCTGTAGCACCACATTCCAAAAGCATCTTTCTGTCTAAAGTATTTATCGTCCAAGTTTCACTACCGTAAGAGGCCTCACTCTGCACAGATGCCTTCAGAAAAGACTTTCTTACACTAGAATTAATATTCGATATTAGCAAATTTCTCTTTTTCAGAAACGCTTTTCTTCCCATTGCCATTCTGTACTGCGACCATCATATGTTATTTTACTGCCCTAGTAATACAACTCATCTACCACTTTCATTGTTTCGTTACCTAATCTAATTCCTTTAGCATCGCTGTTTTTCTAAGATGGTATTCAATTACCCTCGTTTTGATCTTGTTAGTTTTCATCTTATACGCTCCTTTCATCACACTGTCCATTCCATTCCATTGTTCTTCAAGGTCATTTTCTGTCTCTGATAGAATTACAGTGTCATCAGCAAAACAGAATGTTTTTATTTCTTCACCCTGAACTCTAATTCCTTCTCCAAATTTCTCCTTGCTTTCCTTCACAACTTGCTCATTGTTCAAATTGAATAACATTGGAGAAAGGGTACCACCCTGCTTTACTCCCTTCCCAACCACTGCGTCCCTTTTATGCCCTTCAACTCTAATAACAGCTGTTTGGTTAATGAACAAGTTGTAAATAACCTTCCATTTCTTATATTTTACCCCTGCTGACTTCAGAATTCGAAAGACTGTATTCCAATCAACATTGTCAAAAGCTTTCTCCTAAAGTACAACAGCTAGAAATGTAGGTTTGCCTTACCTGAATCAGTCTTCTAAGATCAGACGTAAGGTGAGCATTTCCTACCGTGTTCCTACATATCTCTTGAATCCGAAATCATCTTCCCTGAGGTCAGTTTCTATCAGCCTTTCCAGTCATCTGTATATAATTCGTGTCCATATTTGAAACCATGACTTATTAAACTAATTGTTCTGTCATTTTCACACCTGTCTGCATCTGCTTTCTTTGGAATGAGGATTATTACATTTTTATTTAAGTCTGAGGTTATTTCGCCTGTCTCCTACATCTTACTCACCAGTTTAAAAAGTTTTGTCATGTCTGGTTCTCCCAGAGACTTAAGTAGCACTCGGGCGATGTCATCTACTCCAGAGTCCTTGTTTCGACTTATGTGTAAAATTCACCTCTCAGTATAGTATCTGCTATTTCATCTACATCTACTTCCTCTTTCTTTCATACAATAGTGTCACGATGTCTATTTCCTTTGTAGAGCTCCTCTATATACTCTTTCCACCTTTCAGTTATCTATTCTTTACTCAGAACTAGATTTCCATCTGAGTTCTTCATATTCATACCACTATTTTTCTTCTCTCCAAATGTCGCTTTTATTTTCCTGTAGCCGTTATCGACTTTCACTCTAGTTATACATTCTTCTACAGATTTGCATTTGGCTGCTAGCCACTCCTGCTTAGCCATTTTGCACTTCCTGTCAATTTCATTTCTTAGTCGTCTGTACTCCATTTTACCTGCTTCATTTACTGAATTTTATATATTTCCCTTTCATCAATTAAATTTAATGTTTCCTGTGACATCGAAGAATTTTTTGTAGGTTTTGCCTTTCTACCTCTTTGGTCATCTTCTGCCTTTACTATTTCATCTCTTAAAGCTACCAATTCCTTTTCTACTGTTTTATTTTGCCCCGTTTGTCTCAATTTTTGGCAAAATCTCTCTGAAATTATCAAGAAGTTGCGGTTCCTTCAATTTATCCAGGTCCCATTTCCTTGTATTCCTGCCTTTCTGCAGTTTCTTCATATTAAGTCTACAGTTCATAAACAATAAGATATGGTAAGAGTCTGTATCTGCCCCTGGATATATCTTACAGTCTAAAACCTGATTACCAAATCTATGTCTTACCATTATGAAATCTATCTGGTACCTTCGGTACCACTAGGTAGCCAACAGCTGACCTAGACCTTTCTCGAATAGACAAGGTGCCTAAGGGGCGAAGCTGACTTCACAACTACTGAAAGACCTCCAAGTCCAGTCCGACACAAAATATCAAAATTAAGAGTGTCTTCCCGCACTGCGGCAATTCACACTGCTAACTAGATACCACCGTTCGAGGTCCACACTTCGCAGATTCTCTACGCCCCCTCGATATCGAAACGACATTGAACTCGTGTCATTACTGAGCTGACCAATGACCAAGACGGAGAGTGGGTTTGTTGACCTCGTATCCCTCCCTGACGTATCCATTGAGCCATTACCAGAGAACGATACGCCACCTTGTGCTCCGCCCCCACCTTACCGTCGTTAGGACGTTGAACCCTGTGGTATCTGCCGTCCACAGTCCCGTGCGAGGCCCTGGGCACTACATTTAAATTTTATACTAGACTCAGTAGCGAAACCCCACTGCTCTAGACGCCCAGCTCTCTCAAAAAACGAACTCTCGGAAATGGCCCTGCTGTTATTTCGCGTCAGTTGTCTTCCGCTGAAGCAAGGCTCCGGCCCCCCTGTGGATGGCCCTTACTTGCTGAAACAGTATTGTGTGAACTGGGCCCTCTGTCCAGGAATTGCAGGTAAGCCGGGAAACGCAGCTCTGAGCGTTCCCCCTCCGCCTCTCTGACCAGCACGACAGTCCTTTACCGCACCTCATCCTAAGGTGGTAGTGTGACATCACTTTGAGCACGCTTTCCCCGAAAAAATACACAAGTTCTTTTATAGGGGGCAACATTCCACACTCCCCTCGTGTGAGAAGCCTCTTACTCCAGCCCAGCACCCCCTGGCTAAAACTGACTCCCACCGCACAGAGCAGCACAGAGCAAGAGAATGAAACTGGTAAATTAGTACCGCCTATCACATATATCCTAAATCTACCAAAAAATTAATTAATTAGCAGAAATTTCACCTCAAAAATTTCCCCCACATTGCAACATGAAAAGCATTAATTAAACAAGAAAATAAAAGATCACTAACTACCGCCACCTTTCAACATCTCCAAGATAGTGATGAGGTGTGGATTTTTCCATACGAGAATTTCAAGCGTGCTCCGTTAATATCATTAATTTAGAAAAACATTAAATTTCTGACATCGCTGTGGTCGGAAATAGATCCTTAAAAAATGGGACTGACGACGACTGAACAGAAACGCACATCATGACAGAAGTGCCATCTATAATTATCAGCGTTCGGTCCATTCTACGTAACATCATCGATATGAGCTTTCCGAGCCGAAGGCCTACTCATGTATCCTTGCTGACTGCACGGACTGGGCATGTCAGCACCGGAAACTAACGAGACTTGTTTCCAATTGAAAAAATCAAATGTTCAAATGTTTGTAATTCTATGGGACAAAACTACTTCGGTCATACGTCCCTAGACTTACAAACTACTTAAACTAAGTTAAACTAATCTAAGGACAACACACACACCCATGCCCGAGGGAGGATTCGAACCTCCCACGTGGGAGGCCTCGCGATCCGTAACGTGGCGCTCCAGACCGCTCGACTTCTCCCGCGCGGCGTTTCCAGTTGTATAAAGCGGGTGGACATGTACGAGTATAGTGACCACCTCATGATTCCGTGGAGCTTACGTGTCAGCAGGGGACTGTTTATGTTAGTGGAGGCTCTGTAATGGTGTGGTCGTGTGCAGGTGGAGTGACATAGGTCCCTTGAGTGTCTAGATATGACACTGACAGTTGACATGTACTTACGCATCCTCTCTGATCACCTGCGTCCGGTCATGTTCAGTGTGCATTCTGACGGACTTTGGCAATTCCAGCAGGACAATGCGACACCCCACAAGTTCAGAATTGACACAGAGTGGCTCTAGGAATACTTTTGTCAAAGTAAAAACTTCCGCTGTCCACCAAACTCACTAGACATGAACATTGTTGGGCATATCTGGGATCGCTTACAACGCGCTTTGGTGGAGCGGCAGAGTATAGCAAGGAGCCTAGCTGCATAGCGCACCGCTGCTCGCCATTGGAGGTTCGAGACGTCCCTCGGGGATGGGTGTATAACAGGTGATTGCAAAATATTTTTCTTTGCTGATAATACCAGCTTGGTAGTGAAGGATGTTGTTCGTAATATTGACACAGTATCAAATAATGCAGTTCAAGAGATAAGTTCATGGCTTGTAGATAACAAGTTGATGTTAAATCACAGTAAAACTAAGTTTTTACAATTTCTAACACATAATTTGACGAAAGCTCACATTTTGATTTCACATAATGGGCATATAATAAGTGAGACTGAACAGTTTAAATATCTAGGTGTTCAGATAGTAAGCTGTTGTGGAAAGCCCATGTTCAAGAGATTGATCCAAAACTAAATTCTGCTTAATTTGCCATTAGAACAATATCTTAATAAGTGATCTGTCAACACGAAAAGTAGTCTACTACGCTTACTTTCATTCACTTATGACGTACGGCGTTATTTTTTGGGGTAACACGACTGAATCAAAAATGATATTTTTGGCTTGGAAACGGGCGGTTTTTGAACAATATGTCGTGTAAGTTCACGAACTTCATGCCAACCCTTTTCAGTACTCTTGGAGTTTTGACACTGGCGTCTCAATACGTTTTTTCTTTAATGTCGTTTGTTGTTAATAATATCAGCTTATTCCCACGAGTGAGTAGCATTCACTCGGTGAATACTAGACAGAAGTCGAATCTACCACCTTGACACTTGCACAGAAAGGTATGCAGTATTCTGCAGCATCCATTTTCAATAAGCTGCCACAAGAACTAAAGAATCATAGCACTAACCCACACGCTTTCATATCTAAATTGAAGTTACCTCATGGCGCACTCCTTTTATTCTGTCGAGGAACTCCTAGAAATTTAAGCGATTAAGCTAATTCATTTTTTTCCCTTATTGATTCTTTTCGCTTAGTCTTAAGGGTGTCTTGCGCATAGGACTACTTAAAAATTTTCTATTGCCATTCTTGTGTAAAGCTTCATGTACTGACTTGTTCCATGACCATGGATTCTTTCTCCTCTATTAGGTCCTGCGGAACAGAAAACCATTTTATTATTATTATTATTATTTCGTTTTAGTAGTTAATAAGCCTAGGGGTTGATGCAAATGTTTGTAAATCTAAGGGACTGAACTACAGTGGTCATCAGTCCGTAGGCTTACAAACTACGTACAGTAACTTACAGTAATTTATGCTAAGGACAAAACAAACACCGATTCACGAGGGAAGAATCGAGCCCCCGATGGCGAACGCCCGTACACACCGCAGCTGGGCGCCTTAGTGCGCACGACTATTCAGCCGCGTGGGGAATGATGAACAAAGTAGTTAGGTCCCATAGGTTTACAAACATTTGAATTTTGCTTACAACGCGCTGTTAGGTAGAGATATCCACCACCTAGTACTCTTACGAATTTATGGACACCCCTGCATGATGTACATCTACATCTACATACATACTACGCAATTCACCGTAAGGTGCGTGGCGGAGGGTACACTGTACCACTACTAGGCATTTCCTTTCCTATTCCACTCCCAAATTGAACGAGGAAAGAAAGAGTGCCTATATGCCTCCGTACGAGCCCTAATTTCTCTTATCTTGTCTTTGTGATCTTTACGCGAAATGTAAGTAGGCAGCAGCAAGATCGTACTACACACATCTTCAAATTCCCGCCCTCTACATTTACTCAACAGAAATTCACGAAAAGAACGTCGTCTTTCTTCCAGCGATCCCCAATTGAGTTGCCGGTGCATTTCCGTGACACTCGCGCATTGGTCGTACCTACCGGTAACAAATCTAGCTGCTCGCCTCTGAACCGCCTCTATGTCTTCCTTCAAACCGATCTGCTGCGGGTCCCAAATACTTGAGCAATACTCAAGACGTGGTCGTACAAGCGTTTTATACGCGGTCTCCTTTACAGGTGAAGTACATCTTCCCAAAATTCTCCCAATAAACCGAAGTCGGCTGTCTGCCTTACTCACAACTGTACTTACATGCTCGTTCCATTTCATATCGCTCTGCAATGTTACGCCTAGATATTTGAACGACGCGACAGCATCAAGAAGCTCACTACTAATGCTGTATTCGAACATTATAGGATTGTTTTTTCTACTCATGCGCATAACCTTACATTTTTCAACATTGAGAGCTAGCTGCCATTCTTCGCACCAACTAGAAATTTTGTCTAAGTCAACCTGTATGCTATTACAGTCAGTTACAGACGACACCCTCCCATACACCACAGCATCACCAGCAAACAGCCGCAAATTACAACTTACTCTGTCCATTAGATCATTTATATAGATAGAAAATAATAGCGGTCCTATCACACTCCCCTGGGGCACGCCTGACGATACACTCGTCTCTGATGAACACTCGCCGTCGAGAACAACGTACTGCGTTCTATTACTTGGGAAGTCTTCCAGCCAGTCACAAATCTGTGAACCTATTCCATAAGCTCGTATCTTCGTTAGCAGTCTGCAGTGTGGCACCGCGTCGAACGCCTTTTTGAAGTCGAGTCAGTTCTCACCAAGACTACTTCAGACATTAGTCGAGTCCATGACATACCGTGTTTTGGTACTTTTAAGTGCTCACGGCGGCCCTACACGGTATTAGGCAGGTTTACCATTTTCCTTGGCCCTTCAGTGTATATATTGCATTAATAACAGATCTTTAGGGCACGATTATCAATGGTCAGTCATACAGCACAAAATGGTGCATACTAAGTATGACATTTGCTGCAGTATATTTTACTTTGTGCTGTAGATTGTCTGCGATACCTTCAGCTACCAGTAGCATTCCCTAAGGCAATCCCACACAGTGGCAGATGGGGCAGGCTGATTAGCAAGTGGCGGTTCAGAATTAGAAGTTGCTAGGTAGGAAGTGGAGTGAGATAGTGGTGCTCTAAGTCACCTTGCTGCGGAACGCGCAGTTGCTCCCCGCCGGATGTTCCAGTCCTCCCTCAGACACGTGTGTGTGTGTGTGTGTGTGTGTGTGTGTGTGTGTGTGTGTGTGTGTGTTTGTTTTGTCCTTAGGGTAGTTTAAGATAGTTTAAGTAATTCGTAAGCTTTGGGACTGATAACATCAGTAGTTAAGTCCCATATATTTACAGATAATAGAGCAGTTTGAGTTAGTGCCGCTTCTCGCCACAGGGGAGTGGCAGAGCAGGCGTATTGTGCGAAATGCATAACAGCAGCAGCCCACATTAGTTGAAACCTCAGGGGCTAGACAACAGTGCTAATTTTCAGGGAGAACAGTTGTAGCGCTTTGTCTCGACGATTTGCGGTGGGCGTCATCGCCAGAGATAAGCCATCCCGAGAACCACGTGAATAGTTCCCATAAAAGGTCAAATAATGATGAATGTAGCACGAGAAGCTAGACGGACGCCATCATGATGCCGACTTTAGCAAGCGGTTTCATTACATTGATACTTACGAATCAGTTGAGATGGAAAAACATTGCACAGTACCGTGTTCAATGGTTAATGATTACTGATATCAGGATATTTTACAGATTGGCCAAGTAAGGATTGTGGGATGCAGAATAGGCTACGAATTGCAAGTTAATAAAGTAATGGTGGACACTGAAGTGTTTAATTTAGAGAAAAGTACAACAAGAATCTATGCAGGGGGAGGAAATGTGGAAGTCTTCCGTCTCTTTTAGACAGATACGACGCTTGCCGTGGCGAGTGACGGTATGAAGATGTCCTTGTCCAGTTAACTGAATAATAATTAACTTTTAGAACATCATAGTTGTGATTTTAATTCAGGAAGAATCACTGAAAATGTCCCCGTGTGATTTTACTTTAAATTTATTTTGGTTACGCAGTAACAATTGTATCTTTGTACTCAATAACAAGTGATCACGTATTTATATGGCACATTTACTACTACCCTCCTATTTACTATTCATCCTGAAACACCACACATATATCTGCAAGTGAAGCAGTGTCCATAATTAATTATGGTAAATCATGTACGCGGACGGAAGTTAATGAGGTAGCAGCAGGCCCTGGTAATACACTCCGGGGAAGCATTTAGCAGTGGGAATGCTCTGGGGGCAATCGAGCGGCGGAATATGCGTCTAGGGAGACTTGATAGGCGTGCCACATGTATCTGTATTGTCGGTGGGTGATTTCAGTAATTCAGAGATGATGCAGTTCTAGCCAAGTTTATTTAACTCATGACAGGAAGAGATCTAAGAGTAGAACAGACAAATTAGTAGCATTATTCGTTAACGTAGAGCAAAAGGAGTTATTAAATGCGTATATTACAGTAAAACTTCCGAATAACGGACACCAATGGGGAAAATAAAACTGTCCGCTTTTAAGAAGTGTCCGCTGTTAAGAAAATGATAAAATACAAATAGTAAACTATCGTTTATCCGAAATGATCGGTATAGCGGGCGGTCGGGGGTTCGAATCCCCCCTCGGGCACGGATATTTGTGCCGTCCTTAGTAATAGCTAGTTCATAAGTAGTTTGTAAGTTTAGGGACTGATGACCCCGTAGTTAAGTCCCATAAGCTGTACAAACATTTGAACATTTGGCTCACCAGCATCAACTTTCTCTAAAGTGCGTAGCTTTTGTTACAACGAGATCACATTCTTTTTTTGTTTCGAGCCCGTAGTCAGCGTTTTTTTAAATTTTATTTTATTTTTATTTTATTTACCGGCACTCGAATGATTCTTTTTTGGTTTTTGGTCACTTTTATCTCTGGGCATTTGATAGCATGTGGCGCGAGCATGAATCTTCATATCGAAAACACACAGACGAACGACAAGAAAACACCCAAGACGCATTAGACTTTTGACTTTTGAAACCAAGCCGTGCAGCCATCGAATGAAACCATTCGATATACCTATCTCCTCTCCCCTGTCCTACCCAAGCCCACGCTGCAACACAACAGTGCATTAACTATTGAACGCTTGGCTTCGTCTGGTGTACTGACAACAGGCGGCAGTGTTTGGCGCCGCACTCTCATTGTCTGTTTCTTCGCGGCATGACCCAATACTGTACTTTCAAGAAGTTCCAATAGATGACAATGCCTTGAAACCACGCAATACGAACAAGAAACGCGCTAAATCTTCAATCAACACACGTTAGAATTGACGACAATCAGACTTTTGACACGCAAGACTGCACTTATTCTTTCACGCTGTCCGTTATATGGAAGTTTTGATTGTCGTTGGGGACATATTACGGTGTCCGTGTCCGCTATTGAGATTGTCCGCTATTCGGAATAATTTTATCGCAAGGGCTAATGTAGTTTTGCAGGGAATTTTAAAATGTCCCTTATTGAGAGGAGTTCGCTATTGGGAACTGTCCGTTAAGGGTAGTTTTACTGCACTAGCGAAAGGTTTGTTCAAATGTTTGTAAAGCTCAAGGGACTTAACTGCGGGGTCATCAGTCCCTAAACTTACAAACTACTTATTAACTACCTTATACTAAAGACAGCACAAACATCCATGCCCGAGGGAGGATTCGAATCCCCGACGGGGCGAAGGGTTTTTTCAGCCTTGAAAAGGCTTTTGGGCAGATTCTGTGGAGTGATGAGAAGAGTCTGTAATTACGTGGATAACAACTGCTGTATGTGTTTAAGTGTGAAAGGTGCTCTTCAAATCCCAAAATATGTGGCTTACGGAAAAAATGAATTTCTGAATTACTGCAGACGTCTTAATTTAAAGTTAACTAGAGGGACTGAAACCTATGGGGCGGTCGTGTGGTGGAAGAAGGTAGAACAGCAGGTTGCTGCTAAGGAGCTTGGTAAGGTGCAGAGATTAGCCTGCTTAGCCATAACAGGCGGAATTAGTCGCACACCAACTGCTGGGATGGAAACCATGTTGGATATGCCCCCATTACACCTTTGGGTCAAGATGGAGGCAGCGGCTGGTGCATACAGACTCAAAACTGGCAAAACTGGAACTCTTTGGGATATCCAGAATCACACACTAAAATAGTGAGTGAGGTAAATATAGGAAAGGTTGGGGAAATGCCAGCCGACTATATTATAACCCCATACTGCTTCAACAAGCCTTTCAATATAACAATTGGAAGTAGGGAGCAGTGGGAGAAAATAGTTCGACACCATACGGGGATATTGTCTGGTTCACTGACGGGTCAATATCAGACCAAGGCGTAGGGGCCGGGGTATATGGGGTGCAGCCAAGACTGGAGGGCGTCATCTTTCTAGAGAAACTGGCCTCAGTATTCCATGCTGAAATCACTGCCATCAGGGCGTGTGTGGAGGAGAATTTGCGAAGGTGCTACAAAGATCGTAGCATCTATAGCTATTCAGACACCCAGGCAGCCCTGAGATCACTGGCAACTCCTGCAACAAGGTCTAAAATTGTTGCAGAATGTCACAGGGTTCTTGTGGAGGTAGGGGAAAGCAATAGAGTAAACCTATTGTGGGTCCCTGGGCACTCGGAGATCAGTGGCAACGAACATGCCGACAGATTAGCCAGGATGGGGGCAGAGACTCCATTTATTGGACCGGAACATGTCCTGACAATCACCAAGGCAATGATCAAATTGGAGCTACGTAACTTGCTCAGAAGACAGCACATAGAATATTGGACCAAAGTCTATCAACAAAAACATGGCAAGGTAATGATGCCAAAGCCATGTTTTAAAAGAAGCTCTGCAATCCTGGGCCTGAACAGGAGAGAGATTAGACTCATGGTTGGATTGCTGACAGGCCATGGGAATTTCAAAAAACACCTACATACAATGGGAATAACAGAAGATGACCCTAAATGTAGGATCTGTGATGATGGTGATGAAACTGCATCACATCTAATCTTCGAATGCATTTCATTGGAGAGTAAAAGGCACGGAACATTTGGGACAACCAGACCCGAAAATATTTTGTCTAATAAAGAACTGGTAAAGGGACTCCTTGCACTGTTCAAGGGCATTGGTTCGCTTTACTAGATATACATGGAGTGATACCGCAAAATAAACTTAGTTTACGCAGTGGCGGGTTGGACCAAGACTGTTTTGGCTTCCCTGATTGAGGACGTCCAGGGACCTAACAGCAGTGGAAATCTCATTATCAGCGGTGTGTGGATTCTCAAGACACGAAGAATTTTAGTTCAATGTGCACAGGGTCCTATACAATTTGTGTTCTTAAAATAGCCTTGAAACTTTCTTTACACAATATGTATTTAATCGACGCGTTAGTGTCAAGTATTCGTAAATTATTGGACTGTTTCTCTTACACATCGCATTACCTTACATTTTCCCTACTCAATACCAGAAATTTTGTCGTCATTTTGCATCAGACTACAGTCATTCAGTAACGGAACCCTCCTGTATACCCCATCATCAGGAAATAATCACAATTCTCTATACTTTCGGTTCGTCATATAAGTTATCTCAATATAAAATAGCAAGGTTCCCATCTTACTTGCCTGTGGAACTCCTGACGATACCTTGGTCTCTGATGAGTATGAAGCGCCGCGGTGGAGTAGCCGAGCGGTAAAGCTCCTCACTGAGGAGCGCGCGGTTGCTCGCCGTCGGAGGTTCGAGTCCTCCCTGGGGCATGGAGGTGTGTGTTGTCCTTAGGTTAGTTTACCTTTTAGTTTGTAAGCTATGGACTGATGACCAGGCAGTTTGGTTCGATAGATTTACAAACATTTGAACATTTGAGTATGGAGCAGGTTGTTACGTCGGCGGACGGGGCTTCGGTCCCGCGCGCTTATGACGATCATCGCAGTTACCACAGCTTAGTGGTTGGAGGCATGCCTCTATACTCATTTGCTCGAATTCTTGATGTAAGGAGTGGACTAGTGAGTGCCCTTGCGGCTTTCCGGTGTCCCCCTCGTCCTGCCACGGCATCACTACCGAACGGTGCGTCGTGGACGAGACATCAGTCTCGCACGCAAATGGCGCCGCTACTAGCTGCATTGGTGTAGAAGAGGCAGCGAACACCACAGAGGCGGTTGAGACAAGCCAAACCATGGGGTAAACAAGAAAATCTAAAGAAAGAAGAAAGAAAAATAATTAGGAAAATTTTGGGACTGAGAATGGATATAAACTACAGAAAAGATCCGAAATTGAAGAATATTCTTACGCAGAGACAGACGTGAGGAAAAGACGCGTCAAATTCAGTGGCCACATAATGAGGCTTCCCGAACACAGATTAACAAAAAGAACACTAAAGTACGTAGGTTCCCTTGCTAATGGAGGAGAATGGATCCAAAATGTTGAAAAAGACTTGGAATTAGCCAAAATCACGAAAGAAGAAAAAGACCCAAGGAACAGTTTTCGAATAAAAGTAGAAAAATGGGAAGTTACACCAGAGACAAAAGTCCGAAGAACCGGAACAAAATACAGCGAAGAAAGAAGAACTAAATTCTCGCAAACAATGAAAAACTGGTGGCGAATAAAAAGAACAAGAAAAACTGAAAATAAACCATTTTTACTTTGCGTTTCCTCTCTGGGAGCTTTGCGAATAATAATAATAAAATATTATGAACGATACGGCTACGACTCTACAATAGTGAAAAAAAAACACCCAACACGTAATATTCTTTGTGATCTTATTTTAACAAACTGCAAGATTTATTTGATATTTGATTTTAGCTTTGACAAACATACGCCTTTTGTACTTTTACCTCTTCAAATTATTATTTTAATCTCTCTCCCACATTTTCTTTATCTTTTTCCGTTAAAATTTTATCACTTGTGTTACTTTGGTAATTTGTTCTAATTTTCTTTTCTTTGCCTGTACTGGTTACGAATGACTATAGCCTGGAAGGAACATAGCGTGCCGGCCGCGGTGGCTGAGGGGACTGAGGCGCTCTAGTCACGGTCTGCACGGCCACTAGGGTCGGGAGCTCGAATCCCCCCTCGAGCTTGGATATTTGTGCCGACCTTAGTATTAAGCAGTTTGTAAGTTTAGGAACTGATGACCCCGCAGTTAAGTCCCATAAGACTTACAAACATTTGAACATTTGAACATAGCGTACATTTGGCGTTTGGAAATAAGTCACCTGCCATCCCTCGCCCAAAACCTTGCCCGAAACTCTCTTTTGCATACCGCACGCCATATTGCCTCGTGTATTTTATGATTTTCTTATTATAACTCAAGCATTGGCATTTCAAAGCAATGGGGCCCTGAAAATGATCTAAAACACGCTGTTCTTAACACAAGAATTATAATCTAATGTCTAAAAATGCCAAGTTAGCAGTTAACACCTGCCATCGATGGTGCGAGGCAGCGGCAGAGTGGCAGACCGGATGGAGGCGCTATGCTCCGATTCGCGAGGCCGTTACCCGTCGGGGGTTCGAATCCTCCCTCGGGCATGGTTGTTTGTCTTGTCTTTGCTCTAAGGTAGTTTATAAGCATTTTGTAAGATTATGGACTGATGACCCCGCAGCTAAGTCCCATAAGCTTAACAGACATTTGAACATTTGATGGTACGATAATTACGGATTACTCTCGCAGCTCTTCGGCATAGCGTAATGGGCGGCGCATTAGTTTGTACGAACAGTTCGGACGACGTTGCAGTGTGGTAGCTCAAACGTGCTCAGTGAGAGGCTTGACGCCCTCTGTAACGAAAAAACAGTCAATGACGAAACGATCAAAATAAAACAAAAACTAATATCCACAAAGGACCGATCTAACCAAAGAACCAATGAAAAGAGAAAAAGAAAGAGTGTTCAACGCTATCTGTAATAAAAAAAAATCGCGCTAACGTATTTTACGGTCCACTTTAGATTTGTAGTTTTATAAGTTTTGCAAACATGTTGGATAAAAATAATAATCTAAATAGTAAAAAATTATGGTGATAAGATTACGACACTACTATTGTGATCATATCTATGCACCCAACACGTAATATTCTTTCTGGCGGTATTTTAACAAACAGCCAAAATTATATGATGGTAGAGTTTATTTTCGACAAACATACTCTTTTTTGAGCTTTTACCTCTTTGAACTATCATTTTAACATCTCTCCCACATTTTCATTATATTTTTTCCGTTAAAATGTTATCACCTGTCTTGCCTTGGTAGTTCAAAGTTTATTTCCTTTGCACGTGCTGGTTACGAATGACTGTAGGGTGGAACGAACGTAGCGTACATTTGGCGTTTGTAAATCAGTCACGTGACATGCCTCGTCCCAAAATCTCTTTTGCGTACGCCATCTTGCTTTCTCTACTTGATGTTTTTGTGATTATAACTCAAACGTTGTCATTTCAAAGTAATGGCGCACTGAAAATTATCAAAAACACGCCGCTCTTTGGACAATGAATGTTGGTTAGTTAGTTAACACCTGCCAATGACTGTTCGAGAATCACAGATTACTGTCGCAGCTGTTCACCATAGCATAATAGGCGAGGAATCAGTTTGTGTTCAAATGTTCAAATGTTTGTTGAGCTTATGGGACTTAACTACTGGGTCATCAGTCCCTAAACTTACAAACTACTTATCAACTACCTTATACTAAGGACGGCACAAATATCCATGCCCGAGGGGGGATTCGAACCCCCGACCGTAGTGGCCGTGCAGACCGTGACTGGAGCACCTCAGTCTCCTCGGCCACCGCGGCCGGCCTCAGTTTGTGATGTACGAACATGTTACACGGTGGTTCGGAACTTGCAAGGGCGCAACCACCACTGTCAATTGTTTTGTCCCACTTTATTTTTCCTCTCGCTTCCTAAAAGGTTTTCGCACACTCTTGGTAACTGAACTGAACTGTATTCTGCAAGATTCTGAGTTGTTCAAAGGTAACAGCACTTGCTATGAAAAGCGCATTTGTACTGTTTCGAAAACATGCCATGCAATACATAGAAACGAAATGTAAACGTAGACTTCTTTTACACATGTACATAAACTGGGGAGATACTGTTAGAATGAATGTTGTAAATGACGCATTGATGGTATTAACATTGTATATATATTGAGTACTAGAGTTATGTGGAATTCAGGATTACCAAACTTCTTCCGTTTGTGATTTTAGCTGTAAAAGAAAACGTAATCACAGTTTGAAATAGAATATTTGCTCTTTAGTTTAGCGCAGAAGTGTGTAACATGAACGAAGTCATATCTGAACTACAGCGTTGGTACATTTTAGTAGATGCATTGATTCTAATTAATGACTTTCAATATATTCCACAAATAGTGAATAATGACTTAGGAAAAAATAAACAAGGTAATTTGTAGCAATGTATACACTTCCCTTCTGCTTGATTAAGGAACTACACTTTCCACAGAAATCTGGGACTTTCCTGTATCAGCACTTTTTTGCAGAATGTTCATTATTACAGTATCCTCCCAGTTTACGTGCATATGCTCCATAATAGCGTTGTTCAATTCGTTGCTACGTATTTAACGGCATTTTCACGAAATAGAACAAATACGCATTTTAGAGCGAGCATTCTTACATATGCACAACTCTAAACAAGAACATAGCTCCATTTAATTAATAAGAGTGTCTGAAACCCTTTTAGGGAAAAAAAATAGGCAGTAGCGTGTTCCGAACCACCGACCTTTAGCATCACAGTTCAACAAATTGCCCAGTACGCTACGACTAACACTCGGAAGTTACGTTCTATGATCTCGTACTATTGATGGCCGTTGTTAACTGATGCTAATACGACATTTTAGACACTAGATTATTATTTATCGTACGAAGAACGACGTGTTTTTGTTAATTCTTCAGTACGCCATTGCTTTGAAATGACGAAGTTACAATAATAAAATCATCAAATACGCAACGCAAGATGACGTATGCCAGAGAGAGTTCTGGGCGAGGAACGTCATGTGACATCTCCGAACGGCTGGTTTTGGTTAATTCAATGAAGGGTGTCAAATCTCCGTTATTTTTGCAAATATCTCTCAATCGATACGATATATGAAAAAAAAGGAACTAAATTGTAGAGAACTTCCTCCTCAAAAAATTCGGTTATACAATTTTCGCGTCAGATGAATAGTTTATTTGCAATTAAAATTACGTTACAAACGGCTCTTTTTGGTATTACTAACGTATTTCTTGTCCGAAATATTTGAAAAAGCCAGGTTCTGGTCCCTGGTAGCCAACAATTATGTCTGTAAAATTTGGTGCCGATCGGTTGAACGATTCGACCTAAAAAGTGCGAACACCTTACAGACAGACAGACATCGTCAAATCACCGTTGTTTTTGCAAATATCTCTGCAACGATGCAAGATATGAATAAAACGTAATAGAGCGAAGTTGTAGAGAATTTTCCCCTCTACCAATTAGGTAATTCAATTTTCGTGTCAGATGAACGGTTCGTTTGCAATTACAATTATAATACAAATGACTTTTTTGGTATTACTACCGTATTTTCTGTCCTAAAAATTTAAAAAAAGGAAGTTTCTGGTCTCTTGCGACCTAAAAACATGTCTGTAAAATTTGGTGCTGATCGGTTGAACGTTTCGTCTTAAAAACAGGGAACACGTTACGGACAGACAGACATACATCCCAAAATCGCCGTTATTTTTGCAAATATCTCTGAAACAATACAAGATATGAAAAAACATAAGAGAGCAAAGTTGTAGAGAATTTTCTCCTCTACAAATTGGGTTAATTTATTTTAGTGTTAGATGAATGGTTAAGCCGTTATTTTCATTTAAATTTCGAGCTGTCAAAAGACGATCGCAAAGACCCACTTTTAGTGTTACTACCGTAACCTAACGTGGGCCAAAATATGTAAATAAATAAATATAAAACAATAAAAAACCGTCACTGGCTCTTCTTTT
Source organism: Locusta migratoria (assembly GCA_026315105.1). Classification (NCBI taxonomy): domain Eukaryota; kingdom Metazoa; phylum Arthropoda; class Insecta; order Orthoptera; family Acrididae; genus Locusta; species Locusta migratoria. The sequence goes on from CM048755.1 coordinate 514,129,299, forward strand.
TTTTAATTTTGAATCCTACAAGGTTTTCGCACTCTTGTTAATTCAACACAACTAGATTCTGCAAGATTCCGAGCTTCCTATTCTGTGAATATACGATGTAATACATACCAACGAATTGCAAAGACAGACCTCTTTTTCACATGTACAAAAATCTGAGGAGATACTGTTATAAAGACTGTTGTAAATGACGTAATGATAGTAGTAACTTTGTATATAGATTAAGTACTAGAATTATGTGGAATTCAGTGTTATCACACTTATTTTGTATGTTATTTTAGCTGTAAAATAAAACGTAGTCATGGTCTGAAACAGAATATTTGCTCTTTATTTTTGCGCTGAACAAAGTAATGTGAACAAAGTCATATCTGAAATACAGAAAAGGTAATACAATCTATTGTGTCTCGTTGCCGCCGGTTATCCTAGGTGTCGATGGCCCAGTAGAGAGAAACCGACACAGGGAAATAGGATGCACGTGCGTGCGGGTACATAGTCTGAGGTGACCAACCAGTGGGACAGCAGAATCTAGAAACACTAAACTAGATTAGTACAAGATATATATTTCGTAGAGTTAGTACAATATTTAACTTTGTTAACTGAAGACTAGTGGAATGCAGATACATAGTTTAGATACTAGGTAGAGGCCTGCCTACTGATGAGAGACCGTTCTAGGGCTTATGCTATAGCCAAGTGACCGATACAGTTCAGTGGTGGCCACGAGCGGGGTTTCAGCAGTGGGCGCTCGTGGCTGATGTCGTAAGAGCTCCACGCCGTGCTTGCATGGCGGCGCGCGGCGAAAGTACGTGGCGCACACTTCAGACTTGTGCGACACCACACAATCTACGTTATAAGCGCCCATAGCAACCATACAAAAGACAAACATTTTAGTAGACGTATTGTTGCTAATTAATAACTTTCAACATATTCCATGAGTAGTGATTAACTGCATAGAAAAAAAGGAGCAAGGTAACTTTTTGCCATGTATAAGCTTCCCTTCCGTTTCATTGAGGAACGACAGTTGTCACAGAAACTTAGGACTCCATTTATGTATGACACTACCAGTATCAGCACGTTGTTTAGAATATTCATTATTACAGTATCCTCCCAGTTTATGTGCATATGCTTCAGAAGACCATTTGTTGTTACGTACTTCACGGCATGTTCACGAAATAGAAACAATAGAAACAACGCACATTTTAGATGGAGCACTCTTAGGTATGCACAACTCTAAATATCGCAGAACATAGCTCTATTTGATTAATAAGGGTACCCGAAACCCGTTTAGGAGCCAAGGTGAAAAAAAAACTGTATCGGCGGGTTTCCAATTACCGACCATTTGCACTACAACCTAACGCGCTGCACTACATTACAGTGGACTGTTACTAAACTGTTTCTTAAATCTCGTACTATCAGTAGTTCACTGATAACATGGCATTTTACACACTAGATTATAATTTGTCGTACTGAGAACAACGTGTTTTTGTTAATTCTTCAGCGCGCCTTTGCTTTGAAATTACAACGTTTAAGATATAATAAGAGAGCAAAGTTGTAGGGAATTTTCTACTCTACAAATTCGGTTAAGAAATTTTGGTGTCAGGTGAACGATTAAGCCCTTATTTTCATTTAAATATCTAGCTGTCAAAATGCGATCGCAAAGGCCCACTTTTGGTGTTACTACCGTAACCTAAAGAGGCCCAAAATAATATAGCATTATTAGTTGGTAACCACTCGTGAAACTGAAGTGTGCATTTGAGATCAAATTATGCCATCTGAAATAATCAGTTAACACCGAACATACAACCTTTTCAATACCTTAGTAAAAACTGATAGCATATAAATAGGTCTAAAGTTGTCCATATTATCAGTTTCTCCCTTAATATAAAGACGTTTCACTACTGTGTATTTCAGTCCGATGCACGAGGCCGTTCCCCGCCGGGGGTTCGAATCCTCCCTCTGGCATGGATGTTTGTGCCGTCTTTAGTATAAGTTTGTTTATAAGTAGTTTGCAAGATTAGGAACTGATGACCCCGCAGTTAAGTCCCATAAGCTTAACAAACATTTGAACATTTTTTAAGAAACAGGCAGGTAACTTGTACCCTAGTAATGGAAGCCTTTAAATTTAAGAAGTACTCTGAAATACCATCAAAATAAGAGTCAACATCTCCAATGAGTTCAGTGATTTTATTTATAATACCTTGCTTATTTTAGTGAAATATGATAACTCCTCTATTATTTGGATACATGACATTTGCCGAACGTGGTTCCTTTGTTACATGGACTTCATTTAACCAGGAAAACCTATCAGCTGACATCAGTCTGAAAAAGGTGCAGCCTACTATTACAGGAATTTTCCCATGAGTGATCCCCTCAGCCTCCACTATACTGTCACCTTTGCAAGCCTCCCTTTGCCATACCAATTTTGGGAAGATGTACTTCATCAGTAAAGGACACCGCGTATAAAACGCTTGTACGCCCACGTCTTGAGTATTGCTCATGTGTTTGGGACCCGCAGTATATCAGTTTAAAGGAAGAGATAGAAGCAGTTTAAAGGCGAGCAGCTACGTTGTTACTGGAAGGTTCGACCAATGCGCGAGTGTCACGAAAATGCTCCGGGAACTCAAATGGGGATCGCTGGAGGAAATTTTCGAGAAATTCTGTTGAGGAAATTTAGAGGACCGTAATTTGAAGCCGGCCGCGGTGGACGAGGGGACTGAGGCGCTCCAGTCACGGTCTGCACGGCCACTACGGTCGGGGGTTCGAATCCCCCCTCGGGCATGGATATTTGTGCCGTCCTTAGTATAAGGTAGTAGATAAGTAGTTTCTAAGTTTAGGGACTGATGACCCCGTAGTTAAGTCCCATAAGTTTAACAAACATTTGCACATTTCGTAATTTGAAATTGAGTATAGAAGGATCTTTCTGCCGCCTACTTACATTTAGCGTAATGATGACAAAGACAAGATAAGAGAATTAGGACTCGTACGGAGGCATATAGACATTCTTTTTCCCTCGTTCTATTTGAGAGTGTAATAGGAAAGGAAATGCCTAGTAGTGGTAAGTGTACCCTCCGCAATATCAAAAATGTTTGTACAACTTATGGGACTTAACTACGGGGTCATCAGTCCCTAAGCTTACAAACTACTTATTTACTAGCTAAGACTAAAGACGGCACAAATATCCATGCCCGAGGGGGGATTCGAACCCCCGACGTAGTGGCCGTGCTGACCGTGACTGAAGCGCCTCAGTCACCTCGGCCACCGCGGCCGGCGTACCCTCCGCCACGCACTTTACGGTGGATTGCGGATTATGTAGATGTAGAGGTATAGGCCGTGCTTAATGAACCTCTACCTGCGGATACACTCCACTGGTACCACTGAAATATAAGCCAAAACTTCTGCCAACAACGCCTCCCGCAGCCGCATGTTAATACGCCTGACTGCTGTATTAAGATGAGGCCCACCATGACGCTGAAACAGTTCCACGATATGCATATTTGTGCCACAAGTTTCAGTAACTACCATTCCCAGATCACCACCTATGTCATACTCCCCATCGCCAACAAGACACTGTTCCCAGCACCACCCACTACCAATACTTGACCCTCTTTCGAAAAATTCCAGTTTCACTCATTTATGTTAGCAGCCACCTAATCCGAACCTGCGCTTGGTTTTACAATGTTGGTGACCTTGACCTCACTCGGCAACAATATCTTTAAATGCACCTCTCCTATGCGAGAAACCTAACAGCAGTCGCCTTCTTTCAATTAGCGTTTTCTGTCGTTTTAAGATTCCTAACAGCTGAGTTATGCTTCTTGTTACCTACACCTTAAGGTACAAGAGGTTCCTCTCCACTCTTCTCAGACAGTTGGTCAAACTTATTGTTCACGCTCAATGCGAAACTGTTTGAGAACCTCCTCCTCCTAACTGCCTTTTTTCCAACTGCCATATCTTATTCCCCATGCCTCCTCCTCAACCTACATAATTCCTCCTTTGCGTTCTGCAATTGCACCTGATGGGCATAAATCCTACGCTCCTATTCCTCTTCTAACTTTTTTCCTCCAGCAAATGTTCAAATGTTTTTTAAGCTTAAGGGACTAAACGACGGGGTCATCAGTCCCTAAACTTACAAACTACTTATGAACTAGCTACAACTAAAGACGGTACAAATATCCAGGCCCGAGGGGGGATTCGAGCCCCCGACCGTAGTGGCCGTGCAGACCGTGACTGAAGCGCCTCAGTCCCCGCGGCCACCGCGGTTATCTTCATTTCTCTCTCTACTAACAAAGTGACGATTACTATCAACAGTATTAATCTGCAGCAACTAAAACTAGAACAGAAACTTCACGCTATCTATTGTTTAAAACAAAGAAACTCAAGCGCTCCCTGATGCACCATCAAAACTGAACAAGTGAAAGCACAAATGTTAGTGAACACAGTAAGCAAAAGTTATCGTACTGCTATAACATCAAGAACAGCAAGAAACAACGGTTAAAATAATTAATTTCAATCACTAACTGCCGTCCACTAACACACTTTCAACAGTAGCAAATTTAATAAACAACTACAAGGCACGAAGAACTTATCGGACCTCAGCTTTCGTTGACCGCTACAACTCGAACTGCTCATTGCTGAATGTAAGGCCGCGGTGCAGTAGCTGAGCGTTCTAAGGCGCCTTGCTGCGGAGCTAGCGGTTGCTCACCGACGGAGGTTTTGGTCTTCTCTCGGGCACGGATGTGTGTGTTTCTCCTTAGTTTAAGTAATTTATAAGCCTATAGACTGATAACCAGAGTACTTAAGTCACATAGATTTACAAACATTTGAACTTTTTTGCTACCACGGGACTAAGCATCAGTGCACGGAGCGCACAGACATCAATAACACACTACTCGAATCAAGAACGACACAACAAACGCTGAGGTGAAAAGAAATCCACCCTCGACTTCGATGTCGGTAGAAAAGAAATCCTTCTAGCGTACAATGAACAAAAAAAAAAAAAAAAAAAAAAAAAAAAAAAAAAAAAAAAAAAAAATCAAATGTTTGTAGAGCTTATGGGTTTTAACTACGGGGTCATCAGTCCCTAAACTTACAAACTACTTATGAACTAGCTACAACTACGTACGGCACAAATATCCATGCCCGAGGGAGGACTCGAACCCCCGACCGTAGTGGTCGTGCAGACCGTGACTGAAGCGCCTCAGTCCCCTCGGCCACCACCGCCGGCACAATGAACACACCCCCTCCATTTGTCATGATGTATCTTACCGATATATATTACATCATTACATCTTCGCCAATTATTTCAGAGCTTCCTGTGTCGCTATCCAGCCACTTCTGAAGTTCTTAGTCCCGAGGATTACCATGCCGTAACAAATTCCCTACTGTGCAGTACATTCGGTACTTCCGTTTCTAATACTTCTAAAATTTACTGCTAATATTTGGTCAGTCGAAGTGTCTTTCATTTGAACTCGGCCTGATTTCAGTGTTTGCGCGTCTACTGATGAGTGTTCATCTCAACAGCAATTTGGCCTAGCCAGAAAAACACATACGATTCACTCCACTAGTACTTGGCTACCGGAATAACTGCTTCCTTTGTGTAGTGCTCCCATGAACTACCAAGAAGAGCAGTTCAATTCACAACCCTATAACGGAGGTCCTGTGTCTTCATTCATTAGCGTCTCAGGGTCGACGAAGCCTGTGGTTGAAAGACACCACTCGGCTTGAAACCAAACGGCCAAGATTAACTCATGGAACAAAGCTGTTAAGTGAATGCGCTCTTCTTGCCCCACGTACATGACGCTAGCAGTGTTCAATAGATCCCCCAGCCACCCGCAGGATCTGAGGATGTCCCAAGAACCAAAGCTACATGAGCGACATGAGCTACAGCTCGCAGGCGACTGTGGCGTATACGCTCGATAGCTTCAGGCAAGGTCGCCTCAACATCTCGGACTGCTCTCCGCGGCCACGGCGGATAAACCGCGTCCGGTACACGCGAGGGTGCCGCGGCAGCAGAGACCGTGGGCGAAACACGTGACGCGTGAGGTGTCCCATGCCACACACTCCGTCGCAGCCACACCCCGAGGCAGCAGCTTAGACACAACTGACCGTTGCCAAAAGCACGTTCTGATGTTCGCGAAATGTAGCCAACCCCTCCTTCGTCTGCACACAACATGCACACACTCTAACCGTCCTAACGTCACTACTATAATAACTGAACAGCGAGAGAAGTAGCTGAGTATTCAGTTCGCTGTTACTCTTGTGCTACAAAAATTGTGGATGACAGCTGAATGAGTTGTGATCAACGGACCTCCACTGTACAATTCTAAAGTCTTACGACTTGGCATTTTTACGTGTTAAATTAAAAAAAAAAAAAAGAAAAAAAAAAACGATAGCATTATTCTAAAAATAGCAGCGTGTTTTAGAGCTAAGCAAAGTAGAAAACAAAAATAAGCAAAGATTTTTATAATTACACTATGAAACGAATATGAGAACTGAGTATGTCGGCCTACTACAAAAGGGTTCTCACTGCAGGCGGCTTCCTACGCTTGATTGACTGAGACAGAGTAAGACGGGTTTAGTGACAAATTGAACGCAACTTAAAATACTCGCGATGAAAGAGTTATGTCCACTGCAGAGTGCTATGCAAAGTACAATTCAAAGAAAACTTGTGTGGAATTATTTTCAAAAGGCTTTTATAGTAACCTTATTTTGGCAATACATCCAACGAAGTCCTCTATATAGTACGTCGTGGCAAAACGGTGACAAATGGGCTCTGTATGTAATAAAAGCTGCCACGTTCTAAAAAGATATTAAACACAAGGACATATTTCTCGTGAGAATGAAAATCTGGGACAATGTCTGACGAAATGTCAGGTACGTTTATCTGTGCAAGAGGGAATTCAGGAGACAAATATGATGAAACGTTATCAAAATGGTCTTGCATTTATGTCTTTACTAATTTACTGTCTTGTATGAGTTAAATCAGAGGAACTTTCGCAGCCGGCCGCGGTGGCCGAGGGGACTAAGGCGCTCCAGTCACGGTCCGCACGGCCACTACGGTCGGGGGTCCGAATCCCCCCTCGGGCATGGATATTTGTGCCGTCCTAGTTAGTAAGTAGTTCATAAGTAGTTTGTAAGTTTAGGGACTGATAGCCCTGTAGTTAAGTCCCATAGACTTTCCAAACATTTGAACTTTCGCATGTGTATGTTTGCATGTAGTTCTGGAATTAAGTCCAGTCAGAAAATGTGGTCCTTAGCTCATCATTTGTTCAAATGGGACCTGGATCATCCTGACTTAAAGAAAATTCGCTATTATAACTAAACTACCAACACTAACCCGTATTTCCAAAAAAGAAAAAAAAAAAAAAAAAACATTTATTTCACACCTGTATCAGACTACAGGTCATGAACGAGTTCATGGATAACTTCGGCAAGGACGCGTTGACAAAGTTGCCATGAGGACGTGGGAAGTTGGGTGAGGAGAGTACCATCTGCAGAGGCAGTACAATTTTGTGTTTCCCTGGATTGTTCAAATCAAATGTTTGTTAAGCTTATGGGACTTAACTACGGGGTCATCAGTCCCTAAACTTACAAACTACTTATCAACTACTTTCGAACTAGGACGGCGCAAATATCCATGCCCGAGGGGGGATTCGAACCCCCGACCGTAGTGGCCGTGCTGACCGTGACTGGAGCGCCTCAGTCACCTCGGCCACCGCGGCCGGCTTACCTGGATTGCCTGATCTCTCTCCAGTGATATTTACTTAAGAGTCACGGACAGCTATACTGAATCAATACACACTGGAAGAGTTACAGCAGATAATTGGAAAAGCTTTCTCCGCTGTCCCACAGACCGATCCGCATTGCACAGAACTGCATCGACTTCACTGGTGGCCATTGTAAAGAAATAAAAAATGTTATTGAAATCACCGTATCGTGCTTTAACATTTTTTTTGTATGTAGTGCTTATTTCTTGTTACTCCTGATTCTACCTTGGTAAGCTAAACATATAGATAGCCGACTTTGTCTCATGACCGTGATTGAAATGTACGTAAATTCCTGACCATGGATTCGTTATATTCTATTATCTCGTTTCACATTTCATAACTGACTTCGTGTATTTTTATAAATGTTTTAGCATACTTGTGATCTCATAAAGGCTACTTTAATACATGGTGTAGTTAAAATAATAATAATCAAATCGGCAGTGGAGGACCCTGTAGATCATGCGTAGATCTCATAATTCTCCTCCATAGGTGAACTTGTGTACATTGTATCCAGTTGTCATGAATTCCTAGCTGACAAAGGTCTTCTTGTGGTTAATCCTCCCACCGCGTTCTGCGCTAGTTAAAATAAACAGAAATACAAATAACTATTGCGTATTTCGAGAGTTTCTAAATAGCTAAACATCCTCAGTAAACATGGGACCAAAACTGCATAACTTAAGAGTTATGAGCAAATGTTAATGTCAGTAGTTTAAACACGTCCTTGCAACTATACGCTCTCTGCTTTCCATATTACGAGAGTTGGTAGTGTCGACCAAAACAAGGAAAAAATCCAATGAAGTTGGAAATTTACTTTAAGCATTATGTGTATATTTTTAAATAAATTATATACAGTAAGGTTATCTTCTCTTTATTTCTGTTAAACCCATTACACCCAAGTTTTTGAAGTTGTTAGTTTTGTTGCATATGGTTTTTGCTTTACCCTTTGTCATTCTCAAAGTAAAATTCTGAGACTTAGTACTTCTGCTATTTTTCTAGTAAACTTTAAATGGATCAGACATTTTCTTTTGATGTTGACCAATGTCATATTGCTTGGTGGCATGTCTGACATTCGTATAATTTTTGTTGTCGGCTCTGCACACACAAAACTCATCACACAGTTCTTAGTTTAATTTCATTAGAATCTGAAAAAATACAATACAGAAAACATCAAAGCATTCTGGTATGTAAAGCGACTTTTCTACTAGTGTTTATTGACTCCGGTTTCCAATGTTCAAATTTTTGTAAAGCTTATGGGACTTAACTGCGGGTTCATCAGTCCCTAAATTTACAAACTACTTACGAACTAACTTATACTAAAGACAACACAAACTTCCGAGGGAGGATTCGGAACTCCGACGCCGGAGGCCGCGCGATTCGCAACGTGGCGCTCCAGACCGCTCGACTACTCCCGCGCGGCGACTCCGTTGTCCAAGGTTGTACAACCTCTCGAAGCAGAGATAAATTATGTTATCGATGTGTTGCACAGTACTGCGAACAGATCGCATATAGCGCTACAAACAGTCTGAGGGGTTAATGGCACAATATTTTTGATCTGATTGACAAATGTTATATTATTTTTATTTGTTTTATTCATTCAGTATGACAGCAGCGTCAGTCTACGCCATGTTAAATACCATGTTAAATAAGACTATGTCACTACAGAGTGAATAGTAACACTACATGAATTTAACTGAACTGGATTTCTACTAAATTCAGTTCCTGCAGTTTTAATGAACTTTTTAAACCAACTGGAAGACGTGCGTCCCTTTCGTTATTGCGTAACCAGAGAAGAAGTATTGACATGAAAACACCATAAGAAAAAATATCTAATTAAACTTATAGAAACGACGCACCATGGAGTTATGTAAATTGATATTGATAAAGGTGTCGACCTAAAATGCACAATTGTACACTTTGGCAAGCGATAACTGAAATGCAGCGCAATTTGCCGCCGCATATAGCGAGGATAGCGAACAGGATATGTCGATATCAGGACATAAAAGATCGACAGTTTCATTCTGCGCACTCAGAAGGAGAGCATTACACATGTTAATCACGGATTCTGACCAATCTTAGCTATGGTAGAGTGGGAATAGTCCTCAGTACCGGACCAGCGGCATTTGATGGAAAGGCTGGTAAATGCTGTGAAAATCTGTTGAAATGTGATCCTTGTTACCTAAAACGATGCCATTACGTTCTGACTAAACCGGTGTAGCGCAGAGGCAATAGTTTACAGCTACCACGATACTGCTCCAAATCTTTTTCTTTTCAGTTTCTTCATACATCATATCTTTAAACTTTCGTCAAATGTATTTCCTTTGTAATTTTAGCTAAAATTCCAAATACTTCTATAATGTTCGTTTTATGCTTTTCTTACCTTTTGTTATCCACCTTCAAGAACCACTATGGGGAGTGCTGCACCTGGTTCTTTCCAAACTTATTATACTCAATCAGGTTCCAAGCATGAACCAAGTAATAAAACACTGTACATTATTGATTCGTGGGAAGGGAGGACTGATGATACATTTTGATCAAACCTCTCGAGATGTAAGGAATGCACGCACAGACAATGTAAATATCATTCCAACAAAATTATTTTACTTTGACAGCCTTGGGATGTTTATTGGTACAGGAGGTTAAATTTTTCGTGAAATGAATTGAAATAGTTGTAGAGTAACGCCGGTTGTGGACCACTGAGATACACCAGTCTTTTGTTTGTCATCGATGCAGGTACCGTTACCACGCTTGGCCAGTTGCGACCTCTGAAGAACCGTTACTTCTCCCCCCCCCCCCGCCGCCCTCGCTTTCGCCCCCGCTGCCGCCCCTACCACCCCTCAACCCCCTGCAGACGCCCAACAAACCAACCTCCGCCTCCAATTAATTTAATTTAATTTGCATATCAATGTCATTGTAAAAACCTAATTTTTTTATTAGTAACAAGGCAACTTCCTCCTCAAGTAAGCACTTGCATGAGCACACACCCCGCCCCTGCCCCCGCTACCGGCCCCACCACCAACCCACCGACAGCCCAAAAGATTTCCACACCCGTGCGATCCCTTCTGGGACTCGAACCCTTACTCTATTTTTTTTTACGAAAGTTAGGACTCTTGTGTGAGTGCCGCCCCCACCTCTGCCGCCCAGGCCATCCACCACCACTCCCTATTATTTTATTCATTAACAATTAGAACATTATATATGAAATTTGCATATCAATTTAACAGTAACTTAAGGGCAGCCTCCACCACTATTCCCTGCCCTCACCCCCAACGCTGGCCCACACCGACAGTCCTAAAGATTGCCCTCCCCCTGCGCAACCCATTCCGGGACTCAAACCCGCGCCCCTAACCTAAAAATTCCAAAAGTTACTACTTATCAGTGTACAGTTTGTATTACACCAACAAAGGATCTAATTATTGCGTACTTCAAACAGTACAATTACCGGGCATAACACGAGAATTTCGTAAACAAATTGATCCTGCCAGCCGCTAAGCCGTCGACCACCGCACCCAATTATTAAGTGTGACATCCAATGTTTTACCTAGAGCAGTCCGTTTAATACATTGAACCTTTGCAGGTAAATAGTAAATTTCGGTGTAATGCTACAGATTGGTGTTGAAGAAACATTTAGGACTAATGTTTCGTCGGTTCGCCTGGGCAAAATAAATGCATAGACTCCAGATGTGTAACACACCTACCTTAATAATTTCTCTCGATAGACACCACGCAAAATAAAAACGCTTAACAGTAATGCAGTGCGATCACAAACACACAGATGCCGGCAGATAGGTGGAGAAAGCGCAGATAGCGGTATACATGTGATTGAAATACATAAGGTGCGCCCACGGAGCTGCAAGCCAACTGTTACCAACATCCCGCCACAGGGCACGTCTCTAATTGACCAGATATTCTCACATAACATCTTGTATTTATCATATGCAATGGTGTTATCTGTTTATTACAAAGACTAACCACTAACATATTTTAGTAAGGTAGAATCGTATTCTGCTACCATTGCAGGACCACTGCTTGCAAGTTGTGAGCACGCGTTAGAATGTAACAGTAACGATCACTACAAACTTGTATGTCAAACACTCTTTCGGTAGCACAACAACAACAACAGCACCAGAAGACATATTGTTCCGAAATGTAATACTCTTTCTCTTTAGCGACCATGCCCTGTTACAATGCACACGATTCTTTCAGAAATGTACCAAGTCTTTACGTTTCCTTAGTTCGATGTATCGCTGTCTCCCATCCAGTAAGCAACCATGTCCTGTTACAGTGCAAGTGATTATTTAGAACAGGTCAAATACCAAAATTCTAACTGTTATACAGTGACGAATAACAATAAAAAAATGCACGAAATAATTTACCAATTTCCGACCGTCTACACTGATTTTTTCCCTCGAAAGTATTGACCTGACAACATCCTTATTCGAAATGACACCCGTCAGTACAGCAACCACGGAACCAAGGTATTACTTTACCTGCCCAATGCAACACTGTGTTTCAGTTCTGTAGAGCAAGCTCGACCAGCCCTTTGACCACAAAAATTCCTACTCCAAGTTTCTTTACTGTGATATCTTTTTTTAATTGTTTATTTTTTTTAATTAGAAGCAGCTGTCTACCGCAAACAAAGATGCTAACCTACTCACCGCAGCACCTGATCATTAAAAGAACATGGTGTGTCTACACTTTGCCGGCCGCGGTGGCCGAGGAGACTAAGGCGCTCCAGTCACGGTCTGCACGGCCATTACGGTCGGGGGTTAGAATCCCCCCTCGGGCATGGATATTTGTGCCGTCCTAGTTCGTAAGTAGTTCATAAGTAGTTTGTACGTTTAGGGACTGATGACCCCGTAGTTAAGTCCCATAGACTTTACAAACATTTGAACATTTCTACACTTCTTTTTTGTTACTGTACAACTGTGTACGTGCAACATAATGTTCGCAAACACTTACATCACACCCGAACGCCCCCATACATCGATCATCACCTGCTTTCTAAGGAATGGATGGGAGTGACACACAGTACAAGATCGCACTTTGTAAATATTGGCTGTCCCCGTTCTCGATCCAGTCCGTAAGTGTATATTGCAATCTCCAGTCTGGTAATGCCAAATGAAGAGATAAAAGTATCCCGCAAACGCCTATTATAAAAAAGATAAGGTGATTCGACAAATAAATATATTCGTCAGCAATCGATTTCAACTGCCCTATACAACCTCCTTCCAAGCGAAAGTCATGGTTGGATACGAAATAGTCGCACATCTCCACTTTGTTAAAAATCCCTGCAAAATCTTGTGTGCTGTCCAAATCCAGAAGATAGAAGTCACCTGCATGAAGCTGTTGTAGTATAGCAGGGAGTTCCTCCTTAAAACATTCAACTGAACATCGGCTAATTCCACTTTATATGGTATTGCCACAGGATTTGCATACATCCTCGAGAGGGTTTCCAGTGCTTCCTTGTCGAGTTTCTCCAGTATTCCTCTAGTTACAGCACCGCGACCACCGTGCAGGAGAAAAGACATCTTCGCATTGTCTCCATGACGAACTGTTCGAATTTACTACACATGTATAACTTATATGATCAGCAATAATTTAGCATCGCATACCACTCGTAAATTAAACACCACTAACACACGATCAAACAGACAATACTGAGTAATGTACAAAGCATAGAGATTTAAGAACACAATCCTAAATCGACCTTTAGAGCTCTATCGCAACACAACATCATCCACAACTGGAAAATGATACTGCAGCGCATATTTTATACACTTTGTACTTAAATTCTATCCCAACTAGCCTACGACACTACATAACAACAACCATTTCCAACCTAACGACCGAAATACAACACAAACCTATAACAAGCAGCTCTTTTTAAATGTTTTATAAATTTAAGAGCCTTAACTACAGTGGTCATTACTCCCTACACTTACAAACTACTTACATTAAGGACAGCACACCCATGCACACGGCTATGCTGCCAGGACAGCTCTTTTCTACCAAAGTTCTAAACTAACTAGCAAGCGGCAACAATCTAGGTGTCTCTGCGTTGTGGGTGGATCCAAAAATCAAATGGTTATAAATCTATGGGACTAAATTGCTTGGTTATTAGTCCCTAGCTTACAAACTACCTAATCTAAGGTAAACTAAACTAAGGACAACACAAACACCAATGCCTGAGGGGGCAATCGAACCCCTGACGGCGGATGGCCATGCACACCGCAACACGCCGCTCCAGTAAGCGCGGCTAATCCGCTGCGGCTGGGTGGGTCCCTCGCAAACATCTAACCGATTGATCATGCATATTTTGCATTGCATGCCCCACCTGATGGTGTATCCGGAACGTGCGCTCACAACTCGTGACCAGTGGTCCTGCTATGTTAGCGGAATCAGTATCTACTGTACTAAAAATTGAGTACTTAGTCTTTTTAATTAACTAATACTGCCATTGCGTATGATAAATACGAGATGTTATGTGAAAATTAATACGTTGTCAATTAGAGACGCAACCTGAGGTGGGCGGTCATAAACGGTTGGCTTGCAGCTCTGTGAGCGTGTCTCATCTATTTTCGGTCGCCTTTTCTCCACCTGCCTGCTGGCATCTGTGTGTTTCTGATTGCACTACATTACTGTTAAGCGATTTTATTTTCTGTGGTGTCTATCGAGAGAAATAGTTAAGCTAAGTGTGTTACACGTTTAGAGTCTATGCATTTATTTTGCCCAGGCGAACCGACGGAACATTAGTTCTAAATGTTTGTACAACACCAATCTGTAACATTACACCGATATTTATTATTTACCTACAAAGGTTCGATGTAGTAAATGGACTGTTCTAGTTAAAACATTGGATGTCACACTTAATAATTGGGGGCGGTGGTCGACGGCTTAGCTGCTGGCAGGATCAATTTGTTTACGAAACTCTCATGTTGTTCCTGGTAATTGTACTATTCCAAGTACAAAATAATTAGATCCTTTGTTGGTTTAATACAAACTGTACGTCGATAAGTAGTAACTTTTGGATTTTTTAGTCCAGTGGCGCGGATTCGAGTCCCGGACCGGGTCACGTGGGGGGCGGCAACCTGTAGGACTGTCAGTGGGGGGCGGCTGGGGGTGATGGCGGGGGCTAGTGGTGGTGACTACCCTTAAGTTACTGTTAAATAGATATGCAAATTTCGTATGTTCTAATTGTTAATGCATACAATGAGAGGAAGCGGTTGTGGATGGCCTGGGGGATGGAAGTGGCGGGGGGGGGGGGGGGCACTCGCACAATTGTCCTAACTTAAGTAAAAAAGTTTCCTAGGAGGGTGTGGGTTCAAGTCCCAGAATGCGTCACGCAAGTATGGCAATCTTTAGGGCTGTCAGTGGGGTGGAGGTGTGGGCGGTAGTGGGAGCGGGGCGGGGTGTGTGCTCACACAATTTCTTACTTGTGGAGGCAGTTGCCTTGTTACTGATAAAAGAACGTAGCTTTTTAAAATTAAATTGATATGCAAATTTAATTTAATTAATTGGAGGCGGAGGTCATGCAACTGGGCGTCTGATGGGGACAGAGGGGTGATTGGGGTGGTGGCGAGGATGAAGGCGGAGGTGGTGTTATGGGAAAGTAACAGTACTTCTGTGGTCGGGCAATTGGCTGAGCGTGGTGACGGTTTTTTGCAGTTGGATTTACAGGATCGACAAAAAAAATCGCTAGTTTTGCATTGAAACTGGTCGACGAATGATGCATCTTGCTATATTTAAATCATCTGTTCTCCGGTAAGTTTCTGAAAATTACGTGTGTCTGCAATGCAATAGCCAACATTATGTGCAATGCTTTACGAATTGGTGTTTCGATTTCTTCTGTAACAAATTCCATTGGGAATATTTTCTATGAAAGCGAGTAGTACCACATAAGCCGTGGTGGAACGGCCAAGCGCTCTAAGGCGCATTGCTGCAATGCTCGAGGTTGCTCCCCATCCGTGATTTGATTCCCGCCTTGTGCATGGGTGTGTGTGTTGTCCTCAGTTTAGTTTAAGTAGTTTGTAAGCATAGGGACTGATAACCACTGCAGTTAATTGCCATAGATTTACAAACACTTGAATTTGAATAAAGAAAAGCTTGATTGACGACAACTTTTCACGTTATGGTCTATGAAAATACACACTTCTGGTTTCATGCAATTCTAATCTATAAAAATGAATGAGTACATGTATGTTCCCTATGGATTCCGAGACGGCTGGAGCAATTATGATGAAATTTTCAGGGAAACTTCAGATCAGCTAAATTGGTGATTGCAAGACATTCGGTAGCGATACATCAAAATATTTATTACTGTAAACGTAAAGGAATATGTCTAGCACTTGCAAACCTAGAGGAGAAAGAGCCAACCATTAATATGTCATTTGTACATTACTGCAGTGCCACTGCTTGGAGCACTAGCGTCGATTCCGTGACTATTTGTGTTAGACTTGAAAGTAGCCTCTTATTAAAATAAGCAAGATCTCACGCAGTTGAGATCTGCAACTGTAAGTTATAACGCTCACTGCTGCTCTAAATTACTTTACATGCCACAGTACACGCACAATGGGAATGTAACTAACTGCTCAATACTTAAGGAGCAGCCAATGCATTAACAAACACAAAATCAATATTAAAAATTAATTGAGTAGATAATTAAAAATGGGATGGGGAGCATGAAATTATAAAGCAGAGGTTTGATACTTTAAAATAATAATCTATTAAGTAAAATAAACAAGTAAATAAATGTGGGGAGACCAAATTAAGCACACACCTTGTACAAAAGTTTATTAAATCATAAAATTACTGCCCATCATAAAATTGTTTCTGCACTTTATTAATATGGAGGTAAGGTGAGAGGAAATTTTCAAATACACAATGGATAACTGAAAGCACATTCATTCATTCACAGTCACATGCATAATGCTTGGCGGTACATTACAAAATGGGAACACTTGAAAACAGCAGCAGAACGAAGCGTTGGTGGGGTCTTGACGAAATGGCGTGTGTCTTGATCACAAATTTTATTATGCTATGCACTAAACGAACTCATGTTTGGGGAGGCAGAGGCTTGCTATTCTTAAGCACCACGTGGTGTGTGACCATGCCAAATTTCATAGAATTTACAAACAGAAATTGATTTAGAATAAGCGAGAAAAGCACATGCAAGAATTTGTATAGAAGAAATCTGGTATTAACAAAAGCATTGATGAAGGCCAAAGTAACTACCATTACAAAAGCACGTTGTGCACTCGGTCATTCAAGACAGTAAAGATGGAATGA
This sequence comes from Locusta migratoria, assembly GCA_026315105.1. Taxonomy (NCBI): domain Eukaryota; kingdom Metazoa; phylum Arthropoda; class Insecta; order Orthoptera; family Acrididae; genus Locusta; species Locusta migratoria. Next base: position 514,146,341 of record CM048755.1, read on the forward strand.
AATCAGAAAATCTGAGAAATATTTAGCAAACTCGTGGATACAGTAATGACGCGAAAAGCCAGTTAAAAACAGCAAGGAAATTCAAACACACTAAGTTTACACAAAGGCTGAAGTTCACACAATTGTATTCTAATTTGAGCAAAACCGGGCACACAATCATCACTGGAATGAAAATGCAAATAATGAATTTACACTGAATTTACTCAAGTTCTGTAAATTAAGAAACACTTTGCCTCTTATAGCGAAAGAATTACTCAAGAGAACTATGACTGAGAAACGAAGACTGCCTGATTACAAATAAGTCAAAGTACTAACAACATGCCTTCCTCTCAGCTCTACGGCCATAGAAAACCTCCCCCCTCCACACACAGGAAATAGAGCGCGCTAAAAGCGACTAAGAACGCGTTTGGAACCTACTGTTTACCAACCCATGCTACCTGGCGAAGACAATTCCCTCTTCAACCACTCCCAGAGAGGTCTCCTGTCACTTCTGTCATCCAAGATTAGGTTGGTATGACACTAATAACACGGCCACCTCGCCACCTTGGCAAGTAAGCTTGTCACCCAGCAAACGCTAGCGCAGACGACAAACAAAGCCATGCATTCTTAACTACAGCAAAATGAGGGCTAGAGCGCAAGGCGGTGACTGTAAGCTATTGCGCGGCAGTTAGTCAATATTAAAGGTAACCTTCCATATTCACATGAACACACAAGTTCAATCACACGGGGGAAACATATAAATATGGGGCAAACATACATAAACATGGGGCATTGATCATTAATAAAAATAATAAAATAATTAACACACATATAGATAACATTAATAGTGCAGAAACACTTTAGGTTAAAGAATAAATCAAAATGGAACACAACCACACAATCAGTGGACGTGTTTAGGACTGTACATTGATAGAGCTGCTATGGTTCACTCATTCTACATCTACATCCATACTCCGCAAGCCACCTGATGGTGTGTGGTGGAGGGTACCTTGAGAATCACTATCGGTTCTCCTATTCCAGTCACGTATTGATCGTGGAAAGAAAGATTGTCAGTATGCCTCTGTGTCGGCTCTAATCACATGATCTCTTCACAAGATATAGTAGAAGAGAGTAATATACCGTTAGACTCCTCGGTAAAGGTATATTCTCGAAACTTCGACAAAAGCCCGTACCGAGCTACAGAGCGTCTCTCTTGCCGAGTGTTCCACCGGAGTTATTCGATCATCTCAGTAAAGCTTTAGCGATTACTAAATGAGCCCGTACCGAAGCGTGCTGCTCTCCGTTGGATCCTCTCTATCTCCTCTATCAACCCCACCTGGAACGGATCCTACACCGGTAGGCAGTATTCAATCAGTGGGCGAAGAAGTGTACTGTAACCTATTTCCTTTGTTTTTGGACTGCATTTACTTAGGATTCTTCCAATGAATCTGAGTCTGACATCTGCTTTAGCGACGATTAATTTTATATGGTCGTTCCATTTTAAATCACTCCTAATGCCTTCTCCCAGATAATTTATGGAATTAACTGCTTCCAGTTGCTGACTTGCTGTAGTGTAGCTAAATGATAAAGGATCTTTCTTTCTATGTATTCTCCGCTAGGTGCGGTACTGTCATTCCAAGAAGCAGACGTAAGCTTTTATATGTACTTCAGACTGTGTTATTAGCATACCTTCCTGCGGAGCACTCGGTTGGCGAAGTCGGAGGTTCGAGTCCCTCTTCGGGCATGGGTGTGTGTGTTGGCGTTAGGCTATTTTAAATTAGTTGAAGTAGTTTGTGAACCTAGTTAGGTCCCATACATTTGCAAACATTTGACTATTTGACATTAGTATAAAATACGGAACAAACACATTGAGGATTTATAAGTACTGTATTCATAGTGTTTAATCATATTGCATAGAACACAGTCAACAACAAAATACATGAAGACATCGATTTTTATAGATACAGAATATAAATTCCACCCATGCGAAGCCAGGTGGAGGAGGTCACTAGTTGCACATGAAACACATATATTTAAACACATAACAAACGAGTGGTAACCAAGAACCTTATCTGCTGTGCTACACTGACTTGGTCGAACCATCGCTAATGTTATGCGAATAAACAACATGCGCAACACAATAGTGCCAATATTCGCGACGAACTGTGGCTGTTGCATATGAAACAGCTAGGCGGTACTCAGAACAGTTTCGTCTAAAACACACGTAGGAATAATAAAAATCAGATATGACTATCTCCCTGTCAGTTCGACAACTTCAATGCCTCGACGCTGGGTATGTAAACACTATGTTGGAGTAATCGGGGAACCGTTCGGCATTTTCATAGGTTCCGAGATGGACCAACGTGATACTACCATTATCAGTTTGTGAAGCGCTTTGGCTGGGATAAATCATCATTATCATCATAATCATCATCACCATCAGAAACTGATTATGCATTTCAGCGTTCAATCTGGAGCATAGTCCCACTAGTAAAATTTCTCCATTATCCCCCAATCAATGCTAACATCGATGTCTCATCTGATGGTAAGCCTGTTACTTCAAAGTCATTTGTGACCTAATCCAAGGACATTCTTCTTGGTGTGCCTCGACTCCTCTTACCCTGAACTCCGGAACCCATGAGTCTTTTAGTTAACCTTGCTTCTTCCTTGCATGTAACATAATCCCACCATTTCAGCGTCTTAGCTGAAATATTTTATTTGTGGTTTTCCGTTCGAATGCTCCCCACGGCACGCCCCTCCTGTTCCCTCCTTTACCACAATATGCGATCCTTACCTACCAACAAATCTCTTTTTATGCATCTCCTCTCCCAATACCGCGTGGACACCTTTCTCCTAAATTAAACCTACCTCCAACCCTAACACTCCATCAGCACTTCTTCGTATATCCTCCACCACACATATAGACCCCATCCCCTTGCTCGAGGCAGAGTGGTGATCGGCCACCTCCGCCACCACTTGGTCTGACCACAACCTCTCTTCAACGAACCTACTAAACACCTCATCTTCAGCCTCTATTCTCCCATCCCTCACATTCACCCTCGCCAACATTTATGTCCGCAGTACCACACCCCTCCCCTGTAATTTCGTATCCTGCATAGAGCGATCCTTCACGAGCTATGTGGTTGCCGCCGACCTGAATCTATCTTCCCATTCTGCCACCTAACTCCAGCGGTGGCGTCAGTTTCTCTCCCAGCTCCACAGAAATACAGTTCCCCTCCCACAACCCATTCGCCCACAGAGCAATAACACCCCTGATGTCGTCCACACCTCTCCTAACCTCCTGGGCCGCCTGTAGGCGGACGTTCTCGACCTCATTGGCAGTGACCATGCCCCTATGCTCCTCACGCATGACCCCCATGTCCGAATAGCTCGCGCTTTTTGTCCCGATCCCCCTCACAAGATAGTCCATGATTACACCCTTGGTGAATGGGATGCCTACCGTCAGTCCATAGACACCTCAGTCGCAACCACTCCCTGCCACTCTGCACCCACGCCAATATCGATCATGCCACATCCTTCCTACATCAGGCTGTTGCTGATACCATCCACTCCCACATCCCTACCAAAACCATCCACCTGAACCATCCTACCTTACCTCCACAGACCATACTCCTTCTCAACTTTACGGATCCTTCCTGCGGACTCGTGACCGGACACACTCTGTGGCCACCGGCAAATCCAACGTCACATCCGAAACCTATTGAACGCAAAAAGACACCAGGACTGGCGCCAGACTTGCACCTGTCTTAACGTCTCTCTCCCATAGAACCCCTCCAAGTACTGGCAAGCCTTCCACCGCCTTACTGGCAGTGACTCCACTCCGCACTACCCGCTCCTCCATAATGACCTTCCTTTCCCAGACAATGCCAGTAAGGCAAACCACTTCCCTACACACCTCAATGATACCTACTCCATCCCTGACAATCCCCGGTTTGATTACTCCCTCTTCCCAGACGTCCATCAGCGTACCAACACCTCCACCGCTCGCAACTGGCTTTCAGTACTTGGACAGCATCCCCCCCCCCCCCACAGAACTTAACACCCTGATCACTGCCCTCAACATCGAAACAACACTCCGCACAAAACGCATCACAGCTCCCGGCCACGACCGCCTGACCTACAGCTACCTTCAGGCCTGTCCCTGTTCTTTCCATACAGCCCTTGCTTCCCTCTACACTTTCATCCTCTACACCAGCGTCTTCCAAATCCCCAGGAAAACCTCCCGTACCAGACTAGTCAAAAGTTGATTATTTAGTTTTCTACTTTCTACAGTTAATTGTATCAATAGGATTGATAGGATGTGTGCCTGCTGTGTGTGGACGCAGGAGGAGTTGGCCGCAGTTTGCGAACAGCTGAACGTGCTGTTGGCTACGGTCAGTCGTCTTCAGGCTGCAGTCTCAGGGTGCAGTGGTGGTGGGCAGTCTGGTGCATCGAGAGGGACACCTCAGGTGTCTCATGCTTTGCCCTCTGTCCCTGCTACCGAGGCACCTTCAGGAAGGCCAATGTGGAGCCTGGCCGTCCATCCACGCCTGTTCGTCCTGTGAGTGGACGTGTGGCCACTACTTCAGCAGGGTCCGAGCAGGTGCACGAAGGGGGGGGAGAGGGGATTATTAGTTATTGGGAGCTCCAATGTTAGGCGCGTAATGAAGCCCCTTAGGCAGACAGCGACGAGATCCGGAAACCAGGCCAACGTGCACTCGCTGTGTCTGCTGGGGGGCCTTATCCGAGATGTGGAGGCGGTCTTGCCGGCTGCTATCGAGGCTGCAGTCTGCGGTCGACTGCAAGTCGTGGCTCACGTCGGCACCAATGACGCTTGTCGCTTGGGTTCTGAGGACATCCTTAGTTCCTACGGGCGCCTGGCGGAATTAGTGAAGGCTGTTGCCCTCGCACGTGGGGTGCAAGCAGAGCTGTCGATTTGTAGCATTTTTCCCAGGGTTTATCGGGGTCCTTTGGTTTGGAGCCGAGGGGAGGGTCTGAACCACAGGCTTCGCCTACTCTGTGAAAGTAATGGCTGCAGATTTCTGGAACTGCGTTAACGGGTGGGGAATTGTAGGGCGTCCCTAGATAGATCAGGGGTGCACTACACTAAAGAAGCGGCTACTCGCGTAGCAGAGTACGTGTGGATTGCACTTTTTTTTTTTTTACGCTAGGCGCTAACTCTGATGAGCTCTCGCCTGTCAATATTCAGACAGCTGTTCATTGCTGTGGACATAGACATTGTTTCTACTAATATCGCGATCGAAAGTACCAGTGAAGTTATCTGGGCACGTATAATAGGTCTAAAAGAAGTAAAGTTAATAGTTGGGTGTTTTTACCGGCCCCCATTGCTGCTGTAACAGTTTTAGAGTTATTCAAAGAAAGTATACACCAGGTACTGCGTAGGTATCCGGGCCATGTAATATTAGTTGGGGAAGACTTCAACCTTAAGAATAGAGATTAGGACCTCTCTAGTTACGTTTCAGGCGGTACAGACAAGCAGTCTTGCGAGCTACTTTTGGACACATTCCCCGAAAACTGTCTTGAGCAGTTAAGGCGGCAACCCACGTGCAATGGAAATATTTTAGAACTTATAGCTAAGAACAGGCCTGATGTGATTAACGATGTCTGTGTAGAAACAGGCATTAGTGAACATGATATAGCGTCGATGATGACCAAAGCTCAAAAACCAATCAAGAAGGCTAGGAGTGTGTTTTTGATGGGAAGAGCCCATAAACAATTGTTCCGATCGCACTTAGAAAATGAATGGGATTCGTTTAGTTCCGGTACTATGGATGTAGAGGAATTGTGAACTAAATTTAAGTGCATTGTACATAAAGGGTTAGAGAAATATGTGCCAGTAAAGACTATTAAGAATGAAAAAGATCCACCGCGGTATAATAATGTTAGAAAGCTACTGAGAAAGCAAAGACTGTTGCACTCTCGGTCAAAAAAGAACACGCAAATGATGACACGCAAAAGTTAGTAGAGATTCGTGCGTCTATAAAAAGATCGATGCGCGAAGCATACAATAATTACCACAGCCATACCTTAGCAAAAGATCTTTTCGAGAACCCGAAAAAATTCTGGTCCTATGTAAAATCGATAAGCGGGTCAAAGCCCACTATCTATTCACTCGTTGATCATTCCGGGGCAGTAATAGAAGAAAGTAAACGGAAAGCTGAAGTTCTAAATTTAACCCTTAAGAAATCTTTCACGTAGGAGGACCGCACAAATGTACCATCATTTGATCAACGTACTAATTCCGAAATTGAGGACATAGTAATAGGTATTTCTGGTGTAGAGAAGCAGCTGAGAGAGCTAAATATAAAAAAGTCTGCTTTTCTGGATGGAATACCAGTTTGATTTTACAAAGAGTATTCTGCGGCATTGGCCCCTTACTTAGCTTGCATTTATCGCAAATCTTTAATTCAGCGCCAAGTTCCTCGTGATTGGAAAAAAAGCGCAGGTGACTCCCATCTATAAGAAAGGAAACAGAACTGACCCACATAATTACAAGCCAATATTGTTGACATCAGTTTCATGTAGAATTTCTTTCTGTGAATCAGCACGGGTTTAGTAAACATCGTTCATGTGAAACTCAGCTTGCCCTTTTCTCACATGACTTCTTGCGAGCCATGGATGAAGGGCAACAGGAGGATTGTGTTCTTCTCGACTTCAAAAAGGCGTCTGACGCGGTGCCACACTGCAGACTGCTATCGAAGATAAAAGCTTACGGAATAGGTTCACAGATTTGTGGCTGGCTGGAAGACTTCCTAAGTAATAGAAGGCAGTATGTTGTTCTCGACGGCAAGTGTTCATCAGAGACGAGTGTATCGTCAGGCGTGCCCCAGGAGAGTGTGATAGGACCGCTATTATTTTCTATATACATAAATGATCTGATGGACAGAGTAACTTGTAATTTGCGGCTGTTTGCTGGTGGTGCTGTGGTGTATGGGAGAGTGTCGTCTTTAACTGACTGTAATAGCATACAGAATGACTTAGACAAAATTTCTAGTTGTTGCGAAGAATGCCAGCTAGCTCTCAATGTAGAAAAATGTAAGGTGACGCGCATGAGTAGTAAAAACAATCCCATAATTTTTGAATACAGCATTAGTAGTGAGCAAATATCTAGGTGTAACAGTGCTGAGCGAAATGAAATGCAACGAGCATGTATGGACTGTTGTGAGTAAGGCGGACAGCCGCCTTTGTTTTATTGGGAGAATTTTGAGAAGTGTACTTCATCTGTAAAGGAAACCGCGTATAAAACGCTTGTACGACTACGTCTTTAGTATATCTCAAATGTTTGGGACCCGCAGCAGATCATTTTAAAGGAAGACATAGAAGCAGATCAGAGGCGAGCAGCTAGGTTTGTGTCTGGTGGGTTCGACCAATGCGCGAGTGTCACGGAAATGCTCCGGCAGCTTAATTGGGGATCTCTGGCGGAAACACGACGTTCTTTTCGTGAATTTTTGGTGAATAAATTTAGAGGGCCGTAATTTTAAGCTGAGTGTAGTACGATCTTGCTGGCACCTACTTACATTTCGCATAGTGATCACAATGACAAGATAAGAGAAATTAGGGCTCATACGAAACCATATAGGCATTCTTTTTTGCGTCGTTCTATTTGGGAGTGGAATAGGAAAGGAAATGCGTAGTGGTACAGTGTACCCTTCGCCACGCACCTTACGGTGGATTGCGCTGTATGTATATAGATGTAGATCCTCATTTTCGCAAACCTGGCAAGCCCCTCTCAACCTATGGTCCGATCAGTCTCATCTCGGTGTTCAGCAAGGTCGTGGAAACAATCCTGTTTAGCCGTATTCACCAGCATCTTTGTCAACACAAGCTCCTTCCCATCTCCCAATGTGGCTTCCGACCGTCCTTTTCTGTCGATGACCAACTCCTGTGCCTTACCCACCTCCTATCCGTCCAGATGAACTCCCATCGCGCTGCTATCCTTGTTTTCCTCGACATCGAGAAGGCCTACGACCGTGTATGGCATTGTGGACTCCTTTCCAAGCTCCAACTCTACGCCCTTCCTGTTGACTATGTCCGATTCATCGCATTCTGTCTCGCCGGCCGTTCGTCCTATGTCACTGTCAATAATTCTGACTCCCGTTTGTTTTACCCCTTCGCCTGGGTGCTCCAGGGCTCCATCCTCTCCCCCCTAATCGAGAGAGCCGTCTGGAGCGCCACGTTACGGATTGCGCGGCCTCTCGCATCGGAGGTTCGAATCCTCCCTCGTGCATGGATGTGTGTGTTGTCCTTAGGTTAGTTTAACACAGTTAAGGTAATTTGTAAATCTAGGGACTGACGACCAACGTAGTTTGATCCCATAGAACTACAAACATTTGATCATTTTTTCTCCCCCCTCCTCTACCTCATATATTCGGCAGACTTGCCACCACACCAGCCTCCTGTTTACCTCCTGCAATACGATGATGACACCACCTTCCTTGCCCTTCCCCCCCCCCTCGCCCTATCTCAACGCCTCATTCAGTCCTATCTCTCCGAATTCTCCACCTGGTGTAACCAGTGGCTCCTCACCGTTAATCCCACCAAATCCCAGGCAGTTATCATAGGTCACACCACCCCATCCTTCCGCCAACGCGACCTCTACCTCACGCTCCATGACTGCCCCTTCCCACAATCCAAAACCCTTAAGTACCTAGGCCTTACGCTCAACCGCTCCCTGTCCTGGAAACCATACCTTCCAACAGTCCATGATAAAGCCCTCACCTGCCTCAAATTCCTCAAACTTCTTTCCAGTTGGACATGGGGCCTGAACCCTTCCACCATTCTCTTCACGTACCTTTCCATTGTGACATTACAGATACTGGAAGAAGCTGATTGTTTCCATGGGAAAGGCGGGTTTTGCCAGGATGTTGGGTTCCCCAGCCGGCTGGCTAACAGTTTGGACCTAGTGCATCTGCTCGGAAACCGGAAACGCTCTTGCCTGAGCGAGGGCGGTATTCCAGATTGCAACTGAAATGCAATATAGCCACAAACAGTATTCTAAAAATCCACATAATATCAAGGAATGATCATACGGCAAATACAATTATATGAATGGATTATATAAAATCCCTTACAGATAAAAAGACAACAAATTTCAGTACTATAATAATAATAATAATATGACTTATATTTACAATTATTGATACGTAGCGTGTATAAGTAATAGATTAAGAAGCAAATTGCACCACGCTACCTATCTTAAAAGACGTACTACGTCATTTCCGTATTCTTTCAATAAACTTTGTTTTACTCCCCTGTTCTGCTTTTCGTTGAGGTAATAATAATCTTGTGTCAGAACATAGATTCCACCACAGAAACACAAAACATGAAACCACCAGTAAACCACATTACATTTATATATATATATATATATATATATATATATATTATTATATTTAATATTATTGTTAGTAACATTCGTTTTTTATGTTGTAGATTGCCCCTTAAATATTTCATGGCCGACTAAAAATAGCAGATATGCAGCAGATAATTTATATATAAACAATTATAAGTATTTGTGATAAATTAAATATTAATTGTGTAACTATATTTCGACAGTAGCAGTATATTGGAACCGTGAGACGCCAAGCTTAGTTGCTATCTGAGCAAAGAGCTTCAGTCTCAACCGTCTTTTAGTATTGTTAAATATATATTTGTTTGTTAAATGTAAACAACCTTTCTAGGGAGGTGGTCAAAGCATTTAATTCTGTGATATTAAAATGCATAATATTTTGGAACTTTTACTCTCGAGTGCGTGTGACTCTTTTTGTGCCTCTCATGAACAATAGCTGGGGAAACACTTTTTTTATCTTAGAATCCATTTTGTTGGTTATTCAGAAGTTTAATTTATGTTTGTTTTAATATATTTTCACTCATCATGTGCAAATTGATAGACTGGCTAAACTACAGATTAATTATTGATCTTATTTAAACAGATTGGGTAGCTGTTTAGGACATTGAAGTTAACATACATAACTCAGCCCTATGAACAGAGACAACCAGGCATAAACCTTTTACTACCCTGAGTTAGGTATTGCCCAATTCGTATTGGTGAGTACCGATAGGAAGGTCGCACCATCATGCATCCCATCCTCTGGTGCTTCCACCCTGCTTGGGCTTCCACTCCCCTGCCCACATCCAATCTCTCCAGATCCTTGAACGTCATGCCCTCCGCCTCGTTTACCGCATCTGCCTCCCTTCCCCCATGCGGATCTTTTATGACGTTATTCCTCTCCCACACCTGCTCAAGTTCCTTGAACAACTCTGCCTCAGATATGTATCCCTCAAACTTGAATCCCAGTACCCACTTGTATCCTGTTGCATTCCGGACCTCTACCACACCTTACCTTGTTATCCCTCCCTCCCTTCATCTTCACACCCATATCATTATCTTCGAGGGTAACTTCCATCACCCCCCCCCTCCCGGATGACGCCCTCCTCCCTCACATCTACCCATCCTATCAACTTTAGTCCTTCCACATATTTGTACACCCCCTCTCCTTCCCCTTCCCATCCCGATCCCTCCCGCGCTTGGCTTCCCCTTCCCTCCCCATCCTTTGGGGGTCCTTGCACCTTCCTCCCCCATCCCCCTCACCTCCCATTCCTCTCCCCGCTCCTCGCTTCCCTTCCCCATCCCCAGCGGGGTAACTGTGCCCTACAACCTTTAGCAGTGCACCGTTAGTATTGTGCCAGTGCTCGTGTATCCTGCTACAAAAGTCATTTTTAAAACATCGAGCCATCGCCGAATAGGCAGAATTTTCGTGTTGCCGTGTGTTTTAAGCAGTGTCTTCGTCATCGTCTAGTGTGCTCCAACATTGTGTTTTTAACTGCCTTGGGTTTTAAACCTCTAATTATGTGTGATTTTAACCACCGTGGCTGTTTTAATTCTGAATATGCGCCTTTCACTTCTTTGATTATGTATATTGTCTTCATTTTAATCTCCTTTCAGTTTTTATATTCTGTATATTTTAACACCATAATATGTTTTTAAAACGTCTTGTCACATTGTTAAATCGATCGGCTGAAGAGCAGAAATCAAGCTGTTGCCAGCCTGCCGCCACAGGTGGACTTAAAATATCAATTAGAAATTTAAAAAACGTTGTGCCATCTTCTTTTAAAGTGTACCTACATCGCCTTACTATAAACACAGTAGATTTTTTTTTTTTTGGGGGGGGGGGTGGGGGGTTATGAAGATTCACCAGTTTCGTCTGGTCTGAGAAGATTAGATTGGTGTGATACATCTGCTCCTGTAAACGGAAGTTTATTTCAAAACCCATATCAACATCAGCCAATGATAAATATTCTGATGAACCAAACCGTTGTTACGTTACTTTCCCCCGAGGAGACTCTGATGGAAGCGGAAGAGCTCAAATGGCTACAAATCCGACCGCATGGCAAAAGATACCACGGGGGCGACAGCTGCGAGAGCTGCCAAAGGCCGTGTTTACGCCCAGGCAGAACTAAGCCGGTGGGGCAGATATTTCTGTGCGAGCGAGTGCAACCGATCGCACCTTACCATAATTCTGCATACAGTGCACCCGAGTGCCGTGCGGGTAGCATACGTTTCTCTCACTAGCGTACCTGTCGTGAATCCCAGCATCGCTTTGGACTCACGCCTTCGCTTACAAAGTCTTACAAAACGAACCTGTTTCTTCTTGTATAGTTGCCGTGGCGCGGTTGATTAGCAGCGTCGGCTTCTACTACCGTCCACCCGGACTGTGAGTACATCTCTAATACGGTATATATAAAAGTGTCGGCGAATGATAACTTTCGTGTTTGACTTTTCCAGGATGTTTGCCCTAACCCAAAATGCGAATTTTAGGCCACCTTGGACCCTTCTATAATGCTGGCAACAACAGTTAAACCTACGAAAACAGCAGCAGCAATTCGAGCAGATGAAAGCGTTATTTAATCAGAACGCAGAACTGCTGCGAACCCTCCTCAGGGAGTTCCGCATTCAGTTACAGAGTACGAGTGTAGCAAACTCTAGGTCCCCAAGGTGGGGACTGGTAAGCGCCGCCAGACCGCTATCACAACAACATCCGTGCCCCCTTCAGTGGTAACGGCATTGCGCGGCTGTAGAACACGGTAATACACAGGAAACGGGGATTGTGGCTTAGGTCCGAAACTCTACATAAAAAATAGCAAGATAACACTCATTTACAAAGTGTTCTGTTCGTTGATTGGTTACATGACTGTTCAGGTGGAAACGTATGGGAATACTGTCACACCACATTTGTATAATGCTTACCTAAGCATGCAGGGCTCTGAGTGAAAGGTTAGTTACCTATTTGCGCGTGGAAACAAGATGGAACCTACTAACATCTCCCTTATATCTAACAATGGGATGGATGTACCACTGGTAGTTATTAAACACACGACCTAACAATAGTCGCGGCGGATTAGCCGTGCGTACTGGGGCGCCGTGCCGCGGTGCGCGCCCCAGTTCGCCGTCGGGGGTTCGAGTTTCCCCTCGGGCATGGGTGTTTCTGTTGTTATTAGGTTAGTTAACTTAGTTTAAGTAGTTTGTAAGCTACGGACTAATAACCACGCAGCTGAGTCCGATTGATTTACAAACATTTGAAGATGCTCTCGATGTCATCCTTACTATAGGATATATTAAATAGGTCGGAGCACATACCTCTGCACTGCAACAGGGCCTTTCTCTGACACCTATGTCTCGCTGTGGTATCCAGCCATTGCTCAAACTACACAATAGGAAGTGGTAGATGACTGTGATGGAAATGAACACTTTGTAATTTAAATGCACAATACAGATGAAATGGAGCCTTTAGAAGAACCACTACGATAGGTGTTCGGTACAGAAGATTGGACACTTCACAGCCGAGTTTCAATATCGTTTCAGTGTCAACGAATGGTTGAATCAAAAATGCCACTTTTCCATCAGGACCAGGCGGGCGACTCTGCGTACGTTCAAGTGTCTGCTGACTGCAGAGAACCAAGTGAACCATGGAGTTGTGAGAGCAAAATATCACCAGGTTATTCGTGAAAGCAAGAAGACGTCGTGGCACTTCCTGAACTCCTTTAACCTATCTACTGAAACTACAAATGTATTGAAGAACAACCAGAGGATTTATAACAAAGGAAGGCTGTTGGAATGGGGAACTGCACTCTCCAGACTAGCCTGTGAGATATTGTCCAGAAAATGTCGGCCTATTTTTAGGAAGTTACTGCCAACGGTAGTCAGGATCCAGCAGGTTAGTCAGGGTCGTCAGCATCCAGGGTAGTCAGGATCCAGCAGTACAGCGCTACGGAGTAGCTGTTGAGTGGGTAAATTTTGACTTCTGCTCAAAAATTGATATACGGGAGCTGGAATCTACGTTGTCAGCGGCGCATGACATATGCACTGCACACGTAGTATTTACTCACAAAACGAAACAAGGAAATCCTCTTCAAATTATTAATATAATATGGCTAACAGGCCAGTAATCCAAGTTGCAGGTGGGCAACCGAAACCTAATCGGTGTCTTGGAATCCAGGTAGATCTTAAACCATATACATGTGGCGTCTGTTGCGAGAGAACAGACGTCACTTCTGATCCTGCAGTTGTTATTATTTAATATTCATAGAATATATGACATCAACTGCGATTGGACAAAGCTGAAAATGTGTACCCAGCCGGGATTCGAACCCGGGTCTCCCACAGTACTCAGACTCGTAGTTTAACTAATTCCCGCAAGAGTTTGAAGCCCTTACTCTTACAGGAATTAGTTAAACTACGAGTTTGAGTACTGTGGGCAGGGCGAAGCTGGGAATTTGTATCTGACGGGAGGCGTGCTTAGGCAGTCCCACCTCAGTGGTGTAGGGGTCAGCGCAACTGCCTAGAAAGCAGGAGACCCGGGTTCGAATCCCGGCTGGGTCTGGGTACACATTGTCAGCTTTGCCCAATCGCAGTTGATGTCATATATTCTATGAATATTAAAGATCTTAAACCGCTTTGTTTGGTTTCAGCAAGTATTGGTCCACGTTTTATAACGGGCGTTTCTGGAGAAGGCTATACAACCGGCTTTTCTTTGCTAGCATGGGCTTCTGAGTACATAATTTTATATCAAGAAGGCATGAGATTACTTACAGACATCTTAATCTCATTCAGCCACATGCATGTTGATTTCGTGGTTTTCTTTCCATTTTATAGATCCTTCCTTTCTCCACCTCAGTTTAAACATCGTGTCGGTGACGTCATGTCTGCTCGCCTTAACTAGGAGCACGGCGTCCCTCAGGTAATGGTTTTAGACGGCACAAATATCCATGCCCGAGGGGGGATTCGAACCCCCGACCGTTGTGGCCGTGCAGACCGTGACTGGAGCGCCTCAGTCTCCTCGGCCACCGCGGCCGGCAGTTTTAACAGTATTACGTCACATGTTACATGTTCTGTCCAGTGTTGTTTCTTTGTTGATGTCTTCTCTAGTTTTGCCGGCCGCGGTGGCCGAGGAGACTGAGGCGTTTCAGTCACGGTCTGCACGGCCACTACGGTCGAGGGTTCGAATCCCCCCTCGGCCATGGATATTTGTGCCGTCTTTAGTATAAGGTAGTTCATAAGTAGTTTGTAAGTTTAGGGACTGATGACCCCGTAGTTAAGACCCATAAGCTTAACAAACATTTGAACATTTGAACATTTCTTCTCTAGTTTTCTGCTTTTCTTCCAGCCTTGCAATGATAACGCGTCAGTTGTAACTAACACTCCAACGTCTCAATGACTGGAGAGAGTCTTGAACCTAGAAGTGTTCTTTGCAACCATTTACGGTTTGCAATAAACTTACCTGCGCTGAAGATAAAGCACAATGTACTGAATTTTAAAGACACAGTACGGTTTCTGGGCCTAACATCTGACTGCAAATTAACGTCTTTGCTATAACTTAATGATATGAATAGAACTCAGAACACTGAGTAATTTAAAATGTCGTATCCAGACTTCATGGAGAACGGATAGGACTTGTGAACTCTCGTTTTATAGAGACATTGTAAGATTTCGAATTTTTAGGAGTGCATCATGTACTGGTGTACAAGAACCGTTTATTTAAAGATGTTAGACGTGGTGCATTATGAAGGGATTTGGCTCGCCACCGGGGCATAGTTCATGCTGATCTCTGTGCTGAGGCTGTTGAGCTGCTACAGCAAATACTATTTGTTCGTCATCGATATTAAAAAAAAAACGCCATACACATCTGCACATATTAAACCTGCCTCCTATGGAGAGGCTGTTTAGCAATCGGCGACGAGTGATAAGGCCTAATGGGATATTTAATATTTTACATGAAGGTTGGAGCAGATTTGCCCCTTGGCTCATCCAGAGTCCCAGAAATATTATTTTTAGACTTGAGGAATTTTAAGAAAGATTGCACCCATGATTTTACATTTCTGTCTGCAGAGACTGCATACGGTTGAGAAGTTAATGCAACAGACACTTGACCAGCTGCAGCCCCTACAGTGGCAGGAGAGAAGTGGGAATTCGGGAAAATGGAAACGCCATTCGGGCTGCCAAAGAATCCTGCAGAAAGCATGACGTGTCATACCGCGCTATTTGCCTGTAGGACATCGTTTCTGTTTTGGGACAGAGATCCATACAGTTTTGAGTCAAGGAATGTTTGTCAGTGACAGACAAAAAGCTGCGGTTTATTAAAGGAATTATCCGACCATATTGATGCTCCTGCCTGTCGCTGAGGCGCGATGAAGTGACCCTTACATGTTCCGAATCGGAAAGTACCCCTTTACACATGGATTTCACTCCGTCGAAGTGATCCTTTTGTGTTGCCTGTCGTGAGCAAATAACTGTACGCCACAGTTTCAATCAGTCCATCTTACATCGTGTTGACATAGCAGAAGCAATTCTTGGTGGGGAACTGTCGTCTATTTTAGATAGTAATGAGGCGAGTGTGATTACTGTTTTGAGGTTTTGTGAAGTATCTGGACTCTGGACTAATCTTTTGGACTGAAGGTTTTAGTATGATGCAGAGCGGCTGCCTCATTTTTAATCCCTGTTATTAGGCAGCCATGACAGTCTTTTAAAATGTTTTAACTCCTTCTACCACTCTCTAACTTTTAGGTAAACTTGACATTCAACAACATTTTTGTGATTCACTTTAGTTCACTCAGCGTTTGTCCCATTCAGTTATATGTGTAATGCTCGTTTATCCTATTTTAGTTTCAAATTCTACCAGTCGTCTCTAATAATTTACGACCGTCCACTAAGGATCTAGTTTTGTGTCCCAGCCTCGTCGCCGCTTTTGTGTCTCGTTTCCGTCGTAGGTGTCGGTGGCTGAGTAGCAAGACCGACACGGGAATAAAGATAGCACGCTGGTGCAGGTACGGAGGGGAGCAGCCAGAAACCAAAAACACTAGAGTAAATTAGAACGAAATATATATTGCACAGAATTTATACAATACTTAACTTTTACATTGCTCAGTACAGCAGATACATAGTTGAGCTAGAGGCCTGCCTAGTACTGCTTCCTAGTGCCTATACGATAGCCAAGTCTTCACTGGCGCCTATCTGATTACGAAGGTCCTAACTGGTTGCTATCTCAGTCCCAAGTGAACGATGTCGTTCAGAGGTGGCCACGAGCGGAGTTGCAGCAGAGGGCGCTCGTGGCTGTCGTCGTAAGAACGCCGCGCCGTGCGTGCATGGCGGCGCGCGGCGAAAGTAGGTGGCGCGCACTCTGGACTTGTGCGACACCACATCTAGTCATCCCGTGCCCGAATGCTACCATTATCATCATCATCCACTGTACACCCAGGCGACACTGGAGCAGTCTCCCTTAGAACTTCCCCCACCACCGATGCTGTTAGCCGGATTCGATGCGTCAGAAGAAAGATGGAAAAGTTACATGCGCGGGTTCCTACTGTATCGCCGGATAAAACGAATCGTGAACCCAACAGATGAATCTGCGGTGTTATTCTCTCGTAGTGCGAGGCCATAAAAATTGTATCCGACCTCTTAGACTTCCATCGATCCCGAGAAGTTGCCTTTAGAGTAATTATATCAATAGCTTACACAGTATTTCGGGCATCAAACCCACACGGTGGGAGATCGATTAGAGTTCAGTGAGATTCACAAGCGCCCAGAACAGTCGTATGTGGCACTGATCTTCTCGCTAGTGTCCCTTCGATGGCTCCAAATCTTCCACATCCTTGCGGGTAACGTTGCTGCGAGGGACGTACTTCCAGATAAATGACTAGTGGCTGAACAAGATGGGCGTGGTAAAAAGGCCTTCAGATCCTGGAAAGTCCGTCAGGCGGTCCTGCATCCCAAAAAGTTGAAATGGGTTCATAAAGGAGACCAGGAAAACGCTGGGACACATTAGGGTAGCCCATTTTCTGAAGAAGTGGTGCGACTGCTCCACAGCGTGTTTTGTGTTCTTGACGGCACTCTCTTCTACCTGTTGGGCCAGCCAGACTTTTTTTTTCTATTTGTCTTTTGCAACATACTCGGCAAAATTGCCCACATGTCAGGCTATGTGCGAGATACGCGCTAAGAAAGGCCATTTTGTAACTATTTGTGACAATCGGCATTCCTCGAGTCCATTTTCGAACGCGCCATTATTGTCACTAATCTCAGATAGTGTCCATCTACCTCACAGTTGTCACTGGGACGCACGTTGTTTGTGGACGGCCGACCGGTCGAATTACAAGTAGAAATGGGAGCGAAGGTCAACCTCATTAACGCGGATAAATACAGACTTTCGTACTGCCTGGTGCTGCAACGACCATGCGTGGAGTCATACAATAAACGTAGCGTCACACTGAGGGGTATGTTCGCCATCTCGCCAGGTTATAAAAATGTCAAACGGCATCTTACATAGTTGGTAGCCAATTCCACATACGGGCAAAAGATTTTTGGACGGGACGCGGTTTTGTTTTTGGATTCCAGATTGTGTATGAAGTTCATTTGTTGTTTTAGGAAGTCCATTTTCATGATTTGGACTCTTTGTTGCAATAGTACTAGACGCTCTTCCATATTAGCTTGGGCATAATCGGAAATTTGGAAGCACATGTCTCCTTCAAACCGTTGGCAGTACCTAAGTTCTCTCGCCCTCGCCCCGCAATACTCTCCAATCCTGACAAAGTCAAGACAGAGCAACAGCGTTAGCAGGGTCAAGGGGTTGCTTCTCCCATCTATTTCCATCAGTTGGCAACTCCTTTTGTGATAATTCAGAAGCATAATGGCGCCATACGGCTATGTGACATTTTTAAGCACACGCAAGGTGTGTATAATACTTGTATTCTGTGTATGGATGAAGTGTGCTCAAAATTATAAGGGAGCCAGTATTATTCACGTAACGACTTGCGAACTGCTTCTCGGTACCTGAATGTGAATGTACAGTGGCGGCTCAGCACCTCAGCACGGACACTTGGCATGGAGGTGGTTCTGAATACCCATGTAGTGAGCCAAGTCTCTTCATAATTCACCACATCCGACATAAATAAGAGATTTTTGCTCACCCATACACAGTGCAGCACTAATCAAGTCGAAATCGGTAAAACTATTTACAGAACCAGAGAAGGAAAGACTTGTCCCCATTAAGTGTGGATGTGACATTTTAAATTATTGAAAGTTCTGAGACTGCGTATTTCGAAGTCATTAAAATGTGGCAACTAAATAAACTTCGAGACAAATGTTAGGCCTAGAAACTGCATGCATCTTTAAAATTCATTACATTATACCTTATGCTTACTTCAGGTGAGTTTAAAACAAACTGTGAACCCTTAAGAACAACACCATTTTTAGACATTATCAATAAATTCGTTTGCCTTTTAGGATCTCTTCTGCGTTCTGAATTTATCAGCGATATCTGCAACACGTGAGACATTATCTATTTTTAAATTTTATGGACCATATACAGGTAGAAAGCAGTATACGGAAGGAAACCTCAAACACCTCTTGGAAAATGGTCTCAGTAGCTAGCTGGAAAAGAACTGGTTCTCTAGCCCAATAGCCCAATTTTTTGAATCATTTGTTGAGAAAAGATAGCATCATTCCTTCGGATGTTCATATGCACGCCATTAAAAATACACGTTCCTCCACTCCAACAGTATTTTCAATTCAAGGAAAACTAAGTCTCCGTTGTAAATAATAAAATTTACAATTTTGAACATGGCTGATGAAAAGCAATCGTAATCCAATTTTGTATACCATCCAACCGGTTGCATGAGTTTTAGGTTCTTGACCTACGTTTCGTTGCTACTATTTACAGGTTCATCAGAAGAATAAAACTTCTGATGAAGTTGTCCTAAAAATAACGTAACCGGTTGGCTGGTATACAAAATTGTCATAAAATTTATTTAGCAATGAAGTGTTGCACGCTGGTGGTCCATCTTCAGATTGGATCCGCACATAATATGCAACTGCTGTTACAAAAGGAATCCTTAGTAGGCTTTCATACGTAGCTATCACCGTTCAAAAGTTAAGTGAATTAAAATGACTGAAATAGATCACTTGATTATGAAACTGCGGAGTCTGTATTAGTCCGGATAAAGATATTGTCGCGGTGGAATGGACGAATGCTCTAAGGCGCCTTGTTGCAGAGCGCGCGGTTGCTTCCTTTCGGAGGTTCGTTTCCACCCTCGGCTATATGTGTGTGTGTATTTTGTCCTTAGGTTAGTTTAAGTAGTTTGTAAACGTAGGGACTGATAACCGAAATATTTAAGTCCCATGGATTTAAAAACATTTGAAATTTTGTGAAAATAATTAAAAAGAGAACGTTAGGCGGGCGATTGTTTGTGTCAAATTGTCAAAAATCTGAAATGGCCTTTTCTAACCACCGAACCTGCTGGGGGCTCTTTGCTAAAGGGCACGTGGCTGCTTCCCGTTTGAGGTTCGAGACCTCCCTCGGAAATCTGTGTGTGTTCAAAAAAAATGTTCAAATGTTTGTACAGCTTATGGGACTTAACTACGGGGTCATCAGTCCCTAAACTTACAAACTACTTATGAACTACTTACGAACTAGGACGACACAAATATCCATGCCCGAGGGGGGATTCGAACCCCCGACCGTAGTGGCCGTGCAGACCGTGATTGAAGCGCCTCAGCCCCCTCGGCCACCGCGGCCGGCTCTATGTGTGTGTTGTCCTTTTTGTGAGGTAGTTTAACTAGTTTGTATGTGTAGGAGCCGATGACCACTGCAGTTGGGTCCCTTAGAGAGAGAGAAGAAAAGAGAGAATTGGTAGAGGCCCTCAGAGTAAACACGAATACTGCGGTGCAACCTTCTCACAGCTGTGGCGGGAATCATCCTTATGAGCCTGTGAGCGCACACTTCGGATCTGTAGCCCATAGTAGACGTCAGTAAACTATTATGACATACTTCGATCATATTGGGCGGGTGGTGAAACATCCAATGCTCTATCCCACCCAGAATATCTAAGACTACATAAAACATTTATACTATTGCGTCGATATGGACCCTGAAACTCCGTAATTCGTCTGTTATTACCTCTAGATATCGCGCCTGAATTCGTCGAACAACCGGATTCTCACAGTCTCAACTCTTCCTTTGATAATAAGTAGGTAGATTTTGCTTTGTTTTCTATCACCATGAAGTCAGAAACTGGACTGGTTTCTCAATTCGGACCTCTTGAGTCTTCGCGGCTACTGTAGAGGACTAGCAGGTGGAGGTCGTCAGCACAAGCCTCTAACAAGTCCTCGCTATTCTTTAAGTGTCTTAGAAGAGTCTCGATGTTGATATCCCAAGTGAGTGGCCTTAGGACAGAGGCATGAGGACGCACCCATCGGTGACTCTTTTAGATATTCATCTGCTAGGGAATGATAGTCAGACCTTCCTTTCTTTGCAATAGTTCCTCAGGCGACAATATAGTGATCCCGAACAATCCAGAAGCGAATGCTTCTAGACGTTGTGGAAGGTTCTACGTATATGCTCAATGATGCCTACTGCGTAATTATGCGGTGTTGAGCTGCATATTTCGGCCGTAAGGGCTATTGCACATCCCGTTCGGTATTCGATGAGCACACAATCTGTTAACTAGAAATCTCTCAAATTAATTCCCCAGTACGTGAAAGAGACGTATAGACCGAGAGGACTTGGATGTTGCTAGGTCCTTTTCGGCCCATTTCCTGCCCAGCAACTGCACCACCTTTACCGTGATTGCGTAACGTCCAGTGGCCTTTCCTTTTTGACAGTGATGATCTTGTCTGCCAACTGATTCCGGGAAAAGTGGTAGACTGCCATGTTAATGCACGGTGTGGCGTCCCTTGGTGGTATGGTCCTTTGCTCCTCATTGTCAATATCCTGACTATCATCAGGCGGCAATGTCCGAAGGAGAACCTCAGCGGTCTCGTACCTGGTCTTTGTCAAAACTGTAGGTATTATGGTATTTTCCCGTACAAGCTAATAACGGATGCCCTAAAGGTGGGTGGAAAATTGTCGTCTAGCAAATTGCTTCCATCTCCAAAGCTTGGTTGCTTGTAGCTGTTGTGAGAACTGTTCTCAGTGGCCACCATCGGTCAGATCACAGATATAAGGGCAGTGTATCCCGCATGAGACTATGTCTCCAGTAGATAGGCTGCATCGAGTTTTTTCTCATCCCCTTGTGACATTACTGCGTTACTAGCCTGCTGTTGTTAGCGTTTAATTGCCCATGATTGATTTTGTGATCCACCATTTCCGTAAGTAGGTGTATAGATTGCACTCTCGCCATGTCTTTTTACATTCAAATGCAATACCCCCATTTGAAATGAAGGCTTGTTTATAAATTTATTGAATATTGAACCCCTTCCGTCGAATACTTCTTGTATGAGACTAAGAAGAGCTCTATAGTCAGTGGCCAGATTCATAAACTTGAGATCCACTATGTCCACGGCCACCATTGCCGGTAAGTTGACCTTCCTGCCGTGTTTGGGCCCAATGCATACCATGTGCCTCGATGTGGTGGTCAGAATAGCTGGCTGTTCTAAATTTTATAACTTCAATTGACATTCTACACTTGGATAAATCCACGTTGGGTCCAATGCTGGCCATCAATCAGGAAGACATGCCTCATTGTGATCCAGGGCGAATTCATTATGATCTGCATTGGTACGAGTTAGGTTGATTGTTACGTATATTGGTTACCGCTGGGCACCCTGTGTACGGCTTACATATCGCCTACTTTGCACTTGTGAGCTTCAACAGAGTAGGTGGACGTATCGGTAATACTTCTGTCATTCGGTTTGCGTGCTGGCATGACCAATAGTTGTGTTTTCTTTTTTCCCTTGCCAGCCAGCATACTAATCAATTATTTAAACAGACCAGCACTTTTAAAAGTCGTATGTGTGCGTATGTAATTTTTATTTTATTTTATTTTATTTTATTTATTTATTTTTATTATTTTTTATTTATTTTATTTTTATTTATTTATTTATTTATTTTTTGCTGTGGGACTTTCGCTTTTCTTTGGAAATCCTCAATGCAGACTCGGATTCAGCCACAGTCACTGCATTATATAAGTCAGTGTTCTAGTATCTGTGATATGTGACAGTTTCTCGAAGTACCTCCACAACTCTGACCATTCTCGCGCAACTGATGCAGGTTGTCAATTTATCTCAGTCTTTCCTCTGGTTGTCTTTGGAACCACATCTCGAATATACAGACATTTTTCTGGAATACTTCATAATGTGATACAGATCACAATAGTTGTGGCAAGCGTGACACCACTAGATATATTTTAACGTTAATTGCGCAGAATCCAATATACATTTTGAGCATATTTATTATTTGTTTCCATAGATTCTCAAACTATTAGGCAACGTGATGGACATCATCACGCTTCAGAGGGCTGTTCTTAAATTTTAGTTTCAATTACTGTTTGAATATATCTTTATAATAATTTTCAAATTTTTGTTGCTGAATTGTTTTGCATCCTTAGCCACCGGAATATCATATATTATAATCAAAGGACTTTCCTTGGTTCTCTGACACGTAAATGCTTCGCAGAGTTGCTGATTTCTCAATATCCTATTCTTGTACTTATCTGAGGCTACATGTGCTATGGTGACGTCTTTGGTGGTCTTAATTTTGTATATTTTTAATTTGTTTGTTTGCAGAATTGGCTGGTTTGATGAGGATCCCCTGGTTCAGGGGCTTCACGAAAACCGCCGTCTCCAATCATTGCATTATTTTAACTATATATTTATCTGCAGTTTGTGGTTTTGGCGCAACTTGCGTCTCTACCCCAGCATGTGTATGCCTCCTTCACAGTTTTCCGTTCTAACTTTACTTGGAGAAGTACCAAGTCCCCCAGTTCTGATCTGAGAGCGTATATGGCCATTTCATTTATTTTCCCATTATCATCACGCATATCAAGGATCAAATATCTTACAGATCCTCACATGCCAGTCAAGGACACGTGCCAGCCAGAGACGCAGTTGTTTGCAGAGCAGAGTTCTCTGCAGTGCTCTCAGAAGTCTTTGAACTCTCATTGGCCGGCCGCGGTGGCCGAGGTGACTGAGGCGCTCCAGTCACGGTCAGCATGGCCACTACGGTCGGGGGTTCGAATCCCCCCTCGGGCATGGGTATTTGTGCCGTCCTAGTTCGTAAGCAGTTCATAAGTAGTTTGTAAGTTTAGGGACTGATGACCCCGTAGTTAAGTCCCATAAGCTTAACAAACATTTGAACATTTGAACTCTCATTGTGGGATACAGAATGCCTAGAAGATGTATCATAATTGCTTCTATTGAGTTCAGACATATTTCCAGTCAGAGGAAATGACACTGGATGCTTCGAATTAACCGCGGATCACACTCTGTACGTTGCCCACCCTCTTCAGTACTCAGTCAAGCCGGCCGTGGTGGCCGAGCGTTCTGTGGCGTCAGTCACAGCCTGCACGGCCCCTACGGTAGGGGGTTCGAATCCCCCCTCGGGCATGGATATTTGTGCAGTCCTTAGTATTAGCTAGTTCATAAGTACTTTGTAAGTTTAGGAACTGATGGCCCCGTAGTTCAGTCCCATAAGCTCTACAAACATTTGAACATTTAATCAGTCATAGAACCTCACAAAACATTGGTACCAGGTTCATTGCGTCATCGCTAGCACATTTTTCCCCTACAGAGACCAAACCATCGACAAATTGTTCCAGCTCATGCTGACAACTATGCCCCACAACCCAGAATGTCTGATACACATCTCACCCTGCACCCTGTACTTGCATCAACGCCCACCGATAGGCCAAGGATCCACTCTCACTCATGTAGTAACCTGAGAGGCTGTGTCCCCACATTTAATACCTCTTGTGAACCTAATAATGGACCGTATCCTAGATAACCAAGGGGCATGGCCGAGCACATGCTGACCCAAACTGGAATCCCACACCGACCAGTGGGGTCACTGGTAGGCAGTGGAGCAGATATTCATGCACCACTGCCATTTTAGGAGCTATCAGGCCATCGGTTGTACGAGCACACACTGAGAAGGGGCGTGTCGCCATCAGACAGCACCCATCGCTCACCCCAAATGACAGTTGGATGGTCTCCAACACAGCTACCTCCGAACCATGTACCCTTTGCTTTCGCCCTTGGTTGAGGGACTTCAATGTTCTCCGCAACGGCGGAGAAATTGCAGCTTTTTGGTTGCAGTATTAACCATTCTGACCTGGAGTACCTGTCAGCACCCAAATGCAGCCTGTCAACCCTAGGGACAGGCATTTATTACCTTCACTACAATTCCCTGTTTGCGATGCACCCTTTACTTTTGCCTCAAGTAGGGTCTGATTTATGGTTTTCGTCGCCCGACAATATGTATGTGGTCCCAGGAAATCCCCAGCTTAAGGATCAGCACCACTTCTAGTCGGAAAGACCGACGTGGAAAGGAGAGGCTATTGGCGATGCTTCACCTTGGCAGAAGACACCGTCGCCAGATTTTCAAACAGATACGCCCAGAATTTACTACCCCGGGTTTCTGTCCCGGCACAGCGACCGCGAAGATCCCGAACGGCCACGACCCGCATAACGTCTTTCCCACGAATGAAAGCCATTGTTAACACACAAGCGACTAATACTCTGAAGTAGCTACTGTCATTTATAGATTGTATGCTGTTCTACATTTATATCACAGGTGGCACAAATCTGACCTCCACTAAACACACTTGGCCAAAAATATGTTAAACTTCTCTGGTTGGGGAATTGTTGGCAGGATTTTTTGTTTCTGCTTTCCTCCTTGCTTAGCATGATACATGCCGGGTAAACCATTATCCCTGACCTGTGACGAAACTGAATATACCAACGATACACATCCAAGACACTTTTTATAGTGTAGCAAGGTTACTTCAAGGAGGAGAGAGTAGCTTTAGCATTTGTGTTTGGCGTTTATAAATTCCATGTTTTTTTTTTCCATATGGGGTGAATTTCATCCATGTCACAGACCATATGCCCTTGGTTTCACTGTTGAATCCCTGCTTCAAACTACTGGACTAGACTGCCCACCAGCCCACCAGCTGCAGCAGTTGTCCTTCTTTCTAAGAAATTACTAATACAACATTTATTAACAGTCCACAATCCCGCATGAAAACTCGGATACGCTATCGCAGCTGCCGGCGGGACCTCAGTACGCGTTTGATGAGCAAGAGGCGTTTGTGGTTGCACTGGATGCCAGCCTACTGCAAACATTGATGTACTTGTTGTTAACAGTGCTGGAGTTTGCAGTATAAGGAAAATTATAAGCTTAATGTCCCATTAACAGCATGGTTATTACAGACACAGCTCATGCTCGGATTATTTATGTAAGAATGGAGAAGTAAGTTGACCACGCCGGCCGCGGTGGCCGAGGGGACTAAGGCGCTACAGTCACGGTCTGCACGGCCACTACGATCGGGGGTTCGAATCCCCCCTCGGGCATGGATATTTGTGCCGTCCTAATTTGTAAGTAGTTCGTAAGTAGTTTGTAAGTTTAGGGACTGATGACCCCGTAGTTAAGTCCCATAGACTATAGAAACATTTGACTTTGAAGTTGACCATGTCATCTCAAAGAACGATCGTGGTATTTCGTGATACAATGGAAAATATAAATATGGAAGGTTGAAAAAGATTTGAACCACTGTCCTCTAGAATGCTAGTCCCGTGTGAAAAAAATCACTTTTCCAACTCGCTCGGTCTGAAGGTGCGGCTGCTACAGCCAAAGACCCACATTTCTGGAAGCACGTTTCATTGGTTGAAAGTGGTTGGCTGGAGTGCGTATCTTGGAGCAAAGATCCAGTGTGATGGATGCCCTTCCTCCTTCTCATCCTCATTTTCCTGGCAACATATACCGAAGCTGCCATATTGTTATTCCTCCAGCGTTGTGCAACCCATCCTATAGCTCCCATGGGACAGGGTATGTGACGATTTTGTAGACCTGTTATTGATAGACAGGTGGTTATTGGTCATTGAAGCCTTTCAAATATAATGTATTTCGCTAAGCTATTCTCAACGTCATCAACAACAACCGTTCCCGCAATGTCGATCTTTGACATAGAAAGATCGCCGAAGGCTTTGGTATCGCATAATGAAAGGCAATTTGTGTCGATGGAGTAGGAAGACTTTCCTAAACGCAACGGATTTCATTATCTATCTACTGTACTATTCACGAACCATCGAAATCAGAGGTAACTTCTGTCATTGGGTGCAATCGAACAGAGAGAATGTTTGCAGACTAGCGGCTAGGTCGGCTGGATTTTTTGTTCTCATGGTCATATGTGACAGCCCAAGATGGATCGCTCCATTTCCCCGTTTGTCACGAGGGTTTGAGATTGTCATTTTGAACGATCGGGGAGTGGCTTCTGAGGGTCGTGGTGTGACACAACGGTTGATAGGTAGAAATCGGCAGGAAATCCCTAAACCGTCATTTGATTCATCTACACCTGCACTTCTTGGAATCACCACAGCGAAGGTTCTATTACAGCGACAGTAGCATAGTTTCCCATCAGAGCAGTGATCAAAACGTCTTTTATCCCTCTTTTACGCCAACCTCGGTCTCCAAGATGGCTCATTCCAGGGTCTACTGTGACGGATTCCATAGATTGGATCCACTGCCAGTGACCAGCAACTCCCTCAGATCCCCCCAGCGAATGTGGCTTCGTCCATGTTGTTACCAACAACTTCGGAATTGTCTCACACTCTGCAACCATCGACCCTGTCGACGGAGTCAGCATCGTCAGCGCTGCCTCACGGACTCTATCCATGGCCAGATTCGCCACCG
Source organism: Locusta migratoria (assembly GCA_026315105.1). Taxonomy (NCBI): domain Eukaryota; kingdom Metazoa; phylum Arthropoda; class Insecta; order Orthoptera; family Acrididae; genus Locusta; species Locusta migratoria. Next base: position 514,173,514 of record CM048755.1, read on the forward strand.
CTCTCTCCAGTAGTGTTTCACGGACTGCATTCAAGCCCGGGAAATTTTCCAACTTACGTGATCTTCTCAGGGGAAAGGAATTTAATATCCTCACCAACAGACAGTCGAATGGAGAAGGAAAAGTTGAAGTGCCTAGAACAACGACCAAATAGTAAAAGCGGCCATGGGGATGTCAGTGCCGCGTGTTTTTGCGGGAAACGGTGAGGGTCTTGTTTACTCCCTAGCAGATCTACGCCGGCGGGGTAGCTCTGATAATGAACTGACGCGCCGTTATTACAATTCCACAAACTGTGGTTGCGGTATACGCGTCTTTCTCAAACATACTCTCCGTGAATCGTCTACGTTGTTTCATACTCTTCCCTTCTCGTAGATACACTCACACAAAGAAGAGCATTTTTCTTGTATGGTTGCGGCCCCCCGGTTGGTTATTCCCGTCGGGTTGTACCGCTACCCATATCGGTTGTGTGTACGTCTACCGCTGTAATCGGCAGATAAAATTTCCTATTGCTAGTCATAGTACTGGATGGCGTCTGCTGGTACCGACGATATACGTCGCTGTTTGAGAAGTAGAGGAATGGCGAATGATTATATCAATGAAAGGGTATGCAAATAAAGATATCTATTCACATAAGCGAATTTGAAAGAGGAAAAACAATCATGGGCCGGTGACTGGCAACGAACCTCTCTGAAATGAAGAAAGCTACGGTACTAACCATCTACCAACATTGGTTATCTACGGCGATACCACCTGTACGAGACGCCTTGACATGAAAAGGTGGATTTTAGAGGATTCCCACCACTGTGAACCACGTACTGCGAAGATTTGTGGCAGATATGGCTATCGAGTGCAGTGGTGGTACAAGCACAATATTTCAGAGCGCATCGTACAACAATTGCGGACGAATGAAAACCAGTCGATATTTGTCCCCAGACAATCTGTTATCCAGGCAAAAAAACCTCCAAACTTGCACTGACTTAACGCTGCTGAGGGCTATTGAATTCTTCTGTTGTATTCGTGTTTGAATACAAATTTACGGTCATGAAAAACATTTAGTTACCTAAAACCGCCAGTAAATAAATACAACATGTTGTTGGTCACTTATTGAACACTTATTAATCATAGCTTTCCTTTGATCGTCAAAGATAATCGTGGGACTAGATAACACTTAGTTGCCACTAATAAAATGATTGTAGAGCTTGTGGGACATAACTACGGGGTCATCAGTTCCTAAACTTACAAACTACTTATGAATTAGCTAATACTAAGGACGGCACAAATATCCATGCCCGAGGGGGATTCGAACCCCCGACCGTAGTGGCCGTGCAGAACGTGACTGGCGCGCCGCAGACCGATTGGCCACGGCGGCCGGCTGCCACTAATACACAGAGAAGCTACTGCAAACACTTTGTTGTGTGACAACGAAAATCTATAATACTTAAATCTGAATGTTCTTTGCACCACTGTTAGTTAATACTTGTCAGCTGGACAATACACGATGTACTCTAAGTACGATATTCTTGTGTTAGTCACCAATACTTTACTATCGTCATCAGATAAAGCTATTGGACGAAAATGAATGGATGAAACGGACTTGCATCGACAACAGTTTGTAAAGGTAATTGTGGCTATGCTTAAGTTGAATTGCACTTCTTATAAACACACAGTATCTCCTTACAGTTGAGGTCTACACAGCGTTAGAAACCAAACTCATTCTCGGTGTATGTTGCATTACAAAGTAAACAAAATCGGCTACTAGATGTCTACAATGGAGAGCGTGTGTTCAGTGGGTTATCACATATTATTTTCATATGAAACAATTGCACTACGAACATAATAGTTGCATACGATACAGATAACATCATAAAACATGATACAACTTAGCAGTGAACGTACTGTGAGTCGAAATTTTTAGCTTAGACTACATGTCGGTACATTTTAATTATAATTTCCTTGTAATAAAATATCTGTGAAAATATCTTCCAGCAAAATTAATACTATACATAAAAGTCGAAGTTGTAACGTACATCGAGGAGTAGGGAACTGTATTTCAGGTAACGACAGTGTCAAAGTCTTTGAAGTTACTTGCTAATAGCGGATGGTAAAAAAACAGTAATGATAGTAATGACGAACTTACACTAAGCAGAACTGACAATTTTAGCTTAAAAGGTGACACAGTCACAGGTGTTACCATGAACCCAACATTCTTCTAAAATTTCTGCATCCTATCTTGTTACTAAGGCTTGGCATACGAAGGTATGGAGGTGTAGCTAGTTCAGATACTAGTCGAAACATAGACAGCCGCGTGGGAGTAGCTACGTGGCTAATGCATCATGCTCTGATCCCGCCGGAGGTTTGAGTCCTCCCTCAGGCATGTGTGTGTGTGTGTGTGTGTGTGTGTGTGTGTGTGTGTGTGTGTGTGTGTGTGTTGTCCTTAGTGTAAGTTAGTTTAAGTAGTTTGAAAGTCCAAGAACTAAGGACCATAGCAGTTTGGTCCACTAAGTTTACAAACATTTAATTTTGAAACACAGACAAAGCTTTTACCTAATTAAGATATTCTATAAAATAATAGACGAAGCATAACAGTATGTTCAATGGGACGCAATGAGGTGTGTTTTACACCTCATAAATGTAGCTTCAGTAGCTAGTTAATGTACTGTCAATACGACTTCATGTACTGCATCGCGCACACCGTTCATACTTCGTTGATGTTTCACCAAATATCTTGAAAAGCTACAGATTTAACACTTTTTATTTTAAGCATTATTAACTATACAATATACACTCTTAGATAAAAAAAACTGTTCGCCATCCAGCTGCCGCAGATACTAAGTATGAGTCATTCACTTAAGTTGCCAAAAAAGTCTATTTCCTTAGAATTAGAATTCTAACGATAGCGATATGCACCATCTGGCAACACTGTATGGGGCGGAAGAGTGTGGAGGAAGTGTTGTCTATTGTGGAGCCGTTAGTGAGCTGTACGTTATAAGTTCGCGAACTCGAATCCACTCATTCTTAATTTCTTTCTTTCTCTCTCTCTCTTTATTTCTTTAACGGTATTTTGCTGACTCCTTGTGTTATCAGTCTAAAGGAAACTCGAATGCTACCTAACCCACCAGTAACAGCGAAAATTCTGGAAATAATTCCACCGAAGAGCTCATGACTGCGTTAAATGACAACTGCTCAAGTGTTAGCAGCCTACAGACCAGGTGACAGCGGCTCGGCACTGCGAGTCCATTTATCAACTGATACTTCCTTACTTCAGTTTCTACTACTTGTATTCCATTTACGTATCGGATTTTGGATCTAAAATCCTTTGTACTGTGTATCATGACTAGTTATGTGCAAAACACGTAGGAAATGTTTCTATTGTTTCCAGAAACATCGATTTGACATGAAATATTTACCAGCCAGAAATCTATGTATGTATACGTTATGCCCTAACTGACAGCATCAAAAATCAAAATGGTGACTATTATTACATTCTTTCTTGAATGTCATCAGTTCGTTCTTTGAACATTGATATTGACTATAGTTGCTAGTGATGAGTAATGATGCATTTACGATGACTTCTGAAGGATAAATTATTGCCTGACCACTAACATGGTTGCAAACGTGATCAAAATGCAGGTGGATATAACATCTTGCGTGTGGTGCATCACAAATAGTGTTTGCATTATGAGCCCCACACAACATGTGTGTTCATCGCAACTGGTATTGGAGAAAACTACTGGTTTATCGTTCACTCCCACTTTAGGAAAAAAGCAACATGTACAACTTCATCAGATATTGCTAGTGCACGTTAATACTTGCTACTGATTTCACAAACAAAACATTCAATAGCCCGTTTTGGAAGTCATCTTTCCCCCACTAACGTTTTCGATAATATGCCCTCAAATATTTGTCGTTTGAGCATCTACTCGATGCTCAAGAAAATTTCTTTCCAGACGAAAATGCACTTAAAACATGATTTGACGACATACTGAAATCAGTACCAGTTGCTTTCTACAGGCAAGGAACTCAGAAAGTACCTGAGACTGTTTCAGATAATGTGAGACAATACTGGAAATAACTTTGTCTTTTGACGCAGAAGTATTTTTAAATTTCCGCGATGTACGGATACTTGTACGTACTGCCACACAAACAGCTAAAAAACTTAAGTCCAGCCAGAATGTAACCAGGACCGACGCCACCTGTACTTCAGAAGCAACTACGTTTCCATACAGCTAGCGGTAAGCTATGAACGCTATATCATTCTTACAGCTCTATTATTTACTACAACAGATACATCACTACGTAACAGATCTGGTTACTTTCAATTTGCACGTCAAACGTTTCTTCTAGACCAAAAAACATGAGTTAGTAGCCTTACGTCAACCCATTAGTGAAAAACTAGTCAAATTATTCAATGGTAATCACACGAAAAACCAAGAGAAGTTATGAGCCTAATTCTGTGTCAACCAAGAACTAACTCGTCAATAACAGAGCTGCTAAACTTATTAGGAAGTGTTGCCGAGTTTCAGTCATGCAGTCAGAAGGAAGAATATGAGCCTACATTAAAGTCGAGCACACTGGCTTGGCTGCCGACGGCGGGAACATCTAAAATATACGTCAATAAGTCTTACTTGAATTTCTGTAACTGGCTTGAAGGAACTGAGCGTAGTCACGATTAATAACACAAAGATGCACCGACCGCTGACATTATAAATCAACAACTGCCAAAATTAGTTACGTTTTTCTGCTTTAAAAGTACTGAGAACCGAAGCACTTTCACCAGACCCCACTCACATGTTTTTCGACTCTCTCTAGTTGTTATAATGTAAACATTAGGCGTAAGTAACAGTTTTTTAAATATTTATAAACTTAGAAAATATCTATCATGATGTGGCTCTCAATGGCACGAACCTCAAAGAGAAGCACACAATTGAAGAGAGCCCTGATTTTTTTAAAAAAACTTCAAAGCTACAAATAACATAAATTTGCGGAGAAAGAAGCGCTTCTGCTGTCAGAACGTAGAACAAGTGGCACATTACTCAGAGAGTAATGTACAGAATAATCCATCTTTAAGCCAAACCGTAATTCAGTCTACAAATACTGACAAAATGAAAAGTTTTCACCTATTGTATAACGCCAAATTATTTACTACGTCGCATGATACTTAAGGTAAATAGTCATAAACAGTTGGACGGATGTTAGAAGTGCCCACTGTGAGCTCCACTTTAAAAAATATCTTTTATGGTGACTTTTGCTGAGTCATTTCTTTGTAATAACTGTTTTCTATGTCATTTTTCTGTGAATCAGTTTTCGGGGCTATTTATGACATAAGATTGCTGAAGATAATTAGTTAAGTGTGGTTTAATTGACAATTAATTTTAGGGAGTTTTTTAATTTTAATAATGGATAACGATGTGACATAAGAAACAGTTCGTAATTTTGCGTATATTTAGTATTCATCATCAGATAAATGTAGTATATTAACTTAAGACACCCTCTCTTGCGTTAGGCTGGGAAAAGTCTCAGCTCTAAAAATTTATCTTTAAATATCAAGCACTATGCATTAACGTCTGGTGCAGAGATAAACATGCTTGAAATGGCCTACAATATGTTAAATTAAACATAAAATCAGTAATTATAACATCTAAATTCAGCCTTAACGTTTATTGAAGTGATATTCACATCTCACCGATATGTGTACCGCTGTAACTCTAACCATACATTCAGATCCAACTACGAAAGTGTGTTTAAAGCCAGATATTTTTCATCTGACTCTATTTTAACACACTATTTCGTAATTGTCAAATGTCAGTGTTCGCAACACCTTGTGACTTACTTCTGCAATTTTGTTTATCAGCCATAAGTCAGTTTGTACTGCATTTTGTATGAGAAAGCTAAAAGAATGGATAAGTTAGATATTGAATACAATGAAATATTGGTATTTACCTTACGTATTCTTCATCAGAGCAGAATAATTTCTTAAAAAAGATGACAACAAGAAGCCGATTCGATTGGCGTGAAATTGTATCAGTGTCATATTTTATGAAACATCTGTGGCTGTCGTTGCGGTTGGCCGGAAGTTAGTGAGTGACGACTGTCATCACTTCTATAGTCGCCGTCAGCTGCGAAGGCGGCCCAGTTTTCAGCCGTTCTGCGCATCCCCCTCCATTACCGCAATGATTTGCGCTCGGCCGTAGCTCCTCCCCTCCACGCTTCCCCTATCGCTCCGCCTTCTAATATGACGCCAGGTAGTAAACGAGTAAACTTCTACTACAAAAGAAGGAAAAAGAAAAAAGGAGGAAATTTTTGAAAAAATATTTTTTGGGAATCATAGATCTATTGGAAAGCATAAATAAAAACACTCATAAATCGCAAAAAAATATCGTTTATACAAATGATAACCTGTTTCGGCCTGTTTACAGGGCCATCTTCGGATCTTTAAGGTATAAAGCATATAAGGTTCTAAGGCAAGTAAGAACATTATACATAAAATAAATATTAAGATATGTATCAGTTGCATTAGTTATGTGGCGTAGGCTGGACGTCCAGTGCTAGTGGCTGAGCTGCCACGTGTTGAATACTGTGAAAGTGCGCGCGTTTTCCCGTACGGAGTATTAAATTGCACTTGAAGGTGAATTGTCACCTTTATAAATACAATACCGTTTGTTATTAGTCTAATAGTTCAGTAAAATCTAAGTTAAAAATCATTTTAGAGGAAACATCATCATGAAATAAAATGTAACGTACGTAATGCAGTTCCCGAAACATTAAGTTCATAAATATTAATGTGCTAATATGAAATTAGTATATTATATATTAATAGACTTATGCAATGGTTTCAATTAACGATCGCCAACTATTGGCGTTAGAAACTATCACAGGGATTCCGTGGAAATAGCAAGGTCAAGATGGCTGCCTTCGCGCCGGCCGCGGTGGCCGAGGTGACTGAGGCGCTCCAGTCACGGTCAGCACGGCCACTACGGTCGGGGGTTCGAATCCCCCCTCGGGCATGGATATTTGTGCCGTCCTAGTTCGTAAGTAGTTCATAAGTAGTTTGTAAGTTTAGGGACTGATGACCCCGTAGTTAAGTCCCATAAGCTTAACAAACATTTGAACATTTTTGAGCTGCCTTCGCCATAGATGTATACAGTCGACGCCACTTGTTGCCATGGCGATGGTACGTAGTTGTTGTTAAAAAGATGATGCAGCTTGTGGTCGATCGCTGTCTGCTGGCGTTAGGAGGTACCGTCGTGGAAACCATTTTCTTGGAGGTATCACACTTTAGTTCATTGCCTGAAGAAATAGATGTAATAGGAAATGCCACTCGTTGTCTTGACGATCCTAACAACTCTTAAAAATTAAATTATACAGATGACTTGATTAAAAGTGTAACCACATCTTTTTTAATATTTTGTTTCCTTTGATGACCCTAGCCTAAAATATTAATTACTGTTTTATATTCAACTGAAATATGTTTCCATTTTATTACTGTTGTTGCCGGCCGCGGTGGCCGAGGGGACTAAGGCGCTCCAGTCACGGTCTGCACGGCCACTACGGTCGGGGGTTCGAATCCCCCCTCGGGCATGGATATTTGTGACGTCCTAGTTCGTAAGTAGTTCATAAGTAGTGTGTAAGTTTAGGGACTGATGACCCCGTAGTTAAGTCCCATAGACTGTACAAACATTTGAACATTTTTTTTTATTACTGTTAATGTGCCACCACTTTATACCATACTCATTACGAAACTTACAGTACACGGCGGTGCCAACCCCCAGTTTATAATATTTGGGTTCATACGATGGTAAACCACCTAGACACAATAACTGAATAAGATCCTCAGGCTCACTTTTGAACTATAAAATGTTCAAATGTTTGTAGAGTCTATGGGACTTAACTACGGGGTCATCAGTCCCTAACCTTACAAACTACTTATGAACTACTTACAACTAAGGACGGCACAAATATGCATGCCCGAGGGGGGATTCGAACCCCCGACCGTAGTGGCCGTGCAGACCGTGACTGGAGCGCCTCAGTCTCCTCGGCCACCGCGGCCGGCTTTGAACTATATTCTAATCGTAGTTCTTACGTAACTAATACTTTTTCTATAACTTTACATGTATTTAATACCCGTCAAGGTAATGGTGCGAGAACACACTGATAAACTACATCGCCGTTGCCTGTGGATATCGGCGGTTACATGCCATCATCAAGACAAAGAGTTACATTTCCTACTACATCTATTTCTTCAGGCAATGAACTAAACTGTGATACCTCCAAGAAAATGGTTTCCACGACCGTACCTCCTAACGCCAGCAGACAGCGATCGACCACAAGCTGCATCATCTTTGCAACAACAACCATGTACCGTCGACATGGCAACAAATGGGGCTAAGGCAGACGCCTTGATCATGCTATTTCCATGGAAACGGCGGCTCCTGTGATAGTTTCTAACGCCAATAGAGGACGCTCGTTTATTAAAACCCATTGCATAAGCCTATTAATATATAACATACTAACTTTATATTAGTACATTTACAGTATCAAAATAAACAATTAACTCAATGTAACGATCCAAAGTACCTTGGCATCTCTCTGGATCGAAAAATGACATGGGTAAACCATATACAAAATACAGCTGAAAAGGTCAAGAAAAAATTGGACATCCTTAAGAGATTAGCTGCAAAAAAGTGGTACGCTCTCTTGAAGTTCTAAACTCTACTTATAAAATTTGTATAAAACTCAGTTTTCTGTATGGATGTGAAGTATTACTCCCAGCGAATGTATCTACATCTACATCTACATGGGATACTCTGCAAATCACATTTAAGTGCCTGGCAGATTGGCAATTGGAGGTTCTTCAAAATCAAGCTCTACGCCTGATTACAGGAGCAGTAAAACCAACACCAATTTTGGCTCTTCAAGCAGCGATTGGCAGTCCACCTCTAAAATAAGAAATTATGAGACTGGCACTACTCTAGTATGAAAAATTAACCAGATTACCCAATGACACATATTGGAACAAGTACCAATATTATGATAACCTGCTGAAAACACAGAAATGCTTTGTGCAATGTATTGATGCAGTAAGTCAAGAGCACTGCCCACCAATCAGAAAAGAAGACTTCGCTCACCCAGTCAGTCCACTTAAACAATTTTCCCCTGTCATATTCAGACTTCAACTGAATGAAAAGGTTTTAAAGCAGAAATGAATAAATAACTTCTTAAAAATATGGCTCTAGAAATGATAAATGCTAACTACTCGCAAACAGAATGGCTACATATATATACAGATGGATCTATAACTGAAGCAAATGGTATCGCTGATGCTGGAGTTTACAGTGAAATATTTTGTTTTTACAAAGCTTTATGACAGTATTACTCCCATTTTGATGGAGAGCTGAAGGCAACAAACCTGGCACTAAAACAATTTTTGTCCGTATCCATAGGTCACAAAAAGGTTGTTACATTTTGTGATTCAGCTTCTGCAATACAGGCAATTGCATCCTTGCAAACATCTGTAAGTGCTTGCATAAATGAAATAAAATCCTCTATTGCCTGAAACACCAAAGCTGGAACTGAAACAGTTTTTCAATGGATACCAGCCCATACAGGTGTACATGGGAATGAAATGGCAGACTTTCTAGCCAAAAAAGGAACCAAGATTTCTCAAATAAATTGCCCAAAATTATCATACACCTCCATTAAAAGACTTACCAACAACAATTTCAAGAAGACGTATGACCACTTGACAACACAAGGGCAAGGAAAAACATGGGTTCTACTGTTAGAAGAGAAGAACGCACTTCTTAAACACCCGCGAAGGGAAACTGTGGCAGCATATCGAAGAATTACTGGCCACGACTGCCTTCCGGAACACCTGCACAGGATTGGAATCTACCGTCACCGAAGTGTGTTATATGTGAATGAGAAGACACCATTATGAATTGGGAGAATCTCAGAAACTGTGAAAGACTGCAGTATTGTGACGGGATGTCAGATGGTCAATTGTATTGGGAAGTTAGAAGACCAATGACTATGCATCAAATGTCTGAGCATTAAATAAATAATAATAACATTAGTATTTACGAACTAATTGTTTCGGGAATTACATTACCTATGTTACATTTTATTACATGATTATGTTTCCGCCGCGGTGGAGTAGCCGAGCGGTCTAAAGCACCTCGCTGCGGAGCGCGCGGTTGCTCGCCGTGGAGGTTCGAGTCCTCCCTGGGGTATGTTCAAATGTTTTTAAAGTCTATGGGACTTAACTACGGGGTCATCAGTCCCTAAACTTACAAACTACTTATGACCTACTTACGAACTAGGACGGCACAAATATCCATGCACGAGGGGGGATTCGAACCCCCGACCGTAGTGGCCGTGCAGACCGTGACTGGAGCGCCTTAGTCCCATCGGACACCGCGGCCGGCTCCCTGGGGTATGGATGTGTGTGTTTGTCCGTAGGTTAGTTTACCTAGGTTTAAGTAGTTTGTAAGCTACGGACTGATGACCACGCAGTTTGGTCCGATAGATTTACAGACATTTGAACATTTTGATTATGTTTCCGCCGGCCGCGGTGGCCGAGGGGACTGCGGCGCGCCAGTCACGGTCTGCACGGCTACTACGGTCTGGGGTTCGAATCCCCCTCGTGCATGGATATTTGTGGCGTCCTTAGTGTTCGCTAGTTCATAAGTAGTTCGTAAGTTTAGGGACTGATGAACCGTATTTAAGTCCCATAAGCTACACAAACATTTGAACATTTATTATGTTTCCTCTAAAAAAAGTTTAACTTAGACTTTAGACGAATTGCAAACGGTATTGTATTTGTAAAGTTGACAACTCCCCTTCAAGTGCAATTTAATAGTTGATTTTTTGAAAAATATTTCCTAAAATAATATCATATAATATTTAAATTGTTATTTGAACACCACGTCATGTGAACATTTCCTATTGGCTAGGGCATACTCCATGCGACAAAATGCGCGTGTACAGTATTTTACCCGTGGCAGCTCAGCCACTAGCAGCAGCAGAAGCAGCGCAAGTAGGGGGCGCAAGTGTGCGAGATGGCGGGTGATACGTACGCTAATACTGCGAAGAGTGTAGTGGATCGCCGTCCGGCAACGCTGGCGTTGTCGGCGGCCCCATCCGGCCCCCATTTAACCGAACCGCCGTGAAGTGGGAAACGAATCGGACGCGGACAGGACATCTGCACTGTGTGTCCCGGCGGACGCAATTTCGCCTGCCCATGCGCTCCCCCAGGACTCGCGCGTACCAACGGCAGATGAATACGTCGTCGCCCAACACCGTCTGGCTACCAGTGGTCATCTCTGTAACAGAGATAAAGGCGAGAAGATTATCTCCGTCGCAACTCACGTACAAGCGACAGCTGTACCTCCGACTGTAGCAACTCTAAGCGCTGCAGACCTGCCCGAGGCTAACCTGGAGGTCCTGCTACATGATCCCACTCACCCTGAACCCATGGATGTCACCGAGGCCACGAAGAAAAGACGTGCCCGTACGGAAAAGACGAAGCATCGCACCAAACCGCAAGCAAAAAACAGCTCGCGAAGAAGAAAGGTACAAGAAACACACCACTGAAAAATGTGCCCCCCCCCCCCCCCAGCGGCAGAACGCCCATGAGGAAGGCTTCGTCGCCCCCAGCCGCAGGCATACAGCAAGGGAGAAAGTGCTGGCGCAGGTCCCGCCACTTGACACGACGAACAGATTCCTGTCATTCCTGCGGCTGCAATGGAAGAATGTCCAGTTCAACCGCTACCAAAGAAACCGCCACCACCTGTTCCTATCACCATCCAGTGGACGGACAAGTATGAGGGCTTCCACCAGCACATACGGGAGTGGCGCTGACCTTTACAAGGTCAAGATCGCAAATATCGAAGAGCACACCAAACTCATCAACTTTTATCGAGTTAACCTGCTTCACTGATACACTCATGACACGGAATCACTGAATCTCTTGAATGTCGTCTTCCGACACCTTCCCAACAAGATGTCGCCCGACTACCTGAAGAAATACTTAGAAGTCCTGGGCTTCTGCATTCGGGCTGCCAGCCTTATGAAATCGCCCAGGACACACAGACATATGCCTCTGTTTATTGTGGTCCTGGTCGACAACCCCGGCAAAAGAAAAATATTTCAAGCGAACATCGATGTAAACGTTGAATCCCTTTGTGCCAGAGGTACATGATCACAGTACTATTACTGTCAATGTCTGGACCATGTCATCCGTTTATGCAGCTTGCCAGTCCGGTGTGTTAAAAGCGCTGGCTCTCGACCAGTAGGGAATGCTCCAAGAAACGAGAGGAGCAACCAAAATGCTGCAACTGCAGTGAACCTCACGTTCAAATGTTTGTAAATCTATCGGACCAAACGGCGTGGTCATCAGTCCGTAGCTCACAAACTACTTAAACTAAGGTAAATTAACCTAAGGACAAACACACACAGCCATGCCCCAGGGAGAACTCGAACCTCCGACGGCGAGCAACCGCGCGCTCCGTAGCGAGGCGCTTTAGATCGCTCGGCTACTCCACCGCGGCGAACCTCACGTAGCCAGTTGTAGAGGCTACACCATCTTAAAAAGAAAACCTGGCAGACGAGTTCAGCCAGGAGTCTCTTTCGCTGTAGTGCTGACAAACAAATCGGTGACTACTCATCGTCGACAACCACAGCAGGAGGAGCCAGGAGCTGCAGAAGACACCGCTAGGGCGCTGCCTGCTCCACGGGCGGCAGCAGCATGCATCACCGGCCGTCGGATGGAACGGTCCTTCCAATTGTTGCCATATGGCAGAGAGATAAAATACCTACAGTCACACAAAAATGTACCTACGTTTTCCCTACTTTCTCCCTACCACCTCATTAATGCCCCTACATCAGCGTCGTAGCCAGGATTTGGGAGGGGCTGAATCCAGGAGTCCGGCCAGCAGAGGTTAACCAGTTGATTAATGTGACATGTTACAATTTTTGAAAAACTTTAAAATAAATATTTGGCATCATGCTTCACTTGCTAGATATGTTTTCCCAGTGACTGATCGTTACTGATTGATGGAGTAAAGTGTAGATTATGCCGCGAATTCCAAGTACTCTTTTACAGGAAGATTACTGATTTATCGGTCGGACAAGGGTACATTTAGAACCTGTCAACCATAGAGAGGAATAGCATTAATTAGTTTCCCAAACTATGCCGCTAATTCCAAGTGCACTATTACACGAGGATAACTGATTTATTGACCGCACAAGGAAACAGGCAACATCGAGACATTAAACCATAGAGTAGGAACACTAGTAATTAATTAGTTGAGTCAGCACAAAAAAGGTAGTCCGTCACTCTACACGATTCGATTTTCAAAGAGTAATGCTATGTTGACAACGAATATCTAGCGCTTTGTTCATTACAACGTTGGCTGTCGCAAATGTTTTAGCGTTTTTCTGTCAGCATCTTCTCATTTACAAGCACTTACTAGTATATCGTCCTGACGTAAATAAGTCTAGTCAAGGTGATAAAACATCTTTCGTTCATGGAAACAATGAATTTTTCTTGTGCTGACATTTTCTAACACTATCTCCAAACCGAATCTCCAATCCACTATTATACATTACAAAACATCACAATTCGCATCAATTTTAATGTGTCTGAAACTAGGTTTTCAAATTAATATTGATTACCATGAACAGAAAACAACTATGCCGTCTAAAATATCATTGGCTAGTTCAAACTTTGCCACAATTGGTCGCGTGCCGACTACTGTTTCTTGCCAATATTACCCGCTAGGCCTGTGTCGGCGATTGTAAAATTTTACCAAAGTACCTACGCGTTGGGGACTTTTGGGTGAAAATTCCCTACATGATTTTAATACTTAAAAGTATAAAATTCCCTACGTCTGGCAACATTGGTCCTTCCCCTCCACGCCGCGGCAGCGCCCTGCTGAAGATTCCTCAACTGAAGAGGACGCTACAACAACTCCACGAGCAGAAGCAAACGAGCTGAGATCGCTCTGTCGCACCCTCACGAGCCTGCTGAGTCAACTCTCTGCTCTTATCAATTCGGTAAAGGCGGCCCTCTAGGCCGACGTGGAAAAGAACTAAACTAAACTACCGTGGCCAATGCCCATATACATGGCCTTCCAGATGTAGTGTGTATCGCTATACTGAAAGGAATTGGACAATTCAACACTACTGAAACCCGAAACGTCGTGTCATCGGATCATGTCGCAGTCATCTTCGCAGCCCTCGCCATCTCCACCTCTCCTGGACATCCCATGGACATCGAGCAAGACGACACGCAGCATCCGACGCCGACGTCGTCACCGACGTCACCGTCTATGTCATCACCTGGGCCAAATGTCGTAGGCGTGGACCCTTCGGAGGTTTTCCTAAAGGAGTTTCCTCGTGAGCTCAGGCCGGATGGCGAGCTCAGGCCTGATGGCGGGGCCCAGCAGGTAGTCTGCCGTCCTCTGCAGCTACAGTGTCCGGTCCATCAGTACGACCAAGAGCCGGAATTTTGGGGGGGAGGGATGTTGTGGCGTAAAGACAGCGCCACACACCAGACGTAAGAGAACGACAGTGGAGAAGGCAGCGATCGACCGAAAGCCAATAGCGGACTTAGGCGCTTCAGTCACGGTCTGAACGGCCACTACGGTCGGGGGTTCGAATCCCCCCTCGGGCATGGATATTTGTGCCGACCTAGTTCGTAAGTAGTTCATAAGTAGTTTGTAATTTTAGGGACTGATGACCCCGTAGTTAAGTCCCATAAGCTGTACAAACATTTGAACATTTTTTGAAAGCCAATAGCAAACAGGCGCCGCGCATCCTGGAGGGAGTAACCGCAGATGCGCGCCCTCTACAAGCGGCTATATCTAGGCCGACATACGTCTGGACGCCCGTCAGTTACTAGTCAGGAATAGGGCAGATACTAGTGAGAACTCAGGCAGATACGAAGACAGAACTAGGACAGAACTAAATCAGAACGCGGCTATGAACTTAGCAGTAACTATGTCGCAGCGCAGCTAGTATCATACGGAAGCCATCACTAGAAGCAAGAAGAAAGAAGAAACAGACTTATGTTCTTTAGTTGACTATTATCAGTTTCAGTCAATAGAACTTGCACTATTAATCTGAATACTTGTTGCAATTTACTTCGATACCTGCACCAGTACCTTTATCGACAACTAGACCGGGACGAGTAAATAACAAAAGGTGATGAGGTCACTACAGATAATATCTAAGGTCGTTGCTGGAGCATGAGATCAGACATGTACGATTCAACCCAAAGATAACCTCCAACCAAACTTTTAAATCAAAACCGTTCATAGCCCAATATGCAGGTTCTTACAGTCACATTTGCTTTAATCTTAGCTGTGAGAGATGCGATGAGCATACAGCGTAAAGTCCTCATCTCCACTGCGTCAATTCTTCCGATGACAAGACTTCAGAATGTAGATATCTCAACTAAACCCCAAATTGTTTTGACAACTGTACATTTTTAATTCCATGCCTCTAGAAAACAATTAGTACTGATTGGAACATGTTGTCAAACCATGTTTTTGTGTGCATTTCGTCCAGAGGGAAATTTCAATAATGGTTGATCGATTAGGGGCTCTAATAACAATTATTTGAGTGCCTATTATGGAAAGAGTAAGTGAGAGAGAGATGACTCCCAAAATTATTGGGTGTCTTGTTTGTAAAATCAGTAGAAAGTGTCATTGTGCGCTAGCAATGCCTGATGCTGTTTTATAGATTGTTTTTTTTCCTACAGTGGGACTGAACGGTATCTGATTTGTTAGGACCAATACCAATTGCAATGTATACACAACTTGTTTGGAGTTCTTAGTGCAAACACTATATCTGAGACACCACATGCAAGATATGTCCATATGTATTTGATGAAGTTAGCTAATTATGTTAGTGTTCAGTCTTTAACTTGAAGTCAGCAAAATGCAGCATTACTCCTCACTATTAAGTATAGTGAACACGAATTCTCAAAGAGCAAACTGATGACGTTCAGAAAAATAAAAAAAAAAAAAAAATTAAAAAGAAAGTAATTGCTCAGAATTTTAATATGTACCTAGTAAATTAGAAAGTAGTAATAAGTTTTTGTGTCCTTTAAAATGTAAATATTTTCAAGATAATTGTTTTTCCTGACCAATTACACATTCACAAGGACAATTACATTTGGGGTCTGTGGAAGGTACATTAACACATATGCTCTCTTTTTGTAAGTATATATTGTGTATTTTGTTCTGACATGTTCTACATCCAAGAGGATTCCCTCAATTTGGATCTACTGGGACGAAAAGTACATCTAATCTAATCTAATCTAAACACATGCTATAATTGGTACGACATTGATTTTTGTGGCTGTTAGAGCATTAGTACACATACAGCAACTTTTCTACATATACTTGAGAATTAAAATCTCACATGGCGGATAAATGGTCACCCTTCGTCACGTTTGTCTGTTATAGAGATTTTTTGAATGTGGTAAGTCTTTCAGGCTAAATCGATGTTTCTTGAAACAATATAATCATTTTCCTACACGTTTTGCCTAAAACCAGTCACTAAAAACAGTACAAAGGTATTTAGATCAGAACTCCGACACAGAAATGGAATATAAGTAGTATAACTTCAAGTAAGCAAGTAACAGTTGATAAACAGACACTCAGCGTCGCGCCACTGTCACAGGTCGGTAGGTGGGTGACGCGGGGTTGCCGGTACCGTAGTCAGTAGCCGATGGCCAGTATCGGCGAAGGGACTCCCGAACGGAAGCACTTGTAGTTTTGATGCAGCCACGACTACTTTTGTGAAATTATTTATGGGAGTTTCCGCTATTCCTGGTGGGTTAGGAAGCAGTCGAGATTTCCTTTGAATAATAACACAAGGAGTCAGCTAAATGCTGTTAAAATTGAGTGAATTGAAAATCGCGACCTTACAAACGAACTGTGTGAGGGTTACCACGAGACCACAAGCTTGCACCGCTCACTACCCGCTCTGCAAGAGCCAACACTTCCTCCAGACACTCCCGCTTGCTACAGTGCTTCCAGGTCGTGCACATCGCCGGAGTTATTATGAGTGGCGATCGACTTTATTGGCCACCTTAACTGAACGACTCGGAGTCAGCCTCTGCGGCGGCTTGGCAACGATCAATGTTTTGGTCTAATACTGCACATACACAAAAATGTGGCAACACCTTCTCTTCTGTCAAATCGAAGTTATCATTTTCACTGTATTTTATCACAATTTATATGTGAATGTCAGTACTGCATTTCATACGATGCGTTACTAGAATGATACTTAAATCGCCTTTGTTGTATCCCGAACTTAAAACAGAGTTCCCTATTCGTTGATATACGTTACACGTTTATGAATGATATATTAGTTTCTACCACAATATTATTACCTAACTATTGTAAATTTATGATCCTATACTCCAAGCTGACATTTTTATGCACATTACCATTTACTGATACGTTCTGCTATATTTAATGATGTAATAAAATGTTCAAATGTTTGTAAAGCTTAAGGAACTTAACTGCGTGGTCATCAATTCCTAAACTTACAAACTACTTATGAACTAACTTACACTAAAGACGACACAAACATCCATGTCCGAGGGGGGATTCGAACCCACGAAAACAGACTGCCGTACAGACTGTGACTGGCGCGCCGAAGACCGCTCGGTCAGTGATGTAATATGTGTAATATGAAGTATCTCTGGCGATACTGTGTAATAGGAAATCAATATGTTGCGTTGTATAGTCACAGTGTTCGAGCTCTCGAAGGTGCCTTGCTGTGGAATTCGCGGTTTGGTCGTTGCCTGAGGTTCCAGCTCTCCCTCGAGCACGGGTGTGTGTACCTTCCTTAGCATAAGTTATTTTAAGTAGTTTGTAAGACTAGAGACTGATAAGTGCAGCAGTTAAGTCCCATAGATTTACAAACAATTGATTATTTTTGTATTGAATACGTGGCCGGCCGTGGTTGCCGAGGGGACTGAGGCGCTCCAGTCACTGTCTGCACGGCCACTACGGTCGGGGGTTCGAATCCCCCCTCGGGCATAGATATTTGTGCCGTCCTTAGTCTTAGCTAGTTCATAAGTAGTTTGTAAGCTTAGGGACTGATGACCCCGTAGTTAAGTCCCGTAAGTTCTACAAACATTTGAACATTTGAATACGTGCTGTCCACGATAGTCATATGGTGACCGACCATTTTTACTTTTTAATCCTCCATATGGCGAGACATATTATGAGTTCTAACGTTGTGCAGCCCGCAATTGTGTCGCGGTACTATGAATTAGAAAGGAAGCGATTCGACGAATGTGTCACCAAAATTACGTACTCTTATACGTTGATATCAGGTTTTCGTTTGTTTAATCCGTCCTTAGGTCAGAATTTAATACCACAGTCGTATCCAATGAAGCTGGTAAATGGAAACGATTTATAAACAAAAATAGACAGAATTAGCGACCAAGACAATATTATATTATTCAGTCAAAGAAGCTCGCTCACCTCCCAGGAAAAATTCATGCCATAGGATCGAACCCTGTACTCAGTACACATCAGTCCAACGTGACCTCAGCAGAACGAGGACTCGATGACTCTAAAAAAAATCCAGTAGAAGGAGAACCCTCTACTTTGTTTCCTGCAGCCTTACATAATAACGGGCGTCACCTGAACCTCGCTCGGATGGTTCTAACCAACGACGTGACAGCATCTCTGCGGAAAAAGAACACAAGTGAGCATCCACACTCACCGTGGTGTTCGACATGAACTAGACTGGAGACGCAAAAAAGGAAATCCAGCAACAAGGTGCACGCTAGCTTCCTTAGGTGCAGTCATAGTTATTTCCGCACATGGGCAACACTGTCTCGAACAGGCTCATTCAAACTGTGCCTATGGGGCTGGCGCCTACGATCGCCCGTGGTCAGCGCCCCAGACAAATTCATATCGCCGTTCCGGAAGAAAAATGACGCAACAGCAAAATTAAGAAAAAAAGCGACGTTATAATTGCATCAGTCATCTAAGAAATAGGAAGCGCCTACAGTGGAACATCGTCACAACTGTAGTTAGCCGCGGTGGAGTAGCCGATCGGTCTAAAGCACCTCGCTGCGGAGCGCGCGGTTGCCCGCCGTGGATGATCGAGTCCTCCCTGGGGCATGGATGTGTGTGTTCGTCCGTAGGTTTACCAAGGTTTAAGTATTTTGTAAGCTACGGACTGATGACCACGCAGTTTGGATTCGTTGAAACCAGCTGCGTCCAAATCAATTTAAACTACATTCGTATCACTGTTAGTTTGGGAGCTACAACCCTTCAAAGTTTAGGGGGCGGAGGCTACGACAGCGTAGCTGACTGGCTGGTGGTCATGAGACAGGGGGCCGTGCCCCAGGGAATAACCACTCGGCCAGTCATCTACGCTGTCGCAGCCTCCGCCCCCTAAACTTTGAAGAGTTGTAGCTCCCACATTAACAGTGATAGGAATGTAGTTTAAATTGATTTGGACGCAGCTGGTTTCAACGAATCCAATGCACAATAGAAAATACTATTGTTCCATTTAAAAATTATATCTTTGTGGTGTAACTCTTTGGAAAATGATTCAATAAACTATGTTCATAGCTCCGCAGAAAGTGTAACATTTCTTGTGTTGACCTACCGCATTAAAATTTCCCGTTACTTATTATTTTATAAGTTACAGAGGCAAACACACTTAGTGAAACACCCTCTATATATTACCGCTAGGAGTGCTATGTATAGACGCGATGGACTGGCCGAGCGCTCTAAGGCCGTCCTCACAGGAGACGTGTTGTCACAACTAGGCGCACGCCAGACGTGGCTGTCTATCTATTATAGCTACTGCACGCTATGAAACGACCTGCTTCATCCTAGGGGCGTGCTGCTCGCCGTGGTTTGCGCCCGCAGCCCTCTCCAGCACCTGTTGCGGGTTGGCGCGTAGATCAGTAGTTTACAAAGATGGATTTGAACAAAATTACAAAGTATCTCTGTTAACGACCGTCGAAAAAAAACAACACTGAATACTGTAGTTTTCTTATGCTTTCACGTAGCATGAAATACTCTGCCAGAAACTTTTATTTTCCTTCTTCAAGAAACACGGGGACGGTATATTTACCTGAAAGCTGTTGATAATGATAAAAATGTACGACCGAAATCAATTTTGGAGAAAAAGTCATTAAAAATTTTCAATAATTAAATACTTCAACTGCACCACCTACATATGTGTTGCTCTCTTATATTCCTGTTTTACACGTTGTACAGATTCAAATGCTTACTTTGGCATTTCTTCAGAGATAATAGGTTCTGCCCGAAACATTATACTTGTTCATATCCGCGGGACAACGCCTCAGATCGACAATGTTCGTTTGATAATTTTTGCTTTTAGTATTGTACGTGAACATTGTTCCTCCTTTATTGCATCTGGTTCCATAACCACAAGCTAGCCATGTTCTCTTTGCATTGTGAAACTGAACTATTTCAGCACTGTACTGAACTGCCACAGAATTCAAACACCGTGGGGAAAATCGAGTGACGTATGTTACTGTCTTGAAATTTATTGGTTACTTTGTCCTAGAACAAAAAAGAGTGCTATAGACGGCAAACACGGAAGAGTTATAAAGCCTGAGACCAGTGGGTCATTGTATTATATCTACAACTTTTCTGTTTCACTCCTTAGAGTCTGTGATATATCGTATATCCTTCTTTTTGTTGACGTTTGTGAATATGACAAATAAGCTGATTCTACGGTTTTCAAGATATGTGTGTAATTTTTTTTAATAACAAGTTAACACTCATCCACTTCAGGTATCGCTTACAACAATGACAGAGCCCATGCCAATTGTGTTTGTTGATGATGAGTGATTTGGACACAATTTACGTACTCATACCTTACTCAGCATAATGTCTTAATGTTAAAAGACGAGTATTTAATTACGGACATTGCAGACCAGGCCGACATACAGTAAGTTAATTTGGAATCCTTGAAGATAAAGGTTTAGTTTCCATCAGCCTCTTAATGTATATTTGACAATGAGTACGGATATTGTTAAAGTATGCTGCGCTCTTCACATTTTGTCCGGGACAGGGATGGTTTTCAAATGGAAGACAGTTGAGGGTTTGTTTGACTTAGACTGTAGAGAAGAAGTGCGATCGCAGCAAACTATTAAGCTGAGAGGAAAGTTTGCCGCTTATTTTGTGAGTGAGCAAGGAGCTGTCCCATGGCAAATTGTTCATATTTATAAACGATGTCGAAGCAAATACATTGTTCTTCTAAAGCTCTCTTTACTATGTTTCTTAACTTGAGACTTAATTGCCATTTTTCACGCTATTATTGTGGAATGCTTTAATCTATGTAATATGACTCACTGGATAAAAAGACGTGTCTTTCATACTGTAATAGATAACTTTATAAGTAACATTTAAGGATTCTCGATAAGTGAAATTACAGTCCATCAAATACCTTTTTGTTCTTGAAATTACCTAATACAGCTTACAAATTATGATTGAGCTCATCGTATCGAAACGACCTACATTTTTCCACTCAGAGATAATTCCATGTAACAGAACTTACTAGTATTCAGCTGGAAGGTGAAAAAATTCTCTGTAATCGTTATTTCTTGGGTGTCATATTCACCGAAAAGTTGGCTATCTCTGGATTTCATTATCTATTCGTTGTTTCATTAAGCAGAATATGAGTAATTAGAAAATTTCTTACTGCAGGTTCATGTTATGACTTGCACGTTCATAAACACAATGTCCTCGATCAGCTTGGATGAGTGGTTCACAAGTGAGGGGTAATTATCCCGGATGGGTAAAAGGAAATTTTCTAGGGATGAAAACAAAATACTTCAAGTATGTTTCGGTCTCGAAACTAGGATTACTTTTAAAAGACCCGTAAGTATCATTACTGTTTCCTAAGGCTATTATCCTGCCTATATCAGACCAATATTTTTTTTCAGATTCTAACATAAATGGGTGTCACATTGTGGTAAGGTCTGCAGCTGGTGAAACGAATGTATGAACTTCTCATGTTCTTGTAGTCCACCTACCAAATATTTTGTACCATACATCGAAGAAAGTAAAATAAGAAATACTTACTAAATATGCTTGAATATTTCATGACTATGCCACTGAAGCAAATGGCAGGAGCGTGGGACAGGGTACTGTGTGTGTGTGTGTGTGTGTGTGTGTGTGTGTGTGTGTGTGTGTGTGTGTGAATTGTACGAGACGCAGATAGAGTAGGATGATCTTCATCGACATTAACCTCTAAATGTATTTTGGTTAATACTTAACCCTCGTTTACTGAGTAGCTACAATGAAACTCTTCGAGCGTTGCGGCTGGTAGCAGTTGAAAACATGTGATACACAGTCTAACTACTACCGAATGTGCGATTACATATGAAGTAGATCTAGTGAGCAAAATGGCACATGGGAGGGCAGGCGGTAGTAGCTGTTCTTTATATTGAACCTTGGGGCATCTTGTTTTTGATTATAAGACATTTTTATTCAAAATCCTGCTTTCAAAATAGTATTGTTCTTAAATGATTTCTCATTTTATGTTTCATCACATTTTTGTGGAGAAGGGGGGGGGGGAGGGAGTGAACTGAAGGGCCATGTTTCGGAACCTGAAATATTATAAGTTGGCACTGGGCTTGGTGCAATGAAAATATTTTTAATTCAAGTTATGACATGACATGTCAGACTATTTCCATGATAGCTATAGCGCAATGATAAAGCAAAGTAATGGAATATATGTGCAAATACTGAATAGCTATAAACTATTTGCAAATATTGCTAAACCTCTATTGAAGTAGTAAAGTTATAATAATCACCTAGAACTTTCTTCTCGCTTGCTGGTCTCTCCTCGAACTCTGAAATGGAGTTCCTTAAAATAGTGCTGTTTCTCATTTTTGACGGAATACGTTTTGGTCGTAGCTCAGCAATGAGGACTTCCGCATTTCTTCTTGTTGTGGCATCGCCATTCGCCACAACGCCGGCGGTCCGCCCAAGTCGCCGAGCAAGTAGACGACGAGCGATAAGTCGCCCCACAATACTTCATCCGCCGCGGTCGACCAAGTCATCGTACCTCTGTCTTGGTTCGCGGGTCGGCCAATCAGAAGAAGAAAGGCCGCCACAGCGGCAGAATAGCAGTCTAGTGAGTATATCCGTCAGTACCGGATCAGTCTACCAGCAACGGATACGTCCACAGCGAGCCAGCACAAGCTAGACTATTACTACTGAGTGACTCAAGTAGATCATTGCAAGCAGCACACCTAAAAGATGAGTATCTATATCATTCTTGATAAAAGTACTTGTGAACTAATCGCTTCTTTCAGTTGCAGACCTTGTCCACAATCCTAGCCAGAAAACCTACCATTCACAGAACAGCATCCCGAAAGAGTACACAAAACTTCTACTTTCAAAGAGCTTATTCAGCTACTTCAACTCTCGATCTAGATCGACCTTATTCAAAATGTTCAAATGTTTGTATAGCTTATGGGACTTAAGTACGGGGTCATCAGTGCCTAAACTTACAAACTACTTATGAACTAGCTAATACTAAGGACGGCGCAAATATCCATGCCCGAGGGGGGATTCGAACCCCCGACCATAGTGGCCGTGCAGACCGTGACTGGAGCGCCTCAGTCCCCTCGGCCACCGCGGCCGGTGACCTTATTCAGTGTTTCGATATTCATCACGATATTGTAACACAGTGCAACTACAGCGCACATAGGCCAAGCCTACATCTGCCAGAGCGATGCACCACATGCGCGCGCTGGCCCTGTGGGACAAAACAGCTGCCGCGAGGGTCCCACGGCTAATAGGCCCCATTTACTGCAATGCACCGTGAAGGCTCTGGGGGACTCCGGCTCACTGGGGCACTCAACGGGTTCCGACACTTGTCTCGACGTCGCCACTGGTGTCCGATGGATATTCGGTCACGCAGATTACATTATATTAGATTAATACTACTTCCATAGATCATAAATATGACATTTCGAATTGTTGTGGAACGTGTCGGTTTAATGAAAGGTGTCTATTCATGACACTCGGTATTTTAAGGATTTTTTTTTCCTTTTATCCGATTTACTGAGTTTTATCTAGAAGTTCATCTAATGTGTAGAAGGGGATGCCATTCAGAAAATCTTTTAATTTCTTTTTAATTACAAGTTGACTATTTGTCAGACTTTTGGTGCTACTTAGTAAGTGACCAAAACATAATTCACCCTTTCTGTGCCAAAGTTAGATTAAGACTTGAATAATGAAAATCATCCTTTCTCCTAGTGATGTAGGTCAGTTACTTTTGAAGAAGGTCGGATTCTTAGTATCAAATTTCATAAGTGAACACATTCCGGGTGATCAAAAAGCCAGTACAAAATTTTAAAACTTAATAAATCACGGAATAATGTAGATAGATAAAAATTGGCACACATGCTTGGAATGACGTGAGGTTTTATTAGAACAAAAGAAAGCAACAAGAAGTTCAAAAAATACCCGACAGATGGTGCTTCATCTGATCAAAATCAAATCAAATGTTTGTATAGCTTATGGGACTTAAGGGTCATCAGTCCCTTAACTTACAAACTGCTTATGAATTGACTTATACTAAGGACGGCACAAATATCCATGCCCGAGGGGGGATTCGAACCCCCGACCGTAGTGGCCGTGCAGACCGTGACTGGCGCGCCGCAGTCCCCTCGGCCACCGCGGCCGGCTCATCTGATCAGAAAAGCAATAATTAGCATAACAAATTAAGAAAAAGTAAAGATGATGTTCTTTACAGGAAATGATCAATATGTTCACCGTCATTCCTCAACAATAGCTGTAGTCGAGGAATAATGTTGTGAACAGCACTGTAAAGCATGTCCGGAGTTATGGTGAGGCATTGGCGTCGAATGTTGTATTTCAGCATCCCTAGAGATGTCGGTCGATCACGATACACTTCCGTCTTCAAGTAATCCCAGAGACCATTTATCGCACGGACTGAGGCCTGGAGACCTGGGAGTCCAAGCATGACGAAAGTGGCGGCTGAGTACACGATAATCACCAAACGACTCGCCCAAGAGATCTTTCACGCGTTTAGCAATTTTTTTTTCTAATAAAATCCCATGTCATTCCAAGCATATTTGTCAATTTTTACTTCTCTATCTACATTATTCCGTGATTTATTAAGTTTTCAAATTTATACTGACTTTTTGATCACCTGGTATATCGTAAAGCGACTGTGACGATCCCTAGATTCATAAATAAAGGTGAGCAGAATGGTCTTGGGTGGACTGCATCAGTTATTCTGATCTTTTGTGCAATGAATACCCCATACGAAGTCAGTAAATGAAAATGGACATAGTAAGCTAATTTACTGAGATTTATATCAACAAGGTTTTTTTATTTATTATTATTTTTTTGTTATTTTTTTCATTTTGTAAGTTGACTCCATAACGGAAATCGTGCCAGCCCACAGCAATATAGCAATAAAAACAAGAAACTTCCAGCTTGGTGGTGCGATATGAAATTTTTATTAAAAAAAAATTAGATGTCAATTTCGTGAGATCCATAATTAACTAAGAAGGTTTTCCTAGTACATGCTACAAGTTTAAACTGGACCTTTTTCAGTTATTTTATTGATCTGACTTAAATATTTTATGCATACTACATAAGTCATCATGACTCGAAATCTGCACTGATGATGTTCCATCATGGTAACGAAATCGATATGTAAATTTTAAAATAAATTTTTCATATCGCACCACCATTCAGGAAATTTCTTGTATTCACCAAGATTTGCAATGACCCTGACAGTATAAGAAGCTGAACTCAAACGTTTCAGCAGATCTTCAATGTGTTCCTTACAATTCAATCCCTCATCAATGCAGACACCTAAAAATTTTGAATATTTTACCTTAGCTACAGATTTCTGTTCAAATTCTATATTTATTAATGTTGTCATGCTGATTACTGTAGAAACTGTATATTATGGGTATCATCTAAGTTTAATGACAGTCCATTCGTAGCCGGCCGCAGTGGCCGAGCGGTCGGCGGCGCTCTACTCACATTCTGCACGGCCGCTACGGTCGGAGGTTCGAATCCCCCTCGGGCATGGATATTTGCGCCGTCCTTAGTATTAGCTAGTTCATAAGTGGTTTGTAAGTTTAGGGACCGATGACCCCGTAGTTAAGTCCCTTAAGTTTAACAAACATTCCAACATTTTTCCATTCGAAGAGAACCACTTAATTAATTTCTGGAAGATATCATTTACAATTTAAAAAGTTCATTCCTGTTTGTCAAGCGCGACAGCTATACTTGTATCGTTAGAAACAAGAACTAGCTAAGCATCGTTGCGAACATGGAACGTTAAGTCATTAATATTGCCGCGAGAGACCCCGATCACCAACTGCCGGCGTGGTGCAGGGGATAGCGTCACGGACTGCGGAGCAGAAGGTCGCCGGTTCAGTCCCGCACACCGGCAAAAATTTATTTCTTTGTAATTTACAATTCCAGAAAGTTCTCAATCTTTCTTATGTTCACTTGTAAATTCTACTTGTTTCTTATGTTAACTGTTCTTCTAATTTCTGGTAAATTCTGTCTGTATAAATAGCAGAGCACTCTGCCTGAGAGGCAGTCAGTGCTGCGTGTATGTTGAGTTCGTAATGAACGTGCTTTCAGTGTAAGTGCTGTGTTTAGTTGCCTTCGAAGTCAAGCCTACTTCCATTGCAACGTGACAATATACATTAAGAACAGCGAAGGACCCAAGAGCGAACCTTGTGGTATCTCAGTTTTGATAGCTCCCCAATCATAGGAATTAGCTGTTTTTTGCATATTATGTCAACTGCTTATTTTAGTATGAGTGCTCTGTTTAGTTGCCTTCGAAGTCAAGCCTACTTGCATTGCAACGTGACATTGTTTGGTGGAGGCGCCGGGTACACTGTGCAACAGTTGCATCACCGTGGCTCCGATTAGGCAACGTAAAAGCCGTCGCTTACACGGACTGGAACCGGAATACAAGGGATACACCGAGTACATCCTTCCAAAAGTTCGTACTATCAGAAGAACGATGAAGACGAAACCAGCAATAAGCCAGCTGCACATCAGACACCCGTCGGTGTTTTCTGGAGAAGCTGGACAGGACCCCAACAAATGGCTAAAAGGGTTCGACCGAGTCGCCAAGTACAACAGGTGGGATCACACGATGTGCTTGGTCAACGTTTATTTCTACCTGGATGGAACAGCCCAGCAATGGTTCGAAAGCAACGAAGACAAGTTGAAGGACTGGGAGACGTTCCAGGAGGAACTTAAGAAGACGTTTGGAGACCGCCAGCGACAAATCCGTTCGGCGGAAGAACAACTGAAGAACCGGGCCCAGCGACATGGTGAGCCGACACAATCGTACATACAGAGTGTTTTGGCCCTGTGTAACGTACTCAATCCGAACATGACTGAAGCGGACAAAATCACGCACCTGATGAAGGGAACTGCAGAAGATATGTACCAAGCTCTTCTGATAAAAGACGTCGCTA
This sequence comes from Locusta migratoria, assembly GCA_026315105.1. Lineage (NCBI taxonomy): Eukaryota > Metazoa > Arthropoda > Insecta > Orthoptera > Acrididae > Locusta > Locusta migratoria. The sequence continues at coordinate 514,201,035 of CM048755.1, forward strand.
CGACAGAAGAGTTCATCAAGTGGTGCCAGCGTATTGAAGAGATGCAACAAAGGAGGGTTGGACGCAAGAAGAATGACAGACTCCCAAATGTAGTCCCTATGGCCGTTGTGGAAGACCAGCAGGACTTGGCTTCTCTCATACGACAAATCGTAAGAGAAGAATTACAACACTGCATGGCAGCCGGGACTATTAGACCGAGCGAGCATCAGATTATGGCCATGTATGTGAGCCCTGTAAGTCACGAGGTATCCGACGCCGCTGAGGACGAGGTATTTCAAACATTAGCTCCTGTCTGCCCCGTCAATCGCACCCGACGTGAAGAATGGCGTCGCCCTGCTATGACTTACGCTGCAGCCGCCAAACGGCAGCCCATGAACCGACCGACGCGACCACAGCCAACTCCCCCAGTAATTATGATGCCCCGCAGAAGAACAGACATCTGGAGGACAGAAGACAACACACCAGTGTGTTTCCACCGTGGACGCCCTGGACATGTCGTACGCTACTGCAGAGAGAGGAGGCGAGTATTCGATGATCATTTTGCCGCAAGACGTTAGCCGTCGGAGCAGTTATATCCAAGGTAGTCACCTGCTGATGAGTTCAGTCGAAAACTAAGCGAGGCGACCATCTACGGAGGTGAGGCCGCCGCAGATGCAAATCCTTCATGGACGACAGTCGCCAAGATGTCGGGAAATCTCATCGACGTCATAATCGACGGCCAACCTGTCCGGGCACTTGTTGATTCAGGAGCCTTTTTTTCTGTATTATCGGATAATTACCGCCGCACACTAAAGAAGACAATGTTCTGTGATACGGGAGCAACTGTGCTGAAGGTCGCGAATGGAAAGTACGTCCATCCAGCAGGAACTTGTGTCGCAAGAATAACCATCAACAACAGGACGCAGCCGTTTGAATTTGTCGTGTTAACAGAATGTAGTCACAATGTCATCCTCGGATGGGACTTCCTTCAGGCACCCCAAGCTATCATTGACTGTGGAAGATCTGAGCTGCAAATTGAAGAAGTTGTTCCGCCGGATACACGTAATACAGAAGTTTCTGGGAAGTTATTCGTCGTTGACAATGTGACGATACCGCCGTTGACAATGAGAAGAGTTGCAGTCACAAACACAGATGACTGGTTAAACTGTGAAGTTCTTGTTGATAGTAAAACGTTTATCAGGCTCACAAAAGAAATTTACATACCAGCGGCTATCATAAGCATTACCGGTGGTCAAGGAGAGATTTGGATCACAAATTGTCACGAGCAGTCACAACATATCCCCAAGCGAATGTGTATCGGGACAGCCGAACCAATCCAGGACGGTGAGCTCAACGTCATCAATGAAGACCCATGCCCTGCTATTAGTACAGACAACACGCTGGAGGAAACAAACGTGGAACTGGCAATAGGGCCTGGACTGAGCAAGGAACAACGCCAGCGGGTGTTAGGTATACTACGCCAATTTTCGGGTGCATTCACACCTCAGCAGGGGGAAAGTCAGACGAAACGGCCCACGATAAAGCCCCGTATCAATACTGGGGACCATCCGCCAATTACCCAGCGTTTTTATAGAGTGTCGCCAGCTGAAAGACGGATAATTCGGCAGGAAGTGGAGAAGATGTTGCGAGATGACATTATTCAACCTTTGGAGAGTCCTTGGTCGTCTCAGGTGGTCCTCGTAAAGAAGAAGGATGGCACGTGACGATTCTGTGTCGACTATCGGCGGCTGAACAGTATCACAAAGAAAGATGTCTACCCATAGCCGCGTATTGATGACACCTTAGACTGCTTGAAAGGAGCTACATACTTCTCAACTATGGACATGCAGACAGCTTACTGGCAAATCGAGGTTGACGAAGCTGACAGGGAGAAGACGGCTTTTATTACACCTGACTGTCTCTATGAATTTAAAGTAATGACATTTGGATTATGTAATGCTCCAGCCACATTCGAACGCATGATGGACAACTTGCTACGACACCTAAAGTGGACGACGTGTCTCTGCTATTTAGATGACATTGTCGTTTTCTCGAATACATTTGAAGAACATCTGAGTCGCCTGTCAACTGTGTTGAAGTGTGTTCAGGTTGCAGGTCTCCGCCTCAGTCCAAAGAAGTGCCTCTTCGTCGCCAAAGAGATAAAAATCCTGGGGCACCTAGTCAATGGAGATGGTGTCCGTCCTGATCCAGATAAAGTAAGGGCAGTTACATAATTTCCAACTCCTCAGCACATTCGTGATTTAAGAAGTTTTCTCGGTCTGTGCTCATACTACCGACGTTTCATAAAAGGATTTTGTAACAAGGCACGTCCATTACAAGAACTTCTGCAGGGAGACTCCAAATTTTACTGGGATGAGACAAAAGAAAGAGCTTTCCGAGCACATAAGGAGGCTTTAACTTCCGCACCAGTGCTAGCCTTGTACGACGAGAATGCAGATACCGAACTTCACACAGACGCCCAGACGCCAGTGGCTATGGGATTGGTGCAGTGCTTGTACAAGTTCAGGAAGGCGCCTAAAAGGTGATAGCCTATGCGTCAAGAGTACTCTCAAAGTCCGAGATAAACTACTCTACAACTGAAAAAGAATGTCTCGCGGTTATCTGGGCTATCAACAAGTTCCGGCCGTATTTATTCGGCAAACCATTCACCGTCGTGACAGACCACCATTCTTTGTGTTGGCTGACTAGCTTGAAGGATCCGTCAGGTCGACTAGCAAGATGGGCACTAAGACTCCAAGAGTACGATGTCACAGTGGTATTCAAGAATGGGCGCAAACACAAGGATGCCGACTGCCTTTCGAGGAATCCATTAGTGGAACACAACAGCATTAATGAAATTTCAGCTCTCATGGAATTAGATGACGTTGCAGCTGAACAGAGGGAAGATCCAACACTATTAAAAATGATAGAGGCCTTGGAGAAAGGAGAACCGACCAATGGAGAGTTCCAACTTATAAACGGAACATTGTAGAAGAGCAACTACGATCCACTGGGCCCCAAATGGCTACTTGTTGTTCCAGCTCATCTCCAGCCAGCTATTCTCAAATATTTCCATGATGCTCCAATATCCGGTCATCTGGGATACGTGAAGACCCTAGACAGAATCAGACGCAGGTATTACTGGAAAGGTCTCTACAGATCTGTCAAGCACTATGTGAGTCACTGTAAAGAGTGCCAGCGACGGAAGCATGTGCCGCAATTACCTCCAGGACATCTTGTACCGATTCCGCCGGCAGCAGCTCCATTGCACCGAGTTGGGATCGATCTTTTAGGGAGGTTCCCGAAGTCGACAACCGACAACCGTTGGATAATAGTCTGCACTGACTACCTCACACGCTACGCTGTCACCAAACCTGTGCCGACTGCAGAAGCTCCAGAGATCGCAAAATTCCTTGTAGAAGACATTATTTTGAAGCATGGAGCACCACGTGTCATGATATCTGATCGTGGAGAAGTATTCCAGTCAAAACTAGTATCAGAGGTAATGTCACGGTGCAACATTGTCCACATAATGACAACTGCATACCATCCTCAGACAAATGGTCTTACGGAACGTTTTAACAAGACGTTAGCCGACATTCTGTCGATGTACGTCGATGATGAGCAGAAGGATTGGGATAGAATTCTGCCAGTCGTGACATTTGCTTACAATACCGCAAGACAAGACACCACAGGCTTCACTCCGTTTTTCCTGCTCCATGGCCGTGAAGCTGAGATAACCGATGGATAATAGTCTGCAGTGACTACCTCACACGTTACACTGTCACCAAACCGGTGCCGACTGCAGAAGCTCCAGAGATCGCAAAATTCCTTGTAGAAGATATTATTTTGAAGCATGGAGCCCCACGTGGCATGATATCTGATCGTGGAAAAGTATTCCAGTCAAATCTAGTATCAGAGGTAACGTCACGGTGTGACATTGTCCACAGAATGACAACTGCATACCATCCTTACACAAATGGTCTTATGGAACGTTTTAACAATATGTTAGACGACATGCTGTGGATGTACGTCGATGTTGAGAAGAAGGATTGGGATACAATTCTGCCAATCGTGACATTTGCTTACAAAGCCGCAAGACAAGACACCACAGGCTTCTCCGTGTTTCCTGCTTCATGGCCGTGAAGCTGAGACAACAATGGATACGCTGTTCCCGTTCCAATCGTACGACACTCAGGATGACTATGTTAAACAGCTTATCACCAGGGTCGAAGAAGCAAGACAGCTGGCTCGCATACGGACACTGGACGCCCAGGAGAAGGACCGTCAGCGGTAAAACGACAAGCACCGACCTGTTGTGTACAGCCCAGGAGATCTGGTATGGATTATTACCCCTGAACGGAAGGCTGGACTGTCAGAAAAGTTATTGAAGCGATACTTTGGTCCGTATCGTGTCATACGCCGCCTGTAAGACGTCACATACGAAGTTGAGGATTATGACCCGTCGTCGAAACGTCAAAAACGAAGAGACATTGTTCACGTCCTGCGCATGAAGCCTTACTACGATCCTGAAGAGCAGGTAGATGACAATGACTTCTTGTTCAAGGACTTTAAGGACGGTAATGTTCCTGATGAAGCCACGACAGGAACGTCTGTCGTCGATAATCATGGAGAAGGGAAGGATTCTCTTGAACTGTCATATAGAGGACCCATGACACGGTCAAGATCCAGGACAATGCAGCTGGCTCCACGGGGATCATAACAGCGGGTCGCTGTTTCTCCAGGAGAGGGAGCAATGCCGCGAACCACGTACGCCGACGTTTATGTAATTAATATCATCACTGTAAAGAAAATGTTTACCCCCTGCTAGTGGGCCTTGTTAGGAGACCCTGTTCCTAATATGGCACGTAGCCACATCTAGTTCATATTGCCGCGAGAGACCACGATCACCGACTGCCGGCGTGGCGCGGGGCATAGCGTCACGGACTGCGCTGCTGAATGTCGCCGGTTCAGTCCCGCTTACCGGTAAAAATTTATGTCTTTGTAATTACCAATTCCAGAAGTTTCTACATCTTTATTATGTTCACTTGTATATTCTACTTGTTTCTTATGTTAACTGTTCTTCTAATTTCTGGTAAATTCTATCTGTGTATAAATAGCAGAGCAATCTGCTTGAGAGGCAGTCAGTGCTGCGTGTATGGTGCGTTCGTAATAAACGTGCTTTGAGTATAAACTGCTGTGTTCAGTTGCCTTCGAAGTCAAGCCTGCTCCCATTTCAACGCGGTAATTTTAACATTCTGAGGCACGTAAATAGCAGGAAACCTTTTGGAATACGCTGCAAGAGTTGTAATGTAATTTTATTTTCGACGTAAGTCGAATAAGAGAATACATAGAATTTTATATTTACATTTTTAATAACGCTTCACACAGTACTGTTGGTAACTTACTTGCCGTGGTGGGGTAGCCGAGCGGTCTAAGGATTCGGTGCGGAGCGCGCGGTTGCTTGCCGTCGGAAGTTCCAGTCCACCCTGGGCATGGGGGTGTGTGTTGTCCTTAGGTTAGTTTACCTTAGTTTAAGTAGTTTGTAAGCTACGGACTGATGTCCACGCAGTTTGGTCCGATAGATTTACAAACATTTGAACATTTTTGGTAACTTACTTACTGGTTATTAACTCTTACGACTATTAACAGCAACCAACATTGTTCTGAAAGCAGTAAGTTTCCTTATCGTAAGTTAATTGGAACATAACTCTAATCATTACATTTTCTATGATGGTCCTTATTTGGAACAACTTGTTTACAACTCGTGTGAGTTTACTGTTTAAAAAGAAACGTTGTTTTGGGAAGATTATGCCACTATCATAATACAGCACAATTTTCTGCACACACACACACACACACACACACACATATATATATATATATATATATATATATATATATATATATATATATATATATATATATCATTACAAGTACTTGATGACCGAAGCGATTTCATTAGATGAAACGTACCGTGAAAATAAGCAGCAGCCCCCCTTCGTTGAACGCCGTAGCACAACTGAAAGTAAACTGGCCAGCACGAGAGCGGGTGCAGAAGTAGTAATTTCTTTGTCCACTAGTTGTCACAAGCTATCATTAACAACGACATATAGTGCTGTTTTCAAACTTTCTGTGCCTTACTTGGTATACGCGCGCACGGGCGCGCGCGCTTGTCTGTGTGTGTGTGTGTGTGTGTGTGTGTGTGTGTGTGTGTGTATGTGTGTGCGTGCGTGCGTGTGTGAGTGTATGTTTTAAAATTAGTCTCGCAAAGCCCTTAAGGACATGTTCACCATCCTCAGGCTTGTGCCCCCTCCCCCCCCCCCCCCCACACACACACACAAAATTCTGTATTCGCCAGTGCTGGAGGAAAAAAAACTTATTTCTTTGTATTTACTATTTTAAGAGTCTTCTGCGTGTTTCTTATGATTGATGCATGTTCCATAAAATTTTCTATTTATAAATAGGGAAGTATTTCGATCAGAAGGCAGTCTGTTCTGAGTGACGCTTGTGTTAGCAATAAACCTCTCCGACGTATAAAGTATTATGCTTTATTAACGACCAAGACATCGAATTTCAATCCATCTGCTGTTTTCAGCGTAACAATATTTCTGCATCAATTTCAGACAGTACTTCATTTCACATAACTGTATAATTTGTAGAAGTCTGAATATAATTTTAATATCGTTTTCAAGAAAAGAAATACACATCATTAACAGCAAGCGAAGTATCCTCGCGGACGTCCGCGTTACTGTCAGTCTGCGTTCACGGCCGTGTAGTGGAGGTAAGTAGTACACGTGCTGTTGAATAGGAAACGGTTCCAAAACAAAACAAAAACAAAATGTGGAAGCGAACGCCCGCCGGCAAACCACGCTCCTTCTGGTAGTCTGCGAGCCATCGTGACACTTCAAATCAATGCGAATTTCCACACCCACCACCTTTGCATTAAATCCCGCTTGGCCACCATCTCCACGCCGTAATGGCCCCGCTCACACCAGATCGGCTGCTGTAATAAGCGGGGCCGTATTTAGGCGGCTGCCTAGGACAGCGTATTTTAATGGCCGGCTGGGTCCACAGCGGCCGCGCTGCGCCACGTAAAACCAAGAAATGAGGTTGGCGCAGCGTTGATTGGCCGGTAACAGCATCAAAGCGCACCGCTCAACCAAACTCTGTCTGTACTAAAGCTGTGGCAAACCGTATATATATATATAGTTAGGCTGTCTTGAAGAACTGAATCGTTACTCGCATCGACCATACTAAATTACTGCGTCTACCGAAATCTATACGAAATTAATCTCATCTAACGTATCGATACGAACTCGGTAACGAAAAGCAATACGGAGAATTAATCCAGTCAATGAGTGCTCAAAAGAGGGGTGTAGAGTGCATGGAATATGCGAGAATTTTTGACTTCAGGTCTTTGTTAGGGATAGTTATGAGGTGAACATACTAAAAGTCCCCGCCCCTAGGGGGTGAGCTAAAGCGGGGAGGGGGATGGAAAGGTACCATTTTTTGTTTTTCCGCTTATATGTCGAAAACGGTGGGCTTTACGAAAAAAATGTTCCAAATAAAAATGAGAGATTATTGAATGTCCTATAAAATCGTTTAGATACATATACGTCGAATTCCCAACGGTTTTCGAGATATACATTACTGAAAATCGACAATTTCGGGAAAAAAAACCATCTTTACCTCACTATTTTTGTCAAATATTTACTTCTAGTGACTCACTCAATCGTTCCACAGAAAATGTATCCAAAAGAAAGTTGTAGATCATTAAATTTCCTTCAATTTAATATGCACATTTGCTAACTTATCTTCAGCCAATCAGAAGTTACATCATTTATAAGATGCGCTCTCAGTTACGATGTTCCTCCAGAAATGAGTGTTCTGAGGGGCTGTGACGGTTTTACCTTATGAAACGTGCTAGCATGGTAAATAAGAACATCTTAAGAATGACAAGAAGGTAGTTACAATTGAAACAGAACACCTTTTTAAAATTGTAGGGTTTATGATAATATTGTGAATCATACAATTAAAGTATATACAAGCACTGAAAGTGATTCAAAATGAAAAAAAAGTGCATTCAAAGCAACATCTTCGTTTTTTTTAGGCGGAACAGTTGAGACTCATTTATTGTCGCCTGCAGTGGCCATGTCGTCAAGGTCGTCAGTACCTAACGTCCGAGAGAGGGTTAAAGATGGGGAAGCCCCACGACGAATATCGAAGGCCTGTCACTGGCTGGGGGGTGGGGGTGGAATGGAGTGTTCTCGCTCACTTCTTACTTCAGTTCACTTGAAAAGTTCGCCAAGCGTAGAGGAAGTTTGTGTGTCGGTATTGTGTGACGGCTTTTCGTGATATTTTTAATTTATTTGTGAAAATGTTGACTGTGTAGTGCGTGCAATGGCTACTCGGTGTTCTTCATGTGATGGAACAATAGATGGACCAGGTGTTTTCACAGTGACAAAAAAGGAATACTATCAGTCATCAAAGCTAGTATAGAAAGGGAACATAGCAATGGCTCATCTTTAGAAGGTTTGGACATCATTCTGATTCATACTGTCTGTTGAAAAAATTACATCAGGTTTCAATGGTTATATTAGATTTTTGAAGACCAATTGTCTTGGGAGAGATTGTATGGTGGTTTTTAATGGGTACTCTGACATATCAGAGAGCATAAAAGTATCTGAACAAAGTCTACTATATCGGCTCAGGAGGTGTGGGGAAATAAATATCAGTCTAGAAACTAAAATTACAGTGAAGCAAGAGGATTTCCTCTCTAAATTTAACAATAAGAATCAGCTGATAAACCTGTTGATTATGCACCTACAGAAAAATGGGATAAATGGCGTCCACGCTTCAGGTGATGCTGACGTTAATATTGTGGAGACAGCTATCAACATAATTCCTCGAGTGCTATGTTTGGAGAGGATGTCGGCTTAGCTGTTCTCTTAATAGCAAGTCTCCAACTGATCGTAACATTCTGCTTGTAGAACCAGGAGGAGGAAAGGTTAAGACATGTTTACAATCTTCAAATAACTGCAGCAGGAATTGAAAATGAAGGACAATGCCCATTTGTTATTCTTACATGCATTTACAGGCTGTGACACAATATCTGTAGCGTATTGCAAGAGTAAAGTGGGGTTTGTCAAAATGCACCAGAAGTCCAAAATCATACAACATGCTGCTGAGATATTTGCCAACAATTCTTCTTTCCCCAACTCCATTTATACGGTGGGAATCACGAGTACTCTATTATGGTATGGAGCTCCAGCCACCACAGAACCCCCATCGACTTCGGCTGCAAATTATTTATAAAAGTAGCTTTGAAGATGAAGCCTAATCTCTCAACTCTCCCACTAGCTGAAGGAGCTGTTCAGCAACATGCATTTCGAACGTGTCACCGAGTACGCCTTTGGTTACGAGAGGAACGTACAGGTTGAGCGCCGAATTGGGGTTGGAACGGCCAACTAGTTCCGAAACTCTCAGTTAGATGCTCCCCTGACGAAATCTTGAAGATGATTTTTTGTCGGTGCACGATAGGATGTGACAGTGGCAGATGTGGTTGCAGAAAAGCGTTGTTACACTGCTCTGTTACATAACTGAACTACAAGGGCAACTGCAACATCGGAGTCGGAATATTAATTCAGGATGAAGATGACGACAGTGACATCGAGACTCTACCAATCTCGTTGGAAGACGTCTTAACTACTGATGAAGATGAATGAGCCTCGACCTTTCCTCCTCAGAAAAATGAAGATGTGGCATTTATTTTTCATTCTGAATCACTACCAGCGTTTCTAAAAACTTTCACTGTATGATTCATAATACTGTAATAAAAGCTACAATTATGAAAAGGTTTCAATTGTAAGTACCTTCTTGTCATTGTTAAAATGTTATTTACCATGCTAGCACGTTTCATAAGGTAAAACCGTCACAGTCCCTCAGAACACTCATTTCTTGAGGGACATCGAATCTGAGCGCACATCTTATACATGATGTAACTTCTGATTGGCTGAAGATAAGGTAGAAATGTGCATATTAAATTTAAGGAAATTTAATGATCTACAACTTTCTTTTGGACACATTTTCTGTGGAACGATTGAGTGAGTCACTAGAAGTAAATATTTGACAAAAATAGTGAGGTAAAGATGCTTTTTTCCGAAATTGTCGATTTTCAGTAACGTATATCTCGAAAACCGTTGGGAATTCGACGTATATGTATCTACACAATATTATAGGAAATTCAATAATCTTTCATTTTTATTTGAAACAATTTTTTCGTAAAGCGCACCGTTTTCGAGATATAAGCGGAAAAACAAAAAATGGTACCTTTCCAACCCCCTCCCCGCTTTAGCTCACACCCAAGGGGCGGGGACTTTTAGTATGTTCACCTCCTAACTATCCGTAACAAAGTCCTGAAGTCAAAAAATCTCGCATATTACATGCACTCTACAAAGCTTTCATTGACTGGACTAAATGCTTATTGTCGAATGTAGCAACGGCGAATGTGATACGAATCATACGGCTACGAAATATATGGCATTGCCACTCGATTCGGGATATCCGATATACACTACTGGCCATTAAAATTGCTACACCAAGAATAAATGCAGATTAATAACGGGTGTTCATTAGACAAATATATTATACTAGAACTGACATGTGATTAATTTTCACGCAATTTGGGTGCACAGATCCTGAGAAATCAGTACCCAGAACAACCACCTATGGCCGTAATAACGGCCTTGACACGCCTGGGCATTGAGTCAAACAGAGCTTGGACGGCGTGTACAGGTACAGATACCCATGCAGCTTCAACACGATACCACAATTCATCGAGAGTAGTGACTAGCGTATTGTGAGGAGCCAGTTGCTCGGCCACCATTGACCAGACGTTTTCAATCTGGAGAATGTGCTGGCCAGGACAGCAGTCGAACATTTTCCGGATCCAGAAAGGTCCGTACAGGACCTGAAACATGCGGTCGTGCATTATCCTGCTGAAATGTGGGGTTTCGCAAGGATCGAATGAAGGGTAGAGCCACGGGTCGTAACACATCTGAAATGTAACGGCCACTGTTCAAAGTGCCGTCGATGCGAACAAGAGGTGTCCGAGACGTGTAACCAATGGCACCCCATACCACCACGTCGGGTGATACGTCAGTATGGCGATAATGAATACACGCTTCCAGTGTGCGTTCACCGCGATGTCGCCAAACACGGATGCGGCCATCATGATGCTGTAAACAGAACCTGGATTCAACCGAAAAAATAACTTTTTGCCATTCTTCCTCCCAGGTTCGTCGTTGCGTACACCATCGCAGGCGCTTCTGCCTGTGATACAGCGTCAAGGGTAACCGCAGCCATGGTCTCCCAGCTGATAGTCCACGCTGCTGCAAATGTCGTCGAACTGTTCGTGCAGATGGTTGTTGTCTTTCAAACGTCCCTCTCTGTTGACGTGGCTGCACGATTCGTTACAGCCATGCGGATAAGAGGCCTGTCATCTCGACTGCTAGTGATACGAGGCCTTTGAGATCCAGCACGGCGTTCCGTATTGCCCTCCCGAACCCACAGATTCCATATTCTGCTAACAGTCATTGGATCGCGACCAACGCTAGTAGCAATGTCGCGATTCGATAAACCGCAATCGCGTTAGGCTACATTCCGACTTTTATCAAAGTCGGAAACGTGATTGTATGCATTTTTCCTCTTTACACGAGGCATCACAACAACGTTTCACCAGCTAACGCTGGTCAATTGCTGTTTGTGTATAGAAATCGATTGGAATCTTTCCTCATGTTAGCACGTTGTAGGTATCGCCACCGGCGGCAACCTTCTGTGAATGTTCTAAAAAGCTAATCATTTGCCTATCACAGCATCTTCTTCCTGTCTGTTAAATTTCGCGTCTGCAGCACGTCATCTTCGTAGTGTAGCAATTATAATTGCCAGGAGAGTATAAAAACGCTACTCAGAAATGGCTTTAAGAAGGGCTTTTTATACAGTAGAAGAATTAAAAATGTGCTCTAAGGATTACCTAGAAAACACAACTATTAATTGGGTAGCGAAATTAACGCCTTGTGATTAATTTCAAACATAGAATTAAAAATATTAACTGCAGTAGATTTGTACATATGCAATCATAGGCCTACTTTTTCATATGATAAATTGTAAATTACCACGAAACACAGACATTCATGACTACAATACTGGATACAGGGAAAATGTCTATATACTTATCAAAAGACTGAAATTGGTGGATACTGACTCTGTAAATGCTAGACTACGTCTTAGAATGAAGGAACTAAGTACCTTACAAAGAAATTTGAAGGGATATCTTATAGCTGTACCGTATGTTATTATCATGTAAATGAGTAGCCTACTTCAAGGAAATTTAAATTCAAAACAAGGAATATCGCAAAACACTTTCAATTTCCCCAAAAAAGGAAACAGGAAACGAAATATGTATGGGATGGAATTTTTTGAAATTTTGTAAAGATTATTACTGAAAATTTTTGTAATTATTTTTAAATTATAAACGTGTAGAACTTAGTTTGTCACATGTACAACTGTAAACAAGGATATGTCCAATATCACTGTCAATTATGCCCTTCAGAGAAAATAGCCGAGTAGAACCGAGAGAGCCGAGGCGATTGCAAAGTACGGTGCTATAACGTGACTATATACATGTATAAAGTCGTTGTGACAATGTATTTTGTGATCGAATCGACCCACTGGGTTCTACTCGGCTGTTTTCGGAAGGTTTAATAAGGATGTATGCACGTCTCTAGAGAACTATGGTTTTGTGGTGTACAAGCTTTTTCTTTCTCATTTTAAATAAGAGTTTTTTAGTAATTGGAATATTCTGTGGTAATATTTACTCTAAGGTGAGTAATTTATATAGACATCCGTGACGATTATTACGCGAGTACCGGTATTACGTAGCTCCACAATTTTAGATGGTTATATTTGTTATTAGACATTTCAAATTATAGTTCTTGTCTCGTGTTTTCATGTTAATCCTCCAGTGTCTGAAATCCGCTTTTAATGAAAAAAGACGTTTTATCGTATTTTTTACCTGATATGGTCTATTATAACAAAGTTGCAGTAAATGTATCGAAAAGTTTACATGTACACAAGTGATGCATTTTCATTCATGACGGTATTATCTTAATTGTTACCGGTAATGTCAGAGAATACAGTACAATAGTCCCTCTATTCACAAATGTAGTCCTGTAACTATGATCGGTCACCGCTACAGAGTAGCAAAAGCATGCTCCATACTCTGTTACGGTACATAGAACTTACGTCACGAGCGATTTCAAAGACAGTGTAGCGGCCGTATTTCTAATGGCACTGGTAACGGGAAGAACAAGTAACGATACGTTTATAACGAGTACTGCCTCTTTTAGTAACGAATACATTCGGATACACCGTTACTCTCACAGCTCTAGCCGGTACATGATGAGAGATCGTTCGATAGCCCGCACCTCTAGACGGCATTTCTTTTTTCCCATTTTGGCAGCCGGGCGCGCACGGAGTCTGGAACACTGTTGTGCATTTAGGAACACCTTGCTCCACTCTGCGCTGTTCACGTCTCCTCTGCGCTATTCCACGACGCGCGGAGTGGGCGTCTCACAAGTAACAGAATTTTTTCCACCTGTTGAAAAGTGATTCCAATCGTAACTAACGATGAAAGGAAATAAGTAAGGAAAATTAGGATTAAATATATTTTCGACACTGTGGTCGTTACACACAATCGATTAGATTCGAATATTAGTGGCAACAATAATCTGCTGAAAATTAAAAAGAAAAACACAATGTTGTGTTTGTTCTACAGGTTTATTTACTACTAGCTCAAAACCCGGCGTTGCTCGGGTATTTATTTATTTATTCGAGCCTTGAGTTAGTACTTTTCCTATCCACTCTCTCTCTGCCCGTCTCCTTTTTTTCTAAAACATGTTACATTTATCAGAGAATATATAAGAAATAAAAAATCACACGTAAAAATGCACTCGTTTCGAAGAATCCAATCACGAAATTTAACAATACTGATTGTAATAATATCACAGATCGATCAGTTGATGTAATGTGCGAAACGTCCAATCAATTTTTTTTAAAGAGATGTATTAAAAGAAAATTTCTTTTTTACTGCCTTATTTATTTGTTCTTATATTTCCTTATCCATATGCTTAGCCTTACAGACAAAGAGCTGAATACATTGTAGCACGCATAGACCAAAGATACCGTCTGTGGCATCGCGTTTCGCTCTATGTAACCTCCTTGCTGTAGAGTCGCAAGCGTCGCCTTCAGTCCGAAATTTTTTTATAATTTGACGAAATCAACCACCATATCTTCCACCCCCTTATAACTAGCGGCATGGAACTGCTACGCTGTACAACGGGAGACTTCGGACAACAATTACACACAGACCGTTAGTTTGCGTTCTGTAGTTTTCCCTGCAGAGCGAAATATTAACACACACACACACACACACACACACACACACACACACACGTAGAATTTTATATACACCGATAACTTTCTATCCCAATATACTCCATCCTTTTATCATAATCAACTCTCAAGCAACAATGCAACCAATTAAACCATTTTCAAAGAGTAATTATTGTTCCGCATTTCGCGTTATATTCTTCAAATTACTAAATACCTAACAGATCGCTATAAAACCGTGCCTAAAACCTTCCTCAGGTATAAATTGTCCCTGCGTGTTCTCGTTCGAACGTGATAAGCGTACACCGAACAGACATTTACATTAATATATATAGATAAATAGCTATCCGATCGCCATAAAACCGTGCCTAAAGCCTTCCCCGGGTAGACATTAGTAACTGTACAAATTTTTAGCTCTTTATGTCTTGTGGTTCAGACGTGATAAACGTACACCGAACATTCACATTTATAGAAATAGATGTGAATCCATTTTCCCCTTCTTAGGCCATCATCAGACATTTACTGAAGTTTAGTAAAAGAACTGACGTTGTCAACAAACTGGAAGAGGTGTTACATGTAGAGAAATAAATTATTATCTTTGATTGAGCAGTTACAATGTAAATAAATACTTAAATGGAATTTGTAAATTAATAGTACTGCAAGAAGGAAACAATAACACTATACCTCGAGAAACAGTGCTTACATAACAATTTCATGGCAACAATGACTACAGTGAACAAAATTGAATTAAGCAAGAAACTAAAGGTTGAAGGTTTGTTCAAATCAAAAGGTGACGCAGAACCTAAGAACTATAGAATAAATATTAGAAACCTGGAGCACTATGATAATTAAGTAAACAAACAGACAAAAAGAGAGGAATGGGATAGGAGGATATAGGAGGGATGCATTGGAGAACTGTGAAGCTTAACAAATCGGAAATATGCATTCGAACTGAAAAACAGTGATAATAAACATATTACCTTATAGTGATAAAAATTAAATACAGAATTAATGGAAGCACAGAGTACAGAATAATTTGGAATTGGAATTTGGAATTGACTAACAACGGATGATACAAAAGGGTGCGTTACATTCGAAAGTTAGACTGGTATTAACACAGAAAGTAGATAAATAGTGGCTGTACCAAATTTAAATTAGATTTACAACTTTATACCAGCAAAGTAACTGTAAGGCCAAAGTACTGAAAACTATCACAAACAAATGCTGTCTCAAAAACAGAGTAAAGTAAGGATACCGAATCTATAAAGGAAAACCAGGTGAAAGAGCTATGAAGACATTTCCATACCTACGTACTGGCTTTGCTGTACATCATAAGCCGGCCGCGGTGGCCGAGGAGACTGAGGCGCTCCAGTCACGGTCTGCACGGCGACTAAGGTCGGGGGTTCCAATCCCCCCTCGGGCATGGATATTTGTGCCGTCCTTAGTATTAGCTAGTTGATAAGTAGTTTGTAAGCTTAGGGACTGATGATCCCGTAGTTAAGTCTCATAAGTTCTACAAACATTTGAACATTTTTGTACATCATAAAATGGACGACCATGCTTTAGAATTCACATCTCCCAATGGCAGAACCACCTCATTATCCTTGAGGTCCCGCAATAGAGCATACACAATAGTTAATTTTCATGCACCTACAAATGACACCAATAGGAAAGATCTGGAAGCAGTGGAATACTACTGGAACCATCATCATATTGATGGGTGACTTCATTGCACAAGTTGGCAAGGAAAAGAATTACCGCAGGATAGTAAGCGATTACCCAGCCCACAATAGGACTAACAGAAATGGCGAGCGCCTCATAAGATTATGCGACAATTACAACCTGGTCCTAAAGCGACTACCAAGGAAGGCCATGACCTGAAAGAATCCAAATCACATGCTGGGTGAATTTCAATTAGACCATTTGGCTACTGACACGATATACTATAAGGAAATACAACATGTCAAGGTAATAAGGGGAGCAAACCTCGACTCTGACCACTATCTCTCCCTAGTTAAAACCAACCTACAACCCTTAAGAAGAGCACGCAATACCCCAAAGGTCTCGAGTGTACCGAGGTTTAACACCCAACGGCTGAGTGACAAGGATTGCGACTTCCAAACCATCCTCAAGAAGAACACACAGAAACAAGGATGGTCCAATCTTCAAAAGGCTCTACTGGATGCCGCTCATGCATCTATACCTGCTTCATCGAACAAAGGCAGGCACCCCTGGTGGACCACAGAATGTGATGGAGTTATAGAGGAAAGGCACAGAGCCTGGATCAAGTGGAATCAGGGCAAAGATGAGGCCAACCATCAGGCATTTATGGCGCAAAGGAAAACAACAGCGTGTATCATCTGCAAAACCAAGAGGATCTATAACAGGTCTCAAATACTAAAGACAGAAGAAGACTTCATGAAAAACTATTCCAGAGATCTCTATTAAGGACTCAAGAAATAAACTGCTTCATACACAGCCCCAACCGTACATCTCAGAGGGCCTGATGGGAAGCTCCAAATAAATAACAGTGACTGCACCAACACCTTTGTAGAATACTTTCGGAAACTCCTCAATGCAGAACAACCTAAAGAGAGACTTGCTTTCACAGAACCCGCTATCAGGAACCAGGACTCTGTACCACCCAACAGGGAAGAAATAGAGTAGAAAATCAAAGACCTTAAGAACAACAAGGTCCCAGGTGAAGATGTTATAGTTGCAGAAATGTGGAAGCATGTAGATGAGCAGTCCATACAGAGTATCACCCAGATCATTGAGGACATTTCAAGAATGGAGGTATTTCCAGAGTGATGGGCCTCAGCTGTGATCCATCCATTACACAAGAAAGGAAGTAAGACCGACCTCAATAACTACAGAGACTACAGAGGCATCTCCTTGCTGCTTATAACTTAAAAGATCTTCTCTAAAGCCTTGCAAACTAGAGTCACCAAATAACTAGACTCCCAACTAGGCGAATACCAGGCTGGTAGATCCTGCACAGAGCAGATTCAAAAACTCAAGAAAATCCTCTTATATAGGAGCCGAGTGGGACGTCCCTGGGTAGCCATTATGGTAGATTTCGAAAAGGCATACCTCTCAATAGATCGACAAACCCTCTTTTCCACCTTGTGGGAACTAGGTCTAGATGAGAAGACTACCAAACTGGTCCAGGCTACCATTAATAACACCACCTGCAAAGTCAAGTTTAGGGGTGAACTCTCAGCGAACTTTCCCATCCAGACTGGAGTCAGGCAGGGGGATGGGCTCTCGTGCCTCCTTTTCAACTGCGTTCTGGAAAAAATAATCAGAGAATGGACTTCCACATTGTCACCAGAAGCAGGACTGAAGCTTGGCTACAATAAAGATAACCTCAATGTACCATGTCTAGCCTTTGCTGATGATCTCACCCTTTTGACCAACAGCATGGAGAAGGCTACACATCAACTAAAGAGCCTCTATAATGTTGCAGTAGAAACCAGCTTGAAAATCAACTTACAGAATACTGACTTCATCACCAGTTGGAAACAGGCTTCTTCTACAATCCCACTAGTAAACAATAATATCTGTAAAGTTCCTGCAGTCAAGTACTTGGGAGAATGGATTTCAGCAAGTGAGAGTGAAACCTTTGACATAGACGCCAGGTGTACCAAGTTAGAGAGAGCCTATCAATCCTGTAAGAATATTTATACCTTCAAGTACCTATCCAAGAACTTAAAACTGAAGCACTACAACTCGGTAGTAAGATCCTCTGCACTCTATGCCTTCGAGTGCCTCTTGATGAATGGAAAGGGCCCACTCAGGAAACTAGAACTTAGAGGAAGATCCTGAGGAGAATATGGACCCATAAGAGAGGAGGACAGTACTTACAGAATCAGGCACAATAACGAACTGTATGAACACCAGGAAGACATAGTCACATGTATGAGGAAAAGGCGACTGACCTACGGGCACATGACCCGCCTAAATCACTCGAGGCTCACCAAGAAGATCCTCACAGTGACAAGCATCGGAAAGGCGTCCAAAGCCAAGTGGTTCATTTCTGTTAGATCAGACTTAGAGGAACTGCAGATCCCATTACAGATGACCGAGAACCGACGCAATACCGTTAGGCCATCCTACATGGAATCTTCCTACTATCTCTCACAAGCAAGAAGTGTACAGGCACCACCAGACCTAAATGGACGGATGAGAGGAAGCAGGCTCACAGCCAGAAGATGAACGCGTACTGGGCCAAGAAAAAGCAGAAGACCCTAGCTGAGAGTTAAGACAAGCCTCGTGGTCCCTAGTAGGCCGAAACGAACTGAAAAAAGACTAAAGTAAAATAAGGAGATAGAAGAATTGGAGGAATAAAATGGAGCAGGCCTGGTGAGTTGTATTGGAAATTCTGGAATTAGGGTGGGTTCAAAAGTGGTGTTGTACTGAGACTGTTTGATCATATTATATCAAGCCTGTACTTTGAACCAGATGTTTGTTTATTTCTAAGGCCTGTAGTAGATTGAAGTTCTGGTCTTTGTTAGCTAAGTGGAGTATGTGGGACAGTGGTTGGTAATTGTGGCCCTTACTCAGAACATGTTCAGAAAAAGTGGAATCATGATTTTGCACGCTTCAATTGCGTTCATGCTCTCTTAGCCTAGTTGCTATGTCCCTGCCTGATTGGCCAATGTAAAACTTACCACAATTCGGGCAAATAAGTTTGTATAACCTACTATTCGCTAATAGCTTGGGCTTATCTTTACTGTTGAGAATAAACTGGGTAGTTGTGTTATTGGCATAGTAGGAAACCCTGTAGTTGCAGGATTTCAGAGTTTTGCCTACACTCTGTGATACCTGTCCTAGGCCATACTGGCCTATCACCAAGCGTGATGGTATGGGGTGCCATTGGCTACACGTCTCGGTCACCTCTTGTTCGCATTGGCGGTACTTTGAACAGTGGCCGTTACATTTCAGATCTGTTACGACCCGTGGCTCTACTCTTCATTCGATCCCGGTGAAACCCTACATTTCAGCAGGATAATGCACGACCGCATGTTGCAGTTCCTGCACGGGCCTTTCTGGATTCGAAAAATGTTGGACTGCTGCCCTGGCCAACACATTCTCCAGATCTCTTACCAATTGAAAACGTCTGGTCAATGGTGGCCGAGCAACTGGCTCGTCACAATACGCCAGTCACAACTCTTGATGAACTGTGGTATCGTGTTGAAGTTGCATCGGCATCTGTTCCTGTACATGCCATCCAAGCTCTGTTTGGCTCAATGCCCAGGCGTATCAAGGCCGTTATTACGGCCGGAGGTTATTGTTCTGGGTACTGATTTCTCATGATCTACGCACCTAAATTGTGTGAAAATGTAATCACATGTCAGTCCAAGTAAAATATATTTGTCCGAAGATACCCGTTTATCATCTGCATTTCTTTTTGGTGCAGCAATTTTAATGGCCAGTAGTGTATATCTACATCCACGTATGTACATACTCCGCAATGCAGCGTAAGCTGTGTGGCGGAAGGTACCTTGTCCCATTACTAGTCATTACCCTAAATATCCAACTCCCAAATAGAACGAGGAAAAAACGAATGGGCGTATGTCTTTCTGTGAGCCATAATTTCTTTTATTTTACCTTTGTGGTCTTTGCGCGAAATGTAAGCTGGCGGCAGCAGAATCGTTCTGCAGTCGGCTTCAAGTTCCGGCCCTCTAAATTTCATCAGCAGTATTTACTTGCAATGATCACTTCGTTGTTAAGGACTTCTTAGTAAAGGTATGATTTTTGTTTGATAGTGGATATAAATAATGTCTAGCAGATTTTTTCGTACATGATTTCTACCACATCATTGTTTCAAGTTCAATATGGCCTAATTAGTGACACACTTCGCTTATTGTGTAGTGTCCTGATGAGACATCAGCTCCACTGAATAAAAGTTTATTAAAAAGCCTTTTTTTCTTCTTTTTTCTACCATATCATGACAATTTTGTTTTAGTGAGTTCTTTAACATGACCATATTAATTTTAACGTTCGTAAAACAATTCACGCTAGATTTCTAGAAGGTTCGACGTACTAATTACACCCTCCGCTAAGTAAATAGTTGCCGAAAGAAGATTGCTTTTCCGCTCAGAAAACACAGAATGAGACTGCTCGTAGATAATTAACTAATGAAAGGCGTACATTTAACTACACATTACGCAGGGAAAGAAGATCTACATAATGTTATTTGGGTATGTTACTGACGCCGACACGAGCATTAGATATTTTGTGACAGAAATAATGTCTAAGTGGTAGTTAAAACTATCATTACAGACACATTCTGTAGCTTCTTTCTTAGAACAAGTGGAACACTGTCTTTTCAGAACAAAGGATTTTATATTACATTACGCACAAAGAATCATTAAAGAGATCTCCAAACATGTTTTGCAGAAAACAATCTAATGTAGTTCAAAGTTAAGTAAAACATTTATCAACCAGAAGATTGTTTGAATAGCGTAATGCTTTACCAAACATGGACTTGTTAGAGGTGATATGCTGTTTGCTTTCTACCTTCGAATTGACTTAACCAGCTATTTGCAGGAGGACCTACAGTGAAATTCTGATTCCTAAGCATCTTGTGCCTTTGTATTTTTCACATTTACAAAAAAATGTTCAAATGTTTGTTAAGCTTATGGGACTTAACTACGGGGTCATCAGTCCCTAAACTTACAAACTACCTATGAACTACTTACGAACTAGGACGGCACAAATATCCATGCCCGAGGGGGGATTCGAACCCCCGACCGTAGTGGCCGTGCTGACCGTGACTGGAGCGCCTCAGTCACCTCGGCCACCGCGGCCGGCACATTTACAAACATTACCAAAAATCCAGAATGAAATTTTCACTCCTCAGCGTAGTGCGTGATGAAATGAAACTTTCTGGCAATTTAAAATTGTGAGCCGGAACCGGGATTCGAACCTGGGACCTTTGCCTTTTCATATCTGCACACACGCCGCTGCAAAGTGAAAATTTCATTCTGAAAACATCCCTTAGTCTGTGACTAAGCCATTAACGGTAAAGAATAATCAGCATAGTTAGAATCGTTGCTCAGAATTTCGTCAAATTACTATAAAGCTATAGATTTGTATGCAAAAACACACACGACATCATACATAAGATGGTCCTATTGTATTCTAAATTATTTTGCAGGCTTTCTTGCGACGTTTAGATTTTATAAAAGGCGAATAGTGCACTACTGTCCTTTAGATGTTATTGGTTCTTGTGGTCCTATTTAAGTGAAAATGTATTAGTGGCATTCAGCGACATTCGATTAAAATATGTAATGACGCCACTAATATCGCCATCAAATAATGTAGTCGCGCTACCATGCGGTAAAGGGTACTATTATGTATTAATTAAACATGCAGGCATAGCTAAATATATTTCCCTATAAAACTAAATACATTACTCGTTAGAGCCCTGAGCAGATCGACATCATTACTACCAGACTAGCAAACAACCAGACAAAAGATTGCCATTGCCTGTTATCTTGTGTACCGGTATTGTTATTTTTTTTTGTCTCTGCCATCGTTGATGACAATTCTGCCATTGTCTTTTGTAACAGTAATTACCGTCGTATTCTGACACAAAAGGAATATTTTCTCAAGAGTTTTCTTTTATAACACACAGTACAGCTGCTAAGAGTTTATAATTTTTATAATAATAATCATTATTATTAAGTCCTTTAGTATGCCACATTCTAATAGACGGTAAACCACACTTGCCCGAGTTCCCTTCCGCTACGGGTCTGACCGAGTCGGCTCGCTCGCGAGCGCCTGTGCTCGAGCTACGAGCTGGTAGCTGCGCCACTCCCGAGCAGCGGCCGCGCTTACGAGTAACGAGCCAGTTTCTTGCACCTGCTGACCGGTTCAAATATAGAGGTAATTCTAAAAGTTGAAGTCTTTGGGGTAAAGTACTTTCTCTAGCGGGATGGTCGCTATAAGTATCATCGCAGTTGCTTGCCGTTTCTCCGTTGAAGGGTTTTATTTACATTCTAAATTTTCTTTATTTTTATAATGTCGCACTCGATGTTCACATTACTACATTTACAAATTAACACATTGCTTTCCGACAGGTATGAACCTTCATTCGTTACCTGTTTAGCCACGAATACTAGAATAAACGGTTGGGGTCAACCGCCGGATGCGCAGTCGTATGCCGCGCCACTGACGTCACCAGGAGACCAGCACAGTTTTCCCGCGCGACCATAGCGTTGCTATTATGAGTGTATCTCCACAGAAATGGTTTCCCATTGGCTCTTTATAGTTCGTGTATGTATTAAGTAGTTCTAAGTGATAAGTGATGGCTTATTAGTGCCGAACGCGGTGACCGAGGGTACTGCGGCGCGTCACTCACGGTCTGCACGGCCACTACGGTCGGGGGTTCGAATCCCCCCTCGGGCATGGATATTTGTGCCGTCCTTAGTGTTAGCTAGTTCATAAGTAGTTTGTAAGTTTAGGGACTGATGACCCCGTAGTTAAGTCCCATAAGCTATACAAACATTTGAACATTTTTTGCTTATTAGTGACGATGGTGTGTTGTGCTGTTGGGTGCTGTACGAACCACGTCAGACAGAAGAATACGATATTTCATTCCGAGAGATAAAGAGATAAGGTTAAAGTGGATAAACGCGTGTAAGCGATTAGATGCTGTCAACCCTGATACTAGTCGTGTATGTTCAGAATATTATGTTCGGAACTTGACAAATGTAAACCTTGCATTGAAACGTATATTAAAGGCAGATGCGGTCCCTACTTAGAAGCTACCTAAGTGCATCGACGTAGTCAACACAGGTTTTTCTGAATGCCGTGAAGTCAGAGTAGAAAGACGGAACAACCAAAAAGAAGTACAAATGTTATTGTTATCAACAAATGACAAGGATGACAGCGTAAATTCAATAAACAATTCCGTTGAGAAAATAAGTAGGTGTACTAATTCCGAAAGCCCCTCAGCAAGCACTGCCATTGACAATGATGGAAAACTTTTAGCTGAATTAACTAAAGAATTTGACCATTTAAGAAGTGAGAACAATAAACTAATACATGAAGTAATTATTTACTTCGATATGATCACAACGTCATACGCAGCAACATATGATCTAAAATGAATAATACGCAAAGTCTACGCAATGCGTTTTTACCTCTACAAAATCATAAAATTTATTGCAACCATTTACTTCATTTATACAGCAAAAAAAGTATGCAGAATAATAAAAAGGAATTCAGTCCTTCATCGAGCGGAGATGTCAAGCTGTAAGATATAAAAAAAATCCATTTTTTGCACCAAATAGTTTTCTGCAATCGTTTGATAAGTTTTTCGTGGCAGCCGTTCGTGTCGGCTGTGATCACAGGGTGACGTCACAGAGCATGTCCTGCCCCCTCCCCCCCCCCCCCCCCCACACAAGCCACCACCCGCGCGTGACCTCTACCGTCTATTCTAGTATCCGTGTGTTAAGCTTTGCTGTGCACCGTAACACATGAACCAGTTCACCGAAATACTCCAGCCCTTTGTGGAGACGCCCGTGTCGCAAGTAGGTGTCACAATCAGTTTCCAGGAATACTGTGGTATTACTTAGTACTGCATCATGAGGGGATAGACGTAGGTGGGATTCTCTGAAACTCCGCGAACAACATTCTAAAGGTATTGTTTCGCAATAATTCTCGTATCAGAGTTGGTTGTGCCGAATTACTTAGAAGACTGCTAGCGATCCATTTCCTCTCTGGCAGCATTGATAAAGGGAAATACCAAGATATTAAATATGACGGGAATTTCTGTTCGGTTGAGGAATTTTCATTGTCTGTTTCCTTTCTCTTAGTACATATAAGGTCATTCTTCTGCATATCCATCTGCATAGCCGCTCTGCAAATAACTTTTAACTGACAGGAAGAAGTTTCATAGAACCACATTCAGACTATTTCGCTATTGTTTAATTCTCGAAAAGCGCACGGGATGAGGGACACTCATGTATTTTACTTTTACGTCTCTTTTATTTTATTCTGATGTCTCCCTTTGTAGGTGGGTACCAAAAATTATTTTCGCATTCGCAGGAGAAAGTTGGTGAAACAAATTTAGTAAATAGATATCATCTCAACGAGTAATGCCTATTTTTTTAATTATTTACGCTTATCCCCCAACTCGTTGGTTATTTTCCTGACACTCTTTCCCCTATATCATAATAATATAAAACGAGCTGCCCGTCTCTGAACTTTCTCTATATCCTCCGTCAGTTCCTGTTTGTGAGGGTCCCACAGCGCGCAGGAAAATTCCAAATATTCCAAACTACGACGGACAAGTATAATGTAGACAGTGGACCTAGGAATTACTATTACTTCAGACTTAAACTGGAAAGAACATGTATATAATGTCGTTGGAAAGGCGAACCAGAGACTGCGTTTTATTGGCAGAACCCTTAAAAAATGCAACCGAATTACTACAGAAACTGCATTCACTACGCTTGTCCGTCCTCATTTGGAGTATTTCTGGCCAGTGTGGGATCCGTATCAGGTGGGTTTGATGGCATCGGAAAAGTTCAAATGTTCAAATGTTTGTTAAGCTTAAGGGACTTAACTACGGGGTCATCAGTCACTAAACTTACAAACTACTTATGAACTACCTACAACTAAGGACGGCACAAATATCCATGCCCGAGGGGGGATTCGAACCCCCGACCGTAGTGGCCGTGCAGACCGTGACTGAAGCGCCTCAGTCCCCTCGACCACCGCGGCCGCCATCGGAAGAGTCCAAAGGAGGGAAGCTCGTTTTGTATTGTCACGGTACAGGGTTGACAGCATCACGGAAATGATACAGGATCTGGGATGGGATTCATTATAACAACGGCGTTTATTGCTGCGGCGTGGGCTACTTACGAAACTCCAATCGCCAACATTCTCCTCCGAAAGCGAAAATATATTGTTGACTCCCACTTACATAGGTAGAAAAGATCATCAGAATAAAATAAGAGAAATCAGCGCTCGAACGGAGAGATTCAGATGTTCCTTCTTCCCGCGCGCTATTCGAGAATAGAATGTGAGATAAATAGTAAAAATGTGGTTCTATGAACGCTCTGCCAGGCACTTAAATGTGATATGCAGAGTATCCAAAGTAGTTGTAAATGTAGAACTGTTGCATGCTCTAAGTGGTCTATAAATGAATCGCAGCCTTTGATTGGCGTTCAACAAAACATTTTCTATGTGCTCTTTCCAATTGAAGTTGTTCATAAATGCAATATTACTAGGTATTTAGTTGAATTTACCGCCTTTGCATTTCATTTATTTATTGCGTGAATGAAGTTCAGCGGTTTGCCTTTTCGTGCTCAAATGTAAGACTCCAGACTATTCACTATTTTGAGTGAATTGCCATACTTTGCACTGTATTTTCTCATATAATTCGTTTTGCATTTCGTTTTGATCCTCTGGTGACTTCACTTAGACGATAAACGACAGCATCATCCAAAAACAGCCAACGAGAGCAGCTCAGATCGTCCCCTAAATCGTTTATGAAGACAAGGAACTGTACGGTTCCTATAACACCTCTGCAGAACGCAAGATATCACTTCTGTTTTCTTTACGCCAATTAAATCTAACTGTGTCAGTTGTAACAGGAAATCGCGAATCCAATCGCACAACTGTGACCATATTCCATAAGCAACGATTTCCTTACAAGGCGCTTGTGAGGTACCAACACCACCTAAAGAGAAGGCCGCGGCGCTCTCGTGTAACGTCAGGCAGAGTAGGTTGCGCGCGCATAGCTGACTGGGTAGCCGCTGGGGCACGACCAACTATGCCGAGCAGCGAGCCAGTCAGCTATACGCGCGAAACCTACTCTGACTGACGTCACACGAGAGCGCCGCGTCCTTCTCTCTAGGTGGTGGAAGAGGTACAGGGTCAAAAACCTTCCGCAAATCTAGAAATATGGAATCGATTTCAGATCCCTTTAGGTAGCACTCATCATTTCACGTGACTTTAGTCTGTGATATGAGCCTTTAAATTTTCGGAATTACTCTTACAACTTTCGAGTCTTTCGGTACGGATCTTTCTCCGTACGAGAGTTTATATATGACATGGATCTGTAGAATTAGTATACTTGCGCGAGTACAACGAGCCTAAGTGCACTGGCGCAGCCGTCCCATCGCACTCGCGGGCTCGTAGCCGCCAGACATGAGTTCCGCGGGTACTCTGACGTCATATCCATACTTGCCGAAGCCAACGAGAAAGACAGGCCCCAGCGCAGGCGTTATGCCACGTAAGCAAGGTAGTTCCGAGCCGGCGCGATCGCTATCCGATTGTGGCACGGCCGACAGTCTCGTAGCGGCCAGCCACTGGGCTAGCGATCGCGCCGGCTCGGAACTACCTTGCGTACGTGGCATAATGCCTGCGCTGGGGCCTGTTTTTCTCGTTGGCCTCGCATAATCGCTGCCTCCGTCAGTTCGGAGACTCGAAACGTTTGTCTACGCCACTGCCTATATAGGGTGTAACAAAAAGGTACGGTCAAACTTTCAGGAAACATTCCTCACACACAAAGAATGAAAATATGTTATGTGGACATGTGTCCGGAAACGCTTAATTTCCATGTTAGAGCTCATTTTATTACTTCTCTTCAAATTACATTAATCGTGGAATGGAAACACACAGCAACAGAACGTACCAGCATGACTTCAAACACTTTGTTACAGGAAATGTTCAAAATGTCCTCCGTTAGCGAGGATACATGCATCCACCCTCCGTCGCATGGAATCCCGGATGCGCTGATGCAGCCCTGGAGAATGGCGTATTGTGTCACAGCAGTCCACAATACGAGCACGAAAAGTGTCTACGTTTGGTACCGGGATTGCGTAGACAAGAGTTTTCAAATGCCCCCATAAATTAAAGTCAAGAGGGTTGACGTCAGGAGAGCGTGGAGGCCATGGAATTGGACCGCCTCCACCAATCCATCGGTCACCGAATCTGTTGTTGAGAAGCGTACGAACACGTCGACCGAAATGTGCAGGAGCTCCATCGTGCATGAACCACAAGTTGTGTCGTACTTGTAAAGCACATGTTCTAGCAGCACAGGTAGAGTATCCCGTATGAAATCATGATAACGTGCTCCAGTGAGCATAGGTGGAAGGACATGCGGCCCAATCAAGACATCACGAACAATTCCTGCCCAAACGTTCACAGAAAATCTGTGTTGATGACGTGAATCGAGGAAGTACAGTACATACTAAAGAAACAATTGGGTATTTTGACAAATATCTGCACGCATTTAAAGAGAAATACTAAAATGAGCTCTAACATGGAACTTTTGCGTTTCCGGACACATGTCCATATAACATATTTTCTTTCTTTGTGTGTGAGGAATGTTTCCTGAAAGTTTGGCCGTACCTTTTTGTAACACCCTGTATACGCGGATACATGGGTATCCATATGTTTGTAAATCATGCAGAGCTACTGTTATATTCCGATCTTGATGAGATGTTGCACACAACTTCAAAACAAGAGGAACGTCACTGCCTACATAAAAATCCGTGTGGTGCATGGTGGAGGCTACTTTACTTATGGACCTCGACAAAATCAACAGTTTTTTAATATGATCCTGTTGAAATTGTGTACGCTTGACCTTCAGATCAAGTATTCATCTGTTTCTTTCTGCAGTGTGTCGAGACAACGACTTCATATCATTGTACTGAAGATCGTTTCCTGTCATTGTTGCTGCACTCTCATTTCCTTCAATTAGATGTAATAATTCTTTCACCTCACTAAAATGTTCTTGCATATCAAGTGAAACATTTGTCACTCCATATTAAACAAACCGTTCGCAGAAGAAAATAATTTCACATACGTTTGATCTAATAAAGGCGTGAATTTATTTTCGTTGCTGTTATTGTGCACAGTTACGATGTAGTATCAAATTAACTGAAGTATTACACGGAAATGGAGAGAGTGCTGTGGTAAAAAGACACGCTGCATAGAGTATTCGGTACAGTCGACTTCTGCTCAAAAGTTGTGTTTGAAATTAGACAATATTCCTACTTTTCATTTCAAACTGAGCTGAACGATATATTAATTCGGTTTCGAGACACATATTTCATACTCATTTTGGCGACGAAGTTTTCCTTGTTCATTAGTGCATTAAAAATTCATATCACGAAATAAATGTATTACCGTGAACGAAAAATCTGAACGATGTCAAACTATTACGAGAACAAGTCATGCTGATTTTACACGGATTGACTAAAAGACAGTTTTCGGACGTATTATACGGTATTATATAGCGCGACATTGACTTACCTGCCGCGGCGGAGAGTCCGAGCGGATTGTGACGCTATGCTCCGACGCACAAGGCCGTTCTCCGTCTGTATTCGAATCCCCCCTCTGGCATGGATATTTGTGGTGTCTTTAGTATAAGGTAGTTCATAAATAGTTTGTAGGTTTAGAGACTCATAACCCCGCAGTTAAGTCCCATAAACTTAACAAACATTTCAATAAACTTTTGAACAAACTTTTTGAACTTACGTTAATGTAATTTGCAAGAGACTATTGCAATTGAACCGGAACTGGCGATAGTTTTGAGATACGGTAGGCGATGAAAGCTCACAATTTTTAGTGATTTAACTAAACGTATGCTTTATTTCATGTATTAATAAAGAATGACCTAGCTTTCGAATCATCAGCCCATTTTCCAGTAAATTGGTACCAAAAATTATAACCAAATAAATATAAGTGTACCAACTCCCGAACCTATGGAATGTCGACTTGAGCTTTAAAATGTATCTTTGAGTTTCTGACCACATTATGTAAGGATTAACAATTTTTAAGCATTAATTACAGTACCTTTCACAATTCTGACAAAATTACCTAGAATTTTACCAGTTCCTTAGAAACAAAATGATTGGTTTTCATATTTAACAAACTACAAAATATTGCATCCTTTTATCTACTACATTATCAAAGATATCTTACTTTGAAATAAAAATTTTCTGTGTTGGTTGTTGATCATGTGATGTTAAATATTTCACTAAACAAAACTGTACAGATATAAGTATCCAGTAATCGAAAAGTACAGGATGTCTCAGGAAAGACCCCTGCCAGGCGTCCGCGGATCGCGCGGTACGACTCCCGGCCGCCATCACCGCATCCGCCGGCCACTGCAGCGCCCGATTCTCGGGCTCTGTTGTGCCGCGGGTGCTTACACTGAGTTAAAGTCTAAAAACATTGCCATCTGAGTAACCTAAGCTTACCTTTATTTACAGTAGATGTTCAAAATGATGTCCCTCTATGGAAAGAGCGGCCTGACATCTCTTGAACACATTTGAAAACACTCGGCGAATTTCGGCTGCCGAAATCTGGAAAATAA
This sequence comes from Locusta migratoria, assembly GCA_026315105.1. Taxonomy (NCBI): domain Eukaryota; kingdom Metazoa; phylum Arthropoda; class Insecta; order Orthoptera; family Acrididae; genus Locusta; species Locusta migratoria. The sequence goes on from CM048755.1 coordinate 514,230,814, forward strand.
CTAGCCGAATCTTGTTTCTCGAAACAATAAATTCTGACAGGTATGTGAACAATATCATGCATCCATTTTTTCAAGAACTTTCACCCAACGAAAAGCTGTACGGTTGTTTCATGCAGGACAATGCAAGACCACACAGTGCCAATGCTTCTATGGCAGCAATACGAAGTGTTTTTGATGATAGGATAGTTGTCTGGCCTCCTCGTTCTCCAGATCTAAATCCCTGTGACTTTTATCTTTGCGGAATATTAAAAGACAAGGTGTATGCAAGCAATCCCCAAGAGTTGGAAGACAAAATTCGACTAGTCATTTACCAGATTTCGACAGCCGAAATTCCCCGAGTGTTAGCAAATATGTTCAAGAGATCTCAGGCCACTCTTTCCATAGAAGGACATCATTTTGAACATGTACTGTAAAAAGAGGTAAGCTAAGGTTACTCAGATGGCAATGTTTCTTAGTCTTTAACTCAGTGTATACGCACAATAGAGTCCGAGAATCGGGCGCTGCCGTGGCCGGCGGATGCGGTGGCGGCGGCCGGGAGCTGCACCGCGCGATCCGCGGACGCCTGGCAGGCGTCTTTCGTGAGACACCCTGTATAATCACAAATGAAAAAAAAACAAGGACTTAACTGTTGAAAAACGAATCACTAGTATATGACAAAAACTCTCAGTCCTAAGACAATATTGTTCGGACAGCCAATAATCTACGGACTGAGCGGCCGCTCCCGCCGGAGGTTTCGATTCCTCCCTTGGTCATAGGCGTAGGTGTGTGTGTGTGTGTGTGTGTGTGTGTGTGTTTTCCTTAGTGTAAGTTGGTTTAAGTAGTTCGTAAGTCTATGGACTGATGACCACAGCAGTATGGTCCAATAGGTTTACAAACATTGGACCACTTTCGACACACAGCGTACGGCAGGCTGCTTGCCTCCCCTTTCTACGAGCCTGCGACGCTGGACACTGTGCCTCAGCTGCAGCGAAACGCAGCCCGGCGCTTTTCAGGTGCAGGTCGCATCAGCGTCGCGCCCCCTCTACCGCCAGTCTGCGCGGCCCCATTAGACCGCGCTGTACCACCCGTCTCATTTTGCGTCCGGCCTGGTCAGCCGCTGTGCTGCTCGGTTCGTACTGCGCACGTAGGACGAAACATCTCCATCACACCTCTTCGCAATGGATATTAAAGCGTGTATTGTCAAATTATTACCCGTTCACCTTATAATTGCCGCTTCAACTGACTATTCTGTTAACTCATTCTTGAACAGAAAATCAATCGAAATGAATAATAAGAATATAATGCTATTGTATCACGGTCAAAAATGCAAACAGCGCGTTTGCAAAAAAGAGTAACATTTGATTTTAATATATTCTTGTAAAGGAAAATGTGAAATGAAAGAAAACTGTAACGTTACTACAGAATAACTGGAGCGAATGCATAATAAATTTCCTATTAATACATTCTTTTTACATAAAATTGTGCGGAATAAAACTAAAAATGTTGTTTCGTGATGTAATAACTTGAGTTTCGCAGATAGCTGATAAAACTTTAGATTTTAGAGTATTCGTAAGTGAAGTACCCACCGCCACCTACCACACGAATCTTTTATATACATGGACCTTCCCCTTGTTTTGAATGTGAAGTGTGCAAAATTTAATCAAGATCGCAATAAAAATTCAGATTTTAGAGAACTCGTAAGGGAAGTACCATCCGCCATGTACCAGACGAATATTATGTAGACAGTGACCTTCCCCTAGTTTTGATCAGTAAGTGTGCGAAATTTCATTAAGATCACAATAAAAACTATAGATTTTGTGGAATTCTATAAGTGGAGAACCCTCCGCTATCTACCACACGAATCTTTTGTATACACTGACCTTCCACTTGTTTTGACTGTCAAGTGTGAAAAATTTATTCCAGATCGTAATAAAACTTTAGATTTTAGAAAATTAATTAATCAAGTACTCTCCTCCATGTATCACACGAATCTTATGTAAACAGTGACCTTCCCCTAGTTTTCATCAGCAAGTGTGCTAAATTTTATCATGATGATATAAACGTAGTTTGTAAGGAGTTCTGTAAGTGAATTACCCTCTGCCATGTACTACACGAATCTTATGTAAGAGTGACCTTCCTGTTGCTTTGAATGTGACGAGTGAACATTTCATCAAGTTTGGAATAAAGCATGCTACTAATACACAATATATAAATAAGGAAGAGGTAGCCACATAGATAATTACCATGCGTGATTTTCATCTGCGAGTCTTCTGTAACAGTACCCATGCTGTACCCATGGGCTCGTCTCGCCAAGCTCGCTGTACAAGTGGGCTCGTCTCACCAAGCTCGCTGTAGTCGTGGGACCATCTCGCCAAGTTTGCTGTACCCGTGGGCCCGTCTCTCCAAGGTCGTTGTACCCTTGGGCCCATCTCGTCAAGATCGCTGTACCCGTAGTTCCGTCTCGCAAAGAGCGCTGTACCCTTGGGCTCGTTTCGCCAAGCTCGCTGTACCCGTGGGCCCATCTCGCCACGCTCACTGTACCCGTAGGCCCGTCTCGCCAAGCTTGCTGTACCCGTGGGCTCGTCTCCCCAAGCTCGCTGAACCCGTGGGCCCAGTGACTTGGCTCATTGTACCCTTGGGTCCGCCGGCTCGGCCCACTGTACCCGTTGCGCCCGCCTACCCGCCCGCCGGTCTCCGCGGGCTCCGTGTCACAACACGGCTCATGAATCTGGTGTGGGCAGTACCAGGCCTGGCGAAGGCAGGCGAGCCGCGTCGGTAGGCCCACGAGCCAGTGACGTCATAATGCCCACTAACGGGCTTTAGGCAACATTTTGGAGTCCTTTTAGGATCTCTAGTATACTCAGAAAGTAATCTAGTCTGTATACAATCTAGACTGGCAGTCTTGCGTTTGTTAATTGATTTCAGTTAATTTACAGCTCTGAGGTATGAACTCCTGAGTTACGCATGCTGGCAGCTGTTCTTCATTCTAAATACAAGATGTGTCTGAAAAGTGGTTCCATACATTACAGACCGCGCTGGCAAGGATGAGGGTCTCACGCATACACAATTTAGGCACACGTCAACAAGCGCCCCCTATCGTGCATAGCACTGCAGTGAAGCGGTTGGTACACGCTGCGACCCAGTTAACAGGGTCGGTGTGAGAACTCATGTCATTGCAATATCGAGCGCAAAATAAAGGAATGCGTTGTCATAAAGTTTTGTTTCAAATTAGACGAAACTACGACGGAGACACATGGGAAGTTAAGGGAAGTATATGGTGATGAAGAAGTGAGAAGAGAGTGTGTGTTTGGTTTAAATGCTTTAGAGACGCAAAGGAATGTGTCGAGGATGAGCCACGTTCTGGTCGACTGTCCACAATCACAGTCCCAGACAACACTGAATGAGTGCGACGGATGCTTGCAGATGATAGCGGTTGTCTTTGAGAATGATAGCAAACGAGTTGAAGATCAGCACTGACCTCACTTCTTCGAACGAGTCAACAAGAAGCGTTTGCTGTCAATTTCCAACAGCTGTATAACCCATGTCAGAAGTGTATTGTAGCCAATGACGATTGCTTTGAAAACCAGTATAGGTATTTTGTTTGTAACTCTTGTTTCCTATATTTCGTCAGACCATTCAATTAAATTTTCAGACGCACCCTGTACGTAGTATTTACTTCGTCTTCCTTGGTGATAAAAGTTTCGGAATTTCTTTTTCAGAACGCTGCTTTAGCAAGACTGCCATTGAGGGCAGTGAGGGTATTGATTTTGGCTTCCCGCTATTATACTTTAAGAATGACCAGAATTTATATTTATTCAAATGATCAAAATGTTTCTAAACGTAATGCAACAAACTGCTAAGGTGATCTGTTCTCATACTTACAAAATACTGAAATTACATTAAACTACCTTATGTTAAGGACCTCAAACATACCGTTTCCCGAGGGAGAACTCGAACCTCTGATGGCAGCTGTTGCGCAATTGGACACATAGCGCCTTAGACCACGCGTCCACTCCCGCACGGCTTCTATAGGTTTTCTTGCCTAATTCCGACACAGGGTTTCGGTTTCGAAACTACTATAAGATTCTCGTATTAAAGCCCCCATAAATTTCGAGTTGCTATATAGGGTCGCCAGTCTTGGGGTTTGTTAAATTTAACATGCCTTTTTCGTTGCTTCTGCAACAATGTGTACCTTGGAGGGTCAGCCCCTTCCGTTTCAGTTTATTTGGTATGAATCTCTCAACTGATGTCGATATTATTTCTTGCCTACTCACATTGTTACTTTCGAAAAAGTGGACACTCGACACTCAGGAAAGCACTATGATAATTTCTATCTACCGGGTGATCATTCCTAGCGTGTGTCAATTTTTACCTCTCTATCCATTATTCGGTGATTTATTAAGTTTTCAAATTTATACTGAGTTTTTGATCACCTGGTAATTATCTGACTAGATACATTTTAATTTTGGTGGCTCTGTGAATTTCGGCATTCAGCCTCGCTATAACAATCCAGTGTTTACTAATCCCTGTGTCTATTTTGATGCTTTCTATAAGCTCAGGATTATTTGTTGCTAGGAGATCAAGTGTGTTTCCACAACCATATGCTATTCTAGTGGGTGGGTTCATGTACTAACTCTTCAAAATTAATTTTGTAAAATGAGTTCAGCACAATTTCGAACGATGTTTTAAGCAGGCCTCTGGATTTCAAGATGTATTTTTACCAACATATCCAGGATTAATTAATGTCACCACCAATTAAAAATGAATACTTATGGTAGGTGTGTGATATTGGATTAAAATTTTTTGGACATATCAGCAATTATATCGTCCGAGTCAGGAGGCCAAGAAAAAGAAACAATTATTAATTTACTTCGGTTTTCTGGCATAACCACTTCTAATGTTCTCTCACAGGGTATATTTAATTCATTTTCACAACACGATAATCTGGCTCCTTTATTTGCGTTGTTCTGTGTGTCACCTGCTTGTTCCTTTTGTATCCCATCCTTGTCGCCACTTTTGTGTCCCAGCCTCGTCGCCGCTTTTGTGTCCCTGCCTCTTCGCCGCTTTTGTGTCTCGTTTCCGTCGTAGGTGTCGGTGGCCGAGTAGAAAGAACGACGCAGGAATAAAGGATGCACGCTTGTGTAGGTAGGAGGTGACCAGCCAGTGGGACAGCAGAAACTAGAAACACTAGAGTAAATTAGAACGAGATATATATTTCTTAGATACTTAGTAATACTTAACTTTTACATAGCTCAGTACTGCAGAATGCTGATACATAGTTGATCTAGAGGCCTGCCTAGTGCCTGTCCGATAGCAAAGTCTTAACTGGGGCCTATCTGATTCCGAAGTGTTAGCTGGTTCCTATCTCAGTCCCAAATGAACGATGTCGTTCAGTGGTGGCCACGAACGGAGTTGCAGCAGAGGGCGCTCGTGGCTGACGTAAGAACGCCGCGCCGTGCGTGCATGGCAGCGCGCGGCGAAAGTAAGTGGCGCGCACTTTGGACTTGTGCGACACCACAGTTCCCTTTGACACAAAACCCTTTTTGTGTGTTCCAGAGAGCTTCTAAACCCACTCCTCTCACCAAAAACAAATAAATAAATGAAACTAATGCCCAATCCATGTCACACAGACCCCGTTAAACGTGTTGCCCTATGCCACACGTCGAGGAATATGCAGCCTACACGGTTATAGAACCGCCTGAGCCTTCCATTCGGCTGTATGACAATGGTCCGCAGTCGGTTCCTTCGACTGTGCTGCAGATTGTGAAGTCTGCCTTCATATTGAAAGGATGACTGCTAGTATTTACCACTTCATAAATTGGCTAACGTGTACTACACCAACCACAACTCGGTTGAAAACGAAAACAGACGGCTGTTGCGATTCACATGGCGGAAGAACATGAGTCTCAGTGTAATATACCCGTGGCCCGATACCACTACACGATAAAATTAAAGCACTAAAGGATAAAGCGCACATAGACATGAAAATATGTCGTTTCCAGTCAGAAGCTGCTTGCACTTACAAATGGAAATATGATGTCACTGCTGAGATTTCGCCGCGAAGGGGTTACCTAGCGCTGATTTTCTAAAAAATTTTCTATAATATCGCGTGATAGCGAAATAATTAAATTTGAATTTAAAACAACCATTTCACTTTAATTTAAGGAAATACGGTTATTATATTCTTACTGAGGAACATACAGTTCGTAACGATATCGCAAAATCGCTTCAGAATATCTCCTGTCGAATTCATCGTTAAAAAATCACACCTCTATTTATTAGTTGCTCATGCAATATACGCCTCGTTGAAGGGTTTATAAATAATTCTTGAGATTTATTGACTGGGGCGTCTGCCTTCTTCGGTTGGCAGAAAATTCAGAATTGGGATCTTTTGCGGGTCACTGCTCTGTAATATTTTGCATATCTCGTTCCAAAATTGCTACAATGTTAAAGAAACTTATACCGTTTGACAGTACGGTATGTGAATATTAAGTTTCAGTTATCATTTTGGCTAAACTGATCCGTCTTGTGTGTTTCCTGAAAAATTTTGTCTGGATTTGCTTGTTAGTTCAGTACGCCCACACAGAACGGCCCGACTAGATGCACAGTTTTAGTTCGTTTTCCAGATGGAGCAGTTTGTTCGCCCCGGTCCGGATAATCGAGGAACCCCGACTAGCCACAGTGTATTTGTAGGCGGTTGTCCGCATTTCTCACTGAATGCCCTGCTCCGCCTAAGTTACACTGTGGCGGCAATTGAAGCACGATCAATTTCTGCATGTCCAACCACTTCATGATTAAATCTGCTCCCAAGTATTTGGGGTATATATCTTTCCTTCGTCTCATGGGGAGGGGAACCCGTACAGTAACCGTTTGGCTCGGTATAAGTCGGGGCGGGGGGAGGGTCCGATACGGAATGCTACGCGCTGAAGTTGCCGGCAGTTTGTGGCGGGGGTGCGTCTGACTGCGCTTTAAGGTTCTCTTCTCTCTATTAAATTTCTTGTTGTATGCCATTACATATGTTTCTTCGGTTGTAGAAGGTAGTGTCTGCCTTTTTGTGCTATTGAGAGTTTATTGTTGTCTGAATATGTATCTGATTTATATTTTACCTGCTGCCTTTTTATCATAGCCATTCTCGAGTGCTATTTAGTTTATTATATTATCAGGTAGTGGCGTCCTAGGATGTAGCTTACTGACCGACAATGGTTTAATCACAGAGATGATTTATGTAGCACTAGTCCCACACACAATCAAGTGCATAGAATGACGTAAATCCGGCCGGAGTTTTACACAGTATATACACGCTAACAGAAACTTCAGGGACGTTATTTCTCAACATATCGAAAAGGTACTAGAACATTACAAATAAATGAAAATGTACCAAAATGGTGGGTGTCAAACCCAGCAACCTTCGCAGTCCATCACACTGACCGCTACACCACACTGTTGTTAGCTCCCAACGCCTCATTTGCGACAACATTCAGTTTTTACACTTTGGTTTTCTATTAATTTTGTATAGTGATGACGTAATGCTTGTTCGAGAATGTGACTTCTCCTGATAGCATGGTTGTTGATGATTGACTGTTGGCCCATGTATAATGTGATGCAATTTATATTGTTTATGGAGTATTATGTCCACGAAAGTGAGTCTTCTATCCGTTTCTGCCTCAATAGAAAACTGTAAACTCCGTCCTGCATGCCTCGATGTGAACCGGTAACAACGGTTGCCATGCTATCCTTCGTCAGAAGATGTCAACGAATGCGTGCTGAGCGCCCCGCACTCCCGGCCACTATGTCGGTTTTTGTGACCGGATCCGTTAATTCTCAATCAAGTATCTCCTTAATTGGCTTCACAAGGGCTGCGTGCAACGCGCTTACCAACAGTGACCTACAGACTCGAACGCTGACACCCACGCTTGACAGAGCTTAACGTCAGTTATCTAGCGGTGTATCCACTGCGGTACGGCCGTTAGCATCAGGATCTGTATTTGTGGTTATTATCGTTTATGATATCATGCAGCTCATTTTTGCGGTCCGATTCATCTATTGTAGCCATCTCATCACCAAACTATTCGGAATATTTTTTTTTTTTTTTTTTTTTTTAATTTTTATTTTTTTTAGCTTATGGGACTTAACTACGGGGTTATCAATCCCTAAACTTACAAACTACTTATGAACTACTTACGAACTAGGACGGCACAAATATCCATGCCCGAGGGGGGATTCGAACCCCCGACCGCAGTGGCCGTGCTGACCGAGACTGGAGCGCCTCAGTCACCTCGGCCACCGCGGCCGGCGAATATTATTTCATTTTCGATTTCTTCGGATTTACTATCGAGTCACATAGTTTTTTTTTTACGTGATTTATTAAAAACCACAGAAGATCAATGAGTGATTATACGAATGACAGTGGTAGTTTTGTGAAGGTACTAATAAACTAACAAAATCGCAAATATAATGTACATGCGTCCATAAACCACCGCCACCATCCATTTCTCTTACCATCACAATATGTAGCATTCGCTACTTTCAAATTCTTCTTTCATAAATTTCACCAACACCATATGAATATCCTCACTTGAGTACCCGCTTAGTCTATCCATCCCAATCCCTATGATTGTCTAAGTCACTGTCTATCACCGCCCTCTCTCTCTCTCTCTCTCTCTCTCTCTCTCTCTTTCTCTCTCTCTCTCTCTCACACACACATTCCCAGAGAGACAGGGAGGGAGAGAGAGAGAGAGAGAGAGAGAGAGAGAGAGAGAGAGAGAGAGGGAGGGAGAGAGAGAGGGGGTGATAGGCAGTGACTTAGACAATCATAGGGATTGGGATGGATAGACTAAGCGGGTACTCAAGTGAGGATATTCATATGGTGTTGGTGAAATTTATGAAAGAAGAATTTGAAAGTAGCGGAGGCTACATATTGTGGTGGTAAGACACACACACACACACACACACACACATTCCCAGAGAGACAGGGAGAGAGAGAGAGAGAGAGAGAGAGAGAGAGAGAGAGAGAGAAAAGAGAGAGAGAGAGACAGAGAGAGAGATGATAAACATTCCAATTAATAGGATATAAAATTTTCCTATTGAAGCACTGAAACAGGAAAGACCTACAAAACTCAAATGAAAGTCGCGATTACTGCGTGATAAAGGCGTCACAGTTACACAAAGATATGTATCTAATATATAAAGCAGAGTGTCCGTATGTTTGTACGTGTTGCATACAAATCTACAGTTTTGTTCGAATCTTTATGAAATTTTCTACACGTAAGCTTCAATCCATGAGGACGGTCGGCGTAAGTGTAAGAATCACATACGATATATATTTCACGCGATATGACGTCATAAACAATGAGATGCGCGAAAAATTGCTGCATTTTGCGACATTGCTTCTCATTTTCTCCTAAGCCATCGGACCGATTTCATTCAAATTTGGTACACACATTCTTTATCGTGACGTAACAATTGCTGCATGGTTAAGAATCATATACGGCACATGGTTCAAAAGATATTACGTCATAACCAATAGAAATCACAAAAAATGCCATATAATGCGGCGAGACTTTCGAAATACACTGTATGAGAATCACAGTACTTAGCAACTTGCTACAAAGTTTAAACATAATTTTAAACCTTTATTAAACCTTTTCTCGCTGACAACCATGGAAAAATGATGAAAGGAAAAAAATTTCTCGCTTACTAATTTTTCGCGATTTATGGAGTAAAATTACGGCATTCGATATGACGTTACAATTTATAATTTCTACAATACAAATTGTAGCCGCAGGAAATTATACATACAGTATATACACATATAGTTGAATATACCTTCTAAATTGTATCATAGTACGACACGTAGTTCATGAGATATGAGCACATAAACATTAACGTTCATGTAAAATCGCCCCATCACACACCAAGTTTTAATCTATTACTTCTTTACTCAAATATGTTCAAATGTTTGTTAAGCTTATGGGACTTAACTACGGGGTCATCAGTCCCTAAACTTACAAACTACTTATGAACTAGCTAATCCTAAGGACGGCACAAATATCCATGCCCGAGGGGGGATTCGAACCCCCGACCGTAGTGGCCGTGCAGACCGTGACTGGAGCGCCTCAGTCCCCTCGGCCACCGCGGCCGGCGCTTCTTTACTATTAACTGCATTCCCAAGAGATTTTACAGACATACAGCCTTTATAAAATGAATATATACCTGAAAAATGTCAGCAATAAATTAATAAATAAATACCCGGGCAACGCCGGGTTTCCAGCTAGTTATAAATATTTTAGAGAACGTATTATTACATAAATAGAACTCAAGGGCTATCTTCCACGAAAACCAAATGACAGTCTTCGTTAAACTGGTAGAATACTGAAAACTATAGTTACTGCACAAGAGATGTAGCACACTAAATGATGGGGCGACATGTACTTGGACACTGATGGCAACTAAGTAAAGCCGGAATAATGGGGTCAAGGGTGGACTGCAACTTCAGCTAAGGATCTTACTTACCAGTGACTACCTGGTATCAGAGATACTTTTGCGCCCATAGAGATCTGGATCACATAAATGAACGGACTGTTGGTCACCAAAATCATACTGAAAATCCTAGTATCTATTAATTAACAGATTAACTGCTGAGTAAAATTCCAGAATTTAATTACGACTCTGAGTACCATGGATAGAAAACTATTATGATATAATCATTACTTTTTGACAACACTACAATATCCACTGAGCAGAAGTTCGAGAAAACACAGAGATTGGAATTATACCTTTTCATTTCAGATTTCCAGGGGTCTTATTCTGCAAGAAAAGGCTCTATGCTTTATAATTTTGTGGACAAAAGAAGGATTATCCCCCTCCCCCACTGTCACTTCCGATACAGAATCTGCTAGGAAAAAAGGCACTTTCCCTAGAACTCGACGGCAACTACGATCACTCTCAGCGTAGCATTGGGTAACAGGTGCGCCATTTCTAAACCTGATAAGTGGGACACAATGGTTCCCAACAGCTGTAAAGTATCTTCGACTCAGAGGGATTAGGAAAACTATTACGTCCTTATTACTGCTATTACTGAAAGTGGAGATTACTGTGAAACATATTAATTACATAAAAGTAGTAGCACCTTTTATCGCGAGATACTCAATAACTTGATTTGTTCTCAAATCAACTGGTACATTCATAAAATTGGCAAATCTGAGAACATCATTTATTAACTTCATCTCTGTTTCTACATATATTTCACTTCAACCTTACAATGAAATCTAAAATCATGAACTACCAGTCAAACAACGCTATTCTGATTGAATCATCATGAATGTAAGAAAGAGAAAATGACTCAATAAATCACATACATTTTTCGCTGTAAGTATTGTATGTTAGCATTAGGTTTCACTATCTACGTAACGCCCGATTACCTTCTGGTTGGTTACTACTGCATTAATTGAAAGTAATGCTTAACGTAATGCATTTTGCATTTGAATTTACATTTTACCATTCGAGGCATATATGTGAAAATTAAATTAATACTTTCCTGTATTTTGTTGGCCTTAAATATTAATATTTGTACTTCGTTATCACTCTCCTGGTCGAGATGAATTACGTATATACTAAATTGTAGTTTACTGGAGCAGTAAACTGGTTTGGTATTGTGTGACTACTATCACATGACTTAGAATCTGACCACTTCCAGATATTTCACAAGTAATCTCTTACCTTGTTTCGAGAGTAGCAACTGTTTGAGTCCCTGCATCAGGTCTGTCGACAGGGTATGGGGTGATGCCCCAACACATTTCTTCCACAACCCGGTGCTCGTTGGTTTCTCTGATACGACCAATAATATATATAGTTCTCGGTGGTAGGTCCTCTCTGCTATATTCATATATGCCATATTGCTGTGTTGTTTGTTGTCTTTACTCCAAAAATGTTCCAATGTTTTCGAATCTAAGGGACCAAACTGCAAATGTCATCGGTCCCTTGACTTATAAATTACTTAATTTAAACTAACTTCACGCTATGGTACAACAAATGCACTGATTCTCGAGGACGGGTTGAAACTCATGCGGGAGCGGCCAAGGAAATCGGTACAAAGGCGCCTTTGTTTGATCAGTTCCTTGCGGTCGTCGCGGCCATTCTCCAGCGACGTTAGATTGGGTTAGCGGTTCGTTCCAGAGATCGGAATTGAAGAGATCCTCCTGGATGTGGAATATACACTATCTTAATTGAAAAATAAAAAAAGAGTTCAAATGTTTGTATAGTTTATGGGACTTAACTACGGGGTCATCAGTCCACATCCTTACAAACCACTTACGAACTAGCTTATACTAATGACGGCACAAATATCCATGCCCGAAGGGGGATTCGAACCCACAACCGTAGTGGCCGTGCTCTAAGTTGCCGTCGTATATATATATGAGGGCAACTAAAATAGTGGCGCCGCGGCGGAGCGGCCAAGAGCATTAAGGCGCTATGTACAGATGCGTGAGGCCGTTCCCCCTCGGGGGTTCGAATGGATGTTTGTGCTGGCTTTAGTACAAGGTAGTCCAGAAAGAAGGGAAAGCTGAAAGGTGGAAAGAGTATATAGAGGGGCTCTACAAAGGAGATGAACTCAGAGACAATATTGTAGGAAGGGAGGAGGATGTAGATGAAGATGAAATAGGAGATACTGTACTGAGAGAAGAATTTGACAGAGCCCTGAAAGACCTAAGTCGAAACAAGGCCCCTGGAGTAGATGATATTCCCTCAGAGCTACTGAAGTCTCTGGGAGAACCAGCCATGACAAACCTGTTTCACCTGGTGTGTAAGATATATGAAACAGGTGAAGTACCCTCAGACTTCAAGAAAAATGTTATAATCCCCATTCCAAAGAAAGCAGGTGCAGACAAGTGTGAAAACTACAGAACCATCAGTTTAATAAGTCATGGTTGCAAAATATTAACACGAATTATATACAGACGGATGGAAAAGCTGGTAGAAGCCGACCTCGGGGAAGATCAGTTTGGGTTCAGGAGAAATGTAGGAACTCGGGAGGCAATACTTACTTTACGGCTTATCCTAGAAGATAGATTAAGAAAAGGCAAACCTACATTTCTAGCTTTTGTAGATTTGGAGAAGGCTTTTGATAATGTTGATTGGAATAAACTCTTTAAAGTTCTGAAGCAAGCAGGAGTAAAATATAGGGAGCGTAAGGTTATTTACAACTTGTACAAAAACCAGAGAGCGGTTGTCAGAGTTGAAGGGCATGAAAGGGATGCAGTGGTTGGGAAGGGAGTGAGACAGGGTTGTAGCCTTTCTCCAATGTTATTCAATTTGTACATTGAACAAGCTATAAAGGAAAGCAAGGTGAAATTTGGTGAAGGAATAAAAGTTCAGGGGGAAGAATTAAAAACATTGCGTTTTGCCAACGACATAGTAATTCTGTCAGATACAGCAAAGGGCCTCGAAGAGCAATTGAACGGAATGGACAGTGTGCTGAAAGGTGCATATAAGATGAACAGTAACAAGAGCAAAACTAGGGTAATGGAGTGCAGTGTAAGAAAATCAGGTGATGCTGAAGGTATTAGATTGGGAAACGAAGCCATAAAGGAGGTAGATGAGTTTTGTTACTTGGGCAGTAAAATAACAAATGATGGTCGCAGTACAGAGGATGTAAAATGCAGAATGGCAATGGGTAGAAAAGCGTTTTTGAAAAAGAGAAATTTGTTAACATCGAATATTGATTTAAGCCTAAGGAAGTCCTTTCTGAGGGCATTTGTATGGAGTGTTGCCTTGTATGGGAGTGAGACATGGACGATAAACAGTGCGGACAGGAAGAGAATTGAGGCTTTTGAAATATGGTGCTACAGAAGAATGCTGAAGATTAGGTGGGTGGATCGCGTAACTAATGAGGAGGTACTGAACAGAATTGGGGAGAAAAGAAATTTCTGGCATACCTTGACTAAAAGAAGGGATAGATTGGTGGGACACATTCTTAGACATCAAAAAATTGTGAATTTAGCATTAGAGGGAAGTGTGTGGGGTAAAAATCGCAGAGGAAGACCAAGAGATGGATACAGTAAGCAGATTCAGACAGATGTAGGTTGCCGTTCTTATGTAGAGATGAAGAGGCTTGCTCAGGATAGGGTATTGTGGAGAGCTGCATCAAACCAGTCTCCGGACTGAAGACCACAACAACAACAGTCCAGTGCCAGCTGCTGCCAGTGTCACATCGTAAACAGCGCAAAGTATCTTAATTTGTGTAAAATTTAATTTGCCAGTCTAGTTCTTCATTTTTGTTAGTACTTCTGTTTTAGAGGATTATTCCCGCGTATTCGGCAGATTAGCATTGTCAGTTAGCAGTCAGTTCAGTGCCCGCTGTTGTCGCTGACTCATCACCCAGAGCGCTAAGTATCATAATTTAATTGCGTGAACTTTCGTTGCCAGTTAATTTCTTAATTTTCGTTGTTTTTTAAGAGGTTTATTCTCACCTACTTGACAGATTTCGTTTGTGCTACTGCTTTAAGAGTTTATTTTCGCGTACGTTGATAAATAACGTGTGTATAGTTATCGTATGCCGAAAGCTACGTGTCATATTGTCACTTCCTTATTTCATATTCTGCTTTGAGAAAGCTTATATTCCCGCGCGTTTTAACGGTGTATTTCATAGGTATTCTTGTTTATTTTGAAAACTGCCGGACTCAGTTTCGTTGTTTTGACAGTGTACTTACCACTGACCACAGTGCAGTCAGCTGCCAGCCGCCTTTATTAAAGTACTAGGCTACTTAAAAGTTGATTATTTAGTTTTCTACTTTCTACAGTTAATTGTATCGATAGGATGGATAGGATGTGTGCCTGCTGTGTGCGGACGCAGAAGGAGTTGGCCGCAGTTCGCGAACAGCTGAGCGTGCTGTTGGCTACGGTCAGCCGTCTTCAGGCTGCTGTCTCGGGGTGCAGCGATGGTGGGGAGTCTGGTGCGTCGAGTGGGACACCTCAGGTGTCTCACGCTTCGCTCTCTGTCCATGCTACCGAGGCATCTTCAGGTGTACCGGACGTGGTCGAGCCGCCATCTCTGCAAGGGGAGTGGCGGGTTGTACGTCGTTCCCGTCGCTCGAGGCGGAAGGCCAATGTGGAGGCTGGACGTCTGTCCACGCCCGTTCGTCCTGTGAGTGGAGGTGTGGCCATTCCTTCAGCAGGGTCCGAGCAGGTGCACGGGGGGAGGGGATTATTAGTTATTGCGAGCTCCAATGTTAGGCGCGTGATGGAGCCCCTTAGACAGATACCGTCGAGATCCGGGGGGCCTCATCGGAGATGTGGGGGCGGCCTTGCCGGCGGCTATAGGAGGTGCGGGGTGCGGTCGACTGCAAGTCGTAGCTCACGTCGGCACCAACGACGCTTCTCGCTTGGGTTCTGAGAACATCCTCAGGTCCTACGAGCGGCTGGCGGAATTGGTGAAGGCTGCTGCCCTCGCACGCGGGGTGCAAGCAGAGCTGTCGATTTGTAGCATTGTTCTCAGGGTTGATCGGGGTCCTTTGGTTTGGAGCCGAGTGGAGGGTCTGAACCAGAGGCTTCGCCGACTCTGTGACACTCATGGCTGAAGATTTCTGGATCTGCGTTATCGGGTGGGGAATTGTAGGGTTCTCCTAGATAGATCAGGAGTGCACTACACTAAGAAAGTGGCCACTCGGGTAGCAGAGTACTTGTGGAGTGCACATGGTTTTTTTTGGGCTAGGCGCTAACTCTGATGAGCACTCGCCTGTCAACATTCAAACAGCGAATTCAGGCCACTTTCGGTTCAAAAATTCGAATATCAAAATATTTGCCGCGAACTTACAAAGTATTAGAAACAAAGTTCCCGAATTTGCCGCACTGCATGGAAATTATTGGGCTCAGATAGTTTTAGGCTAAATCATGAAGTGGCAAGTTCAGAAATATTTAGCAAGGCGCGGAATGTATATCGGAAAGATAGATCGGATACCACTGGAGGAGGAGTGTTCATCGCTGTGGATAAAGATATTGTTTCTACTGATATCGATGTTGAAAGTAACTGTGAAGTTATCTGGGCACGAATAACACGTCTAAAAGAAGTAAAGTTAATAGTCGGATGTTTTCACCGCCCCCCCCCCCCCAGTGCTGCTGTAGCAGTTTTAGTTATTCAGAGAAAGTCTACACCAGGTAGTGCGAAGGTATCCCGGCCATGTAATATTAGTCGGGGGAGACTTCAACCGAAAGAGTGTAGATTGGGACCTCTCTAGTTACATTTCAGGCGGTACAGTCAAGCAGCCTTGCGAGCTACTTTTGGACACATTCTCCGAAAACTGTCTTGAGCAGTTAAACCGGCAACTCACGCGCAATGGAAATATAAAATATTATAGCCACGCACAGACCTGACCTTATTAACGATATCTGTGTAGAGACAGGAATTAGTGATCATGATATCGCCATAGCGTCGATGGTGACCAAAGTTCATAAACCAATCAAGAAGGCTAGGAGCGTGTTTTTGTTGGGAAGAGCCGATAAGCAAATGTTACGATCGCACTTAGAAAATGAATGGGCATCGTTTAATTCCGGGACTATCGATGTAGAGGAATTGTGGACTAAATTTAAGGGCATTGTTAATAAAGGGTTAGATAAATATGTGCCAGTAAAGACGATTAAGGATGGAAAAGATCCACCATGGTATAATAATAATATTAGAAAGCTGCTGAGAAATCAAAGACCGTTGCACTCTCGATTCAAAAAAGAACTCGCAAATGATGACAGGCAAAAGTTAGTAGAGATTCGTGCGTCTATAAAAAGATCGATGCGCGAAGCATACAATAATTATCACAGCCATAACTTACCAAAAGATCTTTCCGAGAACCCGAAAAAATTGTGGTCCTATGTAAAATCGATAAGCGGGTCAAAGCACACTGTCCAATCACTCGTTGATCATTCCGGGGCAGTAATAGAAGAAAGGAAACGGAAAGCTGAAGTTCTAAATTTAACCTTTAAGAAATCTTTCACGCAGGAGGACCGCACAAATGTACCATCCTTTGATCAACGTACTAATTCCGAACTGAAGGACATAGTGATAGGTATTTCCGGTGTAGAGAAACAGCTGAGTGAGCTAAATACGTAAACGTCTGCTGGTCCGGTTGGAAAACCAGTTCGGTTTTACAAAGAGTATTCTGCGGCATTGGCCCCCTACTTAGCTTGCATTTATCGCGAATCTTTAATTCAACGCAAATTTCCTAGTGATTGGAAAAAAGCGCAGGTGACTCCCATCTATAAGAAAGGAAACAGACCTGACCCACATAATTACAAGCCAATATCGTTGACTTCAGTTTCCTGTAGAATTTTGGAGCATATTCTCAGTTCGAATATAGTAGATTTCCTTGAAACGGAAAAGCTTCTTTCTGTGAATCAGCACGGGTATAGCAATCATCGTTCATGTGAAACTCAGCTTGCCCTTTTCTTGCGAGCTATGGATGACGGGCAACAGGCGGATTGTGTTTTTCTCGACTTCAAAAAGGCGTTCGACGCGGTGCCACACTGCAGACTGCTAACGAAGATAACAGCTTATGGAATAGGTTCACAGATTTGTGACTGGCTGGAAGACTTCCTAAGTAACAGAACGCAGTACGTTGGTTTCGACGGCGAGTGTTCATCAGAGACGAGTGTATCGTCAGGCGTGCCCCAGGGGAGTGTGGTAGGACGGCTATTATTTTCTATCTATATAAATGATCTGATGGACAGAGTAGCTTGTAATTTGCGGCTGTTTGCTGATGATGTTGTGGTGTATGGGAGGGTATCGTCTTTAACTGCCTGTAATAGCATACAAGATGACTTAGAAAAAATTTCTAGTTGGTGCGAAGAATGGCAGCTAGCTCTCAATGTAGAAAAATGTAAGGTGATGCGCATGAGTAGGAAGAACAATCCCATAATGTTCGAATACAGCATTAGTAGTGAGCTTCTTGATGTCGCGTCGTTCAAATATCTAGGCGTAACATTGCAGAGCGATATGAAATGGAACGAACATGTAAGGACATTTGTGAAAAAAAAAAGTTTGTAAATATATCGGACCAAACTGCGTGGTCATCAGTCCGTAGCTTACAAACTACTTAAATCTAGGTAAACTAACCTACGGACAAACACACACAACCATGCCCCAGGGAGGACTCGAACCTCCACGGCGAGCAACCGCGCGCTCCGCAGCGAGGTGCCTTAGACCGCTCGGCTACTCCACCGCGGCCGACATTTGTGAGTAAGGCGGACAGCCGACTTCGGTTTATTGAGAGAATTTTGGGAAGATATACTTCACCTGTAAAGGAGACCGCGTATAAAACGCTTGTACGACTACGTTTTGAGTATTGCTCAAATGTTTAGGACCCGCAGCAGATCAGTTTAAAGGAAGACATAGAAGCAGTTCAGAGGCTAGCAGCTAGGTTTGTTACTGGTAGGTGCGACCAATGCGCGAGTGTCACGGAAATGCTCCGGCAACTCAATTGGGGATCGTTGGAGGAAAGTTTTGTTCAAAAAAAAAAATGTTTGTATAGCTTATGGGACTTAACTACGGGGTCATCAGTCCCTAAACTTACAAACTACTTACGAACTAGCTAATACTAAGAACGACACAAATATCCATGCCCGAGGGGGGATTCGAACCCCCGACCGTAGTGGCCGTGCAGACCGTGACTGGAGCGCCTCAGTCCCCTCGGCCACCGCGGCCGGCATAGGAAAGTTTTGTAAACATTGCACTGACTGCAAAACCACGTTCGTGATGAATACTAACCAGTTGATGCTACGTACTGATGTGCTTGATGCTAGTACTGTAGAGCAATTAGCCGCATTCAACACTAGCACCGAAGTCAACATTACCTTCCTTCAATTGGGCCAACTGGCGGTGAATAGAGGAAGTACAGTACATACTAACGAAACAATTGGGTATTTTGACAATTTTCTGCACGAATTATTTCAATTTACATTTAAATAGAAATACTAAAATAAGCTCTAACATGGAAATTAAGCGTTTCCGGACACATGTCCATATAACACATTTTCTTTCTCTGTGTGTGAGGAATGTTTCCTGAAAGCTTGGCCGTACCTTTTTGTAACATCCTGTATATAGGATGGTCCATTGATAGTGACAGGGCCAAATATCTCACGGAATGAGCATCAAAAGAAAAAACTACAAAGAACAACACTTTTCTAGCTTGACGAGGGAAAACAGATGGCGCTTTGGTCGGCCCCTAGATGGCGCTGCCATAGGTCAAAAGGTTATCAACTGCATTATTTAATTAGGTCCCCTCATTTTTATTACATATTCGTCTAGTACGTAAATAAATATGAATGTTTTATTTGGAACACTTTTTTTCCCTGTGAGATAGATGGTGCTGTAATATCCACAAAAATATTGCTCAAAATTTTAAACGAACAGTGGGTAACAGGAAGGTTTTTTAAATTAAAACACAGAACGTAGGTACGTTTGAACTTTATTTCGGTTGTTCCAATGAAATTATCATACAATATGAGAACGCTTGCTGTTACTGCGTGATTACCTGTAATTACGTCACAACTCAGTAAATGCTCAAAATGATGTCCTTCAACTTCAATGCATTTGGCAATATGCGTAACGAAATTCCTCTCAACAGCTAGCAGTTTGCCTTCAGTAATGTTCTCACATGCATTGACAATGCGCTGACGCACGTTTTCATGCGTTGTAGGTGAATCACGATAACAAATATACTTCTATTTTCCCCACAGAAAAAACCCGGGGATGTAAGATCCGGTAAACGTTCGGGCTATGGTATGGTGCTTCTACGGTCAATCCACCTGTCATTAAATATTCCATTTAAGACCGCTTCAACTGCACACGAATTCTGTCATGCAATGAACCATCTTGTAGTAAAACATCAGCATACATTGCACCATTTAGATTGACATCGATAACATAGGAGCCAATTATCCTTCCTTCTATAATGGCGCACCATAAATTAACCCACCAAGGTCGCTGATGTTCCACTTGTCGCAGCCATCGTGGATTTTCCGTTGCCAAATAGTGCATATTATGCCGGTTTACATTACCTCTGTTTGTGAATGACGCTTCGTCACTGTTATCCTCCCGTAATTTATTTTGTGCCTAGTGGCCAAACTATACACGACGTTCAAAGCCTTCGCCATGCAAATTCTGCAGCATAGAAATATGGTACGTGTGAACTGAAGAATTCTCAACACAAACGTTTTTGAAATTCGCGATTCTCGCTCAATTTGTATGCTACTGATGTGCGTATTAGCCGTAACTGCAACTAAAACACTTACTTGGGCATCATCATTTGTTGCAGGTCGTGGTTAACGTTTTACTTCTGGCTGAACACTTCCTGTCTCTTTAAATTACGTAACTATCCGAAAAAAGGTCCGGACACTTGGATGATGCCTTCCAGGATAACGATCAACATACATAGCACAGGCCTATTGGGCATTTTGATCACATAAGCCATACATAAATAACGTATAGACCTTTTCTGCAATTGGTAAATTGTCCATTTAACACGAGTAATGTATCACGAAGCAAATACCGTCCGCACTGGCGAAATGTTACGCGATACCACGTACTAATACGTTTGTGACTATTACAGCGCCAAAGCGAAAAAGTGTTCCAAATAAAACATTCATATTAGACGAATATGTAATAAAAATGGGTGTACCTCTCTAAAAAAATGCAGTAGATATCCGTTTGACCTATGGCAGCGCCATCTAGCCGGCCAACCATAACGCCATCTGTTTTCCCCCTTCAAGCTTGAAAAGTTTTGTCTTTGTAGTTTTTTCGTTTGGTGCTTATTTCTTGAGATATTGGGCCCGATCACTATCAGTGGACCACCTGGCAATTAAAATTGCTACACCACGAAGATGACGTGCTACAGACGCGAAATTTAACCGAAACGAAGCAGCTGCTATGATAATTATGCAAATGATTAGCTTATCAGAGCATTCATACAAGGTTGACGTCGGTGGCGACACCTACAACGTGCCGCGGTGGAGTAGCCGAGCGGTCTAAGGCGCCTCATTGCGGAGCGCGCGGTTGCTCGCCGTCGGAGGTTCGAGTCCTCCCTGGGGCATGGATGTGTGTGTTTGTCTTTAGGTTAGTTTACCTTAGTTTAAGTAGTTTGAAAGCTACGTACTGATGACCATGGAGTTTAGTCCGATAGATTTACAAACATTTGAACATTTGAACCTACAACGTGCTGACCTGAGGAAAGTTTCCAACCGATATCTCATACACAAACAGCAGTTAACAGGTGCGTTGCCTAGTGAAACGTTGTTGTGATGCCTCGTATAAGGAGGAGAAATGCGTACCATCACGTTTCCGACTTTGATAAAGGTCGGATTGTAGCCTATCGCAGTTGCGGTTAATCGTATCGCGACACTGCTGCTCGCGTTAGTCGCGTTCCAGTGACTGTTAGAAGAATATGGAATCGGTTGGTGCAGCAACACCGTTCAGGAGGACAATACAGAACGCCGTGCTGGATCCCAACGGCCTCGTATCACTAGCAGTCGACATGACAGGCATCTTATCCGCATGGCTGTAACGTATCGTGCAGTCAGGTCTCGATCCCTGAGTCAACAGGTGGGGACGTTTGCAAGACAACAACCATCTGCACAAACAGTTCGACGACGATTTCAGCGACATGGACTATCAGCTCGGAGACCATGAATGCGTTTACCCTTGACACTGCATTACAGGTAGGAGCACCTGCGGTGGTGTACGCAACGACGAACATGGATGCACGAATGGCAAAATGTTTTTTTTTTTTTTTTTTTTTTTTTTTTTTTTTTTTTTTTTTTTTTTTTACGGATGAATCCAGGTTCTGTTTACAGCATCATGATGATCGCATCAATGTTTGGCGACATCGCGGTGAACGCACACTGGAAGCGTGTATTCGTCATCACCATACTGGTGTATCATCCGGCGTGATGGTATGGGGTGCCATGGGTTACACGTCTCGGTCACCTCTCGTTCGCATCGACAGCACCTTGATGAGTGGCCGTTACATTTCAGATACGTTACGATCCGTGGCTCTACCCTTCATTCGATCCCTGCGAAACCCTACATTTCAGCAGGATAATGCACGACCGCATGTTGTAGGTCCTGTGCGGGCCTTTCTGAATACGGAAAATGTTCGACTGCTGCCCTGGCCAGCACATTCTCCAGATCTTTCACCAACTGAAAACGTCTGGTCAATGGTGACCGAGCAACTGGCTCGTCACAATACGCTAGTCAGTACTCTTGATGAACTGTGGTATCCTGTTGAAGCTACATGGGCATCTGTACCTGTACACACTATCAAAGCTTTGTTTGACTCAATGCCCAGGCGTATCAAGGACGTTAGTACGGCCAGAGGTGGTTGTTCAGGGTACTGATTTCTCAGGATCTATGCAGCCAAATTGCGTGGAAATGTAATAACATGTCTGTTCTGGTATAATGTATTTGTCCAATGAATACCCGTTTATCATCTGCATTTCTTCTTGGTGTAGCAATTTTAATGGCTAGTAGTGTATTTTGGCAATTAGTTTTAGAAATCTTTTATTGTATATGACCTTTGATTGAGGGTACGCCGCCGGCCGCGGTGGCCGAGGTGACTGAGGCGCTCCAGTCACGATCAGCACGGCCACTACGGTCGGGGGTTCGAATCCCCCCTAGGGCATGGATATTTGTGCCGTCTTTAGACTTAGCTAGTTCATAAGTAGTTTGTAAGCTTAGGGACTGATGACCCCGTAGTTAAGTCCCATAAGTTGTACAAACATTTGAACATTTTTGAGGGTACGCCGAATCTGGTATATTACTTAGGAACTTTGGAGCTACCCGTAAGGTCAGATTAGGTTCAAGCCACTCTCACAGGTAATTGAAGTTATTCACTTTCTCTATTTTTCATTCTTCCAGATGCAAATCTTTTGGTCTGTCACCAAAGTTGGTGAGATGTTCGCTCTTCTCTAGGGAAACTTGCAATCCAATTTTAGCAGCCTGGCATCTGAGTATATTAACCTGTTGTGCCGCAATTTAAATCTAGCTTGCCAGGTATAACAAGTCATCTGCTAAAGCCAGACCAACTATGTTTGAGGCCTTCCCCCTTCACTACGTTCTGTCTGTTCAGTTCCTTCCGCCAATCAATGATGACCTTCTCTAAAGCACAGTTGAAAAGAAGTGAGAAGAGTCCATCACCCTGTCTGACCCCAGTCTTGACTTCGAAGGTTTCCGAGAGTACTCCTCTAAATTTCTTAAAAGACAAAGAGTTACTGAAGGTTTGTGGGATAAGGTTATGGGTCTTTTAATCAAGTCCCAGATCTAGTATGTTTTATTATAGACTTTTGTTTTGTTCTAGTGGATGACAGTTTTCAGACATGGTGCTGAGTTTATTAATGAATTTGGTATAATTTTCATTCATGTCATGAGCACTATAAACATCTTTCCAGTTCATAAATGAGTAGTTTTCTAAAATTTTCAATTTTTGGTGGTTTGACTAGACACCTGTATTCATATTTAGCACTCTTCATAATATGCTTAGAGTCTACACAGAATTAAGGAGCAGCATGTCATGATCTGATGGAACTCTGATTATTTGTTATATGATATGATTTTATTTCTTTTATTTGTCCAGAAAATGTTATCAGTGGCTGTCTTAGAGGATTTAGTTATCCTTCTTGGGAAGTCTACAATATGAGTTGGATTGAAAGACAATGTTACTAACTGCACATCTGTACTTACTCTTCTGTTACACAGTCTCCCACAGTGTTGAAGAAAGGTTTATTGTTCATGATGTGTAGTTGCAGAATCTACCACGCTTTCTATGTTTACGAAGGCGTGAACAGATTGCCAAGTTTCTCTAAAGGAGGTGTCTCCGTTAGACGCCTTTGGATACTAATGAGGACGTCTGATCACAAATTAAGCAGTTCGGTCGATCCGGACACCG
Source organism: Locusta migratoria (assembly GCA_026315105.1). Classification (NCBI taxonomy): domain Eukaryota; kingdom Metazoa; phylum Arthropoda; class Insecta; order Orthoptera; family Acrididae; genus Locusta; species Locusta migratoria. The sequence continues at coordinate 514,254,717 of CM048755.1, forward strand.
TCAAAGTGGGGGTGTAAGCCTAGGAAGAACTCTTACCAAATTTACATACTCCTGACTCTCAAGCAGATCGGGAGCTTGCACGAATACCGCCATCTCTTGGAAAGCAATGCCATCCCCAGCAATCGTTTCGTGACACCTACATCCCACAGTAACAGAAAACTGTACAATAGCCAAAAATAATACTCAAAGTTTTTGCATGATGGTTTGTAACTAAATGTGGAATGTGTTGGGACTGAAGGAAAGAATGATGGGAGAGGAAGGAAAGGCGTACAAGTAATGATGTTTCGGACATGTCCGAAATAAGGGACGTCATAATTCTTAATTGTAATCCACCTACCCAGGGGTAGATGCCTGTTTCATTGTGGTTGCACACGAGGACCTCTCTCCTGGCGGGAATACCAGAGCGAGCTGCTAGCCATGGAACACAATGGTTGAAGTTGGACATATGAAAGGTGGGGGTCAGGCGTGATACGTGCTTGGGAAGTCCTGCAGGTGTGTTAAGCCCACGTTCCTGGGGTAGTGTAGAGTTATAGCACAACTGCCTAGTAAGTAGGAGGTTCCGGGTTGGAATCCCGGCCCAGGCATGAAACCTCATGTGTCCATGTTGTATGTTTTCAACACCTGCTGACAGTTGAGACTGAAAATGCCCATTTAAAATTTATATTTACAACAGCTGCAGCACCACACAGCGAAGTCTGTTCTGTAGGACATGTCCGAACACCGCAGTCCTTAGTTATAATTCCATCGTAATTATGTGACCATAAATTATAGCCATGACCTGCGCAGCAGCTCTCCAGATGTTCGAGTCATCATTCGGGCTTGGGTGTGTGTATGTTGTCTTTAGCATAAGTTATTTTGAAGTTTGTAAGTCTAGGGACTGATAATCTTAGCAGTTTGGTCACTAAGAATTTAAAAAAAATTGAAATACAGTGGAAATGAGAGAATGGCATTGTTGGCTGGGAGATCCCATACGGGTTTCTTTGGCTGACGTAGTGCAAGTCATTTTAGCCAACGCCGCGTGGGCGACTTGCGTGCCGATGATGAGATGATGATTAGGACAACACTCAACACGTAGTCCGCTGCTGAGAATCGAACCCATGTTCTTTGCATTGGTGGTCAGAGACGCTGCCACTCAGCTACGGAGGCGGACTTGAAATACACTTCTACTACAGGATATTACAGAAACCTATTGACAGAAAAATGCTGTAGATTGATGGAACGGTGCTGTTATTTAGAAGTAATCGCGTTTCTCGTGTTGTATCGTTTGTTCGGAAGTCCAGCGACACGGGATTCAATGGTTAAAGATTCCCCAATATCGATGTTGCTGGACGCACACAGACAACAGCGCTTTGATTGACGTCAGCGTGGCTCTCAGCAAGATATGGCTCCTAAAATTTGTCCCTGTCAGACCCCAGGCGTTATCAGTGAACCCCAGTACAGGTGTACCGTCAAGTCATGTCCAGAATGCGGCATATCGTAAGCAGATTCACTGCACACACCGTGATCTTAACTGTTTGGCATGCCGTAAGCCAGATTCCCTTGCAAGAGTCTGCCGAAAGCGGCGGTCGCCAACATAGGCCGCCAGCACGCTGCACGCTGTCCTGCTACTAGCAGAAACAGCGACAGACCATACTGCAGCGTACCATGTTGCTAAGGAACATATTTAGGGTGTTCCAGTCCGACAAAGGCACGGCCGTGTCACTGACCAATGACACATACTGATGCAACGGCTCTCTAACGCTGCGTGCACCACAGCGTAATGTGGTGACATATAATGACCGATATACACTCAGTCGCAAAAGTATTCGGACATGACGAAAATACGCATAGTTTTGCAGTTTTCCGCATGAACAAATACAGAAATTGCGCTTTGTAATGTATTTGGGACTCCGGGTACGATGTCGCAACGTGAAACGCGCGTTAAATACGAAGAATTGTTGTTGGACATGTGTCTGTTACGTAATAAATCCTGAAAACGACACGGGAAGGTGCAACAAAAGTATTCGGACAAAGGCGGACAACGTGAGAGAATAGTTCATTCCGAGACGCACAAAGGGTGAAGCGATTGCAGTGTGTCCGACATTTCCGCGAGACGATAGCGATGATTAATAAACACGTATCGCGAGCCTGTGCAGGTCGACGATGGTACGCAGAGGGAAGTGTTCTACGTTCGAGCAAAGGCAACTTGTCGTTTATCATCACGCGAAGGGGAAACCTGCAGGGAATTACCGCAATGGTTAACATGAAGAAAACTACAGTTCACGGCATTATTAAACGGTTCGAGAAAGAAGACCGATTGGAATTCCGTTGCAGTACAGGACGGCCACGGACCTTTTCACAGAGAGATGAACGTGTGATTGTGCGAAAGGTACAACAGAATCCGAAAATATCTGCCACACGAATTGCAAGTCGGGTGGAGGGACACCTCGGTATAAAAGTTCATGCCGAAACCGTGCGGAGAGTACTACGACGGTCGCAGTACCACGGTCGAGTGGCACGGCGAAAGCCATTCATAAATGCAATGAACCAGAAGAAACGTATGCAGTTTGCGAGGGAATACGCCGAATACGATCAGGCTTGGTGGAATCGGGTGATATTTTGTGACGAATATGAATTTACATTATGGCAAAGCGTCGGAAAGGCAAACGTATGGCGAAAGACCAATGAAGATCTGAATCCCAGGAACCTCAAACCGACAGTAATGTTTGGAGGTGGGAGCATCATGGTGTGGGGATGCATGTCCGACAATGGTGTGGGTAATTTAGTGTTCATTGATGATACGATGAACAAGGAAGCGTATTTGAATACACTGCGAGGACATATGAAGCAGAGTGCACGACATCTAGGTATTGCGAAAAACTTTCATTATTATCAGGATAATGATCCCAAGCATACCGCGCATATTGTACAAATGTGGTTGCTCTTCAATTGCCCGAAAGTATTGCACCCCACTTCCAAATCACCAGACCTTAACCCAATCGAACATTCGTGGGATAAATAAAAACGGACCCTCCGCGCGAAGAACATCTATACGAAGGAGACCTTGAAAGAGCAACTGCGCCAAGAATGGGCAAATATAGGCCCAGATTTCACGAAAAACTCGTGGAAAGTATACCTAGGAGATTGGAGGAGGTATTGAAAATGAAAGGTGGACCCACAAGGTATTGACATTTTCGTCGTACAACTTATGAACATTTATTGGACAGTGTCCGAATACTTTTGTAGCAGCAGGGTGTGCCGGTTGTTTCATTTTTGTTGTTAATTTTTCTGTTATTTATGTTTTGGAAACGAAATAATATAATAATTCTTTTGTAATTAATGTTGTTACGCAAATATATTGCTAATAAAGATGTTTGTGTTTCATTGTCAGTGTTTCTCGAGTACTCATTGTGAAACTTCCCACTGTCCGAATACTTTTGCGACTGAGTGTATCTCTGTATGGGGTCAAACTGCGGGTAAAACTAAGTGTGAATACGTAGCTGAGTAACTCACTTTGCTTTCTAGTTCATTCATGGACGATTACTAATATTGATGATCCAGGCAGTTTTAGCATTTTGGTTTCCTAATTATGGACAATATGACTGGAGTTTCCAGTGCGATTACATTCTCAGAATTAGAAATGTTGTTTCAAAATTCACAGTTCTTTGTATCTACTTTTCGTTGTGCTAAGGAATTTTAGGATGAAGTATCTTTGAAGCATTTCGTATTGCCTAAGTCCAGTCGAGTTCGTCCTATACCGTTGACAATGTGCAATGAATTTATGGGCGGATTAGACAGATTGCAGAAAATGGATGTTCCCTCACCAGTCTCGTCCATTCAGTCGGAAATGCCTGAAGTCCTTTTATAAAGGTCTGTCGAGTCACTCTGGATCTGTGTTAATTTTAAGTCTACGATTAATACATAGGTAAATGCTTCCGTCAAACCCACCTGATAAGGATCCCACACTGGGCAGTAATACTCCAAAAAAGGACGAACAAGCGTAGTGTATGCAGTCTCTTTAGTAGTTCTGTTGCATCTTTTAAGGGTTCTGCCAATAAAACGCAGTCTTTGGTCCACATTTCCCACGATATTATCTACGTGTTCTTTCCAGTTTAAGTCTCAAGTAATAGTAATTCTTAGGTATTTTGTGGAGTTTACGGCCTTCACTTTTGATTGATTTATCTTGTAAACAAAGTTTAACGGATTTATTTTCATACTCATGTGGACGACTTCACACTTCTCATTATTTAGAGTCAATTGCCAATTTTTACACCATAGTGATATCTTATTCAGATCGTTCTGCAGTTGGTTTTGATCTTCAGATGATTTTACTAGACGGTAAATGACGGCGTTATCTGCAAACAACCTAAGAATTTTACTTAGATTTTCCCCTAAATCGTTTATGTAAATGAGGTACAGCAGAGGACCAATAACACTACCCTGTGGAACGCCCTATATCACCCCTGTTTCAGTCGATGTCTTACCATCGATTACTACGAACTGTGTCCTCTCTGACAGGAAATCCCCTATCCAGTCGCAAATTTGGGGCGATATACCACAACCACGCAATGCGAGTTTCTGTGTAAAGTAACTGTCAGTTGTCAGCTGTAAAGAGGCAGCGGACGCAGTCTAACGGCATACAGCATAACTATTTGTCTCTATCTAATTTTGCTGTAGAGTTTGTCAGTGGCAGATGGCGCTAGGAAGACACTAGATGTAGAAGTTATCGTTCGCTAAAGCTCTGCTCATGCAGAAAGTGGCCAAAACATAAAATATGTTATCATACGAAATGTATTTTTTATTCTAATAGCATCTTGCGGACCCCTCTGGCATAGCTCCCGGGCCCCTGGGGTTCCGCGGACCACCTGTTGGGAACCACTGTCATAAACTATTGACCTATCACGGAAGAAGGAAGGAAGATTAGGGTTTAACGTCCCGTCTAGGCTGAGCTCAGACTCGGATTGTCTGGGTAAGGGTGAGGAAGGAAATCAGCAGTACCTTTCAGGGAAACCATCCTGGAATTTGCCTCAAGGTGAAATGAAATGTTTGTAAATCTTATGGGACTTAACTACGGGGTCATCAGTCTCTAAAGTTACAAACTACATATAAACTATCTTATACAAGAGAAGGCACAGAAACATCCATGCCCGATGGGGGGTTTAGAACCTACGACGTGGGAGGCCTCGCACCCGCAACGTGGCGCTCCAGACCGCACGGCTTGCCTCAAGTGTGTTACAAATTCGTCACCACGTTCGATGCTTAGCCTGACAGCAGCGTTTTAACACATGGTTTTGTCATTATCATCCCTTTTAATGAGTACACGCAGAATTCGCCGGACACTTGTTGGGATTGTTATTTTCGTCGGTTGTCGACAACCCCTCAGACCTATCTGGTAGAATACGGGTTTCTATAACATCTTCAGTGGCTAAGGTTCAGGCTTTGTTTACTATTTCTGCCATAGAGGGAACTGCAGCTTCATTGATGTCAGGTAACAATACATAATTTGCGTTTCCTGGGTATCAGGATTTTTGTAGCTGTAATAGCATTGAGTACCTGACCACCAAACCGTTTCGCCCAGGGTCCAGTTTGCAAGTCGATTGGTAGGTTAGATAGCTCAAAACAAATATGAAGAAAGTTTTGACGTGAGACGTTTTTGCTTTCCTGGTTTCGTATCGGAAACCACCTCCATCCCCGTCAATGGAAATAGCTTGGCCGACAACTTACATAGGCGTCGCATCCGAAACCTTATTTGACCATTTCCGCCCGGATTACAAACTGTAGCTCCCTCCTTGTTACCGATTCAACTTGCTAGTGCAGCCCTGTACATTTGTTTGGAATCGTTGTTGGACGGAGGGCAACCTATGGCGAGTCCAGGATGTAGCAAGGTCGACTTAATGTATTGTGGTAGTTCTGAGACTGGTCTCATGCAGTTCTCCATGCTACTCTATCCTGTGAAAGCCTCTCCATCTCAGAATAAGAACGGCAACACACAAGAAATTCATCCTGATTTCTGTATTCGTTTCTTGGTATCCCTCTGCGATCTTAACCCCCTCTCCCCACGCATCTCCCTAATACCACACTGACGATTCCTTGATGTCTCAGAAAATGTCCAACGAAGAAATTCCTTCTTTAATTCAATACATGCTAAAATTGCTTTTCTACCCAATTCTGGTCTGTACCTTCTCATTAGCTAAGCGATGAACCATCTGCCATGCTCTTAAGTGTGATTTGCAAAGTAAATGTATAGATGTAAATGAAGATTCCCATCTATACATCATTTTTCTGTTGCGCCAGATTTCCAAATTTTTCCCTTTATTGTCTGAAATGTTTTTAGTCCATGTTTCACTCGCTTACGAGGCTACACTCAAAACGAAATACCTTCAGAAAAGACTTCTTAGCACAATAAGATTTGATATTAACAACATTATGTCCTTTAGAAACGCTTTTCCCCAGAATTTATTTTACTACGCAAATAAAAAAATAAACATTATAAACTATTCTACTTCAGGTGAAAGACGAAGTAATATGATTATCTAACAAAGACAATTTTTAATTATTAGTAAGTAAGAAGGAAGGAAGATTATGGTTCAACGTCCCGTCGACGTTGTGGTCATTACAGATTGAGCACACGGTCAAATGGATTTTCTTAGGTGAGTAGAAGAAAATCGGCCGTGCCTTTATAATGAGTTATTTATGGAAATCACGGAAAACCTAAATCGGGATGCCCGGAGGCAGATCTGAACCGACGTCCAGTGAGTTAGCATTGCGGCACGTTACTCTTTATATTACTAAGGAGTTAGCCCACCAGTGATTTAGTCAACAGCTGCAACTTTTTAAGAAACAGATTCTTAAAGTGTCGCTGTCGGCGGGACTTTAAGCCCCAAGTTTCCTTCCTTTCGTTTTGTAAAGTCTCTGTATAGTTAACAACAGAACGTTGTTCATTTTGTTACAGAACATCTACCAACGAAGTTGGAGTTGTAAAATTTGTCCTCACTCTCTGTTCCAAATCTCCTCATAACGGTTCAGTAATGAAGAGACATGGTATTTTCTTGTCCATGGGACAGGTTTGATAAATGTCATACTGTATAAAGTCTGCCAGAACCTTTTTGGTTGTGTGTGGGCGCATTGTCATTTCCGAACATGATTGCTAGCAATACGTTAGGGATAGTAAACAGTTTTCTGTCGAGGATGGTGAGATATTCATTAACAGTTATCCGATATGTGAGGAACGGAGGAATGCCGCGATATAGATACCCAAATCATGACCGAACTTCAAAAAATAAATGTTCAAATGTTTGATAAGCTTATGGGACTTAACTACGGGGTCATCAGTCCCTAAACTTACAAACTACTTATCAGCTACCTTATACTAAGGACGGCACAAATATCCATACCCGAGGGGGAATTCGAACCCCCGACCGTAGTGGCCGTGCAGACCGTGACTGGAGCGTCTCAGTCTCCTCGGCCACCGCGGCCGGCACCGAACTTCACTCATGCTTAACTGATGACAGTTGGTTTACCGTATCGGAAGCTTCTTTAAGGGTTTTCAAGACATAAAACGGAATTGTTGTAGGAAGCAAAGGAGAAAGATGCTTTATAGTACCATACCACACACTTCCAGTCTGTCTGTCTGTAAATATATCGGACCAAACTGCGTGGTTATCAGTCCGTAGCTTACAAACTACTTAAAATTAGATAAACTAACCTAAGGACAACACACACACCCATGCCCCAGGGAGGACTCGAACCTCCACGGCAAGCAACCGCGATCCGCAGCGAGACGCTTTAGACCGCTCGGCTACTCCACCACGACACACTTCCAGTCCTGAAATGTCAAAGTGTTATGATCATCGCGCCACTTTCTCCAGAGCCTTGTGTTAGCTTGCGTTATTAAGGCTTTAGCAACTTTCGCCCTTCCATAAATGTTTACCTCCATCTATATATTACTCAAGTAGGTGTTGAGTTTTGCAGTCACTTTTGCGTTGGTATTTTATGTTTATCTTTCTTTTTTAGTTTCCTAATGTAATGTGCTTAGCATCGCCTGGTTTAATTCGACTACTTTCCAACACCCTTGTTACGTTGTTGTCAATGTTCATCTTATACTATTCATTCAGGGCACTATTCGTTCTAATCGTCAGCTCTTCTCGGTTCTTTGCTGTCTTCGACATAATTACAATGTCGTCATCAAACGGTAATGTTTTTAATTCTTCTCCTTAAACTTTAATGCCCTTTCTAAAATTTTCCTTGTTTTTATTCACCGTTTGCTAATATGGGGAAAGATTAAAACCCTCTCTTACGCTCTTTTCCAAGTACTGTACCCTTGTCATGTCGTCCGAAATTTAGAACTGCTTTACGTGTAACAGTTCCAAATCAGTAATCCAGTCGATACCAGGAGAGAAAGCAATTCAACGTGACTGTGCAGTGGCGCGTTACTAACAGCTTCAAAGTACAGCAAGCATTGAATGCTTCGCGAAACGAGCTGCCGGCTAACGGCAGATACAAAGGAAGAGCGCCACGCCACACACTAGACGGCACCAAACACGTGCCGCCTAAGCACTTCTACGAATTCACGTCTGTTAGGCAGATAATTGCAACGACTGTCTAAACGAGGCCCCTCCAGTCTGCAGCTGGCATGTAGGGCCGGGAATGGTCCGATCGATGCCTCATTCGCTGAGAAAAAGAATAGGGTGAAACTCAGCTTTACACCAAACGTTCATTAGATTTGTCCTCCATGATAACGTTTGAAGAGTATCCGTGTATAATGAGGCCATTCAATGGTATCCGAGGCGCTAGTGGAGACATCCTGTGTGTGTTTGGAGAGGTGGCAAAGGTTCATTCTGCGTTGACTCGGCCACATTGGCGCGCACCTTCCTTTGTTTGTATGAATACAGTTGAACCTGCGATAGGAAAGCAAGTCGAGAATGGCTAGAGAAAAATCTCCCAGCGGGCAAGTCTCTAGAATGCTATTAGTGCTTCTCCATTTTTACTGGGGAAGTGTTAACGGGTGATATCTCACGCTCGCCTAAGCTGACTGCAAGGGCGGAATACCAGCTTTTGGCCAACTGTCGCCTCAGAACATCGGCCGTACGACCTAATATCGCCACATGTAGATTTTCCTGTTGTTCGGAGTACACACCGGCAGAGGCGCCGCTGGATATTTCGTCGACTCCACCGAACAGGAATCCAAGGGGTTTTAGTTGTAGGCCGGCCAGAGGCTTATGTACTATTAATCCTGCTGGAAGATGATTGTTCCCAGTATTCTTTGAAGGTACAGCACGTGCAATTCGGCCGGCTGCGGTGGCCGAGCGGTCTGCGGAGCGCCAGTTACGTTCTGCACGGCCACTACGGTTGGGGGTTCGAATCCCCCCTCGGGCATGGATATTTGTGCCGTCCTTAGTATTAGCTAGTTCATAAATAGTTTGTAAGTTTAGGCACTGATGACCCCGTAGTTAAGTCCCATAAGCTCTACAAACATTTGAACATTTCGTGCAATCCGTTCTCCGATAAACACCCTGTATGTTGTTTGATCTGCCACCGCTACTCACACAACGTTTGAGATGCGTCAGTATTACGCTTAAGCTAACAATTTGGTCTCCAGATGTGGTAATATTCCACAGACCACTGTTTACATTAGCGTTACACCACCTACAGACTACACCATACTTAAGTAGTTATTACATTCATCCATCTACCAACAGGCCCAAGGATCTAATGCAGTGTTTTTCAATATGTTCAATATGCGACCCCCTTCCAAGTAAAAAATTCTGGCGACCCCCTTCCCTCTTTACTTCACCTGTCTTTAAATTGTTGGCCGAAGTTTTTGTTTCGTATTTTTAGAAATGGATCACATTATCCTAATTTAACATGATTTCCGACAGAGAAATATATTGTGCTTCACGACTATTTCGCATTTCAGGCAATACTCAGAAGCGAATTATGCTCATTAAGAAAGGTCCCACTTAATATAAAATTTGTAAAGATGTAGATCTTTCTTTCTAATTTCTCAGATTTACTTAATGTATCGAGTTCTTTTACCTATCGATTGGTTCCTAAAAACAGTTTTCAGTCTTTGCACTTATTCATTATTAACACGCTGTACTATAAAAAAAAACATATGATCTATCCATTTCATAATGAATGTTACGCAAGGAATAATTTCATCATTAAATATATTACACTTAAGCATACATTTTTGTATTACTGAACCCATAGTTATTTTGTGGTACGAGTATTTCCTGCTGTAATGGGGGCTTTGCGACACCTCCTTGGGGTCGCGACTCATACTGAGCTAATGCTTGGAGCTGTTCAACAGGAGTACATTCTCGTTGGTGGGCCATGATTGCTTCGCCGTGCAGAATGGCCGCGTGGTCTAAGGCATCATGCTACATACTGGGAGTCCTTCCCTCCGGAGATACGAGTCCTCCCTCGGCCATGGGTGTATGTGTTGTCCTTAGAATAAACTAGTGTAAGTAATTTGTCAGTCTAGGAACCGATGACCCTAGCAGTTTGCTCCAATAGGTTTGCAGACATTTGAACATGATTGTATGCGAGAATGAATGTTAAAAAAGGCTTTCACTTCTAAACTCAGCTCAGTTACGGCCGGCAGAGTCAAAAGAAAGGGTACGCGGATAGGTATCCCCGAACCCCGAGACCAATCGATTGCATTAGTAGCTACATATATTACCCTGTTGCCTCTCAACACAATCCTTATTGTTCTTGAAGTATTTCCTTTGGAGTATTGCAATGCTGTGGACAAAAGTTTTAAAGAAGACGATTCAAATGTTGCTCTCGATGTTGATGCAACACTGCACTTGTCTCTATAGAGAGCTACAAATTCTTTCAGACATCCTGTTTTTTCACTCAAAATGTTCGTACAACTCGCATCTCCAATACGTCAAACTTGACGAATGGAGCGCTGTACAGTTATTTTTGAGAGTCCCAGAGTAAGAACCAGTGACAAGATTGAGGTCATATTATCTTAGAAATCAAAGCAGATGCACTACTTGATTATCAGTCTTGGTCCATTTGGATACATAGTCGTCGTCTTATAGTAACCAACCAAGAGGTATAGGTCAATACCAGTGAAATTACGTACTGAATTAACCGAAATCATTGTATTTCAAGCACATTTCTACTAACTACGATAGTAATTGGTAACAATGAAAGTCATACAAATGAAGTTTCTCGATAGAGACCATCCGAAAACTCATGTTTATTCCGATATTATTGCTTCTGTTCACGTAATTATACCGGTCTTAGTTTCAGGTATTCACATGATTAATTATTCTGTCATCCAGTTTGCGTAGTCATCAAAGGTCACCTCACTCGTGTTGCAATGGTTTACTGTTACATGGATGACAAACATGTTGAAATCACTTTGTGGTGTTACGAACTTGCAAATGAAACTAAGTTGTTGCACTAACTATAGGAAATATATTCTCTGTGAAACGTAATTCGTACACTGTGGCTTTTATAGCAGAATATATCGTTTGCACTTGTTAACTACAGAGTTGCGTTGTGCATACCTCTGGCATTGTGGTAGGTTTGTGTTCAGCAACAGGTTTACCTCTCGTCTTTGAATTCTTGAAAGTTCCAGTTTATTTATGTGAGAATAATGTAATTCATATGGCGAATACTCTATACGAGTAACGTTCATTTAATGCAAATTTCTCTCTCGTGCCTCGGTTACGTCTACTCGTCCTTGTGAGCTCAAATACACACGTTCATTGTGTAATTAATGTTAAGAGATTTCCACTATTTCCAACATTTGTATAAATCACATATTTAATCCATTTCTTATAAGATTTAAATTCTCACAGATAAACCAAGTACACTGCCTAACTAGAAAAGAGATGCTCCCACTAGAAATTCGGTGTATATGCGTACCATTGACGGGTGTGTAAATGATTATATTTTCACGGTTCTGTATTGCGTAGAACGCCCACTAGATAACATTTGAGGTGTAACTGCCCTGTTGTTGCAAGGTTGGTACCAGTCAGCTGCCACGAGTCAGCAAAACATTTACGTACAGTACAAAGCATCCGCTATGCTTCTCATACACATTAGACATATAGACATATCGTTGGACTGCGTGAAGCAGTGCAGTCCTATCGTGGAATTTCCACGATATGGGCCATTAAGATGCCACAGTGGACTGGTGTTGCAGCCAGTGGGTGAATGAAGGCAGCCGGCCGCGGTGGCCGAGGGGACTGAGGCGCGCCAGTCAAGGTCTGCACGGCCACTACAGTCGGGGGTTCGAATCCCCCCTCGGGCATGGACATTTGTGCCGTCCTTAGTATTAGCTAGTTAATATGTAGTTTGTAAGTTTAGGGACTGATGACCATAAGCTCTACAAACATTTGAATGAAGACACACAGTCTTGTCGTACACGTTCGAATAGACTAAGAAACAACACCCCAACAGAGGACTGTCTTATGGTGGGTCAAGCAATATGGGATTCATTGACCTCGACACCTTCCATCCGCAAACATGTACTGGAGACTCTTCAGCATACTTTGAGTTCAAGCACTTTGTCTGAATGATTCTCGACTTCAAAAAGGTGTTTGACGCGGTGCCACACTGCAGACTGCTAACGAAGTTACGAGCTTATGGAATAGGTTCACAGATTTGAGACTGGCTGGAAGACTTCCTAAGTAATAGCACGCAGTACGTTGTTCTCGACGGCGAGTGTTCATCAGAGACGAGTGTATCGTCAGGCGTGCCCCAAGGGAGTGTGATAGAACCGCTATTATTTTCTATCTATATAAATTATTTGATGGACAGAGTAACTTGTAATTTGCGGCTGTTTGATGATGATGCTGTGGTGTATGGAAGCGTGTCGTCTTTAACTGACTGTAATAGAATACAGGATGACTTAGAAAAAATTTGTAGTTGGTGCGAAGAACAATCCCATAATGTTCGAACACAGCATTAGTAGTGAGCTTCTTGATGTTGTCGCGTCGTTCAAATATCTAGGGCGTAACATTGCAGAGCGATGAAATGGAACGAACATGTAAGGACAGGTGTAATGCGGAGAGCCGACTTCGTTATTGAGAGAATTTTGGGACGCTGTACTTCGTCTGTAAAGGAGACCGCGTATAAAACGCTTGTACGACCACGTCTTGAGTATTGCTCAAGTGTTTGGGTCCCGCAGCAGATCAGTTTAAAAGAAGACATAGAAGCAGTTCAGAGGCAAGCAGCTAGGTTTGTTACTGGTATGTTCGACCAATGCGCGAGTGTCACGGAAATGCTCCGGCAACTCAATTGGAGATTGCTGGAGGAAAGACGACGTTCTTTTCGTGGATTTATGTTGAGGAAATTTAGAGGGCCGGAATTTGAAACTGAGTGTAGTACGATCTTGCTGCCACCTACTTACATTTCGCGTAGTGATCACAAAGACAAGATAAGAGAAATTAGGGCTCGTACGGAGGCATATGGGCATTCCTTTTTCCTTCGTTCTATTTGGAAGTTGGATAGGAAAGGAAATGCCTAGTAGTGCTAGAGTGTACCCTCCGCCACGCACCTTACGGTGGATTGCGGAGTATGTATGTAGATGTAGATCCCGGATTGAGGTCCTACTACCCTCTGCGTTCGTTGCCATTGACACCAGAACACAAACGCTGTTGTTTGGAGTGTTTCCATGGCCGGAAGGCATGGACAGATGATGATTGGCATCGTATAATGTTCAGTTATAAATCCTGCTTCTCCGAGATCACGTATAATCAAGCTTCAGCAGGCATTGTCAGCACATTGATTTCTCGTAGACATCCTGCGTCTGCACGTCTTACCCATGATTCCACAGCGCCCTTGGATAATGTTCCAACAGGATAATGCAGCTTACACAGTTCATGTTGACATGAACTGCCTACAGCACGTTGAGGTTTTCCTGTGGCCAGAAAGAACTTTGGACACTTCATCGCTGAACAAGTGTGGAATGACAGTAGAAGGGGCCATGATCCCAGTAATTCCGTGTGATTTGAAGGGATACCTCCAAAAGCTATGGACGAATGTATCTCAAGGATGATCCCAAGGATATTTCACACCAGTCCGCACTGCATGAGGACTTGCATTATGGCCAGAGGAGGTGCGACATCCTACTGTCCTGGCGACATCTTTCCGCCTGTAACTGGCTTCTCCCTGTCTCTTTCATCACATATTGCAATCAGTTCAATAAAGTAGCATTGTATTTCATCAGATGTAGGTTCGTTCACTTTCAACCACTCTTCTGGATGTATTACTTTTTTTGTCAATGAGTGTATGAAACTATTATTTTACTCATTTGTGGGATTAACTTCCTGAATTGAATCAAATTTAACCCAAGAACGCGAAACAGCATTCCATATCCTCTTTAATGTCTGTAACGGACTGCTGCCATTGCTACCCTGCTGACTATGCCGCTCAATATGGTTATAGTAAGGATTATTCCATGGTGGACCCCAAGGGACAGTCCTCAGATGTTGACACCAAATACCTGATTGCACATTAACCCATAGAGTGTGTGAACATGGAGAAACTGTTTACACAGATACTACTGACATAGTGTAACTGAGGCGATACCAGCCTGCATTCACTGACTAAGATGGAAAATCACAAAAAAGTCCTCAGGCTGGTGGCCATACAAGCTGAATGGTAACGCCAAAGGCAGCAAAGCTGTAGGAGTGAACCAGTCGTGCAAGTGCTTGGTGGAACAGCTGCTGCAGCCTGTGATGCGGCCAGGAGGAACAATTACAGAGAAAAGCTACAGATAACATGGGTCCATTACTGCCGCAGCCACTTAAACTGACTTCTTTACAAGTAACAGATAGCAATGTTATGGTATTGAGCTGCATGATGTCTGCAACTAATATGACCTTTCCATTACGTGATCTGTTGCAGATAGCAAGCGAATTTTGTGCGGTTCCCAATACTCTTCCAGACTATGTAAGGCATCAAGCATTATCCCTAGCAAAGGACACCTTCTTCGATTCATTTGATACCACACATTTTAAATTTCATCAACATCTACAAAGATACTCTGCAAATCACATTTAAGTGCCTGGCAGATGATTCATTAACCACTTTCATAACCTTTCTCTACCGTCCCATTCTCTAATAGTGCGCGGGCAAAAGAACACAAAAATCGTTCCGTTTTCGATCTGATTTCTCTTATTTTATTGGGATGATCATGTCTTCCTATGTAGGTGGGTGCTAGCAAAAACATTTCACATTGAGAAGTAAGAATCTGTGATTCAAATTTCGCAAACAGATCTCGCCGCAGCGAATAACATCGTTCTTTTAATGATTTCCACCCCAAATTGTGTAACATTTTCGTGACGCTTTCCCCCTGTTGAGGCGCTATGCTCCGATGCGCGAGGCCGTTCGCCGTCGGGGATTCGAATCCTCCCTTGGGCATGGATGTTTGTGCTGTCGTTAGTATAAATTATTTTATAAGTAGCCTGTAAGTTTAGTAACTGATGACCCCGCAGTTAAGTCCCACAAACTTAAATATTGCCCCCCCTGTAACGTGATAAAACAAAACGAGCTGCCCTTCTCTGAACCTTCTCAATGTCTTCCGTTAGTCTCACCTGGTGAGGGTCCCACACTGGGCAACAGTACTCCAGGAGATGACGAACATGTGTGATGTAGGCAGTCTCTTTGGTGAATCTGTGGCATTTTCGAAGCGTTCTGCCATTGAAACGTAACCTTTGGTTCGCCTTCCCCACAATATTTTCTATGTGTTCTCTCCAGTCTAAAAAAATGTTCAAATGTTTGTTAAGCTTATGGGACTTAACTACGGGGTCATCAGTTCCTAAACTTACAAACTACTTACGAACTACCTTAGACTAAGGACGGCACAAATATCCATGCCCGGGGGGGGATTCGAACCCCCGACCGTAGTGGCCGTGCAGACCGTGACTGGAGCGCCTCAGTCCCCGCGGCCACCGCGGCCGGCTCTCCAGTCTAAGTTGTTCGTAATAACTCCTTGGTATTTGGTAGAATTTACGATCTTAAGGTTTGACTGATTTATCGTGCAATTAAAGTTTAGCGGATTTCTTTTAGTGGTCATGTGTGTTACTTCACACCTTTCATTATTTAGTGTTAATTTCCAATTTTCGCACCGTGTAGAAATTTTATCTAAATCGCTTTGCAGTTGCTTCTGATCCTCTTTTGACTTCTCTAACCGATAAAATTCCTGTTTTGAACATACATTTATGCCAGCATATCGAGTATATATTAAAGTCGCCACCAATTAAAATTGTATGCTTTGGGTATGTTTCAGAAATTTGATCCAAGAATACCATCCATATATATTCTTTTATTAAGGCAACGTTGGCAGGCTCGAAGGTAATAGTAAGAGTAGGTGGGGAATTACAACGACTGGTTCAACATCAACAATGTAGTTGCATAAGGTGATACTTTTCCACAATGCTCTTCTGTTGTACCTTGGAAGCAACTGCTCCGAAGCTGCAGACATCTAGGCACATAGGTGAAATACCACTCAGTTGGCTCCACATGCTGATGACTTTCAATCTATTGATATAGGCAGAATGTCATTGGAGAGAGTAGTAGTAATAAAATTGAAAGAAGCTACACAGCATAGTGGACTAGAAATTAATGAACAAGAAACTAAACTTCATATAAAAGAGGACATTAAGCTGGATAACTCGTAAACAGCAAGCTTTAATTTTGAGCATTGTGGAAAACTTTGAATGACGAGGGGATTACATTAATAAAGTAAATTCCATATCCGCTGAAATAAAAATCCCGGTGTCATCGCACGTTTGAATAAAATGTGAAGTCTAGGATAGTAAATCGACAGATTAAAATGACTAAATATGAGGTTAGTTTAGGCCTGTGCTTAAATATGTATGTAAAACATGGTCTTTAACTATCACTGATGAACAGCAGCTCAGAATATTTTAAAGCAGAATACAGCGGAAAATTTACGGAGCAAATCGAAACAGCGATGGTACTTGTAGAGCAAGTACCAATATTGAGTTAGATCATTTCAATCAAGGAGATGAAATTGTTCGGCTAATTAGAAGTAAAAGTTGTAACAAGTTGTAAGAAAGGAGGATACAAGAATTATAAAGAAAATCTTCCAATCGAAACCAACAGGAAGAAAAGTAAATGGAAGTTCACGTAAATTATGGTTAGTCGAAGCGAGAGGAAACATTTGAGTCCTAGGAATCGTAGGACGAAGAAGAAATGTAAAAGAGAGGGCAGAACAGACTGAAATAGTTCAGTAAGCGAAGAAAATCAGTGAGGTCTTACGCGACCAAACTGCGTAGTTATCAGTTGCTAGACTTACACAGTAATTACTTGACTAACATAAACTAGCTTACCCTAAGGATAACACAAACACCCTAGCCCGAGGGAGAGTTCGAACCCCCGACCGTAGCGGCCTTACAGACTGTGACTGGCGCGCTGCAGACCGCTCGGCCACTGCTGCCGGCCAGAAGGCGAAGACCCACTCAGCATTGTAACACCTCAAGAAGAAGAAGAAGTGAAGAAATTCATCATTGACATGAGTAGTCTAATGCTTATAAACTGTTGCATTCTGATATTACATTGTCAGTTTATGGCGTATAAATTGGAAAATCTCTGTCGGTTCCAACGTCAAATATTTTTGCAATGTCCCTGAAAAGTAGATGTGAAGGGAACAAAAGACGTTTCGTTCTGATACACGAGTGATGATGCTGATAACAAGAGTGGTTGATTACCGGTATCTGTGCATCTACACCGGCAACTATAATTCACTGCCACCTCACGGTGTGAGGCGGAGAGTAATTGACGTACCACTGTTACTTCATCTTATTCCTTTCCCGGTCGCGTAAGGTCAGGGAGAAAAGCTATACCAGTTAACCTCCGTGTAGGCTAAAGTCTATCTACTTTCATCTTCAGTTGCTTTCACGAGGTATAAGTAGGAGGAGTGAATGTTGTACTGGTTGCCTATTCGATAAACTTCCGTTCTCTGAATGTTAAAAATTGTCAATACCACGCTGCAGGACCTGTCTCTTGCAGCGTCTAACACTGGTGTCGGACATTCACCTGCCTGTCACTTTGGCGCTTGCTAAATGGACGTGTAACGAAGCGTGCTACTCTTTCTCTCAATAAATGCCACTTGGCGTGAATCCCACACTGATGAGCAGTAATTAAATATAGAATAATGGTCGAACGAGTCTTTGTAAACTACTTAATTTGATGATGAACGGCACTTCATGAAGATTCTTCCAATGAATCTCACCCCACCATCACACTTAATGACTCCATATACACACTTCCGGATATTTTACGGAAGTAACTACTTCCAGTGATTGTTGTAGAATCGCATAATCATATAACACAGGTTCCTTATTTCTATGTACCCGCAACAGGTTACACTCTTACGTTGCTGGTCTATTGCCACTTCCTGTACTAACAAGGGAAGTACTTGTACTCGAACAAACATATCTGTATGAACATTTGGTTACAGGGCCATTACGTACCCCTCAGTGTGCTGGTGCGTGTCGTTTTTCTGCAAAGCTCTGCAATCGAGCTCTAGATTGCACTGACGATGTACTACCGCTTCCAATCAATAGTTCGACATTATCATCCTTATCATAATCACTGTCTGTTAGTGTTACAACAGTATCTGTTCCTAACTTATGGTCATATTTCTGCACTGTCATAGATCCCAGAAAACATGCGAATGATTCATTTTCTACACCAATATCATCTTCACGAAGGAGGGTCCTTCGTAACTTCATCCCAACCAATCACAATACATTAGCAGGATTGATCACCAATCGCCGACCCATCTGAGGCTTCACTACACAAATAACCTCACAAAACGCAACTTCAGAGGCGCACTGCACCATCCCTAATGGTCCCAACTGTTGTACCGGCAGCTTAATGTGCAATGCGGCATGGCACAGGTAGAGGCCTCTAACGGACGACTGCAGAGTTTTGCAGATGCGGGAGTATCACTAATGCAATATGGGACATTAACAATGACTCTCACACGATTTCGGTGTATTTGTGTTTGTTCGAGCCCAAGTACTTTCCTTGTAAGTGTCAATACGGTTCAGAACCTTGCGCATTTCACTAGAATTTTCCACCGTTACCACTTCTCTGTATACTATACCATCATCGACCGAAAGCTTCATGCAGTTTCCAACATTATTTACTGTCAATGTTACCAGTATACTAGCGCCTTGGACAACCAGTTCGCCATATATTACATTCAAGGTAGAAGCTCTCTCTCCTTCGAATATGACATACTGTGTTCTGTTTGATGGGAACCATTCAGTCCAATCACATATTTGGGGGCCAGGCGGGGTGGCCCACTCCTGTAATCAAAGCGACTGAGAGGCCGTTGTGTGGGAGAAATCCGTGGAACGGCCGCGGATGCGGTCGTTCCGTAAAATCAAGAGCGTCCGCTGTGCCGTTGTCGAACCCTCGACTTTCCACCAGGATTGTTGCGTGGAGAACTTCGGTGAGCTGTCGCCACCGAAGTTAGAGAAGACGAAAACCCAACGGGAAACCGACGCCATGTTGATTTCTCAAGAGTCTAAACACGACACAATGTTAAATTTAGACGCCATGTCCGTCAGGAACATTTGTTGTGATACTCCTTACGCTGGGTTTTGTTTTTTCGTAGGTTTGCTATTTTTTTTCTGAACCACATAATAGAGTATGTAACACATTCAACATACACGGAGATCATAGATTACTTTAAATATCCACTTAAATAAAATTCTGATAATTACTATTAGTCGTCTTAAAATTGCCTTCTCGAACATCAAATGCGGATTATAAGAGATAATAGTGAAACTTTCAGTGCTGTGACGTAATGGCATTGCTTTTGTTTGGGATGTTTCTGTTTCCTCATTTCAACGATAACCTTATTCCCGGTATTGTTATATTTCACCTGACAATTTCAAGTGTAATATTATCCACCTTCAAAAGCAGAGGATGACGCTATGAAGATTAACTTAGAAAGCACAAAATCCCTAAAACAAAGGAACTGCTTTTTCGTGCGTGAAGACTTCGTCTTATTTTTATCTCATATCTAGTAACAGCATAAGAATATGAAACCAATAGTGATATGGCGTTATACTATGTTTATTCGTTTGAATATAATAAAAATATACTTTAACACTTTTGTTGCGCCCAGTATGTAATTGTACTTGCCGATGTAGGTGATTTATTTGGAATACATCTGCATTGTTTGGGAAGATAACTACCAAATCCTGATGAATTAAGCTATGAGCTGAAGTTCCATTCACGTAGTGACAGCGTACGTTGAAGAAGCGCAATCTCTTGATGCAGATGTTGTTTGAATACATTAATGAAAACCAAGGAAAACCTAAATATGATTGGACAGCGCAGGATTTGAACCATAGCCATTTATCAATAACCAGTTAGCCACCCACGTTTGCCAACCCATTTTGCCATACTTTATTCCCACCTCCCTCTGAATGTATATTACATGTCTACAAGGTACGTCTTTAAAGTTCGGTGAATAGTCCCATGTTTTACAAACCTGAGGTGGCGAGGATTAGGGCCCCTCGCGTACATATTGAGACACATGTCAACTAGCGTCCCCTATCGTGAAAAGCGCTGCAGTGAAGCGACGGTACATGCTGCGACACAGCTAACAGGGTCAATATGAGAACTCGCGTCATTGAAAGGTGGAGCGCAAAATAGAGCAATGAAGCAATGCACTAACATCAAGTTTTGTTTCAAATTAATGGTTGTTAAGACCCAAAAACGCAAACCTCAGTTCTTCGAACTATTCCAGAAGTGTATTGTAGGCAATGGCGATTACTTTTAAAACTAGAAGACGTATTTTGCTTGTAACTCTTGTTTCCTATATTTCCTTACACCATTCACCGAACTTTTCAGACGTACCTCGTACAGGGTGTCCAGAAAAGGTCTCCCTGATTTCAAAATTAAATATCTCGAAAACAAAGATCGATAGAGGAATGCAACAAAAGGTTTGTTTATTGTGAAAGCTGTAAGAAGTTTATACAGCAGTTTGAAATAATAGTTATAAATCTGCTAACAGATGGCGCTGTAATCGCCAAACGTAATGCCTAGTATAAATAGTAATCCGAAGCCCAGAGTGATCAGTTCCACTATTAAAGCGTGAAAGGAGGTTAGCGTACCGAAGGAAGAGATTAAAACTATGTACTCCATTGAAAAACGCGTTTTTCTGGTGCTAGAGTACCACAAGTTAGAAGAGAGTCCTACGGCAACAAGGCGAAGTTTTCAAGCACAATTTAATGTTCCAAAAGGACCCGATGTGAAAACCATTCCTACGCTCTTCGCAAAATTTCAACGAACAGGCAGCGTAACTGATGATCTAGTGGGGCATGTTGGCCGCAAGCAAACCGCAGTTACGCCTGAAAATATCGTCACAGTTTCTGGAATTATTCAGCGAAATCCAAAGTCATCCGCCCGTAGAATTGCATCTGAGACTGGTTTGAAACGTTCCAGCACGCAGAAAATATTGAGAAAGAGCCTACACATGTTTGCATTCAAAATTCAAACGCACCAGGCCAACCCGTACGAGCTGTGCAACAAAGGGTTGCCTTTGCCAATCAGTTGCTCACAAAGATTGATAGTGAAAGATTTGATGTTGGCTGCATCTGGTTTACAGATGAAGCACACTTCCACCTGAATGGATACGTGAATAAGCGATTTTGGGGTTCCGAAAAGCCATATTGGTGTGAAGCGAAACCCCTGTATTCTCCTAAAATTACTGTGTGGGCTGCAGTATGCAGCAGAGGCATTATTGGCCCTTTTTTCATTCGAGAACCTGTCAGTGGTGCACGTCACGTTGCAATTTTGGAACAATTTGTTGCCACACAGCAAGCGTTAGAGGATCGACAATGTACAGACTGGTTTATACAAGATGGAGCCCGACCACATCGGATCGAACAAATGTTTCGCTTTCTTGAGGAATACTTCGGGAATCGAGTCATTGTTTTGAAATATCCCAAATTTACTAAGTGTTCAAATGTTCAAATGTTTCTATAGTCTATGGGACTTAACTACGGGGTCATCAGTCCCTAAACTTACAAACTACTTATGAACTAGCTAACACTAAGGACGGCACAAATATCCATGCCCGAAGGGGGATTCGAACCCCCGACCGTAGTGGCCGTGCAGACCGTGACTGGAGTGCCTCAATCTCCTCGGCCACCGCGGCCGGCCCAAATTTACTGGTGCAGGCATGGATTGGCCTCCATATTCGCCGGATTTGCCTCCCTGAGACTTTTTTTGTGGGGCACAGTGAAAGACATGGTCTACCCGAAGCATCCCGCCACGCTGGACGAGCTTGAATCGGCGATCTGTGTGGCATGTGAATCCATTTCGGTTGAGACACTACGAATGTGATGGCGAATTTCATTCTTCGTTTGCGCCACCTCTGTAGTGCCAATGGTGAACATTTTGAAAACATTTTGAAAACATTGTGATGTGATTGTTTGCAAAGAGTGTTTTCATGCGATTATTTCACTTATGTATGCTGAAATGAGCTGTACAGCGTACAGCGCCATCTGTCAGCAGCTTTTGTAACTATTATTTCAAACTGTTGTATAAACTTCTTACAGCTTTCACAATAAACATACCGTTTACTGCATTCCTCTATCGATCTTTGTTTTCGAGATATTTAATTTTGAAATCAGGGAGCCTTTTTCTGGACACCCTGTATGTTCTTCGGAGAGGTTGTGCATTAATCATTTATTTACCAAATACAGAACATGACACTGACAACTCACAGCAATACAAGAGACACTGATAGAGCATTGCAGTAACTGTACGCTCTAATTACTTTGGCTTTCAGGCAAGTTATTTGTTATATGCCTGACACTTTCAGCAGAATATTTCTTGCCGCTCTGAAGATGCATGATTTTAAATCAGTAGCGTTTTCATGTAATACTATCCTGACGCTGTTTCCGGAAATATATAGTACTTAAGTATTTATTACAACAGATAAAAACGTTAAACATTAAGCTATGGTTACAGTAATAATATACATGATCCATTTGCTAGAGGTTGAAGGAATCGGTTTTAATGACAGTGCGAACTATTTCTGAATAACTCTGTTGCGATTGACGAGTGTTCATTTGAGTGTAAGTATGCCAGTGTTTCCTTTTGTTGGAGCAGCAGTATCACTAGCGGTGGGGCGCTGTGGGCATGTCAGACTGGCGAGCAGCAAACCGCGGACGGGCCCTGCTATTAGTCACAATCGATTAGCCGGCCGCCGCCGAGCTGCAGGTAAACGCCCGCTAGCTCCCACAGCCCGCCTAATGGATTGCATCGCGCTAGTTCATTGACGACGACACCACAGTTCACAACTTTACTCGGATTTCCTTCTATCTGTAAAATAATCGGATTACGCTGGTCAACCCGCGGTGGCGGCAGAGTTGCGTAGATTTTAATTGACGTTTATTACGGCATCGATATGGGAGATTCATAAGCTGAACTGATGGCATCTACTTAAGTTATCACTCAGAATTT
This sequence comes from Locusta migratoria, assembly GCA_026315105.1. Lineage (NCBI taxonomy): Eukaryota > Metazoa > Arthropoda > Insecta > Orthoptera > Acrididae > Locusta > Locusta migratoria. The sequence continues at coordinate 514,278,186 of CM048755.1, forward strand.
TTTGTACTCAGTATAAGTATATAGCTGTGCGGAAATGGCCGCGCGGTATATGACGCCTTGTTGCTGAGTGCACGGCTGCTCCCGGTCGGAGGTTCGAGTCCTCCCTCGGGCACGCGTGTGTGTGTGTGTGTGTGTGTGTGTGTGTGTGTGTGTGTGTATACGCGTGTGCGTGTGTGTGTGTGTGTGTGTGTGTGTGAGTGTGTGTGTGTTGTCCCTAGCATAAGTTACTTTAAGTAGGTTGTAAGTCTAGAAACCGATAACCACTGTAGTTTGATCTTATAGCTCTACAAACATTTGAACACACAGTCTGCAAGGACTTTATTGTGTCGTGCTTTAGGTAATTTTGATATTTTTTCCCTGTAAGAGGAATCAATGTTACTAACAGTATAGGATTCGCTAATAATCAGCTAAGAAACCTTCTTAGAGAACTTACCTTCAGGGTGTGTCAGTAAGAATTTATTAAATATCTTGGGCGTTTCAGAGCACTGAATGTTCAAATGTTTATAGAGCTTATGGAACTTAACTATGGGGTCATCAGTCCGTAAACTTACAAACTATTTATGAACTAGCTAATACTAAGGACGGCACAAATATCCATGCCAGAGGGGGGGATCTGAACCCCCGACCCTAGTGGCCGTGCAGAATGTGACTGACGCGCCGCAGACCGCACGGACACCGCGGCGCTCAGAGCACTGAAATAAAGTAAACGGCGAAACAGAAATTTGATGCCGGGCCAGGAATCGATCCGAAAGAACAGAGAGAATGTATACTATTCTGTCTGAAATTGTTCAGAATACAGCTCCATTATATCCATACTGGAGCTTTCATATTTCTGAGTGCTTACTGACTAATCCCCAATCTATACATCAATCATGTCTCCATTTAACAGAAAAATCAACCAGAAGTTTTTATGTGCATATGGAGTTTTCAGCACGTGGATGGCATAGAATTGTTAATTTCGTCTTTACCGTTTCCTAGTTGCGATCTTATGTCGTTGCTTCTAACAGTTAATTGCTCGATATCTGTTGTTATGGTCTTCAGTCCGGAGACTGGTTTGATGCAGCTCTCAATCCTACTCTATCCTGAGCAAGCCTTTTCTTCTCCTCATAAGAACGGCAACCCACGTCCACTTGAATCTGCTTACTATACGCGTCTCTTGGCCTCCCTCTGCGATTTTTACCCCACACACTTCCCTCCAATGCTACATGTACGATTCCTCGATGTCTAAGAATGTGTCCTACCAAGCGATCCCTTCTTTTAGTAAGGGTATGCCAAAAATTCCTTTTCTCACCAATTATGTTCAGTACCTCTTCATTAGTTATGCGATCTACCTACCTAATCTTCAGCATTCTTCTGTAGCACCACATTTCAAAAGCCTCTATTCTCTTCCTGTCCGCACTGCTTATCGTCCATGTTTCACTCCCGTACAAGGCAACTCTCCACACAAATGCCTTCAGAAAAGACTTCCTTACACTTAAATTAATGTTTAATGTTAGCAAATTTCTCGTTTTCAAAAATGCTTTTCTTCCCATTGCCATTCTGCCTTTTATATCCTCTGTACTGCGACCATCGCATGTTATTTTACTACCCAAGCAACAAAACTCATCTACCACCTTCATTGTTTCTTTACCTTATCTAATTCCTTCAGCATCGCTTGACTTTCTAAGACCGCATTCCATTATTTTTGTTTTGCTCTTGTTAATGTTCATTTTATATGCTCTCTTCAACACACTGTCCATTCCATTCAACTGTTCTTCCAGGTCCTTTGCTGTCTCTGACAGAATTACAATGTCATCAGCAAAACGCAATGTTTTTATTTCTTCCCCCTGAACTTTAATCCCTATTCCAAATTTTTCCTTGCTTTCCTTCACCGCCTGCTCGATGTACAAATTGAATAACATTGGAGAAAGGCTACAACCCTGTCTTACTCCGTTCCCAACTAATGCTTCCCTTTCATGCCCTTCGAATCTAATAACTGCGGTCTGGCTTTTGTACAAGTTGTAAATAACTCCCCTTTCCCTGTATTTTACCCCTGCTGACTTCACAATTTGAAAGAGTGTATTCCAGTCAACATTGTCAAACGCTTTCTCCAAATCTACAAAAGCTAAAAATGTAGGTTTGCCTTTCCTTAATCTATCTTCTAAGATAAGACGTAAAGAGTGAGTATTGCCTCCCGGGTGCCTACGTTTCTCCTCAACCCAAACTGATTTTCCCCGAGGTCTGCTTCTACCAGCTTCACCATTCTCCTGTAGATACTTCCTGTTAAAATTTTGCAACCATGACTTATCAAACTGATGGTTCTGTAATTTCCACACCTGTCTTTTATGTGTCATATTAGATGATAAGTGAGAGCTGTAAATTTACTGATAGTGCTGCTATAGATAGCTGGCTACTGTTAAACAACAGTGACGTCGTTGGAATACAGTGAAGGATGATGAAATTTTATTGTCATCTAGCAAATTTTCTGTCATGAAATAATAATAGCAACAGTTTAATGTAGAAAGAAAAATACTGACAGCGGATAATTTGTTATTTAAAGATAACTGAGGACAATCTAATTAGTACATAATAGCGAATTAAAATATATAGTATGTATGTCACCAACACATAAAAAGCACAGCCTTAAATTCACGTATTCAATACGCCCAGTCTGCAACCTAATTACTTTAAATTATATCATACCTAAAGTATTTCCCCCCCAGAATAATTAATTTCCATGCTTCTTTTACTGTTTCAGTGATAGGTAATTTGCTTTTTGAGTAAAAAATATTTATCATGTAATGACATTCATTGTATTCAGAAATTAGATATTTTATTTTTTAATATATATCATATTATTAAATTTAATTATTGTTACAAAGGTATTTCACCTTCTTCATACTGTAGTAACCAGTAGACTGTCTGCCATACTAAAATTATTATAATACTCACAATAATATGGATGAATATATAGTGTTCTTGTGGTATTCAGTCCGGGGACTGGTTTGATGCAGCTCTCCACCCTACTCTATCCTGAGCAAGCCTCTTCATCTCCTCATAAGAACAGCAAACCACACCCATCTGGATCTGGTTACTATATTCGTCTAAAAAAATGTTCAAATACTTGTAGAGCTTATGGGACTTAGCAACGGGGTCATCAGTCCCTAAACTTAAAAACTACTAGCTAAGACTAAGGACGGCACGAATATCCATGCCCGAAGGGAGATGCGAACCCCCGACCGTAGTGGCCGTGCAGACTGTGACTGGCGCGCCGCAGAGCGCTCGGCCACCGCGGCCGGCTATATTCGTCTCTTGGTCTCCTTCTGCAATTTCTTTTTCCACACACTCTTCCCTCCAATGCTAGATTTACGAATCCTTGAATATATCGGGACCTAAAATGGCATTCAGGCAGATACTTTTCCTGGTATTATTTTTTCAGATTTGTCAGGAGGGAAACTGCCTTTGTATCTCATTTGCATATACGGTTGCCATATTTTTTTCTTACGATATTGTTGCTTTGCAGTGCGACTGGAAAATGATATAGCAAAACAAAAATGTCACCCTAAGTTAACAGCCAAAGTCGTGTATGTGGAACTTGTTTTTCACGTACTTTATTTTTCCTCTCACATGACATTATCTCTGTTCTATGACATCATTGTCAAATGTGAGTAATACATTATTAATGGCTCAAAAATAAAATAAAATCTCCTAATTTATGATTAAGAAGCCTTCGTGGTGAATGTAAAAAACCTGTAATACGAAACAATAACACAAAAAATGAGAATGATTTAAGTGCCAAAATGAGAAGAGTGTCTGAATTATTTTAACAATACAATACCTTGATGCAGTAACCAATAGACTGTATCAGTGTAACAGTCTATACATTTAAATTATGAAATCTGAAAAATGATAAAAATACTCATAAATATATAATATGAACCATATAAATACTATGAGCACTACAGTACGTATATCTCTCGCCCAGTTTTATTTTTCTTTTTAAACGATGTATAAGAGAAAATAATGAAATCCAACAGAGTGATTGTGGTACTGTGTTATTAGAAAAATCAGTCTCTATAACTGTACCCAGTGGTACGTTATATCAGACAGACATGAGGAAGGTATAGTTTTACAGTAAGTACTTACATGATATAGTGCTATAGTGTAGTAGTTTACGTTAATGCTAACCCAAGGACATTATTTAAATATACATCCACCAGAACTCGCCAGTGAGTCCAAATGTCTGACAAAATACAAATGAAAATAAAGACTCTGCTGCCCACCAGATAGGACGATAAATTAAACAATAATAGTGAGTCATACAACAGAGTTGAAATATCAATAGTCACACAACAGTTCACTGTTACATTTTGCTCAACAAAATATTTCAAATTTTTATTAATATAGGATCAATATTTAATTTACTGTATAGAAATAAAGATAAAAATGTCGACATATATATTGAGTCCATAGTGTTACAAATGTCGTAGTTGACATAATTGTAATAGGTTGGTCCAAAACACTGTAATATATCATTTTATACATTTATTCACTAGATAACTTCCATTGTAAGTGCGATCGTAATGTGCGGTTGGTATTTACAGGCTTTAACTGCTTTAAATGACTATTCAGGGATGATCCTTTTTATTCCCATTTACGAATTTTAGTCAGTTATCTGTCAATGCCCAGAAATGTATAAAGCCGTTAAAGCCTCTAAATATCAATGACATCTGACAGTGGCACTTACATCGAAAGATATCTAGTGAGTAAATATGTAAAATAATATATTATAGTGTTTTGGACTAAACTATTACAAAGATAAAAATAATAGTTCAAAAATGAAACTTAGTGAGACCCCATTTTTAGGAAGTACAATAGTAACTTCCACAATCCAATACACTTAATGTAAGAAGTCCTTAACCTGAGATATAACATTGTGGTCAAATAACATACAATATTTTCGCCATTATACAGAATGTGAAGCTGAAGTTTATGTTATTCTAAAAAGTGGGTTGAGAAAGCAGCAATAAACATGAAAAATGATTATGTAAATATATAATAACAACCAAAATAATGTAATTCTGGTGATGTAATTGAAATGAATAATAGAAGAAAAAGTCAGTTTTTACAAGTACACATGTTCTTTATTATGAGCGATGTGTAGCGTGAAGTGTAAATTTTTCACGAAAAGGGAAATCACAAGACTAACATACATGACAAACAGTTCTACAAGTCGACAAAATAAATTTGAATGATGCAATTACAATGTTATAATCAGATATAAATGTATAGCAGTGCAATTGAACATATCAAGTTTTCCAGAATGAAATATAATAAGGCATCATGTTGCCTAAAGTCTAATAATTAAAAACAGAGTAAAGCTAAGTCCAAATTTTTAAACAATAGAGATGTGGTGAAGTCACCATATAAGTTACATGAAAGTAACAAAATAATATAGCGGTAATATAACAGATACACCATGTGAAGCTACAACCTTCGTCAAGTCAATGTTATATAAAGTATTAAAATTTAGCATCATTATAACGGTTCTATATTATGTATTGATTTGCATTTATTTCTAATTTGCTCATTTTAATCTCTGATTTTTCTTTGCGCTTCTTCACATACTGTAGTATTACTCCAATATTTGCCTAAGGGGTTGCTTTTCTTTCCGCAACTGGTTTGTAGGATTCTACCTATGTATTGTTGCATGCAATTTAGAGTTTCTGATGCAATGTGATGACAGAATCGAGGTAGCTCGGTGTCTATCTTGTAATTTTCTGCTAGGCTCGGTGTCTTACTCTCTCTGAAGTGTCGATGTCGTTCTTTTAGTGACGTGACCGGTAACCGTATCGCAACGTTTCCGCCTTGTTGTGGGCATTGGTTGATCTTTTCCCATAATTAAGTAACGTCCGTCGGTGGAGGTCTGTCTGTAAATCTATCGGACCAAACTACGTGGTCATCAGTCCGTAGCTTACAAACTACTTAAACCTAGGTAAACTAACCTACGGACAAACACACACACCCATGCCCCAGGGAGGACTCTAACCTCCACGGCGATCGGTGGAGGTCTGTCCTCCTATTCCCCTTACCAAATCGCATGCGTAACTTTACGTTTAGAGCTGGTCATCTCAGCCTTCAGGCTCGCTCGTAGCTCGTCCCCGCCTTGCGCCACGGGGACAATGGGGCACTGCGAGTCAGCCGTGGCCAGCCTGCTACGAGCTTTCACTGCGCTCTGAGACTCGCTGAGACTTGTAGACCCATAACGCTAGTAGAAACTCGCAGCGGTCGTGAGACTCGCAGACTCGTAACGCTCATAGGAACTCGCGGCGCTGTTTCTTACACCCAAACCTTCAGATGTCTGACACTCAGATCCACACCAAACGTTGTATATCGATAGAGTATCACCCGAAACTTCTTTCTAATTCGTGCTTTTTGCTGCCGTCCAGTAGAACGTGCGTAAATTATAAGTAATACCTAACCTACGGAGTAGAGGAAAAGCGTGTCTGTAAAGGGCAATCACGTCACGCCACCGTGGGCTAGTTGGTAGAGCGTTAGCTTGTCGTGCAGAAGGTCCTGGGTCCAAGCCCCACCTCGCTTTAATTTTTTTCATTGTTTAAACTACAGTACGTTGGAAATTGTTAAAAGGGGCAACGTGTTCCTCATATGTAAAAGGACTGTTTCGATTTGGTAGCAATGTGTTATTGGCAGTTTACTCTTGCTTCGTTTTATTTGAAAGTAGGAAACCTGTACAGTGTTATTACTTTAATTACGCTTATTGTTTTTAACATTACTATTTTTTGTTATTGTTATTACTGTTATTACTATTATTACTATTAATACAGCTGTATGTGTGATGCAGTTGTTTTTTTATTCATATGTTCTGATTATGTTCGTTTATTCTGTGAAACTACGAATAAACCCTACAGATTTGCTACTTTCAAATAAAACGAAGCAAGAGTAAACTGCCAATAACACATTCCTACAAATTGGAAACAGTCCTTTTACATATGAGGAACACGTTGCCCCTTTCAACAATTTCCACCGTACTGTAGTTTAAACAATGAAAAAATTTAAGGCATAGGTGGAGCTTGAACCCAGGACCCTCTGCACGACACTCTAATGTTCTACCTACTAACCCACGGAAGCGTGACGTAATTATGCCTCACAGATACGCTTTTCCTCTATTCCGTAGGTTGCCTTTTACTTATTATTATAGTTTATGCACGTTCCACTGGACGGCAGCACAAATCACGAATTATATAGAAGTTTCGGTTGATACTCTATCGATATACAAAGTTTGGTACGGATCTGAGTGTCTGACATCTGAAGGTTTGGGTGTTAGGGCCGGTTCCCACTGGCGGCTGCCGCGCGGAAAAGCACGCGGTAACGGCACGGTTGCCATGGACACGACACGCGCGATGCTACGCGGCCAGCGTAACCATGTTCCCACTACTGACTGGCGTGCGGTAAACATGGCGGCAGCGGCAGTGTTGTCATGGGAACGTCCACGACGGTGCGGTGCCTACGTCACACTTAGAGGCCGCGGCCGCCATCTGACTGGCCGGTCGCTACGCGGCGGTGGGCGTGCCCCAGCGGCCAGCCAGTGAGGTGGCGGCCGCGGCCTCTAAGAGTGGCGTAGGCACGGCCAGTTGTGCGGCCTTGTCTTCTAGATGGTGTTGGGCAGGCTCAGCGACGCGGTTTGTGCATGTTGAACGCTGCCACTGCCGCGCAATGCGCTGTTGATCTCCAACCAATCACAGAAGGCGCTGAGCGTGGCGTAGGTTGTGTCCACAGGGACCCACGAGAAATACTCGGCTGAGTGCCGTCTCTGCGAAGAACTGTAACGAACGTAGCTCCTGAGCTGAAAAGCTTATCAAGCGATTTTGGGAAAACTATTCAGTGAAACTGATTCCAGCTTGATATATCTGCTCGATAAAGGCAGTATTTATTCGCCTAACTTACTGTACTGCACATAATGAACGCAAAAAACTTCACGAATTGTGAAAGAGTTTGCAGACATAAAAACTCATTGCATAGCTTTGCGTATGGTTCATTTTATGTCATACATTATTGGGAATGAATTGTAGCTAACATATTGAGATAGTATGTAAAGTTGAGAGCAGAATGATATCGCTTTCCATTTTCGAGATATTGGTATTTATATCTGACGGGCTGTACAGTGCTGTTCCGACTGTGCGTCAGGAGTCCTGTGGTTGTACTAATCGTCGCACTTTATAAAGGTTCAGGATATCCAAATAGTATTTTTTGAAAAGGATAGCACATTGATATTCGATATGTTTTTATTCGCACTGATATAAAAGCAACGGTTCTTTGTTTATTGTTTCTTCTCTCTAAGGAAAAATCTACTTTTTTTGTTTGTTTTTAACAGCTTTTAATATATCAAATAAAAATGCAATGGAGAAATCCACTTTAAGTTTTACGATATTCAATGTGTGCGAAGGATATTTAATCGTAACCTGATTGCTGTTGTTTCACAAGATGTAATTTCCTTGTAACTACATTTTTCCATTTATTTCAGTTGACAACGAAGTCATCTATTTATTATTGTTACATCACTGTTTATTTGTGAGATTCCGAAAAAAGAGTATATTGATGGGTTTCTTCATGCTAGTATATCTAGTGCAACCAAGCAACAGTTATAAAAAAACTGCCTACGCTACAGTTGTGCATACAGTTTTGGAGTATTGCTGCACATTGTGGGAACCTTACCAGCTGGGACTGATAGAGTATATAGTGAAATTTTAGTGAAGAACAGCTCGTTTTGTATTAACTCAGAGGAAAGAGTGTCATGGATATGAATCACGAGTTGATAAAAGAAAGACATTCGTTGCGACGAGGTCTACTTGCGAAATCTCTTTCGGTTACTTTCTCCTCCAATTGCAAATATGTTTCGTTAGGACCCTCCTCCATAGGGTGACATGATCATTACAATAAAAATAGATCTAAAACGGAAAGATTTAGGTGTCCCCTTTTTCCCACGCACTATGAGAAAATGAAACGGTTGAGAAATATTATGAAAGCGGTGCGAAAAGCCCTCTGCCATACATTTAAATGTGATATGCTGACAAAATATGTAGATGTCTCATCTTCATTTCTTTCGAGTTACTACAACTCACATCTAACATTGTTGTTATCGTCAGTGGTTGGCCAGCCGCGGTGGCCGAGGGTACTGAGGCGCTTCAGTCACGGTCTGCACGGCCACTACGGTCGGGGGTTCGAATCCCCCCTCGGACATGGATATTTGTGCCGTCTTTCGTTGTAGCTAGTTCATAGGAAGTTTGTAGGTTTGGGGACTGATGACCCCGTAGTTAAGTCCCATAAGCTCTACAAACATTTGAACATTTGATTTGTCAGTGGTTGGCCTTCGTCTACCACATTTGAAGCCATTCTTGCTTCCATTACCAATTTAACTTTTGAAAGATGTCTTACAATATGTTCTATCAAACAATCTCCTCTTTTAATCAGGTTGTGCAACAATTTACTTTTTTTCTCTAGTCTGATCCGGTAGCGCTTAATTACGTTTACGATCTACCCATATAATCATCAATATTAGATCTGTATTTTTAAAGCTTCCAACCTCTTCATGACTGATCTGCGTGTCGTTCACGATTACTCCACAGAAATACCTTTGTGTCACCTAATTTCTTTTTTCATAAGGAGAAAACAAAAGTAATGAAATATGTGAAAGAATGCATGTGTACAGCCAACTTATAATGGCGGTCTTGCAATAGTCACCAACAGACATGTAGTAATTTATACACTGACATTCAACCTGTGTCCGAGATGGGAGTTGTTAAGTGCGTTTCATCGGGTCCCCATCCGTGCCTCAGCCTCGTGGCTGCCTCCAAGCGTCTGCCGTTTCCGCGAGCTTCCGCGGCAACACGGAAATATGTTAATAAAGAACAGTCTAGAATGCACTAATTTATTTCATTCAACTAGTTTCAGTCTTATGTAGACCATCTTCAGGAATTTGTCTCCTTCGATGTTGTGGAGCTGGCAGGTAGCTGGGAGCCTTCCAGTGCGTCACTGCTCTACGCACTGGAAGGCTCCCAGCTACCTGCCAGCTCCACAACATCGAAGGAGACAAATTCCTGAAGATGGTCTACATAAGACTGAAACTAGTTGAATGAAATACATTAGTGCATTCTAGACTGTTCTTTATTAACAAATTTAAATAGAGTGCTGTTAACCCAAAAATAGAGTAACAAAAATGTTTTCAAAAATATAACACGGAAATAGCTAGCCGTTGCCGCGCTCTAGTGGGAACCGGCCCTAACAATGACGACGGAAGAGGACGTTTTGCGAGTGATAGCAGACGGAAAGTACGTTCTCCTCGACATGCCCGTAACAAGCCGCGGCAGTTCCTGCTGGGGTAACTTTAAGACACTAATTTAAACATAAATTTGTGTCATTTCATGTTAGATGAACGCGGTGCCCACGTTCATTTATTCGAAGTTCATTTTGATAGTCATTGTAAACAAGAGTGCTAAAAATTAGTTTTCATATTACTTACCTTATAAACACTTACACTTTAAACTTGCGGTAATTATGGCATATAAGTGTTCAATTTGTTTGAGAATTTTGTTACAGATGTGCATGTTGCGCGCTCGTAACGGATATGCTTTACGATAAGAAATGTAAAACAGAAATACTGAGTTAAACATTTTGCGGTATTTGCAATAAATTTCTTCCATGCGCTCATCTACATCTACATCCACTCCGCAATCCACCGTAAGGTGCGTGGCTGAGGGTATATCGTCGAACTACTAGACATTGTCTTTTATATCAAACTGCCAAATAGAACGAGGGAAAAACGAATGTCCTTATGTCTTTCTATTCTCTTTCTCTTACTTTACGTTGGTGGTCTTTACGCGAAACGTAAGTTGGCGGCAGCAGAATCGTTTGCAGGCAGCTTCAAATTCCGGCCTTCTAAATTACCTCAACAGTGTTCACTTCTACAGGTCACTTCGTCTGTTTCGGACTTCTTAGAAAAGGTATGATTTTTATTTAATAGTGGGTATAAATCATGTCTATCACACTTTTGAGTACATGATTTAAGCCACCTCATTATCAGAAGTTCAGTTACGCCTAATTAGTGACGCACTTCGCTGTTTGCGCTGTTTTCTGATGGCGTATCAGCTGTACTGAATGAAAGTTTATTAAAGAGCCTGTCATTAAAGACTACGTTTACTATAGAGGGTGCTGCTCTAGTGGATTATTAATATTGTGGCGAGCAGTGCTACATTTAGTTGTCCGGCTACATTTTTATTTTTTTTTATTTCTAACCAATGTGGAACCTGAACTCGATTTTAATTATTTCCTTGCCGGCCGCGGTGGCCGAGGGGACTGAGGCACTCCAGTCACGGTCCACACGGCCACTACGGTCGGGGGTTCGAATCCCCCCTCGGGCATGGATATTTGTGCCGTCCTTAGTAGTAACTAGTTCATATGTAGTTCGTAAGTTTAGGGACTGATGACCCCGTAGTTAAGTCCCTTAAGCTATACAAACTTTTTTAATGATTTCCTTAACTTGACCATATTAATTCTGAGGTTTATAACACGATTAACGCTAGATCTCCAGAACTTTCGACGTAGTAATTACACCCTCCGGTACGTAAATCTTTGCCGAAAGTTGCTTTTCCTCTTACAAAACACAGAATGAGGCCGCTCGTAGATAGTTAACTAATGAAAGGCGAACATTTAACTAAACACTACGCAGCGCAAGAAGGTCTATAGAATGTTCGTTGGGTATGTTACTGTCGCCGGCACGAGTTTTAGATACTTTGAGACAGAAATCAAGTCGATGTAATAGTTCAGATTATTCGTTACAGACGCATTCTGTATTTTCTTTCTTAGCTCATGTGGAGCACCATCTTTTCAGAAGGAAGGATATGATACTACATCACACACATTAAAAAGATCTCTAAAGATGTTTTACAGAAAACCGTCTAATGTAGTTGAAAGTTAAGTAAACCAGTTATCAAGCAGAAGATTGTTTGTTATGCAGTGCTTTACCAAGCACGGACTTGTTAGTGATGGTATGTTAAAAAAATGTTAGTAAATCTATCGGACTCAACTGCTAGGTTATTAGTCCGTAGCTCACAAACTACTTAAACTAACCTAAGGAGAATACACACATCCATGCCCGAAGGAGGATTCGAACCTCTGACGTGGGACAGCTCGCGGTCCGCAATGTTGCGCTCCAGACTTGTCGGCTACTCCCGCGCGGCTATAGTACGCTCTTTGCCTTTCCAACCTTCGAACTGACTTAACAAGCCATTTACAGGAGGACCTACACAGTGAAATTCGGATTCCTAACCGTGTTTTGCTTCGGAATTTTTCACGTTTGCCACCATTACCAGAAATTCAGTATGAAATTTTCACTCTGCAGCGAAGTGTGCGCTAATATGAAACTTCCTGGCAGATTAACATTGTGTGCCGGAACCGGGATTCGAACCTGGGGATTTTGCCTTTTCATATCAGCGCACTCTCCACTGCAGAGTGATTTTTTTTTTTTTTTTTCTTTCAGAAAACACCTCTTAGTCTGTGACTAAGCCATTTCTCCACCATATCCTTTCTTCCAGGAGTGCTAGTCCTGCTAGGTTCGCAGGAGAATTTTGTGATGTTTGGAAATCAGGAGGCGAAGTACTGGCAGAAATAAAGACGTGAAGCGTGCCGGTATAGCTGAAACTTAGAGTGCATGTCCACGAAAGTCCCTGGTTCGAATCCAGGTTCCGGCACACAATTTTAATCTCCCAGGAAGTTTCATTACCAGAAATGATAGACGTCATAGGTGAGGGATAAAAATCCTAGAAACGGCCAGCGTCCGAACTTATAACCTTTACATTTGTGATTCGGCAATTTACCAGCGAACCACGGAAGCGCTGTCTAATATTGTTTTATTCTATTTATGAATTCTCTTCGAGGCCTTTCCAATTCTGACAGGAAATACATGGATATTTTTTCACTAGGTTAACAGAAATGAGTAATCGGTATAGCTACAATTGTTTATCAATCTGTTGGGTACAGAGAAAACCGCATAACTAAAGCAGAAACGTTGGTAAACTATCAGTAGGTCATACGTGACACGCCATGCTGGAGTTTGGGCTGTTTGCGTGTGTAAACTGCGCTTTATATCTATTTTACAGTGCTTTGCATGTGTACGAGTTCTGACTTACGTCGTCTGAGAGCGCTCGCAGAAGTTCCTTGCTTACTTTGTCACGAATTGCTATTTCTCATCTTCGAATACTTTGATTGTGGGCTCTTGTAAGAAGTAGTGGCTCCGTTATCCAATTCACAAATGGAGAATATAATAAAGCAGATTAAGACAGGGGTGTCAAAATGTAACCTCAGCCCTGCACCATACGGTAACTTGCGAAGTATAAAACTCCTCTCCTTGGAAACATACATACATGCATACATCCATTGTCACTGGTCAAGCAATGTCGAAGTCTGTTGTAAAGTATCCTCTGTCACGCAGCCATACAAAATTTTATGTGGGCAGTGGTCTTCCGCTTCTTTTGAAGGTCAGGTGTACAGAATTTTTTTTTCAAAATTAGTATAAAACTGTATATCTGTATGCAAACACACACAAACACACACACACACACACACACACACACACACACACACACACACATATATATATATATATATATATATATATATATATATATATATATATATATATATATACCGCACAACATACAAAAGATGTTCCTATCGTACTTCTAAATGATTTTGCAGATTTTATAAAATTCGAACCATGAACTTTTGTCCTTTAGATGTTAGCGGTTCTTGTTACCCTATTAAGTGAATTGGTGGCATTCAGCGACAGTGGATTGGAAAAATGTACTGACGCCGCCAATCTTGCATCCAAATAATGCAGTCGGACTAATATGCGGTAAATGGTACTATTATATATTAATAAAATACATGTAAACATAGCTAATTATATTTCCTTGTAAAACTAAATACATTACTCGACGATATTTCGGCGCACAACCGTTCCACCATCTGAAGGTGTGATAGAATGATGATTCGCCAGGTATTATCTCTATATTTGTTCCAATGAAGCACCACAGGGCTTTTCCCCGCCTGACTTCTAGAATTACTTTATGAATACGAGAAAATGGTTTAGATCTGGTATCTAAACAAAGTTGTGTATGTTTGACTGTGAGGTATAATTTTTGTATTGTCAATCCCTAAATTTTCTAGTTAATGTTTTTATTTGCTTCTTATCTGAAGAGTTTGTGTAGGGTGTACCTAATTGGTGAATTAGAGATTTGGTCGATGTGGAAGCCTTTTCATACAGAGATTCTGACTTCGGTTTGATTATTGTAGGCATCGAAGATTCCCCTAGTTGGGTCTTAATATGCTTGTCTGGGGTAAATCGGATGACGCTGGTGATTGTGAGCAGTATTTAATTTGCATGCCCTGCAGTTTGTGCAGATGTGTATCTTCTGCCATAAACCAGATTTAAGTTCAAATGTTTGTAGAGCTTATGAAATTTAACTACGGGGCCATCAGCCCCTAAACTTAAAAACTACTTATGAACTAGCTTATTCTAAAGACGGCACAAACATCCATGCCCGAGGGAGGATTCGAACCCCCGACCGCAGCGGCCGTGGAGACCGTGACTGACACGCCGCAGATCGCTCTGCCACTGCGGCCGGCGACAAGATTAAAAATCTATAAAACATATACGGGAGGATGGAGGACTTCTACAGTCGCATCTTAGTTGGAATTGTAAGACACTACCCCTTGATGAGAGGGGACAGTTGTATGAAGGCTGTGTTGCCTTTATTTGTGACCCTTGTTAGCTGTTTTGCAAACGTGAATCCACTGAATTGCTCCAATTTAGCTCCCCTTCCGATATGGTTATTTTCTTCTCGGGCAATTTTATTTTGTGGGTGATTAATGCTGCTACCGATTTACCTGGATTTATTTTGACTTTTCACTTTTTACACCAGTTTGTGATGTCATCTAGGTGTGTTAGTAGCTTCTTTATTGAAAATTTCAAGCAACTGCTCCTTTCATAGAGGACGTGTCGTCTGTATATAGCGCAACTTCGTTTCCTGCTAATTTGGGTACGTCATTCATATAGATGGAATACAGTGAGGGGCTAGCGGGACTCGACCACAGCATCCCTGACGGTACTTTTATGTATACCGCACCTGACAGAATTTTCTCTAGGTCAGAAACGAGTCAGGGATACTGTGTGTCCTGGAATGTCTAACTGGGCCATTTTGCATAATAGACTTCGTCGAATGCTGTTTCGGTGTCGAGGAAGATCACTCCTGTGCTATGTTTTCTCTCCCTGGCCCTAGATATGTGCTCCACCAAACACAGGCAATGATGGATAGTGCTGTGTTCTGTGCGGAAACCTAACTGCTCAGGGATAAGGGAGATGTTATCTGATAGTAATTTGGTGAGTGTTTTGAGCATAAGGCATTCACTATTTTATTATGATACATGCCATTGTATAATCAAATCCTGAATTTAAATGGTCCATGCTTAGACAACGAAGCTTTTCTCAATTAGTAGAATAGAATAAAAATATCTTAATACTCCCAGTCAGGGTACACCACGGAGGGCCAAAACTCATTATAGCGTTAATCAATATGTTTCATAACTTTTTTGGTTGGCGTATTACGAATTTTTGATACTACATAACACTGGGCCGGGGAACCCTGATCTTCAGATGTGAAGTAAAAGTATAAATAAAAATTACAATTGCCTGCAGCTGCATCATATAAGACAAGTAATCATTGCACCAGTTCTCATGAAAGAAGTGTGGTGGCGCAGTGGGACAAACTCAGTGGACTAGCTTTCCTTAGAAATCCTGGCAATTAGTGTATAATATAAAAGTAGAAAGCAATATAGCCGATATTACAGAAACCTAAGGGAGTTATGATAAAGGTGACATAGGAGATGTTATATACCGAGAAGAATTTGACCTACGTCAAAACGAGATTCCTGACGTTAATTACATTCCTACAGAATTACAGATAAAACTGGAAAAGCTGGATCGCTGGATGGATGAGATAGGCGAAATAACCTGATTTCAAGAAGAATGTAGTAATTCAAATTCGAAATCAGACGTCGGGGAGGATAAGTTTGGTTCCTAGAACAATGAGGGATCCCTCATACGACAGGTTAAGGAATTGCAAACATACTTTTATAGCTTTTACGGATTTGGAGAAATCATTTAACGACGTCGACTGAATACACTCATTGAAGTTCTGAAGATAGGGTTATTATATATGGAGGGAATATTATGCACAGAAACCACAAAACCGTTAGATGATCAAAACAATGGTAATGTATTGTAGTGAATTTCATTTGGCACTTCTGAGACAGTTGCATAAGAAATGAGACATTAAATTTAGTAGTAGAAAATTTTCGTCTGGGAAATAAAAGGTGATGGCCAATGTAGAGTGTGTATAAAAGGTCGACTGAAAATAGCCATACGGCATTTCTCAAGAAGAGAAAGAAATTTGTTAACATCGAATATTGATTTAAATTTCTTTTTAGGTGTTTGCCTCTTGTGTGGCCTTAAGTGAAAGTATAACGTGGACGAGAAGCAGTTAAAACAAGAAGACAATGGAAGCTCTTAAAAGTGTGGTCAGACATTAGAATTCTGAAGATTAGATTTGATGGTCATGTAACAAATATGTTGGTAATGAATAATAGTGGAGAAAAGATATTTGTTGTATTAATTGACTGAAAGAATAGAGCGGTTATATGACATCAATAGATCACCAGTTTAGTATTGGAGGAAAGAATGTGGCTGAAAGGTATTAGAGGAAGATCAAAGAAATTCCAACTTCACAGATTCTGAAGCAAGAACAGCTGCCAATATGAGTAACGTATAATTATATATATTCTGTGTAGTGAGACAAATTAAATCACTTAATAAAAATATCCCTTCCTGTGGAGATTCTATACCGATTAGATTCCTATCAGAGGATGGTAATGCAATGGCTTCACAGGCCACGCATATATTTATGAAGGGCAGAATGATATACACACGAAATTACAGGCCTAACTCACTGTCGTCGATTTGCTGCAATGTTTTGGAACATATTCTGCGTCCAGACATGATTAAGTACCTATAACAGAGCGATCTATTGACCGATGGTCAACACCAGTTTAGAATATATAGTTTTTGTGGAAAACAACTAGCCGGCCTCGGTGGCCGAGGGGACTGAGGCACTCCAGTCACGGTCTGCACGGCCAGTACGGTCGGGGGTTCGAATCCCCCCTCGGGCATGGATATTTGTGCCGTCCTAGTTCGTAAGTAGTTCATAAGTAGTTTGTAAGTTTAGGGACTGATGACCCCGTAGTTAAGTCCCATAAGCTTAACAAACATGTAGGTACCTGTCCATTGTAGCCGGCCGCGGTGGCCGAGGAGACTGAGGCGCTTCAGTCATGGTCTGCACGGCCACTACGGTCGGGGGTTCGAATCCCCCCTCGGGCATGGATATTTGTGCCGTCCTAGTTCGTAAGTAGTCCATAAGTAGATTGTAAGTTTAGGGACTGATGACCCCGTAGTTAAGTCCCATAAGCTTAACAAACATTTGAATTTGAAAGAAATTCCAACTTCACAGATTCTGAAGCAAGAACAGCTGCCAATATGAGTAACGTATAATTATATATATTCTGTGTAGTGAGACAAATTAAATCACTTAATAAAAATATCCCTTCCTGTGGAGATTCTATACCGATTAGATTCCTATCAGAGGATGGTAATGCAATGGCTTCACAGGCCACGCATATATTTATGAAGGGCAGAATGATATACACACGAAATTACAGGCCTAACTCACTGTCGTCGATTTGCTGCAATGTTTTGGAACATATTCTGCGTCCAGACATGATTAAGTACCTATAACAGAGCGATCTATTGACCGATGGGCAACACCAGTTTAGAATATATAGTTTTTGTGAAAAACAACTAGCCGGCCTCGGTGGCCGAGGGGACTGAGGCACTCCAGTCACGGTCTGCACGGCCAGTACGGTCGGGGGTTCGAATCCCCCCTCGGGCATGGATATTTGTGCCGTCCTTAGGATTAGCTTGTTCATAAGTAGTTTGTAAGTTTAGGGACTGATGACCCCGTAGTTAAGTCGGAGGTTAGAGTCCTCCTTCTGGCATGGGTGCGTTTGTCCTTAGTATAAGTTAGTCTGAGTTATTTTAAGTCAGTTTAAGTTGTGTGTAAGTCTAGAGACTGATGACCCTAGCAGTTTGGTGTCTCAGTTACATATACTTTTAACTGCGAACTTTGCAGTGGACATTTCATGTCGGGAGGACACATTTCCAATTAATTTGCGGTGAAGCATCGTCTGCAACAAAGGATATATCTTGCATTCCTCAGTATAGAGTTATAGGTCTTCAAAATGTTCAAATGTTTGTAGAGCTTATGGGACTTAACTATGGGGTCATCAGTCTCTAAACCTACAAACTACTTATTAACTAGCTTATACTAAAGACGGCACAAACATCCATGCCCGAGGGGGGATTCGAACTCCCGACCGCAGCGGCCGTGCAGACCGTGACGCACGCCGCAGACCGCTCGGCCACTGTGGCCAGCTATAGGTCTTCACTCTTCTTATCTGTATGAACGATCTGCGAGATAGTACGGGCAGTCCTCTCAGGTTGCTTGCAGCTGATACCGTCATGTACCAGAAGATCAAAACAAATTGCAGAAGCAATTAGGAACAAGCTTCATAAGATAAGAAAATTTGCTCGCTGATTCCAAAAAATGAAATATGTGAAGTCGTCCACATTAGCACTAAAAGAAATCGGTTAATCTTCGTTTACAAGATGAATCAGTTAAATCTGAGATACGAAAGTTGAACTAAATAACTTGAAAATATTTTTACAATAGTCTTATTTGGAAATAACATATTTAAAATTTTGTGGGAAGAGCGAATCAAATATTGCGTTTTATTGATCGAAGTGTTAGAAGATGAAACGGAACTACTTAATTTTTTACCAACAAGACGCTTGTTCGACTTATTATGTGTGACGGCTCGGTGTGGGGTGGGATTATTATCAGGTAAGAATGACGGTGGATATCGAAAGAGTACAAATTAGGGCAGCTCGTTTTGTGTTATAGCGATGCGGAGGAGAGGAATTATACCGAATTGGAGTGAAAATCATTACAACAACGGCGTTTTTTGTCGCGTCTAGATCTGCTTGCGAAACTTCTATCGCGGACTTTCTTACCAGAATGCAAAAATATATAGTTGACCTCCAGCTAGAAAGGACAAATGATCATCAGAACAAAATAAGAAATATGAGACCTCTAACGGAGAAATTTAAGTGTTCTTTTATCCCGCGTGCTGTTAGACAGTGGAATGGTGGATAAATAGTGTGATGCCGTTTCGATGAACTCTCTGTGAGGCTCTTAAGTGTTATTTGCAGAGTGACCATGTAGATGTACAGTAAACTGGTTCAACAGAACGTTTTTTTAGTGGTTTTACGGAGCTGAAGAGACTTGAACAGAATAGAGTAGCGCGTGAGAGCTACATCAAATCAGCCTTCGAACTTATGCCCATAAAAACGCCTCCTCTCTTGTTACATCAATTATACCAGAATGATTATACGCAGCTGGATACCTACATTTAAATAGAACAGGACAAATACGAAACGTTGGAAATAAAGAGAGTAATATTCCAAGAACAATATTGCGGGCACTGAAAGACAATGGTGAAAACAATAACGGGGGAAACGTATATCAGTATCAGGCGATTCAACAACTGTATAAAATGTAGTATTACTTTTTACTAGCATGTGGTTCCCATAATTGCAAACTGGTGATACAAGTTAACGTTTTATTATGTTACAGGGAAAAAACTGTTTGACAAGTGGTTTCTTAAAAATCGAATGTTGGCAGAATTCTATCACATGAGAAACAGAGACGCCTTTAGAGACAATATTTTATATTTGGAGAACTATTCAGAAAAGAAAATTACAGAAAAGTGATCGAGAGTTCGGGAACAACAGCGCTTCGAACGTTTCACTAAATACTGAAAAGATCTAAAGCTAAATCGGATTTAGTTAATTTTCCGTTTCGCAGGATAACCAAATGAAGTAATCATCTGTTTAGACGCCATCACACAACTGTTTCACAATTATTACTGTACTTCACGCACCAGTTGTCAATAATAAAATATATATGTCAACATATATATTTTATTATAGACCAACTGGGTACGTGAAGTACAGTAACAAATGAAGTAAAAAATAATAATAAAAAAATAAAAATTAAAAATTATTTAATGAACATTACAATCACTCTCCCAGCTCCTACCAATACTGCAAATTAACTATCCATCTGTGTGACTGTAATTATGTTTAATCTCTAACCTTTCGTCTCGAGCTAGTCGCACCTGAACGTAATAGTAATTTGGAGTAGTAGTATTTGAATAATATTCCCACAGCGTTGTCTTGCCGTCAGAGTGAAGGCTGACCAAGCGGCTGCAAAGGCAGGGAAAGCCTCCAGACACGCAGGAGGAGCAACAGCAACAAGCAGCCTATCAGGAAGCATGAACAATGCGAGCTCGCCCGCAAGGGGTCGGCGCTGGCGCCTATCGAGCGACCTCAATTGGCAATTGGCCCTCCGGACCGTTGTCACGGCCGCCAACAATTCACCCTTCCCCTGCCAGGGGACGCGGCACACACACCTCAGGTCAAAGACAGCTCCCTTGCCGCTCGACTGATTTGAGACTAAAGCGAGTTCGACAGTGCGCAAACACAGATAGCCCGGTGTCAGATAACTCGATTAGATGAGCTGGTGTGCGAGCGATCGACAAACAGTCACGTTACCACCAGTGTGCCGCGCTGCGTAGCTGCTGGCTCGCAGCAGCAGTACATTCCTATTTATTCCACTTTATTCGCATATATATACTGGCGCCGTGAAAATCGAATACTTCATTTTCCATCTCATTGCACGTTTTGATACTTCAAATATTGTTCCTGCACATCGAGCATCAAAGGGCTGTCTGCCCTATGTATACCGAAAAAAAATTAAAAAGAAAACAGGAGAAGCATTAGTCAACAACGCAGCGATCAACATCGAACAAAACAAAACAAACCTACTTCCACACAGCACCTATCTACTGCGAAAAGAGGTCAGCGCTTTGTCGTCAAAACTAATTTTGGCTGAATGTATGGTATACGTCCGGCTTAGAGAGGAAATGGACAGACGAGCCACAGAGGACAATGCGTTTTGTCACTTGTCCGGTGAGGAATTAGCCATTCACACTAGGGTAGTTTCCAGAAGGAAGTTGGCGCACCGGGAACGGTACATGCTATGGAGCTATAGACAGAGCGCTTTGACAGCAAATGTTCAAATGTTTGTTCAAATGTTTTTAGAGTCTATGGGACTTAACTACGGGGTCATCAGTCCCTAAACTTACAAACTACTTGTGAACTAGCTAATCCTAAGGACGGCACAAATATACATGCCCGAGGGGGGATTCGAACCCCCGACCGTAGTGGCCGTGCAGACCGTGACTGGAGCGCCTCAGTCTCCTCGACCACCGCGGCCGGACTTTGACAGCAAATGTTGCAAAATTACAGAAAAAGAATAGCAATACAAATCAACCTTTAGACATAACGAAAATAGGGATTGAACACCGCATCACGAAAAATTACAATCTGTATGGCATATTAATGAGTACTGAAATAAATAATCGGCCTGCCGCAGTGGCCGAGCGGTCTGCGGCGCGCCAGTCAGTCTGCACGGCCATTACGGTCGGGGGTTCGAATCCCTCCCTCTGGCGTGGATGTTTGTGTCGTCTTTAATATAAGGTAGTTCATAAGTAGTTTGTAAGTTTAGGGGCTGATGACCCCGCAGTTAAGTCCCTTAAGCTTAACAAACATTTGAACAAAAAAATGTTCAAATTTTTGTAAATCTATCGGACCAAACTGCGTGGTCATCAGTGTAAATCTATCGGAACAAAAAAATGTTCAAATTTTTGTAAATCTATCGGACCAAACTGCGTGGTCATCAGTGCTACAAACTACTTAAACCTAGACAAACTAACCTAAGGACAAACACACACACCCTTGCCCTAGGGAGGACTCGAACCTCCACGGCGAGCAACCGCGCGCTACGCAGTGAGACGCTTTAGACCGCTTGGCTACTCTACCGACGCAAACATTTGAACATTTGAAATAAATACTCTGTCTTTAAGTTCAGGTATTAAATTAAAGCGCAAATACCCACTGAAAATCGCACATAAATCCTGAAACATGTTTGGATGATAAATATAAAACTGTCTTTTGCATAACGCAAAATTCGTCTTCAGTTTATCGTAGTAATCGCTGTAATAAGAGGAACTGCCACTTAGAAAAGAGAAATCAGAACAGCACGGCAAACCGGTGATCCTGAGTTGAATCCCTTCGCGGAGAATTCGTACTTCTTATTTGTAATTCTTATGCTACTTACACTACAAATAAATCAAAATACTGGTCATTGTACTGTAAAAGACGTGAAAAGGTAGGAAAGCGAAAATTTGGGTTTGGAAATAAATTAATAGAGACTGTAAGGATACTAGATAACTTCGTCTGTTTTTGTTATTTTGATGGTCATGATTTTCACATGCTGTGGTGATACACATCGGAAAACAGACTAATGAACTAATGTCTTCTGCATTTTTTATGCGCTATAAATGTCGCATTTTTACAATTACTCGGTTGTTTCAATGTCTTATGTACAGCAATCTTCGTATACATGCACAGCATTCATCGCACAGTCTGGCAGAAAACAACGCGTAATACTATTGCCAGTTGTTGGCGAGTAAAGCAGATGATATACAATTGAATTTACTTTGGTAGAGTCTCCTTGGAGTAAGGTTTCTTTTTCCGTCTCGATAAGAGCAGCTCCGAAGCTTGTGGGTCAAATTCTTTACCTGGAAACAAATATAGTCAACGCAGCATTTTACATTCGTTGTGTAGTGGGGGGCGGGGGGGGGGATCATTATTATGTAAATAGCAATCTTCCTTTAAACTACAAAATTCCTGATTAATGATTTTGGATGTATTTGCCCACAAGTCATTTTAATGGGGAAATTTAATTTCCCCATGAACTGCTCCAAATTTTTCTAGAAGGACGTTTCACGTTTCCAAGGTTTTGATGACGTAATGTCAATCATATACTTTGCCGTGTACCTATCCGTTTCTGTTTATTTAAACAAAATGTTCAAAAGTCTGTAAATCTATCGGACCAAACTGCGTGGTCATCAGTCCGTAGCTTACAAACAACTTAAACCTAGGTAAACTAACCTAAAGACAACACACACACCCATGCCCCAGGGAGGACTCGAACCACCACGGCGAGCAACCGCGCGCTCCGCAGCGAGGTGCTTTAGTCCGCTCGGATACTCCACCGCGGCTTTATTTAAACATAATATGAAAATTGAAAAGTAAAATTAGGCATTTCCGTTCGAATGCCTATCACATCAGCAGGAATATCATTGTGTACTCTCTCTTTACTATCAACAGCATCCCAGAACAGACCACGAAACGTGCTAATTTTTTTTAAATGCTTGGTCATTTTGAACTCAGATTATTATGGCTTTCATTTGTGACCACACCCTGTGTATACCAAATATACGAATAACGTCGTCGACAGCGAGTAAGCCCAGTCCACCTTGTTCATTGTATATCGTCATAGCATTCAGCAAAATTTTGTGGGGAAAAAACCTGCAGATTCCATAGTGGAGCAGTTATTTATCGGAATTATTAAAGAAATATCGAATTCGGAATTATCAGGTGTAATAGTGCTTTCAATTGATGAACGAAGAATCAGATCAGGAAGGCCAAAGTGGTTAAAGTATTAATATTTAGAGTAGGCGAAACTATATATCCTCTAATTGGCAATCGTTTAATCAAACAAAGGAACTTATGATATTTTCAACATTTCTAGTCCCTGGTTATAAGGAATAACTCGCCGGTTAACATTTACCAATGGAATCTGCAGCCCTCGTACATAGAAGGATTCTATATAAAACTACCTTAACAGAGGATGTTTGCACCGTAGTTACTCCTCTATTCCATCGCATGAACGACAGCAAAAAATAAATAAACAAATAAATAAATGTTCAAATGTTTGTATAGCTTATGGGACTTAAATACGGGGTCATCAGTCCCTAAACTTACAAACTACTTATGAACTAGCTAATACTAAGAACGGCACAAATATCCATGCCCGAGGGGGGATTCGAGTCCCCGACCGTAGTGGCGGTGCAGACCGTGACTGACGCGCCTCAGTCCCCTCGGCCACCGCGGCCGACGAACGACAGCATGGCAGATATTGAAATAAGCGGCGGAGGGATATAAAAGCAACTGAAATCGCTCAACAAAGCATAGACCGATAGACCTAATGGGATACCAATTCGATTTCACAAGGAGTATTCGAATAAACTTGCCCCCCCCCCTTCTATCAGCGGTGTACCGAAGGTATGTAGAGGAACGAAGCGTCCCATAGGATTGGAAAAAAACGCAGGGCATTCCCGTTTACCAAACGGTCATCGTTCGGATTCGCAAAACTGTAGGCCTATATCGTATTCTCGTTCTAATATCATATCACTTGTGGTGATTGGAATCAACATCGTTACCGAAAGCAACGATCTTATGAAACCCAACTCTCATTATTCACCCACGAGATCCAGAGGGTAGTAAATACAGGATCCCAGGTACATGCCTTGTTCTTGACGCGTTCTATTCCGTTCCAAACCGTCGCCCTATAACCAAAGTACAAGCAGATAGAATATCAAAGCAACCGTGTGACTGAAATGAGGCGTTTCCTGCTAACAGAAAGCAGCATGAAGTCTTCAGACGATAATGTGATGTGAGGCCTGCTCCAGGGGAGTGTTAAACGACAGTTACTTTTCACAAAATGTGTAAATGACCTCGTAGGTAACATCGGAAGTTCAGTCTTTTTTTTAATGTATGATGCAGTATTTTATCGAGAAGTAACGAAATCAATACTTTGTGTAGAGAATGGAAATCGAACCTCATCATAAAAAAGTGGATAGTGCTTCGTTTACATAGAAAGGAAGGCCATTTATTATATAACTACGCAAAGCAGGACAAACACTGGAAGCACTTACTTCCATAAAATATCTGGGAGTAGACATACGAAACGACCTCACATAGCACGATCATATAAAATCTGTCGTGGGTATATAAGATGCCATAGTGAGATATATTGGAAGAATTCTCAGGAACTGTAGTCCCTCAACAAAGGAAGTAGGTTACAAAACTCGCTTTCGGACAGCCAGTAATGCTCATCAGTGTGGAATCCAAAATCAAATATTTCTAAATCTATGGGACTTAACTTCTTTGGTTATTAGTCCCTAGGCTTTAAAACTACTTGAACTAAGTTAAACTAACCTAAGGACAACACACACAAATCCATGCCTGAGGGAGGACTAGAACCTCCGACGGCGAGCACCTGCGTGCTCTGCAGCAACGCGCCTTTGAGTGCTCCGCCACTCCACCGCGGCTATGTGGGACCCCTACCAGGTCGGGTTAATAACTGAGATGGAGACGATTCAACGGACAGCAGAACGCTTCATTACGGGCTCATTTAGTAAGCACGAAAGCCTCACTGAGATGATTAGGAAACTCCAGTGTCAGACGTTGCATGAGAGACGTTCTGTATCCGAGGTACAGATTTCCGTCAAAGGTCCGTCAGCGTACGTTTCATGAACATTCAGTCAATACATTGCTTCTTCCTACGTGTATTTAGCGAAGCGACCACAAGGATATGATAAGCCGTATTAGGGCCCACACGGTGGCATACAGGAAATAATTCTTTCCGCTCATTATACGCGAATGACATAGGCTATGACACTGGTACGCATAGTACCCTCGGCCACACACCGTGAGATGGCTTGTGGAGTATGGGTGTACATGTTACATGTGGAACATTGGCTTCTACACAGATCCATTTACTGTATGTTGTATGTAAGAACGTGTTGTCTATCAGTGGTGAATTAGAATTAGTGTAGCATCAAATGGAAATCAGTCTTGAGTTCTCACAATAAATACAACGGATCCATCGCATTTACTGTGAGACGTTAATGAAGTCGCGATTGCACAGCATGTTGGGGTATGGTGCATTACTGGGTCTCACAAAACAGAACAGCACTATTGTTTTAACTCGAGGCGGACACGTACAATGCCGGTGGATTGCTGTAGCTCTTACGATAACATTCGTGAAATTTCCATTACACATGTTATCCTCATGTTCAGTAGCATTGTAAATGTACAAAAATACATGCATAACATGTTAGTTTTAACGTTCGTTCCTCATCACCTGCAAACGTTATTGGCCATGCGGGATGTTTCTGTGGACCTGAAGGGATTGGTGTTGCTATTACTATCGTCAGTCCTAACACTGGTTTCATGCTGCTCTCCAGTCTAGTCTATTAAAGCTAGTTTCGTCTCTTCGTAACTACTGCAACCTACATCCACTTGATCCAGTTTACCGTAATCTATTTTGACCTCACGCTACCCTCCATTAAAAAATTAACGATTTCTTGTCACCTAAAGATACCTCCCGCCAACAGATCCCACCTTTTAGACAAGTTGTACAATTAATTTCTTTTTACACGAATTCGATTCACTTCCGTCTCATTAATTATTCGATCTGACAATCTAATTTTAAACATTTTTCTATAGAACATAATTCTGTATATTTTTAAATCTCTTGTAGTCTACATTGGCTATCACCCACGTGTGAAGCGTGCACAACAGATTTCCGAAAAATTTCATATATACTTGAAATTTAAAAAATCACACTTCCGTATATTTACGTATGATGCTATACCAGTCTGCATTAAATGAAGTCTCTGCTGCGGCAGTACACAGTTATTTTACCGGTTAAATATCGTAATTTATCTGGTGCATTCATTGTTTCATTTCCTAACCTACTTGATTTAGTATCACACGATGGACTATACTCCATTATCATTGTTTCACTTTTGTTGACTACAAACCTCTAATATACAATTACATCGGTACTGGGCTAATGACAATTCAGTGCCTGGCAGAAGACATATGTAATCATTCTCGATTAGTATGCGGTACAGAATAACGCCTAAATTTTGCCGTACGAGCATTGATTTATGTGATTTTATTATCGTTCCTCCCTATTTCAGTGGGAGTAAACAATATATTATCGCTTTCGGAGGAGGCAGTTGGTGACTGAAATTACAGCAGTAGATCTCGCTTCAACGGGAAACATCGTTGTTGTAATGATTCTTTACCCAAATCGTGTATCATTTCATTGTCACTCTTCCCCTGTATCGCAAAAATACCAGACGCGTTGTGCTAGTTTCTAGTCATCACCCATTCCATTTTACTGCTTTTCTAACTCCTGCGCTGCTTATGACAGAATGAATGTGTTATCGATAAGCATCACTGTTGATATTTCTTCTCACAGAATTCTAATTCGCTCTCCACATTTCTCTTTAATTTTATTTACTGCTAAAAGCGAGGTCGGGTAGTGGTTAACAAACTAGACTTATATACTGGAGGATGTCGTATCAAATCCCCGTCCAGCCATCCAGGTTTAGGTTTCCCGTGATTTCCCTAAGTCAATTTAGGTAAATACGCAGATGATTCTTATGAAAGAGCACATCCGATTTTCTTTCCCATCCTTATCAAAACAGTCTGAGCTACTACTCCGTCTTTAATGATCACCATGCCGACGGGACGATACAACCTACTTTAGCGTCTTCTTTTTTCCATTACTACTTTCTCAAATTACACGCAGAGGAAAAACAGACCATAGTAATAGCAATTCATGTGGTTATTACTTCCACATATTGCGTAGATTCTGATATAATGTTGTTTTAATTTATTACTTTTTCATTGATTTATTTTTATTTTTTATTGAAGCATTTCAAGTTGTAGTGTCGCGTATTGTGGGAACCAAAGACTACTACAAGACCGTCGATACGGCCACGGGAAGACAGACACTTGCTAGCACAAGTTCATAGTTTCCTGCTAGAAGCCATAGGTCTATGGTGAGGACGCATTGAGTCGTCGTGTTGCGTTTAGGAAGGGACAGTTTGGAAGCTGATGTGCGTACTGTTCGGTCACGGACGGAACGCAAGATCCAGAAAGTTGCAACGTTGGTGTGTGATAACCGTTCCTAATCGCCAGAAGCTCTCCTAGCTTCAGTAGGGGTTAGCTATGGTACTTTCTACAAAATTTTAGCAAACGACCTCAACATGTCTCGCGTTACCCAGTACAGTGTGGCATGAATTCTGTCGCAAGATCAACGTGATGATCGCATCAGGATTTTTCCTGTACGATCCGCAACTGAAACTCCATCACTACTACAGAAATAATCACGTCAAGACCGGTCAAAAGGCAAAGTACTGTAACTGTTTTTTGGTTCAAATGGAGTTGTTCACATGGAATTCCTTCCCGACGATGCAACGGTAAACAAAACACGCTACATGAAGTTCTTTGGACGTTTACACGATGTATTTTCCCGGCTTTGGCGTACAAAGAATTGTGTGTTCCTACACTCTTACGCTCCTGCTCATCGCTCTATCCTTGTCTATGAGGAACGTACAAGCCATCAGGTTGCAACATCCTCTGTACTCACCTGCTCTCGCTACATGAGATTCTTTCCCTTTCCTCGCCTGAAAGCACTCCTACGTTGGCGCAGATTTCGGTCCTCCGTAGCCGGCCGCGGTGGCCGAGGGGACTAAGGCGCTCCAGTCACGGTGTGCACGGCCACTACGGTCGGGGGTTCGAATCCCCCCTCGGTCATGGATATTTGTGCCGTCCTAGTTCGTAAGTTAGGGACTGATGACCCCGTAGTTAAGTCCCATAGACTATACAAACATTTGAACATTTGGTCCTCCGAAGAGGTCATGAGCGTCAAAAGAGAAGCCATACGGGACAATCCTACCAACTACTTTCAGCGGTGCTTCCATCAGATATACCAATGTTGCATAACGGCCTACAGCAATTATTTTGAGAATGACGGCGGCTCTGTGTAGATAGTATGTGCAACACACAGAGTCGTATGAGTGTCTATCCTCTAGGCGTCAAGTCTCAGAAGTTATTGACTGCACTACGTACACAGAGTGCCTAATTTATAAAAAATCACCGACAACGCTTGGTATGTTGTGTGGAACGGCAGAGTGATCGGATTTCAAGAAGGAACCCATATCCGGAAACGCTCGGCTTTGGCGATGGAGAGCATTCAAGTCTGAGAACGAACTGTTGTGATCCGATCTGTTTATTATGTTATTGTGATCAGGACATCCATCCGCAATACATAGATGTCTGAAGGGTTGCTTACCTTCAGTATGCAGGCAGGATCGGATCACAATTCGTTCTCAGACTTGAATGCTCTCCAGCGCCAAAGCCGAGCGTTTCCGGATATTGGTTCCTTCTTGAAAACCGATCAGTTTGCCTTCCCGCACAGCATACTAAGCGTTGGTCGCTTTTTTGTTTTTTGTTTCTTTGGGCACCCTTTTACTTCACTGCAAGAGATGACAATAAAGTTAGACCTCACACTCACACGGGAATCCGAAATGGCGAGTAAAAGGGGAATGGACGTTGTGGTTGTTACCTCCGTAGTGAGCGATTTGTAGGCATTTGAAATTGACGGGAGGCGAGTGTCGGTAGCTATGTGGTTAAGGTGACAGATGGCCCGAAGCGGGAACCCAGGTTCGAATCCTGACCCGGCTCATAATTTCGCTTGGCTTGTCGCCGTTGAGTAATGGCAATACCTTACTGCAGTTAAAGTCATTCGTTTCCTTCCTTATTCTTTTTTATTCCTATCCTTAATAAAATATTTGCAAATGCAAAATGTTTTAGGACATGTCCAAAAGAACACACACCACACCAGTATATATATATAGGGAGAGTCACGTAGGACGCAACACCCCTTTTATATCATGAACGGTTTCAAATATTGATACCACGCTTTTGGCACATACTATTGCATCGAGGGGCGCATATAATTTTGTTTGATCAACGGCTTTAGCACCTGTATCAACTGAGATATTGAAACAAGCACTTCCTTTTTTTAATGTAACCGTTTACTTTTCATAACTGTATTCGACAGTTTTTGAGAAGACAATTACAGTGATGTAGTGTTTGTTATTGTTAATGTTGAAACCTGTCTTAAAAATTCCAGAAATGTCGTAGAATTTTAGGGCACGGTGGATGGAATCGGCATTAGCAAGGCCAGGTAGCGTCAGAACGTCAGCACATCTGACTGTCTACTAGTCTCCTCTGCAGGCTGCTCATTTCCGCTTCAAACATACTTTGCGTGCAGACATGTACACGCTGATAACTTGGATATTCTACTTTTATATGGTGTATGTAAAAGAAATACCGTGTAAACAATACAGCGGTATAGGACTATTTATCCGGATCAGCAATGTCCGACGCGCCAGGTAATTGCACGAATAATGAAGACGATAGTATCATTAGGCTGCTTGAATGCCAAAACTAGAACAAGACTGAAGACTGCAACGGGCAGAGAACACGAAGAAGCTGTCCTGGTTACAACGCTAATGCATCCGCTCACTGGTACGAGTTATACACTGCCAAGAGATGTGGTATCAGCCAGACTAGTATCGTTCGCATCTTTCATCGACACAAATTCCACTCTTATCATCTAACACTACATGAGACACTCGGCGACCATGATTTCGAAGGTCGTACATAATTTTTTTCGGTTTGCCCTTCGGCAACTGAAAGATAAAATTTTAAAATGTCAGTAAAGCTATGGGATCTAATTGCTGTAGTCATCGGTCCCTGAACTCACAAAATACTTAAAGTAACTTACCCTAAAAGCAGGGCGTCTTAGAGCACGGCTATTTACGTGCGACAGCAAACAGCCGACACTACCTTTCTCCAACGTGTGCTCTTTACAAATGGAGCAACGTTTACTAACCACGGTAATGTAAATTTGCATAACTTACACTACTGGTCGGCGGAAAATTAGCATTGTCTTCGTCATGTGCAGTATCAATGGCCGTGGACCGTAAACATATGGTGCAGCATCACTGACAATTGTACTGTCAGACCTTAGTTCATCCAAGGCCTGCTAAATGGACATTCATACGAACACTTTCTTACGAACCTTCTGCCAGTTCTTCTACAGGTACCACTGGATATTCGAAAGTGTGTGTGGCTACAACACGAGGGATGTTCACTTCACTCGACTCGTGTTGCAACGCGTTAGAGCTAAAATTCTAGTTGTTTGCAAAGGACGAAATTCTGTTGCACCAAGTCCTGTGAGGTCCTCCGATCTGATCGCTTGTTTTCTTCCTTTGTGGGGAACTCAAAGATGAAATCTATGACGATGGCCCAACTAAACCAGACGATATGTCATTGAATCGCCACTGCAGGCTCATCCACTGTAATTCCATAAGTTTATCGATCTTTCGAACGGCGATTGCAAATTATTTTTTTAATGTGAATGTGTCTCATATGATATAATTTAGAGCAGTGTAGGTTGAGACAGTTGTTCGACAGCAAGTTTTGTTCCTCTTCGCAGTACACAACCAAGCACAGGACGCGATATGTCAATTACTATTCCTTTTATAATTTAGATTTTTCATACAGTAGTTGGTTTTTATAGCTTATAAGACTTCTTTATTTTCTGAGAATGAACAGGTGATTTCCCTCTTTCATCTAGCAAACATCGGGGAAGATAACAAATGCGAGGAAATTTTCTAAGCCCATTGTTATACGGTAGATTCCAGCCTATGCCATATGTCCATATGCAACATTCGTTACGTTAACCCGCATGAACTGTATGTCTTAAGTTGTATCACTGGAAAACAAAGGGATACAATAGTCGAGCTGCTTTACGGTATAGAATTACGCAGCGTGGTCCGGGACGCCTGCTCGGTAAAGTTTGCACTGCTAACACCGATTCCGGGAACCGTGTCCTCAGATTCTAAGACATTTCTCGAATGATTTTACGAAACATTAATAAACACTACGTCACTGTAATTGTATTCACAAGAGCTATGGAATGCAGTTACAAAAAGTAAGCAGTTCAGTTTAAAAAACCTACTTACTTCAATACCTCAGCTGATACCGGAGATAAAACCGATTTCCAAACAAAACTATATGTGCCGTTCGACGCTCCAGCATATGGCGAAAACCTCGCTTCGTTATGTGAGACCATTCATGAGATAAAAGGGGTGATACGTCACATTTAGGGTGATTAAACTGAGCCGTAAACCTGAAATATTTCTGGATCGTTTAAGCTATGGTATTCCTTTTTTTCACCCAGATGAATTGTAAGAAAGTCCTCATAAAACAACGTGTTACAAATTGTCATAGCTATATTCATTGCATAGATATGGGTATCAACTTGGTTTCTTCAAATGGAGCTACAGTAATTTCTGCGACTAATATCATAAATCTCAATGAGACGAATTGAGTGGATGCCAAATGAATCGACAACGCTCCACCAAATCTCGGCGAGTGGACGCGGACAGAATAGACGTCAGCTGGAGAACCTAGGAGCAGGTCAGATGGAAGCGGACCACAAAGGGAACATCTAGAGGCGCAGAACGCTCCGATTTCTTGAGGCTGTAGGTTAGCTATTTGGACAGCGAATGGGCGCGGAACGCAGAGGTAGCAGCGGGAAGGCCACTGAAATACTGGACCAGACTCATACAGCTGAAGCCAGAAGACCGCGGACCATTAACTTGAGGAGCAGCCTCAGGTCGCACCTTACTATGGTGTAAGTTCGACAATGTTATCTAGCAGAACACCCGACAACCAAAGATGTCATTAGATCTACGGTAAAGAAAAGGCAAAAATAGAGAATAAACCAAGTCAAAATAATTATCAAATTGTCAAGTTACTCCACAAAAACTCTTAAATCTAGACATACATAAGTCACAAAAAAATACATACAGATCCTAAACCTAATATTCACATGAGGCTGCAAACTGGCTTAATCCAGTTGCTTATATAGCCTCAACTCAGTAATATTTCTTAACCCCAACGGTTTTCCAGACTTGCGGTATTCCAACCGGTAAGCATTTGGGTACGGACATGCTGCTACCCGGAATGGCCCATGATATAACTCAAAAAGTTTCTTTATTTCTCCATCAATGTCACTAGACTTTTCTTTAGTTTTCACTAGTACTAGGTCATTGACTTTGTACTTAGTTGGCTTGTACCTACTGTCATGTCTCTTTCTCCTCTGAGTTGCTGCCTTAGCCATCTGCTCGGTCGCCAGCTTTATCCGTTCCTGTGGTGTCACCTGATTCCCTGGTGGGAAATCTACAATCTCACCTATTAGATTCGGTGCCTTTTTGCCCATCATTATCTCATATGGTGTATATCCTGTTGCTTTACTTTTAACACTGTTCATGACATCCTCAAAGGAAACAATGTCCTCTGCCCATGATTTGTGGTTATTACTACAGTATGTTCGGCATAACCGTCCCAACTCGCGCATGTATCGCTCGGCAGGATTGCTTGCCGGATGGTAAACTGAAATTTTTATATGTTTTACACCTGACTGTTGCATAAAATCTTCCCATGCCTTAGATGTAAACTGGGAACCATTGTCTGACAGCAATGCCTTAGGTTTTCCATGTTTTTTGAAATAATCTAGCTCTAGCTTACGGATTATTGTTTTGCTGGTAGCCTTCTTGATACCGTATAGCCTTACATATTTTGAAAACACATCAACAGTAAGTATGACATATTTTTGTCCACCCCTACTTGCTGGCAATGGTCCAAAAAGGTCAATTGCCAACAACTCAGCCACACCCTTAGGTAAAATGCTTTGCATTTCACCTTGGCTAGCCACAGTGCTTTGCTTCACACGCTGGCATTTATCACAAGCACCTAACTGTTTCCTAACACTTCTATCCATATTGTTAAAAATAACATAATACTGTAATATTTCCAAACACTTTTGTGGTCCATAATGACCATGTGACAAATGTATATATTCTATCAATGACTGGACATGTTCCTCTGGCCAACATACCCGCCATTCTTCTTTGTCAACATTCTTTCTCCTAAACAATACCCCCTTATAGATCTTGTAATATTTATCTAATTTTTCGTGCCCTTTTGTACTCATGTTTGTTTTGACCAGTTTGAGAATCGGATCAGTGTTCTGTATCCGTCTCATGTCCTTACAGATGTCCCTAATATGTTTTTCCCCATCAACACCTTTCATGTACATCATGTGGAATTCAGTGTCTTCACCCTCAAGTTCTATAGATTCATCCCCTTTAATAGGCAAACGGGACAGGCTGTCAGCAACTACGTTTTCAGTTCCCTTTATGTATTCTATCTTATACTGGAATTGTTGGAGTATTAGTGCCCAACGTGCCAGCCTTTGATTTAGTAACTTACAATCCTGCAAATAGCTCAATGCCTTATGGTCAGTCATAACAATTGTCTCATGACCTTGCACGTAAATTCTGAATTTCAGAAAACCCCAAACTATAGCCAAAAGTTCCTTCTCCGAAATACCATATCTCAGCTCATGTTTTGATAGGACCCTGCTTGCAAATGATATGCTTCTGTGTTCAATCTCACCATCCACTTCTTTTCTTTGAAATAGAGCAACTCCTATTCCATAGTCTGAGCTGTCTGTGCCTAAGTAAAATGGAAGAGACATGTCTGGGTAATGTAAGAGTTTTCTATTGCACAGACTGCTTTTGATTCTTTCAAAATCCCTATCACATTCATCAGACCACACCCAGGACACATTTTTCTTCAATAATCGTGACAAATTTGGAGAATTCAGGCTTTGATTACTTATGTATTTTCTGTAGAAACTAGCCATGCCGAGAAACGATTTTAACTGCTTCCGGTTCTTAGGTTTTGCACATTCTGCTATTGCCTTAATCTTATCCCCATTAGGCATAAATCCTTCTGAAGATAACACATGACCTAAAAAGTTTATTTCTGCTTTCACAAATTCACACTTTTTAAGCTTGAGTGTCATACCCCCTTTAAGTAAAGCTGTAAAAACATCCTGCAATAAACGGTAATGCTCCTTCCAAGTAGCTGTAGCACCCAATATGTCATCCACATAAATTGTAAGCCTTCTCATCAGTTCATCTCCCAACACATAACTCAAAGCTCTAATGAAAACAGCAACAGAAATACACAAACCAAAAGGAACAACCTTATATTGATAGGCCCTGCCTTCAAATAAGAAAGCCGTGTATTTCCTGCTCTCAACAGCCAGCGGCACCTGCCAAAATCCGGCAGTCAGATCCATGCTGGTCATAAGTTTCACATTATGGAACCCTTGAATCAGTTCATCCATGTTCTCTGGATGATCTGTTTCAGGAACTATAATTTTGTTTAATTTTCTGGCGTCTAACACTAACCGCACAGATTTGTCCTTCTTTTTTACCACTACCATGGGAATGCTGTACTCGCTTCTACATCTTTAAATTATGCCCCAGTCCAGCATCCGTTGTAATTCAGTTCTGACTGATTCCCTTTCAGATATGGCTATAGCACAAGGATTAGCTTTAACTGGTTCATGTGGTTTTACCCTAATTTCATATTCAAAATCTAAGATTTTTCCTGGCTTTTTAGAAAACACATTCTTATACCTAGACAATAAATAATACAATTCCCCCTTTTGACTTTCACTTATCCCCTTTGTCTCATCTACCTACTTCCGTATTTCTTCCTCAACTTCAGCTTGATTCACAACACATTGTGCTATCTGTATGCATGCCATCAGATTCTTTTTATCAACAGAGTTCTTAAATTTAATCTTCTTCATATGACCCCCTACATTCAATTTCATAGCCTTGTCCTTATAGTCTAGTTGTGCCCAATATTTGCACAAAAAATCATTTCCCAACACTAAATTTAAGCAAAGTCCCTTTATGACAAGTAAACCTTGACTAAATAATTCATCCTCAATCATCAAGTCTAACAGTACTTCCTTATTCACTGGTTTGCTATAACTGCCAGTAGCATTCTTTATCTGTACCCCAGTAACTGGAAACTCTACTGTCCCTGTACTCTTGATTTGATTGTAGAAATCCTCTGAAATACCACTAATTGTACTTCCAGTATCAATCAATGCAGTTTCACTAACCTCTTCTACCTTAACATTTATAATGGGCTGTACATTTTCAACAACATCTTCCTCAAGTTCATTTTCTGCCAACAAATCCTCCTCAATTTCTTGCATACAGTTCTTAACCATAGTATTTATATCCCCTACATAACAATATGGTTGTATGTCCTCATCATTTTCAAATATTTCACTGAATGCTTTCCCAAATTCAGGGTTTATTGCACTCAACTCCCCAAGTTTCCTTGCATACCCATATTTCTCTTCTATCCATGTCACTGGCTCCACTGATTTTAAATGTCCAAGGAAATGGACCCAATCATCTGGACCATATTCACTTACTTCTTTATCAATCCACCCTGCTCCTACACCATCACAATCCATTTCCTTACAATTTTCATTGTTGTATACTACAAACGTTTGTACACTATCATTATTATTATCTATCCCCTCCTGTAATACACCAAATCCTTCATCTACTTCATTTTGGCCTACAGCACACATGCCTAGTCCCCTTAATTCATTGTATTCATTCTCCCCACTCACTAAGTCTTTTACCAGGCTATAGTAAGTTTGATCCCTATTACATTGCTTCCCAAATCGGTCCAAATACTCATATTTGTGTAATAGCCAATCATCTGGTCCCCACTTACTAATCCACATTATCTTCTCAATAATACCTCTGTCCTGTCCCAACACATCATCAGTTACTGGTGGGTGTACATCAGCATTGACAATTTCACCTACTTCAGAAACATTCACACTTCTCTCATTATTCATACTAGACCCAGTGCCATTTAATGTTTTTACTGGATCACATTTAATTTTTTTTCAGAACTTCATTCATTCTCATTCACACACTCAACACCATCTATGCTGGCTCCAGTACCATCAATATTTACATTCTCACTTTCACATTCAGTCAACACTTGTGCCTCTGACCTATCCAAAACTAAGGCTAACCTAATACTGTTTTTATCTTCTTTAATGTTATTATGAAATAAATTTCTTACATTATACTCTCCTTTATTGTCCTTGTTTCTATCATTCCTCCTCCTGTTTGCCTTTCTTTTGTCATGTTGCCTAAACCAAACCCCAAAAATTTCCTCACTACCTATAACAGCATCCATTTGACACATACTTTCCTCTCTTTTCTCCCTTTCCTTGTTTACTCTATTTATGTTTTCTTCCCTCTTTTCTTTATCCTTGCCCTTGTGAACTCCTACTTCCTCTTTCCTATCATTATCTCTGTCCATGTGACATAGTTTTTCCTCCCTTCTCTCCCCATCTCTATTCCTACTGTAATTATGGTCATTTGATCCCCTGCTATCCCATCTTCTGGTCCTGTTATTAGAATAGCTCCTTGTCCCAAAACGGACCTCATTTGGAACAAATCTTAGTTTCCCTGATTCTGTCTCAGATTTTCTCTCCTACTGTTATCCCCATTCCTATTTCCACCTTCCTACCTTTGATTTCTCCTGTCATTTTCCCATGTTTCCCTCTGGCTTCTATTATCCCAGTTGTCTCCTCTGTTATTGTTACCTCTCCAATTTTCATTTAAATTCCTCTCTCTATTGTGGTTTCCCTGGTTATGACCCACATTTCTACTGCCTCTGTTTTCATTGTGGTTCACATGCTGTGTTCCCCTGAGCTGTCGTTCCATAACTAAACCCTGGTCTATCTTTTCTACAAATTCAATGAAATTCTCAGCTGAATCTGTGGGGTGGTCAATTAACTGCCAATGCAAATCTGCAGGTAACCTCCTACACAAAGTGGAGATTACTGCTAAAAGACTCAAAGGTGTATCTAAATGCACTAGTTTGTCAAGTTCCTCCTGACAAAATTCCTTCATGCTCTGTCTCCCTTTCACATAGTTTGGCTCGTTCAAGAATTCATTTTGTATCTTAGCTTGCTTAGCCTCCCCCCAATACTTATTTAAAAACAATTTTTCAAATGCCTCAAAAGTTAGAAATTTATTAGCACACTGATTTGCCCAAGTTTGAGCAGAACAGTCAAGCATTCTCTTTGCTAACTTCACTTTACACTGGTCTGACATACCAGGCACAAATTGGTCCTTGCATGCAGCCAAAAAATCTACTGGATGATAATTACCCACTCCTGAAAACTTTTTGCCATAAGGTGTCTGCACCATGGACCAATTAGTGTTTCCTGATGCAGTACCCAATTCTAGATTATTTATTCTAGTGTTCACCTTCTCAATCTCAGTATTGTTTACTGTCACTACTTGTTCTATCTTTTTCCTAAAGTTACATTCTGTATTCTATAATTTTCCTGACAACAAAGTTTTTGTTTCCTCAATACCTGCCACCATCCTCTTGTCAACCTCAGCCAACGCCTGCATAGTCCCCTCAATCCTGTGATCACATATTTGTTTCACAGCATCTAACTTGTCTCCTACCTCAGTCTCAATAGCACCAATTCTGGCATGTATCTCCTTTTCCCTATTATCAAACCGTTCTGTTAGACTTCCTATCTTTTTGTCAATGTCTGTGATTATTTCTGCCTTTAATGCACACATTGAATTTTGTAGTGCCCCAATGTCTGCCTTAAAGTCAGCTTTCAATTCTGATTTTACAGTTCCCATTTCTGATTTTAAATTTGAGTTTGAATTTTGTATTTCTGATTTTAAATTTGAGTTTGAATTTTCTATTTTTGATTCTAAATTTGAGCTAAAACTCGCTAACATGGCTGCTAACATCTCCGGTGTCAACAACATTCCCCCAGTATTTACCCTCTCTGGACTTTCTGGTATGCTACTCTCTGACTCTACGTCGCTTGGCGACCTCTTAAAAACACTATCCATTATCGGTATCACAAGAAAGCTTGATTAACACACAAGAATTTATAGCGCCAGCTGCTTTACTTATCTTTTAATCCACAAGTTGCTGCAACGAGCTGCGACGTCCCCAAAGCTCGCTGCCGGCTGTTGTAGAAGCTGTGGCTGGAATATGTCCTCACTGCATTCCTTATCCTTTGTAGAATCGAAGCTGCTGGGCCCCGATGCTCCGTTGGCGACTTGCGAAGTCCCCACGATCACTGCCGTCCGTTGCAGAAGATGAAATTTGAGTGCGTTGAACCCACGCGCCACCGCTCACTGCTGCCGGTCCGATGGGCCGTCGATCGCCGGTTACGGATGCCCGCGACCGAACTCTGCGTCACTAACCGTCGTTAACCGCGCGACGCGATTGCGTATCTGCTTGGAACTGTTCGTAACTGTTCACTGTCCTATACACACCCTAATCTCTCCGTCCGAGCAAGTCCAACGTGAACTTATCCCGGCTGAGCCCCCAAATGCGAGCGTGAAGGTCGGGGTGAGAGTTTAAAATAGGGAAAGATTAATTTTTGAAACTCACAACCACCAGCTGCGAACCAAATTCCTAAACATGCAAAAACACTGGAACTGTTATTGCGACTGTTTGACTCGTTTTCTAGGGGATGATATCACACGTTCGCAGCTTTCCTTCCCCGCATATGATTAACAAAACAAATTCATAATAAATTCAAGTTCATGAGAGAAAAGGGTGCACTAACTACTATTTTTGAAAACACGTGAAAGTTCACTTTATGTTGTTTATTTCACAATACTTGAACCCTGTGGCTGATACGTCTGTACATCGGCACATTTATCAAATAAAGTTATAGCTCGAGAGCCCCCAGACAAAATGAATATTTGTCGCGAATTGTTTTCACACCACGTGGCTGTCTCAAACACCGTTTATGTTCATGCCAATGCGACGACACGTGTTACATTAACAAATCACAGTCACTTTAATTCAATGCGATGCACACCTTGTTCCACCGGCTAAATATTCACAAACACACAGTAGCACTCGATTTAACTTGGTGCAGTCTTCGACGAGCAACCACACGTGGCGATTGCCACAGACAAATCTCAAGTCACCACCTCGATATCCACATGCCGACTGATGCAGAGCCGCCGCCCGGCCAGCCACACCACGTGGTCCCGAGTCCTCACTTCCTGCCCAGGCGCGCGCGCGCCAAAAGCTCAACTGCCGGGGTTTTTTCCCCTACGTCATCAACTTCCCCATGTGAACTGTTCTAACCGATGTGCCAACGTACAGCGCTCAGCCAATACATTTCTAAAACTTTACTTAAAATCAAAATAATTACACTACACATTAAACAAATATTTTCTTACGTTTTTATATTAGTATAAACATCCTTTGTACTGTTTATCATAATCGTGCAATTTCTTATATCACAGATAACTGATTTAACTGAATATTTCAAGGTAAAATACAAAAGATTGATTGAAAATAAAATGAAAAATAGTTAATATATTATTTTTATAAACAAACATTGCCATGCTAGTTGTGTAACTGTTTTGTCTTCGTTGGTAATTGTTAATTAAACATATTACGTTAGATGTGACTATATCAGCTAATGTATTGTTTATTTATCAACAGGCTATTTTGTAATGAGGGCCTTAAAGGTTCCTAACTGCATCGTATTACTTCAAATGCCAGTAGTATTACAATATTTGTGCACTGCACTGTGCCTGGCACTCGCCATTGTCCCACTCTCCCCTCACCGGAAACGAACTGTAAAAATCCTAAGTTGGAACAAGCCACCAACATCGGCCTGCTCGCTGGCCTCCCGTCAGCTACAAGCACACAGCAAATCTCAACGTGGAGAATTTCTACCTATGGCCTAACTATAAATGTTGTCACCCAACTGTGTACATACATTGCTACCATAATTAATAAGATTAAAATTGTGTAACATTTAGTGCATTGGCATGGTCAATGTTTGCAGTGAACTTCATACTGTTTAATTATCAAATGCTATTAATTACCAGTATTTCTATTGGGCGGTAATCTCACAACCTCAACAGCGTCATTATTAACAACTATGAAGAGTGGGAGACTGTGAGATGGCTCGTGCAAGAGTATGCCATAGCAAGCGGCGCGAGATTTAATGAACGCAAATCAAAGTCATGGTGCTAGGGCCGCATGTTAACTACGTTGAACCTGATTGGCTTGACGGTACAGCACAGTTGAAGCATCTGGGATATTTTATTACACCGAATCTGCAGGTCATGGTAAAAGTCAACTGGGAACTCAGGATTAATAATCTACGAGCAATGAACAGGTTACACAATGTGCAATCTTTAGACCGGATCCAGAGAGCGCTCTTTGTCAATACCTATTTCTCAGTAAGATTTATTTTCTTTCTGCTGTTCTCCATATTCCCACCGATATAGTGCATAAAATTTTAGCGGTTTCCTGCTCGTATGACTGGTGGGGTAATATTTTTAATGTCTTGATCAAGGCGACTTCGCTACTTCGTAATAGATGCGGATTAGGTGTCAAAGATGTTGACTCTCAATGCATAGCAGTTTTTATTTCCCGTACTTCACGTATCACACAGAGTGATCAAAGCCGTCTCACCGCTGATCTTTTTAGGCAGTTACGTCCTAAGGGCTTGTCAGTACCGACGAATGTGGGTTATATACACGCTGAGCTTGGCGATCTCTGCAAGTATTGTGTTGAACTCAGTTATATTTCTGAACACCAGCAACAATTCCACACTGTGGTCGTCGATAAGTAATCTATGAAACGACAGACGCAGAATCATAATGAACAAAAATTGGAGGCATATATGTAAAAATCTTAGTAACCCCTTTGATACCAACACGAGACAGGCTGTTCAAAATTAAATTACGACCAACCTCAATTTGTACAAAATGCAATGTTGTAGAAATAGTAACTCATATATTAGAGTGTAGAGATCAAATTCACGTATGGACGTGGACATGGATGAAACTGGCTCTTATAAACAGAACGTGAAGGCTTCCATACAAATTCAAGACGTACTTCACACGGATTGGCAGCTCTGTCCAGAATCCAAGAATAATAGCTATACCTGGGCAATGGGTCAATACATATATTACCTGATTTCTACCAAAACGCCAACGCTTCTTCGTAATCACACGTATCTTGTTGAAGTGTATCTTGCGAGAAAAATATCGAAAATTTGAAAAGACGTTCCAGAATTTCCATACCATAGAATTGAACGATTGACGACTTAAAAGTTATCGAAACAGTTGTAAGATTTTTTTATTACTGCGATTATTAGCATTAATATAAATTTCGTATTGTTCTCCTTCCTGATACCCTTCCTAATAACCAAAGAAGTTAAGTCCCACAGATTTACAAACATTTCAACATTTTGAGAATTACGGGACTACTGTACAACTTGCTCAGGCCGGTGAGATAAAAGTCCAAAGTTTGCTTCTTCGAATATGCTTTAGCCCTGGCAAACTGACATATACATTTCTTAAACTTGGGTTCCACGAGCTCTGTCCACCACTCTCTGTATCGCGCCTTCCTCTGCAGGTAGTCGTTTGGTCTATCAGTACCCTGTGCATTATGAAAGCAAAAGCATCATTTGGGTTTTACAATAATGGTATTCCACAAAAATTGATTAATTTATCAAGATCATATTACTAATTGTTCAAAATGTTCAAATGTTTGTATAGTCTATGGGACTTAACTACGGGGTCATCAGTCCCTAACTTACAAACTACTTATGAACTACTTACGAACTAGGACGGCACAAATATCCATGCCCGAGGGGGGATTCGAACCCCCGACCGTAGTGGCCGTGCAGACCGTGACTGGAGCGCCTCAGTCCCCTCGGCCACCGCGACCGGCATTACTAATTGGAAAAGATTTTTGTTTACTAGTTGTGAAGATTAAAGTGGAATTATCTTTTTTCTAATACTTTTTTCAACCAGATGAGGACACGAAAATAGTAGTAGTTCTCCGCCACATCTCTTTACAATAGTCACTGCCAAATGACGGTAGGAGCTCTCAGCGAGTGATTACCTTAGAGTTAAGAGAAGAGGAAACCCAAAAAAGACTTAGGGGCAGTGGAGCAAATGATGAGTTAGACACGAGGCGGAAACTCAGCACTTCGAGAAGACGAATTTTGAGTCCACTCAGCTGCAGCGGCAACGTGCTGTGAAGATCATTCGGCAACATCTGGTACTTAAAGTTCTCCGTTTCATGGTACCAGGAGAGGAAATAAAAATTTAAGTTACGTCTGAGTCAGATAGTAGGAAACCAATCTGTTCATAAGGTGGTGAATAAAATAAATAAATAAATAAATGCTCGCTACAGTGCCTTGCTGAGGAGCGCGCGGTTGTTCCTCATCAGACGTTCGACTCCTCCCTCGGGCATGGGTGTGTCTGTTGTTCTTAGGTTAGTTTAAGTAGTTAGTAAGCCCAGGTACTGATAACCACTGTTGTTAAGTTCCATAGATTTACAAACATTTGAACATTTGTAAACAGTAACTGCCCCCATCCCTATTTTTATACGTACCCACATTTTCTTCGTCTAATAGCTTTATCTTCTCCCCAATATACTTAATACTCGGCCGGCCGCGGTGGCCGAGGGGACTGAGGCGCTCCAGTCACGGTCTGCACGGCCACTACGGTCGGGGGTTCGAATCCCCCCTCGGGCATGGATATTTGTGCCGTCCTTAGTCATAGTTAGTTCATAAGTAGTTTGTAAGTTTAGGGACTGATGACCCCGCAGTTAAGTCCCATGAGCTATACAAACATTTGAAACTCGAACAAAATTCTGCACTTTTTATTTATTATGATTTCAAGTTTTCACTGAAAACATTACATTCTCTTTGACTTACTCAGTTCATAAATTGTCTACTCATGAATGGCACCCAGGTTGCGACGCTTAAAAACAGTCTATGGGAATATTTTAAAAATACAAATCGCATAAAAAAATATTGCAATAAAATTGGTTAACTCCAAGATCGACATCCGTTGACATTAAGCTCAACCCACCTTTACCACCCCCGGGAGTAGTAGGGATGACTTTGAAATCTTTGAAACAACTTTTTATATTTATTTTTTATTTTATTTTTATTTATTTATTTTATTTTTTTTATTTTTTATTTATTTATTTTACAGATTTCTATTCTCCAGGAAAAATTGTGTAACTTTTGTATGAAACAATTTTTGTTCGTTTCATGACAGATGCTGCTATAATCGACAAAAATAAAAGTAAGTTGCTAATTGTTGAAAAACGGTAATATATCGAACAAATAGGCATCGGAATCCTTCTCTTTGGACAATCCTGCGAAAAGTCGTTGCAGGCGGATCATGCCTATCAGGGAACAGATTAGCATACCTCTGACGAGCTTCTTTTACATTTGTGTGATCCTCAAAGTACGAGGAAATGGTATCTATTCTCTCTGAAACGGTTAACATCGTGGAACAATTTCTTAGAAATGTGTGCCTTCCGAATCAGTGAAGTACGTTGGACAGTCTGACCACGGACTGAGAGCATGGTCACTGTGCTTTATTCGATGGTGTCACATATAGCATTATCAAAAATATCAAAAATTGCGCTTCGATTTTACTCATCTGATGTGTATTTGTTTGTAAGATTACCGCTTTCCATAAACTTTTATACAAAAGCTACATATTTTTTTCCTGGGTAATCGAAATCTGCCTAAAGAATGGGAGTACTTTTTTTAGGATTTCAGAGTCATCCCTCTCCCGCCCCCGTTAGTGGTGCAGGGGTTGAGCTGCATGTCAATGGATGTCCCTCTTGGAGGTGACCCACTTTAGAACAACTTTTCAATCCGATTTT
The DNA here is from genome assembly GCA_026315105.1 of Locusta migratoria. Classification (NCBI taxonomy): domain Eukaryota; kingdom Metazoa; phylum Arthropoda; class Insecta; order Orthoptera; family Acrididae; genus Locusta; species Locusta migratoria. Next base: position 514,322,947 of record CM048755.1, read on the forward strand.
TATTTTGCCGTATATTCCGAAAAACAGTTTTAAGTGATTTACCCTGCATAACTTCATCGATAATTTTGTTCCAGAGATACATTATAACTTATCATTTGCTTCTTCACATTTGTGTAGGATGTAACAAATCAAGGTATGCTCAGAGAATCTCAAAAACATAGGGCTGTCGTTCCGTACGCCTCTGTTATATGAGCGTATACTTTGTATTGATCTGCTAAAGTTTCGTATACGTTTAATGGTATACGATATCCGGCACTTGCCTCACTTTCCATTGAGAAGTATTTGTTAAAGTATGCCACGATTTTATTTAAGGTTTCATATGTAATAGAACGCTGATCTTATTTCATCCGTTTCCCTCTCATTTCCTTTTCATCTCTGTATTAATGTCACTGTAACTATATTTTTTACTTAAATTCTATGCAGGAGAAGCGAATAAATGCCATTGTAATTAAAAAATGAAAGAAAAAACATAGTGGTTGACGGGATTCTGCTTTTTAATTGCGTCCCCATTTTCTTCTTTTTTGGCTGCCATTATCGGCTGGGGAGCAGCCAACTAAATTCTCTCAATACCCGCATATTAGGTATATTCGTAGTTTTTAGTGATTTAGGAAAATGAAGGTATAATTCACTAAATGATTATAAAATTATGTTCATAACTCTCTAATATTCCGATTTAACCCAAAAATATGTATAGATTCGGTTTTGCTAGTTGAATAAATGCAATGACAGAACCAAAGTTTATTAAATTAACAGACTGAGTAGTAAAACTCACCAACTAATTAGTAGTTTCGGTAACTACTGCAATTCGCTACTAAAACAAGCGTCAATTAATGTGTCCGAACTCTCAGTACCTTACGGCACATCTACAAGTTTCTCGTCTAATAATTCGTGTGCAATTTTTCTTGTTTCCTTTCTGTCTGACACGTGAACTGCTATAAAACTGAAACACCTGCTTATTTGAGGGTTGTTAAAGGCGATGGAAATTTCCTCAAAAGCAATTAACAATAAAACGGAGTTCGGTATGTAAATATACTGCTTCCCTAAAACAAAACAAAAAGTAAAACTGGATCTACTAATGACAATAATGACTGCAGATACTGAAATCGGCTATAGTCAAGAAGACAGTACAGAAAGAGCCCTACACAATCAGTCGATATTTTCTGATTCAGATTCGAAAAAACCGTCAAACTGAATGAAGGAACTAGGTATCTCCGTATTCATACAAGATTACACTATGTAGTGTCAACATAAAGAAGAAGACGAGATGATTGAACGTAAAACAACTACAGTCGATAGCACGAGAGATTAAGTCAACCTTCCTTTTGTGTGTACAATGCGACTTCAATATCCCTAACATTTCAAAATATCTTCGAATGTGAAATGTTTAAAGTTGTATCATAAACCGAAGCATCTATCCTTGAGCATTAAGAGTTTGTTAGCTCAAAAAACCGAAACGTAACGTCGCACGACGCTGCCGTTACTTCCTGATCTTCAGCAAGCTGTAAGTCATCCAACATAGGGTAAGGTGGTACAATTTCGATCATTTCGGACAAATATTATTATAACTGGAAATAAATTGAGAAAAGGAATAATTTTAACTGTGGCACTTGTTCTTGGATGTTTAATGAATATGTAACACAAATATTATACAGTTACAAATGTTGGTATAAACACAAAAAAAGGTTACGGAATCGAGAAAAATCGATCGAAAATGTACCACACTAGGTACAATTGTGATCACTTCCTCGTACAATTTTGATTACGGGTATCTTCCACATAAAAAGCACTTTTTCTGTCACGCACCAACGCATACTTCGTGGTACCAAACATTGCATTTTTGGCAGCGAATCCAGTCACCCTTAACTAGATGATTTATAAGAGCTTCACTTACCTCTTTAAAGGGAAAAAATTTATATCTCCTTACCGCAAAGGAGTGTATTATTGGAAAAGACAGGAGGAGCTGTAGAAACCTGCTACTCTACAATGCGACACAACGAGACACTATGAGACAGAAAAATGGCGCGAAAACTTATGTTGATCGGAATTGTACCTATATCGAATTTGTACCACCTTACCCTATTTGTAAATAACTCCGTGCATTTGCTCCACCCCCCAAATTCAGCTGCAGTAACTCACTTTTAACTTGTAAACATTCTTAAATACTCCCATAGTTGATTTTAAAAAACTGATTATGAAATGTTATAAAAATTTTAATCCAAAGAAAGAAGGAAACTCTGGTTTTAACGTCCCGTCGAAAGCGTAATCCTAAGGGACGGATCTGCTAAGGCCATCTTATCCTAAGACAACACATATCCCCATGACCGAGGGAGGACTCATACTTCCGAAGGGAGCAGCTATACAATCCATAACATCACGCCCCCGACAGGGCATCAATTGCCACATGACTATGTTATGCTATATATGTAACTATTATTTTTTGTTATTCTCTGACATAAGAAAAATTATCCACATTTGCTTGCTTTGAATGATATTTTTGTATGAAATTAACATGAAGCAAGGTCTTCTTCATATAATATGGTATTATTTGATCATTACAATAGTGTAGTTATTTCACTTCAAGCTCGTGAACCACGTACAAATGATTCCAACGTAATCTCTAGTAGTGAGCCACTTCTCATGAAAATGTGACAGTGAAGTTAATGCGCAGAGAGGTTTCCTCACGTTCTTGTATCAAACATCTTCTAATCTGAAGTATCTCAGGAATCTCGGTTTTATCCCAGCCTTAATCAAAAGATATGTGGAACCCTGTCATATCATGCTTTTCGCAATGACTGCTTCACTATGAGGATAATAATGTGATCACTATCTTTTTTTTGTTACTGTCTGGCGTTGTATTATTCATTCTTCTTCGATTTTGTGGATTAATCTGATGACTCGTATGCTATTAATCCCCATTATTGATCCGATGTAGTTCGTCTTGCAGCAGAATTTGTATTTGTCTATCTCTCTTTTTATAGTTTTAAATCTGTACCTTATATTTTATCTCTGTATTTGACTACTGCTTTCTGTAAAAGCATTTACTTTGTAGTTTAAATTATGTGTTGGCTTCTTTCAGTTACATTTGTGATGTAGTTCGTACACGAATAAATAAATAAATCCCCATTATTTATTTTTCACGGATTGTGCCTCGAAATTAATTTTAATCTCGATAAAAGTACACTGTTGAAGTGTATTTCGACCGACAGGTGAGCTAGCCAGACGCCTCTGTCGTAATAAAATGCCAAAGGGAAATAGCAGCAAAAATATTCAAATGCTAATAAACCAAAGAGACCAAACTGCTGAGATAATCGGTTCCTAGACTTAAAAATACTTAAACTAACTTATGTTAAGAACAATACATACACCCATGCCCAAAAGAGGACTGGAACCTCCAACGGGGAGCGGCCGCGCAATCCGCTGCGTGGCGTCTTAGACAACATGGCCATTCGCGCGTGGGGAAATAGCATTTTGCGAAGATTCTATCTAAATGTATTTTGCGTTTAGGAATTAATTATGAGCGCAAATATTTCAGAACGTGTTGAAAAATTCTTGGTTTGCCGCCAGTCTAATAAAAAAATGCCTGTATTTTTAAATGTCAACCAAGTATCCCTTTCCGTGACGAACACGTTGCCAGAGAGATGATGTATCTGTAAAATGCTCAAGTTGTAAACATTATATATATATATTGTTCTTCTACGAAGTATCATCGGCATGTATACAGGGGCTATCCTCAAAATGGCCTCAGCAACAGCCAATAATGACACTATCACAAACGACGTATACCGCACATTTGTTAATTTTTGTAATAAATAATAAATGAGTAATCATGCGGAATAATTGCGTTCCAGACCACAAATTAATCGACAAAACCCTGGAAGGATTTATGTAATGACGGCAGATAACAGCAGAAAAGAACTACAAATAACATTCGTACTTGAAATTGAACGTCGACTGCCTGGTTCGTAATAGTATGCTCATTCTCAGAGCCACGCAGTATAGGAACAGCTTGCACATTAATACCGACATATCAGTGGGTGAATGAACCGCGTCACATTATTCAAACCGGTTTTCCTAGTAAAAGGTCAAACGTTGGCGTCAAAAAACGAGGGGGGAGGAGACTCATTAGTTTACTTACGAGTATTTTTTATCGTTAAAGTACCTTTAATTCGTGACACCAAGTTAAGACTCTCAGCTTGTCATCCAAGAACCCCATCCCAAGAAGAGTACGAGGCTGGTCAACAATTTGTAGTAAAAATATGATCGGCATCTTTGAATTTAACATAAAAAATTAGGAATCCACTTACAGGTAAGATACACGTGTTATGTAAATCGTTGTGGTGACTTCACATCACAGAGTATGAGGCTATCGGTGGCGTCACAGTCATGTGCCCACGACTCCGTCAAAAAGGAACGGAAAATAATTCTAGCGCCGATACGGACCATAAATGGAAAAATCCACTGACATAAACGACTTTGACAAAGAGTTGATTGTTATCGCCCGGCGGCTGGGAATTAGCGTCACGGAAACGGCGAAGCTGTTCGAGTGCTACTGTCATGAGCACACAGAATGGAAAATGCAAAACCGTGCAATCACTCGTTCTAACGAACCTCAAAAATTCAGCACTGCACGTGTGGGGAAAACGAGTTAACCATCAATGCTTGTGGGCGTTACATCTGCAACATTCGGTGATATGACAATGCCTGTGTATCGCACGCCCAATTACTATGCTTGCTGCCGGCCAAGTTACGGAACTGCAAAACGCTGTGTCTACTTCATCGGCTGTGCAAGCATCCCAGCACCTCGCTTCAGAGATCAAATAACTTTCTTGCAATGATCACATAACCAAAGTATCAACAATTTAGTGTCACAGCTATGTGACTGCACAAAACAGAAGAGTTTGAAAACTCTTTAAATGTCACTGCTGTGCACCTCTGGATCAAACTGCCCCGTATTCTTGGCGCAATTTAGTTCCCTGCTATGTTTAAAAGAAAATAGAAGTACTTCGTTCTCTCATCCTCATAGCATTGGCAATTGATTCTAGCACTCATAATTAATACGATAATTTACTTTTATCAGTAATTATATCTTTATCTATGAGGTATGACAAAAAGAGCGTGTAAGTTGAAACTTAATGGCGGCTTAAAATTATGTGCGCGAAAGGGGATTCGAACCTGGGACCTTTGCTTATCGCAGGCAAGCGCTCTACCGACCTTTCCTTCGGGTTGTTCGGTCCGTTGCGGACGTATGTTTGTTTTTGTTCGTTGTTTATCGCTGAGATTTTGGGTGAGATTTTGTATTAGAGAGAGCATTCAGCCTGAATGAAACTTCACTCTGCAGCGGAGTGTGCGCTGATATGAAACTTCCTGGCAGATTAAAATTGTGTGCCCGAACCGGGCCTCGAACCTGGGACATTTGCCTTTCGCGGGCAAGCGCACTACCGTCCCAGGTTCGAGTCCCGGTTCGGGCACACAATTTTAATCTGCCAGGAAGTTTCAGCATTCAGCCTTCTCACCCAAAGCGCTGATTCACCGCGACGGCACCGACTGATCTATCCTACATCTACATCTATAATCCGCAATCCACCGTAAGATGCGTGGCGGAGGGTGCACTGTACCACCACTAGGAACTCCCTTACCTATTCCACTCCCAAATAGAACAATGGAAAAATGAATGTATATTTATACCTCTCTACGAGCCGTAATTTCTCTTATATTGTCTTGGTGATCTTTACATGAAATGTAAGTAGGCAGCAGCAAGATCGTTCTACAGTCAGCTTCAAATTCCGGCCCTCTAAATTTACTGAACAGAATTTCGCGAAATGAACGTCGTCTTTCCTCCAGCGATTCCCATTTGCGTTCGCGGAGCCCTTTTGTGACATTAGCGCGTTGATCAAACCTACCAATAACGAATCTAGCTGATAGCCTCTGAATTGCTTCCATGTCTTCCTTTAAACCGATCTGTTGTGGATCCGAAACACTTGAGCAATACTCAAGACATGGTTGTACAAACGTTTTATACGTGGTCTCGTTTACCGATGAAGCACATCTTCCCAAAATTCTTCGAATAAGCCGAAGTCGGCTGACCGCCTTACTCACAACTGTCCTTAAATGTTCGTTCCATTTCATATCACTCTACTATGCTACGCCCAGATATTTGAACAATGCGATGTATCAAGAATCTCACTACTATTATGGGATTATTTTTCTTACACATATGCATCACCTTACATTTTTCTACATTGAGAGCTAGCTGCCATTCTTCACAACAACTAGAAATTTTGTGTTAGTCATCCTGTGTCCCATTACAGTCAATTAATGACCACACACCTCCCATACACCACAGTATCATCAGCAAACAGCCGCAAATTACAAGTTACTCTGTTCATCAGATCATTTATATAGATAGAAAATAATAGTGGTCCTATCACTCTCCCCTGGGGCATGCCTGACGACACCCTAGTTTCTGATATACACTCGACGTCGAGAACAATATACTGCGTCCTACCACTCAGGAAGTCTTCCAGCCAGTCACAAATCTATGAACCTATTCCATATACTTGCAAAGCCTCTTGAGACAGCTCAGTCGGTAGCCAGCTTGCGAGTGAAAGGCAAAGATGTCAGGTTGGTATCCCTGTTCCGGCACACAGTTTTAATCCACCAGGAAGTTTCATATCAGCGAACACTCCGCTGTAGAGTGATAATATCATTCTGAGTATGTGTGTTGTTTCTTTATGTGTACTATTGAAACTGTAATTTTGTGAATTTAGTCTGACATGACTAATACCTACGTAAAATATGGTGCACTTTTGGTTAAATATAAGAGATATTGCCAGGTTAAATAACTAAGTAAGTAATGTGTAAACAAATGAATATTTGTAGAATGTGATTGACGGATGGTGACACCGCAAGTTAAAGTTGAGGTATTCGATGTCTATGTCATCACAGAAACACCAATTCGAAGATTTAACCCGCACTGGATAGCTCGATTTGCGGAGAGTTTTGGGAAATAAGTTGACAGAGTACCGTGTTGCTACAGGCAAAAGAGTTTCCGAGCAAACCATTCAGCTTACACTGTTGAAAACTACGTACTGAAGCAGACAATCCATACATGTTCATATTTTGACCTAACGCCATTGAAAATTACAGGAGCACCGGTCAGCAATGACATCTGCAAACTGGATAAGTATTCTTCTCACACGAGCTACAGTGGTTTCAACAGTAAGATATTCAACTCATGTTCATGTGTTGGATACCGAATTCGCCTGATGAAAATTCGGTGGAACACATGAGGAACTGCTATCTTGCGCTGCCTACACGCCTACAGAATAAAAACGCTTAATGTAGGAGAATATCATGGAAATTCGCTCTAAAATACTTACAGACATCTATCAAGGACTTGTCAGATCCAAGCCACTCAAAATTTCTCCTGTTAATGTTCGAAAAGTAGAACAATGGGCTTTATGCTGGTGACCATAATGCTTTGCATTATCAGTGTATCTCTCCATTCGACCACTTTTAGAATTACACTACCTGCAGGGGAAGACAGATGTTGTCAAACGCAAATCAGACATACAAGATTGGAGGGTTCGCAATGACTTGTAAGCTCGCGATATTTTCTTGGTAAAATGAGAAGTCATATTACAAGAATGGGTGGGAGACACCGAAGGGCAAGTACGGCCACCTAAGTGGAAACTTTTCCCCGGCGTTGACATCCGCAGGCACTTCTCCGTCGTGGAGTACCAGACTTGTGTGTATAAGTGTTTGTGTACAGTGAAGGTGACTGTAAAGCGCTCGTGTACACGGTTGTACCAATGTTCATGTTGGATCATTATGAGGGATGAAAGAGGGTGAAATATAGCCTATTACTCTCTAATAGTACAAGGGCTCAACCTTATTCAAAGACGGTATACAACGTATGAACCACCATCGACAGTGTCGTATGAGCTCAAAAATTGTTCAAATGTTTGTTAAGCTTATGGGACTTAACTGCGGGGTGATCAGTCCCTAAACTTACGAACTACTTATAAACTAACTTATACTAAAGACAACACAAACATCCATACCCGAGAGAGGATTCGAACCGCCGACGGGGAACGGCCTCGCGCTTTGGAGCAGAGCGCCTCAATGGGCTCGGCCATTCCGCCGCGGCGTATGGAGTTCAGTGCAGGACGCAATGATTGGTGGTCATAGCCATGTGGTGAAAGGCGCCATGTTACGGATTCTGCTATCCCTCACCGTCGGAGTTTGGAGTTCTCCCTCTAGCATGGGTATATGTGTTGTTTTTAGCATAAATTAGTTTAAAAAATGTTCAAATGTTTGTATAGTCTATGGGACATAACTACGGGGTCATCAGTCCCTAAACTTACAAACTACTTACGAACTAGGACGGCACAAATATCCATGCCCGAGGGGGGATTCGAACCCCCGACCGTAATGGTCGTGCAGACCGTGACTGGAGCGCCTCAGTCTCCTCGGCCACCGCGGCCGGCATAAGTTAGTTTAAATAAATATCTATATATAGACTGAGAATCCCTGAGACGGTTTTTCGTCTCGAATATGTCCAAGACATTATAGATAAACGTGAAGTAATGAATTAAAATTTGTGACGTGGAGGGAAATACTACTTAGAGTATTCCGTGGCGCCTTAGTGGTGCGTTGGTTTAGCGGTAAGACGTCTGCCTAGTAAGCATGGAGGTCCAGGTTCGATTCCCGGCCGCACCACATATTTAAATTCATTGCTTCACGTTTATCTTTAGTTTAAATAGTTTGTGAGTCTAGGTACCGATGACCTCAGCAGATCAGTCTCTTAGAAGTACAAACATCTGCACATTTTATGTTTAGTTTTTGGTGATTATGCACTAAACGTCTTCACCTTCGTGTCTCCTCTTCCGTAAAATAAGGGGAACTTTCTTGAACAGCATAATACGTTCCCGGACCCCCACCCATCCCACTATTGGTCACGGCCGACGGTGCTGAACTTCGATGTTCTAACCAAAAGCTATGTATCAACCTCTCCAAGGGCGTTACCTCAGATATTTGGTGGTCGGTGCTCTGAACTATACCATCCGTATACCTGAAATGTTAGTCTACAGTGAGTATATCCTATTACAGGTTCATGACAACATATGTATTGGCGCGACTTTACATGACAAGTTGAATTTCTTATCATCATCTACAATCGCTTGAAGTATCGTTAATGCCATTTTCTCACCGTGCCATCGGAATTATACCAACTGCAAAACCATTACCAGAAAACCAATACTTATTCCATGTGAATGTCAGGTCAGATACACCTAACTCAGCGTGTCTAACACATCCGCATAACCAACGAACACTACACACCTTTAGCGCACGGTTTCATTTCCACCACGGTTCTTGTCATCTTCATTGCAGTAGCAGTCATGTTTGGCAATCGGCTTGAATAATTTTTTCGTACAGGGTGACATTATTGACCTATATGGGAAAAAACGTAAATTAGTTATAAAATACGGCGTCCTCACACTTTACTCAACATGTAACGTCACAAAAATATTAGGAATTAGGTTATGACTTGTTCGACATGCCTGCCTTCCGTGGCGCGGACGAATAAAGAATTTCTGCATGACCCGCTGAAGTGTCGAAACATCGGTGCTGTCGATGTCCTCCTGAATGGCTGCTTTCAGCTCAGCAGTTGTGTTGGTGGTATTGATGTATACCTTATCTTTAGTATAGGTCCACAAAAAGGAGCCGCATGTGTTCGGATCCGGAGATTATTGCGGCCAATAGAGACACATGGCAGTAGCTTTTGGCTACTTAAGAGCCACAATGCGGCCTATAAGATGCTCATCCGGGACAAAAAATATTCTCCTGATTCGAGGGTTCGAGCCACTTCTTTCATGAAGCATATCTTGACGAAATCAGCGCCACTTTAGATAATTGGGACAAATTATCTTCCACGGCTTTCATGTGCAGTTCTGTAGTCACCATGCTAACAAGCAATGTTGTTGTTGTCTAGAGTCCGGAGACTGGTTTGATGCAGCTCTCCAACCTAATCTATCCTGAGCAAGCCTCTTCATCTCCTCATAAGAACGGCAACATACATCCATTTGAATTTGCTTACTATATTCATCTCTTGGTCTCACTCTGCGATTTTTACCCCACACACTTCCCACCAAGCAATATCGCACCTGATAATCCGTGACTGAACATTGCAAAATGTATAGATGTTTGTAAAACTACTGAACCAATATGATATGGTCATCAGTCCCTAGACTTACAAACTACTTAAACTAAGTTACACCGCGACGGTGGAGTAGCCGAGCGGTCTAAGGCGCCACGCTGGGGAGCGCGTGGTTGCTCGCCGTCGGAGGTTCGAGGCCTCCCTGGGGCATGGGTGTGTGTGTTTGTCCTTAGGTTAGTTTAACTTAGTTTAAGTAGTTTGTAAGCTACGGACTGATGACCATGCAGTTTGGTCCGATAGATTTACAAACATTTAAATTTTTTAAGTTACACCAAGGAAAACACACCTATGCCTCAGTGGAGGGGGGAGGTCTGGAACTTTCGAGGGCGAGCAACCCGAGCGCTCCGCAGCAAGGCGCCTTAGAACGCTCGGCCACTGCATCGTGGCTGACCATTGTACACCACACAGTCGCGCGTTGAGGGTGAAGAGACTTACCGATCGGAAAATTTGTATTCTCCGTCCCCAAACTGTTCCAATTTTGCTAATTGGTGGACCAATCCAAATGAAAGTGGCTTCATCGCATGTCCGTACGCATGCTTATAGTAATTCCCTCAATGCTCCGCTGTGAGCAGTGCAGTTTAAACGTAAACCGTTAAGACATTATGACTGTATTATTTAATATAGTTCAATATTTATTTATTACACTATAATACCCAAAACTTGCAATTCATCTCTCTAAACAAGTTATCGACACAAGGTCGTGACGTAGTCTCTTGATGATGGCACTCTGATCAGGTATCTCCGGTTATCTGACACATAACTCTACACAGGGTACACGTCATAACTACGAATAAACGATCAGTGGGTCGCATTATATGTTAGGGCAGCTTCAACTGACCTGCGCACTCTTCGGTTAGCCGGCCGCGGTGGCCGAGGTGACTGAGGCGCTCCAGTCACGGTCAGCACGGCCACTACGGTCGGGGGTTCGAATCCCCCCTCGGGCATGGATATTTGTGCCGTCCTAGTTCGTAAGTAGTTCATAAGTAGTTTGTAAGTTTAGGGACTGATGACCCCGTAGTTAAGTCCCATAAGCTTAACAAACATTTGAACATTTGAACTCTTCGGTTAACGTACAATTTGAACTTGTACCTGACTGTCCAGCTATTGCTAAATAGTATCTTACAGGTAATATAAGAGTAACAGTGACGTAATTATTATTATTTCCATGCCTCCTGATGAAGATACACAACAAGAAGAAAAGCCAAAATAAAAGATTTTTAGTGTCAAACATTCACAATAAATGACATGACCATGGAGTGTTCCATCGGCCAGTTCCCAATTTCATTGAATAAAACTCTCAGTATTATCGACTAACCCCTCACGAGAAATTTATGTAATCCCCTCAGTTGGTGTATTTCTATGTTGTTCAAAGAGGCAAACCATGTGATTTGAAGTTATGAAGCAATGGGAATAATATTATGTTATAAGATATATAATCTTGTTATTGTTTGAATTTTCAAGGGGACTAGACTGCTAGGTCCTCAGCCCCTATTATAATGTTAACGTAATGACTGTATTTACTTTAAAATGTAGTATTAATTAACAGAATCGTATATCTCACTTTAAAGGTAAATTAGTCACTGCAATTGTTTTATACAGTTAAATACTGACACACAGCTTTCGCTTACGCTATAACCACAGGCTCCCTTATTTGCTTCAGTCATGTTAATATTTCCTCCACTACCATTCAAACAGTTTCTGAAGACTTTTGAATGTTGCTCATTTCTGTTGTTACTGACACGTCAGGCATCTATTCTTTTATATCAGTTCGGTCCCACTATTGTAAATCTTTCTCCATTTATGGCATATTGACGAAGACATTTAGCAGGTACTCGTCAGTTGTTTCCTATTTTATCTCTCATATCCTTTTCTTCTGTCAAGTATTCTCGAAAAACTGCCTGTGCTAAATGTTCTGTATTATCTTCTTTTATGTGTACGTAAATATTGCAACTTGGAGATGTGCCAATGTTACTACAGTCATCGTCATTCAAAGTGTACTATTAACTCCCTTCTCTTTATAATTATCTTGTACCGTGACAGAGGCGTCTGTATACAGGGTGACCCACTTGAACTTCTATGCGTAAATGTCACTGGAATAACAATATATACTACCTGAAACACCAACAGGCACTGAAAAGCGCCTAAATGTGGGGCCCACGGACGTAAATACTACAGACTTTCTAAAATGTAAGTACATATTATTTTCAACTAGGACTTACGTTTCTGAATGAACACCCCGTATTATTCCTTATGCAATCAACAACATGAAATATCTCAAAAACAATGCATTTCGTTGCACGAAAATACATCAATTGCATCACACGAACTTGATATGCGGTCTTGACTCCAGACATAAATGAAATTTGTCGCTGTTGCACATCGCGAAATACAAGGCTAAACACCATGTTACTCGCAACAGCGATGTGTTTGACCAACATATTGTTAATTTCATTGTTTTCATGAGTTTGAAAGTAATAATAGATTTCCCTACCACTAACACTGATATGTAGATAATGCTTTCCCTACTGCGTGTTTGATTTACCTACTGTAAGAAATTATAAAACTTTCGTTTGTTTTCTGGGTACTGTTGTACCTTTCTGTAATCGTTTCACTGGGTAAACGTAGTCGTTAAAAACAACATGTTCTTTGTCATATAATGTTATGTAATTAATTTACAACTACGCACAAATAGCATTTATCCCTCTGTTAGATGCTTGATCAGCCATTTATTATGTTTTCCCTCGCTAGTAATCTTCTACATGTCGTTATCGTTATTTACATTCTAGTACAGTAAAAAAGAGCAGTCAAACACGAACGAAAAAGCTATTTTATTACTTTACATTGTGTGTGATTGGAAACCTGTTTTCCACTCCACTAAATAGCAGTGTAAATAGCAGTAAGCACAGCATTTTTCGCATGGCTGTAAACCAATTACTTCGTGATTGTTCGTTCAAGCTTTAATTTCTGGATGTGGAATTGTAGCGAGTTTCGTGTATTTCAAACGCCATCTTCAATTTGCAATTTCTCAGGATGTAATTAATGTATTATTATGTGCCAAATGCCATTATTTTTGTGATTTCTCATGTTAATGATTGCGTAAGAAATAACCGGTGGCCGGCCGCGGTGGCCGAAGGGACTGAGGCGCTCCAGTCACGGTCTGCACGGCCACTGCGGTCGGGGGTTCGAATCCCCCCTCGGGCATGGATATTTGTGCCGTCCTTAGTCTTAGCTACTTCATAAGTAGTTTGTAAGCTTAGGGACTGACGACCCCGTAGTTAAGTCCAATAAGTTCTACAAACATTAAAAAAAAAAAAAAAAAAAAAACGGTGTGTCTATTGGAAAAGGCCTTTTTTAAGATAATATTTGCTTACGTTTTAAAACAATTCTTGGTATTTACGTTCATGTGCCCTTGCTTTACATTCGTACCCATGAAAGTCGTTTATCAATATTTAAATTTGCTCAGAGATTTTTTCGCTTAAACATTTAAGAAGGGCACCCTACATATGTTACTTCACATTCGTGGGGCTAATAACGAGACAAGTTGGCAAATTCTATTTCGAAATTCGGATCTAAAAGCATACTGTTTGCATCTAAAAACGTCAAAAGCTAAGGTTTGTTACTTTATGATTTTATACGTGGATTTTGTTAATATCTGTTCCTTGTTGAATGGCGTATATTGACTATTTAAGGTTAAACGATTACCAATTTTTTTTCTTCGTCAGTGACCGAAGTATTCTCGTTGTTTAAGGTTGAAACGGTGTTTTAACTTTTTACGGTTGTGATAGGTGTTTTATCGTATTACACGGCTGCGACGCCAGTAAATGCCGCTCTTCGATTGCTGCCGTTTCTTTGCTACGCTTAATTCTCCTTTGACGTCACGCACAGCGGTGCGGTGTTCCTTCGACAATGCCGGCGCATTTTCCAGCGGTCGACTCGTGTAGCGTGGCGGGTTACACATGCTCCCTTTGTAAACGGCGCAGAGAATATGGAAGTGCCATTCGTGCGCTACGCCCCAATGATAGCGCACCTCAATGTGTTTAGCTACCATCACACTGCAATATGTGAGGCAGCTGCGGGAGCATCATCCAAACACAGAGTGATTCAAAGGCTCCCTCCCTGTCAAATGCAGTACATGACTGTATCTATTTCATTCTGGAATACACGTTATACTTTTTTTCTGTTTTTCCACCCTTCCATTATTCCTAATGAAATTTTTCCTCTGCAGTGGCGTGTGTACTGATATGAAAATTAATGGCAGACTAACCCTTTGCTTCCCGGTGTTGCCATATAGCAACGTTATCTTTATCGGTTCCTCTAGGCACAACCGTTTACCAAACATCGTTATAATCAACACGGCAGAACTTTACAAAATTCATTGAAAGACCAGTTTGCCTACCATTACTTTGAGGAAAGAGACAGCATTGGGCTAGAATGCATTGGCAAAATACGTAATGTTGCTTCATGTCTAAGTTGGTGTACATCCAGCAAGACTTTCAGATTATTATATCAAGGTAAAGGAAGAAATTAATTTGAAAATATCATTACTAAATTATTGTCAAATGTCTAAAGTAAATTGGTGGGAAACATTGTGTAAGTTACGATAAATAAAGCATAAATTATCTGACCAATTGATGCCATATGGAGTCATCCCAGATGCCACTCAATTAAAAAGAAAAAAAAAAAGAAACTAAATAAACTAAAATTGTAACAGATATACATTAGTCCAATGGTTCTGTATAGAAATGTGCAAAGGAATGTTTGTTGACAAATTCACCACGGTCGGGGGTTCGAATCCCCCCTCGGGCATGGATATTTGTGCCGTCCTAGTTCGTAAGTAGTTCATAAGTAGTTTGTAAGTTTAGGGCCTGATGACCCCGTAGTTAAGTACCATAAGCTTTACAAACATTTGAACATTTTTTTGTTGACAAATTAATGTTCAAATGTCTGTAAATCTATCCGACCAAACTGCGTGGTCATCAGTCCGTAGCTTACAAACTACTTAAACCTAGGTAAACTAACCTACGGACAAACACACACACCCATGCTCCAGGGAGGACTCGAACCTCCAATGCGAGCAACCGCGCGCTCCGAAGCGAGACGCTTTAGACCGCAAGGCTACTCCACCGCGGCGACAAATTAATAAAATTTGCGTCTGAAAGGGTTGAAACAGTGTGCCATACCGGTATTGGAAACCAGGACCTTTGTCTTTAGCGGGCCAGCTTTCTAACGACCTAGTCATCTGTGCCGGCCGCGGTGGCCGCGGGGACTGAGGCGCTTCAGTCACGGTCTGCACGGCCACTACGGTCAGGGGTTCGAATTCCCCCTCGGGCATGGATATTTGTGCCGTCCTAGTTCGTAAGTAGTTCATAAGTAGTTTGTAAGTTTAGGGACTGATGACCCCGTTGTTGAGTCCCATAGGCCTTACAAACATTTGAACATTTGAACATTTAGTCATCTGTGCGCGTCTCACAGACCCTCCTCGACTTCTGCATTCCAAACTTCGGGACTGATGACCTCCGCAGTTTTGTCCCCCTAAAACATCAAACCAAACCATTCCAAACTTCACAGAATTTCTCCTGTGAACCTTGCAGGGCTAGCACTCCTGCAAGAAAGGTTACTGTGGAGAAATGGCTTAGCTACAACCTGGGAGATGTTTCCAGAATGAAATTTTCACTCTGCAGTGGAGTGTGCACTGATTCGAAACTTTTAGGTTGATTATAAACGCGTGCCAAATCGGGATTAGAACGGAGTCGTGAGGCATGCATAGGCAGCTCAGTCAGTGGAGCGCTTTTACGCGAAAGGCAAAGTATCAGGTTTCTGGAGAAGCGGTGGAACGTTGTTTGCCACTGGGAATGGGGATCTTGGGTTTATCGCCTGGGTTGCAAAGAAGATCAAAACCTGTATAAAAAGAACTCGCAATCTCAGTTCCATAATGTTTACCCAGGGATGCGGGGCTTTATCTATGCGGACGTTTAGTTCCCTAACTGCTTGAGGTACCGGCATGGATCTTTCTAAATTTACTCCTTTTGATCGCAGAGGATTGGGCGTACCACTGGAGTCTATCAACACCCAGTGTAACACAAAGGCTCCAGATTTGAGATCCACTGAAAATAATTTAGCCATGATTAACAGAGAACATGCTGCAGAAAGAACGTTTCGATTTTCTACATACGAAAGACGTTAGGAGGAACAGCTGGTAACTGAAAGTCACTGAAACGGCTGCAAAATACCACACTGTTGGTTGACAAATTTAGCTCTCAATATGCGTCAAACCCTACGAAAGTCATGAATTTGGGCAGTACGCAGTTGAACCTAAACTTCAGAATACTTCGAACTACACCAAAGGCGTCTTCTAATGCCATGATCTGTCGAATTTCCTAAAAAGGAACTGAAGGGAGAGTGAGCTTTGAAATGTATCGTGAAAATATATGGTGAAAAGAGTGGATGGGAAGTTAATCTGACTCCCTTATCCTGGTGCCGCAAGATTCCAAGTTAACCGACAAGGTTGTGGCAAGGGTCGGCTCTGTGTGAGTAAACACAGCTTCGCGCGGCTGAGTTAAGTTTTACCACTGACTTCGTTGCCCCGATTATTGAACAACAGTTGCATCTATTTGTATTGAATTTTAATAATCTGACGCTCTGCAACTTCAGAGTTAAGTAATTTTAATTATTAACTATGCCCTTTAGCGGTATTTTATTAGTTCTATTTTCATCCCCTCAAGTCATTCACGTGAATGTGGTTATGTGGCCTGTTGTTTTTACAGTCTTAACCCTCCCTATTGTAATATTTCTTGCTTATGAAAGATTTAACATATTTTAGTTGTGTTTTAAACAAGTTTGTAAATTCCCCCTCCCCTTTTCAACGTCTGGTGATGCCCAGAAGAGGCGTAACGCGTCATGTTTAAAAAAATAAAACACCAAGTTTATGTAACCAAGGCGGTTTTTACCAAAAACACAGATGACTCGTTAAACTGTGAAGTGCCTGTCAATAGTAAAACGTTTATTCGGCATACAAAAGAAATTTACATACCAGCGGCTATCATAAGCATTACCGGTGGTCAAGGAGAGATTTGGATCACAAATTGTCACGAGCAGTCGCAAATTATCCCCAAAGGAATGTGTATCGGGACAGATGAACCAATCCAGGACGGTGAGCTCAACGTCATCAATGCAGACCCATGCCCTGCTGTTAGTACAGACAACACGCTGGAGGAAGCAAACGTGGAGCTGCCAATAGGGCCTGGACTGACCAAGGAACAACGCCAGCGGGTGTTAGGTATACTACGCCACTTTCGGGTGCATTCACACCCCATCAGGAGAAAAGTCAGACGAAACGGCCCCGATAAGGAACCGTATCAATACTGGGGATCATCCACCAATCAGCCAGCGTTCGTATAGTGTCGCCAGCTGAAAGAAGGATAATTCGGGAGGAAGTGGAGAAGATGTTGCACGATGACATTATTCAATCTTCGGCGAGTCCTTGGTCATCTCTGGTGGCCCTCGTAAAGAAGAATGATGGCACATGGCGATTCTGTGTCGACTATCGGCGGCTGAACAAAATCACAAAGAAAGTGAGTAACTACAACTTGCCCATAATTGTTAAGGACAGATATATACTGCGCACGCATGTCCTGAAACGTACAAATTTTCGAAATACCGTCTAAATATGCAAATGGTATGGGTACTACGTCTTGTATTCTCAAGAAGATATCGAATAAACGGCTCCAGAAGCAAAAGCAAAACAGAGGTAGTAGACAGTCGTGCAGTTACATACGTTTCTCATCTACCAGTGTTGTTTGATTTCAAGATGATAAAGAAATTACAAATCCGTGTCCCTAACAGTTGCTTCCAATATTTTCAGGGACTTTCTTTTGTTTTGTGACTGATATTTCTTGGTAAAAGCCTATTTGCTTATAGGTTTCCATGAGCATACGACACGGAGTGATTACTTCCCCATAGATCAAAATGTGCTGTTAGTAGGAAACGTCACGATATGCATATAGGATTTACAAGCGCTTTGTAATTGTTAAAATACCATGCTACCTTAGGTAGCATTCTATTAAATGATAACACTTAATTTTAATTTAAGCCTATTTATTAATGAATTACTGAATGGATTCTGAAATTCCCTCATGGTTGCCTGCCTCGCTGATTTTGTGCAGGAAAGAGGACAAATTTGCGGTTTTAGGAAGTCCTTTCTGGAAAATTTGCCAATTGTCTTGTTATTACTAAACGTGTGTTCTCTGTAAACATAAAAATTAACCCCATTTATTATCCATTTATCCGAGTCACCAAAATGGGAAATACACCCAGTGAAGTATTTTTTTTTCTTTCTTTTTTAATATTTTGAGACACTTGGCAACATGGAATTTCTAAAATTTAGACAGCACAGTACCTCGCACTGGAATGGACTTAAGGATCCCATTTAGAGTTTCAAGCTACAAAATTGCGTCACCAATCGCCATAATTCAAATGTTTGTTAAGCTTATGGGACTTAACTACGGGGTCATCAGTCCCTAAACTTACAAACTACTTATGAACTACTTACGAAATAGGACGGCACAAATATCCATGCCCGAGGGGGGATTCGAACCCCCGACCGTAGTGGCCGTGCTGACCATGACTGTAGCGCCTCAGTCACCTCGGCCACCGCGGCCGGCAATCGCCATAATTCTCCTAGCAAAATATAATGTATGAACTGGAAATAACGTCTTTAAGGGTTCAGTGCTCACTGGAAATCGACCCCGGTACATATCATTGTTCACAAAGCTCACAGGCAACTATAGGATTGTTCATCACCAGCTAGTAGTGGCATGTGTGAACTTCGAATGATGTGTCTGGCAGGGAGTTGAAACCTTCAGATGCCGTTATTGCCGAAAGTATTCGTTCAAAACCAAAATTATTATGCACCATATGTTAGGTGTGCTTACACTAGTGCTTGAGCAGACGGACTGAAAAAGTTTGTGCAGGACAAGTATTTGAATCCATACACACGTCACGCGTGAAGGCGTTTTGGAGTCTGGAATGTAAAAGAAAGAACGAATTGAAGGAAGTCTGTCATATGGAATTCTTTTTGTAAGACAAAGTAAGTACCTTCAGTAAATATTTTCCACATATGTAGTTCTGGCCAAATATCACAACTATCTTTCCTAAGTACGATATTTATCCGGAATATCGCATTGTTATCGTTAAATTAATGCCTAAAACCTCGAAAGTATGTACTACATTGTCAATTCCGTGGTTAGTAACAGTTGGAATTTTGCAAGAAAAGCCTGAAAACCTTGTTATAAAAACAAATCCTGACGAAATTTATTCCTGTATTTAAGAGATGGAAACACTGTAGATGCGACTACACTTAGATCATTGTACTACACAGCCTGTTACAAGTACCAGCAGATGTCGGCAATGGTAAATATATATAATTTTTCTCGTTCTAAGTACAACGCCTGGTTAAAAACTCTATAGCACCTTACATTAATAAGTTCCACATCTGCCATGGTACACAAACGTTTCTGAAGTATTTCAAGAAAGCTAATGAAACTTTATTGTAAAGTATTAACGTAACTTGCATTACATGCCGTTTCTTTTATTTAACATACAAATGCAGACAATGTTGAAGTATTAAAATGGTTTTTACGTTAGATGTAACTGTTGAAATTGGCGTAGGGAAGTCGTCGTCACAAAGCTTAACTTAAACAGACTTATAAGGAAGTTTGCAGTGGATGATTGAAGGCATAATGGAACTGTAATTATTTTTCACATTTATGATGTACGTTCTAATCATTCTTCAATAATATTTCCTAATACAAGATATGTAAAAAATATGTTCTAGATTTAAGGCGTAAGAAACTAAACTTTTCAGTCATCTAACTGCTGGAATCCATGTACCTAAAAAACCACGCGATAGCGATATCGACCGCCGCTGAACATTGTCTGTCGGTGAATCACGCGATGGTACCGACGTCGAGATACTGGGACTGCGGCAATTTAATTTCGCACTAGTGATGACCTCATAAACCGTGACTGTGGCTATAATCTTAGCAAAGCTTGGGAACCAGCGATTGGGTTAATTAAGAGTAAATCTAGCAAACGTAACGTAGTGACGACCACGGCGGACAGAGCCCTCACATCGACGTCATCTCAGACGTCGTCGCAATCGGTTCCACTGCGCGACCGCGGCGCGGGGCGCGGACCACGGAGGGGGCGCTGCGCGGGCGAAGGGTATTTAAATCGCCCGCCACCGGGCTAGAACCCACGACGGTCAGCCGAGCTGAGTGGACGCACGGCAGCGCAGCAGCAGCATTCGTCTCGCAACCGACTTCTCCAGCAGCCATGTCCGGACGCGGAAGAGGAGGCAAGGGGAGGTCAAAGGGTGGCCATCTTTCGGCCATTATGAAGCATCTCGCTTGCTAGGTGATGCATATGACCGGAAACGACGAGAGGAAGGAGCAGAAGAAGAAGCAGAAGACGGTGGATTGCTTTCACTGCCAGAAACTCGGCCACCTGGCCAAAGGCTGCAAGAACGCAGTTGCGTGTCTGAAGTGCGCTGAGGCGCACGACACACGCGACTGCAAGAAGACGCGGGAAGCCGCGAAAAAGTGTATTAACTGTGGTGGCCCACACACCGCCAACTTTCGCCGCTGCAGCTACATCTGTAGCTGGAGCGACGGAGGAAGTAAGCACGCCGACAAGGTCTCCATTGAGGGGATGGAGAATCAAGAAGAACCCGCTACTGATCCGCCCGCTCCCACAAGAGGGGACAGCGGACCAAGCTGCGAAGCGACGTCTGCGGCCGTCGACGCGATGCACGCTCTCAAATGTCATGGCGGAGGAGAGAGCGCTGCTTCGCGCCGAACTCGACGCAGCGCGGCGCCAAGTTGAAGAACTGGTGCGGGAACTTCGCGCCGCGGAAGAAGAGGCGACCGCCCTTGTCGACAACCCATAAGCAGGGAGGAAAGCAGGGGTGGACGCAGGGACGCAGACAGAAGAAGTCACACCGACAGGCGTTTCCACGGTCCTTGCAGCAATGCAGGAGGCCAAGGGGGCGCACATTGTGGTGGACACATCTCCTCCTGGACAGGAAGATTCCGAAGAAGAGGAGGAAGTATGGATATGGACTACGACGACCACAAGATCTGTGGTCATGAAGGACGAGACTCCGGAAGCAGAAGACTGTTTCCCCATGCCGGACAGGAGCAATATCAAGAAGGTTCTTGACAAGCTCGTCTCCTCCATCCGAGACCGGACATATCCCCACCTTGACAATCCCTATCCTTTCCTTCCGTCCCGTCTCAAACCCAGTGTCCCACACAAACCTGTCCATCTCTCTCAACATCTGCGAGAGCATCTGATTCCGATCCTGTCGAACAAGGAGTTCGAACTCCTCAATTCTCACCCCATCTTTTCCCCTGATCAGTGGGAAGTCATCTGCCGCGAGGCAGTTGAATACACAAGATGGATCAAGAGTACGGAGCGAAGAGACCCGCTCCCTAGTGGAGCGCGCGGGCGAACAAACCGCTAGCTGTTGCTAGCAGGCAGGATTTTATTTATCTGTTGCAGGACCAGCAAATCTAGGACATTCCAAGAAGCCAGGCTACATCAACACCAAGAACCCAGGATAAAAGAGGAACAGAAACTATCTGCTTAGACACTACAGACATCGGGCCAAGGCCGAGGCTCGTCCATAAAAGCGAGAGCGTGAGCGTGGGCTAGAACCCAGTTCCCTTCGAGCCGCCGTAGCGTGCGGATCTCCGCACCGGCGCGTTTCCAGGATCTCAGTCCGTCAATTCACCTGATGATGGCGACATGTATGATCGCCAAAATATTGTGCCCATATATCTGCATTAAAGCATACAATTGGTCGTGACCCCGTAAACTTGTCGCCTAATTACTTCGTCTCCAAGGTACCTCGCGGCATTATAAAATTTTCGAATTTGGCGTAGTTTGAAATAGATGCGACCTACTTCAACAGGGGAATCCAGGCTCTCTGGCCGCATTAAAGTGAACATCTTTGATGTGATAGTAGTCATTTCATTACTGACAATCAATAACTACTTAAGATATATTATACCAGTGCTTTACGTGCGATGTCTGAGAGAGATAAACCTCTTCCCATTCTCTCCTTCGTCAGAATATTGCCGCGAGACACCCCATAAACCGACTGCCGGCGTGGCTGAGGGGATAGCGTCACCGACTGCGGTGCTGAAGGTCACAGGTTCTAATTTCTGGTACATTCTGTCTGTGTATAAATACTAGAACACTCTGCCTGAGAGGCAGTTAGTGCTGCGTGTATGTTAAGTTCGTAATAAACGTGCTTTGAGTATAAGTGCTGTGTTCAGTTGCCTACGAAGTCAAGCCTGCTTGCATTGCAACGCGACATTGTTTGGAGGAGGCGCCGGGTATCGATCCCGGTACCTCTCGCTGGAGATGAGCCCGGCTAGCTAGCTAGTCAGTAGAGCACGAGGCTCTTGGTGGAGGCGCCGGGTTTCCTGTGCAACAGCTGGATCACCGTGGCTCCGATTAGGCACCGTAATAATCGTCGCTTACACGGACTAGAGCCGGAATACAAGGAATATACCGTGTACATCCTTCCGAAAGTCCGTATCATCAGAAGAACCATGGAAACGAAACCAGCGTTAAGTCAGCTGCACATCAGACATCCGTCGGTGTTCTCTGGAGACGCTGGACAGGACCCCAACAATTGGCTTAAAGGGTTCGACCGAGTCGCCAAGTATAACAGATGGGATCATACAATGTGCTTGGCCAACGTTTTTTTCTACCTGGACGGAGCAGCCCAGCAATGGTTTGAAAACAACGAAGACAAGTTGAATGACAGGGTGACGTTCCAGGAGGAAGTTAAGAAGACGTTTGGAGACCGCCAGCGACAAATCCGCTAGGCGGAAGAACAACTGAAGAACCGGGCCCAACGACACAGTGAGCCGACACAGTCGTACATACATAATGGTTTGGTCCTATGTAACATAGTGAATCCGAATATGACTGAGGCAGACAAAATCACGCACTTGATGAAGGGTATTGCAGAAGACATGTACCAAGCTCTTCTGATAAAATACGTCGCTACGACGGAAGAGTTCATTAAGTGGTGCTAGCGTATTGAAGAGATGCAACAAAGGAAGGTTTGACGAAAGAAGTATGACAGACTCCCCAATGTAGTTCCTATGGCCGTTGTGGAAGATCAACATGACTTCTCTTCTCTCATACGACAAATTGTGAGAGAAGAATTACAATTTATGGCAGCCGGGACTATTAGACCGAGCGAGCATCAGATCATGGCCATCGATGTAAGCCCTGTAAGTGACGAGGGAGCCGACGCCGCAGAGGAAGAGCTATTTCAGGCAATAGCTCCTGTCTGTCCCGCCAATCGCACCCGAAATGAAGAATGGCGTCGCCCTGCTATGACTTACGCTGCAGCCGCCAAACGGCAGCCTATGAACCGGGCGACGCGGCCACAACCAACTCCCCCGATAGCTATGACGCCCTCGCAGAAGAACAGATGTTTGGAGGACAGAAGACAACACGCCATTGTGTTTCCAATGTGGGTGCCCTGGACATGTCGTACGCTACTGCAGAGAGAGAAGGCGAGTATTCAACGATTACTTTGCCGGAAAACGTCATACATCGGAACAGTTCTATCCCAGGCAGTCACCTGATGATGAGTTCAGTCGACCTATGGGAAGAAGCTAGACGAGGTCGCTCCCCGACGCGCCGAAGCCGTTCACCGTCACCGTAGAGACGTACCAGCCGCTCCCCAAGCTGCCGCGCCCAGGAAAACTAAGCGAGGCGACCATCTACGGAGGTGAGGCCGCCGCAGATGAAAATCCTCCATGGACGACAGTCGCTAAGATGTCAGGAAATCTCATCGACGTCATAATTGACGGCCAACCTGTCCGGGCACTTGTTGACTCAGGAGCGTCTTTCTCTGTATTGTCGGATAATTCAAATGTTCAAATGTTTGTAGAGTCTATGGGACTTAACTACGGGGTCATCAGTCCCTAAGCTTACAAACTACTTATTAACTAGCTAAGACTACGGACTGCACAAATATCCATGCCCGAGGGGGGATTCGAACCCCCGACCGCAGTGGCCGTGCAGACCGTGGCTGGAGCGCCTCAGTCCCCTCGGCCATGTCGGATAATTACCGCCGCACACTAAAGAAGACAATGTTCTGTGGTACTGGGGCAACTGTGCTGAAGGTCGCGAATGGAAAGTACGCCCACCCAGCAGGAACTTGTGGCGCAAGAATAACCATCAACAACAGGATCCAGCCGTTTGAATTTGTCGCTGTCGTATTAACAGAATTTAGTCACAAAGTCATCCACGGATGGGACTTCCTTCAGGCATCCAAAGCTACCATTGACTGTGGAAGATCTGAGCTGCAAATTGAAGAAGTTGTTCCAACATGTACACGTAATACAGAATTTTCTGGGAAGTTATTTGCCGTTGACAATGTGACGATCCCGCCTTTGACTGTGAGAAGAGTTGCAGTCACAGACACAGATAAGCGATTAAACTGTGAAGTGCTTGTTGATAGTAAAAAGTATTCCAGTCAAAAATAGTAATACAGGTAATGTCACGGTGCGACATTGTCCACAGAATGACAACTGCATACCGTCCTCAGACAAATGGTCTTACGGAACGTTTCAACAAGACGTTAGCCGATATGCTGTCCATGTACGTCGATGTTGAGCAGAAGGATTGGGATACAATTCTGCCAGTCGTGACATTTGCTTACAATACCGCAAGACAAGATACCACAGGCCTCACGCCCTTTTTCCTGCTCCATGGCCGTGAAGCTGAGACGACAATGGATACGCTGTTCCAGTCAGACGTTCGTGTCGTGGCTTCATCAGTAACTTTACGTCCTTAGAGTCCTTGAACAAGAAGCCATTGTCGCCTACCTGCTCTTCAGGATCGTAGTAAGGCTTCACGCGCAGTACGTGAACAATGTCTCTTTGTTTTTGTCGTTTCGACGAAGGATCATATCCTCAACTTCGTATGTGACGTCTGACAGGCGGCGTATGACACGATACGGACCAAAGTATCGCTTCAATAACTTTTCTGACAGTCCAGCCTTCCGTACAGGGGCAAAAATCCATACCAGATGTCCTGGACTGTACACAACAGGTCGGTGCTTCTCGTTATACCGCTGAGGGTCCTTCTCCTGGGCGTCCAGTGTCCGTATGCGAGCCAACTGTCTTGCTTCTTCGACCCTGGTGATGCGTTGTTTAACATAGTCATCCTGAGTGTCGTCCGGTTGGAATGGGAACAGCGTATCCATTGTCGTCTCAGATTCACTGCCATGGAGCAGGAAAAAGGGCGTGAAGCCTGTGGTGTCTTGTCTTGCGGTATTGTAAGCAAATGTCACGACTGGCAGAATTGTATCCCAATCCTTCTGCTCAACATCGACGTACATCGACAGCATATCGGCTAACGTCTTGTTGAAACATTCCGTACGACCATTTGTCTGAGGATGGTATGCAGTCGTCATTCTGTGGATAATGTCGCACCGTGACATTACCTCTGATACTAGTTTTGACTGGAATATTTTCCCACGATCAGATATCATGACACGTGGTGCTCCATGCTTCTAAGTAATGTTTTCCACAAGGAATTTTGCGATCTCTGGACCTTCTGCAGTCGGCACAGGTTTGGTGACAGCGTAGCGTGTGAGGTAGTCAGTGAAGACTATTATCCATCGGTTACCGGGTTCGACTTCGGGATCCTCCCTAAAAGATCGATCCCAACTCGATAGCATGGAGCTGCTGCCGGCGGAATCTGTACGAGATGCCCTGGAGGTAATTGCGGCACATGCTTCCGTCGCTGGCACTCTTTACAGTGACTCACATAGTACTTGACAGATCGGTAGAGATCCATCCATTAATACCTGCGCCTGATTCTGTCTAGGGTCATCACGAATCCCAGATTCCCGGATACTGGAGCATCGTGGAAATATTTGAGAATAGCTGGCTGGAGATGAGCGAGGCTAGCGAGAGGCTGGAGATGATCCGATAATCGTGGAGAGGCTGGAGATGAGACTATAATCGTGGAGGAGGGAAGGATTCTCTTTAACTGCCATATAGAGGACCCATGACAAGGTCAAGATCCAGGACATTGCAGCTGGCTCCACAGGAAACATAACAGCGGGTCGCTGTTTTTCCTGTAGAGGGAGCAATGCCGCGAAACACCCCGTAAACCGACTGCCGGCGTGGCGCAGGGGATAGCGTCACCTACTGCGGTGCTGAAGGTCGCAGGTTCAATCCCGCTCACCTGAAAAAGTTTATTTGTTTGTAATTAACAATTCCAGAATGTTCTACATCTTTCTTATGTTCACTTGTAAATTCTACTTGTTTCTTATGTTAACTGTTCTTCTAATTTCTGGTACATTCTATCTGTGTATAAATAGCAGGGCACTCTGCCCGAGAGGCAGTCAGTGCTGCGTGTATGTTAAGTTCGTAATAAACGTGCTTTCAGTATAAGTGCTGTGTTCAGTTGCCTTCGAAGTCAAGCCTGCTTGCATTGCAACGCGACAATATCATAATGATTTTGAAGCATGTGGCGTTTCCATATAATTCTGCTTGACCGCTGCTGCAATTTTGTGGCTACCATTCTTGGAAGGGAAAAATATCTGCACGATATAATATGTCTTACACAAGGTATAAACTCTTAGTTAACAAAAAGAGGTTTTTTTTATCAATCTATTATTTCTGTAACAGGTGATAGCCTGACCAACAAAGCTAAACAAATTTGTTTTCAAAAATACACGAAGCTCATTAGTATTGTATGTCGTATACCACACACGAGAAGCGTGGAGGGTAAGTGTCTAATACCAGCACTTGCTGTAAGATGGTGAGTGTCGTCACCATGAATTTTGTCAGTAATGGATTTTCAAATCAGAGTTACCATCATCAGTGCGTAACGGTTACCATTAGCCGCCAAAGATGTATGATGACTCACTAAACGTGCCTAGGAAAGGACTATATCCTTGATCCAAATTTAAATGGTCAAATGTTTGTAAACAGATTTGACGAAACCGCTACGGTCATCACTCTTCAAGCTTGCAATCTACTTAACTTACGCTAAGGACAACACACACACACACACACACTCCTGCCCGAGGGAGGATTCGAACCTCCGGCGGGAGCGGCCTCTCAGTTCGTAACATGATGCCTTAGACTACGCGCCTACTTCCGCGCGGCCCTTCTAGAAGCGATGTAGCTTGAGTGTATTACATTTTTCCTCGTTTAGCTGTGCACCTGAATTATTACATTCACTACCAATTATTTCTTTCAGCCATGCGATTTCTTTACATGGCCAGAGGAGAACCATCACAGCAGCGGCATATGCCCTAACTGTCAAATTTTGTTCTGGGACTGTTAGCTCAAATAACTGATCAGCGACTGTCCCTAATAACGGCTCAGGTAAAGAAATAATAAGGGACATAGGGAGAGGACTGCCTTGTGGCATTTCTGCTTTGTACATGAATGATTGTCTCAACTGACCATTGACTACCACCTATGCAGTAATGTCACAGTACACGTTTGAAACAGGAGCAGTGACTATCAGTCTGCAAAAGGTGATTACGATATGCGTGGCGGACACGATCAAATGCCTTGGAAAAGTTTAAAAAGGCCAAGTCACAACGAATAGACTACTACTGATAACACGTCCCTGTTTTCTGCCACTGGGGGGTCAGGATAGTATGCCCAGAAATGCAACACTGGTGTTTACCAATCATAGAACAAAGGATAAACTGTCCACAGCTTGTAAAACAGTCTTATAATCAAAATTAAGCAACGTGAGCGGACGGAATTTGGGCACAATGTCTGCGTATGAGAACAATTTCCCCTCCCTGAAGCTCGCTAGAACAGCACTTTCCCGCAAAATCTTGTTGAGTATTGACGTGAAAGTAGAACGTAATAGATGTCAAAAATGAGAAAAAAATTATTTTGCAAGGCCGTCGGGATCGGTTGATTTGTGGGAGGGAGAGTGCAACAGGACCATCTGCAGTAACAACTGTGCAAAGTACTGATGTATTGCTTGTCACAATACAGCCCCTGAAATAGCATTTAATTTGAAAACATTGTCCCCGAGCGTGATCGCGGCAGTCTACGTGCGATACAAGTACCGGGAGTTTGAGTGCGCACGTGGCTGTAGGCACCTGGCCAGAGCAAGCATGTCACATGACTGGTAAAACCCACGTTCACTGTTGGTAAGAACCAGGCCTGTAGATGAACTGTTATGGTGAGTAACTTGGACATGAGCAAATTCAAGAATCACAGAACAAAATTAATTACTCGCAAACCAAGCGTGCATCTGGAAAACCATTACCTTTCTATTCAAGTAGTGTAAGTATACCTACGGTGCCACCCTTAGTTTTTAAAGTATATAACAGTGAACTTTCCTGAAACAACTATAACTTTAAAAATTCATATCTAAATAACCACTGGTCTGATTTTAATGTATAAAGTGCCAATGGATAGACCTTGGAGAGGTCTATCTGACTCTATTCGTAAAAGTGATGTTAGCTTTTAACATTTTCCTATTATTTAATAACAAATACTTCGGTAACAAACTTTTGTTACTTCACTCACAACTAGATACATATATACAGGAATGAAACATCAAATTACCACACTAAAAAAAAAACTATTTGCCAACATTTGATACCTAGGCACTATGTCACAAGATTTTCCAGTATCTTCAGTACACCAATGTAATAATTCCATTTATCATTAATTATTCGATAGGCCACGTAATAGTCTACAAAATAAATGCAGATCCACAAAAATTAAATATCGGTGGTGTATATTAAAATATACGTTTGTCATTTAGCTCAGTGTATAATAAAATGAGTAATTACTTTAACAACATATTACAGTAAGCAAAAATGCTTAAAATGTGATTCACTTCTGTACTGCAGTTATCTTTCTGCAATGTACAAATTATTCCGATTAACACATTCTTGTATTTCTTGATGAATAATATAAGCTATTAAATAGCCGTCAGTTGTTAAAGGCTATTATGCGCCTTGTAAAACAATATCTGCTGTCTTACTGTACTCAGCTAGCGATTACTTACCACCACATTACACGCAGGGTGATTTTACGATGCTTGCTTGTGTGGCATACTGTAAACGGGTACGCCACAAATGAAGTCCATTCCTGAGTACATACTGTGTGTGTCTGCGGGCGCGCGACCCTTCCCCAGCGAACAGTATGTGCTGGCGCCCTCTGGCGCAGTGGTGCTGCGTAATTTTTCCACACATAAAAGTTTTCCTACCTGTTTTCGTTTTCGAATTTCTCTTTGAGAAGTACATCTTGTGTTCTGGTTTCTAAACAATTCCTTGGAGTACGAGAATTAGTATAACGGTGTATACCGCACCACTTTGTAGAATCCTAACAACAGAGAACCCTGGAGCGTTGTGCTAAATTTGGATGGGAATGTATGAACTGCTATGCGTGTAAGTTAGCCTGTTCAGTAATATTTTACACAAAGCATTATCCACTATATACTCAAAACAAGGCATCTCCTAACATTGTTTCAAAGGTATAACTGTACCAGTACCACCAGTGAACAAATGTTGATTTAGAATTGAACTAGCACGCACAAATGCAGTAGTTGCAGTCTATTGCAGTAGTGTCTCGTCGTCAGTTGTTTCTCAGTGGAAGTCACTTTCAGGAACCTCAACATCCGCATCTTGAAAACTTTCCGAACTGTCACCGATATAATCGTCAGTGTCTAAAAGAAACTGCTCTATCTCTCAATCTGGTAAAAGTCTTTATTTTCGCCACTGCTAAGGATCAAAATGTGTTCAAATGTTTGTTAAGCTCAAGGAACTTAAATACGGGGTCATCAATCCCTAAACTTACAAACTACTTATGAACTAGCTTATACTTAAGACGACACAAACATCCATGACCGAGGGGAGATTCGAACCCCCGACGGGGAACGGCGTCGCGCATAGCAGCATAGCGCCTCACTGTGCTTGAGAGATGCGTCGAATGGTTTTGGCTCATTGTAGTTTGAGTTCTGAACTTCACGTCCCATAAATATCTGATACCCATGTGGTCTCTTCGTTACATAAGATATCTGGGGGTTGCTAAATTTGGAAATTGACCCTTAATAACGGTAAGTGTGACGTCATCCATATAACCATTAATATAAATCCGTTAAGTTCAGTTACACGATAAATCAGTCAAATCTACAGTGCCTCAATACAACTAAGTATCTAGAAATAACAATAATGAAGAACTTATATTATAAAGAACAAAGTATTGTAGGGAAGGCGAAAAAAGGGTATGTTTCATTGGCAGTACACTTAGAAGATGCAACACTTCTACTAAAAAAGCAGCCTACACTACAATTCTGAGTCATATTGTATAGTATTGCTGCGCATTGTGGGATCCATACCAGGCGATACCGTCGGACGATATAGAGAAAGTTCAGAGAAGGGCAGCTCCTTTTGTAGTATCGTGATATAGGGGGGAGAGTACCACGGAAATTATGGACGAGTTGGAGTGGAAATCATTAAAAGACAGGCGTTATTCGTTGAGGCGTGATCTATTTGCGAAATTTCTTTAAACAACAAATTTTTTTAGCACCACCTACATAGGGAGAAATGATCATCGTAATGAAATAAGAGAAATCAGTTCGAAAACATAAAGATTTAGGTGCTCCTTTCTGCCGAGAGCTATTGGATTGTGGAACTAGAGAAATATCATAAAAGCGGCTCAATGGGCCCTCTGCCATGGATTTCGATGTGACATGCAAAGTATCAAATGTTCAAATGTTTGTTAAGCTTATGGGACTTAACTACGGGGTCATCAGTCCCTAAACTTACAAACTACTTATCTACTACCTTATACTAAGGACGGCACAAATATCCATGCCCGAGGGGGGATTCGAACCCCCGACCGTAGTGGCCGTGCCGATCGTGACTGGAGCGCCTCAGTCCTCTCAGCCACCGCGGCCGGCTGCAAAGTATCGGTGCAGATTTAGAACATTCGTATTTAGTCCATCCGCTATATCGGAATGGTAGCTTATCTGCCATTAGTACAACTTACCACATTATCGTCATTATTTACAATATTGTCGCGAGTTTTTCGACGGAACGTGTGGTGCAGCGGTAGCCGTTCGCCGTGGCTCAGCAACACCACCTAGAGACAAGGCCTTACAACAGGCCGTGCTACGTCACACTGACCAGGCCGCGGCCGCCAGCTGTTTGGCTGGCCGCTGGGGCGCGCACACTGCCTCCTAGCGGGCAGCCATTCAGCTGGCGGCCGCGGCCTGGTCAGTGTGACGTAGCACGGTCTGTTGTAAGGCCTTGTCTCTAGGTCAGGGGTGGGCACGAGAGCTGCTCGCGCAGCTGCCCGCGAGCAGCGAGAGCCGCGAGGGCAGCGCTGAGCGGCCTTGAGAGCCAGCAGTGCGGGTGGCAGAGCTGTGGGGTGTGGCTGATTCACAGTGCACGGGGGCAACTGTGCAGCTGTCAGGGCGCTGAGTAAGCACAAGCTGAAATACTTACTGCACGTACAAAACACGTGAGGTCGCTTCACACTCATGCGGCTTCCGTGAAAGGGCACCGGTACAATCATATCTGCACACCATGTTTGAGTGGGAAGTAAGTTTTGATAGTGCTTACCCGAAAATTGTGTATTCTGTACCATGCAACAGTTGCTCATGTAAGGATGAAACACAATTTCGAGCCACTGTAAAACCTACTTTCGTGGCCACAAATAGGACATAGACGTAAAGAATTAAGAAAAGACTCTTTTATTCTAAATTTTATTTTATATTTTCACAGAATTGTGTAGATATTTTTTTAACAAAATGAAACAAAACTGAACTTTCTGCAACTAAAAACCTGCTTCATTACAATGACGAGAAACAGGGTGGTCGGTCAGAAGGTAACAATTATTAAGGTTCATTACATCCTTAGGAAAGGATGAAAACTGACACCATTCTGAAGGGGGGAAAAAATCCAGAACTCAAGACCTGAGAAAAATGGAAAAAGTTGCCTGCCTATGTCAGTGGTACCACAACGAAGTTGTCGTGGTACGATAAAGAACTTCTCAAAAATAACCAAATAAGTACATGGAAATGTTTGTAAGCTAAAGGAAAATAAAATATCCCTGCTGCGGGAAGCAAAAACCTAGGAACTATTGAGATAAGTATAATTTATCAAGTGTAAAACTAAAACCTTCTCCCTAGAGGAAGTAAAAGGGATAACTAAACTTAACTCCTATGATATATAGGAAACATAAAGGGGAAGAAACTCTATGATCACAAAGCCTATCAGTTTCCTGTCAAGATAAACAACAAGGTGACATACACATAAAAGAATTGTCACTTCAGAGGAGAGGTACTATGAACAAAAAAGAAATAAGCATTAATTGACATCATTCTGGATTTATTTAAAATGATTTTGAACCAACATCTCGAAGTTATCGAGAACGAGTGGTTCCGCTTGGTGTAGTGAGGTGCGCGGCTAGTCGAGTATGAATGGGGGCACTGCTGGCTGGCGGGGGGGGGGGGGGGGGGAGCCGCGAGCAGGCCGTGTGAGCCGCTGAGAGCGCTCGCGCTCGCGAAACGGCATTTGCCCAGCCCTGCTCTAGGTGGTGTGGGCTCAGCACATAAGGTCAGAGGCCTGAACCAACACCACCGAAAGGAAGGCCACGGCGGGTTAGTGCCAAGAACAGCGGAGCGACTCGCTATCGTGGACCCGAATGGCTGGCCGCTAGGGCCCAGTGTGTTGTGTCCCACAGGCCAGCCACTCAAATACGCCTAGTGTCTCACTCTTCGTGTCGTGGCACGAGCGCGCCGCGGCCTTCTCTTTCGGTGGTGTTGGCTGTATGCCCTCTGTAATTAAAAAAAAAAAAAAATCGCACTGTCGTGTTGTACGGCCCACTTCAGATTTGCCTGTAGTTTTATGATTTTTTGCAAACATTTCAGACAAAAATAATAAAAATATAAATAACAAAAAATTGTGGACTCTACTATTGTGATAACATCTATGCACCCAATAAGTAATATTCTTTCTGGCCGTATTAACAAACAACCAAAATTATTAGATATGTTAATTTAGCTTTAACAAACATACTCTTTTTTGAACAATTTGTATAGGTTAGGTAACCGTCTTGTGCAACTGTAAGTTAGTCTACTTTAGACCAGACGCGTTTCGCTTTATTCTAAAGCATCTACAGTGCTCAACTGTACTAGAAATGTTTTGTTTTACATTATTTGTTTGATTAAATTCGATCGATAACAGTTCTCATGCAATAGGATTATTTTGATTCTGAATAAAATGGACTACTAATATTACTCACGTATTTTTAGGTAGTTCTCTTCATGTGTGTTTTGTAGCACATTGCCACTTGCAATATAATTTATCACTTCAAACATTAATTTTGTTACGAATATTATCTGAAACCAACAAATGTTCCAAAAATTACATAGGGGGATTTGCTAGTTTCAGTGTTTCGTAAATTTATCTTTGCCCGTAACTGTGTACTTTTGGCTCTTATGGTTAATTTAGTCTTCGTCGTATATTTCATTACTGCAGTTTCAAACCTTACACTTACCACCATGGCTACACACACCACCCATAGAATTTGGTCGTGTTCTATGTTTTCAGGGGCGTGACTTGGTTGACGCCATCGTACATGTTCTTACAATTACTGGAGCCGCGGTGGAAAAGCCGTGTGCAGTAAGGCGTCTTGCTGTGGTGGGCGCGTCCGTTCGCCGTCAGAGTTTCGAGTCCTCCCTTGGACATGGATATGTGTGTTGTTCTTAGTATAAGTTAAAGTAGTTTGTAAGTTTAGGGACCGATGACTACTACAGTTAGGTCCCATAACTTTACAACACATTGGAACATTTCAGCAATTAGTGGGTACTCGTCAACGTATAAGAAGGAAGTTTTACTTTGTATTGAATTAATGGCTGTGTCTTTAAGCAAGAAATACATCTCAGAAGGAGGAAGGAAAGAGGATTAAGTTCAGAACGATTCTTAGACATCGAGGTCATTGTTGTTTTGTAAAGGATAGGCAAGGAAATCGCTTGAGTCCTTTCAAAGAAACCATGATGGTATTGTCCGGAGCGATTTAGGGAAATGATAGAAAACCTATCTTTGTATGGCCGAAAGCGAATTTGAGCCACATTCCCTCGAATCTGGTATTCTAAAATAGATAACACGCCTAACTATTTCAGAAGAGATCGTATGTAATTTGCTACTCATCCCCACCACCTGCCATACTGAAACAACTTTTGGAGTTTCTGAAGGAAACCCCTGTCAATGACCATCTTGTAAAATATGGCATATGCACGTCTTTAGAGAGAAAACTACGTGCTTCTTATTACGGTTTATTGCTTTAAAATCAGCACAGTTTAACTGTTGTTTCTGTACGGGATATTTCTAACGAAGTTTCGTAACACGAATTTTATTGGTTTAGGCACGTTTAATGAGGTTGCCAGCGACACAGCTCAGGCGTACGCTGAAAGGTATCTGGAACGAGAATGGAGGTTACCTTGCGCATACATGTATCGGGGCTGTATATAACGAGCTCGATCCACTGGGGATTTGCTCTCAGCGAAACGCCAGAAAAACAGACCCGTGCGAAATCGAAACATGGCCTTGCGTTGGGGATGGTACACATAAATTCATACTGCAGAAGGCGGACGCTCGCTAGAGAGTAATAAATCTCACGCAGCACGGTGAACCACATTTTCCGAGACACAAATATACATTGATAAATAAGTTATTAAAAAGGAAAAGGCTTCATAGAATTTTACTTATACTGAAGTGCCATAATGGCAAAGTCATGTGCTACGAATTACTTTCAGTAGGTTAGCATGAATGAATTTAACGTGATGAATATCTGCAGAGATGGCCGTCACTTGACCAATTTGCCCTGCGCGGGCAAGTGAGAGTATGTTTTGAGTAGTGATTAAGCGTTCACTTCCGTAGTCGAGTAGTCAACGCGGCAATCCGAGTTCCATTACCGGTAGATACTGCAGGACTGGACGGAGGTTCACTCACAGAATCGTGATGGTGGTTAAGAAGTTATTTGATTGAGTGGTAGCAGCTCCAAGCTTTAAACAAGTCGACCGTGGCTGGGATTGCGGTGTACTGACCACACGCCCTCCATATCGGATCCGATTTGATACCATTCGCCAAACGCGAATTCTTCAAAGCTTGATCGCAAAGTTTAGTTTGTTTTAGATTACTGATTAAGCAGTTGCTTTCAGTGATGTTAATGCGAAAGTCAGTGCTGCGGGGAATGGCTGCATGGTCTAAGGCGTCATGTTACGGATTGTTCGGATGGCCGCGGTGGAGTAGCCGAGCGGTGTAAAGCGTCTCGTTGCGGAGCGCGCGGTTGCTCGCCGTGGAGGTTCGAGTCCTCCCTGGGGCATGGGTGTGTGTGTTGTCCTTAGGT
Source organism: Locusta migratoria (assembly GCA_026315105.1). Taxonomy (NCBI): domain Eukaryota; kingdom Metazoa; phylum Arthropoda; class Insecta; order Orthoptera; family Acrididae; genus Locusta; species Locusta migratoria. Next base: position 514,358,614 of record CM048755.1, read on the forward strand.
TAGTTTAGTTTAAGTAGTTTGTAAGCTACGGACTGATGACCACGCAGTTTTGTGCGATAGAATTACAAAAAACAAAAAAACAAAAATATTCGATGTTCGCGTCCTCCCACGGGTATGTGTGTGTGTGTGTGTGTGTGTGTGCGTGTGTGTGTGTGTGTGAGTGTTGTTCTCGGTGTAAGTTAATTTAAGTAGTTTGTAAGTCTAGGAACGGATGATCAAAGCAGCAGTTTCATCCAATACGTTTACAAACATTTGATTTTGAAACAGAGACAAAGCTTCAACTTAAGGTATCCAATAAAGTAATAGACGAATCATAATAGTATGTACACATTTCGAAATAGTATGTGAACATTTCGAAAGTCGCTACCAACGGAGTAAAAATCAAAAAAATGTTCACATGTTTGTAAATCTATCGGACCAAACTGCGTGGTCATCAGTACGTAGCTTACAAACTACTTTAAATAAGGTAAACTAACCTAAGGACAGCACACACATCCATGCCCCAGGGAGGACTCGAACCTCCACTGCGAGCAACCGCGCGCTCCGCAGCGAGATGCTTTAGACCGCTCGGCTACTCCACCGCGGCACCAATGGAGTTAGTTACAGTTTTGCGTCAGGTGTCCGACCCCCCCCCCCCCCCCCCACCATAAAAGAGGTTCGCATGGATGACTCAGATACGTGAAATCTGGTATGATTATAGTACTGCAGAGGACTTATACCGGTTTAGAGAAATGGTCCACATACGTACAAACTACTTAAACCAACTTATCGTAAGAACAAAAGACACACACATGCCCGAGGGAGGACTCGAACATCCGTCGTGAGCGACCGCGTAGTCTGGCACCCAAAACCGCATAGCCCTTTCCATGCGGTGGGTGCATTCAGCCACGCGCTGGTAAATGAGGAGCCACTTGATGCAGCAGTATCGGCTCCGCTTCTGCGTAGTCTGCAAATAATCGTAAGAGCCATGTGCATCGCCATACGTCACAATGCAGAGACTGTTTCAGCAACAGGTAGATATCACTTGGGGTTCACTCCATGGAAGAGGAGTTTGCTCTGTTGATGAAAGCCAGGAAAGTGATAGTAATTTTTTGGGCAACGTCTGATATAACATTAACTGATTTTCAATAAGATAGAGAGCACTGTTCGACAGAATCTGGAAAATTTTGTTTTATTTGTTCCAGTCATTTCTTAGTCCATTTCTTTTCCTCCCTTTATTTCCTTTTTCTTCTCTCTGTCCACCTTCTCATATCGCGCCATTTAAGTTAATCTCCTCCTCCAATCCTATTTACCTCCACGTGTCTCTCCACTTCATCCTCGTGCCTCGTCTCCTTTTTCTCTTTCTATCCATCTCCCAGTCGTTCCTCTCCTCTTCTCCTTTTGACATAAACGGAAGTAGTGCAATTCACAGTAACATTTCGTACATATATTCAAATCTTTCATTATTCAATTCCCTTATCCCCTCTCTGTTCACCTGCCCTCACTTTTTCTCTCTACTGCAACCCGTCCCTCTCCCCACCTCATTCTTCCTTCTCTGTCCATTTCATCGTCTCACCTGTCAATCGCCCTGTCTCTACCAATATCCTACTCTCTTCTCTCTCAGTCCATCTTCGACCATGCTCTCCTCTTCTTCTTACTTCTCTTTCTTTTCCTCCTACTCTTCCATCTCCCTGTCTTCCCCCTCCTCCTCCCCATGCACTCTCTGTCAATCTTTTCCTTTCTCTCACTGAGTTCACCTCCTCCTTCCCACTTCCCAAATCTATAATATACTCATATAACAATTATTCGCCAATTCTCATCACGATCGATCGAACAATAGGGAAATCTATTGTTAGATAACCTCCTCCATGCAGTTTACTGTGGGATACTAAAGGTAGCCTATTTGTTAAGTCGAGGTGGCATAAGCTGTCACCATTATAGATTGAATTCGAATCTCTGCAGCCCTTCCAGCGTGAAAGAGTAACAAACGTCCCCCCTCTCTCTCTCTGTTTCTTTCTTTCTCTTTCACTCACACACAAACATACACACACTTCCGCATTTATAAAATACTAGGCGTATCAGCAGAGGAAGCCGCGATGGAATAACCGAGCGTTCCAAGGCGCCTTGCTGCGGAGCGCGTCGGAGGTTCGAATCCTCCCTGGAATATGGGTGTGTGTCAGTTGCCTTTAGGTTAGTTTAACTTACTTTAAGTAGTTTTTAAGCCAAGGGACTAATAACCAAATGAATTAAGTCCATAGATTTACAAACATATGAACATTATCAGCACAGCGTTACGAACTTTCAGGATAGAGTACAACCAGAAGACGGAAATCAAGCGGCGATGCCTTGTCGGAAATGCTTGCTTGGAGCGATAATGACAACACAAATCACAAGAAAGAAAAGTTACATCTACATGGGATACTCTGCAAATCAAATTTAAGTGTCTGACAGAAGGTTCATCTAACCACCTTTATACTATTTACCTCCCATTCCATTCTCGAATAGCGCGCGGGAAGAAAGAACACCTGAATCTTTCCGTTCGAGCTCTGCGTTCTCGTAGTTTATTCTGTTGATCATTTCTACCTATGTAAGTGGGAGTCGACAATATATTTTAGCATCCGGAGAAGAATGTTGGCGATTGGAGTTTCATAAGTAGCCGCAGCGATAAATGACGTTGTTGTAATGATTCCCATCTCAGATCCTGTATCATTCCCGTGACGCTGTCTCCCCTGTATCGTGACAATCCAAATGAGCTGCACTTCTCTGGAATCTTTCGATGTCCTCCATCAAACCCGCCTGATAAGGATCCCACACTGGGCAGCAATACTGCAAAAATGAACGGACAAGCGTAGTGTACGCAGTTTCTTTTGTAGTTCTGTTGCATGTTTCAAGGGTTCTGTCAATAAAACGCAGTCTCTGGTTCGCCTTTCCACCGACATTATCTATGTGTTCTTTCCAATTTATATCTGAAGTAATAGTAATTCCTAGGTATTTAGTGGAGTTTACGGCCTTCACGTTCTTAATAGAAGCGACTTCTTTTTATTTCGTGTGTGCTTTCTTTTGCAGCTCTTTATACTTTAGTGTGCTCGCGTGTAAATTTATTAAGAATCGCGTTTATTTGTCAGTTCAGTTGTTGGTTTTTTTTATTTATTAGCTCGTTTATATATTTTTCAGATTCGCCGTTAATAAACAGTTCAGCGTTAGGTTTATATTTTTCAAAGCTCACTGTTTATCAAACTTCTGTGTCCTCAGACGTACTTACTTGGAAGAAACATAGGTTTTTAGAATGGCTAGGAACTGTGACTGCTGCGAACGGATGGAGGCAGAGTTGGTGACTCTTCGCTCGCAGCTTCAGGCGGCGTTGGCTTCGCTGGCAACGCTTGAGACTGCGGTGGGTGGGCGCCGCTGTTGTGGGCCGCTCGCGGGGGAGCTGCAGACGCCCTGTGCGTATGTTGTGCCCTCCGATCGGCCTGCGGCTGTGGCCAGCCCGCTCACTGCCCGCGAGGAGGTAGCCCCCAATCCGTGGTGGATTGGGAGGTCTCCTCAGCGCGTGTCAGGTGGCGTAAGACTTCCCGGGGGACCGAAGTGGAGGCCTTCCGGTTAGTCTTGCCAACAGAGTCGAGGCGCTGTCTGTGTCAGAGGATGTTCCTGACGCAGATGGTGTCGCTTGTCCTGTACTCGCCCCTTTGCCTTCAAGATCCGGGCACTCACAGAGGTTGGGTTTGTTGGTAGTTGGGAGCTCCAACGTTAGGCGGGTAATGGAGTCCCTTAGGAAAATGGCTACTAGGGAGGGGAAGAATTCCAATGTGCACTCCGTGTGCATACCGGGGGGACTCATTCCAGATGTGAGCCGGGTCCTTCCGGATGCCATGAAGAGCACAGAGTGCAGCCAGCTGCAGGTGGTGGCTCATCTTGGGACCAATGATGTGTGTCGCTTTGGATCGGAAGAGATCCTCTCTGGTTTTGAGCGGCTATCAGAAGTGGTAAAGACTGCCAGTCTTGCTTGCAAGATGAAAGCGGAGCTCACCATCTGCAGCATTGTCTACAGGACTGACTGCGGACCTTTGGTTCAGAGCCGAATGGAGGGTCTGGATCAGAGGCTCAGACGGTTCTGCGACCGCGTGGGCTGCATATTACTCGACTTACGCCAAAGGGTGATGGGTTTTCGGGTTCCGCTAAATAGGTCAGGGGTAGCGGGGCTGTGTGGCGTGGACTGGGCGGTTTTTTAGGTTAGAGGGCTTCGGGAATACAAAAAATGGGTATCAGTCTCAAAGAGGGCAGGTGAGACACAGGAAGAAAGCAGATCTACAAACCATTGGTATAACAGTTGTAAATTGTCGTAGCTGTATTGGGTAAGTTCCAGAGCTCCAAGCGCTGATACAAAGTACTGATGCACAAATCGTTATAGGTTCTGAAAGCTGGCTGACGCCTGAGATAAATTCGGCCGAAATTTTTTCAAAGGGCCAAATGGTCTTCAGAAAGGATAGAATAAATAAAAAAGGGGGTGGCGTGTTTATTGCTGTTACAAACGGTTTATCCTGCAGCGAAATTGAGGCAGATACTTCCTGTGAGTTGGTCTGGGTAGAGGTTATACCTGACAACCGGAATAAATTAATAATTGGATCTTTTTATCGGCTCCCTGACTCAGACGATGCGGTTGCAGAAATGTTCAAAGAAAGCTTGAATCATATTTCAAATAGGTATCCGAAGCATACTGTTGTAATCGGTGGCGACTTTAATTTACCCTCGACATGTTGGCATAATTACGTATTCAAAACCGGCGGCAAATATAAAACATCGTCCGAACTAGTTCTGAATGCTTTTTCTGAAAACTACTTTGAACAGTTAGTTCATGAACCCACTAGAATAGTAAGTGGTTGCGAAAATACCCTTGATCTCCTAGCAACAAATAATCCGGAGATAGTAAAGAGCATCAAAACAAATACAGGGATTAGCGAACATCGAGTTGTAGTAGCGAGACTAAACGTCGAAATTCCCAAATGCACCAAAAATAAACGAAAAATATATCTATTCAATAAAGCAGATAAAAATTCGCTTCACGCTTTCCTGAGTGATAATCTCCAGTCTTTCAAAACTAAAAATGCGAGTGTAGATCAGTTGTGGGTTACTTTCAAAGACATAATATCAGTAGCAATCGAGATATTTATACCAAATAAATTAATAAAAGAGGGGGCTGACCCCCGTGGTACACAAAACAGGTCATATCACTATTGCAGAAAAAAGAAAAACGCATGCAAAATTTAAAAAGACACAGAATCCACAAGACTGGCAATCTTTTACTGAAACTCGCAACCTAGCGCGGACTTCAATGCGAGAAGCCTATAGTAGCTACCACAACGAAATCCTGTCTCGTAATCTTGCAGAAAATCCAAAGAAATTCTGGTCATATGTGAAGTACACTAGCGGCAAAACACAAACAATACCTTCACTACGCGATAGCAATGGTAATACTACCGACGACAGTACTGCTAAGGCAGAATTACTAAACACAGCTTTCCGAAATTCGTTCACCAAAGAAGACGAAGTGAACACTCCAGTATTCAATGCAAGAACAGCTACCAGCATGCGAAACTTAGAAGTAGATGTTCCTGGAGTAGTAAAACAACTTAAGTCACTAAACAAAAACAAATATTCCGGGCCAGATCGTATACCAATTAGATTCCTCTCAGAGTATGCTGATGCAATAGCTCCGTACTTAGCTATAATTTACAATCCATCACTCAGCGAAAGATCTGTACCCAAAGACTGGAAAGTTGCCCAAGTTACTCCAATATTCAAGAAAGGCAATAGGAGTGATCCCCAAAATTACAGGCCAATCTCATTGACGTCGATTTGCAGTAGGATTTTGGAACATATACTTTGTTCGAATATTATGAACTACCTCGAAGAGAACGACCTATTAACCGATAGTCAACACGGATTCAGAAAGTATCGATCTTGCGAAACACAGCTTGCCCTTTATTCACATGAAGTGTTAAGTGCCATCGACAAGGGATCTCAAATCGATTCCATATTTCTGGATTTCCGGACGGCTTTTGATACTGTACCCCACAAGCGGCTTCTAATGAAATTGCGTGCTTATGGAATATCTCCCCAATTCTGCCATTGGATTCACGATTTCCTATCAGAAAGGACACTGTTCGTTGTAATTGACGGTAAGTTATCGAGTAAAACAGAAGTGATATCTGGCGTTCCACAAGGAAGCGTTATAGGTCCCCTACTCTTCCTCGTGTTTATAAATTATTTAGGAGACAATCTGAATAGCTCCCTTAGACTGTTCGCGGATGATGCTGTCGTTTATCGGTTAGTGAAGTCAACAGAGGATCAAAAGCAACTGCAAAGCGATTTAGACAAAATTTCTACTTGGTGCGAAAATTGGCAATTGATACTAAATAAAGAAAAATGTGAAGTAATACACATGACCACTAAAAGAAATCCGCTGAACTTCAATTACGCAATAAATCAGTCAAACCTTAAGGTCGTAAATTCTACCAAATACCTAGGAGTTACAATTACGAACAACTTTCACTGGAGAGAACACACAGAAAATATTGTGGGGAAGGCGAAGCAAAGGTTACGTTTCTTTGGCAGAACGCTTCGAAGATGCACCAGCTCCACCAAAGAGACTGGCTCCATCACACTTGTGCGTCCTCTTCTGGAGTACTGTTGCCCCTTGTGGGACCCTCACCAGGTGGGACTGACGGAAGATATTGAGAAGATCCAGAGAAGGGCAGCTCGTTTTGTTTTATCACGTTACGGGGGGGGGGGGGGGGAAGCGTCACGGAAATGTTGCACGAATTGGGATGGAAATCATTAAAAGAAAGACGTTATTCATTGCGGCGTGATCTGTTTGCGAAGTTTCAATCACCGACTTTTACTTCTGAATGTGAAAATATTTGGTAGCACCCACCTACTTAGGGAGACATGACCATCCCAATAAAATAAGAGAAATCAGATCGAAAACGGAACGATTTAGGTGTTCTTTCTTCCTGCACGCTATTAGAGAATGGAACGGTAGAGAAAAGTTATGAAAGTGGTTAATGAACCCTCTGCCAGGCACCTAAATGTGATTTGCAGAGTATCTATGTAGATGTAGATATCTTGTAAACAAAGTTTAACGGATTTCTTTTCGTATTCATGTGGACGACTTCGCACTTCTTATTATTTAGAGTCAAATGCCAATTTTTACACCATAGTAATATCTTATTTAGCTCGTTCTCCAGTTAGTTTTGATGTTCAGATGATTTTACTACACGGTAAATGACGGCGTCATCTGCAAACAACCTGAGAGCTGATTAGAGTTTCTCCTAAATCGTTTACATAAATAAGGACGTGAGAAAATTGTTTAACACAGCAAATGAATCCAAGAAAAATTAAAACGACGACTGTTAACAAAGTAGGTATTCCAGTTTACGACCTTGGGTTGTGACGCGGACCTCACATATGTGGGCGCATAGAAGGTCTGATGTTCTCGAAAATAACGGTTGTTACTGGGACTTCCACAGCGACTGACTCGATGTGTGCAACAAGTTCTTCAGTATTGTTAACAAGGGTTTCTTAGACCAGCCAAAGCCGTTCCGGAACTGCAGCTGTACTGAGTACAGCGACCGTGTTCTATCACCTTCTTCGTGCCCTTCCTGACTTGTATTTTGTTTTGTCACTGAAAGCGTTTCATACTCTGCAAAATCAAACGCTTGTTTTTATAAGGGACTTAACAACGTTAGCCATCAGTCCATAGGCGTAAAACTACATAAACTTACTTAAAGCAACTTGAGCTAAGGACAACAGAAACACACATGCTCGAGGGAGGAGTCGAACCTTCGACGGCGAGTAGCCGCGCGCTCCACAGTAATTCGCCTTAGCACTCTCGGTCACTCCAGTACGGCCAAAATCAAATGTTCAAATGTTTGTAAACCTATTTGACCAAACTGCTACGGTCATCAGTCTTTTGACTTACAAACTTAGCCGGCCGCGGTGGCCGAGGTGACTGAGGCGCTCCAGTCACGGTCAGCACGGCCACTACGGTCGGGGGTTCGAATCCCCCCTCGGGCATGGATATTTGTGCCGTCCTAGTTTGTAAGTAGTTCATAAGTAGTTTGTAAGTTTAGGGACTGATGACCCCGTAGTTAAGTCCCATAAGCTTAACAAACATTTGAACATTTGAACTTACAAACTTAAACTAACTTACACTAAGTACAATAGGGAAATGACAGGGGTTCAGCACACACTGTTGACGTCATGAGTGTATCATATTACAGAAGTGTGTGGTCGCGAGACTGCTGAGTCGTCAAAAAAATCAGTGGACAGCGATATCAGCACTGACTGATGACGTCACAATGGAATTACATTGCAAATGTTCAAATGTTGGTTAAGCTTAAGGGACTTAACTACGGGGTCATCAGTCCCTAAACTTACAAACTACTTATGAACTACTTACTAACTAGTACGGCACAAATATCCATGCCCGAGGGGGGATTCGAACCCCCGACCGTAGTGGCCGTGCTGACCGTGACTGGAGCGCCTCAGTCACCTCGGCCACAGCGGCCGGCGAATTACATTGCAGAAGTGTGTAGACTCCAGACTGCTGAGTCATGAAAAAAATCAATTGATAGGGGTATGAAAACAAACTGATTACGTAACCCATATTACACAAGTGTGGAAGGGAGAGCAAGCAGTCAGAGCATGAGTCACCAAAAAAATTAATTGATGGCAGTATGAAGCCAAACTGATTAAAAATGTTCAAAATGTTTGTGAAGCTTATGGGAATTAACTGCGTAGTCATCAGTCCCTGAAGCGCTCCAGTAACGGTCTGCACAGCCACTACGGTCGGGGGTTCGAATCCCCCCTCGGGCATGGATGTTTTGCCATCCTTAGTTTGTAAGCAGTTTGTAGGTTTAGGGATTGATGACCCCGCAGTTGAGTCCCATAAGTTATACAAACATTTGAACATTTTCATCAGTCCCTAAACTTACAAACTACTTATGAAGTACGTTATACTAATGAAAGCACAAACATCCATGCCCGAGCGGGGATGCGAACCCCCTACGGGGAAAGGCCTCGCGCATCGTAGCATAGCGCCTGAATGCGCTCGGCCGCTCCTCCGCGGCAAAACTGATTACATAACCAATATTAGACAAGTGTGGGTAGGAGGGCAAGCAATCAGAGCATGAGTTATTAAAAAAGTTAACTGATGGCGGGATGAAGCCAAACTCATTAAGTAACACATATTACACACCAGACTGTTGAGTCATTAAAAAAATCCATTGATGGGTGTTCAGATTCAAACTGCTAAATTAATTGCTCAATAAAATGTTAATATTTCCCAGCTCATATAAATGTTTACAATAAAATGTTAATTCTTCCCCAGCTCACGCAAATTATTGTAAATGTTTATAACAAAATGCTAATATTTCCCAGCTCACAGAAATTATTGTTTATAACAAATTTCTAAAAAATTCCCCATCTCACGTAAGTATTTATAACAAAATTCTCCAGCTCTTGTAAATGTTAACAATAAAATGCTGATTCTCCCCAGCTCGCGTAATGTTTATAACAGTCCCCATAACAGTGTTGTAAGTTTTGAACCTATGTGGTACATGCAATGTGTGAAATCCGACGGCCCACTTTCGTGGTAATTTTTTTGCGCAGCGCCTCCCGCCGCCAGCTGCCTCCTGCCGGCCTCCAGCGAGACGCCGCCTCGCGCCCCTCACGTGCCGGCAGTTTGACACTGCATTTCGGCCGTGCCGCGCTCGTCTCGTCGCCAACCACGCGTGAGTGCAAAGTCCGCTGCGGACACAGGACACGCCCATATCTGGGTTACTTGGTCCTCCAACTGGAAATACCACTCAAAACCATCATTTGGGGCTCATCCTGGAGTCTTGCTGAGTCAAGATGCGGTGGTTGTGGCGGGAATTTTGTGATAAGTGGCTTGATTCCCCCTAATTACTCTAACACGTGATCAATCTGTCTCTACACCACACGTCTCGAAGAGTACATCTGGAATCGAAGGATGTGTTGTACCTCTCTCCTATATGGGGGTTATTTGGTCTTTCGCCTAGAAATATCACTCAAAGGCATAATTTGTCGAAAGAGTCAGTGTCATACTAGGACATGATCCCTTGGTTGTGATGTGAGTTTTTGTGCTCAGTTGCTTGATGTACCCTGAAAAAATATATAGGTCGATCTGTTGCATTTTAAGTTTTTCGTGCCTCTGCACAATTTTTCGTGTTTTTCGTTGCGAATATAAGCAATCTACGAATATTCTTCTGTTGACAGACCCTTTACCCTTCTGTGGTGAGTGTAGGTGTGTAGGTGAACTTACGAGTTGTCTGTTGACGTCGTAAGACGCCTTACACTATTTTGCAGTTTTATCGATGTGCGCTGATGCGTCTGTAGTCGACGTTATGATTACCTAAAATACGTACAGTATGTATTCAACAAGGTTAAACTAACTTGCTCTGAATGGTTAATAATTCTGTAAGTTGTTGTTACTATGCATATATTCTCTAAGGTGCGAGTGGCGTATACGACATATGTAATACAAGGTATGTCTACAAAGTAAGTTCCATTTGGTTATATAAAACAAACGTGTACAGATACAGAAAAAATATCTATTGTACAAACATATACAACTATTAAACGACTTTTCTACATAGCTTCCAAAATTTTGTAGGCATTTGTCATAGCGTGGCAGAAGTCTCTGTATGCCTTCTTCATAGAAGGTTGCCGCCTGTGTATTCAACCAAGTGGTAACATGTTCTTTCAGCTCGTCATCATCGCTGAAGTGTTGACCGCCATGGACAGGTTTTAGGTGTAAGAAGAAAGTCGCTAGGGGCGAAACTGTACGGAGGATGATCAAACACGTCCCAGTGAAATTCCCGTAAGAGTTGTTTGGTCACATTCGCCTTGTGAGGTGGGGCGGCAACGTGAAGGAAAGAAGAATCCTTTCATCTCTTCTTACACCTAAAATCTGTCCTTGGTGGTCAACACTTCAACGATGACGAGCTGAAAGAACACGTTTGTCACAAGGTTGAATACACAGGCGGCAACCTTCTATGAAGAAGGCACACAAAAACTTGTCCCACGCTATGAAAAATGCCTACAAAATTTCGAAAGTTATGTAGAAAAGTAGTTCAACAGTTGCGGATTTTTATACAATAAATATTTTTTCTGTATCTGTTCATGTTTGGTTTATATAACCAAACGGATCTTACTTTGTGGACATACCTCGTAAGAGTTGTATAACTATGACAGTGTTCTGTCTCTGTATTTTGTGTTTTTACTGCGTCATCAGAGGTATGTTGTGGGGTCGTTAATGTCTGCATCGCCTTCTATCTGGAAAACACAGTCGGCGATTGGTCCGATTCGATGGTTAGTGTAGTCCTAACTCCAACTAGAGGCGTATATATTCTATTTTATCAGCTCTGTCTTATCCTCTATACCCTGATCTAACATTCCAAGGATCGAGTGGTAAGATACATCAATCTTTTGCATGTTTTACTTATTTGTGTGGTGTCTAAATGTCTGATCTATCGACGCGATTTTCTCTTAAACATGAAGGCGTGGTTAGTTGCAGGAGTCGTACAACCTCATGATGTATTTGGATTTCAATAGTTCTCCAGCTGCAAGCTGCAGGAAGAAGCAGTCTAAGGTATATTAGCCGGCCGCGGTGGCCGAGAGGACTGAGGCGCTCCAGTCACGGTTTGCACGGCCACTATGGTCGGGGGTTCGAATCCCCCCTCAGGCATGGATATTTGTGTCGTCCTTAGTGTAAGGAAGTAAATAAGTAGTTTGTAAGTTTAGGGACTGATGACCCCGTAGTTAAGTCCCATAAGCTTAACAAACATTTGAACATTTGAACATTAAGGTATCTTACGATGCCACAGACAACTCGCAAGAGTCATCTACACACTCCACGGAAGGGTGAAGTGTTTGTCAACATAAGAATATTCCTAGATAGCTTATATTCGTAACCAAAACCTCGAAATATTGTGCGACCTTCATATCTTTTTTAGGGTAAATCAAACTACTGAGAACATAAACTCACATCACAACCAACAGATCATGTCCTATTATGTATCCGACTCTTTCGACAAATTATGCTTTTGAGTGTTTTTTCTAAGCGAAAGACCAAATAACCCCTATACGGGTGAGAGGTACAACACATCCTTCGATTCCAGATGTACTCTTCGAGGCGTGTGGTGTAGAGACAGATTGATCACGTGACAGAGTAATTAGGCGAAATAAACATTGGCAGTTGGCCCTAAATAATGAAAAGAGTGAAGCAATATACATGAGTGCTGAATCAAATCCATTAAACTTGGTTTGTAAGAGAAATCAAATCCGAAGACCCTAAATTCGACTAAATGTTGAGGAATTATAATTAGGACTGACTTAAGTTGCAAAGAACACACAAAATAATGTGAGGAGGTTAACTAAAGACAACATTTCATTGGAAGAATTCTTATAAGATGTAACAGACCAACTCTATACCATTGTTATCAGATGTAATTGACGAAGGACATCGAAAAAGTACCGAAAGGATAGTCCGTTTCTAGTACAGCGATACAGAAGCTAGACTGTGACTAGTTGACGTGGGAATCATTACAACCACTATGTTACTCGTTGCAGTAATATCGATTTAGGATATTTTGATCGCCAGTTTTCTCCTCAGAATGCAGAAATATACTGAGGACGATCAACTACATAAGAAGAAATCATTATCACAATACAATAAGAGAGATCAGAATCCCTTTTCGGGCATAGATGTTTGTGTCGTCTTTAGTATAAGGTAGTTCATAAGTAATTCGTAAGTTTAGGGACTGATGACCCCACAGTTAAGTCAATTCAAATGTTTGTTAAGCTTATGGGACTGAACTACGGGGTCATCAGTCCCTAAACTTACAAACTACTTATTAACTACTTACGAAATAGGACGGCACAAATATCCATGCCCGAGGGGGGATTCGAACCCCCGACCGTAGTGGCCGTGCTGACCGTGACTGGAGCGCCTCAGCCACCTCGGCCACCGCGGCCGGTGCAGTTAAGTCCCTTAAGCTTAACATACATTTGATCTTCTTTTTCTTTTTAATAAAATAAGGAAAAAAGTTCAGTAAAAATGTTCTCTAAAATTCATCCATTAAGGGTTATGAGCACTTGACTAGTAGCAGAAACATACAGTACCTAATTCTAAATTATGAAACCGAAGAACTTGCAGTTGAGCCGCGCAGTAGTAGCCGAGCGGTCTGGAGCGCCACGTTACGGACCGCGCGGCTTGCCGCGTAGGAGGTTCGAATCCTCCCTCGGGAATGGATTTGTGTGTTGTTCTTAGGTTAGTTTAACTTAGTTTAAGTAGTTTGAAAGACTAGGGACTGATGACCAACGTAGTTTGATCCCATAGATTTGCTAACATTTGAACATTTTTGCAGTAAATGAGATTTATTTCAAACTATCGAATGCTCATAGCGTCATTTGATGACATATCCAGACTTGTGTTCTTATGTTCTTATTAGGTCCTCTTTCCCTGCCCTCAAAGTTTGTATTTTAGAAACACCGTATATTTGAGTTGGTACTGCAGACGTTGTACTATTTTGGGTTAAGAGGTGAAGCTAATAGCTGGTGCCCATCTTTAGGAACATGCAACAGAAGGCATTCTGCACTGTGTCCAGGATGGCTACGACGTGCAGTCCCAATGGGACATATGTCAATGGGAATGCATCTGGCCTCAATGCTGGGGCTGTTACAGTCTCTTATTTATTTAAATAATATTACAGTATTTATGTAAATAATATTGCAGTGTTATAGGTGGATCTAAAATATCTCTGTTTGCTCGTGACACCAGCATGTTAGATAAGATTGTTGTGTGCGACATTGTCACAGTATCAAATAATGCAAATATGCAAGAGATATGCTCATGATATATAAGAAATTAATTTATGGTATATCACAGAAAGACTCAGTTTTTACAATTTCATACTCAAAATTCACCAGAAACAGGATTTTGATTACACAGAATGGGTATACGATTAGTGAGTTTCATCATTTCAAATTCCTTCAGATGTTCAGATGTTTGTTAAGCTTAAGGGACTTAACTACGGGGTCATCAGTCCCTAAACTTACAAACTACTTATGAACTACCTACAAGCCGGCCGCGGTGGCCGAGGGGACTGAGGCGCTCCAGTCACGGTCTCCACGGCCACTACGGTCGGGGGTTCGAATCCCCCCTCGGGCATGGATATTTGTGCCGTCCTTAGTCTTAGCTAGCTCGTAAGTAGATTGTAAGTTTAGGGACTGATGACCCCGTAGTTAAGTCCCATAAGTTAAAAAAAAAAAAAAAAAAAAAAAAAAAAAAAAAAACTACCTACAACTAAGGACGGCACAAATATCCATGCCCGAGGGGGGATTCAAACCCCCGACCGTAGTGGCCGTGCAGACCGTGACTGATGCGCCTCAGTCCCCTCGGCCACCGCGGCAGGCCTAAATTCCTTGGTATTGAGACTAATAGTAAGTTGTCGTGGAAAGACCATAACCAGGATCTTTTGGAAAAACTAAATGATGAAATAAGTGGTAGTTCAATACTAAATATAGTTTACTTTGCTGATTTTCATTTGATTATGGCGTATGGTATTATTTTTTGGTGTAACTCTCTGTATTCAAAACGGCGGTTCAGGCAGTAAGTCGTTTAAGCTTGAGAACCTCTTGTACAGCCCTGTTCAGCTCTCTCGGTATTCAGTCACTGACCTCTCAATACATGTTTTTTCTTTGATGTCGTTTCTTGATGCCAATAGCAACTGCTACCCTAGAATTAGCAGCTTTCACTCATTGAATACTAAGCTGAAATCCAATAAGCATTTGGATTACACCTTCTGTACTATTGTACAGAGAGGCTTTCGGTATTTTTCTACATTGATTTGCAATAAGCTACCACAAGAAGTCAAAATTTGAAATTTTGTCTAGTGTCAGTTTTTCATATAATGAACGAAATTTAGAAAGTGACAAATGTTTCCGCTCAGATGGTGCCGAAACATGATTTTTGATTTTGTATATTATGTATGACGAGCGAGTCTCCATAGACATGAAACGAGTCAGTTCATTAAATGCTAATAGAAGAGTAATAATAGAGAAAACTTCATGAATCGTATGAAGACGACAAAATGTAAGTTCAAGTAAAAATAACCTATAATGTAACTTAGGGATCAGCCCATGAGTTCCCCTACAGAATAAAAAGAATGGACCATCAAAGAACTCGTTGATTTGGCCTTGAAAGTGCGAGGTAGGGGTTCAGTATCTCTCACGATCTGCATTGTACAGAAAGAGAAGATCTCACACTTCTTTCGTCTTAATTTATATTTGCCATATTGGGAGCGTTTGCACCAACTGACAACTGCATCATTTGACGGTTCTTAGTTAAGGTACACTTCAAGCAAATGGATAGGAACTTCAAATGCCATCAGTACAAAATATAGTTCCTCAGTACAAAATATAGCACCACCATTGTGGACAAACGAGTGTATAGAGGCCAACCGACTGCCGTGTAATCGTTAACCAATGGAGTCATCCAGATATGGTATGAAGGGCCGTGAACTCAGCGCACGCCTTTATGGCTTAAGAAGCAGCGCGGTCCACCACCGCCTTTGCTTTCCACCCCGTTCCAGGCGTATACACGTCAGGACTGCCCGTGCGCAAATTACGAACTGCGACTCAAAGGGATGCCCTTAGGTACCTCACTCAAAGAGTATACCAAGGTGCCACTGAGAGCTACAACACCAATATGAATATCGTGTCAGACTTTTCCTGAGCTCACGCTTTATTTATAATATTCCAACGTACAATTACCACAAAACTTCACAGTCTGACAAGCACCAGAACCGCTATACCAAATAAATATACTCTCATCGTCTTCTATCTCACGCCTACTACGACTACCTACAACCAAATGTATATTACAATAAAATAAAGAGGCCGCATATATTTGGTAGGTCGCTTGTGTACAATCTAAAAAGAAAGACTCTGAAGCGTTTGAACTCCGCTTCAGGTGTGATTTTGCCAAAAACTGGATGTGTTGAGGTAAATATGCTAGAGTTTTTCATTTTACGCTGTACACAAGTGACCCGCATAATGTGATACGATCCGTGTAAGAGACTTTCAGCCAGGCAGTGTACACTACTCCCAAGCGCTGCGTCATTTTGTTCTGATTTTGCAAGTCGTCTTGATTTGCGTGCTACGTGGAGACTGAATTTGACAGTGTTTATCGTGCGTCTGAATTCATATCTTTTGCCAAATACTCCATCGATTGCACTTAATTTTCTTTAATTACATTAATTATGATAAAAATGTACCATACCTCTTATAAACTTTGTGCAAAATATTAATTAACCTTCTCCCCTCCAAAGCATTGATTAAAAATGTGACACGGTGTACCTACTTAAGGAATATCACATGATTTAACAAGGTGAGTTTGTTAACTGAAGTTAAGATAACTACACTTCAACAGGACAAGAGAAAACTAGCTACTTAACTGAACAATAAAAAATATCACTATGTCAATTAATTGTTTAGCTGCCAAAGGTCATGGTATGGCTATAAAAGATAAATCCCACATAATTTGCAACAGTGGAACGTGTACGTGGAACGCTATGGAACAGAGAGTAGTTAAACATGCAAAATTCTTACACGCCCGAGCAGCTATACAGTACCACTAATGGTCACAGTTTACACAGTTTATTTGGGACGATGAGAGAGAGTCACGGATGTGAAGAACAAATTTAAATAGCAAGTCCCAAAATATCGACGCCAACTTTAATAGTACTGGGATGGTGATGCCGCATTTCGCAGTGTTATCATCATTCTAAGGAACTAATCTATTAGCATGAAACCGTGCATACAGCTAAACCCCAATCAAAAGAAGAAGCCCCACTTACATTTACAGAATAGGTAATCTTTAAAATAAGAAGCAAACTTGCATGAGTAGTTGAAGTACCGGTATTTTCAAAATTAGAATCTGAATGTTACCAAAAGAAACGTTTAAACAATGTATTCAACTTTCATCTCTAAAGCCATAGCATTCAAAAGTACTATATCAATACATTTTTGAAACATAATTTTTAATTCATTTATATTGTGAGCCCTCACGTGAGATTCACCAATGCAAAACCCGTCTTCAAATATGAACAATACATTCTCTAAACGATAATAAAGTACTTGATAACCTCGCGGGGATGGCCACGTGATTGTAGCGCTGCCACTCGCGAATAGACCTCTTGTCCACAAGAGCAACGGCTTGAAACCACCTTAGCCCGATCGTGTGCGTCAATGCGGGCACCTCGTCAATTATTGTGTCCGAAATGTTTGCAAAAAATTATAAAACTACAAGAAGATCTAAAATGGGCCGTAAAACACGCCAGTTAAATTTTTTTAACTGTTTAACTTTTCTAGAGAAAAAAGGAAATCATTAGTTTTGATTTGGCGTAAGTTTTTTTAGTTCACCAAAGTTTGTAATTCGATTATGTAGAAAGTAAACACTAAAATATCTTATTCTTTTTTACAAGTTTTAGTGTGAAGTGTTAGCTTTTCAGTAAACCATTTACGTTTCCATAATTCCTAAAGTCTTTGTGAAATGGCTGAATTTTTCTGGTGCACTCTCTTACACTAAAAAGTCTGACAGTGTGTAGTGTACTAGTTGCCACGATTTACGTCATTCATTACTACAAGTGAAATGTCGCTAAAACTGCAAAAGAGTTTTTTTAAATAATACCGAATCTGATATCTGTAGTTTTTCGTAATTAAAGACGTATTATACAATTGTTCAATTTAGCGTTCTCAAGTCAACGGAAATGGAGCGATGTTACTTATAGTGTCAAAAGTGAATTAGAATTAGTGCAGAACATGGTATCGGAACCTCGTTTGATTTTAATCGCCCATTTTCCATCTGCTACGACCCACTGCAGAGGAGAATCATAGGCATACGATAGCTCTACCTCATTGTATAGAAAAAAAAAAATTTCTTAACCATCAGAATGAAACTTTCACTCTGCAGCAGAGTGTGCGCTGATATGAGACTTCCTGGCAGATTAAAATTGTGTGCCGGGACTCGAACCTGGGACCTTTGCCTTTCGCGTGCAAGCGAACTACCGCCTGTGCTATCCCGACACCACTCACGATGCCGCCTTACAACTCTACTTCTGCCAGTACCTCGCCTCCTACTTTCCAAACTTCACAGAAGCTCTCCTACCAACCATGCAAGACTAGCACTCCTAGAATAAAGGATATGGTGGAGACATGGCTTAGCCACAGCCTCAGTGCGCTTGCCCGCGAAAGGCAAATGTCCCAAGTTCCGGTTCCGGCACACAATTTTAATCTGCCAGGAAGTTTCATTTCTTAACCATTTTATGACCTTGAAAGAAGAGATCCACCCAACCGCTTTATAATTTTCTTCGGCATTTTTTGGCTTCTTAAATGCCTGTAACGTCGATTAGGACACGTAAAATATTTTAATGTACTTCAATGACTATATAACTTTATTTCTAAATCATCTAATCGCTCTTATCATATTTCTTTAATTCCATTTATTACTTTCATCCTCCATGTTATTTTGTATAAAGGAGCCGGCCGTGGTGGCCGAGGGGACTGAGGCGCTCCAGTCGCAGTCTGCACGGCCACTACGGTCGGGGGTTTGAATCCCCCCTCGGACATGGATATTTGTGCCGTCCTTAGTCTTAACTAGTTCATAAGTAGTTTGTAAGTTTAGGGACTGATGACCCCGTAGTTAAGTCCCATAAGCTATACAAACATTTGAACATTTTTTTTTTCTTTGTATAAATGCATGAGAATTTATGCCTGTGAAAGTTTGCAGATATTTCAAATTGAATTTATTTTGCTTGAAATCGTAATCAACCGAAAATTTCAATAACGGGCGTTATCATTGAAACGTTCAACTGATTTCATTCTTTTATTTTTATTTGTATAGCTTGCATTAATCTTCGTGATTCGAGTACATATCCGTCAGTTGGTGTGAATAGATTGTATGGTAATGAAGAGCAGCCCTGGAACACACAGAGCTTCTGTGTCGGCCGCAGCATCAGAGCTCAGACGGGCGCTGTCTGTCCTCCCCGCTTCGGTCGAGCACTGCCGCGCTCAAAGCATTTGTACTCCAAGTAGCCAAGACAGAGCGCGGGGCACTCTACCGAGTACGAACGAGCATCATTGCCGACGTGCAGACCTCTGCTGCCCGGTTCACCATACCCTGTCCCACTGATGTCCTGCAGGTCGCCGCAACCCGAATTCCACTCCACTCTGCAAGGCAGCACAACCGAAGGCAGCCATGAAGCGGTCTCTCCGCAGTTGCAGCTCCCGAAGGCACGTCGCGTACTGGCCGTCCAGCAAGTGTTCGCCGGGAATTCAAAGTGGTCAGCTCTCGGGACGGAACTGAAAGGCACACAAACTACTTAGGCGTACTTAGTAAGTTTCAACAACCAGTTTTAAATTATGAATTAAGCAATATTCTAAATCCTCCTTCGGGTAGCTCGAGTAGTCGTATGAGGGGCGTTTAAAAAGTCCGTGCAAAGTCCTAGATTTGGCACCACCGGCGCGTGTCGAGCTCATGTTTAGATAGTAGTATCTTTGGAAAGAACTCAAACCAAGTTTCAGCCATGTTGGTCTATTTCTTTGTGTTTGGCATTCGTATCTATATCGCAAGCCACCCGACGGTATGTGGCGGAGGGTACCTTGTGTACCACTATCGATTTTCCCTCCTATTCCAGTCACGTATTGTTCGCGGAAAAAAGGATTTTCGGTATGCCTCTGTGTGGGCTCTAATCTATCTGATTTTATCCTCACGATCTCTTCGCGAGATAAACGTAGGAGGGAGCAATATATTGCTAGACTACTCAGTAAAGGTAAGTTCTCGAAACTTCGACAAAAGTCCGTACCGAGCGACAGAGCGTCTCTCCTGCAGAGTCTTCCACTGGAGTTTAGCGATCATCTCCGTAACGCTTTCACGATTACCAAATGATCCTGTAACCAAGCGCGCTGCTCTCCGTTGGATCTTCTCCACTTCCTCTATCAATCCCACCTGGTACGGATCCCACACCGGTGAGCAGTATTCAAGCTGTGGGCGAACAAGTGTACTGTAACCTACTTCCTTTGTTTTCGGACTGCATTTTCTTAGAATTCTCCCAATGAATCTACGTCTGGCATCTGCTTTACCGACGATTGATTTTATATGGTCGTTCCATTTTAAATCCCTCCTAATGACTACTCCCAGATAATTTATGGAATTAACTGCTTCCAGTTGCTGACCTGCTATAGTGTAGCTAAATGATAAAGGATCTTTATTTCTGTGTATTCGCAGCACATTACACTTGTCTACATTGAGCTTTAATTGCCATTCCCTGCACCATGCGTCAATTCGATGCAGATCCTCCTGCATCTCAATACAATTTTCCATTGTTACAACCTCTCTATATACTACCGCATCATCCGCAAAAATCCTCAGTGAACTTTCGATGTTATCCGCAAGGTCATTTATATATATCGTGAACAGCAACGGACCCACGACACTCCCCTGTGGCACAACCTGCGATAACTCCTACTTCGGAAGACTTCTCTCCATTGAGAATGACCTGCTGTTTTCTGTTATCTAGGAATTCCTCAATCCAATCACACAATTGGTCTGATAGACCATATGCTCTTACTTTGTTCATTAAACGTTTATGAATCAAGGAAGCCGAGTAATTGTCAAAGAATGGAAGAAAATGAATTTCGTGTGGTGATTAAACATTACTTTATGAAAGGCAAGACGCCTGAGGGGACTATACAGAAGCCTGATAAACATTATGGTGACTCTGCACCTTCGATTAGAACAATATATAAGTGGTTTCAAAATTTTCGAATGAATGTTCGAATGTTTGTAATTGTATGAGGGCAAACTACGTTGCTCATCAATCCCTAGACTTACAAACTACTTACACTAAGTTAAAATAACCTAAGGTCAATACACACATCCATGCCCGAGGGAGGATTCGAACCTCCGACGCGGGATGCCGCGCGATCCGCAACGTAACGCTCCAGACCGCTTGGCTACTCACGCGCGCCCAAAATTTTCGGAGTGGCCATCAGGGCAAAAGTAACGCTGAACTGTCTGGACGCCTTGTGGAGGTTACGACTCCAGAAATCATTGATAAAATGCATGATATGGTGATGGATGACAGAAGAGTGAAGGTGCGTCAGATTGCTAGTGCAACGTGGTAAACGATGCGTATATTGATTCAGAAAGTAACGTCTGGGATTCAGAATAAGTAAGGCACTGTAGTCAATAAAGTAACATGTTTCCTGGCTTGATGATTATAAAATCCACGTTAGGAGAAGAAGAAATGTTTCATAATTTTAAATTTACTGACAAACCATGTTCCCCCGTCTCCGAGTGTACGCATAATGCATGACCACTTCTCATAGACACTAAATATTACGTAAATGTATAGTAATATAGCGAATTACTCGTCAGCTACAGTTAAACAAATCAGTGCAATAACACAGAAATGCAAAATAACACCAGCACACGATTTTCAAAACTAATAGTGTGAAATAATTTTAATATACCGCAATAAAAATTTAACTACTTGCAAATAATCACATTAGCAGCTTTAAAAAAAAAAAAAAAAAAAAAAAAAAAAAAAAAAAAAAAAAAAAAAAAAAAAAAAACGTTTCGTCGTATGAGTAGAAATCCATATATACGAAAACCTAGATCATCTAAAACTTTAGTTGCTGAACGTGTGCTATTATGTATCTCATGGCTTTAATTTGATGTAAGAGAGTAAAGTGACGAATAGTAATTTAAAGTTCAATCCATTGTCATCATTAGAAACAGATTACGCATTTCAGCGTTCAAACTGGAGCATAGTCCCCCTAATAGAAGTCATCCAGGATCCCCTTTTCAATGCTAATATTGATGCCTCGTCTGATGTAAATCCAATTACTTCATAATCGTCCTTGACATAACCCAAGTACTTTCTCCTTGCTTTCTTACAACAGTCAGTTTAGATCGCAAATTTTATTGTTTTGGTAACCGGCTTCGGTCTCTTAAATGACTTTCTTCAGACCATAAAAGCCTTAGTGGTGGCTACCGGTTGTGTACATTTGGAGCAGCCTCGAAGATTAAATGTCGACTTCTGTCAGATATTAAAGTTACGATCGCTGTTATTGCATGACGTTTTCAAAAATAATTACTTTCTCCTTGTTCTACGTCGACTCCTCTTACCCTCTACTGCCGAAGCTATGAGTCTCTTAGGTAACCTTGCTTCTCCTATGCGTGTAAAATGAGCCCACCACCTCAACCTATTCGCTGTAACTGCTTCATCTATAGCGTTCATTCCCAGGTTTTCCTCGATTACTTCATTATGGAAACCATATGTTTTAGCGGAACTACCATAAAATTTTCGCTTTGTGCCTACTGGAAGCGTGGTTTCTCGCTGAGTACACGTGTCGTTGTTAATCTGTGGAGCAGTTTAGCGACAAAACGGTAACTACGCGCTCTATGAGGATCCAGCGCTACTTGGAACAAATGCAAGTCAAGAAAAATCGTATGGTGTTCCCCTGCTACTGTTTTATTATTATTATTATTATTTGTTTTAATAATCGTTTGTATTCGCCTGCCTGTGCAAAAATAAAATTGTTTAAAATAATAGTTTTCTTAAAACCGGATGAGAAGTGTTACTTAGTAACTGAAGGCTGGATGCTAGTAGACAGCGAATGGTATTGTATGTATAGCAGTTTCTTCCCTAGGACGGCAGTAGACTGATGCTACCTGCTCCCCTGAGGAAATGAATGGACTCGTCCAGCGCTTCTACACATCGGCCAAGGTGTATGCGCATTCTCTATGCAACCGCACAGCGTGGCGACGTCTACAACACCAGTGGACAATATGGCGACTGTTTAATGCTATCTTCTCTGTCAGAGAAAGCAAATTAATATTCCGCACAGCACAAATGACACTGCGTCGCCAATTAGGTGAGTCCCAATTGTGCCTAATGTATCACGATGGACGTATGTGTGTAGAGGTTTGCATTAACATTGCCAAAGTTTTGTTTAGACAAAAAACATAGAGGAGCTCAATATCTACACAGAAAATGCATTTTCTTTTTCTCGACGCTGGCTTTTTATCTTTTGCGTAATCTTTAGTACTCCTTGACTAGCTCTGTGTATGGTTTAAAAATTCATTTTTGTGCAAACCTGTACTTTTGTTAGACAGAAATTATGAATTACGTTTAGCTTCCTTTTACGTTTATGTACTTTTGTAAATCTGGCATGTAAATTATTGATCAGAGGTGTGGGGTCCAGGAAAGGGATCGATCGAGGGTTAGTCCGAGGTACCTAAGGGTAGGGGTGTGGCGGATAGGACGGCTTTGAAGGGTAAGGTAGAAGTCAGGGAGACGGAAGGAAGGGATGGTACGACCTATAATGATTGTCTGGGATTTGTCGGGACTGGCGGAGAGGAGCCACCGTTTACACCAGGAGGCGAACTCGGTGAGGTGGGACTGGAGCAAAAACTGGAAACGGGCAAGGGAGGGGACGAGGGCTAGGAAGGCGTTGTCGTCAGCATATTGTTGGAGATGGACAGGATGCTGGGGTTGGGGCATATTGGCGTAATAGATGAGATAAAGGAGAGGAGAGAGGACAGAGTCTTGAGGCACCCTGGCGGAGGGGTAGAACAAATGGGAGTCGGAGTTGCAGACAGTGACATAGGAGGGGCGGCGGGTGAGGAAGGAAGCAATGAGGCGGACATAATTAACAGGAAGGGCGTAGAACTGGAGCTTGAAAAGGAGACCGGAATGCCATACACGGTCGTAGGCATTTTATATATTGAGGGAGACAAAGATGACAGAGCGACAGGAATTAAGCTGGACGGATAGGTGAGTCAAGTGAAGGAGCTGGTCGTCGGCCGAGAAAGAGGGTCGGAAGCCACATTGAGAGGGGGGGGAGGAACTGGTGGCGGCGGACGTGCTGATGGATACGACGGGAGAGGATGGTTTCCAGGATCTTCCTGAACACGGAGGTGATTTGTTTGACAGAAATATTGGATTATATTGCCTCTTCTCTTTATGTTCTAATGCATCTCTGTAAAGCTAACATGTAAAATATTTAAGTTATTTACTTATAATTTAATGTCAACTATCCTCTGCGTAAGAACTTTTCACTACTTTATTTTCACTTTGTAATCATAAAATTGTTCTGTGATTGTATTTGGCACTTTCGATGTTTTTGTAGACCCGTGGGCCCTCTAGTGGGCCAATCACTGACCTGTACAGCGTTCGCACGACTCGCTGCATTTAGTTCGTCACCATCCACAGCAAGAACTTTAGTTTGCACCCTGCTTCAGTTTTGCTGCTGCTTCTCATTTTACTTTTTCTTTATCTGTGGCATATTGCCTACAGCTCTATTTCATGGTTTGTATATTGTAAATTGCATTATTCCTTTATCACTTTGTAAAGTCACTTTTACATATTGTGCAAAAATTGTGAGATGCCTTTTGAATCTTCTTCACCAGGTCATCCGAAGATGGGCAGAGCCCGAAACGCGTCATGCTAAATAAATGTATTCAAAAACATCGTATGAATACTTGTTCGCGACGTTTCATCCTTTTTAGAGTCATTTGTATTATTGAATTGGTAATGGTCGCACACCTCTACTACGACTTTCAGCCGCATCTACGATAAACTGGAACTGTCATCGTCATACGAGCATTACACCTAGTGCTTAGGTGTGGGGTGCTACTGGGGTTCAGAACACTAAGACTATCGGTTTGCCGTAAGCGGCGACGAAAATTATTTCGTTCAAGGACCGAATTCGCTCTGACACAATAGAATTAAAATATACATTTGATAAAAAATCGAATTCTCTTGATGAAGAAATTCGCGACTGTCTGCTGTACCTCCTAGTACTACAAGAGTTGGCTGCCCTTCAAGGCCTTGTTCAAGGGGGGTAAGGGAGTGAGAATCTCATGGGGACAGCTCTGGACTATAGAGCAGGTACTGAAGTGCCTAGCAGTAAAGATGGCGTAACTACTGCGTCAAGACTTTTAAAATTGAGGGCGTTGAATCATGATTTTCCCCAAACTTGGTGCAAGGTTACACAACGGTATCTTTTGGCAGCTAAGTAAAGAATAACAGCATATTTGTCCTGTTTGAAAGAGTTGGTAATAAGATCGCGCAGTTCACTTTTCCGTGTTCTGCGTACGCACATCGGAAATACACAAATTCAACACTATGCCCTTACCAACTAGAGGCCTGCATGTAGCATCTATGCTCGCTCGAACTGGAATAAAGACGCAGTTCCATGACTGTCTAGTAGATGTCAATGTACTCGAATTGCACGCAACGAGCAACTGCATTTGACTTTGCTCGTGCTCGTTCTCGGATGCCATACTCGAAATGCCCGACCGTCTACTCTGAGAAAGGAAATAAATCCACTACTCCGTGTTTCATCCTTAAAAATACACTCAAACGTATATAAGACTGAATCACATATTTGTATGGACGTTTCTTTTAACAAAACATTTCTCTTTAAAGGAGATAAAAGAAAACTATTATTTTTCATTTCGCGAAACGTTTCTAATTCAACAATGCTTCTTAGTCGATTTTGTAGGAGGTAAGTGGAAATAAAAGTCTGATTATTTTTCACACATCTTACTGTCAATATTAGCTTCTCAACAAATCATTTACCCTTTCATAAT
Organism: Locusta migratoria; assembly: GCA_026315105.1. Classification (NCBI taxonomy): domain Eukaryota; kingdom Metazoa; phylum Arthropoda; class Insecta; order Orthoptera; family Acrididae; genus Locusta; species Locusta migratoria. The sequence continues at coordinate 514,384,337 of CM048755.1, forward strand.
TAGTAACAGTCTTTGTGAAATGACTCAGTTATTCCAGCACGTTCACTTGATTGTGGTATCTTGCATTGAAAAGAGTGACAGCCTGTAGTTTACGAATCGGCACGATTTAGATCATATATTACTGCTACTGATACGTACCTAAATTGGAAAAAGTTTTATAAATGGTACTGACACTGATTTCTGTCTTTTTCATAAGTAAATACGTGTTACTCTATGTTTTCAACGCCGCGTTCACAAGTCAAAGGCATTGGTGCGAGTTTAGCGTATTGTGTGAAACAATGAAGGAGGCTAAAACGATTTTCTATTAGTGCACGACATGATCTCGGAACCTCGAGTGATTTTAACCGCCCAGGTTCATAAAAACCTAAATACATATGAATTTTACCATCGGCAAAAGCGAATAGTAGTAGAACCTCGTATGCTTATGTTAGGACTACCTTATATGGTAGAGAAAAAAAAAAAATTCCTACCCATTTTTCAAATTCAAATGTTCAAATGTTTGTAGAGCTTATGGGACTTAACTACGGGGTCATCAGTCCCTAAGCTTACAAACTACTTATGAGCTAGATATACTAAAGACGGCATAAACATCGAGCCCAAAGGGGGATTCGAACCCCCGACGGGGAACGGCCTCGCGCATTGTAGCATAGCGCCTCAATGCGCTCGGCCGCTCCGCCGCGGCTACCCATTTTTATGACGTTGCGAAAAGATTATAATTATCTGTACCACTTATCTGGCTTCTTTCATGACATGTCAAACAATTTAGTGTACTTCAGTGACTTTGTAATTTTCTTTCTGACTTGTGAAATCACCATTGTCATATCTCTTTCTTCCTTTCACGCTACAGGTTTTATTGCATGAATTCATGTTTGCAGATGTTTTAAACGGAATTTATTTTGCCTAAAGCGCATTCAGCCGTAAACTGGCGAGGAGGTTTTACAAAACAAGCAACTTTATCTGTGATACTTTCAGCTGGCTAAACTTTTTTTATTTAATGTGTCTAACACGCATAAATACGGCCGCGCCACAGTGGTTATATCAGTTCCCACCACGCAGCAGTACAGGCCCGCGGGTCTGTCCTGCCCAGCCCGTGGGCTGATTCCATCCCATTGTGCGGCCACACTGCACTAGGCTGTTCAGCGAACACCGTCTAGAGACAGGGCCTCAGCCAGCACCACCTGGAAGACAAGGCCTCACAGCTGGCCGTGCCTACGTCACATGTAAAGGCCGCGGCCGCCAGCTCATTGGCCGGGCGGGGCCTTTACGTGAAGCAAATGTTCAAATGTTTGTAAAGTCTATGGGACTTAACTACGGGGTCATCAGTCCCTAAACTTACAAACTACTTACAAACTAGCTAATACTAAGGACGGCACAAATATCCATGCCCGTGGGGGGATTCGAACCCCCGACCATAGTGGCCGTGCAGACCGTGAATGGAGCGCCCCAGTCCCCTCGGCCACCGCGGCAGGCTTTACGTGAAGCCTTGTCTTCTAGGCGGTGTTGCCTCACAAGGGAATGGCCAGACTTGTCATCCCGAAAGATGTATTGACTTTTAGCTCTGTTAGTTAACATTGAAGGAAGTCTGTATGCAGAATGTTAGCTGCTGACATGAACTGCAAGTCACCTAAAAAAATGACGAAAATTGCTGCTTTTCCTGCTTTAGCTTGCGGTGACGGCTGGCCACCCCTGGAAATGGCGAGTCGCGAGCTGTTATGGTGAACGTTGTGCGCATGGTCGGAGGTACGGCCGTCTTATCGCGGCGTTCACTAAAGAGGAATATCGTTGCACGGTCTTGGTGGAAAGGGAAAACGAATATTCGCTTCTGTGGCATGTACATCCTTTTCATTTCTGGTACGTATTTCGAAACATACCGTCCTGAAACCGGTTAGAGATGTGAGAGATATTCTGTACATCTACATCTACACTCCGCAAGCCACTTTACAGTGAACATTCTATCTCCCGTCACAGGTGATGGCAAACCTTGTAAATGTTTTGCTGCTTGCTATGGAGATATACAACAGACGCCAAATGAAGCAATCAACAGAAAACACGCGTGAAGACTATGTGATGTGCGACATTGTAGTTAAACTTCTAGACGAGCATGTAAATAGCGCTGACATGTGGCTAGAAACGACTGAAACACTCGATATTGCAGACTGTGAATCTACAGACGGCGAAGAAACGGAAGAAAGTTGCACACATTAAGACTCTTCGAGTGATAGTGCCACGTATCATCATCAATTATCTCCGAAAGCAATACCAGCAACTACAATTACATTATCAGACAGTGGTGAAGTATTGGTTGAAAAAAAAATTCAAATGTTTGATAAGCTTAAGGGACTTAACTGCGGGGTCACCAGTCCCTAAACTTAAGAACTACTTACCAACTAGCTTATCCTAAGGACAGCACAAATATCCATGCCCAATGGGGGATTCGAACCCCCGACCGTAGTGGCCGTGCAGACCGTGACTGAAGCGCCTCAGTCTCCTCGGCCACCGCGGCCGGCAGTATTGGTTGAACGAAAGTGGTAAGAAACACCTACGTGTCAGTACTGTACAAAATAGGTATCGCTTTGTCCATTCTGAACGTGAATTGTATAGATGGAAAAAGGAAGGACGACGTAAGAGTCGACTGGAAATTGCGACGGAGATAAATACGCGACTTTTTTAGCAATTTACCGATGCCAGACGACAGTCATTGAGTGTCAGCGACACAACTTTGCGTGATTCGGCGTTAGAGATTGCCAACGCGATAGGCGCTAAAGAATTTACAGCTTCTCAAAGTTGGATTGGTCGCTTACAAGATCACATAAAATTGCGGCACGAAAAATAACAAAATTTGTATCGAGAAACAGGTCGGAAAATGAAGTGACTCAAATGGAAATAATAGAAGCTTTTCTTACGACTGCAAAAAAATAAGATCGCCGGTTTTAGTGATTCTTACGTTTACAATGCAGATCAGTCAGGTTTTCAAAAAGAAATGCGTGCGAAAAGAACACTGTCATTCAAAGGGGAAAAACATTTGAGGCAATTGCGCAGTCCACGACTGTAATCACCCATTCATACACTGTAATGCCCATAATTAGTATGGATGGTTCATTGCTGCCTAAACTATGTGTGTGTCTTCAAGAACCTACTGGACGTTTTGGACCACGTGTCAAACAAACAATGTTCTACGCAGACAATCTTGTGGCAGACGCATCGAAGTCTAGAAAGATGGGAAATTGCCGGTCCCAGTTTCTCCTAAGCATGTGAAAGTGAGTAAAGACGAATATGGAGACGAACCACTAGAAGACAGAGAAAGAGATATGTGATTCAAATGCGACACGATTTTTTCCAAGATATTCGTTATTTAAAATTGTCCACAACTACAGGGTGAGCTTCTAGCTTCAAGATTTAAATAAATAAATCTTCTTCTTCCTAATACAAAGGTTAGTTTAGTCCAACTACTGTTACATCATACGAAGAGATGATCCTTAGGTAAAATAGCACAGAATATGAGGACGAAAATATTACTAGGTATGCATATTCTCTTTTGTTTACTCTTAAGTTGTTCATTTCTTTGAAGATCTATTTGTTCTCCTTTTCCAAAAAATATATAACACCACCAGTGAACCCGGCAATCTTTTGTAGTTGCTAAGTATGGATGGGACATGGATACACATCATTCACTCCGTCCCCTTCTCTCTCTGCCCTTCATCTTCCCTATGTGTATGCCTATTTCTCATCTTCCCCTTTGTCCTCTTACGTTTCTCTCTGTATTAGCTAGCTACAAAAGCGGCGTTGGTGAGGTATTTATTTATTGCAATACGTTAATTCATGTTCTCCCCTCCTCTCTATTTATTAGTTTCTGCCTGCTTCTCCTCCACCTCCGCCTCCTCCTTCTCCTATTCATCTACCACCTACTCCACATCCTGCCACCATCCAACCCCCTGGTTCGGTCTTTATCTAATTTGCTCTTTGCCAATGTGCCACTGTCCCCTCTCTATCTCCTCCCTTCGCTTTATATGAAAAATTACATATATCTGTCAGTTTTCATGGTGATCGGTAAATGCTCTTAAAGTAGGGAGTAAGGTACCTTCCACCATGGCCAGTATGGAATATTTATGTAGAGTGTGATGTTCCTCTTGATTCGAAGATGAAGAATGCAAAACATCATAAGGATCGGAATAAATCTCTAGTTTGGTATCGAAATCTATTGTGAAGTATCCTCCGAATTGCAACGTACAAAAATCTTACGTGGACAGTACCGTTTCCAATTTTTTTAAGGGCAAGTGCGCGAAACTTCATCGTAGTCAAACAACTAGTATGACAGCGTATAAAATACGAATCTAATCCGATGTCATCAAAAGAACCAATCTCAAGTATATCGATTTAACAGCGACACATACCACGTCCGATTGTGTTTGTAAACCATCCAGAGACCGACTCAAACACACACAATATTTCTTCGCTACACGCTTTGTTGACAGTTTTCTTCCGTGGCAATTTACTTAAAATAATACTCAGCACAATTAGAATTATAATGAAATACACGAAAAATAAAAAAGTACACGACTATGTTTTAAGTCAATTTCGAAAACATGTGTATTATTATCTATAAAAATTAATGTATATCTGTACCTTATAGACTCTAACAAGGGGCCGCGGCGGAGCGGCCGAGCGCATTGAGGCGCTTTGCTACGATGCGCGAGGCTGTTCCCCGTCGGGGGTTCGAATCCCCCCTCGATCATGGATGTTTGTGCCGTCTTTAATGTAACCTAGTTCATAAGTAATTTGTAAGTTTATGGACTGATGACCCCGTAGTGAAGTCCCATACGCTCTACAAACATTTGAACATTTGAACTCCAACAAGGCTGGAGTAATTTTGATTAAATCTTCAGATTTGCCCAGCGGGTGATCTTGTGTAGTTTTGTAGCGATCGGACAATATATTTATTAACATATACGTAAAAGTTTATATGTGGCTCTTGGAACGACAGTTGCTCCCCCCCTTAATATGTCCATAACCTACCCCAGTTACCCAACCGGGAAAAGAAGACTTACAGTTTAACGTACAAACCGAACCACCTGTCGTTTGTGGCGACTCCTCACATCGTTGAGAGCTGAAGGCTAGGATACAACTCAAAGTGAAATATTCCATAAACCCATGGAGTTTCGAATCCGTGACCTTTTGCTCCCCAATCTTTTTTCTAAGTTGATCTGTTTGATGTGCCCTTTTTCTGACGTGTGTTCGTATCGTACTATGTTGATTTTTTCGTTGTTTACTCAGTCTTTTGTTCCACAGGGTGGGCAGCGCTGTGACCGAGCACACTAAGTTACCACGGACCCCACCCCCCAACCGAGAACTTTGTTGTTAGCCCAGACTTCAAGCTGAAGAAGAGAACCAATTTATGGATACTTAACCATCCTAGATAAAACGTGTAAAATTTCATTAATATCAACTGAGTAGCTTCAGAGTTCATCGCAGACAAACATCGCGACATGTGATTTTTATGTTTTGAGATTGCATGTACAGCGGATAACATCCGAATTTACAGGAACCAGTACTACATGGAAACTGAAGCCGATACAGAAATTTTGGGATTGTTTCTGGGTTCAGGTATCAATTATCATCCAGGAACAGCATATTTTGTTTTTTATAAGTAATTGTTTTTTTCTTTGTGTGCCACTGTTAATAAATGTTCAAATGTTTGGAATCTAATTGCCTTGTCTACTTTGGCTATCGGTTCATAAACTTACAAACTACTTAATCTAACTTATGCTAAGGCTAACACACTCACCCATACCCGAGGGAGGACTGGAACCTCCGACGGCGAGCAACTGCTCGCTCCGCAGCAAGTCGCCTTAAACGCTTGGCCACTCCACTGCGCCTAAACCAGTGTTACCTTAGCGAACTGCAATCACTTCTATTGTTAACACAATCATCGTCTTGAAGAACCAATTTATTACAACTAAACTTCTCCTACACTTTTTACAATCGTCGGTACATGGAAGGTGGTTACAGAAGTCCGTTGGAGCAGCCGCAGTGGTTCATTGGTACGGCGTCGTACGGTCTTCGGTGACAATTCCGTAGTGGGCGTCTTTTTTCTTCGGAGACTTCTACGAGGCTATGGTTCGATTGGAGGATGCGAGACTGACTAACGAGTCGCCTGACTGGACCGTAAAGGCCGATCGCCGGCCAATTGCGAACTGGCGCAGGAATATTTCGGTGATTCGCAGCTACGCTGCGACCTCTGTAAGAGAAGATCCAAATTAGGCTCCAGAATATTCTGTTTATTTACAGTTGCGTGTTTGTCGCGGTATGACGCCTGTTTCCGACTGAATAGGCTGACCCGGCGAACTTGAGTTCATGGCGTGCTGCCAGCTTGTAAGGATAAGCTGACAGCACACATTCCCTTCCAGGGAGAAGCTGATCGACTGGAGGCGACGACAGCGATATTCTGTTAGTCCGCCAGGGCCTCTTCGTGGAAGAAGCGGTGGAGCCCCGCCTCTGGGGAGTAGGGTGCGGCGTGGTGGGCAGACGGTCTGAATGGCGCCTTGGGAGAGGCTGGGAGAGCAACTGCTGTGGCGCCAGCAGCTTGGGTACATCGTCGTCGTCGAGTGAGATGGGCAGTGACGACGGACCTGGCAAAGGTTCTGGCTGGGAGGCGGACTGCGGTGGCCGTGGTACCAGCTGCCACGTCGTCTGCACTGCTGGATGCAGCGTCGGTGCCAGCTTCAGTGGCGGTGGTGCTGAAACATCGCCCATCCAGCGATTAGATGGTAGAAAGGCAGGTCTGTCTGAGGAAGAAATAGGAGGAGGAAGAGGAGCAAGAGGAGCCCATGCCGAGTTGGGAGAAGCCAGAGCGGTGGGTACCGATGGCGAAGTTGGTTAACATGTAGAAAAAATGTTCAAATGTTTGTACAGCTTATGGGACTTAACTACGGGGTCATCAGTCCCTAAACTTACAAACTACTTATGAACTACTTACGAACTAGGATGGCACAAATATCCATGCCCGAGGGGGGATTCGAACCCCCGACCGTAGTGGCCGTGCAGACCGTGACTGGAGCGCCTCAGTCTCCTCGGCCACCGCGGCCGGCTAACATGTAGATCGACGATCCTATAGTCTATGCGAAATTGGAAAATTTGGCGGCCTTTGAGGCGTAACATTACCCCATGGAGCAATCCCACTTTAGGTCCAAAACCACAGGCCCAAACTAAGAATCCTGGAAGGAAATGAGTGGGCACAGCTGGGACCTGTGGTTGGGCCTCATAGAGGATGGACAAGTTAACGTCAGATGTTGCATTGCACCCAACACGCTGCAGGCGGTGTGATTGATGAGGGATACTGCCACACCCGTGGCCAACTGCTTATATAGAAACTTCGAAGAAATTTGAAGGCGCTCGATGAATCCACTTGAATAATAATAGGGATAACTGGGGAGGCGTCAGATCGAGCAGCGGAAGGTGAGGTAGGAGAACGGCATACCGATGCTAGATGTCCATCTCGGCTGCAGCGATGGCACGTCGCCTAGCAGTCCAGGCAATCGTCTCGTTCGTGCTTGGAATAACAGTCTGTACAAGACGGAAGACAAAGCGGTTCCTTGCGACGATGACACGGCTGCTGGCGTGGTCCTCGGGAGAGCTGGGTCGTCTCCTGGTCCATGGAAGTTCTTGTTGGTCGTTGGCATTGCGCCTATATGGCTACGACGTCTTCTTGATCCGATTTGTTGGAGTCTCCGACAGCGGCTATGTCGGCCCACGATTCTAACATTGGAAACTTCAAACATAAATGCCAACTCGATGATCTGGTCGAGCGACGAGTCTTCCATTTTTAAGTCATCATGGGGGGCTGCACCTGGGGCGGCTTCAATGATATGACCCCGTACCATGTAATCTGTGTTAGAAAAGTGGAAAATACATCAGTGATCAGGAAATAGTGGTGGCATAGGAATGGACCAGCAAAAACTAAGTGGATCCCCTCCCAAGGAGCTGTAGGCTTGGGCCAGGAGAAGAACGTCTGGGGTGGGCGGGGGAGTTGTTGGGCACACGTGGAGTAGCCTCTAACCATGTTGGTGACGTCTTTGGTAAGGCTAAACCAGAAAACGTGTCGACAGGCCAAAGTCTTGGTACGCGCTATTCCCCAATGGCCTTGGTGTAAGAGCTGCAGGACCATGGACTGCAGCTTTTGTGAAATGACCACACGAGGCGTGGTCGCTGGTTCCATCCGCAGCAAGTCTCCACTGACGACTAACACCTGGTGTTGTATAGAATAGTAGACGTGGAGCTTCTGTTGGTCCCAGGCAGGTGGAATGTCGGGGCACCCTTGCCAAATATATGTGTGGATGGCACTCAGCAACGGATCCGTGGTGGTAGCGATGGCCACCGTGGAGGCCGTGATGAGGAAACCTTGGAGCAGATCTCGGACGTCGTGTCTATTTGAAAAATGAATAATTCGGAAGAATCAAACTCTGGGTCAGGGCCCAGAGATAACTGGGAATGCGCATCTGTATTCTGCATTCTGTGTGGTGGATCTGGAAAGCAGGGTGTATCTGAATTGTGACAAAAACAGTTTCCACCACTGGATACGTTGGTATGTCTTTGTAGGAAGGCGGGCGTTTGGATAAAATAATGACAAGTGAGGTTTGTGGTCAGTTATGAGGTCAAACGCCTTTCTCTACAGGAAAGATAGAAATTTAGAATATGCAAATACTATAGCGAAAGCTTCATTTTATATCTGGGAATACTTCAGTTGGGTGTCGGACAAGATATTGGAGACAAAAGCTATCGGGCATTCCACTCCATCCTGAAGTCTACGAGACAGTACAGTTCCAACTCTGTAGTCGGAGGCGTCCGTTGCCAGGATCAGGGCAAGGATGGGTCATTTGGCATGAGGCAGGAAGAAGACTGTAGCTATTGCTTGAGAGTGGCAAAAGCTGTGGCACAGATTGGGGACCAATGGAATGGTACTTTTTTCTTGCAAAGGCAATATAGGGGATTGCCACTTGAGCCACTGCTGGCAGGAATTTCCGGTAGTACGAGACTTTTCCTAAAAAAAATATTTGAACTGAGTAATGTATTGTTGTGTGGGAACGTAGTTGATCCTCAGAGCAGGGAAGTGGATAATCCTCAACCTGCAGCTGTGAGTTGTGGGAGGCCTTAAAATCCCCACAGAGATGTAAGCGTCTGCCTGGTTTCTGGACGATGACGAGGAGCTAAACTGGATGGGCTGAAACACTCCTTCACATTTCTCTTGCAGTGGCTGCTGGAGAGTGACTGGCACCTGCCGTGCCCTACAGTATTTTAACTTAAGTGATGGACAGAGATGAAGGGATGCAATGAAGTCCTTGGCACACTGTATACCTGGAGAGAATAGGTCCTGGAACTCTGTGCACAGGGCGTCCACATCCTGAAAGGGAACTTGAGGTGAGATCAGAAGCACATGGTCATCAATCATGAAATCGAACAATCCGAAGGCGCCCAACCCGAACAGGTCCACGATGTTGGGGCTTTTGACTACCAGGAAGGAAAGCCCGTTGGCTGACAGCTCTGTACGTGACGTCCATAGTGATTTCCTGATGGTTGTATGTAAGAAGCCGTCGAGGGGTTGGTTGAAGCGACGGTATATCCAGCATGCTGTAGGTAGTGTGGTTGATAAGGGATATTGCCACGCCCATGGTCACCTGCATATGGAGTGGCTTCCTATATATAGAAACTTCGAAGAAATTTGAAGGCGCTCGATGAATCCACTTGAATGATGTCCATAGGGACGACTGGGGAGGCGTCAGATTGAGAAGCGGGAGGTGAGGCAGAGAGCGGCAGACAGAGGCTAGATGTCCTTCTCGGCCGCAGCGATGGCACGTCGCCCAGTAGTCCAGGCAATCGTCATGTTCGTGCTTGGAATAACAGTCTGTACAAGACGAAAGACGAACCGGTTCTTTGTGGCGGTGTCATGGCTGCTGGCGTGGTCTGCGGGATGACTGGCTCGTCTCCTGGTCCGTGGAAGTTCTTGTTGGTCGTTGGCTGCGGCGGTTGGCATTGCGAGGATGTGCCTGTATGGCTAGCCATACAGCTTATGTTACAAGGCCAGCTTAGTTAATCATCCACACTGTTGCCCCTGCAACTACTGAAACGGCTGCTGCCCCTCTTCAGGAACCACACGTTTGTCTGGCTTATCCACAGATACCCATCCACTGTGGTTACACCTACAGTACAACTAACTGTATTGTTGAGACACGAAAGCCACCCCACCTCGGCAACGCTTGTGGTTCATGTGGGGGTCTAATACCTCTATAAATCCTATATGGTAAGGATCCCACACATATGAACACTACTCTGGCATTATTCGAACTATTGTTTTGTAAGTCACCTTCTTTGTTGATGGACTACATTTCTTGAGGATTCCTCAAATGAATATCAGTCTGGCTTCAACGTTTCCCCTGATTGGTTTTACGTGGTCGTTATGTACTCCCAGATCTTTTACGTGGTTTGCTACTTACAGTGATTATTTTATGGACGACAATCTGTTACGTAGTTCATATACTTGTATGGTATGAAAACATAAAACTAATTGATATCCCATTGTTATATAGGAATGAAATTATTTTAAATATGGTTGTGACATTCATTCACAGTTTGCCTATACAGACCTTTACTTAAAGTAACAATAAAAAATGCCATCCGAAATTTATTTTCTGCTAAGTTACCATTATCTGTTTGAACTAATCGCAACAAACTCTACCGGCAAAATAATTAACCAATGAGGTACTTATTTATTCATTATTTGTAGTGAGAGTAAATATCTTTGCGGGAAAACTCCGCCGGCCGTAGTGGCCGAGGGGCCTGAGGCGCTCCAGTTACGGTCTGCACGGCCACTACGGTCGGGGGTTCGATCCCCCTCGAGCAAGGATATTTGTGCCATCCTTAGTATTAGCTAGTTCATAAGTAGTTTGTAGGTTTAGGGACTGATGACCCCGTAGTTAAGTCCCATAAGCTATACAAACATTTGAACATGTTTGGAAAACTCCCTGTTACCTGTTTCCTAGAACTACCTGCTATAATCCTCGCAGAATAAATCCGAAATGAAAATATTGCATCGTGTTTCCTCTGTGTCCCATATTTTGAAAGTTGTATTTCCAAGTTCATATAATTCTTTCAAACGATTATGTTCTCAGACGACTCGTGATAAGTGATTATATAGGGGTGATCACTTCATTGTTGCTTCCAGGAATAAAATGCACGTCTAACAGCTCGCGGTATGTCGCAGCGGAGAGCCTATCACATTTAGAGCGCGGGCGGCCTGCAGGCTGAGCGTGTACGTGGCTGTGGTTGCGGAATGCTGCCGCCGCTAATATGAAATTTTCCTCATTAGGCCCTGGTTAGCTTTCGCCCACTCCACGGCCCTAATGAGGCCGGTATGCGAACGAACCTCGTCCACCAATTTGTACCGGCGTCGCGATATTGTTAGCGGCCGGCGTGCACACGCCACCTGCCTGTGGCATCCCGCCTCCCGTGCACTGTCCACTGAAATCAATATCCAAGGATTCTACATGGCCGATTCTTATGAACTGTCTCACTTGATGATTGGCGTTGTAGCCTGTTATTAACTATTGTCGTTGTTATTAATTAAAATATATACGAGGGAAGGAATTTAAATAGCAACTATTTAATCACAAGCGATTCAAAACCGTTACATGTTTGCACCTGTTACTTCAAAATAGTCACCAGCGTTGTGTAAAACGCGTTGCCAGCGATGTGGGAGGCGTAGTATACCGTTACCAGAACCTGTTCTGTTGATGGTGCGAATGGAGCAATCTACTGCCTGTCGAATGTCTGGAGCAGTATTGAAGCGAATGCCACGAAGTAGTTCCTTTATCTTTGGAATCTAATCAAAGTCACAAGGACTAAAGTATGGTGGATGGTACAGTACTTCCCAAGCCCATTGACCGAACAGAGCAGCCACAGCTTGCGGTGTATGCGTCTGCGCATTGTGCAAAATGATGGGTGGCTTGCGTAGAAAGTGTTGCCACTTCTTTCGCAAAGCTGGTCGTAGGTGATGCTCCTAAAACGAACAGTAATACTGTGCACATTCAATCTTGATCCAACTCCGTTGTTCAAAAATGTTCAAATGTTTGTTAAGCTTAACGGACTTAACTGCGGGGTCATCAGTCCCTAAACTTACAAACTGCTTATGAACTACCTTATACTAAAGACGACATAAACATCCATGCCCGAGGGTGAATTTGAACCCCCGACCGTAGCGGCTGTGCAGACTGTAACTGGCGCGCCGCAGACCGCTCGGCCACTGCGGCCGGCCAACTCCGTTGTTCCTGTTTCGAAAACATAGTGACACCATTTAGGCATGTCTTGATTAGGAGAAGGGATCGATTCGTGGGACGCGCTCTGGCACATAAAGAATCGTCGATTTAGCATTAGAGGGAAGTGTGTGGGGTAAAAATCGTAGAGTGAGACCGCGAGAAGAATACAGTAAACAGGTTCAAAAATATTTAGGTTGCATGCTTATGAGAAAATAAGAAGCTTTTACAGGATAGAGTAGCGTGGAGAGCTGCATCAAACCAGTCGGACTGAAGAAAACAACAATGATGATGATTGATGATTTCTTGTGGCATTTTTGGCTGTTAGAGCCTATCTGGTATTATGTTCGGCCTGCCAGGTGAAAGTGACGTCAGTTGGGCGACTTGCTCGTCGATGGTGATGAGGACAACACAACACCCCGTCCCCGAGTGGAGAGAATCTGCGACCCGGCCGGGAATCGAATCCGGGCCACCTGTGTGGCAATCTATCACGCTGTTTTTTATTTTTTTATTTTATATATACAGGTTTCTTCTCCACCTCTTACACCAAAGCCACCACGTCCACTGCCTCTTGGAGAGACACCTGGTCTGCCCATTCTTAAACTAATAATTAATGTTTCAGCGAATGAAGCGAAATAATACAAACAGCCTTGCACACATAAACATAATTCTACTCTTTACGATCAAAACACTACCTCCCACTGGTCAAAGCACAGCACCAAACAACCGAAGTAGAACCAAACCGCGGAGCCATGTTCCACAGTATCGTGTCCACTTGACTACGGAGGCGGACGACCATAACAATAACAATAGTATCACCATTTATCAAAGGGTAAGATGAATATGTGCAAGCGTTTAATAGAAAATCTGCTTATAATCACGTTGTCTCTCTTCTCGAAGACAAAGTCTGATATTTTTCTATAATAGCGACTATAAACTTTCAATGTTTCTCAGGCTGAATTGCATAATTGTGAGAGTCTGGATGAACGTTTATCAGACAAAATACATAACAATACTAATCACTCCTCAGTAACATCCGGGCTACAAAGTAACCAAAAAACTTCATGAATTAATCAAGAAATACTACACATTCCCAACCAACTATACCATAAAAAACAGTTATGAATTGATTGATAGCATCAGAAACATTACCATACCCAGTTCGGCAAGGTTTACATCCCTTGATATAGTGAACTTATACACCAACATTCCTATAATAGACAAACTTCGAATAATAAAAGACAACCTAATGCACCACAAAAAACTAAGTAACATTGAAATATATGAATTAAAATACTTTTGCTTCAACAACAAAATGTATATTCAACATGATGGTCTGGCAATGGGGAGCAGCCTAGCTGGTCTTCTTGCTGATATCTACATTAATGATTTTGAAAACAAATTCTTTAAAGCAATCCCAATTGAAAAAGATAAAATCATTTATTATAAAAGGTATGTTGATGACACCTTGTTGTTATATAATGGAACAACCAATGATATTGATGAGTTAGCTGATAAACTGAACAAAGTTCATCCCAAAATACAATTTACAGTGGAGCATGAAACACAATCTGGGATCAATTTTCTTGACCTTTACATAACACATCAAGACAACAAACATAAATTTCAAATATACAGGAAACCTACCACATCAGGTGCCATAATAAATAATACGTCATGCCACCTAAATCAGCATAAACTAACCTTCTTCAAATCAGCACTTAACCGAACACATAAAATTCAACTCGATACCATTGCTAAAACTAAAGAAATAAATATTCTAAAAGCCATAGCATTGAACAATGCTTATGACCCAACCATTGTGGATAAATTTGATGATAATATTAAATCCAATCAAACAGCAACAACAAACGAATCCTCAGAAGCAGAAGAAACCAAATTTATCTGTATGCCATTTCTCGGCAACATCTCATAAAAAACTGGCTAAGCTGTTTAAACCACACAAGGTCAAAGTAAGCTTTCACACTAAAAACCAAATAAAAACAAAATAGTTCATAACACTAAAAGAACCACCACACCCTTTCACAAATCCGGTATATATAAATTAACATGCGACAGCTGCTCCTGCTACTACATAGGGCAAACAGGAAGAAGTTTTAATATCCGATACAAAGAACATACAGACGCACTCCGTTTAAACAACTTACAAAAATCCTCATTTGCTGCCCACCTTGCAGAAAACAAACATTCCATTACAGGCATAAATACCAACCTCAATATACTACACTCTGTAGACAAGGGACTAAAAATGGATCTCCTTGAACAATTAGAGATTTTCATCCACAAACATAAATCACCACACACAATTCTTAATGAGCAGACAGAATTAGCAAATACCTTATTCTTCCAGTATTTTGAAGACTCTTTAAAATTGAATAATTAGACAATCATTCACAAATACCCCCCCCCCCCCCCAAATTACACACATACACACACACACACACACACACACACACACAACACCAAAAAATCTCCTTGCACTTACACTCTTTCTTTCGTCTTCTTCTACTTCATCCCACTCCACCCCACCCCTGACACCACCACCCACACTACTCCCTACCAAAGCCCAAAATTATTTTGAAATTTTCGAATCAATGAATAACACACAAATTCAAATGTCTTATGTGCCACCTAAATCAACACATGTGACGCATGTCAACACATGTTATAGTAATCACAAAATCAATAATCCTAATATTAACATAACTATCATTCTGAAATCATATTATATACATATGTTAACTTTGAATACAACTTTTGATCTTCTGTAATCTAAATTGGCATCATATGTATATTCTATAATAAGATAAGCTTTTGTTAGTCTTTGGTTTCACATAGTTCTTATCTTGTGTATAAACATACTCTTTGGTTTGTTTACAAGCTGAAAGTTGTGCTAGTGGCTATAAATTCGTAATGTGTGTGAAATATTTATTAATTTTACCACTTAAAAGTCGTGGGATTTGTTGTGGCATGTTGATGGAAAGGAAGTGTTGTGATATCCTATCAATAAGCGGACCAAATATGGACAAACTAAATGTAAAGTGCACAACTGTAAGTAATGTCTTGAAGACAAACTTATATTGTAATTATTAAGTATAGCCTACCAAAATTAGTGTTTACCATTTTCTCGTTTTCTGCCCTACCACAGATTCAAATGTAACTTGTAATAATTGCATACCATCTGAAGATGAGCTGCTAGGCAGCTTGAAACCGGTAATGGTCTAAATAAATCTTCATTAAGAAGAAACAAAAGGCGACTGGTTGCAGTAACTTCTGAAACATTCTTACACATAAAGGAATCGTGAATTTAGCGTTGGAGGGAAGTGAGTGGGTTAAACGCCGCAAAGGGAGACCAAGAGACGAAAACTATAAGCATATTCAAATGGATGTGGGTTGCCATTCTTGTGAGGAGAAGAGGGGGTGGGGGGTTGCTTAAGATGGATTAGGGTGGAGAGCTGCATCAAACCAGTCTCCGGACTGAAGACCACAACAACAACCACAATAAAATGAAACATCAATCTTGTCTCAAAGGAATTTCATCGGTCATGCTTTTGATTCAGATTTACCAAAGCAGAAGGCTGAGATGTAAGCTTCACAATTAAAGGATGACTTCATTTTCCTACCGATACGAAAGTGAATGTTTATAGTGACCGTATTCCTATATTTTTGAAAATTTCTCCAAGACGGTGATATGGATTTCAGTAACGATCAAGAGTCAGTTAGGGGAATACCTGACCATACTTTCACAGTCAAAGAGTGATTTCTTTATAAATTCCAGCAAAGTGAATGTAAAAGCATTGTTCTGCTCACGTAATAATGTCAGTCTTGTTTGACTGCTCATAAAGTTGACCTGTAGGAAGTACAAACACTTTCGTAGTACGGTAAATGTATGTATGCGGGGACCTCATGTTAGTTTCAGTTGTTACCGGTAGGTAAATCAGTTACACAAAGCACTGCTGCTTTCTGTTAGAGTTGCACATCATACAAACTAAATCCACCATTTTAGCGAAAAGACTTGATTGAAAAAAAACTATTCACAGTATAGAATAATGTGCTTAATTAAATGTCAAGTTGATTTCCATATTTTGATAGAAATATTCCCGGGTAAGTTAATTAAAAATAAAATGTAGAGGAACCGTAGCCCCAACAATTACATAATTATAGTCTAACAAACAATTGCTAGATTTCTTGAGCGATATTAAAATAATGAAGCCCAATTGCGTTTCTAACGTTCCATTAATGAAGTATACTAATAATTTCCATCCGAGCATGATTAGTAAAAAAAGGAAAAAAAAATTATCGATGGGCGAAGCAAAACTGCAATAAGCAAAATAACGTATGTTCAGGACCAGTCGCACCTCAGCTTTATACGGTTTAACCCGGCTATTTCGTCTCTGCATGGATCTGCCTCTGTAGATTCTCGTGGTAAAACATAACCCTAAATATTTTGTTACTGCTCCCTGCAGCTAGGCTGCTCAGTTAGCCGTAATTAACACTGAAAACACCAAGAGATCTCACGTGGATAGACCACCTAAATCACGTCCGAGTGTCGGGGAAGAACTTAATAGTGAAGGAGCGCAACGTGTGACAAGGACTTCGTTATGATGCTGTGACGGTGTGGATGGTTCCTTTGATAAACTGCCGACTGTCTACATTCATAAAGCCCTGAATAGAGTTGTAAGGCCAGGCAACTCAAATCTATGAAGATACTGGCAACACTGTTCTTGTGCGTGATACTATGAAAGCTCCGCATGTAAACAAGCTGCTGAGTGACAGTCTTCTTAGAGAACATGTAAAAATCGCCTGCTCAAGTCAGTTACGTTTCTTAACCACGTTAAGGAACAACGTTGACAAAAGTAATTTTTGTACGATATGTGATACTGTACTTATTAATACGTCAAGCATCTGATTTTATCCTCGGTAGAGGAAATCAATCTACAGTAAACACTATACAGAAACCTACTGCGATATTACATCACTCAAACTAAGAATCAGCCCCTTCCAATAAGTTAATGATGCACTCGCACTGATAGTATTCTAAGTAAACGAACATATTGTTTACGTCTCAGAAATGAGGATAAAATAATAGAAATTATGCAAATAAGGCTTCGCTACAGGGCAATTTGTATTTTTACTATCTTAAAGAATAAGGTCTATGGGCATGCCACTGATGTCTGTGTAAATGATGAGATTTGTAAGGCGCTGAAAAGTGTACAACGACCATCATACTACATCAATGACATCACTTCCCTGTCATTGCTTCTCTGGTACCAGTCAACTGCCACGAATCAGACAGACGTTTACGTACAATACGAAGCATCGGCGTCAATCATGTAAAGTCAGGAATATAGGCCATTCAAATGCACAGTGGCCCCATGTTGCAATCAATGGGCAAATGATGGCACCCAGTCAAGTCGTGAAAGCTCGCCTCGACCAGGAAAAACCACCCAGAGGGAGGATCGTCACATGGTGCGTCAAAAATTGCGGAATCCCATGACCTAGGCATCCGCAATCCACCAAGTCCTGGAGATAGTACAACCTCCTGCGATTTACCACATAGTGCCTCCATGACTCGCATCTGCTGGATTGTTATTCCACCGCGCCATACGTCTGCTTCCATTGATTCTGAAACGACTACGCTGCCGTTTGGAGTCGTGCCTTGCCCTGGAGGCATGTATATAAAAAGAATGGAGTCGCATAATGCTTAATGATGAGTGTCACTTCCTAATCTCCGATAAGCATCGTGTTGGCGCGTTGGATTGGTCGATCGTTCCAAGGAACGCGCGGTTTCTTGCCGTCGGGACTTGGAGTCCTCCCTCGAGCAAAGGCGATTGTGTTGTCCTTAGCGTAAGTTAGTTTAAGAAATTTGTAAGCCTAGGGACTGATAACTGCAGCGGTTATGTCCCTTAGAGCTTATAACACCCCTTTTTCCGTACAAATACATAATTACTTGATTAGTTACGTGTGGAAGGCAACAACGCCGTTTCCTTACAATTACATGCCCCTGAGCCCATATTTAGCACGGTGATTAATAAAATTGCAGGATCGATGCCATGCATTCGGGACAGGTTAACACGTATTGGAACAGGGGAGTATTAAGTACAGTTGGTTACTGTCTGAAACTGAGAACATAATAGTAGATCTCAACACCAACTGAGAACGACGGAGAGCGACTGAGATAAAAGCTGTCGCCTCAGCAGCCCACGTGAGCGCTCACACTCCCGGGCGCCCTCTGGCCGTCCGTATCGCGACCGGTCACGTCGACCACTGTTTGCGACCTTTCCAGAGATGTTACAAGCTACAAACAAACAAAGCATCATGTTTGTGTTTGGGGGCGGCTTGGACAGAGGGTACTTTTTTTTCCAACATGATGGAAAGACCCAAAGTGACACAGCGACAACCTAATAACATTCTGCATCCACAAATCCTGCCCCTAATGGCACCAAACCCTGGAACAGGGTTTGAACTACATCATTCCGGCCTATATACGACACGTGTGTTTATGGACGCCTGTAGTATTTTGAGGTCATCCTGTATTCAGCAATATGTGGGGACCTCATCATCACTGACCTTGTTTGAGATGGCCAATGGAAGGGGACTCCATCCCAATAACAATCTGCGGGATCTGGAAGAATAGCTGCAACAACTATGGACAAACTTACCTCAGGGATAGGATAAAAAGCATGTTTGTTATTATTCCGAACCGCATAATGGCATGAATTGTGACCAGATGGGGTGCAACACCTTATTTACCTGGCGCTAACGTTCCACGTATAGCCGGCCGTGGTGGCAGACGGGACTGAGGCGCTCCAGTCACGGTCTGCACTGCCACTACAGTCGGGAGTTCGAATCCCCCCTCGGGCATGGATATTTGTGCCATCCTTAGTATTAGCTAGTTCATAAGTAGTTTGTAAGTTTAGGGACTGATGACCCTGTAAACATTTCCAGCTATAGCTGCCAATGAACTTGTCTCTTTCATCCCATATTGTAATCAGTTCAATGGAGTCACATTACTTTCACTGTATGTAGTTTCATTCACAGCCAATCACTCTTTCTCAGTGCAACGCTGCTCTTCTCAATGTGGAAAAAAAGAAAGAAAAAATATGATTAATTATAAATCCTACAATGTGGTCATCTTACTTGTTTTAATGGAGGGTTAACAGATAGTGCAACACTGCAGCCAATCAAAATACAAAACACACTAGTTACATCAACAACCGCCTGCAAGAGACTCACATTGTAGGATTTATATGACCAGATGATGATGGCATAGCCCATTGAAACCGGTCTTCAGTAAATTAATTAATCATAATGTGATTTTGGCGTATTCCTTTTGAGATAATTAAAAGTGTAAAAAGTATGAAATGGCATCTCTCACTTCCTATTTGATTTGGACAGATAAATCCTACTGTTCTTATACTTGAGTTAAGCACGATGGTGAACCAACAAATAATATGCTAATATATATATATATATATATATATATATATATATATATATGGTGCCTGTTATTTAGAAAATAGCCAAAAGAACAAATCCGTTGGTTGCCAATAAAATATAAAATTTTGTATTACAATTATTTAAGCACGTCTTCTGCTCCAGGGTGTTAAATTCAGTGACAAAGTTGAAACTTATTTTGGACCGGGACTCAAATCCAGATTTTCAACTTTGGGATTTGTCTATACGGACAAGCTTCCTGTCTTGCCCAATACCTCATCTTATCGCACACTAGTGTAGTAGTGCCTTCTGTCCATTATTCCCCCTACTTGAATCTTTAATTGTACTCCCACAAGGGACTGAACTTAATTGTGCACCTGAATGTAAACTGTCATTTGCCCTTTTCAGACATAAATACATACATATATGAAGGCAGCTGCGACCTTCCAACTTTCACAGGAGAGCGCAACACATAAACAAGTTACCTGAACAGGAACTGAGAACAATTCCGTCTTGATTTTCACTCTATGGCATGAGTTACAGTGTACATACAATTGTGACAGTACCAAGATGAAGTTAGCAATTAGCAAGGGGAGCATGTAGGAAATACTGTGAGCCAGCTAGCAGAGCAGCTAATCAGTCAAAGCGAATGAGCTAGGAACCATGGCGAATCGGAGATTGTATGGCTGCTAGGAAAGGACATCCGGTAGGTCTGTCATCGACTGCCACTGTGTTCGGGGCAGGGGTCAATAGATTGAATTCATTGTGCACTGGATGAGTCTGGAGAACTTTGGTTCTCTAGAGAAGGATCTGACGTGGACTGATAAGTGGTTTCAGATGGTGGAAAGCAATTTATCTTGCTAAGGCATGTGTCTGCGGGCCTCAAAACTCGCTGACGTCAGGCATCGGCCATGAGCCATGTACAGTTGTGATCAAAAGTATCTGAACGACCTGAATTGCATGTCGCCTGATTGGCATGCAACCCAACTAAGATACCTGTCTTACGGGTATTCTAATCACTCATCAGTACAGTTGTTTCAGTATTTAAAATGGTTCCAAAAAGGCACCACTAGAAAACACTACTCTGATAATTGTTCTTCCAATGATAAATTTGATCATATTGCCATATATTTCAAATAAAAGGTCAAACCTTTATGTTTAGAGATTGAATCTAGTACATTAATCTGCCAGATTAGAATCTATAAATTATTGGTATTACTGAGTATCTGTGTTCTGCAATGGATTATTTTGTAATAATTCTGTTAATCTTCTTATATTTGTTCTGAATAGTACAGTTCGTTTTTTAATTATTCTGTCTCATATAAATAAGATGAATATGACAATTCATGTAATTGAAATGGTAGATCCAATTCTTGAAATGACATTCCATGATATATATGCATCAGGGTAATCTGAGTATTGTCATGGTATTCCTGCTAATCCTAGAAATTGTTGAGGAAAGAATATTAGGTTTACTCCACTAAACATATGGTGAATTTAATTTTTAGTCATTTATTGTTTATTGTTATCCCTGTAAATAGTGGGTATCAATGAATAATACCTCCTATAATTGCAAATACTGCTCCTATAGAAAGAACATAATGAAAGTGTACTACTACATACTATGTTTCATGTAATACAATGTTTAGTGATGAATTTGCAAGGACTAACCCAATTTGTCCTCTTGTAAATAGGAAAATGAATCCTAATGCTCATAATAAGGGTGGATTAAATTTGAATTTGGTCCCATAGAGTGTTGATATGCATTTGAATACTTTAATTCCAGTTGGTACTGCAGTAATTATTGTTGCTGAAGTAAAATATTCTCGTGTATCCATGTATATTCCTACTGTAAATATATGATGTGCTCATACAATAAATCCTATGAATCCAATTGATAATATTACGTAAATTATTCCAATAGTTCCGAACGATTAAATTTTTCCTCGTTCTTGACAAACAATGTCTGAAATAATACCAAATCCTGGTAAAATTAAAATATATATTTCTGGGTGTCCAAATAATCAGAATAAATATTGATAGAGGATTGGATCTCCTTCTCCTGCTGGATCACAGAATGATGTATTACATTTCTGATGAGTTAGTAATATAGTAATTGCTCCTGCTAGATCTGGTGGTGATAATCACAATAATAGGGCTACTGATCAAACAAATAATGGTGTTTTTAAAGAGTTATATTATTTGATCGTATATTAATTGCTGTTATAATAAAATTAATTGCTCCTAGAATTGATGAAATACCTCCTAGATGTAATGAGAAGATTGCTAAATCTACAGAGGCTCCTCTATGTGCAATAATTCTTGGTAGTGGAGGGTAAATGGTTCATCCTGTATCAGCTCCATTTTCCACTATAGAAAATAGAAGAAGAAGTCTTAATGATGGTGATAATAATCAGAATCTTATATTATTTATTCAGCGAAAGGCTATATCTGGTGCTCCATTTATTAATGGAAGAAGTCAGTTTCCAAATCCTCCAATTATAATTGGTGTAACTAAGAAAGAAGGTTATAATAAATATATGAGCACTAATAATTTCATTATAAATTTGATGATCTCCAATTACTGTTTCTGGTTGACCTAATTCTGCTCGAATAATTATTCTTATTGATGTTCCTACTATTCCAGCTCATACACCGAATATAAAATACAAAGTACCCATGTCCTTATGATTTGTTGAGAATAACCATTTTTGCGCTACGATGGCTGAATTAGTAGGTAGTAGACTGTAAATCTAGTAATGGGAATAGTTTCTTTCTTATCATTATTTCATTGGTCTCATATTCATTATGTGATATTATTGTACTAAGACCTATAAGATAACTTTTAATTATAAATTTGAAGGTTATTAGTTGTATTAAGTTAAGGTCTTAGTAAAATAATATCAGGTTTGATGTGCAGATTAAACCTATTATTGAAATTGTTGATATGATAGGTAATGTTGTTATTAATGTATTTTGATTTTTATTAATCAACAGTTTTCATTATGTGATATAACATTTGCTGAAAATCTAATTCGTATATATTAGTATAGTGTAATTGTTGAGAATATAATTATGAAAGACCTAGGTCGGAACAAGGCCCCAGGAGTAGATGACATACCCGCAGAGCTATTAAAGTCTCTGGGAGAGCCAACCATGACAAGACTATTGGAACTGGTGTGTAAGATGTATGAGACAGGCGAAACACCCTCAGACTTTAAGAAAAATGTAATAATCCTCATTCCAAAGAAATCAGGCGCAGACAGGTGTGAAAATTACAGAACCATCAGTTTGATAAGTCATGGTTGCAAAATTTTACCACGAATTATCTACAGGAGAATGGAAAGGCTGGTAGAAGCTGACCTCGGGGAAGATCAGTTTGGATTCAGGAGGAACGTAGGAACCCGAGAGGCAATACTCACTTTACGTCTTTTTTAGATTTGGAGAAAGCTTTTGACAATGTTGACTGGAATACACTCTTTCAAATTCTGAAGTCAGCAGGGGTAAAATACAGGGAAAGGAGAGTTAATTACAACTTGTACAAAAGCCAGATCGCAGTTATTAGACTCGAAGGGCATGAAAGGGAAGCATCAGTTGGGAAGGGAGTAAGACAGGGTTGTAGCCTTTCTCCGATGTTGTTCAATTTATACTTCGAGCAGGCGGTGAAGGAAAGCAAGGAAAAATTTGGAATAGGGATTAAAGTTCAGGGGGAAGAAATAAAAACATTGTGTTTTGCTGATGACATTGTAATTCTATCAGAGACAGCAAAGGACCTGGAAGAGCAGTTGAATGGAATGGACAGTGTGTTGAAGAGAGCGTATAAAATGAACATTAACAAGAGCAAAACAAAAATAATGGAATGCGGTCTTAGAAAATCAGGCGATGCTGAAGGAATTAGATTACGTAACGAAACAATGAAGGTGGTAGATGAGTTTTGTTACTTGGGTAGTAAAATAACATGCGATGGTCGTAGTAAAGAGGATACAAAATGCAGAATGGCAATGGGAAGAAAAGCATTTTTGAAAAAGAGAAATTTGCTAACATCGAATATTAATTTAAGTGTAAGGAAGTCTTTTCTGAAGGCATTTGTGTGGAGTGTTGCCTTGTACGGGAGTGAAACATGGACGATAAGCTGTGCAGACAGAAAGAGAATAGAGGCTTTTGAAATGTGGTGCTACAGAAGAATGCTGAAGATTAGGTGGGTAGATCGCATAACTAATGAAGCGGTACTGAACAGAATTGGTGAGAAAAGGAATTTTTGGCATACCCTGACTAAAAGAAGGGATCGCTTGGTAGGACACATTCTTAGACATCGGGGAATAGTAAAAAAGCATTGGATGGAAGTGTGTGGGGTAAAAATCGAAGAGGGAGACCAAGAGACGCGTATAGTAAGCAGATTCAAATAGATGTGGGTTGTCGTTCTTATGAGGAGATGAAAAGGCTTGCTCAGGATAGAGTAGGGTGGAGAGCTGCATCAAACCAGTCTCCGGACTGAGGACCATAACAACAACAAACTAGAATTGTTATTTTGTTATTAATGAGTATTTGAATAATAATTCATTTTGGTAAGAATCCTAAAATTAGTGATAATCCTCCTAGTAACAAGAGTGATATTATTACTAATTTATCTTATGTTTTTAAGTATCTTGTTGAGTATAACTGATTTAAGAAGAATAAATTTGTTGATTAGAATATTATGATAATGGTTATGTTTAATGTCAAGTAGATACAGAAATATAATTCTCATATGTTTTCTCCAATAATTATTCATCTAATTATCCATTCTAGATGTCTAATTGATGAGAATGCTACAAGTTGTCATAGTGAAATTTGGTTTAATCCTCCTATTGCTCCAATAATAAGTCCTATTATGAATAACAATCTTCTTATTTTAATTCAATATGATAACGTTAATATTGGAGAAATTTTTAGTCATGATATTAGTAGTAAGCATGTGTTTGATCTTATTGATGATCTTACTTCTAAGAGTCAAAAGTGAAATAGGGCTGCTTCTGTTATTATTATTATTCTTGATTTAATTATTATTTATGGAATATTTAATATTTTATTTGGATAATTAAAATTGAAATTAACAATATTGTTGATGCTATTGCTTGAATAATAAAGTATTTGATTGTTAATTCATTATTTATTAAGTTTTTATTATCTGTTAAAATTGGAATACTGGAAAGTAAGTTGATCTCTATTCCTATTCAAATTCCCAATCAGAAATCCTATCACCAACGATGGTAGGAAAAGAAATTTTATAGAGTTGTATATTAAAAAGAGAAATGGGTTATGAACCCATTGGCTTAATTAGCTGATCTTTTCTACATTAAGCTGTTAGTTGCACATTAGTTTTTTATACTAAATGTGATAGTTTAATTTTATCTTATGTAATGAGAGTAATGTTTTTACTTTATTTATCCTATCAAGATAATCCTTTATTCATTTTAGTATTATTAGTTTATATATAAATTAAAAACTCTTTTTTGTAATTTTGATACTGGTATTTAGCCTTTATTAATAAACAATGTTGAACATTTTATTTTCACGTCTAATTATTTCGTTTATAATATAAATTATTTATTTCAATATACTATATGTAATTGAATATATTCTTATTAGTCATATTTAATTTATGTAAATCAATGATTTTAATTTATAGATTTAAAATATTGTAGGGAAAAATGTTTTAAGGCAAAAGAAATGTTATATTTAATCACTATTACCAAGCAATATAATCAATACAATTTAAATATTTAATTTTATTTTAATAGTAATTTAATGGAATATATTGATTATATTATAATTTAATTAAATCAAACGTATTTAAAATTGCATAGTAATTAATATAACAACTATAAATGTATATAATTAATTATAAAGTTAAAGTACATATTCTATTGAGTTAAATAAGTGATATTATTTATGCTTTCTTTATTATTAGTGCAATAAAAGATTAAATAATAATGAAAAGAGTATAATACAACTTCCATACTTATCTTTATATTATATAATAAAGACGTTTCTAGTGTGCTACCTCGAGGAGTAATATTATAGTAATTTTTGGACTTTTTAATATTATAATTTAATCTATTCTCCATATACATTTATTCTATTTTGTATAGTTTTTATTGTATGTGTTTCATTTATATTCTAAGAATTGTTTTATTGTTGTTAGTTGTTGTATGATGTAGGGGTATTCTAGTAAATTTTGGACTTTTTTATATTATTTTTTATTATATGTCGATGTACAATTACACTGTTGCATTTTGTTTAGGTTTTCTTTATTGTCCACGTTTCATTTATATTCTAAGAGGTGTGTTATTGTTGTTAGTTGTATGTTATAGGGGTAACTGCAGTCTAGTAATTTTTGTACTTTTTAATATTATTGTTTTCTATTTTGTATGTACATTTACATTATTCAATTTTGTTTAGGTCTTTTTTATTGTACATGTTTCATGTATATTCTAAAGTTTAATTCTTGTTTAATTTTTCACTTTTTCTTTACATTACATATAAGTTTTGTTTAAGTATATGTTCTATTTCTTTTAGTAATTTAATTATCAAGTTAATTTGTAATTATTAATTGATTAAGTATTGACATATTTAGTGCCAGCAGCTGCGGTTATACGATTATTCTGAGTGAATATTTTTGGTTAATGGAATAATAATTATTTTGAGTTGTAATAATTAATTATTAGGTGAAATTTGTTTTGCTTTAATTTTTGACTCTATGAAAGTTAAGAAGGAAACTATCATTAGATACCATATTATTTTAAGTATAAATTTTGTGTTACCTGGCTAGTGTTAGTTAAGACGTTCAAACCCAAAGAATTTGGCGGTATTTTATTCCATTCAGAAGAACCTATCTCATAACTTATAGTACATTATTTACTTTACTTACTTTATTTGTCTGTATATCACCGTTATCAGATATTCTTTTTGGAGTAATAACTTTCTTGTTTTTTATTGAAGTTTATTTCATGTCAAGGTGCAGTTTATAATTAAGAGTGTAACAGGTTAGAACAATTTTTTATTATGGATTCAATTTTTTAATATTTTAATCAAGGTGGATTTGATAGTAATTTAAATTATTTTATTTAACTGATATTGGCTGTGAAGTGTGTACACATTGCCTGTCACTCTCGTTATTGATTATAAATTATTTTCATGTAATACGATAGAAGTCGTAACATAGTAGATGTACTGTATCTAGCAAGTATATTCAAGACATAAATTTTAGTAGGGTGCAGCATTTACACTGATTATTTTTCTGTGTAATTATGGATGTCTTGAATAGTTTATTTTATTACTTAATTGTTTTGTTATTTATTGACTTTAATAAAAATGATTTCATTGAATTGTTGTCTAAGTAAGTTTTATTAAAATGGTTTTTTAAATTGTAGTTTATTACTACTTTTACTGAATTATTAATCATTAACTGAAATTATAAAAAGTACATTTTCTTTTTCTACCTTTTGTATCAGGGTTTATCAAAATTTTAATTTAGATTCATTAATCTCAATGTAGGTTGATCTACAAACAATTGATATTTATTGTTAATTTGTTTGTAGAGATAAAATGTTTCCTAATATATTTAGTTTCTTAAGAATAATTTTAATTTTTTAAAATCAATGTTTTGATTCAATTTTTTTGTATGAGGTGTTAATTTATTTATTTTTTTGGGTTAAGCTCTAAAATTAAAAACCAGTAATTTATTATTAATAACATATAATAATAAGCTAAATGCCAGCTATATCTTGATTACATTTTAGTTCATTATTTTTTGTTTAGGGTTATGTTTATTTTATGTTTTATAATGAAATGTTAAATTTAATAAAAAGGTTTTATAAGGAACTAAGCAATATAATTTTCCACCTGTTTATCAACAACATGTCTTCTTAATAATACTTTGATGTCTTACCTTCTCATTTAAAGAGCCATAGTATTATGACCATGCAGAGGTAGCATAATCATTAGTTTCTTAATTGGAAGTTGGAATGAATGACTTGACGAAAAATTGACTATGTCTTAATAAATTTTAGAATTGAACTTTTAAGTTAAAACGCTTAAATAGTTCTTAAGGACGAGAAGACCCATTAGAGCTTTAAATATTATCGACTTACAGAAGCTCAAATGAAAGATGTAACAAGTGTCCTGTGACCCTACATAGCGTTTGTTACGTGACTAGAAATAAATAACGGTATAATTAAGGTTACTGGTGATAGAGTTTCTACATGTCACACTGTAATAGATTAGCCATGTGCATTGAGGCGCTGTGCTGCAGTGTGCGCAGCTGTTTGCCTTTGGGAGTTCGAGTCCCCCTTGAGCATGGGTGTATGAGTTCTCCTTAGGTTAGTTTACCTTAGTTTGAGTAGTTTTGTAAACTAGGCACTAACAACCAAGCAGTTGAGTGCCATAGATTTACAACATTTGTCTACTTATCACCACTTCTGATTCTATTGTGGTTCAAGCTAACCTCTACTTGATAGAGAAGGAATATCATGTTTAATGTGAATTTCAGATCACAATGCCATTACACCTTCTTCACTTGACGTAGACAGGACTGAATAGAATCTGTCTCTCCCTATCAAGAACCATCGGCAGAAGTTGGAATCGAACCCAAATCATAAGTATGTCAACCTATCATCAATCCAACAGACCATCAAATCCTCTTCTCTGTGACTCATTTTGCTATCGTAACACCGGTGCGCCACTCTGGATGAGAATTCTGGCACACAGGCACACTCTGGTGGTTCGCATCATATTCAGCACATTCATTTACTTGGTTGACTGAATCGCCATGAACTAGCTGCCCCAGCTAACCAGTGCTTAGATTTTACACTATTTTGTAATCACTGGAATAAAATCATGCAACTGCCACCTATACAAAACTGTCAACAGTGTAGGATGCACATTTTTTTAAATGAAATTCTGCTGTCTGCTAAGGTTATCAATGTAATGGAACTATGAACATATTTCCCTTCACCTCTGAACCCAAAATAGTCGCATGTGGAAAAAGAGCTAACTTTTGCGTCATTTTGATCTTTTAGGGTTTAATAGACGGGTGGAGGCAGCAGATGCAGCTCAAAACTTTTGTATTATGTATGGGGAGAGTGCACCGTTCGAAAATGCGTCAGAAATGTATTTACTACATTAGCTGTCATGTGGTAGTGGTATTTTATTCTTCTTCAAACCTTGTTTGACAGCCTTAACGCAAAACAAGTTTTCCACAAGCATGTTATCAATAAACTGCATGTGCATTGCCAGATATAGATAACGTCAGAGAATTCGCACATAACTCAGATTATTCAATCGAAATTACAGGTAAAATGAAGTGAACTTTAAGGCTTAATTCTGTGCACACCAGGAAGTAACTCGTCGATCACAGAGTTGCCAGACAGACATTTCCTTGTTGCCAAACTCAGTTACAGTACTAGCAGGAAGAAGACGAACGTGTTCCTACAATGGGCTATGAAGTGACCATTGCTGACGTCTCAAAAACGCGTCTGCTGCGGCCTGCAAAACGTAATTCATCTGATTCGCATTTCTGTAACTAAGTTTAGGGACTGGATCCCAGTTATTAATAATACTAAGAACTGACTGCAAACCAAGCATAATAATCAGTAATTCTCTTAGTTGTTTTCATATTGCTTCCGTTAGTGTACTCAAAACTAAGAAACTCTTTCATGGACGTTTTCTTATACTAGTTATTTATTTCTAGTGACGAAACAAACGCTATGTAGGGTCACAGGACACTTATTACGTCTTTTATTTGAGCTTCTGTGAGTCAATAAAATTGGTTCTGGACTGGGAATGAAACTCACACCGCCCTTAATGCGGAATTTTATCCCTTTGTGACAATACAGCTCGACTACAATTTGTTGTCTGTTCAAAACTGCAGATTCCGCAACATCTCCACATATTGCGCTTGAATGAGTTCCAATCCTGGCCTGGCACTAAAGTTTTCATTATGTTCTGCTGG
This sequence comes from Locusta migratoria, assembly GCA_026315105.1. Taxonomy (NCBI): domain Eukaryota; kingdom Metazoa; phylum Arthropoda; class Insecta; order Orthoptera; family Acrididae; genus Locusta; species Locusta migratoria. Next base: position 514,414,085 of record CM048755.1, read on the forward strand.
TGGAGCAAAATTCGGTAGCTGACGTCTCTCTGCTTGTACTCAACAACGATATCTTTGGGGTTCGAACCAGTCAGCACTGAACTCTTCGTCATATTAGTTCTAATTCAAACATGCTCACGTGGCGCTGCTGGTGTAACAAACCCATATTTAACGTTAGTTTTCTCTAGAACGTAACAACTATAGATGCTGTGTTGGAGTGCTGGGAAGGAAAAGATTAATGTTTCGCTTCGTCATTTCAGCTAAAATACCTAGACACTGCCGAGAAAATCGGATATGTCATAGTTGATTCTGCTTCAATAACAAACCGATTAGGTTCTGGATACGAATCCCAACACAAAGCTTTACCTCACGACATTTCAAGTAAGTTACTTGCAAGGAAGCAATATTTAACATCTCTCTAGTTAGTTAAGAAGGACAATAGATGCTGGGTAGGAATTCCCGTCCATTCAAAATGTTTACATTATGTAATTTAAAGTTGATATTTCCTAACTGATACTGTCTAACATCGAGGTATATCACTCTCTGTATGCTTAGTCAGGAAAGACTGTTAGTTTCCATCAGTCGCGTCATTTGAAGTTCATACATATTCTCCACTAGCTGATCGTGAGAGACTCAAATTTTTTACTGTCACGGTATGTTACTTTGAACAAGCAATCATGTATACGACGTATTTACTACGTGCATTACCTATCTGACGTAATTATAAGGGTGGTGACATTTCAGGTACGTCATTTCTTGTAATAAATGTTAGCTTACAAGTGTTAAGGACAGTCTTGTCTGTGATAAGGTGTTCCCTCATATTTGAAGTATTGTGATATTACTTTACATCTTGAGTTATTGCGATACAGAGCAGCGCTTTCTAGTGGTGACATGTTGGAACCATTTTCAATAATTAACCGTCTGTATCGAGGAGCGATTAGAATACCCGCAAGACAGGTACATTAGTTGTGTTGCATGCCAATCAGGCGAAATGCAATTCAGGTCGTTCAGATACTTCTGAGCACTACTGTACATCTGAGTTCACTGCTCTGTCAAGATGGTGTCCGTTTGTTCTGAAAAGTCACTAAATATCTGGGATGCTCGTTGGGTAGACATCAGCTCATGTCGGGGTGGTTTGGTGCCATATGTTAGAGGCACTGTGATTGGCTCTTGGCCAAAAACGCTTTGGTGGAACATTTGAGTGACATGGTTGCCGTTGCCGTTGCTTTTGTAATGACAAAACACATTGGTTGTTGGCTATTTTAGCTCTCACACTCCATGTGGATGGTGCGGAGAACGAACACTCTTGGTGCTGTCGCCAACAGTGGCAGCCGTGAGTCTTCTCGACAAAGCGCCATCCCGAGAGCAATTTAAATGCCTCTTTGGACTTGACGAAATATACACTTGCTGGTAACAAATGTGCATTAGTTCGACTTTGGGCTGTGGTACCTATCGCTGCTCTACATCAGCATCAAAAAGGTGACGTACTCTCGGCTACTGTTGTTCAAAAAAATGTTCAAATGTTGGTATAGCTTATGGGACTTAACTACGGTGTCATCAGTCCCTAAACTTACAAACTACTTATGAACTAACTAATATTAAGGACGGCACAAATATCCATGCCCGAGGGGGGATTCGAACCCCCAACCGTAGTGGCCATGCAGACCGTGACTGGAGCGCCTCAGTCCCCTCAGCCACTGCGGCCGGTGCTACTGTTGTTGTTGTAATCTTCAGTCCGCAGACTGGTATGATGCAGCCGTCCCTGCTACCCTGTCCTGTGCAAGCCTCTTCATCTGAGAATAACTTCGGCAACCTACATCCTTTTGAATCTGATTACTGTATTCGCCCTCGGTCTCCCTCTACGATTTTTGCCCCACGCACTTCCTTCTAATGCTAAGTTGACATTTCCTTGATGTCTCAGAACGTGTCCAACTAATCTATCCCTTCTCTTAGTCAGGATATGCCTGAAACTTCTTTTCTCCCCAATTCGTTTAAGCACCGCCTCGTTACTTACGTGATCTACCCATCTAATTTTCATCAATCGTCTGTAGCACCACATTTTAAAAGCTTCTATCCTCTTTTTATCTGAACTCCTTATCGTCCACGTTTCACTCCCATACAATGCTACACTCCAGACAAATACTTTCAGAAAGGGCTTCCTAATGTTTAAATGAATATTCGATGTTAACAAGTTTCGCTTCTTAAGAAACGCTTTTCTTCCCATAGCCATTCTGCATTTTATATCTTCTTTACTTCGGCCATCAGAAGTTATCTTGCTTCCCAAATAACAAAACTCATCTACTACTTTTATTGTCTCATTACGTAATCTAATTATATCAGTATCACCTGATTTTCTGGCACTACATTCCATTACTCTCGTTTTACTCTTGTTAATGTTCATCTTATATCTTCCTTTCAAGACACTGTCCATTCAGTTGCTCTTCCAAATCTTTTGCAGTCTCATCCGCAAAGCGCAAAGTTTTTATTTCTTCTCCCTGAACTTTAATTCCCTCTCCAAATTTCTCTTTGAATTCATTCACTGCTTGCCCAATATACAGATTAAACAACACTGGGGAAAGACTACAATCCTGTCTCACTCCCTTCCCAACCTCTGCGGCCCTTTCTTGCCCGACTGATGAGCACGCAGTTTAGTCCCCTTGAAACAACATCAACAACTTTCTTGCCCTTCGACTCTAATAACTGCTGTCTGGTTTTTGTATAGGTTGAATATAACTCTTCGCTCCCTATATTTTACCCCTGCTACCTCCAGAATTTGGAAGAGTGTATTCCAGTAGACATTGTCAAAATCTTTCTCCAAATCTACAAATGCCAGAAACGTAGGTTTCCCTTTCCTTGGCCTATCTTCTAAGATTAGTCGTAATGTGAGTATTGCCTCCCGTGTTCCTACATTTTTCCTAAATCCAAACTGATCTTCCCCGAGGTCGGATTCCACTAGTTTTTCCATTCGTCTGTAAATAATTCGTGTCAGTATTTTGAAACCATGACTTATTAAACTGATAGTTCTGCAATTTTCACATTTGTCTGCACTTGCTTTCTTTGGAATTGGAATTACAATATTCTTCTTGATGCCTGATGGTATTTCCCCTGTCTCATACATCTTGCATTCCAGGTAGAACAATTTTTTCATGACCGGCTCTCCTAACGATATCAGCAGTTCAGACGGAATATCATTTACTCCAGGGGCCTTGTTTCGACTCAAAGCCTTCAGCGCTCTGTCAAATTCTTCTCGCAGTATCATATCTCCTATCTCATCTTCCTCCAGTTCGTCTTCCATTTGTAGAACACTGCTTTCAACTGTATTACCCTTGTATAGCCCCTCTATATATTCCTTCCACAGTTCAGCTTTCCCCTCTTTGCTTAGTACTGTTTTTCCGTCTGAGTTTTTGATATTCATAAAGCTGATTTTCTTGTCTCCAAATATCTCTCTTATTTTCCTGTAAGTGGTATCTATCTTTTCCCTATTTATACATTCTTCTACGGTTCTGCATTTGTCCTCTTGCCACTCCTGCTTAGCTAGTGTGCACTTGCTGCCAATATAATTATTCAGACGTTTGTACTCCCTTTTGCCTGCTTCGCTTGATGCATTTTTGTATTTCCTCCTCTCATCAATTAAGTTCAGTATATTCTGCGTTATCTAGGGATTTCTATTAGTCCTTATCCTTCTACCTGTACGATCCTCTGCGGCCTTCACTACCCTATCTCTCAGAACTACCCATTCTTCTTCTACTGTATTACTTTCCCCCATTTCAGCAAAACCTTGCCTAATGCTCCCTCTGAAACTCTCAAACACCTCTGTGTTCCTTCAATTTGTCCAGGTTCCATCTCCTAACTTTTCTACCTTTCTGCAGTCTCTTAAGTTTTAATCTGTTGTTCATAACCAATAAGTTATGTTCAGAGTCTATATCTGCCCCTGGATATGTCTTACAGTTCAAAACCTGGTTTCTAAATCTATTCCTTACCATTATAAAGTCAATCTGATACCTTCCAGGTTACTATCAGGGCCTAAATTACTTCATTTTCCCAGTTTAATTGATAACAGGACAGGATCAGTGCCGCTGTTGTTTGAGCTATACAGTCATACGTCGTAAAAGTAGTTAGATCTGCAGTGTTACCATCATATGTATCAATTCCTGCTGAGTTTCAGTATTGAATATAAAGGGGGGAATTAGCTATGTAATTTATTTTTCCACCTCATCCCTTCTAAACTTTACCCAACACTATGTGAATACTATAAGCAACAGTCACCTGTCTTTAGTAAATAAATAATGTTTTTAAATTCTGGGGAGTATTCTGATTCAAGTATAACTCCTGTCGCAGACCTTATTTTGGAATATGGATGTGGCAGTAATTGTATAAATTTGAATTACAATATATATCTGTGAAAGAATTCTACATAGACCACAGGCATTTATCACTAGGTTACGTGGTGTCTTTGTCAGGGACAGGACTTAGATAATTAGTATCCCCCTAATTTACGAGCAGTATCAATCCTGTTTATGAAGACTTTTATGCTGCATCTCGATTCCATTTTAGTCTTCTGTGACTATGTCAGAATAGTTGCCTACATCTACATACATACTCCGTAATACATCCAATGGTGTTTGGCCGCAGGTACTCACTACCACCACTAGTAGTTACTTGCTTTCCCGTTCCAGTCCCATATACAACGAGGGAAAATCGAATACTTGTATGCATCCTTACGAGCCATAATCACTCTAATCTTATCCTTGTGATTTTTAGGCAAAATGTAGGTTGGCGGCAGTAGAATCGTTTTGCAGTCCGCCCCAAATTCCAGCCCTCTAAATTTCTTCAACAATGATTCTCGAATTGAACGTCGCATCCCCTCCAGAGACTTACAGCTGAGTTCTCGAAGTATTTTGGTAACGTTCGCGCATATATCGAATGTACCACTTACAAACCTTGCCACCCGACTCTGTACTTCTCCATTCCTGAAGCTATATGAATTGTGTTGTGATTGTAGCTTCCATAACTTGAAAACAAATTAATCCCGAATATGTTCGGTACCTAGCAGCACGAGAATTGCTGTGCAGTCTGCGGCGTCACGTTACGGACCGCGCACTCTCTCGTATTGGAAATTCGAGTTCACCCTCGGCCATGAATGTATGTGTTGTGCTGAAGTATAAGTTAGTTTAAGTAGTTTGTAAGTTTAGGGACCGATGACCAGAGTACTTTGGTTCATTAAAATGTCAAACACTTGAACATTCTGAACATTTTCGGTACTCACTAACAAGATTCTTAGTTAGCTTGGGAGTAACTTTAGTATAGTGACATTCATTGTCAGGGAGACACTTTTTGTGGTACTAAGAGCTTGCTCATTTACTAGCACTCTTATTTCTTGCAGCAGTGATAAGTGCGGATCTGTCGTTTGTGCACCACTCCTGATTCAAACATCTGTCTTACAGACTGCATTGTTTATTTTATTTTTATGTTTTGTTTTTCATACGTAATGGGCCATCAATAGTTACTAGGTAGTGCGTTGTTTATGTAGATGTGTTTATTGTGATCGCTGTATTTGTGTTCGTGTTATGAAACTTTTGTTTGAGACTAGTCGTTTACTCATAAAAGCAGTAACATGCTAATACTCGAATGTTAGCTCGAAGTCAGGGCGGATTAACTAGACAAAAAGGACAGTAATCTGCCAGGAAGTTCCATATCAGCGCACACTCCGCTGCAGAGTGAAAGTTTCATTCTGGAAACATCCCTTAGGCTGTGGCAAAGTCATGTCTCCACCATATCCTTTCTTCCAGGAGTGCTACTCTTGCAAGTTTCGCAGGAGAACTTCTATGAAGTTTGGAAAGTAGGAGGCGAGGTACTGGCGGGAGTAAAGTTGTGAGGTGGCATCGTGAGTCGTGTCGGGATAGCACAGTCGGTAGTGCGCTTGCCGGCAAAGATCCCAGGTTCGAGTCCCGGTTCCGGCACACAATTTTAATCCGCCAGTAAGTTTCAAAAAGGACAGTATTTATTTTGTATGTAAATGGAGGGAGCGAGGAACAAGAATTTTAATGGGGTTGTCGATGAAATAAATTTCCACCCATATAGATCAAGTACACCTTTAGATAACGATAACTAAAATGTCTCCATACAAAATGAAGAAAGGCATAAAATTGAAGGCAGTTGCAGTGGTGTCACTGTAGCTTCAAGACACGTTGTCACTGTTGTAACAATACGCTATTACGGAGAGAAAAGCAAGGACAGATAAATGTCACTTAGCGAAAAATAAGGGACGCGTAGTTCACGGGAAGGAATAACAGAAAATGAGCAATCTGGTCAAGACCGTAGTATGTTCATATAGATTATGAGAGACTTGGAAGAACGCGGGTAACATAATTAGAAGCGAGTAGAGGAAAAAGAGGCTCGCTAACGAGAAGAAAACCGAAGAAAAGAATCTATTTGAGAAGGCCGTAATTAAAACACTAACGGAAGTAAAACAATTTGGAGAGGCAGTAATTGAGAGAAGAAAGAAACAGCGGGCAGTGATGAAACCGCGGACATTAAGAAGCTTGATGGGGAAGCGAAAGATGTAGCTACGGACGCGAAAAACAACTAGCACTTGGCGAGATTTGAAGCAATCGGTGCACTAAAGAACGCATTAATTGCGAAACAAAACGCGAAAGTTTCCAGGACCGCACTGTTGCAAAAGACGCACCGGAAACAGGGAAATAAAAGCGTTCAATTGTTTGTACGCCTATTGGATGAAACTGCTTTGGTAATCAGTCACAAATTACTTAAACTAACTTACACGAAAGATAACATAAACACCTATGCTTGAGGGAGGATTCGAACCTCCGGCGGGAATGGCCGCCCAGCCCTTTACATGACGCTTTAGACCACGCGACCATTCTGCGCGACAAGAAGATAGTCACCGAAACTTAGCAGAGGATCGTGAAGAGCGCAAAACGACACCAACTGCACAGCAAATCTGCGTTGCTGAAGAAACAAACAACAGAATTCCTTTGAGCAGATGCAATGCGTAATGCAAAATTCTTTACAATTAGAAACACAGCAACTGTATATCGGATAATGTAATGGGACAACAGCAAACTGATATCTTCATTTCTTCACCGAATACGAACTATCACAGTCCACAGGAAATGGGTTTCCACCAAAAGCTCTTCCACTACGTCCAAAACTTTCAGAAGTACCATGATTCAAGCAATATGTTGCAGCAAAGTCTGGATAGTGCAGTTTGACCACCATCATGGTCTGTGGTCTACAAATTGGAATTTATTTTCGGACATCTAGAGGGATCTGTCTCAGAACATATTAGTGGTATTTCTGCAAATTGCAATGCGTACAAACAATTCAGGAAAGCGTTACTTGCCAGCTATTAGACAAAGACACTGTAAGACAGAATAAAGCAGAAAATAATGTTCTGTAGAGACTTCGTATCCTGGGCGTTGAATGAAGAAACCTGTCAAACTTCGTGAATCGTTGTTAAGAAAGAATCAGTTCCTGGATGTGCCGTGCAGTCCGAATGAAATTATCCGGGTCTGTTATATGAATCTTCCATTTTATTATCAACAAACGCTTTCGGAATAATACGGCGGCGACCTCGAAGCGTTCAAAATCCTTCTCCGATAAATCGACTACGCCTTTCAGCGCAAAAAGCAAGGGTGAACAGAAGGAAGGTCAGTAACAACAGGTTTAATGAACAAGGCAATAACCAAAGCCATGGAAACGAAACAGAAACGAACGATACGGAGGTTTTTTGCAACGACAAACCACGAGGGAACTGACAGAAACGAGACAGGCGGTAAAACTGGAATAATGTACCAAAAACCAGCAGCAACTGATTTTTTTCCCACGAACTGGAGAGAGCAAATAACAAATCCCCAGCAACGGTTCTCACCTGAATGGAGCGAACCTGATCGGAATCGACAAGGTGTTGAAATAATCGAGATTCGTGGACGAAATCCAGCCGCGGAACCGCGCAGTGGTAATCAGTCACACCGATGACTTGCATCCACGATGTATATGGTTCGTAGCACCCCCATACAAAGATCGGACCGAGCCTCGTCCACAAGCTGCAGAATGATTCATCAGATGAAGAGGTAGAATATGTAAACACACGAATTATTTTACCGAGACAGCAGAGGCCAGGAAAGCGCAAGAAGGAGAATTTGATATTGGAATTTTGGACAACATTCAGGGATTTATTGGTATGGTGTCTGTTCTTTCGGACAGCTATGGTTGACATTAACGGCCGAACTTTACGAATTCGAATTACTGAGACATTTCGAGCGTTTCAGGGCACTGAAATAAATTCAGCGTCAAAATTGAAAATTTGTGCTGAACCTGGATTCGAATGCGGATTTCCTGCTTCGGGCCAGCGGTACCTTTAACAGTTAGGCTGTCGAGGCACGCTTCCCTTTCTGCCTAAACTCTCAGCTTGTAGTACACTACAATGGTAGTGCCCTGCTAATTACTTCCTATTCCACGCATCCTATATTGGGTTCCCGCAAGGGACCGAGCATATTAATGCGTCCGCATTGAAATCGTCAACTGCCTGTTGGGGACATATATACATTTATTGATATGGTGGTCTGTTCTTTTAGACATATCCAAAAGAACAGATAGTATTGGTTGACATTAACGGCCGTAATTTTACAAAATCTAAACATTGAAAATTTCGATCGTTTCAGGGCACTGCAATAAATTCAACTGCAAAGTTAAAAAATTTTGCTCGTCCGGAATATGAATTCGAAACCCGTTTCGAGCCAGCGGTCGCTTTAAGCAAAGAGGCTACCCAGGCACGCTCCCTCTTCCTGCCCAAACTCTCAGCTTCGAGCACACTAGAATAGTAGTGCCCCTGCACATTACTTCCTCTGGCTAACAGCCTATACTGGAATCCCGCAAGAGATCGAGCATATTAATGCGTCCGCATTGAAATTGTCATTTGCCTGTTGGGGGCATATATACATTTATTTATATGGTGTTTTCTTTCGGGCATGCTGAAAGAACAGACACCATATCAATAACTGAATATATGCCCTCCAGTGGCAGTTGACAATTTCAATGCGGACGCATTAATAATCTCCCTTTGGACCAGCAGTCGCCTCAGTAATTCTTTTCCAGTTAAGTAAAAGTTAAACCATTGATGCACTGTCTCACTCATCGCAATACTGGATGTTATCTAGAAGAATTCCATGATTTACACAATCAAAAAGCTATGAGAGATCATTAAAATACCAACAGGGGATGTCCAGTTGTACATAGTACTTAATATTTGGTCAGGAAAAGCTTACGTAGCATTTTCTGTTGAAAAGCCTTTCAAAAAACCAAACTGACATTTTGTTAGTAGTTTAATCTCATAAATATGTGAACCTGCTATTAAATACATTACTTTTTCAAGAATTTTGTATGTAGCAGTCTTAAGTGGGATGGGGCCTCAATTGTTGATATAAGATCTGTCACCTTTTTTATGTAACGGCTTTACGATAGCATATTTCAGTCTATACGGGAAATATCCTGCTTGAGAGAGGCGTTAGATATGTGGCTGAAAATCCTACTTATATGTTGGGAACAAACTTTATTCTCCTGTTGTAAATGCCATCAATTCCATGGGAACTTATTGTTTTTCTAAATATAAGGGTTAGGTGGGTGGAATTTAAATTGTATAAAATTGCATATGTGTAAGCTCTTTTATTAACAGCCTTGCCTCTTCTAATGCATTTCTGGATATCATTTTGTCCGTAACATTTAAAAAATGCCCATTAAAATATTCTCAACTTTTTACACATTATTAGTAAAATTTTCATTCACTTTGATGGTAATACAGTCGTCCTGTGTTTTTGGTTGTCCTGTTTTCCTTTCAATAATATTCCAAATTGTATTAAATTTATTATCAGAGGTACTTATCTCTGACATAATACACATGCTTTTGGACTTTTTGATTGCTTTTCGTAATGTAACAAAATAGCTTTTAGAATATTTGACTGTTTCAGTGCCATTATTATTAATTGCTGTAAGATACAATTCCCTTTGTTCGGTCACAAGATATTTTTATTCCTTCCCCTACAATTATATTTAACTTTTTCTTTGGGGAAACAGGTTTCAAATATATTTACTAATGTATCATGAAATAAGTTATATATTAAATTAGCATCGGTTTCTGCTACATCTCAACTCTGTCTAACTACTGTTGACTTTCCCGGAAATTTGTAATTGTTGAATTACACTGCCTGCACTGCCTGATTTTCCTTTGCTTGGCCATAATTTGTGACAAAGACAGAAGTGAAATCAGCAGTACAGAAATGGCTACACTGCTACGAAACGGATCTCTACGAACAAGGCATATGAGACTAGTGTCACGTTAGGAGAAATGTGTTGAGAAATTTGGAGGCTATGTACAAAAAGTAGTCCACTTTTGCCACTTTTTGTTTTGTTAAGCACAATACTTTTACGCAATAAAAGTGTTTTGTGTTACTTTCTGATTTTCCCTCAAATTATTTCTGTATTCAGAATCATCCTATACTGATATTATGGTATTTGTAGCAACCAGGGTAAAAAAAATGATAAGTTCAGGCTTGACGGAGTACATAATTATTGATTAAAATATCGCTATTTTTGCCCAGATTAAGTGAAAAAAGCGAAATGGAGTTAGTCTAAAAGGATAGCCACCTTTCAAGTATCTCATCAACAGTGAGCTTCACAGTGGGTGTTCACAGGAGAATAATTTCAGATCATCTTACATCCTTGAACTGCGTAGCTATGATCTCCATTAAACGGATGAGCTTACTGGACATATGCATCATCATATGGGGGACTGATGACCTAGCTGTTATTCCCCTCAAAAATAACAACAACAACAACAACAACATCAGATAAATTTGCGATATCTACCCTCACATGAAATCCATGACAAAGAGCCTGTCTATGACAATCTTACTCAACTGTTCCATGCTACTGTCATTAAAGGTGATTATAATGCATACAACTTTCTGTGAGGCTCTGTAACTACCTGTCGCAGACGTACAGCAATTGAGACGCTTCGTTTGTCCTTGTGTACGTGTTTACTCAATATGGGCTGAGCACTTCTCTACAGCAACAGGGTAATTCTCTGCTACCGATCTCTCACTTTGGTCTCTAACCGTTACCAGAACAGCGAAATTGAAAACTGTCAGTGAATTTCATGGAAATCATCAGTTCCCGATTCTGATTTACCTGCGAGATGGAGTAGTGCCCTAAAGAATACCGCCAGTATGGGGACTCCGTAAAGCAGTCTGTATACCTTACAAGAGATTTTGTGAATCTGAACATTTTATAGTTGTCTACATATGAGTAGGTCATATTTACCAAATCATCCATCACGCCGCTGAAGGAAACGTTCTGCAGTCTTCTGGACAACTGAAAATGCAGCTTGTTGTCTGGTGGAGCAACGAATACAAATCTACTATTAGGACCATGTAGGCGGCTGTAAGTAGGCACAGGTGGTGGTCAAATTCAGAAAACATCGCAACGTTTTGGGTGGCGATGGTAAAATGTTACCCGTTAAACTAAGTGTGCAAGATGAATTCGTTGTGACAGTTCCTGAAACCACCAACTGTTCTGCTGAGCACCGTAGAATAAAATATCACCTGTCTTTCTGGGAGGGAAGTGAGATATCCAGTGGGTGCTGTAATGGGGATTGGCGCTCTCCAATCGACTCAGTGAGATATTGCCCCGACTATGGCGGTCTACTTCGATACATTTACTGACAATGCCAGTCAGGAATCAGATTTGTCGGCACCTAAGAGAGACACTGTTTGGACATTCGTTTCACCACGTGGAGAGAAGAACTGAAATTTTTCAATGTAGAAGGTAGATTCTGCCTTATCTGCGATCGGAGCACGTCCCTTGGTTACCAAAATATCCTTTATAGTATACTACGTACTTCACAAGTGAAAAAAGAAGAAAAGAAAGAAAGTAATCTTCCTGGGCCATTGCAGCGTTCTTGGGAGTCAGGTCACTTTCATGACTCGTGGTGAGGGGAAATTTTTATTTTTGTTTTAAAACCCGGGTAGTTACCGTAGTGTTGCTCTCGCAAACGTCATGGGAAAGACCTAGCAGTGGATGGTCAGCCACCGCCTTGTCTGGATCTCAGAATCTACGCAGCGCTGGCCATAGAGCAGACATTCCTACGCCGGAAACAGTTTACAAGTATACATTTTCATATCAAAATGGCCAACGATATTAATTAGACGCATCATATCCTCAGGCAACTCCATAGATGGGGTTTCCGTGCCTGTATTCCTAATTTTATTCAGATTTTAATGTCGCCATGCTGTTATCTATACCGAGTCGGTGACGCCCTCTCTGATCGCTTTGATCAGGAGAATGTGGTTTCTCAAAATGGTGTTTCAAGCGCGACTGTCTTTCTCATTCGTATTACTAGTATTACGACAGTAGCAACAACCTGTCAATATTTCTTTGTTATGAATGACTTATGTCTGTTCTGTTCCTCTTTAAGCCTTGCAAGGACATATCTTTGATGACTGAATGAACTGACGGATAGGAGAGGTTTTAATATTTGAACCGAGAAATCTTTGGGCATTCTTTTAAGCGATTCCCGTTCACTTTCAAACTTATCTGACTTAAGGATGCCGGCCGCGGTGGCCGAGGTGACTGAGGCGCTTCAGTCACGGTCTGCACGGCCACTACGGTCGGGGGTTCGAATCCCCCCTCGGGCATGGATATTTGTGACGTCCTTAGTATTAAGTAGTTCATAGGTAGTTTGTAAGTTTATGGACTGATGGCCCCGTAGTCGAGTCCCATAAGCTATACAAACTTAAGGATGAAGAACATAGTTTTTGATTTCAAAGATGCGGTGACGTTTCTAGAGCTTATATTTGGCTCTTAGCTTATATGGTTGGACCAAATTTATTTTAGACTTCATAAACTTCAAGTAATATTGAACCTCAGATCTTAAATCATAGTGTCTACTTCTTCTAAGTAGACATCAGAGCTTTACTGTGACACAGAATGATGACTTTGAACGTGGGGGCCGGCAGCGGTGGCTGAGGAGACTGAGGCGCTTCAGTCACGGTCTGCACGGCCACTACGGTCGGGGGTTCGAATCCCCCCTCGGGCATGGATATTTGTGCCGTCCTAGTTCGTTTCAAATGAATGTTTCAAATGTTTGTATAGCTTATGGGACTTAACTACGGGGTCATCAGTCCATAAACTTACAGACTACTTATAAACTACCTTATACTAAAGACGGCACAAATATCCATGCCCGAGGGGGGATTCGAACCCACGACCGTAGTGGCCGTGCAGACCGTGACTGGAGCGCCTCAGTCCCCTCGGCCACCGCGGCCGGCTCCTAGTTCGTAAGTAGTTCATAAGTAGTTTGTAAGTTTAGGGACTGATGACCCCGTAGTTAAGTCCCATAAGCTTTACAAACATTTGAACATTTGAACGTGGGGACTCCCATGGTTGTTTCGTATAGAGTTCATAAGGATTCGCTTCGTCAAGACTGTATTGTTCCCTCAAAACACATTAAAGAGATCCAGGAGAAACTATAGCGTTTTCAAGATAACGATTTCATATCTGATCCAACTTACTTAGTGCACTAAATTCGTTGCAGAGCTTTGACCCAGTACAAAAGAAGTTAAAGCAGCTGACATACATGACCAAATGTACTCCTTCCAAGGGCGGGAGAAGAAGATGACATTCTTCTGGGTGTCTGGGCATGAAGGAATTCTAGGAATTGAACAAGATAACAAAATTGTTAAAGAGGTCTGCTGAGAACTTGATGTGACACATAGCGCCATTTCTCTACAATATGCCGTTTCTGTATTAACGTCAGAGATGCCTGCAACTGTGGCATAGTGAATCGATGGTAGAAATTGACAATAAACTGTGGTTGGTAAAGTCAAGTATCCAAACATAGCTTTATAACTTTACTCCTGCCGTCCGCTCAGACAGGATGGAGTGATGATTACACACCTCCAAATTGGGCACTGCCCATCACCCATGACTTCTTACACCGACTAGAGAATTCCCCATTCCGTGACACCTGTGGCTTGCATTTCACCTTTCGCAATAATTTAAATGAGATTATTTTATACTGTTATCAGACACAGAAGATAATTGTGGTAATCTGTCCTCTATTTTACTTTATGTGGATAAGTGTGATGAAAGTTTTAAGGTTTTGTGAGGTGACTAAATTCTAGCCTATGTTTTTGAATGTAGGTTTTAATGTGTTACAGAATGGCGCCTCGTCAGGAAGGAAGGAAGCTTGGACTTTAGCGTCCCATCGACAGCGTGGTCATTAGAGACGGAGCTTACACTCTGATTTTTGGGGAAGGCCGTGGAAGGAAATCGGCCGTGCCCTGTGAAAGGAACCATCCCGGCTTTTGCCTGGAGTAATTTAGGGAAATCACGGAAAGCCTAAATCTGGATGGCCGGAGGTGGATTTGAACCACCATCCTCCCGAATGCGAGTCCAGTGTCTTATCATTGCGCCACCTCGTTCGGTTGCCTCATCATTGTTGTTGTTTCTACTGGTTAACCACGGTAGTCTGCCGTGTTATTTTAACATCTACTGCCACTTTCCCCATTTTAAATCAAAGTTTTAAAATTAAAATAATACGTGGCCTTCCTGTTTCAGTGTATGTGAGCACATGGCTTGCTACTTTTTGTTATTTTTAATTGCCGCTAGTGATTTGTACCCCCTTTTACCTTATTCACAGTCGTCTCGTACTGTTTACGTCCAGGCAGAAACATCCTCGCTGTACTATGTCCAAACCACCATACTCATCCATCTATCACTGTATTAGTAGTGTCTAGCAGCTGAGAATATGGTCTGGACGGGATGCGTACACGGAAGGCCAAAATGAATAAGACACTGCTTGTGTTAGACCCAATTGATCGACTCAACAGCGATGTATTTCTGAAGGAGAAATTTCTGACTTTCCTGATCTATGGCGCTGTCGTACATTCAACAGCAGCAGTTGGAAATTTGTGTCGGATCGTGACTGAAAGCTTAATTTCTTTCCTTATGCTGGCTGTGCCTCATCCACTTCGGTTATCGCACGCTTCTCGTCCAACTCAAATTCTTGAGTGCCACAAACTACTAACGTATTGTCAAAAAAATGTTCAAATGTTTGTCTATGGGACTTAACTACGGGGTTATCAGTCCCTAAACTTATAAACTACTTATGAACTAGCTAATCCTAAGGACGGCACAAATATCCATGCCCGAGGGGGGATTCGAACCCCCGACCGTAGTGGCCGTGCAGACCGTGACTGGAGCGCCTTAGTCTCCTCGGCCACCGCGGCCGGCTAACGTATTGTCACTAGTCCATTTTATCTCCTTCTTGTAGTATTCACGTATATTCCCGCAGGAATTCAAATGAATCTCTGGCATCAGTAATAATACTGTCATTTGCCTGTAGGTGGTATAAATACATTTATAGACTATGTAACTTGCCTGTTCCATCGTATATATCCGAAGAAACCAGACACCACTAATCAACCCAGAAGCTATATATCTGAGGCTGTTGGCTAGATAAAATTACACCAGATTGGGACTCTTCACTTTTAGTATCGCTGGAGTATGGTAAGAAACTGGCCGAGTAGTATTTGAAGAAGCCAAGAGATGGCGCCGGCCGCGGTGGCCGAGTGCTCTGCGGCGCGCCAGTCACGGTCCGCACGGCCACTACGGTCGGGGGTTCGAATCCCCCCTAGGGCATGGATATTTGTGCCGTCCTTAGTCTTAGCTAGTTCATAAGTTGTTTGTAACTTTAGGGACTGACGACCCCCTAGTTAAGTCCCATAAGCTATACAAACATTTGAACAAGAGATGGCTACTGAAGGGGCAAACAACATACATGTACACTGCTGCGCGTCCAAAATTCAGTACCAAGAGGAACCGGGACTATCACAACCCAATTTATTTGGGACACAGCACGTTGTACAAAGAGAAAATTATTCAAATTACAGCCCCATGTGAATTGAAGGTCGTTTCATGACAATGGAGGGTGCTCCTCACTTCGGTTCTGTGGAACTTGGTAAATATAATTAAATAAATAGATAAAATTAGTACTGAGTGTTGACACCATTGCGAAAATTGAATAAACTAATTTGTAGAGGAGAAAATTCTCTACAACTTTGTTCCCTTTTGTTTTTTCCATACATCGTATTGTTTGTGAGATATTAGCAAAAATAACAGAGTTTTGACACCATTAAATTAACGAAAACCAGCCGTTCGCAGATGTCAGTGACATTCCTCGCCCAGAACTGTCTCTGGCATACGCCATCTTGCGTTCCGTATTTGATGATTTTCTTATTGTAACTTACACATTGTCATTTCTAAGCAATGGCGCACTGAAGAATTTACAAAAACACAAATTTCTTCGTAAGATAAATGATAATCTAGTGTCTACAAATGCCATATTAGCATCAGTTAACAACGGCCATTAATAGTATGAGACAAAAGAACGCAATTCCTTACTGTAGCGTAGTGGGCATCTTTTCCTGCTGGCCGCGGTGGCCGAACGGAATTCCGCGTGAGGCGGCCGTACTGTGCGGACGGTGTTGTTTACATCCTCGCTGCTGGTGGCCGAGCGCTGTGTGGGAAGTGTACGCTTTAAGCGTCCCTTATACTCTTCGTTAATATAGACAGAATGGCATAATGGATCAACAACAACGAAAGGATACGTTGAAAATCAGTTTCGAACCGAACTTTGTACGACCTAGATCATTTGAAGTTGAAAATTTTGTAGAAGGAGAAATGAAACTTTCCGCGGAAGACATTATTGGAATACACCTGACGATAGTTAGTAGTACTGTTTACCTGAAGTTGACGAGCTCAGAAAAATGTGAACAAGTAGTTGCATCCTGCGGTGGCACTTTGAAATTCAAACTTTCCGATGGCAATGTAGGAACAGTTCGAGTCACGCATGCAGGACTGGGTATACGAACTCTTAGGATTTTTGAGTTACCCTTTGAAATACCAGCGGAACAAATCAATGTCAAACTACGAGAATACGGAACTGTCATTAGTAATGTTGCCGAGAAGTGGTCTAGTCATCATAAATTCCCCGTTTTGAACGGTGTACGGCAAGTGAAAGCGATTTGATGAAGCACATCCCCTCGTACATTACTGTTTGTGGGTATCGAGCTATAGTCATGTACGACGGACAACCTAGAACGTGCGCAGCCTGCGGGTCAACAGAACACGTTCGTGCCCAGTGCGTTCAGCGGCGCGTGGCGCAGTTACCGATAGGAGAGAGGGACGGGCCAAGCGCGATGTCTAAGTTACCTGTGACGTACGTCGCAGCAGTCCGCGGGAACGCCACGCCGGAACTAAACGTAGCCCTGGCGCCAAAAGATGGCAGTGACTCCAAGGTAACGACCACACCTATAGAGACTATGATCATAGAGGCCACAACTAACTCTGCTAACAAGGATGGAGATAATGGCCAATACAGCGCAGAGAATGACTCCGCTGTTAAAGAAGGGAGACCCAACATACTACAAGAAGAAGGCTACCTCAACGACGTGACAGAATCTATGGCCACCCCAACCGACCGAGACTGTAGTCAACATAAAGAACTGCATGAGAACAACCACACTGAAGAAGAACTCGACAAATGTCGAGCCGAGTCTGTTATTCCCAAGGACACCCTCTTAGAGACGTCTGAGACCGATGACAATCAGAATACAGACTCCTCCCCAAAGAAACACAAAAAACGTAGGAGAGCTCATCAGGGAGCCGCAAAAAACGCACAAATTCTGCGTGACAAAGCAAAAATGATTGCCCAAAAACTGACTGAAAATTCGCAAGAAACGCCTTCCGCAAAACGACAAATTTCGAAGAAATCGAAAACAGCCAATACCGAACATGACCGTGAGACTTTGACCTCAAGAAAATGTACCGAGATGATGGATTATGACGACGTCAGAGAGAAAACCTTGTCAGGAAATACACAGGAAGACATGAACAAACATCAGACTTCGAAAGAATGGGCAGCCGAGGTTGACGCCTGCACTTTTGATACAGAGATGGCGGAACATCGAGAAGACGCAGGAGGGGCGTCGTCCGCATCCGGATTGGTGGAGTCCCAGCACCCGAAAAACGACGTCCCGGATGCAATCCTGACCGAGGACGACCCGGAATTCTATTAAAACGAAATAGCCAACATCGTAACACGACAACACTAACAGCGAGGAGGACTTATCTAACATGACATCTCTTCAGGCTTACAGAATTGCGACTCTTAATATCAACCAAATCAGTAGCGCGCTAAAATTGCGAAATCTCCGAGACTTTTTATACGCAGCCGATCTTGACATAGTATGTAAAGGAGATTCCTGTAGATCGCATCACTGGCTACAATGTCATAATGAACCCCGGACTGGGCAATGGCCTTGGTACAGCCATATTGACTAAAGAAGGGATACGAACTGAAAATGTCGAGAAACTGCCGAACAGCCGCGGTATAGCTTTCACTGTGAACAGTACTCGATTTATTAACGTTTGCGCTCCCTCTGGAACAGGAAATAAATGTCTAAGAGCACAATTCTTCAAGGAAGACATAGTTCCTCTCTTTTTACCACGATCCGCACAGACAATTTTTGCGGGTGATTTTAACTGCGCCTTAGTCCGAAGGACCAAACGCCCAATTTTAATAAATCAGTGGAGTTAGAGAAGATCATAAGAGAATTAAAGTTCATTGATACGTGGGAGGCAAAACACGGTGATAGACCCGGTTTCACACATGTTACTGGTCACTCTGCCAGCCGTATTGATAGAATTTATGTAACGTCTAATTTGCGAGACCACATCTTACAATCCGAGAGATGGCCTACCATTCTCTGACCATGTAGCGTACATATCCACTATAAACCTTGCGAAACAAGGGACCTACAGAGGGAAAGGATCGTGGAAACTAAACGTTTCTCATCTTCCCGATCCAGAATGCCGCGCAGCCTTCTTTACTACGTGGGCAGAATGTGAGAAGAAGTTTTCAAGATACAACTCCGCTGTTATTTGGTGGATGAAATGTGCCAAGCCGGCGATAATAAAAACTTTAAAAACTTACTCTCGCGAAAAAAGTGCATGGCAGAAGAAGACTGTAGAGTTTTATTTTCAATGTTTGCGAGAATTATATAACGACGACGTAACTGTAATTGAAAATTACAGTCAGATAAAACGAATACAAGCCAAATTATTAACGCTGAAGCGACAACAACTTGAAGGATTCAAAGTTCGAACGCGGCTGCAAAATACGATACAAGAAGAAACGACGTCTATGTTTCATGTCATACAAGAAATCAAGGGGACAAACCGAAAAATTTTGACAGAATTGAAAACTCTTGACGGACGAGTACTGACTGAACAAGCGGACATAAGGGAAGAAGTGCACAAACATTTTACAGCACTCTTAGCTGAAAAACCAACAGACGAAATAGCGCAGGAAACGATCACATCGAATTTGTCAGGAAGACTGAGTCCTGAGGACGCGGAAGAACTCGCTGCAGAGATAACGGAAGAAGATGTCATAGACGCTATTCAAAGAAGCCCGAAAAATAAGGCCCCAGGCCCTGGTGGCCTACCTGCAGAACTATATCAAATTTTCCGACAGCAGTTAGCCAGTAAGATGACATTAGTATGCAATGAACTAATGAATATCAACGAAATCCCAACAGAGTTTTGTGAAGGCACCGTGTTCTTACCCCCAAAATTTCATGAGGGAAGACCATCGAGAATTTTAGACCCATAACACTATTAAATAGTGATTATAAAATTTTTGCAAGAGTAATAATGCAAAGATTAAATTCAGTCATCACATCCATAACAGGAGCCTATCAAACAAGTGTGGGGAAAAACAGAACTATGTATCACACATTAAGCGACTACCGCGATATTATCGCAACCGCAGATGCCTGTGACATCAAGTGTGCTATCGTGTCCTTCGACTTTGCGAAAGCTTTTGATGCAGTCAACCATTCATATCTTTTTAAAACATTAACACAAGCCCGCTTCCCACAAAAACTTGTAACCACTATTAAAAACCTACTGACTAGCGGTACGTCCAAAATCAGTATCAACGGACAACTCAGCAGGCCGATCGCTATAAAGAGCTCGGTCCGACAGGGATGCCCCATATCTATGGCACTTTTTGCATTAGCGCTTGAACCTCTCCTGTTCACGCTCACACAAGAACTCCGAGGATTGCAGCTACGTGGTCAGAAAATAGTCTGCCACGCGTACGCGGATGACGTCAGTTGTATAGTGACAGACGAAAGCGAGTTAGCAACCGCACTTCGCATTGTATCTCGATATGCATGCGCGTCAGGAGCCAAACTAAACCTGCAAAAGTCAGGAATTTTAAACATCGGGCGAGGGATAGAATTTACAATCGAACACATAAAACTTGTGGACAAACTGAAAACCCTCGGAATCGAATTCACGCGCAATATCAACAACAGTGCCGCCCTCAACTACAGGAGACTGCTGGAAAAAATTAGAGCTAGCACACAGCAATATGTTTTGCGAAACATAAATGCAATACAAAAAGTACATCTAGCAAACACATATATCACCTCGAAAGTCAACTTTGTTGCTCAGCTGCTACCGCTCCCTCGCACAATAGCGCAACGAATGCTGGCAGCGCTCGGCCACTTTGTAAGCAGAGGACAGATATTTAAAATAAAATATGATACACTTACATTAGCAACGGGAAAGGGAGGCCTTAACTTGACAGATATCTATGTCAAGGCCCAAGCTTTGTATCTCAGCAAAACATATAAACTGTGGCAAAAATCACTCAACGCACTTGTGAGTCGCTTACTACAAGAAATAGCTCCGGACAACATAGAGGCACCTATGGATGTACGCCACATTCCGACTGCATTCAATCATCTGAAGCATTTCCTTCTGGAGTATAGCTACATTAAACGCCGTATTGCCGAGAAAGATCTGTACAAAGTTAAAGCAGTATACAACATGATGATGGAAAACAAACAGAGAAATAGAATAGAGAACATATATAAAGAATATAACTGGAACAAAATTTGGGATAACGTACAGGACTCGCAATTACCAACGAGCGTGAGGTCCACATGGTACTTAGCAGTTAATAGAAAACTTCCGACCAATTCCAAGTTGTACGACATTCACCTGGTAGAATCGCCAAATTGCATAAGTTGCAGCCTCGTCGACACGGATGAACATAGATTTACATGTCACCTTGTACAGGAGATATGGCTTCTCTGCAGAACAAAACTTGCAAGTATGCTGCGAACGTCTCCCAACATGATCACACCGGCTCACCTACTCAATCCAGACGAAGTGCCTTACCCTCCCACCAAAAGGAGAGCAGTCAACTGGTTAAAAGGACACACGGTCCATTACCTATTGACAAACAGAGAAAAGAAGAAAGAAGATTACTGGATGTATTTACAAACGGAACATCAGAAACTGGAACGCCAGAAAAATTATAAAAACAACTATGCGAATTTTTTGACTAGAACATTGCAGTAGATAAAGAACTAGAAGACTTATTTATTTTGCTATGTTTTTTGCAAAATCGCATCCTTGCTTTTCGTTTACTACGAGTTATTCTATTTTACCAATTTTCTCTAAGGAGTTGTTATTTAGTTTCATAAACCGCCGATTTCAAGAACCAATATTTATACGGCCAATGAAGGCATACTTTTATTTGCTGTGAAAAAGAAGTGTGTTTTCTTTATACTACAAGTTTACACCACGTAGTAGATTCGTTTTAAATTATATGTGTTTATTCTTCTATTTTAACTAAATGACATAACATTTGCACTGCAGCATATCGCAAATGTCACGAGACAACAGATTACTATTTCCTAAGCAAAAGTTAAAATTTACGCCAAAGAGGCACTTACTCATTTAATTATGATGGAGGACGCCGTGTAAGTTTCTTTAAATTTATTGAAGACACTGTCCTATTCCGCTTGGAAAAAGAAATTCAGTTACAAGGCGGTTGAAGCCGACGCCGAAGAAGGCGAATTTGGCGAGCGCAAGGACGGGCTGAAGGGGTGGAAGGAGGCCCGGAAAAAGAAGTGGGCAATGTGCTGGACTGTGATGCTAAAGATTAGTGGTTCTGAACCCGCCATTACCTGATTTTTGTTTTCCTACAAGAGTTCCAGACACTCTTATTAATTAATTTTTTATTATTTAGATTATCATTTTGGTCCAAAATGTTTGCAAAAACTTATAAAACTACAAATCTAAAGTGGGCCGTAAAACACGTCAGTGCGATTTTTTTACCTTCATATAGTGGCTGTAGGTGGTATGTGCCTGCGCTAAAATACTAAAACCTCTCGTCGCCCAAAACACCCGATGCAGTGTCACACGATTTGAACGTTTCCTTGAAGCTGTAGCATTCTGGAAGGCTAGCAGTGTAGCTGGGAATTTCCGCAGCAGGGCGCTGCAGCTGGGGGGCTGAGCCGCGAGCAGGCGGGCGGCCGCGGTCAGCAGTGAGCAAACAGCTTCCGCACGCGCGCACGATATCACAGGTTAGCGGCGCTGCGCAACCAGCTTACCTGCGCCGCTGTGTGCAAAACACTGCCCAGCCGGGAACCGCGCGCAACGAAATACACGCTGGCTGCTTATACTTAACAAATACGTTCAATAAGTGCCGAACGTGCAAACATTTTATTTTGTCTGAGAAATACATTTCACTTTTTCGCGTTGAAGAAGTATTGAAAATGTTCAAATGTTTGTATAGTCTATGGGACTTAACTACGGGATCATCAGTCCCTAAACTTACAAACTACTTATGAACTACTTGCGAACTAGGACGGCACAAAGATCCATGCCCGAGGGGGGATTCGAACTCCCGACCGTAGTGGCCGTGCAGACCGTGACTGGAGCGCCTTAGTCCCCTCGGCCACCGCGGCCAGCGATGAAGTATTGAGTGTCAGTACTCGAGGTACCGCAAGACGCAAAATACTCTCATGTGTTAGATCGTTAAACTGGGACCTGTCTGCAGTTTCTACTCTCGTCATTATAGAAAGAGTTGTTCAGAACATTATGCTCAGCCAAACATTGTGCTATCGCTGCATTCCTCTGTAATTTGGGAAGTGTTCTGCATGAAGAATCGCTATAGGATGTTTATCTTGTTGCGAATGCCAGATATGGAAAATGTCATGAAATTTGGATAACACTGTAGTTTGATGTCAAAAGACTGTTGTGATGTACCCTCCGCCATGCACCATACGGATTAATATTTTGACAGTGGCGATATTCTTCATTTTTAGTAAAGCGGGTTATTTATTTATTTATTTTTTTTTTTTTTCGCAAGCGGGTAAACGATATGTCAACGCATAAAATAAGATTCTAGAAAATTGCAAATGTTTGTAAGCATAATGAACGAAACTGCTATGGTCATCAGTCCCTAGACTTACAAACTACTTATAACATACACTAAGGACACCACACGCACTCATGCCAGAGAAAGGAATCTAATCAGAAGTGCCGATGGCAATACAAAATATCAAATTTCGATTTTCATTATTTTTGTTGTTCATTTGTGTTCTCCTATTTTGCCCACTCAGTTAACCCTCCCAGACCTGAATATTTTTTCTGTGAAGAAAATTATTTTTAATGCTGTAATAATCTTAAGTTATTCGGTGGGTAGCCAACTAGAAGACTCAAATGAATCGGAGCATTTGAAATCACCCATCTATCATCAAGCACGTAATGCCAAAATAAAACACAAACACATCAACTACATTGCAACACATAACATAAACTCTTTGCTGCAAACTGGAAAACTCAAGAACTTCACAGATGAATTGAACAGACAGAACATCATAATAGCTGGGCTCCAAGAAATGAGAAATACAATAGAAGATCCCTTTGAATCTCAAGGTTATAGAATTTACAATGGGAAACCAGGACAAAGAGTTATGAAACAGTGCCCGCAATTTGGAACAGGGTTTATAGTAAATTTGAAAGTAATAGACTCAATAACTGATTTTAAAGCAATTTCTCCACGAATCGCGACCTTAACTCTGAAAGCCACAAACAAGATCTATACTATCATAAACGCCCATGCTCCTACAAATCAGAAAAAATTTCTAACCAGAACTATGCTAGAAGTAGAAAAATTCTGGGACCTTTTGGATCAGACCATAAATCAAGTCAATAAAAACCACGTAAAGATTTTAATAGGGGATTTAGCCCAACGGGGAAAGGAAAGGAAATACAGAGATATAATCGGAAAATGGGCTCCGCATAAACACACCAATAGAAACGGACAAAGGCTTGTTGAAATCTGCAAAACATATGGACTCATCTCTAAATCTACATATTTTAAAAGAAAACCAAACAAGGTTATGACATGGAAACATCCTGACTGGACAAAAGGAGAGTGGCAGCTGGACCATGTCTGCATGGACAAATTCTTTCATAAAGAAATTCAAAATGTTAAGGTACTGAGAGGAACAGACACAGGTTCAGATAATTATATGATCAACATTAAAATCAAATTCACCCCATTAAGTAAAAAAAGACAGAGAGAAATTGGAGATAAAAGAAAGTATGATCCACATAAATTAATAAAAAATAACAAGTATCAGAAAAACACACAGAATACAGTAATAACAGATAATATTCAGGAACTAATACCAATCTTAAAGCAACATGCCGAAGAATCGGCCCCAGTAAACCAATGTAAAAAACATGCATGGTGGACTACGGAGTGTGATGAAATTCACGACGAAAGGCATCAAGCTTGGATAAAATTTCAGACTCACATAACAGAAGAAAATGCATATAACCTCAAGAACATCAGGAAAAAATTCTCTCAAATTTTCAGAAAAACAAAGCGGCTATATCAAAAGGATGTACTGAGTTCCATTGAAGAAAACTACCACAAAACCAATTCCAGTGATTATTTCAAAGCCTTTGATAAACAATTGCGTAAATTCAACCCTCCCACTTTACTGCTGAGAAATAAAGATGGAAGAATAACTAATAATAACAAGGAAAATGCAGAAATCATGGCAGAAGCATTCAGAAAGCTCTTGAACTGTGACGAACCTGACAAGCTTTTAACAATAGACACAAGCACCCCTGTAACAACCAAACCAGAAAATATAAGCCCACCTACAGTACAAGAAATAGAAACTGCACTTAAAGAAATGAGAAACTACAAAGCATGTGGTGAAAATCGAGTGTTTGCGGAAATGTGGAAGTATGCTGGCACAACAACTCAGACGTCTCTACATACTATTTTACAAAAACTTTGGACAACAGAAAAATTCCCAGAAGATTGGACCACAGCTATAATTACCCCACTTCATAAGAAAGGAGACAAAAGTGATCCAGATAACTATAGAGCAATCTCGCTCTTGGATTGCACCTACAAGATTTTTTCCAATATTTTACACAACAGGATCAGAGAACAACTGGATAAGGAACTGGGGGAATACCAAGGAGGCTTCAGACCTTGGAGGAGCTGTGCTGAGCAAATAATTACTTTAAAATTAATCATGGCTTATTACCGCAAAAGAAACAAGCCTCTCTCAATTACATTTATAGATTTTAAGAAAGCCTATGATTCTATCCATAGACCCTCATTGTTAAAAATTTTGAGACATTTCGGACTCCACCAAATATTAATCAGACTTATAGAACTTACCTTGACAAATACAAATTCAAAAACTAAGTTCAGAGGGGAACTTTCAGGATCATTCATGATAAAAACTGGTGTAAGGCAGGGAGACGGTCTGTCACCCCTTCTTTTTAATTGTGCCCTTGAATACATAATGAGGGAATGGTATAAGGCCAATCCAAAGAATATTAAAGTTGGAACACAAAAGATAACATAAAGTTGAACTGTTTAGGATTTGCTGACGACCTCGCCCTTCTTGCAAACAACATTCAAGAAACCAAACAACAAATACGATCATTACAGGAAATAGCCCAATCTATTGGCATTAAAATATCCTTTGAAAAAACTGAAATAATGGAAACAGAACCACCACTGGCAAACAAAATTAGAATTGGAGTACATAACATAAAAGTTGTTGAAAAGTTTAAATACTTGGGAGAAATAATAACCCATAACTTGAACTAGAAACCATCATGGCAGAGTAGAATAAATAAACTTATTAAAATGCATCATGTTACCAAGAACACATAAAATAAAAAATGCCTCTCAATAGCCACAAAACTGAAACACTACAAAACAGACACACAGCCACAAATAACATATGCTAGCGAAACTATATTTAAAACAACCAGCACTGTAGCAATAGACAGGCTATTCAAAATAGAAAGGAGGATAGTCAAACTTGCATAAATAAGAAATACCAAAAAGACGGAATTTGGAGAATAGCTTCAAATGAAACTGTTTATTAAAAAGTAGAACCAGTGACAAGTACAATGAAAAAGAAACGGATCTCTTTCCTAGGGTGATTTCGGATGAAGAGAGAAGGGCATGATCTGAAAGAATGAAAAAGTATTGGGCCAACAAAAAAATAAATAAGAAATATAAAATAACAGAAGCACCTAGTTCATAATATTTATGTTGGCCATAAAAGTAATAAATAAAAAAAAGTAATAAATAAATAACCTCTGTGTTATTAAATTGTCATGTTTAATTATTGTTTTAACTAAATTGTGTTAATGCATAACAACAAATTGTAATAACCTTTGTAATATTGATTAAAGTGGTCCAATGAAGGTCATAAATGAATAAATAAATAAATTTTAAGTTAAATTTTCAATGATTTTAGAAGAAAGATTTATGCAATTATATGCACCCATTTTCATTCTACAACATTGCGTACACTGAAAAAAGGCTTTTTTTAAGGAGTACATTAATTAATTTTGTAGTACCAACTGTTGCACTAAATCAACTGATCGTTCAATAACTACATCGCAAAATAACAACTACTTTCAGTTATAAAGTGGAATACAAGTAACCCCACTGCTGCGCAGTGCAACACCCGCTTCTTAATATTTCTATAGAGATCTTCCGCAGGTGACAGTAATTATGCATTATAAATTGATTGAACACTCAGGTGTCGTATACATGTTCTTTCCATTGAGAAAAAACGCTTCTGAAGCATCTTAAACACCGTAGAAGTTATGTACACATTTGTAGCCAGAGGCTCAGAAAGGGGTAAGAGGAACAACAAAACAAAATAATTCAGATCGATCAAGTCAATTCTGCGTTTTAGCCAGAACAGCGCACAGCAATTTATTTATACAGGCTAAGTCACGTAAGACATAACACCCCTTTTACTTCGTGAACGGCTACGCATATATAAACGCGGTTTTCGGCACATGCTACAGCGTCGTGGGGTTCATATATTTTTGTTTAGTGACGGTTTTAGCACCGCTATCAACTGTCATATTGAAGCAAGTACTTTTTAATGGACCGGCTTGCTTTTTATAACTGCATCGCTATCTCTTGAGAAGAGATTTACAGTGATATAGAGTTTGTTAATGTTGAAGTTGAAACCTGTCGTAAAAAAATTCAACAAATGTCCTACAATATGAGAGCACTGCCGCCGGAATCTTCGTAAGCAGGGTAAACACCGCCAAGTGCAGCTCTCGTGCTACGTAGCGCCAGAACGTCAGCACATTTCACTGTCGAATTCTCAACACGGCAGGCCGCTCATTTCCGCTTCAACATCCATTGCGAGTAGACATGTAGAAAAATGAGGAGAAGTTAGATACACTACTTTTATATGGTGAATGTAAAGGAAATGCCGTGCAAACAATACAGTGGCATAGGAATATCTATCCGAATCGCCAATCTCCGACGCGCCAGGAAATTGCACGAATAATAAAGACGCTAGTGTAGAGGGGCTGATGGAACGTCAAAATTAGAAAAAGAAAGAAGACTGTAACCGACAGAGAACAAGACGCTGATAAACCCGCACAATGGTACGAGGCATATTGCCAAGAAATGTGGAATGAGCCATTCGAGAGTCGTTTGCATCTTGAATCGACACAAATCCCACCCCTATCACCTTTCAATACATCAGGCACTCGGTGATTGTAATTTAGAACGTCCTACAGAATTTTGTCGGTTAGACCGTCGGCACTGAGAGACGACACTATGTTTTTGTAACGTGTGCTGTTTACCGATGAAACAACGTTTACTAAATTACTAACCACGTTAATGTAAGTTTACATAAAATCACATTGGCTTCGTCAGGTGCAACAGCAAAAACCGCGGGGCGTAAACGTATGGTTCGGCATTATAGGCATTTGAATGTGGGACCTTACTAGATCCCAGGGGTTCTGAATGGACATTCGTACGCTTTACCTTACGAACAGTGTGCCTGCTCTTCTAGAGGAGGTAGCACTGGACATTCGAAAGTGTATGTTGCTACAACACGAACGATGTTCAGCTCACCTGTCCGTGTTGCAAAGAAAATGCTGGAGCAAACATTTCCTCGACGTTCGATAGGACGAAATTTTGTGTAAAATGGCCTGCCAGGTCTCTCGATCTGACACCCTTGATTTCTTTCTTCGGAGTTCACTCAAAGATATAGTCTATGACCTAGTTGCAACTACACCGGACGATATGCTTCGTCGAATCTCCGGTGCATACTCTGACTTAATATCCACTGTAATTACATCTGTTCAGCGTTTTTTCGAACGGCGATTTCAAATTTGCCTTTCAGTCCGTGGTCAAAATTTTGAAATAAATGATAAAGTCGTATTTTTGTAATATAAACCTCATGTTATGTGCTTTGGGTGGTTAGCAAAGCATAGTTAGTAAATTCTTTATTACACTTACGTGAGAACGAAATTGCACTGCAATGCCATATAAGTCGACTGCATACACTGCACGTAACGGGCAACATTGTTATTACGCACCTACGTTCAGCACGAAACAACGCTTTATTAAGAAGAATACTTGTTTTGCGGTGTACACGTGGTCACGAAATGATTCCAATAACGAGTCTAGTTCAATGAATGTGTTCAGTATGATATACCTTAGAGCAGTGTATGTCGAGACAGTTGTACGACGGCATGTATTGTATCTATTAGAGGCACACAGCGGTGTACAGGGAACGATAGGTTAATTATTCCTTCTATAATTTAGATATTTCTTACAGTAGTTGCTTTTTGCAGCATATAAGACCTTATTTTCGAAGCATGAACAGATTATTTCCTTGTATCAGCTGACGTACATCCGGGAAGATAAACAAATGCGAAGCAGTTTTTAAGCTCTTTATGATACTGTAGATTGTAGCATATGAGATATGTCCAGATATAACTTTCGTAGGTTAACCTGCATCCACTGTAGGTCTTAAATTGGTTCAGGGGAAAACAAATCGTAACTATAGTCGCGCCGGCCTGATTTACGCCGCGGTGGAGTAGCCGAGCGGTCTAAGGCGTCTCGCTGTGGAGCGCGGTTGCCTCCCTGGGGCGTGTCTGTGTGTGTGTGTGTGTGTTGTCCTTAGGTTAGTTTACATTAGTTTAAGTAGTTTGTAAGCTACGGACTGATGACCACGCAGTTTGGGCCGATAGATTTACAAACATTTGAACATTTTTGCCTAATTTACGCTATACAATTATGCAGCCTGATCATGAACACATGCTTGATAGTGTTTGCACTGCTAACCCCGATTTTGGGCACCGTACCTTCAAGTCCTAGGACATTTGTCCTTTTTTTTCTCAACAGCTGTCGAATGCAGTTATAAAAAGTAAGCGTTTCCATTAAAAAACATGCTTCAATATGTCAGTTGATACCGGTGCTAAAACCATCCACCAAACAAAGATACAAATGCCAAATGTTTCAAATGTTTGTATAGCTTATGGGACTTAACTACAGGGCCATCAGTCCCTAAACTTACAGACTACGTATGAAATAGCTAACACTACGGACGGCACAAATATCCATGCCCGAGGTGGATTCGAGCCCCTGACTGTAGTGGCCGTACAGACCGTGACTGACGCCCCTTAGTCCCCTCGGCCACCGCGGCCGGCGATATATATGCCTCTCGACTCTCTAGAATGTACCGAAAACAGCGTTTCAATACATGTAACCCGACTCGAAATAGATGAGTGTTATGTCTACGTGATTCAGCCTGTATAAAATTTGTGTTGCAGAACTTCGTTCTTCAGAATTTCATGCGTTACTGTGCAGCTCACTGTACTGCGTCGCGTGAAGAGGCACTCGCCAGAGGCAAACACCAGAAAAAGAGTTGCAACACCAAGATCTCTCTAACACTGCATTTAAATGTGTATATTGCATAAAGAACACAATTCCTTAGATTGTCCAGAGAGGTCACAGAATCCAGTCAGAGATGTAGACAACCGCGAATGAGCAATGTCAACGCGACGCTGTGGATAAAACGGCAGATCAGTTCCAGACATGACATCAGAAAGAACACTGCTTGTGTTGGCTTTAGTTCTGCTATGACTAGACTGTCAATGCCCAAGTATGATCATACCCGCACTTTTACTTCGTGTTAGGGAGAACTCAAAACAAGGGAAGTGTCCAGACGTATTGGAGTGAACCAGATCGATGTTTCTCGGGCCTCCCAAAGCCTACCACAGCAGCTGATGACCGCTAATTACGGACTTCAGCTCGGAGAAACTCTGAGAAGAACGCCACCACGCTGAAAAACGATTTTCGACCAGCCACAGGACGTCGAGCTTCGACTTAAAGTGTACAATGTAATGGGCTGCACAAAACGTACCTCTCTCTCGAAGTCACTGCCGAGGACCAGCATTGATCTACATCTACATAAATACTCCGCCAATCACATTTATGTGCAAGACGGAGGTTTCTTTTATATTTTTCCCTTACATTCTCTAATAGAACGCTGGGAAAAGAAGACTCGATCCGATTTCTCTTATTACATTATGATGATTATGTCTCCCTATGTAGGTGGATGCTAACAAAATATGTTCTAATTTTGAAGAGAAAGGTGGTGACAGAAATTTCGCAAATAAATCACGCTGCAACGAATAACGCCTTTCTTTTAATGATTACTACCCCAACTCGTGCATCATTTTCATGACACTTCCTTCCCTACTAACGATAACAGAAAACGAGTTGCCCTTCTCCGAAATTTCTTTAAATCTTCCGTCACTCCACTTCGTGTGGTTCCCACGTAGGCAGCAATACTCAAAGTAGATTGCACAAAAGTATTGCAGGCAGCTTCAAAAATGTTCAAATGTTTGTAGAGCTTATGGGACTTAACTACGGGGTCATCAGTCCCTAAACTTACAAACTACTTATGAACTAGCTAAGACTACAGACGGCACAAATACCCATGCCCGAGGGGGGATTCGAACCCCCGACCGTAGTGGCCGGCAAGCAGCTTATTGAGTACAATTCTTCTAAGTGGTCTGCTAATGAAACGTAGTCTTTAGTACGCTTCCTTACATTATTTTCAATGTGTTATTTAAGTTGTTCGTAATTATCTTGTGAATAATTTTTTTTCTTCGATGCTCGTGTGGATGACTTCACAATTTTCACTGTTCAGAGTCAATTGTAAATTTTGCACCATATATCTAAATTGTTTTGCAGTTGATTTGATCTTCTGGAGACTTTTCTGATAAACGACAGCTTCATCAATGAACAGTCTAAGCGAGTTGCTCACTTTCTCTCCTGGATCGTTTATAAAGGTAAGGAATAATACTGGCTTTATAACACTTCCGTGGAGAACGCCAGATATTACTTCCGTTTTACTAGATTTCTGTGAATCACATTCTGCAGGAAATCTCGAATCCAGTCGCACAACTTTCGTGATATTCCATAAGTACCAAGTTTAATTAGAAGACGCTTGTGCTTTACAGTATCAAAACCCTACGGAAATATAGAAATATGTGATCGATTTAAGATCGCTTGTCCATAGAACTCATTACTTCACGTGAGTAAAAAGCTAGCTGTGTTTCAGAAGAACGTACTTTCTTAATGCGTGTTGACTATGAGTCAATAGGCCGTTGTCTTCGAGGTAGATCAAAATTCTTGAGCAACGTATATATTCTAAAATCCTGCTGCAAACCTACGTCATGGCCTGTAATTTTTCGGATCACTCCTATTGCCTGTCTTTAGTGTTGGAGCGACCTGTAGTCATTGGGTACGGAACTTTTGCTGAGCAAGCGGTTGTAGCTACAACACTGGCCATTGAAATTGCGACACCAAGAAGAAATGCAGATGATAAACGGGTATTCATTGGACAAATATATTATACTAGAACTAACAGGTGACTACATTTTCACGCAATTTGGGTGCATAGATCCTGAGAGATCATTACCCACAACGACCACCTCTGGCCGTAATAACGGCCTTGATACGCCTGGGCATTGAGTCAAACAGAGCTTGGATGGTGTGTACAGGTATAGATGCCCCTGCAGCTTCAACGCGATACCACATTTCATCAAGTGTAGTGACTGGCATATTGTGACAAGCCAGTTGCTGGGCCACCATTGCCCAAACATTTTCAATTGGTGAGAGATCTGGAGAATGTGCTGGCCATGCCAGCAGCCGAACGTTTCCCGTACCCAGAAAGGCCAGTACAATACCTGAAATATGCAGTCGTGCATTATCCTGCCGAAATGTAGGTTTTCGCATGGACCGAATGAAGAGTAGAGCTACGGGTCGTAACGCATCTGAAATGTAACGGTCACTGTTCAAAGTGCCGTCGATGCGAACAAGAGGTGACCGAGACGTGTAACCAATGGCACGCCATACCATCACGCCGGGTGATACGCCAGCATGACGATGACAAATATGCGCTTCCAATGTGCGTTCACCGCGATTTCGTCAAACACGGATGCGACCATCATGATTCTGTAAACAGAACTTGGATTCATCCGAAAAAATGACGTTTTGCCTTTCGTGCACCCAGGTTTGTCGTTGCGTACACCATCGCAGGCGCTTCTGTCTGTGATGCAGCGTCATGGGTAACCGCAGCCATGGTATCCGAGCTGATAGTCCATGCTGCTGCAAACGTCGTCGAAGTGTTCGTGCTGATGGTTGTTGTCTTGCAAACGTCCCCATCAGTTGACTTAGGTATCGAGACTTGGCTGCACGATCCGTTACAGCCATGTGGATAAGATGCCTGTCATCTCGACTGCTAGTGATACGAGGCCGTTGGGATCCAGCTCGGCGGTCCGTATTGTCCTCCTGAGCCCACCGATTCCATATTCTGCTAACAGTCATTGGATCGCGACCAACGCGAGCAGCAGTGTCGCGATGCGATAAACCGCAATCGCGATAGGCTACAATCCGACCTTCATTTAAGTTGGAAACGTGATGGTACGCAATTCTCATCCTTACACGAGGCATCAAAACAACGTTTCACCAGGTAACGCCGGTAAACTGCTGTTTGTGTATGAGAAATCGGTTGGAAACTTTCCTAATGTCAGCACGTTGTAGGTGTCGCCACCGCCGCCAATCTTGTGTGAATGCTCTGAAAAGCTAATCATTTGCATATCACAGCATCTTCTTCCTGTCGGTTAAATTTCACGTCTGTAGCACGTCATCTTCGTGGTGTAGCAATTTTAATGGCCAGGAGTGTAGATATGGATATCTTCCATCAACATTCTCTGAAAGGAACCTAATAAGTATACAATCTGTACTGGGAGACTGGCAATTGTTAATTTATTAAAGTTCCTTTAATTCGCCAGAGTATCTATTCCTGATTAAGCATGCTAACGGCTGTTCTTGATTCGGTTCTTGGAGGGTTTGCTTCGTCTTCTTTGATGAAGGAATTTAGGAAAGTTGTGTTTAGCAATTCTGTTTCAGCTGAGCTGTCATTCATAGCATCACCTTTTCTATCGCGCAGTAAAGGTATAGATAGTGTTTTGCCGCTAGTATACTTTACATGCGACCAGAATTTCTTCCGATTTTCTATGAAGTTGAAAATAGCCTGTTATTAAAATGCGAAAGATCTCGAGCAATTGAGATCTGCAAATGAAAGTTAAAACGCTCACTGTTGTTCTAAATTACTTTATGAGTGGCCACAGTACATGCGCAATGGAAATTTATCTAACTGCTCACTCCTTAAGGGAGCAGGCAACGTTTTAACAAACACAAAATCAATGAAAAAAAATAAATGAATAGATAATTAAACATGGGATGGGGAGGAGGAAATCAAAGCAAAAGTTTGATACTTTAAAATCATAATCTCTTCACTAAAATAACAAGCAAATAAATGTGGGGAGACCAAATTAAGCACACACCTCATACAAAAGTGAATTAAATCCTATAATTACTGCCCATATTATAATTGTTTCTGCCCTTTAAGAATATGGAGGGAACGTGGGAGGGAATATTCAAATACACAATAGGTAGCTGAAAGCACATTCATTCATTAACAGACACATGGATTATGCATGGCGGTACATTACTGTGCTGGAACACATGAAAGCAGCGGAGAAACAGTGTTGGTGGCGTCTTGAGATGGCGGGTGCCTTGATCACAAATTTAATTATACTGTGCCCCAAACAAACTCATGTTTGGGGAGGCAGCAGCTCACTATTCTTAAGTACCACATGGTGTGCGACCACCCCAAATTACATAGAATTTACAAAGGAAATTAATTCAGAATAAGCAAATAGAGCACATGTGAGAATTCGTATAGAAGAAAGCTAGTATTAACAAAACCATGGCTGAAGGCCGAAGTAATGATCGTTACAAAAGCACTTTGTGCAATCGGTCATACAAGACAGGAAAGATGGAATGAAATCAGAAAATCTAGGAAATATTCAGCATACTCACGGATACTGATGTGATGTGAAAACTTAGTTAAAAACACAAAGGAAATTGAAACATACTAGGTTTACACAAAGGCTGAAGGCCACACATGTGTATTCTGGTTTGAACAAAACCGGACTTGCAATCATCACTAGAATTAAAATGCAAATAATAAATTTACACTGAATTCCTCGAGTTCTGTAAATTAAGAAACACTTTTCCGCACATAGCGAAAGAATTACCCAAGAAAACTATCACTGAATAACCAAGACTGCCTGATCACAAAGAAAGCAAAATTTCTAACAGCATGCCTTCCTCTCAGCATGATCCGATGAATTACTTACTTCCAAAGCTGCAGCAAGAGTGAAGCTCTAAGGCCGCAGATGAAACCTTTCCCCCACCATACACAAGGTGTAGAGCGTGCTAAAAGCGACGCAGAATGCGTTCAGAGACTAGTGTTTACCAGCTCTTGCTACCTGGCCAGACAATTCCCTCTACAACCTCTCCCAGAGAGGTATCCTCTCACCTCTTTCATACAAGATTAGGATGGTATGACACTAACAATACGGTCACCTCACCATTTTGCCAAGTAAGCTTGTCTCTGGCCAGCCAGCAGACGCCAGCGCAGACGACAAACGAAACCATGCGTTCTTAACTAACAAAACGAGGCCTAAAGCGGGAGGCAGCGACTGTAAGCCACAGTGCGGCATTCAGTCAATATTAAAAGCAACCTTCCACAACCACATGAACATACAAGTTCAATCACACGGGTGGAAACATATATAAATATGGAGCAAACATACATAAACATGGGGCATTGATCATTGATAAAAATAATAAAATAATTAATACACAGATAGATAACATTAATGTTGCAGAAACACTTTAGTTAAAGAATAAATCCAAATGGAACACGATCACACAATCAGTGGAAGTGTTTCAATGTTACGTGACTATTATAAGATTGCCACATTGAAGTTCGATCTGAATTTCGAGTTTAAGTAAAAGATTGTCAGTCTTGGGGACTTTGTGTCACTTTAAATTTGGCATGCTTTTGTCTTTGCTTTTGCAAGAGTGACTTAACCTCTTTTGTGTACCACGGAGGGTTAGTTCCCCTCTTTTGTTAATATATTCGGTATAATAACTGTTGATATTACTTATGTGAATGTAAGCCATGACTGATCTGCACTCACATTGATAGTTTAGTACGACTGGAAATTTTCGTTTAGGGGAGTTAATCTGCTTTTTTGGATAAATATAATTTTCGTTTTATTTTAGTGGATTTGGAAATTTCGATACTCAGTCTCGCTACGACAACTCTGTGTTCACTAATTCCTGCGTCTGTTTTGATGCTCTTTGTTATCTCCCGATTTTTTCTTGGCAGGAGGTCAAGTGTATTTCCACAACCATTTACTATTCTAGTGGGTTCATGACCTAACTGCTGGAGATAATTTTCGGAGAAATCGTTCAGTACAATTTCAGCTACTCACCATGAGGCTCCGCGGCGGATTAGCTGTGCGTACTAGGGCGCCGTACTGCGGTTCGCGCGGCCTTTCAGACTCTCGGGTTCGAGTCCGCCCTCGGGCACGGATGTTTGTGTTGTCCTTAGGTTAGTTTATCTTAGTTTAAGTAGTTCGTAATCTATGGACTAATAACCACGCAGTTTAGTCCGATAGATTTACAAACATTTGAACATTTTTCACCATGCAGCGTGGTAGAGATAGACCCAACTGCATGCTGAATGGACTCATCAGAGTTGGCATCAAGTACTGTTCACAGATGAGACTCGCATCTGTCTTTATCCAGACAATCGTCGGTGACGTTTAAGATGGCGGCCTGAGCAGCTTGAACGTCTTATTTCCAACGTCCAGCGAGGTGGTGGTTCCCTGACGTATTGGGGTGGTATTATGTGAGGCCAACGTACGCCATTGGTGGTCGTAAAAGCCAATAAAATGGCTACGCGATAAAGAATGACAGTCTCCGACATACAGTGTAACCAAATAGGCAGCATTTCGGTGATGGATTCGTCTTAATAGACGACAATATTCGCATTCATCGTGCACATCTCATGAATGCGTTGCTTCATGATAATGACATCGCAAGATTAGAAGTGTTGTAACAGTATAATTTATCTCCATCAAGAAGACGGCACTACAACATAGAGGAAGTGAACGATAAAATTCGATTGCAAGTCACAGTACACAGCTAACTTCGACACACGAGGCTCAGGCGAGAGCTACATCATAACTAAGGCGACGCCTCACTAACCGCGTGCTCGCCCGGTCGTAACGGCACTGCAAGCCCTCGGAGGCGGCACCATCGTCCGGCGGACTCGGACGGCGCGTCTTTCATATGCCGCGGACGTACGGTACGCGGCTTGCGGTAGCGCGCTCCAACATCCCTCCCCTCTTCCGGGAAGCCGACACTGCAGGTGGAGGCGAACGATGGCCGGCGACGCTGGATCGTGGCGGCCACGGGAGACGCCCACTTGACTCTGCGCCGGGGGCGACCGCGGCGTGGCTGGAGCCGGTCGGAGACTGCGAGCGCTTCCATCGCCACATCTGCGTCCGAGGGGATGTCGTCAGAACGTTTCTGGGAGGCCAACCAGTCCGGGAGCACGTAGGGGCGGAAGTGCCCAGGCGGCGGCGACAAGTTTGGAGCAGGGTCCCCGCTAGCACAGGTGACAGCGGCGGAGGGGCTGGTCGCATCTCGACGTCGCTCTGCCGCTGCTCCCACCACCGCCGGCACGGGAGACGACACAGCTGCGTCCGTAGCAGGATCCGAGCAGGCAGGAGGCGGGGGCGAGGGAGGGGAACCGGCCGTCACGTCGGACCCGCGGGGAGAGAGGCCGCATCTGGACGTCGTCATCGGCGGCCGACTGATGGCGTTGTGGACGCCCATCCGTAGCGCCCCTTTCCAGAGCCTCGTCGAGCGTCGGCTCCGTCGGTAAGGCGTCGTCGGAGTGGTGGGAAGGGAGCGAGAACGCAGCAGAGGCCGACGTACGTGAGCCGTCGGCGGGAGGAGGCCGGTGACACCGTAATGTCGGATGGATGCCTTTCTCGACTTCCGAAGCTTCAGAGGAGTATCCAAGCGGCACCGTCTTGAGAGCTGAAGGCGTTGGGGTGGGGCTCCACCTAGGACGTAGTTGGTTGAGATAGCGGGAGATCGTCGCCCCGTCTGCGGCTACCATGGACGTCTGTCGACCACGCGAACGCCGTACTACCCCTGGCGTCCACCCTGTGCGGCGGCCATAGGTGCGTGCCCAGAAGGGATGCCTGGTGCGTAACGTCGAGGTTGTGGGGACACCTTAGGTCGGGGCTCTGGGCACAGCAGATGCAACAGCGTTCGGAGCTAGCGGCCGTGGAGGATCTCCGCCGGGCACCGACCATTACTTGGTGTTGTCCTATAAGTACTAAGGAATAAGGGGAGCGCCGTCTCGGCGGATGACTTTTCCAGGCACTTACGAAGTTGTGATTTAAAAGTACGCACCATAGGCTCTGCCTCCACATTGGATTGGAGGTGGAAAGGAGCCGATGTGAGGTCGGAAATACCATTATCAGTGCAGAATTGGTGAAAATAAGATGTGAATTGTGGGCCATTATCAGAGGCGAGCGTCCAGGGAAGGCCTTCCATAGCAAAGATCTGTACCAGGGCTCTGACCACATCTTCCGCCGTAGTGGAACGCATACGCACGACGTACGGATAATTAGACAGTGCATCGACCACCACGAACCACAGTGACTGACAGAAAGGGCCGACCAAGTCCACATGAATACGGTCTCAGGGGTGGTCCGGAGTAGGCCACGGGGAAATAGTGTGCTGGGGAGCAGCTTGCTGGTTAGCTCACTGAGTGCACGTACGAACCAACTGCTCAATCGCGGCATCGATACCTGGCCGATAGACAAAACGGCTTGCGAGCGCCTTCATTCTCGTCATACCACAGTGACCCCGATATAACAGAGCTAACATACGTACCCGTAAGTCGGACGGAACAACGACGTGAGGCTCGTCGGAATCGGTACTGAGGAGGAGGACACCGTCGATGACTGACAGCCGGTGTCGAAGCTGAAAATAGGTTCAAATAAATGTTTGTAGAGCTTATGGGACTTAACTACGGGGTCATCAAACTTACAAACTACTTATGAACTAGCTCATACTAACAGCACAAACATCCATGCCCGTGGGGGGATTCGAACCCCCGACCGCAACGGCCGTGCAGACCGTGACTGGCACGCCGCAGACCGCTCGGCCACTGCGGCCGGCTAAAAATAGGTACGTAGAGGGCCGCCTCTTTGGCGGACAATCGCTCAAGGCACTCGGCGGTGACATGCTTAAGCACCTCACGGAGCACAGGGTCCCGACGGGTGGCTTGCGCGACTCGATTGGCCGTAATCAGAAGTCTCTCAACAGCGTGATGCAAACGATCGTCAATCTGAAAAATCGCCATTTCGTCTTTGTCGAAGGAAGGGTCGGAGCCCATGAGCAGACGGGACAAGGCGTCGGCATTGGCATGGTGCGACGAAGGCCGATAATTAATTTCGTAGTGACAGTCACTCAAAAACAAATCCCAACGCTGGAGACGTTGGGAAGTCCGGTCCGGAAGATAAGAACGCGGACCAAACAGTGCCACTAGGTGTTTGTGATCCGTGATAAGGTGGAATTTAATGCCGTAGAGGAACACATGAAAATTCCGAACAGCGTAAACAATCGTCAAAGCCTCTTTCTGAATCTGAAAATAATTACGTTGGGCATCTGACGTCTTAGACGCGTCGGCAATGGGCTGATCGGAACCGTCATCCAGCCGGCCGCGGTGGCCGAGGGGACTGAGGCGCTTCAGTCACGGTCTGCACGGCCACTACGGTCGGGGGTTCGAATCCCCCCTCGGGCATGGATATTTGTGCCGTCCTTAGTTGTAGGTAGTTCATAAGTAGTTTGTAAGTTTAGGGACTGATGACCCCGTTGTTAAGTCCCTTAAGCTTAACAAACATCTGAACCGTCATCCAGTCTGTGGGCCAACATTGCTCCAATCCCGCGGTGAGACGCATCCGTATTTAGGACTAGCTGTCGGCCTGGTGTAAATGTGCCGAGGCAAGGTGAAGACTTTAATATCGATTTGATGCGGGCGAATGCTGCTTCACAAGCAGCAGACCACACAAACGGAACACCGTTCTTTACGCAGTGCGTTCAATGGATGAGTGGCTCCCGCCACGTTAGGAAGAAATTTGGAATAGTAACTGACCTTGCCCAAAAATGACTGGAGTTCCTGCAAATTGGTAGGGGGAGGAAGATGATCAATCACCGTAACTAATTCCGACCTGACACCAGGTACCCCAAATACTCAATTTCAGGTTGAAAGAACTATGATTTTTGAAGATTGCATTTGAGGCCTGTCGCGTGCAATTTCGTGAACAAGAGTCGCAGGTTGTTTAAGTGATCTGTGCGGGAGGAACTGGTGACGATGTTATCGTCCAGATAGTTTGCACAACACGGAATGTCGTCCAACAACTGTTGCAAGAAACGCTGAAATATTGCAGGCGCACTCGCGACACCGAACGGCATAAGTTTGTAGCGGTACAGCCCGAAAGGGGTATTGAGAACCATGAATTGCTGGGAATCAGGAAATAAGTGGTCTGCGGCGTACCAGTCATAGTCTGCACGGCTGCTGCGGTCTGGGATTCAAATCCCCACTCGGGCATGGATGATTGTGCCGTCTTTAGTATAAGATAGTTCATAAGTAGTTAGTAAGTTTAGAGACTGATAACCCCGTAGTTCAGTCCCATAAGCTAAACAATTAAAAAAAAGCCGTGCTTGTGACGTCAAAAAACGTGATGACGCGCACCATATGCTGGTACTCCACCTCAATCGTAAACTAACCGAGCACTGGAATCGACTGTTCACCATAGCCGATCAAATGATTAGAAGCTTTATCAAGAGGCGGCTTTCCAAGTGCCAAATAGGTACCCAAATTTACGAGAGACTGAGGCACCGGTGTCAACTTGAAAACGGAATGGCCGATTTTGAATAAGAAGTGTGACATACATCTTTGAAGAAGTGGCCTGCTCCTGCCCAGGTGCAGTAGAAAGACAGTTTACTTCCATTTGGGACTCGTCAGATTACGGCGACTGACCGCGTGCAGAAGTCCGACAAACAGCCACCACGTGGCCTTGTTTAAGGAGGACGCGTCCCGCGTTCGGCGGAAGGGGCAACGCGGGCGAAAACAATCCGGATAAGAGGGAAAGTCGCGTCGTCGGAAAGGAACGGCTGAAGGTAATGGTGAAGAACAAGAAGACGGCGAAGAGGAGAGCGAAGAACGACACCTGTGGGGGCGCGAGGACTCTGCCGCCGCCACCTCTACCATTTCCTCAAACTGATCCGCTGCCGCCTTAGACACCTCAAAAGCCTGTGCAATAGACAGAACCTCGTCAAGAGTGGGATCCTGTGACCGCAAAGCCTCGCGACGCAAAGCTCTATCAGGAGCCGAACGGACAACGACGTCGCGAATTAAGGAATCGGCATACGACTGCTGACCATTTGCACACACACACAATCACACTTACGACTCAAGCCGCGGAGGTCTGCCACACTTGACTGATACGACTGACCCGATTTCCTTTTACTCTGATGAAATTCCACTCGGGAAAACTCCATGTGCGTTTGTTGTCTATAATAAGAAATAAGCAATTCCGACGTACGGGAAAAAGAGAACTCGGCGGGCTCCGACAGCGGAGCTAGTTTTCGCAGAAAACGAAAAGTATCGGGCACGATCCACGGCAAGAAGAAGTCAGGATCCGTTACCTCAAAAGCCACAAAATGCTGCTGTAGACGCCGCACGTCGGAGTCCCAGTCTTCCTAAGACTCTTGGAAAGCCGGAAAAGCTGGAGTGGCTTGGAGTGAGGGGGGGGGGGGGGTAGGTCCGGGGCGAAGGCGAAGGGGCCGCAGCGGTACGAGAGGACGTAATCAACTCCGTAAGCAAAACTAGCTGTTGCTGCTGTTGATCTACTGCTGCTGCTGCTTTCGCAGTAACTAAAGCAAGGTCAGATCCATTACAACCGAAAATAGAAACACACGGAAACACGAAACTCGCCGCCAATTATACTGTTGTAACAGTATAAATTATTTCCGTCAAGAAGACGGCACTACAACATAGAGGAAGTGAACGATACAATTCGATTGATAATCACAGTACACAGCTAACTTCGACACCGACAGAACGGTCTAAAGCGTCTCGCTGCGGAGCGCGCGGTTGCTCGCCGTGGAGGTTCGAGTCCTCCCTGGGGCATGGGTGTGTGTGTTGTCCTTAGGTTAGTTTACCTAGGTTTAAGTAGTTTGTAAGCTACGGACTGATGACCACGCAGTTTGGTCCGATAGATTTACAGACATTTCGACACACGAGGCTCAGGCGAGGACTACATCATATCTAAGGCGACGCCTCGCACACCGCGTGCTCGCCCGGTCGTGACGGCGCTGCAAGCCATCGGAGGCGGCACCATCGTGCAGCGGACTCGACCGTTGCGCGTCATTCATATACCGTGGACGGACGGGACGCGGCTTGCGTTGGCTTGCTCCAACAAGAAGGACCAGAATGTTCCCTAGACATGAACGCCACCGAACATACCAGGTATACAGGGTGTTTCACTAAGTGTGTTTGCGTCTGTAACTTATAAAATAATAGGTGACGGGAAATTTTAATGCGATAGGTCAACACAAGAAATGTTACACTTTCTGCGGAGCTATGAACATAGTTTATTGTATCATTTTCCAAAGAGTTACGGCACAAAGGTATAATTTTTTTAAATGGAACAAGAGTTTTTTTCTGTAGTGCATTGGATTCGTTGAAGCGAGCTGCGTCCAAATCAATTTCAACTACATTCCTATCACTGTTAATTTGGGAGCTACAACCTTTCAAAGTTTAGGGGGTGGAGGCTACGACAGGGTAGCTGACTGGCTGGTGGTCATGAGACAGTGGGCCGTGCCCCAAGGGATAGCCACTCGGCCAGTCAGCTACGCTATCGCAGCCTCCGCCCCCGGAGCTTTGAAAGGTTGTAGCTCCCAAACTAACAGTGATAGGAATGTAGTTTAAATTGATTTGGACTCTGTTGGTTTAAACGAATCCAATACTCGATAGAAAAAACTATTGCTCCATTTAAAAAAATTATATCTTTGTGGTGTAACTCTTTGAAAAATGATACAATAAACTATGTTCATAGCTCCGCAGAAAGTGTAACATTTCTTGTGTTGACCTACCGCATTAAAATTTCCCGTTACCTATTATTTTATAAGTTACAGAGGCAAACACACTTAGTGAAACACCCTGTATGTTGAAAGGGCCGCTTTTGTACGAGGCGATCCACCAACCAATTTGAGAGTTCTACCTAGAATCGCCGTAGAGGTGTGGGACAATCTGGATCAGCAGTTCCCAGATGATGCATGAGTGCAAGAGGGGTACACGTGTCTACCCCAATGTGGATCACTAATTCCTAAAGTCTAGGCCAGAGGTTCCGAAACTGTGGGTCGCGATCCAGTAGTGGGTCACGTCATCCATTCAGGTGGGTCTCCAGACGAATGTAAAATACCTTATACACTGAAAAATTGACAGCGTGTTTTAAGAGACATTACTTCTTTGCATTTTTAACCCAATACAGAAAGGTAAGAACTACTTTTTACTGCTTTTTGTTTAAAATCATAACTGTTATGGCCAAATGTTTTCCGTTTAAAGTTTTTACTAGCTAACATTTTCACGTTATGCCCTTAATTTGACTGTCGCACTAAATCACAAATGGATGACATAGTAACAGGCATAGTTGGTGTAGACAAGCAGATAAGAGAGTTGAAAACAAACAGGTCGCCAGGTCCAGATGGGGTACCAATCAGGTTTTACAAGGAATACTCGGCTGCATTGGCCCCTTACTTATGTTGCATTTATCGTGATTCATCGCTCCAGCGCAAAGTACCACGCGACGGGAAAAGGCACAGGTAACTTGTGTGTATAAGAAAGGCAACAGAACGGACCCACAAAATTACAGACCTATATCATTAACATCAGTTTTCTGTACATTTCTTGAACATATTCTCAGTTCTAATATAGTAAATTTCCTTGAGACGGAAAATCTTCTGTCCATGCATCAGCACGGCTTTAGGAAGCATCGATCGTGTCAAATCCAGATTGCCCTTTTCTCTCCTGACATCTTGCGCGCTATGGATGAAGGGCAACAGGCAGACTGCATATTTCTCGATTTTCGAAAGACGTTTGCCACGGAACCGCACTACATAATGCAAACGAAGGTACGAGATTATGGAATAGGTACCGAAATAT
The DNA here is from genome assembly GCA_026315105.1 of Locusta migratoria. Classification (NCBI taxonomy): domain Eukaryota; kingdom Metazoa; phylum Arthropoda; class Insecta; order Orthoptera; family Acrididae; genus Locusta; species Locusta migratoria. The sequence goes on from CM048755.1 coordinate 514,458,076, forward strand.
GTGAGTGGCTCGAAGATTTCTTCAGTAATACAACCCAGTCATCGATGGCGAGTGTTCATCAGAGACTGGGGTATCGTCGAAGGTGCCCCAGGGAATTGCGATAGGATCGCTATTATTTTCTATCAATATAAGTGATCTGATGGACAGAGTGAGCTGTTTGCTGACGATGCGGTGGCGTTCAAGAGTGTACCGTCACTGAATGACTGTAGTAGGATGCAGGATGACTTGCACCAATATTTTGGGTGGTGTGAGGAATGGAAACTAGGGCTAAATGTAGAAAAATGTGATGCAGACGTGTAGGAGAAACCATCCCGTAATGTTCGAATACAGCATTAGTAGTGTGCTGCTTGACAGATTCGTGTCATTTAAATACCTTGGCGTAACGCTGCTCAGCTATATGTAATCGAAGGAGCATATATGGACATTCGTGAGGAAGGCGAATGGTGGACTTCGGTTTATTGAGAGAATGTTTGGACTGTGCGAAGGAAGCTTTGAAGCAATTCATGGGATTCAGAACAACTAACGCGATGTTGCGTTTCCAGATTTATATAACATGAAATGCGTAGAAAGTGATATACGCCTAAAACCAACCAGCTTCAATCTTAAACTGGAAAGAACACGTAGATAATGTCGTGGGAAAGACGAACCAGAGACAGTGTTTTATTGGCAGAACCCTTAAAAGATGCAACAGAACTACTAAAGTTTTTTTGTGTATTTTAAGTGACGGTTCGATACAGGTCGATGTTAAAGGTCAATACTGGTGATGGTCTTTGTAATATTACTTGGAGGTTGTAAATATGCAAATGGATATGTATGCTAATAAGATAGTAATGTATAAAAGAGGTTTCTCTTCATTTTTTTCATTAACACCACAGAGTGACCCACCACCTTGTAAGTCTAAAGTGGGTCGTATGTTAGCAAAATTAGGTATATTAAGTTATGGCCTCTCTGGTCTCTTAGCCGTCACAGGGTTCCGGAAGATGAACTTCTCCCCAGCTTGAGTCGTTGCCACATGCCGGCCGCGGTAGCCGAGGGGACTAAGGCGCTCCAGTCACGGTCTGCACGGCCACTACGGTCGGGGGTTCGAATCCCCCCTCGGGCATGGATATTTGTGTCGTCCTAGTTCGTAAGTCGTTCATAAGTAGTTTGTAAGTTTAGGGACTGATGACCCCGTAGTTAAGTCCCAGTGCCGTTGAACATTTTTTTGTTGCCACATGGAAGCGGACCAGCTATGGCGAGACCACTGCTATTTTCTCTGTGATGCCTCTTTTGTGTCCCAACTTCGTCGCCGCTTTTGTGTCCCAGCCTCGTCGTAGGTGTCGGTGGCCGAGTGGATGAGACCGACACGCTGGTGCAGGTACGGAGGGGAGCAGCCAGAAACTATAAACACTCGAGTAAATTAGAAAGAGATATATATTGCACAGAATGTAACAATACTTAACTTTTACATAGTACTGCAGAATGTTGATACATAGTTGTTAGAGGCCTGCCTAGTGCCTGTACAATAGCAAAGTCTTCACTGCTGCCTATCTGATTACGAAGGTCCTAGCTCGTTGCTATCTCAGTCCGAAGTGCCGACTCGTTCCTCTCTCAGTCCGAAGTGCTATATATTTCCGTGGTGGCCACGAGCGGGGTTCCAGCAGAGGGCGCTCGTGGCTGTCGTCGGAAGAACGCCGCGCCGTGCATGCATGGCGGCGCGCGGCGAAAGTAGGTGGCGCGCACTTTGTACTTGTGCGACACCACAGCCTCAGTTTATTTTAAACATGCAGTGTACATTGTTATAACATTATATAATGGTTAACATAATTACATAAGTCATACAGAAAGGTTTACATAATGAATTACATCTTACAAATTTCTTAATTGTGTGTTTCTTACATCTACAAAAATGAAATGTATATTGTTGAAAAGTCAGTAATACAATACAATAAAAGTTAAGAGCACTAATATTTACTGGTGGTCATTTCACGTCTGTGCGTATTTATATTTTGCACCTGAAACTTTAATATTACACATGGAACATTCACATTTCAATTTTAGTACATAATGTTTGATGTGACGAAATCGATAAAAGAGTATTATGTGAATTAATTGTTACTGCATTATTCCGAGGTTTATGTAATATTTGAAAATGGAACAAGGTGTGAAGTAAATCCACCCAGTACGCCGCGCTATTGGTAGTGTCGTTGGCTCGCTTAGGCGACTGTGTGAGTGGCGGAAAAGAAACAACACTTCGTGTACACTCAAGATTGAAATAGGACGTGTGCCGGTGGGCGTCCAAAAATGATTGTGCAGTTTTAGATAATGAACAAGTAATATGCCTAAACGTTTCTATATGTACTGGGGTTTGTACAGTGATTATTAAGAGTTGTCTCATGTTGGTGGAAGCATATTTGGAATTGTTTAACGCACAGAAAAGTTCGTAATAGTAACAGCGCGCACCAAGGTTCATTGTGCAATATTCCAGTTGTGCTGAGACGTGTAGAAATCATCGACACCTACCACAAAGCATCAGCTACAACTCGCCGTGCACAACACTAAAGGTAAGGAGTATTTTTTCTTAGCATGTAACGTAACTTGAAGTCAATTTGTTTTTTGAAAACTGCAATACAGTTATTCATCAAAGTTTAGTTTTGTGACTGCTCATCATCCCATGTCAACTACCAAATTGTTTGTCCACGTACTTTGGATATTTTTTATGGAGTACACAAAGTCAAATACAAACATAAAATTTTGTGTGTGCATAATAATTTTATTTGTGGCAATATGTAGCGCTTGTCTCTTCCTATAGTTGGTTGTGGGACGAAAGAAACGAGGTTATGACTTAAATCAATGCCGGCCGCGGTGGCCGAGGGGACTGAGGCGCTTCAGTCACGGTCCGCACGGCCACTACAATCGGAGGTTCGAATCCCCACTCGGGCATGGATATTTGTGCCGTCCTTAGTTGTAGGTAGTTCATAAGTAGTTAAGTCCTTTAAGCTTAACAAACATTTGAACATTTGAACATAAATCAATCTGCCTGACTTCCGCTTCCCAATTAACAGGTGACTTACCTGCTAATCTTCTGTTGCTGTGACCGTTGCCAGCATCGGACCTCCTCTCTTCTAACAGGGTTTCTATTATTCTGTAAATGAATAAAAATGATAGCAACAGGGAAGGCTATAGACAAGAAGTCGGACAGTTCATTGAGATTATCTTTGTATTCTTAAAGTAGCATATAGAATTACGAGGTAGCCTGTTACATCTTATTAAACGGTTACTGATTCTTGTTGCAGGGAAAGACATACAATACAGAGCAAACTTCGAAAATAGAGCACATTCAAATAGTTCGACCAGCCTTTAACGGGAGAGAAAGAGAGCGTATTGAGTTCCATGAAAACTTCCGTTGGTCATGAGAACACTAGACTGAGCTCGAAACAGGGGCCGCACAAAACTAAAGGAAAAGCATCCTAGTAATCATCTCGCCTATCGCCCGATATGCAGACCGTTGCATATTTATTGAACTCGCGACCGAATGCCATTACTTCACTTTAATCGCGAATACCTGGTCGCTGGAAGTGTGAAGTTCCTGTCGGTCAACGAAATATCACCAATACTGAGCATGGCGGCGTCTGCACAATAGGCGATCGCGGATCTGTCCTAAGAACTGCAAGTATCTGAAGCAACTGCCGAACTGTGAGCGGGCACGTCGCTCACGCCAGTTTTGTTAACGCCAGTTTCGCACCGCTGATTCTTCCGCCTGCAAAACTAGTGACGTGTTACCAACCTGACCAGAGCACAGTTAAGAGTTCATTCTGGTCCGCAAGTGCCGATTTCACGCCTCCTAGGGTGGCGGTCTGTCTTGGAGGCAACTCTTCAAAGACGACGGGAACAGAAGTGTCCTTCCACGAAGACGTTGGCTCTCCGGGTTTGAACTTAACGGCTCCGGTAGCATTTGTGGCTTATCGCCATATTGCCAATTTAATATATTAATTAATACAGGACACGGAAAACTATTTCGCCCCCACGATACGATGCTACTCTGGTCAGGCAAACAAACGGTAATTTTAGATTGTCGGGGAAAATTAGTTTTATATGATTTTATTGGCGATTAATTTTACCAACTTTTTTAATATAAATCGGACCTAACTATGAAATACTTCAAACGAATCATCATTTTTCATTAGATTGGAATCCGTCGTCAGAAATTTGAGAATTATTTTATTTATTTCCACTCTCTTTGTCGCGAAGGGTGGCCATGTGGATCATGACACCTTTGTGCTGGTCTGGGAAAAGTCTTAGCTCTGCAGATTTAACGCTCAAAATCTAAAAATGGTGCCTCACGACGAAGTGACGCACAAGATGGCTTAAACGTACGTGCACCATATTTGACTAGTAATATAATATTCTCTCAAGAGAATATAAATAGTTGCCTTTGTTCCGTATTTGCTAGGTTTCCAAAATTGACTTTACTGAGACGAAAAGTCAAAATAACTTTCAATTCTTTAGTACTGGTCGTAATAATAAGTCACTGTTGTTCATAATAATTAAAGCCATGAACGTAGTACGTAATCAGCAATCAATAATTTTATCTGTTTGTAACTGCATTTCAAAAGTCAAAGTTGATTAATTTTTATGCCGATTTTCCTAGAGTCAGAAGCAAGTAGTATTTATTTAAATACCAAAAGTTAGATATCAATATCCTCCTTCATAGCTGGCGACCGTTAGGTTTTATTAGTTAAGACCATTAGCAAGGGGATAATTAAAGGAGAATGACCAGCATTCTCCTGCCTAAGCTGCTGCTATGGATCCGATTAGGACCAGAAATCAAGGTAGGCAGTGATGTGAAGTGTATGTTTGCATTGTTTCAATGCAATCGAGCCCCCCAGTCGTTTTCATCAACTGTCCTCATTAATTTAAAAATATTAATTCCACAGGTCACATGTGTTAATAATAATAATTGTAATATAAAAATAACAAACCATAAAAACGACATTAACAATAGTAGAAGATACAGTCAATGTGGCTACTTTAGTTTTTTTGGTGTGAATAAGGCGAGTTTATGTGTCTGGAGCGGACAGCCACAGCGAAAGCGATTTTTTTATCGTGCCCAGCCGGTGGAAGGTCGCAGTCCGCTGTGTGTATTTAGGGTGGCAGCAAGAAGTGGCTGTCTTCCGTTAGCGGCGTTCCTCGCCAAAACGCAGGGTTCTGGCTGTTAGAAAACTTGCGTTAAACTCCGAAAAATCTATAGACAGTTTGATGCACCAATAGCTTAATAAATCCATAGGTTTTAGAATGGCGGTTTACTCGTCTTTACATAAAATATGGGTCCGTTCGTAAACACGGATTAAATTAGATCATACTCGGACATATTTTTTGTTACAGGACGGCGGGTTCGGTTACAAAGGCCTTTGTCATACATTGTACGTTACAGGTATTCCAATCGATCAAACTGTCTTTCTTGAATTTAGCAACTGTAATTGAGTTTCTTTCTCGTTAGTAGATACTTTTTCATAGATAATGGTGTTTGTGTTCTGATGTAAATGAGACCCTACTTAAGGATATTCCCCAGTAAACATGCCCCATATAGTATGTTGCTTGTTTATTGATTTCACATAACGTTTTAACTTCCTTTGAGTTTTCGTTAGCATACTGGGCCAAATTTGCATTCAAATTCATTTCAAGTCCCTCACATTATTCCTGATTTCATTTCGGTTTAGTTAATCTGTGTTTTTTTTTTTTTCCTCTCTCTCTCTCTCTCTCTCTCTTAAGAATATGGTCTCTTCAGTTCATTGTATGTTGAATTTCTCTTTGCCTATGCAGCAACTTTCTAATGCAACTATTAAATCATTACAGTTGTTTTCCACCAACGGTAACACCAATCCACACACACACACGTCTGTATCACATCTTAAGATACTTCACATTTTATCCAATAACGCTCCATATTTTCTGCCTTGGAGCTTAATTTTGCTGATGTAATCGCTGTAAGTTTCTTATCTCAATTAATACTACACATAATACATTTCCTGCCTCTAATTACTCTTAGCCGTCGTATGTATAGATTATATGCTCTCGATCCTTCATTTCCTTCACAACCTTAACCAAATCAAGAATTCTGGTGGATTAATTTATGTTTCGCTACTTAATAGTAAAGACAGAAAAATTAAAATATGTTATTCAGATCCAACGGCACCTCTACGGTATATACCCAACAGTGATAGCAACAGAGCCGCTGCATCGTGCAGCAACAATCAACACAGAATAGGGGCCACAGCAGTTACGGTATAAGCATCTAGAGAAGTTAAGATCCACATTCAGCTTAATATCAGTAGGGAGACTGAGTTTGATATTATTCGCTTACACTGCATTGAGCAAGTAGGTCTACTTATAGTAGCGTCTCCTCAGGTTGTGTGGATCGTACGCCAGTGCCTGAATTTAATGAGGAAATTATGATATTATTCTCAATCAGTGTAAAGTACATTGTATGTATCTTTTGTTTTCTCTTATTTTATTGGTTATCCTTTCTGTTGTTTAATGAAACACACAAATGAACACAGTAATATCAAATAAGCATTACATAACTTGTAAATTAAAGTGTAAGACCTACTATATGACAATCAGCAGCTCTCAGTACATGCAAATAAGCCGGCCGCGGTGGCCGAGGGGACTGAGGCGTGTTAGTCATGGTCTGCACGGCCACTACGGCCGGGGGTTCGAATCCCCCCTGGGTCATGGATATTTGTGCCGTCCTTAGTGTTAGGTAGTTCATAAGTAGTTTGTAAGTTTAGGGACTGATGACCCTGTAGTTAAGTCCCATAAGCCATACAAACATTTGACACATTTGCACAGGCAAATAAATAAATAAGTAAAAATTATGGCTGTGATATTGCTGGTTAATCCGTCAGATCATGTACAAAACGTTTCTGGGATAATGCTTCAAGTGAAGTATCTGCTGCCAGCCTAGACCATGGCTGTATGCAACGAACTTTACATGATGTGAGAAGTTCGACAGAATTGGCAACGGTTACGTCACTAAATAGTGTTCCACTGTGCATGTATCAGCCTTGGTCAATGGTTGCCCAGCTGACGCATTATTCCAGTTGTCAGCGCCTCGGCTTGCTCCTGGTTGTCTGCCTGCTGTATTTCTTGTATACGTGAAGATTGCTGTAGGTTTAAAATGAGTAGTGAAAGCATTGCGCGAAAACTATTACACATGCCTTCTTCATAACTCTCTTAACAGTAAAAAAAAGTGGTAATGGCAGACCATGTCCTACCTAAACAGTATCAACGTGTATGAAGCCGACATGTGGTCCACTGGAAACAGAATTGAGAGAAATTTTCATAAGGAGTTGTATGAGTTTCTTACTGGTGTTGCTCAATCGTTTTTCTTTCCAAAGTTGGAAAACATCCATGTCTCTATAGGTTTCGTTGTTTTCATTTACTTATTTATTTGTATGTACTGAAACACATGCTCGATACATACTGTTCGATTATAGTTCAGGAGGTCAAATAAGCATTCACGGACCACCATCCGGTATGTTTAAGTGTAGTTCAAACCGTTTTGTTCAAATATTCAAATGGTTGTAGAGCTATGGCACCATACTGCAAAGGCCATCAGTACCTAGACTTACAAATAACTTGAACTAACTTATGCTAGGGAAAACACACATACCCATGCCCGAGGGAGGACCCGAAACTCCGACAGGCAGCGGACGCGCACTCCACAGCAAGGAGCCTTAGAGCGCACGGCCCCTCCCGCGCGGCAAACCGTTTTATCTTTACTGTATCTTATTAATTACGCAATGACGATCTGCGTCAATGGAGTAAAAGGATCTGACATGCGGTTTTCTTGGTTAAACTCTTTGTTCTTGATACATGTTTCAAAATACCTAAACACCGACGCGTTTTCATAAATGTTAGCTATAAATGTGTCCTCAATTTCGTAACAAGTTTGAGTAATAGCGTTATTTTCTGCATTTCCAACGCCTTCTGTCACAAGGAGTAGACGCAACTGTCTACGTAGATGTATGTCTGTGTACGAGAGACGTAATGGTAGGTTTAAGCAACTGTTAAAAATGTAGTGAGATGGGGATCGCTGACAGCAAGTAAAGGAGCAGTGTATATCTGGTCGTATCGAACAGAGACTCACGTCATTGCTGCCTGTCTGTCTAATTAATAACCCATATCAATGGATAAAAAAGCATTCCTCGGTCGCAAATTAAAATTATTTCACCTGGTTTCGGCAATGAGTAAGATTGCCTTCATCAGAAATTATAAAATAATACAAGTCACATAATAAAATATACTACAGTACTTTCTAAAATTGCTTTTCAAACATTGTGACGTAAGCTTTACAGCTGAGTACTATATTTTATTATGTGTCTTGTTTTATTTTATAATTTCTGATGAAGGCAATCTTAAATCTTACTCATTGCCGAAACCAGGTCAAATAATTTTAATTTGCGACCGAGGGCTGCTTTTTTATCCATTGACGTTGTTAACGGTCGCTGACAATAGCAGCTATGTTTAAAATTTTAATAATACCCCATATTCCTATCTCTAAAGTCATTTGCCCACTTGCATCGGTGGCGTTCGTACAGATAGCACAGGACAGAATTATTATTACAGTGTAGTTGTTGTGTTACACCGATACAACTCGCAATACTCGTTGAATTCACTGCTACATTATTGGAGTGGCCAGACGGCTCCATTGTTCTGATTCATCGCTGCAAGCATGCCGCGGCGGAGCGGCCGAGGGCACTGAGGCGCTATGTACGATGCGCAAGGCCGGTCCCCGTCGGGGATTCGAATCCCCCCTCGGACATGGTTGTTTGTGCTGTCTTTAGTATAAGGTAGTTTATAAGAAGTTTGTAAGTTTAGGGACTGATCACCACGCAGTTAATTTAAGTTCCTTAAGCTTCACAAACATTTTAACATTTGATTTGAGCTGCAAGAATTTCCAGGTGCCGAAACCGGCCTGTCCGGTGGGGCCAGGTTGGGCTAATTACACAACTAGTAGCAACATGGAATATCCCAATGGTTCATCGCATGTCATCGACATTAAGGTGCGAATAAATAAGCCTTAAACACAGTTCACCTACATGTACGCCCACTAAGGCTCAGTGCGAATCGACAGTCGGCGGTCCTTCACGTATGCGGTCTTGGCGTCCTGCTGAACTGAGCCGACAAACAGACGTCAGTGAGTCACTAGCCCAAAGCACCAGTGGAGGCAAACAGCGAGAAGCACCGGTACAATTTGCATCACAAATGTTCCCAAACCAATCATGTTTAACTGGTGCCAAAACATGATCTGCAGGTCACCAACTCGTAGCCGTGTGCCAACACGTAGCTGTGTCCCGCTCGGCATCGCTTTATTACTACAAGATCAAATGTTCAAAATGTTCAAATGTTTGTATAGTCTATGGGACTTAACTACGGGGTCATCAGTCCCTAAACTTACAAACTACTTATGAACTACTTACGAACTAGGACGGCACAAATATCCATGCCCGAGTGGGGATTCGAACCCCCGCCCGTAGTGGCCGTGCAGACCGTGACTGAAGCGCCTCAGTCCCCGCGGCCACCGCGGCCGGCTACTACAAGATCCAAGATATTATGCTGATTTTCCATTTAATGCTCAATGCAATACTTATAAAAAGCTCTTAGAGCAAACTCATACGAATTTGTGTCACCGTCACTGTTTTAAATATTTTGAGTTCTATGGTCAAGAGCTAAAATGAAATGCTATAGCAAGATATTGAATATTACCCCAGATATCTTGAAAGTTTTCTGTCAAACGTACAGAAACTAAACGTGTTGAGACAGATGTTTTACAAAGGCATCTGATTGTAATGTTTGTTCATCCTTTGATGCTTACCTTGACCCATAGTTCTATCGTAACCTCACTAGAGGTTATATACAGGGTGTACATAAAGTTCGGGAACACTTTCAATTATTTATTGCACAAGAACTAAATACTGTACAGATCTCTTTGTCGGGCACAAGCAACCCTTCGTAACGAATATGTTGTGGCTTCTTACCGTATTTGCATCTAAACTTCCGTTGAACAGCTGTGGCACATGTTTTTGTCGAACTCCAACACACAGAAAGCTCGCTCCACACCTAAACTCGCCATGTTTTGCGACTTGCGCTAACTATCGGCAGATTACGAAACTACGCTGTGGCGGAATACATAAAAAAAATAAAAAAATAAAACCTTTCCGGGTTTCTCTTCAAAATGGCATATGTATAACTAGCTGCAAATACCCGGCTTTCCCCGGGTTTAAAATAAGGTTTTCTGTAGAAGCGTACAAAACCGTTTATTTGCATGTAATAAAAGGGTACATTTATGTTAAATCAATGTGATGAACAACATTTTTTGCAGTGCCATTTGGAGTATGTACAAAAAGATTTTCGTCTTTGCCCACTCTTGAGCAGCCACATACAACTGTCCATGAGAGAAGCATGGTGTCCATAAGTACCCTGCACCATGCAAAGAACGGAATTTTATGCAGATAGTGTCCTTCCTCTTGTTTTGAAGGTCAATTTTGCAAAATTTCATCAAGAAGATCTTTGCGAATACATAGATTTACACGGACACATTGAAAACGCATTTTCACTTATTCTCAAATTTTCAGGTTGGTTTTCCAAAGGAACTAAACCTGTTTAAAAATCTTCCCCATTTAATTTTGTGTACGTGTACGAAATTTCACGTTATTTGGTTGTCTGGATTGTCTGGATCTTGAGTTATAAGAGAACAGACAGATAGACAGTCAACAATTGCGTCTAATTAGTTTAGATATATCTGTAGAATGTTTGGTCCTTGTGCAATAATAATTGAAAGTGTTCTCGGACTCTATCTAGGGTCTACACCCTATATATTTATAGCGCAATAAATACACAATCACCTTTGTCACGTAGCCTAACATTGTCATGCAAAGGTACTTCATCAAAGCAGTTCACCTTAAATACTTCCGGAGCTGTTTAGGCATGATAATTCTGCTTTCAAGCAGACGGTTTGAGCGAAAGACCTCTCCAAATAGCGAAGAGTTTATTTCCACAGCTATACTGCTTGCAGATATAACAGTTTTATCCTCACCTTTTAAATATAATTGCGCTACTTTCTGCTATTAATATCGTACTTCTAACTGAAATTAATTCAACAGCATTTCTTGCTTGTAATAATTTCAGAGTAATTAAATTGTTTTGAAAAATTGATTATTCGCTTCGAACATGAAAGCGATGGCTGTACTGACCCAAATTCGTAATTTAATTCCAGGGTAAGTTACACGACACGTCTTGTAATATGAGAAGGGACTTCAGTGTGGCAATATCTGTATGAAAGGCGACAAAGGAAAAGTGCAGCTTTCATTCCGTTTCTGTTATGAACGTCTTCTCTCTCTGTCTCGTTTCTAGCAACGTAGGAAAATTGCATACGCCAGTCCTTCATGGAGAATGCAGAAAGAATACGAAGCAAGCAGTTCAGTTATATCCACAAAAATATCCCGATAGACTGTATCCAACAAGAATGATAGTTCAACAAATATGCAAAATTACTACTGGAATGCCAATGGAATGCAACATATTCTTGTTTGTATTACGCGTGCAGACAGCTTTCATTCGAAACATGTCACTGAGGGAGTAAATTAACTACCCGGATTACAAAGGCTCATGCCACTCTCTTGCTCTTTTCTGATGCGACATCAGGACAATAGGATATTTCTTTTAAAGACTCTCTCATCGACGAAGCTTTCATTGCCAATAAAGAATAACTGCATATAATAAATACGTATCACAGGGCCGCTGCGAATCTGCAATGGCTTCGTTATATTGGATGTTTAGAGGTAGTGGGGTGAGAATGCATGGTGCACTTTTAGTGGAGGCTACGTAGTTGATCTTTACTTTGAACGATTAAAAAACAAGCATAGATTTCCTAACCGAAATGTTACCGGCTACTGAAGAGAATTGCTGGTAGAGATGCATAGATGTATGTGGTATCACCGCGATTTTTTCCCGGCTCCCCGCAGTGTATGACAGAGAATTCATTGAACCGATTTTATGATATTTCTCTGCCGTTCCATTCTGTAAGAGCGCGCGGGAAAAAAGAACACCTGAATTGTTCCGTTTTCGATCTCATTTCTCTATTGTATTATCACTATCACGTCTCCCTACGAAGGTGGGTGCTAACAAAATTTGATAATATTCGGAAGAGAAAGTAGGTGACAGGACTTTTCCAAATAAACAACACCACAACGAATAACGCCTTTCTTTTAATAATTTCCATCACGAATAGTGCATCATATCCGTGACACTCTCTCCCCTATATCGAGATAATACAAAACGAGCTGTCATTCTCCGAACTTCCTCTATGTCATCCCTCAGTCCCAGTTGGTTGGAATCCCACAATGTCCAATACTCCTCCAAAATAGGAAGCACAAATGTTGTAGGCAGTTTACTTAGTAGAACTGTTGTGTTTTCTAAGTGTTCTGCGAGTGAAACGTAGCCTTTGGCTCGCCTTCCCAAAAATATGTTCTTTGTGTTATTTATGGTTTACTTTGTTCATAATTGTTATTCCTAGGTATTTAGTTGAATTTACGGCTTGTAGATTTGATTCATTTATCGTGTAAATGAAGTTAAACGGATTCAATTCAGTGCTCATATGGATACCTTCACACTTGACATTACTTTGTGTCAATTGTCAATTTTTGCACCATGAGTATATCTTATCTCATTCATTTTGCTGTTGCTTTTGATCTTCAGATGACTTTACTACCCAACATATGACAGCATCATCCGCGAACAGTCTAAGAGAACTTCTCACATTGTCTCCTAAATAGATTACAAAGATAAGGAACAATAAGGGTCCTAAAACACTTCTATGGTTAACGAAAGATGTCACTTCTGTTTTACTCAATGATTATCCGTCAACTATTACGTAATGTATTCTTTCTGACGGGAAATCGCGAATCCAGTCACACAACTGTGTTGATAATCCGTAAGCACGCAAAATAATTAGAAGACCCTTTTAAGGTACAGTGGAAAAGCGTTAGGAAAATCTATAAGCATGGAATCGATTTGAGATCCCTTGTCGATAGCACTCATCACATCATGTGCGTAAAGTGCAAGCTGTATTTCAGAAGAACATACTTTCTGGATCGGTGTTGACTATGCATCAATGTGTTGTTGTCTTCGAGGGAGATCGTATAGTTTAACGAAATACTTATCGCCACTCAGGAAACCGTTAATCAAATTATTATCTTTATTTAATTAATATATTTATCTCTTAATTTTGGAACGTTTGGTAATTTAGATATTCAAACTCGCTACAACTCTGTTTTTACTAATCACTATGTCTGTTTTGTTGCTCTTTAACAACTCCGAATTATTCGTTATTAGCAGGGAGTTTAAATATGTTGCCACAACCATATACTATTCTAGTGGGTTCACGAACTAATTTTTCAAGACAATTTTCGGAGAATGTGTTCAGTTCATTTTCGAACGACATTTATACTTGCCTCCGGTTATGAATATGTATTTTAGCACGATAGCGAGGGTAAGATAACCATCAACTGAAGTTGTTTACTCTGGCTATATAAATTTATAATCATAATGATATTTATATCACCATAGCCTATGGTAAAAGGCAGGCATGTTCCGATACGTCCATTGCCGAGGTGCTATTCCGATGCATGGAGAGCCTTGGTAGTTGTGGCAATATTTCATGGAACACAGAAGCTGAATTAGAGTTTGTGACGTGGCGGAAATTCATACTGAGACTATTCCGAGGTGCCTTAATCGATAGTGTTGCGTTGGTCTAGTGGTTGCCGGGCGCTGTGGCTCACCGCGTTCGGTCAGCGGACTGAACGCCCCCTGTAATAAAAAAGCTGAGCCAAATGCTAAACGATCATCAAGAACGAACACGACCCAACGACCGCCGCTGGGTGCCGTGGCTCAGCACGCCCTGTCAGAGGGCTGAACGCTTTCTGTAATAATAATAAAAAAAGCTGAGGCAAGAACGCAATGAACAACAACAAACAAACTTGATCAGCGACCGCAAGGAACAGAAATACCCCTACAGGAAAAAGAAAGAAAAGACGTCTGAATAGAGGTCCGGGTACGATTCCCGGCCGCAGCACAAATTTTAATTCAATGCTTCATTTTTAACTTTAACGTCTTTGACATTTTCGATACGCAAAACAGTCTCTGGGTATATAAATTTATAATTATAATGATACTTTAATTTCACTTCAGGATTAACTGCTTGTGACACTAATAAATACGACACTGCCTATTCTATTCAGTCTATCTTTTCTGGACACCATTTGTCCAGTTGATAAATTTGAGCTTAAATTATCTTCAGCTTTAGCCAGTTTTCGCTACCTGTAAAGTTTTGAGCCTTCAGTACTTCCTACTAGCGCTTGGCCGGCCGCGGTGGCCGAGGGGACTGCGGCACGCTAGTCACGGTCTGCACGGCCACTACGGTTGGGTGTTCGAATCCCCACTCGGGCATGGATATTTGTGCCTTCCTTAGTAGTATCTACTTCATAAGTAGTTTGTAAGTTTAGGGACTGATGACCCCGTAGTTAAGTCCCATAAGCTCTACAAACATTTGATTTTTTAGTAGCGCTTGAAACTCCATTACTTTCTACACAGAGCTTCGACACTTACAACTCTTAAACCAATGGATTTTAGATCTGTGTTCGTCCTGACTGTTGCCTGTACCCTATGAAAGCCTATTTGTGTAGTTTCTAGACCCTCTAACCTAAAAAATCGCTCAGTCCACGCCACGCAGTCCCCCCTACACAAGTATCTTTTTATGTTTGTAGTGGACGCCTTAACTATTCAGGGGGACCCGGAACCCCAACATCCGATGACGCAGTTCAAGAAATCTGCACCCTACATGGTCGCAGAACCGTCTGAGCCTCTGACTGACAAGGAAAGTACTTAGGTTCGAAGAAACAGAAATACACCAAAATCGTTTGATAGATAATGTAAAGGTCTCTTATTGCACAAGTGATACTCCCGCATCTGCAAAACTCTGCAGTCGCCCATTAGAGGCCTCTGCGTGTGCCATGCCGCATTGCACTTTGACCTACCCGTACGCCAGTAGTGACGGTGTAGTGTGCCTCTGAAGTTGCGTTTTGTGACGTTATTTGTGTGGTGAAGTGTCGGATGGGTCGGCGATTGGCAATCAACCCTGCTAATATAGTGTGACTGGTTGAGGTGAAGTTACAAAGAAACCTTCTCCGTGTAGATGGTATTGGTGTAGAAGATGAATCATTCGCATGTTACCTATTATCTATTATAGTTTTTCTAATCTATTATCATATTTCTGCACTATAATAGATACCAGAAAACATGTGAATGGTTCTTCTTCTACACCAATACCGTATTCACGAAGAAGGGCTCTTCGGAATTTCACCTCAACCAATTGCAATACATTAGCAGGATTGATTACGAATCGCGGACCCATCTGACGCTTCACTACATAAATAACGTCACAAAGCGCAACTTCAGAGGCACACTGCACCGTCACTACTGGCGTACCGGCAGGTCAAAGTGCAATGCGGCATGGCACATGCAGAGGCCTCTAATGGGCGACTGCAGAGTTTTGCAGATGCGGGAGTATCACTAGTGCAATAAGGGACCTTTACATTATCTATCATACGATTTTGGTGTATTTCTGTTTGTTCGATCCTAAGTACTTTCCTTGTGAGATCTTACACGCGGCTCTGAAGCAGAGATCCATAGACGGTCCTGTCAACTATGCTCCAAATTGTGAGCTCTGTCTTCATTTGCAAGCAAGTCTGGTAGTCTTTACCACTTCAGATAGACGCTCAAAACACGAGACAATCCCTTCTAATCCAAAGCGACACACATGTTTGCTACCGAGGTGAGGTACCAACTGCAGTTGGTTGCAACCCGCATCCTACACAGCATCCAGAAGGATCTGTAATGACTCCACGCAGTATGCACTCGAAGTGCTCACTGGCCTCAGTGGCGGATCCAAGGGGAGAGTCATGGGGTTATTGACCCCCACAGAAAAAAAAGAAAAAAAATTCTTTTTCTGAAAACTAAAGGGACAATTCTTTTAATAATTTCATTTATTTTTCTACATCACATTTATCTCTACAAATATACTCAGTAAAAACGCCTTTTCGAACGCCCCTCCTTCCCACATACACTACGTTTACATGCAAGACGAAAACCGAATTAGGTAAATCATTTTTCGGTACCGTGTTTACCTGTTACAGCCTGAAGCGGATTTCCTATCCCACACAATATGACGGCTGGAAAAAGCTCTATCAGTTCCCGATTTAGTCAGCACAATCGCTATTTTTCTTTACTTAAATACATATACCCACGCTCACTCTAATATTTATACTTCTCTTCCACTGAAAAAATAACACTGCCCATATCAGCCGAAAATTCTTTAGAAGAAGACACAGTCTGACAAGCTAAGAACGTATCAGAAAGGGTTGCTTTCACGCAGGTACAAAAATCGACATTGGAATTGGAAATCCGCTTCAGTAAATCGATTTTGGAGTGTTTACATGACCAACCAAAAGCGGAATTGGGAAATAGGTGAACGAAATCCGGTTTTGGGAGCCCATGTAAAGGGAATGATAAGTGACTGAAATCACCAACATTCTTCGCCTTAATACATTCGCAAAGCGACACTCTGCACACCAAATTTCAGTCACGGTGCTAATTGAAATACACTTCGATTTAACACTGTGCAAATTATGACGTTATCAAACTTGCTGTTACAGTTTTTAAATTAACTTCGTGTTCAAATGTTTGTAATTCTATCGGACCAAACTGCGTGGTCATCAGTCCGTAGCTTACAAACTGCTTACACTAAGGTAAACTAACCTAAGGACAAACACACACACACCCATGCCTCAGGTAGGACTCGAACCTCCACGGCGAGGAACTGCGCGCTCCGCAGCGAGACGCTTTAGACCGCTCGGCTATTCCACCGCGGCTAACTTCGTGAAAGATGTAGTTTGTAAAGTTACAGTATTTTACGGAATTACAATTCATTATTACACAGAAAAAGTGCGACTTTCTTGTTGACAGGACGTTAAACCCTAAACTTCCTTCCTTGAATTTTTGTGATATTTACTGGCGTAAACAAATTATTAGGCATTATAACTATCAGTATTACATTATAATGTCATACATTATGAAAACTATCAATTTAAAATAATTATATTGAAATTATCAATTTTACCGTTATTACAATCGTACGCCGCGGCGGAGCGGACGAATGCATTGAGGCGCTATGCTACGATGCGCGAGGCCGTTCCCCGTCGGGGGTTCGACTCCCCCCTTTGGGCATGGATGTTTGTGCCGTCTTTAGTATAAGCTAGTTCATAAATAATTTGTAAGTTTAGGGCCTGATGGCCCCGCAGTTAAGTCCCATAAGCCTTACAAACATTTTCAGTAGAATGAAAGAGGAAGAATACGTTAATAAAACATTACAGTTTTCCACTGAAAAAAGCAATAGTGAAATCCAAAATGACCCCACAAAAGCATTCCACACAAAACTTAAACTATAAGAAACAAGCATTTCCTCCTAATTAAAATCAAATGTATGTAGAGCTTATGGGACTTAACTACGGAGCCATCAGTCCCTAAACTTACAAACTACTTATGAACTAGCTTATACTAAAGACGGCACAAACATCCATGCCAGAATGGGGATTCGAATCCCCGACCGCAGCGGCCATGCAGATCGTGACTGGCACGCCGCAGACCGCTCGGCCAATGCGGCCGGCCACTCCTCCTTACTGAATGGGAAAACAAGTACTGTACACCCATGAATCCGCCGGCACCAAAACTAAGATCACAACCGAAGATACACAAAATGAACTGCCCGATACGCACTACATTTGATTCACGAAACAGCCCAGGATACAAAATTACTGGTAAACTAAACCACATTTTAACTGAGATGTACACATACCCTGCAAATTATTCAATAAAAAAAACAGCAAGCAGCTAATAGAAGAAATAAAAAACATCAACATTCCTCATTCTGCCTAATTAGTGTAATTTAATATCACAAACCTATACACAAATATACCTATCCCAGAAATATAAAAGTCGACCGCTGTACGTAACAAGAGCCTTGTTTTATCACTAAAATTAGCAAATGAGGTCCGTGTGAACTACCGGTTACTCCTTACTAAAAAACTTGTTCCCTGGCCCAAACTGAGAACTGACTCGTTTCAAATTACTTCAATAACAGGAAGTAAATACTACAGTGGTCAATATACATAGCAGCTCACACGTTATTACACACAGACGTTAATAAGCAAGCCACCACAATTAAAGTTATCTTAGAAAGGTGGCTAAGAAAACATTTATGGCGCAACAAAATTTAGACATAAAAATTGCATCTTGGCTAGTTCTCAGCACTTGTGAAGAACAATATTAAATAAAAGAGGGAAGATGCTCTAAAACTACAATTTGTAGGCAACTTACGGATTATGCTGAACTTAAACTTGTTCATTCAGATAGAAAACAAGTAAAATGGGGAACCAATTTTGTTAAGACAATAAAAATGTATCTCTTACATTGATTAATGTGGACGGTGCCCAGCCTAAATTATACATGATTTGATGCTACTGGGGGGAAGGATTCACAAACAACACTCATTCTCTCACACACACGCAATGCCAGAGCGAAACTCACCAAAAACAGCGTGCTGAGACGAGGCGGAAGTAGGCGCCGCTATCGTAGGAGAAATCCATCAAGCCGGAGGTAGCACGAAACACAATATACAAAAACACTTTGAAGCTGGCTCTGGTCTGTCGTGCCTGTTTTGAGATGGTGCGTGTGTATAGCCAAGTTAAATTACATCTTAATTGGGCCCCGACCAAACACGCTAACGGCGACACACCGCTACCTTACATGTACGCACTCCACTGAAGGTGAAATGGCTGAAAATCGGATTCATTATACAAATTCACGGCGGATTGTTAAGTTGCAGTCTGTTAGAAATCGATCTGTTTTCTATATAAGAAGTAGCGTGAATTCAGGCGAATAGCTGCAAATCCCGAATGTCGGAACTAAGTCCCACGTGGTTCCGAAAACCGATAAAATTGAATAAAGTCAGTTTCCGAAAAATAAAGAAAATTAACTACAGCATTCAACCCATAGAAATGCTTAGAATTATATAAGGAAGCGAATGAAATACAGCTACACTCGATAGGGGGCGATTACAGAGACGGATGATGTCCTGTCTCAGGAAAACGACAAAAATGAAATAATTACAAAGTCGGAAAAATAAAAATAAGAATTACGGGATGCAACCCATAGAAATGTTTAAAATTACATGAAGAAGCGAAAGAAATGCACCTACACCCGATAGGGAGCGCTTATAAAGATGGATGAAGTCCAGTCTCAAAAAACTCGTAAAAGTGACATAATTACAAAGTCGAAAAAATAAAATTGAGAATTATAGCATGCAACCCACAGAAATGTTTAAAATTACATAAGGAAGCTATTGAAGGAGGTTGTACAAGGCTCA
This sequence comes from Locusta migratoria, assembly GCA_026315105.1. Taxonomy (NCBI): domain Eukaryota; kingdom Metazoa; phylum Arthropoda; class Insecta; order Orthoptera; family Acrididae; genus Locusta; species Locusta migratoria. The sequence continues at coordinate 514,477,598 of CM048755.1, forward strand.
GAGAGAATTACTGAGAAAGACAGAGTGCGTACTACCAGTCGGAGAAGAGACAGCAAAATTAAAATAGGCGGGGATAGAAGATCGTGAAATCAGAAGAATACCCACATAGTTACTTGCCTGATGGGCATGGAACATACAAGAGTGGAAGCTGAAGGCTTTGTTCTATGAACCAAACACGTGGAACACATATCACTCACAGAAGGAAACGATGAGAAGATTTTTATTTGCGCTGTACAAAAATGAACATATCACCTATTAGAAATTGGGCACCACAAAGCTAGAAAGAATTTACACAGAGACCATACACCGCCACATGATCACAAATGGTTTTAACATACCAGGTCGTTATCAAACTGCAACTAGAATCACACACACCGCGTTTATCTATTGGAAATCACTGAATTGACAAACGAGAACACATTTCCGCACACGATCGGAGAAAATATTCCAAAAAATAATTCTAAGTTGACGAGTCTAAGTTAAACGTGATAGTCAATGAAACGCTACCATCTCCAAAAACAAGAGCATAACCAACCTTACTTCATCAGACTACCAGCCCAGAATGATCAGACCGAGCGGCCACCGGACGTGGGAAGCGACTGGAAGCCGGAAAATCCAAGAAACAGCGGTGGTGGGGATGGAGAGCGAGTACACTCGCCCTGGAAAAGGATCGCCGACCACCAAAGGGTGTAGAAACCTCTTTGGTAACCTCAGCAGCTATCGACTCTGAGCTAGAGAGAACGATGCAAAGCGAGCTATCACTCCCCACGTAGAAAGAGCCATAGATTCTCGCACATCCACTTAAAAGTAAGACAAGTACACATTCTCAGAGGGACAGTGGCACAGCGGAGATGTCACATTTATGTCACATTAATTAATATAATAATAAATTATTAACATAACAAAATAAGAAAAACCTAGCAATATTAACTAAGATTTTAACACTTGAAATAAAATGCTATTCCTCAAGCCTTGAAAAAAGTGTGGTTCAAGTTTTAACAAAATGATAATCTAGCGACATTAAATAAATTATAACTTTACAGAAATATACAAAAAATATGCGGAAGACGACAGAAGGTCGTCTTTCAAACACCACATCAGGTCAAACCTCATAAAATATGACACTATCAGTGGCTGAGGTCATTGAATTCATAGATCTTCTGGAACTAGTTCTTAAGCACAACTACTTTACTTTCAACAATAGAATTTACAAGCAACATAGAGGTCTCGTAATGGGCTCAAGTATAGCAGGTACCATTGCCAACATATATATATATATATATATATATATATATATATATATATTAACCACCTATAGTAAAATGCACTTGCCATTAAATCCAATTCCATGGATAAAATCATTTATTACAAACTGTATGTGGACCATACCTTGCTTTTGATAGATGGTGACAATAATGATATCAGAACTATCCTCAATGCACTAAACAAACAGGACCTAAATATGAAATTCACAGTGGAAGATAAAAACAATGACAGTATCATCTTTCTGGACCTAACTATTAGTGAAATAAACAAGGCACACACCTTCAAAGTCTACAGAAAACCAAAAACATCAGATTCCGCCGTACAAAACTCATCCTACCATTCAACAACACACAAGCATGCTGCATAAAGAGCATTTGTTAACACCGATGGAGAAGAATGTAGAATTGAAGAATTCAGCAAATGGATATGATGACACACTGGTTGGCAACCTTGACTTAAAAAAATCACCACACAGAAAACAAAAAATAAACCCACAGCATGCATCCCCTTCATTGGCAAACTATCCTAGAAAATAGCAAACACTTATAGACCACACAACATCAACATAGCCCTCAAAACACACAATAAATTGCAGCACGCACTGAGACACAATGTAAACATACTAACAGATAAACATACACACTCAGCCATCTACAAAATAGTATGCAACATCTGCAATTCTCTGTATGTAGGCCAAAAAGGAAGAGAATTCAAGACAAGATACAATGACCACATAAATGCTCACCACGCCAATAACTTTAGTAAATCAGCAGTAGCTACACAGGTCGTCCGTTCTAGAATATTAAGAGCAATCTTCATATACTGCATAAAATGGATAAGGTGCATATAATTAGTAATTTTCATCCATGAAAAAATAGATGGTGACGTTCTGCTAAATGACAAACTTGAAAGCAATAATAGCAATTTCTTTAAAAATTTCTCCAGTATTGAATGTATATTTCAGTAAAATGTAAAATTAATAATGTAACTTTGATTGAATATTTCTTTAAAATGTAAAAACTAATAATGTAGGAAAATAAGTATGTCCCTAGCAACATCTGTTTCAAGACATACTATCTACATATGCACATTTTATGGCATATTCACTGTAAATGTTGATGTGAGTAGGTTATCTTAGCTTCTAAGGATCTTTGGTACAGTGTAAACATCTAATACAAAAGTCTACATGTGGTGAGTACATAACTGTGTTCTTGTGTTGTGTGTGCCAGATAAAAAGATTATCAACAAAACTGTAAGTAAATGCGACACTATAATAACCCAGAAGCTGTAATCACGAAACATACTACTAAAACAACTGTATTTTCCTGTACAGGTTAAAACGTCCAGCCATAACCTCACTGGCACAACACAAAACATAACAAAGCAGTAATGAACCTGTAACCGTAAAATGCACCCGATGATGGCAGCTTGCTGCCGAAACGCGTCATGCTATTAAAAATATTAGTAAAAAGTGACTGCTGCAGTATAATTTTTTTGATACTTTGCGTACGGTTCATTTCGGGTCATATATCGTTGGGGATGAAATGAAGCTAACAATAAGAAATTATTTTTGAACTTGAGAATAGAACAATACCTATTCCGTTTTCGAGATTTTGACTCGTATCTTTGGTACGGTAGCGTCGCGACTAGCGCGCCAGTTCTGTCCATGGTCAACGTGAATTTTGTGCTCGTAACAACCATCACATCTCATGAACGTTTAAAGATATCGAGCCTGTTTTTAATTATAGAATGTGATGGAATTATTATTTTACACAGTCATTAATACTCGATGTTTTTTAACAATAGGTATATAGAAGTAACAATAGCTTTTCTACTGTGAAACGAGATATTAAATACATCTACATCTACATACATACTCCGCAATTCACCGTAAGGTGCGTGGTGGAGGGTACACTGTACAACTACTAGGCATTTCTACATCTACATCTACATACATACTCCGCAATTCACCGTAAGGTGCGTGGCGGAGGGTACACTGTACCTCTACTAGGCATTTCCTTTCCTATTCCACTCCCAAATTGAACGAGGAAAAAAAGAATGCCTATATGCCTCCGTACGAGCCCTAATTTCTCTTATCTTGTCTTTGTGATCTTTACGCGAAATATAAGTAGGCGGCAGCAAGATCGTACTACACTCAGCTTCAAATTCCGGCCCTCTAAATTTACTTAACAGAAATTCACGAAAAGAACGTCGTCTTTCTTCCAGCGATCCCCAATTGAGTTGCCGGAGCATTTCCGTGACACTCGCGCATTGGTCGAACCTACCGGTAACAAATCTAGCTGCTCGCCTCTGAACCGCCTCTATGTCTTCCTTCAAACCGATCTGCTGCGGGTCCCAAATACTTGAGCAATACTCAAGACGTGGTCGTACAAGCGTTTTATACGCGGTCTCCTTTACAGTTGAAGTACATCTTCCCAAAATTCTCCCAATAAACCGAAGTCGGCTGTCTGCCTTACTCACAACTGTCCTTACATGCTCGTTCCATTTCATATCGCTCTGCAATGTTACGCCTAGATATTTGAACGACGCGACCGCATCAAGAAGCTCACTACTGATGCTGTATTCGAACATTATGGGATTGTTTTTCCTACTCATGCGCATCACCTTACATTTTTCTACATTGAGAGCTAGCTGCCATTCTTCGCACCAACTAGAAATTTTGTCTAAGTCAACCTGTATGCTATTACAGTCAGTTACAGACGACACCCTCCCATACACCACAGCATCATCAGCAAACAGCCGCAAATTACAACTTACTCTGTCCATCAGATCATTTATATAGATAGAGAATAATATCGGTCCTATCACACTCCCCTGGGGCACGCCTGACGATACACTCGTCTCTGATGAACACTCGCCGTCGAGAACAACGTACTGCGTTCTATTACTTAGGAAGTCTTCCAGCCAGTCACAAATCTGTGAACCTATTCCATAAGCTCGTACCTTCGTTAGCAGCCTGCAGTGTGGTACCGTGTCGAACGCCTTTTTGAAGTCGAGAAAAACACAATCCGCCTGTTGCCCTTCGTCCATGGCTCGCAAGATGTCATGTGAGAAAAGGGCAAGCTGAGTTTCACATGAACGATGTTTCCTAAACCCGTGCTGATTCATGGAAAGAAGCTTTCCCGTTTCAAGGAAATTTACTATATTCGAACTGAGAATATGCTCCAAAATTCTACATGAAACCGATGTCAACGATATTGGCCTGTAATTGTATGGGTCAGTTCTCTTTCCTTTCTTATACACGGGAGTCACCTGCGCTTTTTTCCAATCACTAGGAACTTTGCGCTGAATTAAAGATTCGCTATAAATGCAAGCTAAGTAGGGGGCCAATGCCGCAGAATAGTCTTTGTAAAACCGAACTGGTATTCCATCCGGACCAGCAGACTTTTTCGTATTTAGCTCTCTCAGCTGCCTCTCTACACCGGAAATACCTATTGCTATGTCCCCCATTTCGGAATTGGTACGTTGATCAAATGATGGTATATTTGTGCGGTCCTCCTGCGTGAAAGATTTCTTAAAGGTTAAATTTAGAACTTCAGCTTTCCGTTTGCTTTCTTCTATTACTGCCCCGGAATGATCAACTAGTGACTGGACAGTGGGCTTTGACCCGCTTATCGATTTTACATAGGACCAGAATTTTTTCGGGTTCTCGGAAAGATCTTTTGCTAAGGTGTGGCTGTGATAATTATTGTATGCTTCACGCATCGATCTTTTTATAGACGCACGAATCTCTACTAACTTTTGCCTGTCATTATTTGCGTGTTCCTTTTTGAATCGAGAGTGCAACAGCCTTTGCTTTCTCAGCAGCTTTCTAACATTATTATTATACCACGGTGGATCTTTTCCATCCTTAATCGTCTTTACTGGCACATATTTCTCTAACCCTTCATTAACAATGCATTTAAATTTAGTCCACAATTCCTCTACATCCATAGTCCCAGAATTAAACGATGCCCATTCATTTTCTAAGTGCGATCGTAACATTTGCTTGTCGGCTTTTCCCAACAAAAACACGCTCCTAGCCTTCTTGACTGGTTTATGAACTTTGGTCACCATCGACGCTATGACGATATCGTGATCACTAATTCCTGTCTCTACACAGACATCGTTAATAAGGTCAGGCCTGTTTGTGGCTATAAGGTCTAGAATATTTCCATTGCGCGTGGGTTGCCGGTTTAACTGCTCAAGACAGTTTTCCACTCCCAAACAGTAGTAAATCTCTCCTCAAAGTAGAAAACTGTAACTTTGCAGACTTTAATTATTAGGGTTTCGTACACATTCATTCTATTTTGGTGACACAAGACGATGGAGGCTCTTAAAACATTTTTATTAACAGGCACCTTGTAAATGACGAGACGAAATTCAGTCTTTATTGTAGATTAAGTGTCAGCCGCCTTGCACGTATTTTGGAACTTATAGAAAGTGAAATGGGAAATTTGATTCCAGCCATTGTATGGAGGAAACATAAGGTGCTTAGGGAAGAGATACCAGATCTTCATCGGTCTCTGAAGTCTCTGCAGAGAAGCCCTTTCAGCCCTCAGAAACAAATGAAAAGTGAGAAGAGAAGCAGTAGTAACGGAAACAATAAAAAGCGATGCCTGTGGTTTCCATGCCATCACTTATTGAAATTTCCGATTCTGTGGATAGGGTGGAGATCCTAGCATTTCTTGAGGATCTAGAACTCACCAAAGCCTCAGAAACAACGGACGTTGATACCACTGGCACTCAACTGGTGGCAGTAGGTGGCTCTAAGCTATATACTATGTCCTCGTTCCATTCATGGCTTCCCAGTCCACTGACAGACCAATCGTCCAGTGGAATTACGGCGGTTTTTTTGAACCACCTTGCTGAGCTACGACAATTTTTAATCATGTCACCTACTTTCTGTGTTGCTATGCAGGAAGCCTGGTTTCCAGAAATGCGGACACCACACCCCTTTGTTGCTATCAGGGACATTATGCAGTGAACCTGTGACTCTCAACTCTCCTCTCAGAATAAGGATAACACAGGTGTGAACAAAGGTCAGACGTCTATATGGATACCAAATCCCAGTGGGTGTACATGGAATTTCCATAAATGGAACAGTCTGTGACTCTAATGACCATTATGCTCAGAGTTCTGCGTCTGCTAATTAGCAGCCAGCTTTCGCTACCTGAAAGAGCGTGTGGAACGAAAGCGCTGATCATTTTCTACAGGCCACCTTGAACCGTACAATGTTCAATTCAGTGAGTGGGAATTGCTGAGTGTCCTTGCCATTGCCCCGATACATCTTCAAGGCCAGAAAGAATACACTACTAGATTCTTAAACACCTTTCTGTGGACACCCTGCCTCAGATGGCGTCTTTAACCATGTGGAGTCAGGACAAGTTCCCTTCGGAATGGTGGGAAAGCGTTATCGTCCCAATATCGAAACCTGGTAGGACTCGATTAGAGGAGGAATAGCTACCATACCATTAGTGCCCCCATTAGGCACAGATAAGTGGATGTGTTCCAGGGTTCTGTTCTGGGGCCACTCTTGTTTCTAATTTATATAAAGGATATACTATCAAATATAACAGGTAGTTCTAGGATATTTTTATTTCTGACGACACTAGTTTGGTAGTGAAGGTTATCGTAGGCAATATTAAATATTGCAGTTAAAGAAGTAAGTTCGTGGTCCACAAAACTGCGGAAATTTAGCCGTAACCACATGTTTTCTTCTGCTGATATTTCGGCTGCAAACCGTCCAGCCATCTTCGGAGCGAGTCTGAAGACTGACCGCAAAGCGCTCCCGTCCGCCTTATATACTGTGGGGCGAGTCAGTGCGCATGGTTACTAGAAAGTCATCGTCACAGACGTACCACACCGACGACAGTTCTAGTGATCTCTGGGTAGAGTATATATGATCACAAACTGTGGTTGATATCGATGGCAGAGATGTATGAAGCCGTAGTGGCCTCTATGGTGAGCGTATGTATCCTATTCTGTGGTTAACAGTTGCAGCGCCGTTGTCTTTAATTGTTTAATTTGTTTACGATTGTGAGTGCCGGATTCCAAATTTTTTCCAGATTAAAACCATCATCACGATTAACTAAATTACTCGCCAGTCGAATTTCAATCGCTTCTCTAAAAACTGAATCCCAGAAGGATGAAACGGGGGATAAAATCTGAACATTTTCGTAATCCATGTTATGACCAGTCTGAATACAGTGTTCAGCTATAGCAGATTTATCAGGTTGTAATAGGTGGGTGTAACGTTTATGCTACCGACATCGTTCAACGACTGTGCGCAAGCAGCGGCGGATTAGGCGTGCTTACTGGAGCGCCCTGTTGCGGTGCGCGCGGCAGTTCGCCGTCGGGGGTTCGAATCCCTCCTCGAGCATGGATGTTTGTGCCGTCTTTAGTATAAGCTAGTTCATAAGTTGTTTGTAGGTTTAGGGACTAATGACCCCGTAGTTAAGTCCCATAAGCTCCACAAACATTTGAACATTTTGACTGTGTGCAAAGTGCGTCCGATACACCAATGTCCACACTGACAATGAATTTCATACACACCTGCCTTCCGTAAAACCAAATCATCTTTCACAGGACCGACGAGCGCTGATATCTTAGGTGCTGGCAGTAAAACAAATTTGACTTTGAAGTTTGGAAAGTAGGAGACGAGGTACTGGCGGAAGTAAAGTTGTGAGGCGGCATCGTGACTCGTGTCGGGATAGCACAGTCGGTAGTGCGCTTGCCCGCGAAAGGCAAAAGTCCCATGTTCGAGTCCCGGTTCCGGCACACAATTTTAATCTGCCAGGAAGTTTCAAATTTGACTTTGTTTTTTGAGAGGATGCGGCCAATTTTTGATGATAAATTATCCATATTTGGTAGGAAGGTCACGGACTTGAACTTTTCTTATTCAGGTTCTTCCCGTGGTACATTTCTTTTAGCTTTGAATTTCAAGGCTTTTCGAATTTTCCACGGTGGATAACCATTTTCTTCAAATACTTTTTCTAGGGCTTGAGTTCTTCCTGTAGATGGTCTTCGTAGGAAATTGTGTGTGCCCTGTGTACAAGTGAGTCGCCCAGCGGACGTCGTCCAGAGCACACCTCTCCAGTGGCGTAGCAGTAATTTATCAGTTGTAAGTGTAACCGGCTTCTCTCTAGAAGCTACCTATTTTTACTTTTCAGTGCGTTTTCCCTTGATTGCATTAAATTTATTGTGTGCTCGCGTTTTTTATTTGATTCATATTCGCGTTAAATATCTGGTTAGTGTATTATTCCGCCGTGTGAACCGCGTCGCGACAGTCGTCTGTCTTTATTTTCTGATTAGAAGCGACATATAGTATTTTGATTTTCGTCCACACTTTCTCGTCTCAATTTGTAAAGTTATACTGAGCTGTCGTGCGTATTGGATTCACATCCACGTTCTAACGAACAGTTTAGTTTTCCTTTGAACGCATCGCGACTGTAGTTTTTGTTGGCACTGTAATCATGAATAGGGACTGTGACTGCTGTGTGCGGATGCAGTCTAAGCTGGTGACACTTCGCTCCCAGCTTCAAGCTGTGTTAACCTCGGTTGCACAGTTGGAAGCTGCGATCGATGGGCGTCGTTGTTGTTGGCCGGCGGGGGGGACCGAACGGACTCCCGTCGTCTCCACCGATCGGCCTGCGGCAGTGACATGCCCTGAAACTGCTAGCAGTGAGGCAGACATCCCACCCGTGGTTGCGTGGGAGATTGCTCCAGTGCGTGGCAGGAGGCGCAAGACATTCCGGGGGACCGATCGTGAGGCCTCCCCGGTTCGTCTTGAGAACAGGTTTGAGGCGCTGTCTGCTCAGGACGACGTTCCTGAGTCGGATGGTGTCTCTCACCCTGTCACCACCCAGCCTGCAAGATCCGGGCTTTCACAGAGGGTGGGTTTACTTGTAGTTGGGAGCTCCAACGTTAGGCGGGTGATGGAGCCCCTTAGAGAGATGGCTGCCAAGGAGGGGAAGAAGGCCAACGTGCACTCCGTGTGCATACCGGGTGCAGTCATTCCAGATGTGGAACGGGTCCTCCCGGATGCCATGAAGGGTACGGGGTGCAGCCAACTGCAGGTGGTGGCTCACGTCGTTACCAATGATGTCTGTCGTTTCGGATCTGAAGAGATCCTCTCAGGTTTCGAGCGGCTAACTGAAGTGGTAAAGACTGTCAGTCTTGCTTGCAAGATGAAAGCAGAGCTCACCATCTGCAGCATAGTTGACAGGACCGACTGTGGACCTCTGATACAGAGCCGAGTGGAGGGTCTGAATCAGAGGCTCAGACGGTTCTGCGACCGTGTAGGCTGCAGATTCCTTGACTTGCGCCATCGGGTGGTGGGTTTCCGGGTTCCGCTGAATAGGTCAGGAGTCCACTATACGCAGGAAGCGGCTACACGGGTAGCGGGGGCTGTGTGGCGTGGACTGGGCGGTTTTTTAGGATAAAGAGCTTCGGGGAAATAGAAAATGGGCAATCTCAAAGGGTTCAGGTGGATCACAGGAGAAATGTAGATCCGGAAACTATCGGTATAACAGTTGTAAATTGTTGTAGCTGTGTCGGGAAAGTTCCAGAACTGCAAGCGTTAATAGAAAGCACGGAAACACACATCATTATAGGCAGCGAAAGTTGGCTCAAGCCGGAAATAAGTTCAGAAGAAGTATTTTCAAAAGATCTATCGGTGTTCAGAAAGGATAGATTAAACAAAATAGGTGGCGGCGTGTTTGTCGCTGTCAAAAGTAGTATTTCATGTAGCGAAGTTGAAGTTGATAGTTCGTGCGAGCTATTATGGGTAGAGGTTGTACCCGAAAATCGTAAGAAGTTAATAATCGGTTCCTTTTACCGGCCTCCCGACTCTGACGATACAATAGCAGAAAGGTTCAAAGAAAACCTGAGTCTAATTACAAAAACGTACCCGACTCACACGATAATAGTAGGTGGTGATTTTAATTTACCCTCGACCTGTTGGCGAAATTATATTTTCAAATCAGCAGGTAGGCATAAAACATCGCCCGAAATTGTACTCAACGCATTCTCTGAGAATTACTTCGAACAATTAGTTCATGAGCCAACTAGAATTGTAAATGGATGTGAAAACACACTTGATCTCTTAGCAACAAATAATCCTGAGCTCATAACGAGCATCAAAACGGATACAGGTATTAGTGAACACAGAGCTGTAGTAGCGAAATTGAATATCGAAAGTCCCAAAGTTACCAAAAATAAACGCAAAGTATATTTGTTCAGGAAAGCAGATAGAAACAAAATACATTGCTTCTTGAAAGACAGCTTCCACTCGTTTCTAACACTAAACGTAGGTGTAGACCAGATGTGGCTCAAATTCAAAGAAGTGGTATCGACAGCAATTGAAAGTTTTATACCTAATAAATTAATAAAAGAAGGAGGCGATCCCCCTTGGTACACAAAACAGGTTAGGACACTGTTGCAAAAGCAGAGGAAAACGCATACTAAATTTAAACGAACACGAAATCCCCAGGATTTGCGATTGTACTCAGAAGCTCGAAATTTAGCGAGGATTTCAATGCGAGATGCCTACAACATTTATCACAACGAAACTCTTTCTCGTAATTTGACTGAAAACCCAAAGAGATTTTGGTCATATGTTAAATATACTCGGGGAAAGTCACAAACAATACCTTCACTACGTGATAGTAATGGCGATCCTGCCGATGACAGCGCTACTAAAGCAGAGTTACTAAACTTAGCTTTTAGAAACTCATTCACCAAAGAAGACGAAACCAATATTCCAGATTTCGAATTTCGAACAGATGCCGTAATGAGTAACATAGAAGTAGATATCATCGGAGTAGTGCAACAACTAAAATCACTTAACAAAAACAAGTCTTCTGGACCGGATTGTATACCCATTAGATTTCTATCTGATTATGCTGAAGCGATAGCTCCTTACTTAACAGTCATATACAACCGCTCTCTCATAGAAGGATCTGTACCAAAAGATTGGAAAGTTGCACAGGTCACACCTATATTCAAGAAATGAAGTAGGAGTAACCCACTAAACTACAGGCCTATTTCATTGACGTCAATTTGCAGCAGGGTTTTGGAACATATCCTGTATTCAAATATTATGAATTATCTCGAACAGAACGATCTATTGACCCAAGGTCAACACGGATTTAGAAAATAACGTTCATGCGAAACACAACTAGCTCTATATTCACACGAAGTGATGGGTGCTATCGACAAAGGTTCGCAAATCGATTCCGTATTTCTTGATTTCCAGAAAACTTTTGACACCGTACCTCACAAACGGCTTTTAATCAAATTGCGTGGTTATGGTATATCGCCCCAAATCTGCAATTGGATAGGGAATTTCTTCTCAGAGAGGACACAGTTCGTAGTAATCGATGGTAAGGCATCGACTAAAACAGAGGTGATATCGGGCGTTCCACAGGGTAGTGTTATTGGTCCTCTGCTATTCCTTATTTACATAAACGATTTAGGGGAAAATCTAAGTAACTCTCTTAGGTTGTTTGCAGATGACGCCGTCATTTATCGTCTAGTAAAATCAGCTGAAGATCAAAACCAACTGAAGAACGATCTGAATAAGATATCAGTATGGTGTAAAAATTGGCAATTGACTCTAAATAATGAGAAGTGTGAAGTCGTCCACATGAGTACGAAAAGAAATCCGTTAAACTTTGTTTACAAGATAAATCAATCAAAAGTGAAGGCCGTAAACTCCACAAAATACGTAGGAATTACTATTACTTCAGAATTAAATTGGAAAGAACACGTAGATAATGTCGTGGGAAAGGCGAACCAGAGACTGCGTGCGTTTTATTGGCAGAACCCTTAAAAGATGCAACAGAACTACAAAAGCCACTGCATACACTACGCTTGTCCGTCCAGTTTTGGAGTATTGCAGCCCAGTGTGGGATCCTTATCAGGTGGGTTTGACGGAGGACATCGAAAGAGTCCAAAGAAGGGCAGCTCGTTTCGTATTGTCACGATACAGGGGAGACAGCGTTACGGAAATGATACAGGATCTGGGATGGGAATCATTACAACAACGGCGCTTATCGCTGAGGCGTGGGTTACTTGCGAAACTCCAATCGCCAACATTCTCCTCCGAATGCGAAAATATATTGTTGATTCCCACTTACATAGGTAGAAATGATCATCAGAATAAAATAAGAGAAATCAGAGCTCGAACAGAGAGATTCAGGTGTTCTTTCTTCCCGCGCGCTATTCGAGAATGGAATGGGAGATAAATAGTATAATTGTGGTTCGATGAACCCTCTGCCAGGCACTTAAATGTGATTTGCAGAGTATCCCATGTAGATGTAGATGTAGATGTATTAAGGACACCATTAGTCTGCGCAGGATGATGACAGCTGTCTGTCCGCAGATACAGATCCGTATTTGTTGGTTTACGAAAGGCACTGTGTCTCTGTGTATCGTCAGTTTTACGTTGAACTACGACATCCAAGAAAGGGAGGCAACCGTCATTTTCAAGCTCCATCGGGAATTGCTTGTTCCCATGAATAGAATTTAGATGGTTAAAAAACTGGTTAAGTTTTCCTTCAACATGAGGCCTTACTACCAATGTGTCATCCGCATACCTCCAAAAAATGGTTGGTTTGAAACTTGCAGAGCTTAACACCTTCTCCTCAAATTCTTCCATAAAAAAGTTGGCTACCACGGCTGACAGTGCACTACCCATGGCAACTCCGACTTGTTGTTCATAAAATTCATTGTTAAATATAAAATAATTTGAAGAGGGCACATGATGAAATAAGGCTGCAATCTCCATGTCAAAATGTCAGTCAATCAAGGACAAAGACACAGCAAGTGGAGCTTTGGTAAATAATGATAAGACATCAAAACTTGCTAGCAAATCAGAGGAGTTGAGTCTCAGCGTCTTCAACCTGCTAATAAAATCTGCAGAGTCCCGGATGTGGTGTGAACACTTCTCTACAAGAGGTCTCAAGAGTGAAGAGAAATGCGTAGCCACACAATATATGGAAAATCCGATGTTACACTCAATGGGACGTAAAGGAACATCTTAGTTGTGGACATCGGGGAGCCCATACAGCCTCGGGTTTTAATCTGCTCACAACATCTTCAGGCAAAGATGAGGCATTCAGGAGCTGGGCTGTCTTTCGAACGAGAAATTTCGTAGGATATTGCTGATCCTGCGGTATGTGGAATCGTCCAAAAGACTGTACAATTTAGAATCACTTTCCGTGATAGTAAAAAATAGCATTTCCTTTGTCAGCGAGGAGAACAACTGTTCCTAAAGAAGTCTGCGTAAGCCGCTCACTCTACACTGGCGATATTGCTTTGTTGAGGGCGAGACTTGAAAATCGCCCGACACGCTTCCTGCCTTATTTCATCCGCTGCACCACTGGGACTCTCAGGGGTCTCACAGCTTCTTCCACAGCACTAATAAGATCTGGTACGGTCACACTTCTTGGAGAGGGCGCAAAGTTTAACCCTTTACCTAGGACAGCCCACGTCGCATCGCTGCGTCGTTAAACTTTGCGCCCTCTCCAAGAACTGTCCTCATACCAGCTCTGTGAAGTTGAACGAAAGCGTGGTGTGCCGGCAGTTGTGTTGGTTCCTTAAGACTCAGGGCCATCTGGCTCTGCTCCAAGGTGGTTTCCTCCAAAGCCACACCGCCAACAATAATCTAGTGTACATCTAGTCCTCTGTCCGTACAGTCTATTGCCCTCTTTTTTATTTGCGGAAGATTTAAAACACAACATGGAGAAATATCCTCGCTACACCTCAGGTGTAGGCCCACTCCCGGTATTCCTTTAGAACTTTATGTCACTTTGTTCTTTCTGTATCCAAATTGGTGCTTCCCGTAGACCCCCCATTCCTCCCATATTCAAGAGAATGGGGCCCCACAGAGCTCTGTATTGGGAACCCATTGTTCATAGTGGTCATTAATGCTCTAGCAGCAGCTGTTGGTTCTTCAGTATCACCCTCATATATGCATATTTGCTATTTTTGCTCCGAGAGTATTGATGTTTCTGAAAAACTGAAGATGCAAGTACGGGCTCAGACCCACGGATTCCAGTTCCCAGTCTTCAAGATTTTAGTCATGCACTTCGGTCGGAGCCGACGCCCTGTTGGTTTGATTTCTCCATCTTCGTAATTTTAACCAAAAATGCTGTCAGCACGTAATCACCCTTCACTACAACCAGCTGGGATGCAGATCGCTCTCTCCTTCTGCGGCTCAATAAAGCACTAAAACCATCTTACCTCGCCTATGGGAATCTGGAAAACGACTGAGCCTATACTCGTGGAGCCATGGGTCCCCTCATATGGATACGACGCCAGCACCTGTTTACGACCTAGTTCGTATCTCACCCATGCATCAAAATTACGGTATCATATTCCGGATCACGGAAATCCATCTCCGACGATGACGGCCTAGGCCAGGCCTAGGCCACTACTTCTCATGTTAAAGTATGCATACTTTAACGTATTTTTCATTTGATCATGCTTTTAGTGAGGCTCATAGTGCAGGAATGCATGCAGGTTCTGGAAATTTATATTGTATTCAATTCTCGTATTAAGTAATGAAGTTGGAGGAAGTGTATTCAAGGGATATTGATCGGCGGAAGTGGAACAAGAAATTAATGAATGAGGCAATAAACCATGTAAAGGAAATGAAAAAACTAAATGATTAAATCAGGGTACGGCCGCCGCAGGGAAGTTCATCCTCACTGTAAAAAAAGTGTAATAATAATATAAAGAAAAGTACTGATAACTTAAGCCTGTGGAGGAAATTCCGACTTCCGCTCGGTTCGTGCAGAATATTGTAACACCCGTACATCTGCCATTCTTGGAACAAGATAGTGCTCGCCCATATACTGCGCTTGAAGCTCAAAGTGCCCTGCAAGATGTGCAGCAACTTCCCCAACCATCACGATCTCCCCACTTGTCTCTTGTGGATTACGTGGTGGATACGGTGGGACAACTGACACTTGCGACTCGTCAACCACAACTGTTGCAAATCTGTGCGATCAGGTTGACGAGGTGTGGAACAACGTATCCAACGACCGATTCGTCGTTTGTATGATAGAATCGATGCCACAATCAGCACCTGCTTTGTCGCCCTTTGAGGCTACACCACGTATAATATGTGTGTTTCAGCAGTGGTCGACACCTGTCACCTCACTATCTCCCGAACCATTGACATTAAATGTAATCATTTCATGTATACCGTATGCAGTCTTTCAGCCCTAAATTTTGAGTAAATTGGAAAACTTTCAGACGGTGTACTGATTTTTATCTCCGGCAGTGTACCTTTAGCTCCACATTGATCTTTGCTTAGCCCTCATTACCAAAATCAACACCTAAAAAAGGGTCCTAGGAAACGAGGAAGCAAGCTACCGGCTCTACACATAAACACCAGACCCACGAGAAAAATAAAAAGAACTATTATACAAATGAGACAAAGGCAAGAGAACTATGAGAACAGGAAACAAAAAGAAAAATGAAAAGAGAATGCGAATGAAAAGTTTAGAAGAATGAATAAAGGTCCGAATCAAAAACTTGTATTAGGCATACGTTTTGAAAGGAAACCAGTTGAAATTGAGATCTCTTTAAGGATAATTAAGGAACAAGACTGGCAGGATGTTTATATTGCTGATAATATAGATGATAAATATAATGCTTTCCTGAACACATTTCGTACGCTGTTTTAATGTTGCGTTCCGCTAGAACGATCAAAATAGGGTAATTTCAGTAACGGGCCCCCAGGGTGGCTGATATAGAGGATAAGAGTATCATGTAGAACAAGGCAGGAACAGTATCAAAATGTTAGAAGCAGTCAGACTAAAGATGCAATAGCTCATTACAAACAGTACTGTAAGGTTCTGCAAAATGTCATTAAGAAGGCAAAACGTAAGTGGTATGCAAAAAGAATAGCAAACTCTCAGGATAAAATGAAAACCATCTGGTCAGTGGTGAAGGAAGTGTCTAGTCAGCAGCTCCAGGTAGAGGAAATAAAGTCAATGCGTACTAGAAATGTTTCTGTTATTGATAAGTTAGATATATGTACAGTATTTAATAATCACTTTCTGAATATAGCAAGTGAACTAAACAGAATCCTAGTTTCTACAGATAATAATATAACAGTCTTAGAAAATAGTTTTCCAAGGCTGTTACCTGAAATGGTACTTCATGATACTTACGAAGGGGAGATTGAGTCAATAATTAAATCAATAAAGACTAAGGACTCTTGTGGATATGACGGGATATCTAGCAGAATCCTGAAGTACTGTTCTCCATATATTAGCCCAGTACTGAGCCATATTTGTAATTTTTCCTTTCAGAATGGCCATTTACCTGACAGATAAAGTACTCAGTAGTGAAACCACTTTATGAAAGAGGAGAAAGGGATAATGTAGATAAATATAGACCTACTTCTATGCCATCGGTTTTTCTAAAGTTATTGAAAAGGCGGTATATTCAAAGATAATTGATCATTTCAGTTCACATAATTTGTTGTCAAACGTAAAGTGGTTTACCGACTGAAAATGCTATATTTTCGTTTCTCTGTGAGGCACTTGATGGGCTAAATAAAAGGCTGCGATCATTAGGTGTCTTCTTTGATTTAACAAATGCGTTTGATTGTGTAGATCACTAAATATTATTGCAGAAGCTGGAACATTATGGAGTAAGAAGAGTAGCTCACCTCTTACTTTATAAGACAGCAGAAGGCAATTTTCGGCAGTGCTGAAGATGGCTGTGACGTACAGACACGACCGGGCACAATTAAGTGTGGGCTGCCCCAGGGGTCTGTTTTGAGGCCGCTGCTGTTTCTTATTTATATAATTATATGCCAGCAGTACAACAGGTAATTGTCAAATACTTTTGTTTGGTGATGATACCAGCTTGGTAATGAATGGTGTTTTTCGGAATATTGACACGGTATCAAATAATGCAGTTCAAGAGATAAGTTCATGGCTTGTGGAAAATAAGTTGATGTTAAATTACAGTTCACCTCAATTTTTACAATTTCTAACACATCATTTAACAAAAGCTGACATTTTTATTACACATAATGGGCATATGATAAGTGAGACTGAACAATTAATATTTTTAGGTGTTCAGATAGAGAGTAAAGATGTCGTGAAAAGCCCATTTTCAGGATCATGTTCAAAAACTAAATTCTGCTTTATTTACCATTAGAACTGTATGTGAAATAAGTGACTTTTGAACGCGAAAAGTAGTCTACTATGCTTACTTCCATTCACTTATGAAGTAGGGCGTTCCTTTTTTGGGTAACTCAACTGATAAAAAAAGGATATTTTTGGCTCAGGAAAGGGCAGTTCGAGCAATATGTGGCGTAAGTTTGCGAAATTCGTGTCCACCTCTTTTCAGTAGCCTGGGAATTCTGACACTTTCGTCACAATACGTACTTTCTTTAATGTCGTTTGCTGTTAACATTATCAGCTTATTCCAACGAGTTAGCAGGTTTCACTCGGTGAATGCTAGAGAGAAATCGAATGTACATTTCAATCACACTTCCTTGCCTCTTGTGCAGAAAGGCATCCATTTTCATTAAGCTGCCACAAGAACTCAAGAATCTTAGTACTAACTCACGTGCTTTTAAATCTAAATTGAAGAGTTACCTCATAACTCACTTCTTTTACTCTGTCGAGAAACTCCTTAAAAATTGAAAAAAAAAATTCTAATTCATTTTATTCGTTATTGATTCTTTTTACTTGGTCTTAAGATAGTCATCTTACTCTCCCTGAAGGATAATTTGACGAATGATACTAGCACTAACAACAATAGGACTATCAAACGTATCTTTAGTTTTAGTAAATGTTTACGAACTTGATTCTAAAGCGGATACACGAAGAGCAATCATTTTGCACAAAGAATGTTCAAATGTTTGTAAACCTTTTGGAACTTAGCTGCGGGGTCATCAGTCCCTAAACTTACAAACTACGTTATACTAAAGACGGCACAAACATCCCTGCCCGAGGGGTCATTCGAGCCCCCGACGGGGAACGGCCTCGCGCATCGCAGCATAGCGCCTCAATGCTCTCGGCCTCTCCGCCACTGTCATTTTGCACAAATAAAGTGTTTGACTTCAACGTAAAATCCAGAATATTCATAATATACCTTCATGTCTCAAGTTACCCGACTTTCCTGTTCGAGGTGTGAAAGGATGCTTCTATTTGTTTTACTAAGCGAGGTGGGGCAGTGGCATACATTGGAGCCGCACTCGGGAAGACGGTGGTTCAGATACAACTCCGGCATTCTGTGATTTTCCTAAATCAGATCAGGCAAATTCCGGATTGTTTCCTTTTAGAGGGAAGACCGATTTCCTTCCCTATCCTTGCCGAAAACTCTGAGCGTGAGCACCGTCTCTAATGACGACACTGTCGACGGCAAAATAAACCTTGAGCTTCTTCCTTCCTTCCTTCCTTTTCTACTTGTTTTGAGCATGAAAGGTATTCTGGTGCTGCGGGCTACTGTCGTGTAGTCTGTTGTGGTTGCTCTTGAATGATAATTGTACATTGATTCCCACTATTTTTACAGTTTCTTTTTGCTTGTTATGAATCAATAAACAGACTGATGAATCTCGGGCAACTGTAAAAGGCCTGTAAATCCGTTACGTTTTCTTTCTGATATCCGGTCAGAAAAAAGAGTAATTTTGATTTGCAAACTAACTTAGCGTAAGTTAGTTTAAGTAATTCGTAAGTCTAGGGATCGATGACCACTGACGTCTGGTCCCATAGTTTTACAGAAATTTGAAGAATGTGACTGTTGATTGTTCTGCACCGCGCCAAACGGACAAAAGATTGGGTAACTGTCGCAAATTGCGAGTTCTCAATCTTACGTAGGCTGTCACTAAAATGCATTCTAATATTCTGATTCATGGAGTGTTTTCTTGCTATATGGCGTATTTGTTTACATATTCATCACATAGAAAACCATAAACGAATTCTAGTTTGTTTGTGGCAGGACAAACTGTCGGGAAAGAAAAGGAAAATAGTTGAAGCCTTTGTAAGGGGTGTAAGTTTAAAATAAATTGAAATTGCCGTCTTGACAGATCATGATAATATTATCAAAAAGTAAAAATTCCTTATGTTCTTCAAACGTTTTTAGTAAGTTACATACCGGCTTTCGCTTTCTTAGGCCGTAATCAACTACAAGTGTAAATTTACGTACTGATAGTAAATATTTATAGTGAAATTCGCCGTTTCAAAATGTATCCTGAAAATGACTGAAAGTATTGTTTTTCATCATCAAACTATCGTTCTCGTCTAAATTTACCTTACTTTTTGTTAGTGTAAGAATTCTACTCGTGCATGACATTTGTCACGAGATTCACAAGGATTTCGTTCGTATGAGTCTCTTAATTTTCCCTCTATTTTTGCAGTATTATTTCGTAACCTGTTATGTTCCAGGTTGTGCTGGCAGTTCACTATTTTCTAATTTTGTTCGAAGAGCTGTAAAGAAAGAAATTTATTGTTCTCAGTGAAAGCTGTTGGCTGTGTTTCTGCCGAACGTTTTTATGTATTAACTTCTATTTTTTCACTTTGTTGGATAGATCTGCTAGTGCTGTGAGTGACTGTAATTGCTTAGTAGTAATATTGTCTCTTCTGTTGATATCTGTTTCCAAACTGCTTATCTGTTCTAATTGTACTAGTGTTCTCTCTGTAATCTCAAGATTACGGCACCGAGAAAAATTTTATTGATATTTTTGAGTAGCAAATCTTTGTGGAGTGTATCTCTGATATTTTTTCGAATGACTGTAAATTACAAACAGAACACTGAGTTTGTTAAAACAGATTTTGCATTTGGGAGTAATCTTCAACTAGTTAGTAGAGATTTCGTACAGCTTTATCTCAAGGTGATTTTCCAAGTGTTTTGCTACTTTCTAGTTTTGTTGTTTTCTCGTGGTTTTGGTTATGTTTTCCTAATTTCGTACAAAGATGTCTTGATACGTGACTAGATAGAATTTAAGAGTTTTCCTTCCGTAAGCGCTTAGGCATTGTCCGAAGTTCACTTTTCTCTGAAGAATTTTCATAATTCTTTCTTTGATGGAGAGATTGTTCATCTGTGTTATCAACGATTTCTGCTGTTGCGGTAAGATTTTGTGATGTCTGTGTTGTATTAGATGCCGAGAGCATTGAATCTAAAACTTGTAAACTCGAGTTGTCGGTGTCATTTTCATAAGAGATAATTAAGTTTTCAAAAATATCCATGTATAAGTTCGGTGAAATGTCGGTATTTGTCTCAACGTGAAGGACGGAAGTATATTCCTCAAACATTGTTGTCTCCATAATATTCTGTGTAAAAGTAGGCCGTGATTCAATTGAAACTACGGTATTGTTATGTTGTACACTACACGTTGTAACTTTTTATCAGAATATACCTAAGAGAACTGCTGTTGCCTGTTTTACATGTCATAATACCTGAAACAGCAACGAAGACAAGCAAATATTCTTAGGAAGTAAATAAGTTTTAAAGTTAATTACAGTGGGCTGTTAAGTAAAATTAATACATGTAAGTAGTATATACGCACAATGGAAAACAAACCAAACAGCTAAAGAGAGCAGTATACATATATGACTACGGTAAATAAGTTAAAAATTATTTCCCGGCTCTCGAACCAAAGAGAGATCTCACGAAGTTAAATGAAAATATTTTTCTAATTTGTTCGATAATTTGACAGCTTGTTTATTTGTTGTGTAATTGGGAGTTATTCTGTTTTGTTTTACTGTCGTAACTGTAACTGTTGGATGATGTTTGCATAGCAGCGACTTAAAGCTGAGCGCTTGTTTAACGTTAACGGATTCAGAATAAAAATGGCATTTTCTCCCAACTAAACACAGAGAATTGAATAATAAATAAGCCCTATCTGAAAGTGTCTGTACCTGTAAAACATCGGAGTTATCACGTATTGCTGAATGGTTCACGTCAATAAATGAAAGCAACCTGTGTTTGTAAATTCGTTATATTACCTTAACAGATGCTGGCTAGCGCTCTGCGAACTGCTCTCTGGACATCACAAAATGTCGTGCTGCAAAACTTCGAATTAGTGTTGCTGCATGCGACTGTGCAATGTATCCGTCACCTCTACACTACTTCCATCACTTTTATTGTTGATAGGGAAATTACTGTTACGAAATTAATTCAGTGATGGACCCGGGAGATACCGCTATGTAAATTATGATTTCCAAGAAATTGACTCTAGATAAATGATTTTAATAGTAGTTGTTAAGTACTTTGTCCGTTGTAAGTTTCATAATAATAACATGTAATTAAAACATAATTATTTACTTAAAACTCTGTTGTTGTTATGGTCTTCAGTCCGGAGACTGGTTTGATGCAGCTCTCCACCCTACTCTATCCTGAGCAAGCTTTTTCATCTCCTCATAAGAACGGCAACCCACATCAACTTGAATCTGCTTACTATACACGTCTCTTGGTCTCCCTCTGCGATTTTTACCCCACACACTTCCCTCCAATGCTAAATTTACGATTCCCCGATGTCTAAGAATGTGTCCTACCAAGCGATCTCTTCTTTTAGTCAGGGTATGCCAAAAATTCCTTTTCTCACCAATTCTGTTCAGTACCTCTTCATTAGTTATGCGATCTACCCACCTAATCTTCAGCATTCCTCTGTAGCACCACATTTCAAAAGCCTCTATTCTCTTCCTGTCCGCACTGCTTATCGTCCATGTTTCAGTCCCGTACAAGGCAACACTCCACACAAATGCCTTCAGAAAAGACTTCCTTACACTTAAATTAATATTCGATGTTAGCAAACTTCTCTTTTTCAAAAATGCTTTTCTTCCCATTGCCATTCTGCATTTTATATCCTCTGAACTGCGACCATCGCATGTTATTTTACTACTTAAGTAACAAAACTCATCTACCACCTTCATTGTTTCGTTACCTTATCTAATTCCTTCAGCATCGCCTGATTTTATAAACTCTGTACCGAATGAATTTCTTCTCTGTCAAATAAAAAACCTTATAACACAATTGACTCTTTATGATCCCTGTTAAAGATGTCTCATTCAATAACAATTTTCTTTCCGATGTCTGTTCCAAAGAAAGCGATAGCTCAGGCTTTGGAAAAAAAAAAAAAAAAAAAAAAAAAAAAAAAAAAAAAAAAAAAAACAGCCTTATTCCTCATGGCCCAAAGACGATCCCAATTCCGAAAACAACCGATCTACGAAAAAAATAAAAAATAGCGGGGCTGGTGCATTCGCGATTATCCGGAAGCCAGCGCTTTCGGAGCTTCGGTGCATCTGAGGCACGCGAAAAACCGCCAGGCGCTGGAGCCGCCTGAGGCAGATCCCAGCGTGGGACAGCATGGAGAAACGCACAGACTCAGGACACACAACAGACCAGCACTACAAACCACATATACAAGCACGAAACACTAAGATGACTTAAATATCAACGAAATCAGACTACGAGCAGAGAAACGCAACCACAATTACGACCAAGAGAACGACCAGTGGACTTACCACATCGTAACAATGTAACCAACACCGATAGTCGAATAAATGCTTTCGCTATAACTGCAAGAACAGATCTGAGTGACGATGTGCTGTACGTTCGCCTAAATACCGACAGGTACGTACACAGTGAGATGGTGACGGCCAGCAGCGAGTGAAGCACCGCCGAGCGCATGAATGCAATGCCCCCTATCGGATATATATGTCCGTGGAGTCTGTCAGGCATTCAACATTTGTAGTATCTGATAGCAGATCAGTACGCCCCCTTTCCTGAACGGGTGCATTCGAGCAAAACCATCCCAGAACGTACCATGGTGGTCGGAAAGAGAATATGGGTGAAGTTTCGGTCCCTTCAGCAATCGGTTGTAGGGAGCAAAGGTCGTCTGTGGTGCCTATTGTGAATTCGTTGAACGTGGGAGCAGCAGAGAGTGACGCAGATTGTTGTTGATATGAAGAGTAATTTCGGAGAAGGATTGGGGAATCATCAGCTGTCGCCAAAGGTGCTGCTCCCGCGGAATCACGGTCTCCTAAGGTTACATTGGGAGGAAGCACTGCTAGAAGCGACGCTTGTGGTCGAAGCCTGAGCTGGTTGTGTTGGCAACGGTCGTAAACTTTCTGCATGTGGACTGTGGTCATCCTGTGACTGCGTGTCTCCACTCCTAGTACGCACGCTGCCATGATCCAAAAAAGCGAGAACACACCTGCACAAGGCGTATAACGCTGGATGGTTCGCCGCTACGGGGCGACTGAGCGCATTGAGGCTCTATGCTCCGATGCGTGAGACCGTTCACCGTCGGGGTTTCAGGTCCCCACTCGGGCATGGTTGTTTGTGCTGTCTTTAGTATAAGCTAGTTTTTAAGTAATTTGTAAGTTTAATGAGTGATGACCCCGCAGTTAAGTCCCATAAGCTTTACAAACATTTGAACATTTGCCGGTTGGTTCAGACATGGGTACCAAGGGATGTGGCGACAACAGGTGAAGCAGGGTCTTTTGTTGCCATCCATGAAGTAGTTCGGCATTGCTTGGACCGTCAATAGGCGTGGTGCGGTAAGTACTCAAAGTCACTGTGAGAGCCGATGTCGTGGTTGAGGAGTTAATAATTTTCTTTGTATGCTGTTTGAATGTCCTAACAAGACGCTCCGCTTCTCACTTTGAAGGAGGTGGGAATGGCGGGCTGATGTGTTTAATGTCATTGGCCTCACAAAACAGGAAGTCAAATCCTGTAAATTGTGGCCGTGGGGGATGCCTTATGTATAGGATAGGTGTACTTTGAGTATAAATTCACAATGGGCATCCACATATATCCCAAAAACGGATCTGCAAAGTCGAGGTGGATGCTGTCCCACAGACGGCAGTGTGCAGGTCAGAGTCTAAAACATTGTGGCATGGTTGCCTTGTGTTGTGCACACTCTGTACAGCTATGGACCATCTTCTTAATGTCACTGCTGATAATCGGCCAGCATACACGTTGGCAAAACACGACCTTCATAAGGGAAATCCCAAATGGCCTTCTTGCAGCTAACTCAGGACTCATTGTAGCACAGCTGAGATGATGACTCGAAGTGTGTGTCAATGTATCTAGGAGAAGGATGTCTTCAACAACTCAGAGGCTGTGGGACAAATGTTTCCAAGTGATAGCATTAAACGGTATTTTCTGACGATTTGACAACATTTGAAGATGAAATTGCCCATATCTCCTAATTTTACAGCAATTTTAAAAGGGTAATAAGAAGCTGAAATCCTGCCATCTAAAGTTCTGAATAACTGAAGATGGAACGTGCTCATGTAACAGAGACATCCATACTGTTGACTACCTGCTTTTGGACTGCTTTAACTTCCTGAAAGAGAGGGACCATCTCAGGAAAAATGTAGGTGACAAAGGAGGAAATTGGATTTGGAACATAAATTCACTACAGACATTTAACTTCTGTAATTGGGTAAGATTTCCTGCTGTATATGCGCTCTTTTTTCTCTTTCTTTTTGTAAAACGATAAGTCTTATATAGCCAAAATGTCTTCTTTTGTCAATCCTTCAATCATATGTATAGTGTTTGTTTTTGCCAAAGTACGATATGCAACAGCCTTAATTTAACCTTTAAACATAAGATAATACTATGTAATGGGGCACATCAAACAAATAAATAATAAATAAATAAGAGCTCAGTTCAGTTGTCAGTTGGCGAGTCAGGTAGGTTGGCCATCCATGTCTCACATGGCCGAGATCCTGACCCAGGATGGGATCCTGATGTGTGGAAGATAGGCAGCTGTGATGGGGAACCCATGTAGAATATGTTGTCTTGCATATTCTATATGAAAGCAGAGAACTTCGTATTGATGTAGGCCAACCAGTAGACGCTACAGGACGTCAGCATTAGAGTGATGTGTGGAGCGTTTGTACCGGACGGTGTAGTTGTAGGAACACAGAAACAATGCCTAGTTCTGAAGGCGTTGAGCTGTTCGTTCTGAGAGGTTGGATCGTGGCCAGAATAATGTGAACAAGACCTTATTATCAGTAAATAAAGACAATTTCGTCCCAAACAGATACACGTGGAATTTTCTAACAGTAAACACTATCGCCAATACCTGCTACTCGATTTGTGAATAATTACTCTGAGCAAGGGCCACTGTCTTAGAAGCGTATGTCATCGGATGTTCGAAGCCATCCTTGTTCCGGTGAGCGAATACGACCACAATTCCATCGGCAGATGCGTCTGCCAACACAACCAATAGACATTCGGTAGAGTGGCGTGAGACAAGGAGTAGACTGCAGCATTGTTTTCAGTTGGGAGAAGGCCAGCTCACAGGCAGGGATCCACTTATAGGACACCCATTTTATGAAGATGATTAAGGGGTTTTGCTATGTGACCTGCTTGAGAGAAGAATTTAGAGTAACAATTTACTTTTCCCAAAAACACCTGTTGCGTGACGAAGTTGCTTGGATGGAGAAAGAGAATCGGTTGGGGCGACCTTTCGATCGGTGGGCCTCATTCCATCTGTGGTGCGCCAGCTATAGATAGATTCTGCAGCTGATCCTGGCAGGAGGAGCCTGTAACAATGACACTGTAAAGTGTGGATCGTTTTTAAAATATTTGTAGGAGAGGTGACACTGGAGTCGACGCAAGGAACGTCAAATGAAATGTTTGGTGGGTAGTTAGAACAAGGAATTATTGAGCGGTAGACCCCCAATAAATGATCTGAATCATTAATATTATACAAATAATAAAGTTATCATTGAATTATCAATAATACATTTGGCCCTGTATAGCAACTTACTATCATCTCCAGTCACAAACAAATCCACGACTTTTCCAATTAATGTTGACTTCGCCTCCAAAAATTATGAATTAAAAACGGGAAACTACAATAAATGAATTCGTTATAAAAACAGACTTTCTCAACCATATGTTTATTCTAACCACTATGTTCATATTATTTCATATCCATAAGTCGAATATCTCAATTAAAAGTGGACATCAACATTCATATAAATTCTATATATATGGAAAAATAAACCTACGTCAATGCTTTACATTAATCTGAACACCGTCAATATGAATTTAATACTAATTGGCAAGTCAAAATATCCCCTATTGGAAAACGATAAAATTCATAACAGTACGAAAATTTACGTGCAAGTTAGTTGTCGTAACGAAATATTCTGAGCTGGGTAGATTTATGAACAACACTGCCCCGTTAGACTGGCGAATCTGATACAGCTGCCACTTGCTGCTGGCGTGCACAAGCCATACATTACCCAATCGACGATGTGCAGGGCGACTTCGCTGGGCCGCTGTGGCGTGGGCTCCTGGCGGTTATAAGCTGAAAAGTGCGCGACCACCAAATAAATCACGCTCCGATATTCGCAAGCTGTACTGCCTAATATCAGCCACTGTGCTCTCGGTAGTACACAGTGCCTCAAGCAGTTCTGCCAAGTCTGGGCGACTTCAGTTAGCACAGACAAGTACGCACAAGTACTGAAGGCCTAAAAGACTCCAGAAAGCTGAGTATGTCGTAATTGGTGACTCGGTACAATTAATTATGGCTGGCAGACCTTGTTCTCACCGAATAAGAACTGTCAGTACCAGTTCAAATGTCAGAGCGCACTCTGAAATTTGTACAAATTCCCAAGTCCAAGAATAGTCTAAACAAGCAAATTTCCACGTCCGTACCCACGGATAGCACGAAACGAAGACCGTCTGCACTCCAAGAGAGCATGACATGAAGTCCGTCTGTACTCCAAGAGAGCACCACGCGAACTCATCCTAACACGATCTGCCGTGCACGTCCGCCCGAAAGACGCCGTTTTTTCAGAAAACCAATCAGAATCAAGCTTCCTAGCAATCATATATTTTTGTACATTTCTGTAAAGTTATAATTTATTTAATGTTGCTAGATTATCATTTTGTTAAAACTTGAACCCCATTCTTTTCAAGGATTGAGGAATAGCATTTTTATTTCATGTGTTAAAATATTAGTTAATATTGCTAGTTTTTTCCTATTTTGTTATGTTAATCATTTATAACTATATTAATTAATGTGGCATAATTACGGCTTCTCCGCTACGCCACTGTCCCTGTGAGAATGTGAAGTTGTTTTACTTTTAAGTGGGTGCGAGAATCTATGGCTGTCTGAATGTGGGTAGGAGTAGCCCGCTTTGCATCGTTCTCTCTGGCTCAGAGTCGATAGCTGCTCATGCTACCACAGAGGTTTCCACATCCTTCGGCTGCAAGCTAGTCGGTGAGCCTTCCCTCAGTTTGAGTCTACTCTCTCTCCGCCCCCACCACCGCTGTTTCTTGGGGTTTCCAACTTCCGGTAGCAGCTTCCCGCCTCATGACCGCGGGGTCTTCTATCTATACTGGGCGTCTGGCAAAGTAATGTTGTTTCTCCTCTTGTGTCCGCGAGATGGTAGCGTTTCATCGTCTAGCACTTTTAACTTAGACTCTTAAACTTAGAATCATGTTTTGGTATATTTTCTCCGGTCGTGTGCGGAAGTGTGTTCTCGTTTTTCAATTCAGTGTTTTCCAATAGATAAACGCGGAATGTGTGATTCTAATTGCAGTTTGATAACGGCCTGATATGTTAAAACCTTTTGTAATTATGTGGCGGTGTATGAACTCTGTGTAAATACTTTCTAGCTTTGTGGGGCCCGATTTCTAATAGGTGATATGTTCATTTTTGTACACTGCATGTAAAAATCTTCTCATCGTTTCCTTCCGTGAGTGATATGTGTTCCACGTGGTTGGTTCATAGAACAAAGCCTTCAGCTTCCACTCTTGTTTGTTCCATGCCCATCAGGCAAGTAACTATGCGGGTATTTTTCTGATTTCCACTAATATTTCGCGATCTTCTCTCCCCGCCTATTTTAGTTTTGCTGTTTCTTCTCCGACATGTAGTACGCACTCTGTCTTTGTCAGTAATTCTCTCTGAGCCTTGTACAACCTCCTTCAATAGCTTCCTTATGTAATTCTAAACATTTCTATGGGTTGCATGCTGTAATTCTTAATTTTATTTTTCCGGCTTGTACTTATTCACTTTTACGAGTTTTTTGAGACTGGACGTCATCCTTCTCTGTAAGCGCTCCCTATCGCGTGTAGCTGCATCTCTTTCCCTTCTTCATGTAATTCTAAACATTTCTATGGGTTTCATGCCGTAATTCTTATTTTTATTTTTCCGACTTTGTAATTATTTAATTTTGGTGATTTTTCTCAGATAGGACTTCATCCGTCTCTGTAATCGTCCCCTATCGTGTGTAGCTGTATTTCATTCGCTTCCTTATATAATTCTAAGCATTTTTATGGGTTGCATGCTGTAGTTAATTTTCTTTATTTTTCGGAAACTGAAGTTATTCAGTTTTTTCGGTTTTCTTAACCTCGTGGGTCCGAGTTCCGATTTCCGGGGTTTACAGCTCGTCGCCTGATTCATTTGTATAATGAATCCGATTTTCAACCACTTCACCTTCAGTGGAGTGCGTTCATGTAACGTAGCCGTGTGTCTCCGTTAGTGTGTTTGCTCGCGGCCCAATTCAGATGTAATTTAACTTGGCTATACACACGCACCATCTCAAAACAGGCACGACAGACCAAAGCCAGCTTCAAAGTGTTTTTGTATTTTTGTATATTGTGTTTTGTGCTACCTACGACTTGCTGAATTTCGCCTACGACAGCGGCGCCTGCTTCCGCCTCGTCTCAACACGCTGATTTTGGTGAGTTTCGCTGTGGCATTGCGTGTGTGTGAGCGAATCATTGTTTGTGATTCCTTCCCCCCAGTAGCGTTAAATCATGTATAATTTAGGATGGGCACCGTCCGCATTAATCCATGTAAGAGATGCATTCTTTTGTATTAACAAAATTGGTTCCTCATTTTTCTTGTTTTCTATCTGAATAAACAAGTTTAAGTTCATCATAATCCGTTAGTTGCCTATAAATTGTAGTTTTAGAGCATCTTCCCTCTTTTATTTAATATTGCTCTTCACAAGTACTGAGAACAAGCTGAGATTCAATTTTTCTTATGTCTAAATTCCGTTGCGCCATACATGTTTTCTTAGCCACCTTTCTAAGATAACTGTAATTGTGGTGGCTTGCTTATTTATGTCTGTGTGTAATAACGTATGAGCTGCTATATACAGGGTGTTACAAAAAGGTACGGACAAACTTTCAGGAAACATTCCTCACACAAAAATAAAATATGATATGTGGACATGTGTCCGGAAACACTTAATTTCCATGTTAGAGCTCATTTTAGTATTTCTCTTTAAACGTAAATTGAAATAATTCGTGCAGACAATTGTCAAAATACCCAATTGTTTCGTTAGTATGTACTGTACTTCCTCGATTCACCGCCAGTTGGCCCAAGTGAAGGAAGGTAATGTTGACTTCAATGCTTGTGTTGACATGCGACTCATTGCTCTACAGTACTACCAGCAAGCACATCAGTACGTAGCATCAGTTGGTTAGTGTACGGTTTTGCAGTTAGTGCAATGTTTAAAAATGCGGAGTTGTCAGATGCCCATTTGATGTATGGATTATGCTGTGTGTTTCCATTCCATAATTAATGTGATTTGAATAGAAGTAATAAAATGAGCTCTAACGTGGAAATTAAGCGTTTCCGGACACATGTCCACGTAACATATTTTCTTTCTTTGTGTGTGAGGAATGTTTCCTGGAAGTTTGGCGCCGGCCGCGGTGGCCGAGGGGACTGAGGCGCTCCAGTCACGGTCTGCACGGCCACTACGGTCGGGGGTTCGAATCCCCCCTCGGGCATGGATATTTGTGCCGTCCTTAGTATTAGCTAGTTCGTAAGTAGTTTGTATGTCCCATAAGCTGTACAAACATTTAAACATTTTGAAAGTTTGGCCGTACCTTTTTGTAACACCCTGTATATTGACCACTGTAGTATTAACTTCCTGTTATTAAATTAATTTGAAACGAGTCAGTTTTCAGTATGGGCCAGGGAACAAGGTTTTGTAGCAGGGAGTAACCGGTAGTTCACACGGACCTTATTTGCTAATTTTAGTGATAAAACAAAGCTGTTGTTTACTACAGTGGTCGACTTTTGAACTCTACCCAGCAGCCAATCAGAGGTGGCTACGCCTTCCCTTAACTCTTCTTGACGCGTATCTGACGCTTTCTGTAACCGTCCACCAGACTCGTTCCCAGCTCGGGCTGCGAAGGAATTTTTCCGTTAGCAAATGCCATCATGATCTCGCTCCACGGCCTACCTCCAGAGCTCTTGTTTTTTTAAGACACACGATTTTGGACGCTCCTCGAGAGCTCACACAATACTCGCCTTCCTCCTGTCACAATGAGGAAAGCTCGGCAGTAATTTTAACAAGCCCTTGGTCCAAAGGCCTCTGCTGTGTTTTGGCGCGTAGTGCCAGCAGGTAAAGAAATGCCGTCGCCGGCCGCACACTGGAATTTCACCCCACGGGCCGTCTTTCTACACCGAAACTGCCAAACAACGCCCCCCCTCACACATAACACTGCCCTGCTCCAATATTCCACCAAAAGCAACAGCAAATTACGCAAAATGAACTAATTACATTATTAATCTTACGTTACATTACACAATAAATATGAGAGATGGACTGCCATCTCTGAACATTATACAGAAAATTCACATAAGTGGGAATGAGTTACGACAGTTGTTCCAGATATCTTTGAAAAATTGTCAGGTCCGAGGCAATACCACTAGGAACTCGCTTGTAGGCAACTGAAGATAAGCATTTGCAACTTTGATCTTTGAGAAATTTCTCTCCTACTCGTTTGATGATGAGATCTTCCAAACAGGGAATAGCATAAGTTTCTATCTTTGAGCATTGATTGTGACCTTAAAATCCTAACACAAATTGAAGGGAACCACTGGGGTTTCCAATGATGACGACTGATATAGCCCTAGAACTAGATCTTATCCGGCAATCTGGAGACGATCAAGATCCTGCTTTACCGTCATACGTAACGAAATGGGAGTGGGTCTGGCACGATAAAGACACAGTGTGCCGTTCTGCTGAATGTTAATATGTGCCCCAAAATCCTTGGCACCCCAAAACCGGTTTACGTGGATCTCCGAAGAGTTAACTATGCTTATTAGTTCCAGGAAGGGGACAACAAGGGATGCGACCTGGACTTCAGCTGAGATGTAAAACTGGAAGAGTTGAAGAGAGCGTCTCGGTCAAACATATTAGTTGGCGAAGGATGGTCAACAGCTAAGGTAACAGGCCGTATAACCTGTTTGCAGGTATATGCTCAACAACTAATGTAACAGGCCGTGTAACTTGTTTGTAGGCAGCTGTGAGAAATAAATGCCGCAGCAGAGCAGCCGAGCGCATTGAGGCGCTATGCTACGGTGCGTGAGGCCATTGCCCGTCAGGGGTTCGAATCTCCTCTCGGACATGGATGTTTGTGCTGTCTCTAGTATAAGTTATTTCATAAGTAGTTCGTAAGTTTAGGGACTGATGACCCCACAGTTAAGTTCCTTAAGCTTAACAAACATTTGAACATTTTGAGGAATACATTCCACAAGAAATGATCGTTCAGTGGGACTACTGACTGCAATGTATGCACTGTATCATGTTGACCTTGTGGTGTGGGATGGGTGCGAGTTGTGCAGGTCTGACACACGAATCTCAGATGACCCTCTGTGCCACAAAGTGCACAGGAGCTCCGGCCATGCGGACAGTTGGCTCGGGAGTGAGTGGAGAAGCACTGTGAACACTGGTCTGCAGTGAGAGGTACTGGAGGCCCGGATGTTATAGAGAGGTCTGATAATGATGCAATCTGGGGACGTTCCTACGCCTGCAGTGCGCAACTGGAACACGCGGGAGGCGCCTTTACCGCCGTAACTTGTGGTCTTGCCACAAGCCGTTTGATTGCCACCTGAGCGATTTTGAGAGAATGTCAAATGCGCAAAATAACTTTCACTGACAAATTATCTAATTTCAATGTTGCGGTGTGGACCTCAGGATGATGCGCAGAATGCAGGATAGCGTCACGAATCAATGAGTCTGCATTGTAAACCTTGCAGTTTTTATTAGTTGACATGAAATCGCTTTCCCGTCTGAGAACTTGTAAGTCTGTGACGCAGGAGTGGTAGGACTAGCCAGGCTGTTTGAGGTCCTGATGGCATTCAAGCCTGGAAGCAAACATGTGGTATCGCTGGGAGTAATAAATGGTCAACAATGTAGAGGGCAGAGCTGTGCAGTGCGCCACATTCGCCAGCCCGAGCTCGCCTGCGTCCGGCCTCTCAACACCACCTAGAAGACAAGGCCTCACAACTCGCCGTGCTACGTCATACTGACCAGAGGCGTGCAGCGGGCCTGAGCTGCTCGCTCGGGCTCGTAGCCACGCCTCCCGGGCGGGCCTGGCCACGCGCTGCCCGGCTTGGCGGCACCAGCCCCACCGGACGGCGGCGGGTAGTGCGGGTACCCGAACTACCCGCCGAGTGCCAGTCCGCCCGGCCGCCCGTGCCGATCTGCTGTTAGCCACGGCACGCGCCCGCCAGCCGCTACGCTCTTAACGGGAAACCCACTGTTCCGATTTTTACACTGTAAAAATAGTTCACGATACGAACGACCATCCAACATCGGTTTATTAACTTAGTTTTACCTTTAAATATTTACTTTCCTTGGAAAAAATAACATGTCTGCTTTTCATTCCGCGTGAATTTTCAGTTTCATAATACTTTTCATTCGATTCTGAAGAAACTATGAGGTTAAAAATCTGATTTTTGGACATCTGATAGTACAGCAACTTTGCTTTCTAACAAAGCATTCAACTATTCATTTACAAATCATGTATTGAAAAAGTTAGATAGCGGGAAGCTTACTAACCGATGCATTTTAGAACACTCATTAACGCGAGTGTAATAAGGCTGTCTCAAATCATGAGTAATTGCGAGTTAATGAGCAGCATTAGTGCTGCGATAGCAAGTATACGCATTCAGCACGTGTTCGAACAGCGTTTCTGTGGACATTTCGATAAATTGCTTGATGTTTCCTTGCTGCTAAGAAAAAATAAGTAAATACATAAAAATAAGAATAAACGTTCAGTTGCAATCGAGGTCATTAGAAACGATTAACTGGTAGAATGTTAGGAGGTTCAGCTTACGCTTAATCACTCCCAGGGAAGTAAACTAATTACTGTTCCTCGATAGAGGCGTGTGGACCAATGTTGTTGTTTTCTTTTATTTTATATTCCTCCTTTTCCCTTTGGCTGGTGGTAGCTGAAACCCCAAGGGAGTCACCACTATTCGAGAGGTGACATTCAAGGTCGCAGTTGCTGGGCAGTCTTTCATGTATCTTGAAACACTTGTGATTTTTTCTCACTGACTGAATTGTCAGTGTACTATCAGTTGCGAGGAAAAAAATGACGTGCGCAGTAATGCACCTGGTAAAAGCAGAACGTCCAATTTTGTGGCACAGAAGCAAAATGGTAGCCGAATCGGCTCGCGCCGGAAATATTAAACATGTTGAAAGTCGTTGGCTTTGCGTTAGCCGGCTCCAGCAAATTTGTAGGTAGTTTTATACTTTGCTCAGTATTTACTTACACAGTGTTTCACTTTAACTTCATATTAAACTATGTGATGGCTCTAACATAAAGAACAAGATTATTCCTTAAATCTCTTCAGTTCTTTGTTGCTAGTAAATCTATGTATTTCATGTATGTGACAAAAAATTATATGTCCTACGATGATGTGATATTTAATTTTGTTCAAGGTTGTCCAACTAATTATCTAGCTAAAATTCTGCCAAGGCAAATAGGAAATTTTTAAAAAGCCAGTAGTTTGCGAACAGGTATTCGTCTGTTATTCTTTTTACGTTTCTAGAAACTGTTGAAGGATGAGGAAGAACGTCTTTGGCGCTTGCAGTGGGGTTCTGTGCTCCTATCTGTGTCAGTGCCTGTGCGAGGTCTCGAAACCCTTCTCCCTCAACTGCGCTGAAGGGCCGCAAATCTATTGCACGCATTCTTACTTATTTCTCCAGCACAATAGATTTTGCTGACCCTGGAATATTGCTACAACCGTTCAAATCAGTATTCAGATGAGCTTTGTAGCTATTCAGGTGCCGTAACAGTGTAGTGGTATTGCCATCACGGAACGAAAATAATTTACGGCAGCCATTACATTCTATAAATCCCACAGGTTTATTTTCATTACCTACAATCAACATAAAACGATCCCATACAATGCTGTCTCCAGATATCTTTAAACGCTTGTAGCTTCTCTCCGCGAGTTTCCTGGGAACGTCTTTTTTCTCTTCCTCGGATTGTCTACTCCTTGCACATTGGTACGATCTGTCCTGTTCACTATTTATTTCAGACATAACGATTGATAACTTATAAATGGCAATGTAGGTAACATAAAAGGTGCGTGAAGCCTACGCTGTGAGTATTACAACGTCTTGCTCAGAACTGTTTGCATTCCCCCGCTCGTAGCGCCGTCTGTAGTGCTGTTGCACGGGCCCGGCGGATACCCGCTCGCCCGGCAAGTGTCGGGACTCGACGACGCACCGCAGCTCGCTCGCTGTGTACAGCAGTGCAGTGGGGCTCGACTACCCGCGGTGCGGGCAGCAGAGCGCAGCGGCCAGGTGCAGGCGAGCTCGAGCGGGTAAATGTGGCGTTCTGCACGGCTCTGATACTGACCAGGCCGCGGCCGCCAGCTGAATGATTGTCCGCTGGGGCACGCCCTAGAGCCGGTCAAAACGGCCGCCGCTCCCGCTCGGTTCCCGCAGCGCTCACGCGTCGCTCTCGACGGCTGACGGCGGGTAAAGGGTTGGTAGAGGGGGAGCGATGACGTCACACTTGCGAGAGCGAGACGTATCGGGCAGGACGAGTCACGATACTCCCGGGTTCACGCGCGCCCGCCGGGACGAGCTCAGCTTGGCTGAGACGCCTCAGCCTAGTAGGCGCACGCCGCCGGCTGCGTGTGCCGGACGTACCCGAGACGAAAAAAAAGGGGGAAAATACACTTTTTCGATTTTCACGTTGTAAAAATTGGTGATGATATAGACGATCACGCTACATCGTTTTATGAAATTAGTTTTTCCTTACTAGCTTTTCCTTGCCTGTGAAAAAATAAAAAGGCTAATTTTTATTCCGCACGAGTTTTTAGTTCCGTAACGCTCCTCACTCGATTTCGATGAAACTATGCGTTTAAAAAATCTGATTTTTGGACACATTATAGTACAATATCTTAGCTTTCGTATAAGACATTCACCTTTTCGTAATTCCTAACAGTCGTTTTCAAATGACGCTATTTCTCAAGTATATGCACTTGATTTACAAATCGTGTATTGAAAAAGTTAGATAGCGGGCAGGTTACTGTTCTATTATTTTTAGACCATATATTACAGCGAGTGAAATGGAGCTAAAAGAACAAAAAGATTTTTGAAATGGTAATCGCACTGATATCTACCTCCTTTCACAAGTAATTGCGAGTTATCTGAGAGCGCTCGGGCCGCGATCACAAGTCTGCGAACTCCGCCTGTGTTGAGCGTAGCGTGAAGCACTGCAGTGCCTAAAAATCTGAATTGCTGTATACGTTTGTCGGTACCTCATGATGTGTTAAAGATCCATAATCAGATAATAATAATGAACTAATTTTTCTTGGGTGGCAACCGATGACAATGGACAACTTTCTGCTACGGTTTTACAGTAGTTCATACTTGACTTTGAGAGGCATACATCTGGTTTTTTCCACATAATACAATTCATGGATTTTATACTTCGTGTTTGGAACAATAAGAGAAGAACAAAGTAATGTAAATTGCGACTTTGCTCTTAATGGACTGAAATAAAATTTTGTGACATTACAGTTAAAGGCTTTCTAGTTGCAGATGCATCTACTCCTAATACACAATATATACCTTTTCGCCTTTGTAGCTTTCAGAAAATGTGTTCCCACAGGGTGAAAATTATTGTATGCAGTTTGTCCGAGATAAATGCGATACTTTCCAAGTAAGAATGAACTGAGTTGCTTTTAGTAACCTGTCTGAGACGAACAACGTTTCTACGAACATTTTGCTGTATCATTTGAAGACAATTTTCTTTGTCTGCAAGATGGTACTTTCGAATTTTCAACATACGCTGGTTTACTTTAGCCTCAGACACTGCAGGACAGGTCAGTAAAGGATGAGAAGCGTCTGTCACTTTTTTCTAATTTTTTTTTTCCGAGGGAAGGGGAGAGCTTGTCCGAGGGAAGGGGAGCGCTATAAGGAATCCCAACACACTGTCAGCAGAAGATCGATTGCTGGCCACTTCAAGAATCCAGCTAACAGTTCATTGATTTTATTATATTATATATTAAAAGAATCTACGAAAACTAAAGTCAGTCGGACAGACTAAACTACCCGGCTGATTTCCTTCATTTTTGTGTAAAACTAAAGGTATTCATCCACTTTTTCTACACTCAAACGGGATTTCCTTCTGTATATTTCTTATGGGGATGCCCTGGCTGTAAACTAAAGTCATTCGGTCAGGCCGTTCTATCGGCCCCATTTCCTTCATTTTCGCTTTAAACGAAAGGTATTTATGTGCAGATTTGTCATCAAGTATCATAATCAACTTAAGTCTCTCCTTCCTTTACTTTCATTCAAATGCGGGATACTTCTGTCCTTGCAATGAATATATTAATCGGTTTGTTTTAGGATATCTTCGGTTCTAAATAAAGAACACAGTTCTCTTTGACCTAACAACACTCAACGGATCAATATCTTTCATTTGCACTTTTAAACACTTCCACGGATTGATTCTGAAGAAAGCTATGCGTGAACATTCAACTTTACTTCCATGTTTTCCCAACGTTTTAGTCGTTTCACTAACGGTGGGAAGTATTTGCACGGGTCTTATTCGCACAGGTCCTCTATCTTTCTTATATATTAAAAGAATCTATTTTATAATTATAATTGATTTTAAATAAGTGTTTTGATATGAATTTAAGAAAACACCAGCGTATATAATATTCTGTATATTGTTACTATCTATAATAAATATTTTTAAATGGTAAATATTTAATCTTACTTATTTCAGTTTCACATAACTAGCCACTAATGCTGCAAAGTATTTGCACAGGTCGCCTAGTTTTATTACTATTGTTCTCACACTGTAGTGAACTGTCGAATTTTATGAACATAAGAATCAGGTGGTAATGCACTCGTTCCTTCCATATAGACTAACATTTAGTCTATATGGATGGAACGAGTGCATTACCACCTGTTTCTTTCCTTTAACATTCGATATCTTTAATGTCCCGGCGCGAGTCGGCGCCACCACGAACCGATTTGGGTATGGTGTTGGTTCTGCAACACAAGTATTACAAGTCTCCAGCCTGTTTTCAGTAGAAGCTTCTCTGCATGATTTTTTTTTTCAATTATACTTACGATAATATGTTTATTTTCCTTCTATTACTATTAATTCTGTAATATGAATTAAAAAAATTAAGAAATGTTTACTTTTTCACATAAGGAAAAACTCTCCTAAATGTTGTTCGAAATTAATGGGATGGGTCCATACCACATATTTCTAATGTGTTTATAATTCTATCACTACAGTGTGCAAACAATAGTAATAAAATTACAAAATCAATTAACAGTTAGCTGGCTCAAAGTACATGGCAGTGAACAAGTACTGGTCACTAAGAACGAAAAAACAAATCATAACATGAAACAAATGACACCTGCTTCTCATCCTTTACTGATCTGCAGTGTCTGAGGCTATACTACATCTGCGCGGTTTCCTTTCATTTAAAGTATAAAAATCGATATGAAAGTACCATGGAGACAAGGAAAATTGTGAGATTCAGGAAATGTTCATAGAAAAGCAGTTCCCATCAGACAGCTTCCTAATAAAATAAATAAAAATTCTGAGAACCGTGTAGAGTTCTTTGAAAGTGGAGATAAGCTGAAACGTAGTACAGCGTGTACCACATAATTCTGGCACACCTGACGTACCCCCCATGACCATAAGTTGCAGCTTCCCCTATCAGGAGGTAAATAAATGTCTTTAATTTTACTGTTATATAATCCTACTTTAGTCTCGGTCTGAGGGATAGCTCTTCTATGTGAGACACTGTATATAAATTGCTTCACCTTGTGGTAGAACATTTTAAGAGAAGGTTCAAATGTTTGTTAAGCTTAAGGGACTTAACAGCAGGGTCATCAGTCCCTAAACTTACAAACTACTTATGAACTACCTTATACTAAAGACGACACAAATATCCATGCCCCAGGGTGGGATTCGAACTCCCGACCGTAGAGGCCGTGCAGACTGTGACTGGCGCGCCGCAGTCCCCTCGGCCACCGCAGCCAGCTTCGGAGAAGGCTAAATAGTATAATCTTAGGTGTAGATGCATCAATAAATGTAAGTATATTTTTGTGTTTCTTCCGTTTATTATCCTCAACTTGAAAGTCATTGAGTAGAATTTCAGAAATTTTATTTCAGTCCATCAACAGCAAATTCGCAGTTTACAGTAATTGTTTCTTCTCTTGAAGTTTGAAACACGAAATATGTATTCCATCAATTGTGCAATGTGGACAACAAATTACTTGCATACCTCTTAAGTGAAGTATTACCTTACATAATACCATAGCAGATCATTGTCCATTGTAATCGGTTGCCACCCAAGAAATATTAGGGTATAGCTATTTTCTGGTTATGAATTATTAACACATCACGATGGACCAACATACGTGGCCAGCGAATAATATTTTCGGTGCTGCAGTGCTTCACGCTACGCTCAACACACGCCGAGTTCGTAGACTTGTGGTTGCGGCATGACGCCACTCAGATAACTCACAATTACTTGTGAAAGAAGGTAGATATCAGTGCAACTATCATTTCAGAAACTTTTCTGTTCTTTTTAGCTCAATTTCACTCGCTGTAATGTATGGCCTAAAATGCATAGTACAGTAAGCTGCCCGCTATCGAACTTTTTCAATACACGATTTGTAAATCAATTGCGCATACCTGACAAAAAAGCATCATTTGAAAACGATTGTTACGAATGTCGAAAAGGTGAATGTTTTATTGGAAAGCTAAGATGTTGTACTACCCTATGTACAAAAATCAGATTTTTTAACCGAAAACTTTCATCAAAATCGAGTGAGGAGCTTTACGAAACTGAAAACTCGTGCGGAATGAAAAGTAGACTTTTTATTTTTTTCACAGGCAAGGCAAAGCTTGTAAGGAAAAAATAAGTTGATAAAACGATGCGATGTGGTCTTATATACCGTCATAATTTCTTACAACTTGAAAATCGAAAAAGTTGTTTTCCCCCTCTTTTTCGTCTTGGCACATCGCCGCTCGGCTCGGTCCGGCCGGCAGTGTGAATGCACCGCCGTAGACGTGTGCCGGACGGGCGCAATAATTAACGGCGTCGTGAGGAGGGCTGGCCGTGCGCATGCGCACTGCTGTCGGCCGGGAGTACCGTGTCTTCTCGCTCCCGAGACTGCATTATCGGCACTGCCGGCTCCCGTGTACGGCGGTCTCGCTAGCCGCTCCCTCTGGCGGGAACGAGCGGGAGCCAGGCAGCGTTTGACGGCCTCTAGCACGCCCCCTGCCTCATGGCAGGCAGCCAGTAAGCTGGCGGCCGCGGCCTGGTCAGTATGACGTGGCACGGCCAGTTGTGAGGCCTTGTCTTCTAGGTGGTGTTGGGCCGCTGCGCTCTGCTGCCCGCACCGCCCCACTGCACCGCGTACAGAGCGAGCAAGCTGCGATGTGTCGTCGAGTCCCGACACTCGCGGGGCGAGCGGGTACCCTCCGGGCCTGTGCAACAGCGCTACAGACGGCGCTGCGAGCGCTGGAATGCAGCGCTACGCAAGACGTTGTATTAATCAGAGCGTAGGCATCGCGCACATTTTTGATTACCTACGTACCAATTTATACATTATTGCTATGTCTGAAATAAATAACGAACAGGACAGATCACACCAATGTGGAAGGAGTAGACGCTACTTAAAACAAGAAAGTTTCTAATATTCCTTCATTAGTTCATCTTTTAATTGTAACAACCATACATTCAGCCAAAAGACAATTAGGCTGTGTTGTAAAGCTGTGATGTAATGTAGAGTTTATTTTTTATTTTTTAAATTCCTAAGCACACTGCCTCTTAAACATTTTTTTCCTATTACCATGTCGCAGATATATACTAGTTTAGACTCCACCTTATTGAAATTAAATAAAGTGAAATACAAAAATAATAGACGAAAATGTTTCTTACTGCTACGTACAACTAATGGTTTTTGTAGTTTGCGCATCAATGGTTTCATATCAAAAGGGCAGAAGCAGGCTTTTGCATAATGGAGAGGTGCAGTATACAATATTGAAGTATTTCACACTTGTCTGTTAACCTACAAGTTTTCGTTGTGGAATTAAGCGGCTAAACTTTTTAGTAGAGGATCCACAGACGTTCAAGCGAGTCTCTGGTTAGTTTCAAGGATATGTTCAAAATGTTCAAATGTTTGTTAAGCTTATGGGACTTAACTACGGGGTTTCAAGGATAAGAATGTTTCTGTATTTATTTGTATCCAACAAGGAAAGTACTTGGGCTCGAACAAACACATATACACCAAAACCGTATGAGAGATAATGTAAAGGTCCCTTATTGCACTAGTGATACTCCCGCATCTCCAAAACTCTGCAGTCGTTCATTAGAGGCCTCTTCATGTGCCTTGCCACATTGCACTTTGACCTGTCGGTTCGACAGTAGTGACGGTGCAGTGTGCCTCTGAAGTTGCGTTTTGTGACGTTATTTGTGTGGTGAAGCGTCAGATGGGGCGGCGATTGCTAATCAACCCTGCTAATGTATTGCGATTGATTGAGATGAAGTTACGAAGAACTCCTTTTCCTGAAGATGGTATTAGTGTAGAAGATGAATCATTTGCTTGCTTTCTCGTATCTGTTAAGGTACAGAAATATGAGCATAAGTTACATACTGTTGTCACACTAACACATAATGCTGATAATAGGGATGATAATGACGG
The DNA here is from genome assembly GCA_026315105.1 of Locusta migratoria. Taxonomy (NCBI): domain Eukaryota; kingdom Metazoa; phylum Arthropoda; class Insecta; order Orthoptera; family Acrididae; genus Locusta; species Locusta migratoria. The sequence goes on from CM048755.1 coordinate 514,518,823, forward strand.
ACAACTCATTGCAAGCGGTAATTCTACGGAAAGTGCGGGAAGAGGCGATGGAAGCAGTGGCAGTGAATACCAACCGTCTTCCGAAAAGAAGGTTAAAGTTGCAACTATCATCACGGCTTTTGATGACAATACGCTAGAGAACATGTACGATGATTAATTCATAAGGTATACTTAAGATTTCTGCATTATGTATGGCGTCTACAATTACATCTAAAGTGCTATCTAGTGTATGATTGCAGAGTTTTGCATAAAAACGACACCCACCAGCACATTTAGGTGTATGTAGAGATCCTGTAAGCAAACGTTCATACAGATATGTTTGTTCGAAACCATGTACTTTCCTTCTAAGTGTTAGAAGTGAAAGTCTTTTCGCACAACGAGTGAACGAGACATGTAACAAATGTGTTACCACTTAGCAATGCCAAAGATTTTGAGACTTAAAGTTAGTGGACGTTTCCAGAAGCTACTAGTATTAATTTGCAGTTATGTGGATTCTAAAATTATTGCTCCTTCCAAGAGATTGCGAATCCCATTGCTATTAGTAGACGAGGAAGGGAAATAATGTTTGAAAGTTTTTCAAGTCCATCCAAATGTTCTTCAATTATGTTCGTGACATTTTCTTGTAAAGAAAGATGATTTCCACCAGCAAGTCATCGAGGTTAGTGAAGCACTCATTTCGACTGAAATTGTAACTCATTTCGCAAACTGTCTTTTAAAAGATTTCCTGATAACCTGACAGAATTTTAGCTAGATAATTAGCGGACAACCTTGAATAAAATTAAATATTAGCACATCATCGTAGGGCATAAATTTTACGTCACACACATGACAATACGTAGATTTACCAGGAACAAGGAACTGAAGAGATTTAAGGAAGCATCTTGTTCTTCATGTTACAGCCATCACTTGGTTTAATATAAAGTGAAAGTGAAACAATGTGTAAGTAAATGCTAAGCAAAGTATAAAACTCCCTACAAACGTGCCGGAGGCGGCTAACGCGAAGCCGACGACTTGCAACATGTTTAATATTTCCGGCGCTAGCTTATTCGGCTATCGTTTTGCTTCTGCAGCACAAAATTAGGCGTCTTCTGTCTGCTTTTACCAGATCCGTTACTGCACACGTCTTTCTTTTCATTTTTACTCGCAACTGATAGTGCACTGACAATTCAGTCAGAGAGGAAAAATTACAAGTGTTATCAAGATACATGCAATCTGTCCAGCGATACAAAACTGATTGCGACCTTGAATATCACCTCTCGGATAGTGGTGACTCCCTCGGGTTTTCAGCTCGCCCAAGCCGAAGGAAAAGTAATAATAATAATAATAATAATAATAAAGAACAATGGACCACACGCCTGTATCGATGGCCAGTAATTAGTTTACTTCCCTTGGAGTGGCCGGCCGCGGTGGCCGAGGGGTCTGCGGCGCGTCAGTCACGGTCTGCACGGCCACTACGGTCGCGGTTCGAATTCCCCCTCGGGCATGGATATTTATGCCGTCCTTAGTGTTAGCTAGTTCATAAGTAGTTTTTAAGTTTGGGGACTGATAACCTCGTAGTTAAGTCCCATAAGCTATACAAACATTTGAACCCTTGGAGTGCTTGAGCGTAAGCTGAACCTTCCAACATTCTACCAGTTAAGCGTATCTAATGACCTCGATTGCAACTGAAAGTTCAATGTTTGTATAGCTTATTGGACTTAGTCATTAGTCCCTAAACTTACAAACTACTTATGAACTAGCTAACACTAAGGACGGAACAAATATCCATGCCAGAGGGGGGATTCGAACCCCCGACCGTAGAGACCGTGCAGACGCGCCGCAGTCCTCTCAGCCACCGCGGCCGGCAACTGAAAGTAACAACCCTATATTCCTTTTTTTCTTTCAGCAAGGATACATCAAGCAATTTAGCGAAATGTCGATAGAAACGCTGTTAGAACACGCACTGAATACATACACTTACTATCGCGGCATTGATGCTGCTCATTAACTCAGAATTACTCGTGAAATGAGACAACTTTATTTCACTCTCGGTAATGTATGGTCTAAAATGCATAGGTTAGTAAGCTGCCTGCTGTCTAACTTCCTCAATACACAATTTGTAAATGACGTGCACATACTTCACTAATAGCGTCATCTTAAAACGACAGCTACGAATTATGGAAAGTTGAATGCTTTGTTAGAAAGCTAAGATTCTGTACTATCAGATTTTTTAACCCTATAGATTCTTCAGGTGCGCCTCGGTTGCACAGTGGTAGAGTGCCAGACTACAAACCCAAAGGCCGCGGGTTCAATCCCCGCCAGGACTTAGGATCTTTATCTGTCACTTTCCACTTCTTTCCCCTCTGGCTGTACTGCTCATGTGAAAAATACCGAGTAGCACCGTGGTTCGGAACCCACGTTAAACTGTAGGTCCCGCTATAACTGGCTGGGTAAGTCAGGTCGGAGGAAGGCAACGGCATACCACCTCCAAACAGGACCATGCCTAGTAAAGCACTCTGGTGTTCAAACCAATCTTCGGATTGTTGACTGCTTTACCTTTTTTTACCTTAGTTTCTTCAGAATCGAGTGATAAGCATTATGAATTTTTTGCAAAGTAAACTTGTAAGGAAAAATTAAGTTCATAAACCGATGTGGGATGGTCGCATGTACCGCGAACAGTCTTTGCAGAGTGAAAATCGAAATAGTGGATTTCGGCCGGCCGCAGTGGCCGAGGGGACTGAGGCGTTTCAGTCACGGTCTGCACGGCCACTACGGTCGGGGGCTAGAATCCCCCCTCGGGCATGGATGTTTGTGCCGTCCTTAGTATTAGCTAGTTCGTAAGTAGTTTGTAAGTTTAGGGACTGATGACGTCCATAAGTTATACAAACATTTGAACATTTTGAATAGTGGATTTCCCGCTAAGAGTGTAGCGGCTGGCGGGCGCGTGCCCCAGTTAGCAGCAGAGCGCCACGGGCGGCCGGGCGGACCGGGGCTCGTCGGGTAGTCGGGTACCCGTGCTACCCGCCGCCGTCCTGTGGGGCTGGTGCCGGCAGGCCGGGCAGCGCGTGGCCAGGCCCGCCCGGGAGGCACGGCTACGGGCCCGGGCGAGCAGCGCAGGCCCCTCTGCACGCCTCTGGTAGAGGGTGTCCCACTGAAATTTTTCATTGGATATATCTCTGAAAGAATAATAGATATTGGAAAACGACTTTCGCTGTCATGAACGTACAGCAGGAGCTTATGAAAGTAAGCACTTTGAGAGCCTAAAAAGTAAATAAAGATTGAAACTTCCTGGCAGATTAAAATTGTGTGAAGGAACCGGGACTCGAACCTGGGGCCTCTGCCTTTCGCGGGCAAACGCTTACCGACTGAGCTATCCCGACACGACTCACGATGTCGCCTTACAGCTTTACTTCCGCCAGTACCTCGCCTCCTACTTTCCAAACCTCACAGAAGCTCTCCTGCGAAACATGCTAGATTAGCACTCCTGGAAGAAAGGATATGGTGGCATCGTGAGTCGTGTCGAGATAGCTCAGTCAGTAGAGCGCTTGCACGCGAAAGGCAAAGGTCCCAGGTTCGAGTCCCGGTTCCGGCACACAATTTTAATCTGCCAGGAAGTTTCATATCAGCGCACACTTCGCTGCAGAGTGAAAATTTCATTCTGGAAACATCCCTTAGGCTGTGGCTAAGCCATGTCTCCACCATATCCTTTCTTCCAAGAGTGCTGGTCTTGCATGTTTCGCAGGAGAGCTGTGAAGTTTGGAAAGTAGGAGGCGAGGTACTGGCGGAAGTAAAGTTTTGAGGAGGCACCGTGAGTCGTGTCGGGATAGCTCAGTCGGTAGAGCGCTTGCCTGCGGAAGTCAAAGGTCCCAGGTTCGAGTCCCGGTTCCGTCACACAATTTTAATCTGCCAGGAAGTTTCATATCAGCGCACACTCCGCTGTAGAGTGAAAATTTCATTCTGTAAATAAACATTGTTTTCAACACAAAATTATGATTTTTAATGGAAACACCATATTATTTCATACGCAGTCAATAGCATGTATAAGAGTGGCTACATGGCAATAAGTCAATTAGATTCGGAGAAAATTCGAAGCGAAGTTGACGATTAAAATACACGAATTGCAGCTAGCCAACACCATCTAAAAGACAAGGCCTCACAATGGCTGTTCCTACGTCACTCCTAAAAGCCGCGAACGCTAGCAGACTGGCCAGCCGCTACGCCAGCGGCCAGCTAGTGACCTGGTGGCCGCCGCCTTTAGGTGTGACGTAGGTATTGCCAGTTGTGAGGCCTTGTCTTCTAGGTGGTGTTGAGCTAGTGCGTCACGAGATTCAAGCGAGACTCACGGTTGAGTCTCGGGACGCTGTAGCTGCGCACTTCGTGTATATCAAACATCAACTTCACTTCGAATCTTCTCCAGATCTAACTGACTTATTACGATGCAACCAAAGCAATTCTTTTTGCGATTTTACATGCTATTGATTACGTAAGAAGGAATATGCGGGTACCCATAAAATCATACGTTTGTGTTGAAAATAATATTTATTTATTTTTTAGGCTCTCCGATACTGCTTACTTTCACAAGCCCCTGCCGTACATTCATGACAGTGAACGTCGTTATCCAGTATCTAATGAAGTTTTTAGAGATAAAATAAAATGTTCAAGTGTTCGTTAAGCTTGTGGGACTCAACTGCGGAGTCATCAGTCCTTACACTTACAAACTACTTATACTAAAGACAACACAAGCATTCATGCCCGCGTGAGGATTCAAAACCCCGACGGAGAACGGCCTCGTCATCGGAGGATAGCGCGTCAATGCGCTCGGCCACTCCTCCGCGGCTTTCTCAAATGTTCAAATGTTTGTATAGTCTATGGGACTTAACTACGGGGTCATCAGTCCCTAAACTTACAAACTACTTATGAACTACTTACGAACTAGGACGGCACAAATATCCATGCCCGAGGGGGGATTCGAACCCCCGACCGTAGTGGCCGTGCGGACTGTGACTGGAGCGCCTTAGTCCCCTCGGCCACCGCGGCCAGCGCGCGGCTTTCTGGCTGTTACTGTTCGATCAAGTCCTACTGGAATTGCTACTGCTGCACAAGTTACTACTGTTGTTCCAACAGAAAAATAAGTTTATCACCCATGCTGACCCTTGTCGCCAATAATACATCTGCATATACCTGGAGACTGGCACTTTCGGAGCACCAGTGGTTCAGAGCCACACAGGAAGTCACCAGGCAGTGGCACGGAGAAACACACAGACTGTGGACACAACAACAGACCGGAACTAGACAAGCACAAGGCGCAAGCTGACTGAAATATCAGTGAGACGAGACTATGTAGCAAAGGAAGACAACTGTAATAGCATTACCAAGAGAACGACCGTAGACTGGCGACTTAGTAACAGCTTAACCGAGTGCGGTTTCAGCTCGAGCTCAGATCTGACTGGCGTTGTGCTATGGGTTCGCCTAATTACGGATCGGGTGAAGCACTGTTGGCCGCCGTGTAGAGAAGCGACGAGATAGTGGCGCCCTCTTCAGACTGTAGCGCCATCGAGCGCGCAGATGCAAGGCCCCTAATGGAGTTCTAGTGAAAGCCCGCCAGTCAACAGCACTTACTGCTGTTCTAGATATTATGAATTGTGATTTAGAATATCTGTGCACAGGTGTCTGTTAATTCAAACTGAATTACCCAGGGCAGACGGTGAGGACGCCCCTTTGCTTACTGCCACATGGAGTTTCCCCCTTCTACTTTCAAAATTTCTCAAAGTAGAGTGTAATGGAGGAAACCACTGGCGGTACGTTTGTAAAGAGCCACCTCTAGCTCAATAAATAAAGGTGATTTAAATAATTAAATGTTAATTCAGATGTCAAACATTTCTTTGTGCACAACATTTCTTGTGGAAGTCTTTCTATCTTTATTAAGCTCTCCTTGCAGAGCACAATCAATAACTTTTAACCTTACGCACTTTATTTTTATATGGTCCCTGATACAAAGCCACAAACGAAATAGGTATTTATAAATCTGTATTCTGTACTGTACTCTATGTCTTTGTCCAGTTGTAACATATTTCCGTCAATCATGGTAATAGCATCAGTCTAAAAATATTTTTAAAAAATTGATTCTATTACAAATGTCTATCTAACTCGCAGTTACTTCACGGAAAAACGTTTATAATACATATCAACGACAAACTGACACATACTTAAGCAGCTTATTAATAAGACGTAGGTCCGTGAGCTCTGGCGGCCATTCAACGTTTCCAGAGCTCGATACCAGAGGGGAAGAGCTAAGGCATCGCTCGTGGAAATCGAGAGATCCTGCTAAAAGTCGGAAAATTTTGCAAATTGTATATAATTATTTAATAACAACTTTCCAACTAAGCTGCAATGCGAATATTTGAAATTGATACCTTTAGTTCCATATCGAAAATTTCTCTCACAGTGTCACAGTATACTTCAGAATTCTTTTCATTAAAATACCTTTTACATAAGTTACAACTTTTCACTGTTGCCGTTTAATTCATTCTTTCTGATCATTGCTACACGTCCTCTGTATCTGACCATACCTTACACCACTCTGGGGAGGCCGCACGGATTGGGAGGCCTCTCCCACCGAAAGTTCCAGTCCTCTCTCGGACATTTGTGTGTGTGTGTGTGTGTGTGTGTGTGTGTGTGTGTGTGTGTGTCTGTGTGTGTTGTGCTTAATATAAGTTTGTTTATGGTTGTGTGTAAATCTAGGGACCGATGACGCAAACAGTTAGTTACATATAATTTGTACTCTGATCACTCCTTAGTTTCAAAAATGGAACTGGGATACTAACTATTACTTGTTGCCGCGCGGTAATTACAGTGCGATCTAGGGCGCCACGTTACGGATCGTGTGCCGCGGGGTAGTATCTGAGCGGTCTAAAGCGTCTCGCTGCGGAGCACGCGGTTGTTCGCTGTGGAGGTTCGGTCCTCCCTCGGGCATGGGTGTGTGTGTTGTCCTTAGGTTAGTTTACCTAGGTTTAAGTAGTTTGTAAGCTACGGACTAATGACAACGCAGTTTAGTCCGATAGATTTACAAACATTTGAACATTTTTTTTTTTTTTTTTTTTACGGATTGTGCGACCGCTCGTGTCGAAAGTTTGAGACACCCATTGGGCATGTGTGTGTGTGTGTGTGTGTGTGTGTGTGTGTGTGTAGTGTAAGTACGTTTCAGCACATAATAAGCCTAGGGAACGACGACCTCAGCAATATGGTACCTTGCGTTTCCAAATAGTTGAACATTTTTTTACGCTTGTCAATTTAATTATGCCTGAATGAAATTTAACATAAATAATTTTTAAACAAACAGGTCAGTTAGTGTAGTCTTCTAATATATAAAGCAGAGTGTCCGTATATTTCTACGTGTTGCATACAAATCTAGTTTTGTTCCAATCTGTATGTAATTTTGTACACGTAAGCTTCAATCCATAAGAACGGTCGCCGTAAGTGTAAGAATCACGTACGATACATAGTTCACGAAATATGACGTCATAAACAATGAGATGCGCAGAAAACTGCTGCATTTAGCGACAGTTTTGCTCATTTTCTCCTAAACCACTGGACCGAGTTCAACCAAATTTGGTACACACATTCCTTACCGTGAGGTACAATTGCTGCGGGGTTAAGAATCATATACGTCACATGATTCAGAAGATATGACGTCATAAACGATAGGATTTGCTAGAAACTGCCACATAATGCGGCGAGACTTCATAAATACGCTATATGAGAATCAGAGTACTTAGCATCTTGCAACAAACTTTATACATAATTTCAAACTTTTATTAAACTTTCTCTCGCTGATAACCAAAGCAAAATGATGAAAGGAAAAAAGTTTCTTGCTTACTACTTTTCCGCTGTTTATTGAGTAAAACTACGGCTTTCGGTATGACGATACTATTTATAATTTCTACACTACAAATTGTAGACGCGGGAAATTTTACAAACTGTATACACGAATATAATTGAGTGTACCTACTAAATTTTACCACAGTACGCCACTTAGTTCATGAGATATGAGCACATAAACAGTGACGTTCAAGCAAAACCGCCCCATCAGGCACCACGTTTTAATATATTACTTCTTTACTACTACTTCTATTCCCAAGAAATTTTATAAGCATACAGCCCTTATACAAATGAGTATATACCTGGAAAATGGCAGAAATAAATATTTAAATACCCGGGCAACGCCGGGTTTACAGCTAGTTAAATATAAAAGTAAGAGCTTGAACGAGGTGGCGTAGCGGTCAGCTGTCAGTGATCAGAATTCAGATTCGGAAGGACGGCGGTTCGTATCCCTTTCCAGTCGTCCAGACTTAGCTCTTCCATCATCTCCCTAAATCACTCCACACAAATTCTAGGCTGGTTCCTTTGAAAAATCACTATCGAATATTCTTCATCCTTTCATAACTTGAGCTACGTCACTTTTGACTGCGATGTTGGTGGAGCATTAAACTTTAATTTTCATTGCTTCTTTACTTCCTGGATAATGTTCATAATTATTTCGATTCACTTTCTTTGTTCAGAAAAATATCCACAATTTAAGAAAGCCGGCCCCCTTGGCCGAGCGGTCTGCGGCGCGCCAGTCACCGTGTGCACGGGCACTACGGTCGGAGGTTCGAATCCCACCTCGGACATGGATGTTTGTGTCGTCTATACTATAAGGTAGTTCATAAGTAGTTTGTAAGTTTAGGGACTGATGACCCCGCAGTTAAGTCCCTTAAGCTTAACAAACATTTGAACATTTGATTTTAATTTAAGAAAAATATCCACGGCTTAATGTTCACGCTTAAAGTGATTAACTACCTATAAAGTTCAGTTTAAGAGGAGCTTCCTCTCCAATGACGAATTATTCTTGGTGTATTATAAATGCGAAAGTTCGTGTGTGATTGGGGATGTTTGTTACTTCTTAACGCTTAATCGGCGATACGAATATGAAAGAAATTTGGAACCATGCTCAAAAAATACTTTTAAATATATGGGACTTAATTATTGTTGTTATCTGTTCCTAGGCTAACTACTTAAATTAAACTTACCTAAGGAAAACACACACACACACAGAGACAGACACACACACACACACACACACACTCACATGCCTGAGGGAGGACTCGAAACTCAGACTGGGACAACCGCGTGCTCCTCAGCAAGGCGCCTTAGAGCACTCAGACATTCCAGCGTCGCGAACCAAGCGCACTTGTACACTGAAGCAGTGGGAAGGATACGTTTTGTAAGAAACCATACGAATCATGCCGAAGGCTACGTTGCAGTAAACTTAGTCACCGTTCGACAGTCGTAGTGATCTACAGTCCAAAGACGGGTTTGATGCAGCTCCCCACGCTACCTTGTACTGTATAAGCCTCTTCATTTCTAAAGAAAAACGGCAAACTACATCCCCTTGAGCCTGCTTCTTGTAATCGTCTCTCGGTCTCCCTCAGAACTTTTGCCCTGCACAGTTCCCTCCAATTCTAAAATTGCCGATTCCTTGATGTTTGAGAATGTGTGCTATGAAACGATGCTTTCTTTTAATCAAGATATGCAAATATCTCTTGTCTCCCCAATTCCGCTCAGTACTTCCTGATTAGTTACGTGGTCTACACAACTTATCTTCAGTACTATCATGTAACAACTAATTTAAAAGCTGGTATCCACATGAAATTTTGCAGATACGAGTAATATTTTGTAGAGGAGGAGAGGAGGAGATTAACGGAAGGAGGTGTAAGAGAATATGGCCAGATGGCCAGGTGGACTAAGGTTGCAGGAAGCAGAAAAGTAGCGAGAGAGAGGAAGGGAGGAGAGTGATAAATGGGGGGGGGGAGAGGAGATTGATAAAGAGAGCTAGCAGGTGAGAGGAGGCGACGAATGCAGATAGTGAAGGGAGGACAGCTGAGCCGAGGGGGTGAAGCGGCCCAGCCAGGGTAGCTCAGGCAACACCACCTACAAGACAAGGCTTCACAACTGGCCGTACCTACATCATCACACCTAAGGGCCATGGCCACCAGCTGACTGGCTGGCCGCTGGAGCACGACCACCGCCGCATAGCGGCCGGCCAGTCAGCTAGCGTTCGCGGCCTTTAGGTGTGACTTAGTCACGACCAGTTGCGAGGCCAACGAGAAAGACAGGCCACAGAGTGCATGTCATGTCATGTAAGCAAGGTAGTCCTGAGCCAGCGCGAACGCTAGCTGATTGGCCGGGCACTGGGACACAGCCCACTGCCTCCTATAGTCGGGCCGCCGAAATAACGACCCTGACAGTTCGCGCACGTGGGCCGCAGAGGGTAGGGGGGGGGAGGACAGTCAAGCAGCAACCTGAGCTCTGGAATTCGTAAACGTTGCCGGGGTAATGGGACCGCGTTGCCAACCTGCCGCTCAAGGTCGCGTGGGGTGGCATGCTTCAGTCGCTGCAAAGCATCTGTCGCATGTTTATCGTTTGTCTCGTTGTGTTACCGGTTTTGTTCGTGCCGTGTTACGTGTCGTTAATTTCAGACGTATGTGGGATCGATTCTTCCTCTAACCACAGAAAAGTCGGCAGGGGCGCTACTTTAAAGAGCCAGTCGCGTGAGCTCGTGTATAATCTACGGTGCTGTTTTGAGGAGAAAACGGACAATGGTGGGCCTCTTTTGGCGTTATCTAAAGTCGTTGAGCGAGTAGCCGCAGCCCTGAAAATTGGAGCAACCACTGTGAAGAAAGTATCGAAGGAGAAGTGTGCTGCAGATCACCGGAGCCACCTACTGCTCTGTTGACTCCAGGAAAAACCAGAATATGTGCTGCCAAAACGACAGAACTGGACAATTTTCAAGAGGACGCAATTCGACGACATATATATGATTACTACACGCGGAAGGAATATCCTACCCGAAAGAAACTCCTTCTCTCACTACGAGACAGTGACTTGTTTTTCGGAGGGAAAACCAGTCTCTTGTGTGTTTTAAATAAAATAGGGTTCCAATGGAAAACCTTTTCTGGTAGAAGAGTTCTGCTTGAACGGGAAGATATCGTTGCCTGGAGATGTCGTTTTTTGAGGGAAATATCCAAGTGTATGCCTAACCAAATCGTGTGGCTGGACGAAACTTGGATGAATGCTCGTCACTCCGGAACGATTGCATGGACTGATGACACTGCACAAGGAACAATGAAAGCTCCTAATGGAAAAGGCAGTCGTCTTATTCTTTTGCATGCTGGAACAATCGATGGGTTTGTGCAAAATGCCTTGTTGCTGTTTTCATCTAAGAAAACCGGCGATTACCACGAAGAAATGACGGCTATGAAATTTAAAGAGTGGTTCGTACACTCTCTGCTTCCTAACATCGAAAAGAACTCTACTATTATAATGGACAATGCACCGTATCACTCTGTTCAGCTGAACCATGCCCCTACATTCAACAGCAGGAAGAGTGACATAGTAAATGTTGGAGGGCGCCACTGCAAGCCGCGTCCCGTCCGTCCGCGGCATCTAAAAGACGCGCCACGGCCGAGTCCGCCGCACGATGGCGCCGCCTCTGAGGACCTGCAGCGCCGCCACGACCGGGCGAGCTCGCGGTGTGCCTCAGTTCATGTGTAGCTCTCGCCGGTCTTATATGTCAACATTAACTGTGTCCGTGACTTGCCTCCACCGTACCGTGCATATGTGTATATGTTGTACCGTCCATGAATGTTCAATAAATTATACTGTTACAACAGTAGACTGGCTTGAAAAGAACAGCATAAATTCATTTCATAGAGAGATGAAAAAGACTGAACTTCTGGAAATTGTGAAAGAAACCAAAAGTCGAAAAATCATTTATGAAATTGACACAATTGCTGAAAAAATGGTCATAGAGTGTTGCGCCTTCAACCATATCATTGCCATTTTAATGCAACAGAACTCGTGTGGGCTCAGGTGAAATCGTGCGTTGCAGAAAGAAATAAAAGTTTTTCATTAAAAGAAGTAGAATTCTTAGTTCGTGAAGCACTGGGCAGTATTACTCCCACAAAATGGAACAATGTTGTCACACATATGTGGCATATCTTAGAAGAGGCATAGGAATGACAAGGTGCACTAGAAGAACGGGTAGAAGAATTAATAAAAAGATTAGGGGATGATAGTAGCAGTAACAGCAGTGCTGTTGAAGACAGTGACAGCAACGCAGGAGGTGTGGTTACTGAAGACACGCTTTTTGCAGACTGTGGAGTCTACCCTCTTCTGTGAAGTACAGGTAAGAGATCAATCAATGCATTATAGCATGTATAAATTGCACATGATGCTGGCCGCGGCTGATTTCTAATGTAGTTTGTTTCGCAGCCAAAGATCGTTTACTGAAAAATTACGTTATTTTATTTCTACTTCTGTGACCAATAGACTGGCTGTCGCAGCTGATTTGATGATATTACTCGGACACTATACTATGGCAGTCAACAGCGACCGAAAACTAATGAGGCAAAAAAAAAAAAAAAAAAAAAAAAAAAAAAAACACTTCTTTTTATCTAAGAAGACAAATCATTTCCCTGGAAGAGGCGGTTTAACTACTTGTAAAGTGGTAGTCCTTATTTGTTTACCCTCTCGGCAGACTGCCACAATACAGTGTCCGAGTCTGTGGAAAATGGTTATAGAAAATGAAATATATAAACAAATTTCTTCAACTACAAACCTCGGGATGAAGACTAAATGACACATTATATTTAATGGAATACTAGACCATATGAAGCTTTGCTTTAACTCAACATATATTTCTAAACTTTTTCTTTTTAACTGCAAAAAGAGTGTTTTTCATTACTCCGTGGTTGTTATCTTTCGTTCACGCTTTAGTAGTACACAGCAACGGTTCCAAAATATTCGGACCTTATATTCGTATGCCGGCGACCGACACGGCGAAACAACAAACAGCCGCGTAGCAGCATTGGCAACATAGCCGCTAGCTGTCAGAGTCGTTCTTTCGGCGGCTCGACTATAGCGGCCAGCCACTCTGCTAGCGATCGCGCCGGCTCAGAACTACCTCGCTTACGAGATATGACGTGCGCGCCGCGGATTGTCTTTCTCGTTGGCCCCAGTCCGGTTGTGTTCCCTCTAGGTGGTGTTAGCTCAGGTGACCCAGTGACGCCCGGAAAGTCTCGGCCTTGCTCGGCACTTCTCGGAAGTACTCGCTCTGGCGCGACATTTCATGTGGTCATAAAATGCGGCTCTTTTCCTTTCCGGCTTACGGTGTGATAGTTATCCAGCAGCCGGCGCCCATTTTAACAGGCTTTCTGTTATTAAAGCAAATGAAAATTCTGTAAAATTACGTTCAATTCTGAAATAAATACAGAAACCGTTTTCATATCATTTTCAGGTTACTGCTGTCATCGCATTTCGTTTTGAGACTTTTCAAGTCCATTTGCTGTATTAATTGAACGAAGGAAGGAAGTTCAGGGTTAATGTCCCGTCGACAGCGTGGTCATTAGAGATGGAGCTCACGCTCAAATTTTGTGGGAAGGAACCAGACCAGCATTTGTGTGGGGTGATTTAGAGGAATCACGGAAAACCTAAATCTGGCTGGTCGGAGGGTGGATTTGAACCACCGTCCTCCCGAGTGCGAGTCCAATGTCTTACCACTGCGCCACCTCGCTCGGTATTAATTCGAATTGCCCCTGTTCATTTGCAGATATAACTTGCAGATTTGCATTGAAATTCCCGGTTGAAAGAAGAATTATATTACGTTAAAACTATTCAGGAGCCCTATTTTTGTGTCCCAGCCTCGTCTCCGCTTTTGTGTCTCGTTTCCGTCGTAGGTGTCGGTGGCCGAGTAGAAAGACCGACACAGGAATAAAGGATGCACGCTTTTGCAGGCAGGAGGTGACCAGCCAGTGGGACAGCAGAAACTAGAAACACTAGAGTAAATTAGAACGAGATATATATTTCATAGAGACTTAGTAGTACTTAACTTTTACATAGTTCTTGACTGCAGAATGCTGATACGTAGATTAGATAGAGGCCTGCCTACTGATGATTCCTAGTGCCTATCCGATAGCCAAGACTTTACTGCTGCCTATTTGATTCCGAAGTGTTAACTGGTTCCTATCTCAGTCCCAAGTGAACGATGCAGCCCAGTGGTGGCCACGAGCGGGATAGCAGCAGAGGGCGCTCGTGGCTGACGTCGTAAGAACGCCGCGCCGTGCGTGCATGGCGGCGCGCGGCGAAAGTAGGTGGCGCGCACTTCAGACTTGTGCGACACCACACCTATGAAGGACTTCCTGTGTGCAATGAACCCCCTGAAATTCTCGTCTGAAAAAAGTAAATAAATAAAATAAAAAGTGTTTTTAAACTATCATTCTTCGTTTCATCCTTCTATCAGATCATTTTATATACACATTCTAAGTATTTTATCGCATGATAAACATTTTACGTCGCGGAGCTAACACATATACGAGCGTAGGGCTGAGGGCCACGGCGACGGCACTGGGAGGAGGGCCTGGGTGGGGGCGTTACTGGTGGGACGGGCGTCGTAGCTGAGGCTGGGATCGAGACGCCGTCCGCACCCCGGTATACACCTTGCGATCCCCCGGGAAACCCACCAAAACCAGGGGAAGGGCGCACGCCTCCGCCCAGAGGGAGCAGGTCATCTTCTGAGGTGCGTGGCACAGGCGGCGGGGGCACGCACGGTCCCGGATTGCCTCTCGGTGACGCAGTCATCTGTAGCGGCGACAGCGGCTGAGACGCGTCGATCTCCATAGGTATGATCTCGTAGTCCGGGGACGCTGGACACGGGCGATGTGGAAGTGCTTCCGGGCGGTGAACTGGGTCTGGAATCAAGAAACCAGAGACAGGAACGCGCGGCCTGTGCAGGCGCAATTGGTTTGCGTGGCGCCGCAGCTCCGACCCTGTGGAAGAACGTACAACATACATATTGCGACCGAGCACGCGCTGAATGGTGCCATACGAACCGACTCGGTGCGTGAGAGGCTGCAGCACGTGAAGGAGATTGCGGTGACGGCGGGCGTGTAGCAGCTCGGCAGGAGACGGGCCGTCACGTGGCATGCACCGATACGTAGACAGGAAAATTTGAAGAGCTTGCTGCCTGGAGTGCTGACCTTTCATCTTTTCCATGTGAGACTTAAATGTTCGAACGAAACGTTCTGCTTCACCATTGGACTGAGGGTGAAAAGGTGCGGTGGTGATATGCTGAATGCCATTCACACGACAGAACTGTTGAAATTCCGCACTAACAAACTGAGGTCCATTGTCACTGACGATAGTTTCAGGCAAACCTTCGATGCAAAACACTGATGTTAAGCCACTGATTGTACTAGACGCTGTCGTTGAGTTCATGGCAATCACGAAAGGAAACTTGCTAAAAGCGTCTACAACAATTAACCAGCGCGTATTCCAGAAAGGTGCGACAAAGTCAATGTGTAAACGTGGCCATGGTCCCTTGGAGCGTGGCCAGTGTGAGAAACGTTGCGGAGGAGCCGCCTGATGCTCCGCACAAACAGTACACTGTGACGTCATGTTCTCTAACTGGGCATCCATACCAACCCAGGTACAATGAAGTCTGGCCAGTTGCTTTGTCCTAACAATACCCCAATGTCCTTGATGCAGGAGGCGTAATACATCTCGTTGCAGGGAACGAGGAACAATCACTATTGTTTGGTCGTTGTCGGTATGTAACAACAGAACACCCTGACTTAAAGACGTTGTGCATGACGTTGTGCAAAATAACGTCGAACCAGAGGCCGATCAATGTCTTTGGCTCTGGCAGGCCAACCAAAGCGAACAAAACGTGCTACCACACTCAGGTCTGCATCCGCAGCTGTTTCCTGTGCAACCCGACGAGAGTTCAAAGGAAAGTCTGAGACAGCGGAAGCATCTCTGGAGTCTATCTGACAACACGCCATTTCTGAAGAATCAAACGACACATCCTCGCCAACCGGAAGTCGGGAAAGTGTGTCCGCATTGGCATGTTGAGTGGTAGGTCGGTACAAAATCTCATACTGATAATTAGACAATATCAAGGACCATCTCTGAAGCTTTTGTGCCGTTCGTGGCGGAATTGGCTTGGTGGGTGAGAACAACGACGTAAGAGGCTTGTGGTCTGTCAACAAATATAATTTTCTGCCATAGAGATAATGATGAAACTTTGAGACGCCGTAAATGATTGCTAAGGCCTCCTTTTCTATCTGACTGTAATTCTGTTGCGTTGGCGTCAGTAGCTTGGATGCAAAGGCAATAGGTCGATCGTGAGATCCAATACGATGTGAGATTACTGCGCCCAGACCGTATGACGAGGCATCCACTGCTAACACTACAGGCTTCTGTGGGTCAAAGGGAATCAAACATGCATCACTGAGTAGTGCAGACTTTAATTTGTAAAAGGCAACTTGGCAATCTTTAGACCATACAAAAGGAACATTTTTCCTACGTAAGTGATGCAGTGGAGCTGCAATCTGAGAGGCATTGGGAATAAACCTGAAATAGTAGTTAAGCTTTCTAATTACTGCTTGCAATTCGTGCACATTCTTAGGAGGAGGCAAGTCTTTGATTGCTCGAAGATGTGACTGTAAGGGATGGATTCCTTGGGCATTAATTACATGGCCTAGGTACTCTATTTCAGACTGAAAAAACGAACACTCTGCTTTATTAAAACGGAGATCTGCTGCAGTCAACACTTTGAAAAGACAATCCAGGTTTGATAAATGTTCTTCAACTGTGCGTCCTGAGACCACAATATCATCTAAATAGTTCGAGCAACACGGTACAGAAACTGTCAGCTGTTCCAAAAAGCGCTGAAAAATAGCTGGGGCGGAAGAACTGCCAAAGGGTAGGCGTTGAAATTGAAAAAGACCCATGTGAGTATTAATGACGAAAAACTTTTTTGACTCGTCATCAAGCGGAATCTGTAAGTATGCCTCTGCTAAATCAATCTTGGAAAAGAAGCGAGACTGTCCTAATTTGTCCATTGGTTCGTCAGGTCTGGGCAGGGGATAAGTGTCTACAATTGTTTGACCGTTCACTGTTGATTTGAAGTCCGCACAGAGACGAAGTTTTCCTGACGGCTTGGTAATAATTACTAAAGGCGAGGCCCACTGACTCGCAGAAACAGGAGAAATCACCCCACTATCTTGCCAACGTTTAAGCTCTGCGGCAACTTTATCACGAATTGCGATAGGCACTGGTCTAGCTTTACGAAATTTTGGAACTGCAGATTCTTTTAAAGTTACATGTGCCACGACGTCTTTTGCACAACCTAATTACGGCGAAAAGAAGTCACTATATTTTGCACACAATGCATTGATTTTGTCCTGAGGCACTACTGACGAAATTTGAAGCACATCTCTTTGAATTGATAAACCAAACAAGTCAAATGCATCTAGTCCAAAAATGTTCTGTGTAGATTTGGTCTGAAGAACTACAAAAACAACTGTTTTTGTTACACCTTGAAAAGAGGCAGGCTACACGTTCCTAGCACGGGAATATTTTGTCCTGTATATGCCGTTAGCACTTGCTGTGACGGCGACAATTTTAGCGCACCCCGAAGTTCATAAGTATCTTTATTTATTAAAGTAAGAGCAGAACCAGTATCGAGCTGAAATTGCACAGTCTTATTTTCAATGGAAAGAGTCACAAAAAGTTTTTGCTTGTGGCGCTTGACAGGTGCGCGAATATGAGCAACGTCTAATACAGCTTGTTTGCTGCGATTGCGCATGCGCGGGCCACGTAGAGAAGCAAGCAGCTCAGAATCGGCACACAGCAGATTAAGAACACTGTCACTAGATGGCACTACCGCCGGATCGGCGTCCGCGCAATGCGAGGCTACTGCACTAAAATTACTTTGAGTAGCTACATCAAGTCTACTGTCACTAGCTACACAGTACTGGGCACTATTACAATGAGAAGTTGCATAAGGCACTAGGTTCACTACAGGATTGCACTGTACATAGTCATTTTGCTTGTCCTGAACCATTTTTCATTGCACAGTTTTACGCGCTCGTCGGCGCTTGCTAGGTGGCTCACTACATAGTTTTGCAATAGGTGCAGAGAAACTTTCTTGCATTTGAGAATCAAAAGAAGCACCGTCCAAGTCCACAGCGTGTATGACATTTACAGTATGAACTGTTCTCGCACTCTGCGAAGCACTATTCCTAACGGCACCGTTCTTTGAATATACATTCTGCATACACACTGATTGTACATGTCCCGATTTGCCACATTGATAACAGGTTGCGTTGCGACTTGGGCACTGCGCTCGTTTGTGGCGAGATACACACTGGGGGCAAGACTTACGAACATTTTTCTGAAAAGAGCGTCGGCGCCTGTTATTCAAATTACTGTTTCTAACACGACGGGGCGACATTTGTGTCGCACTTTTACACTGGCTACTGTTCACTGTCTGTTCAGCACGGCCGGTAGAATTTAAAGAATCACTGCTAGACTGAGAACTACGGCTAGGAAAGCGTCCGTTATGGTGCACTGCATTAACACTGTGGCTTTGCACTTCTACATCTGCTAAGTCAAAGGTATCATGCGCTTCAATAAGCTGCAGTACACTGTCTAATGAGGGGTCAGAATGTTTTAGAATTGCTGCCCTAATTCTGGGGTCCTGAATGTTCTGCATAACTGCATCGCTCAACATAACGTCACTATAAGAAAGTCCAAAAGAGCAAGTAAATTTACATTTGCAGGTTGAGACCTTCAACTCGGTGACCCATTCCTGGTGTGATTGTTCCAGTAATTTTTTTAGTCTGAAAAATCGGTACCGCGCCGCAGCTACGAGAACTTTTCTCTCATAATGAGCATTCAGTGCATCTACAATTGCATCAAATTGTAGATCACAAGGAGTGCATGGGGGAAAAGTTTCTGCAGTACTACGATGGTTTTGGTTCCCACCACAGAGAGGAACAAATGTTTAACGGTCTGACCTGTAGTTTGATGAGCCGCGACGAGTTCTTGAAACTC
Source organism: Locusta migratoria (assembly GCA_026315105.1). NCBI lineage: Eukaryota > Metazoa > Arthropoda > Insecta > Orthoptera > Acrididae > Locusta > Locusta migratoria. Next base: position 514,537,738 of record CM048755.1, read on the forward strand.
ACGAAATAATCATTCCACTCTTCCTCACGTTTGTTGTACTGGCGAAACGTAGGAAGCGGTGTGGCGGTAGACGTTGGCGGCTGATGCGACGGCTGTTGTTGGTGAGCCTGTGCCGTTAACTGCGACACCGCTTGAAGTAGTTGTGTGATTTGCGCCGTCTGTAACTGAATAATTTCCATTAAGTTTGGGTTCGGGGTAGTGGCCATGCTGAGCGATTAGGCGCCGTGCATACAAGTAACTTATAACAAAACACAAATGCAATATGAAAGAGGACACTCTGCAACAAAAAAAGTCCACAAAACACGGAACAAAATATCTTCCCCCAAAATTCTTATAATAAGGGTGGGTGGGAACAAATTCTGCATGCAACGACTGCCGCTGTCTGGCTGCTGCAAGCGGGCTGGTTCACGGTTCTTCTATCACTCCTCATCGCCACTTTTGTGTCCCAGCCTCGTCGCCGCTTTTGTGTCTCGTTTCCGTCTTAGGTGTCGGTGGCCAAGTAGAAAGACCGACACAGGAATAAAGGATGCACGCTTGTGCAGGTAGGGGGTGACCAGCCAGTGGGACAGCAGAAAGTAGAAACACTAGAGTAAATTAGAACGAGATATATATTTCATAGAGACTTAGTAGTACTTAACTTTTACATAGTTCTTGACTGCAGAATGCTGATACGTAGATTAGATAGAGGCCTGCCTACTGATGATTCCTAGTGCCTATCCGATAGCCAAGACTTTACTGCTGCCTATTTGATTCCGAAGTGTTAACTGGTTCCTATCTCAGTCCCAAGTGAACGATGCAGTCCATTGGTGGCCATGAGCGGAGTTGCAGCAGAGGGCGCTCGTGGCTGACGTCGTAAGAACGCCGCGCCATGCGTGCATGGCAGCGCGCAGCGAAAGTAGGTGGCGCGCACTTCAGACTTGTGCGACACCACACCTATGAAGGACTTCCTGTGTGTTCACTGGTGCAATGAACCCCCTGAAATTCTCGTCTGAAAAAAGTAAATAAATAAAATAAAAAGTGTTTTTAAACTATCATTCTTCGTTTCATCCTTCTATCAGATCATTTTATATACACATTCTAAGTATTTTATCGCATGATAAACATTTTACGTCGTGGAGCTAACACATATACGAGTTGTAGCCCAGCGACGTTGCTATGCGCATGCGTGGATGAGGTTCAAATTCTCTTCTGAACCCCCTAGAGGCAGCATATGGGCGCTCCCGCGGCAGGGAGGGGAGCGGAAAGGCCGCTTTTAACATTGGCTTTGGAGATGGTAGAGACACCATATCCTGGCTGTTCGAGCTCTGGCGGTTACTCACGAATGGTCCCGAAGCAAAGACAATGGAGCTACTGCGCACCTCACCTTGCGCATGCGCAAATCCTCCATGAAGGCAACATCCGCCCTTCATATTTGTTTTTGGAGCATTGAAGAGTCATCAAAAACACGTCATATTTGGTAAAATATCTTATAACTATCAATTAAAGCCTGTAAAAGCCCTTAGAAGATCCGCTCATGCGTAATAATAAAGTTAGTGTGGTTAGCAGCATCGCGCTACGGTATCGAAGGTAGTGGATTCGAGTTTGACTGCAATTTTTTTTTAATTTTTTTAACCCAAACTTCTTTTTAACAGATACGGGAACAACAATTACTTTTGTATTGTTACTTGTCACATATCTTTCGACATTTTTGCCAATGTGTCGCGATTTTCAGGGTAAACGACACTTATATTCTTCGTTGTAACAAATATTTAACTATCAAAATATCCACGGGTGTACTGCCGGTCTATAGTGTCCAACGGGCACAATATTTCGGCGATCATACATGTCGCCATCATCAGGTGAACTGACGGACTGAGCTCCTGGAAACGCGCCGGCACGGAGATCCGCACGCTACGGCTGCTCGAAGGGAACTGGGTTCTAGCCCGTTAGCGACCCCTCCGCGGTCCGCGCCCCGCGCCGCGGCCGCGCAGTGGAACCGATTGCGCCGGCGTCTGAGATGACGTCGATGTGAGGGCTCTGTCCGCCGTGGTCGTCACTTCGTTACGTTTGCTAGATTTACTCTTAATTAACCCAATCGCTGGTTCCCAAGCTTTGCTAAGATTATAGCCACAGTCACGGTTTATGAGGTCGTCACTTGTGCGAATTTCAATGGCCTCTCTAACGATGCAGTCCCAGTATCTCGACGTCTGTACCAGAATCCTAGTGCCTTCATAGTCCATCGCATGATTCTCCGACAAACAATGTTCGGCGACCGCCGACTTGCTCGTATACATCAATCGTGTGTGCCTCTGGTGTTCAACGCAACGATCCTCGACGGTACGCATCGTCTGTCCAATATATGACTTTCCACACTGACACGGAATCTGGTACACGCCGGTCTTCCTCAAACCGAGATCATCTTTGGCGCTCCCCGCCAGTGCACGAATTTTATTCGGCGGACAAAAAACAGTTCCAACCTGGTGTTTTTTCAAAATGCGGGCGATCTTCCCCGAGAGTGCGCCGGTATATGGAACGAACGCAGTGCCCACATCCTCCCGCGTGTTTCCATCCGTTTCCACCGGATGTGATGTAGTGGTTGGGCGGAGAGCCCGCTGAATCTGCCACTCTGAGTACCCATTTTTTCGAAATACAGTTCTCAGGTGTTCCAATTCCTGAGGTAGACTCTCTGCGTCGGAGATAGTGCGCGCCCTATGTACTAGAGTTTTAAGTACCCCATTCCTCTGTGAAGGGTGGTGACAGCTCCGCGGGCCGAGGGTATTTAAATGGGCCGCTACCGGGCTAGAACCCAGTTCCCTTCGAGCAGCCGTAGCGTGCGGATCTCCGTGCCGGCACGTTTCCAGGAGCTCAGTCCGTCAGTTCACCTGATGATGGCCACATGTATGATCGCCGAAATATTGTGCCCGTTGGACACTATAGACCGGCAGTACACCCGTGGATATTTTGATTGTCAAATACGCCGGGAGAAACTGAAGAATCACAAATATTTAACTGTTTGAAAAGTGGTGGGGGAGAGAAGCCTTTGCCCGTGTAAGGACGGGGTGCTGCTTAGAGTGTCACGTGACCCGAACGTAGCTTATGACTTCATCGTAACAGATTCTTTTTATTACAGTCACTTAACAGTGTGATCAGTTACTTACTGTGTATTAGTTTCCAGATGCATATTCACATGTTGTTCGTGTTTATTATCAAAGAAAAATGAACCACTTTCGGTATCTTTTAGAAACAAATTTCTCAGCTATAAGCTTCAGGAGAAGGGGGCGCTGAAACATCGACACACCGAGCGGTGGGGGGGGGGGGGGGGGGGGCACTATCAGGTTTCGGCCCCGGTTCGGAAAATATCGTAGGTCTGGAGGTCTGGCACTGAAAGAAGTGAACCCCCCCCGCCCCCCCCCCCCCCCCGTCATCTAAAGCACTATCCGCCACTGAAAGATAGTGTTCTGTCAAACGCCATGCCTAAGTACTTCGAAGTTTTATTGTGCTTGAGAACGGTGTTTTCAAATCGAATGTTGAGTTTCTTTCCAGCAAGACTGTTGTTGAGGTGGAAACAAGTAACCTCTGTTTTGGAATCATTTGGTTGAAGTCCCTAAGAAAATACGTGATACATATGAATGGTGATTAAATTCTGTTGGTGTGATACGAACTACTTCGAAAATTACCAAAAAAAAAAAAAAAAAAAAAAAAAAAAAAAAAAAAAAAAAAAAAAAAAAAAAAATTAACCACTTTTTCACAGCTTAATTCCATATAAGAACGTGTTTCAGGCTTTTATTTGTCACCCTAAAGTAGATCGTTTAGAGAATTGTAATCGTTTTCTTGACAGCTTTATGAATTCTCAAGGTTTTTCGATGTGTTCATTATCGTTGAATACCATTTCACTGAGATCTTTACTAGGCCATAAACGTCTTTTAAAATTCGTATTGTGTATTCTTTTTCATGGAATGTCACAGCAGATCAACGAAATAAATTGCATCTTATCTCATACAATTAGTACATTTTTATCTCTGAAGATCTTAGTTCAACTGAATTATATTTTGGGAGAAAGCGAGGTATAATTAAATAAACTCTTTATTGGTAAATTTTCTATTTTTAAATCGTTTCATGCGAAATTTAAAAGATAAGATGAGGAGATTGACAAATTAAATTATCGGCTATTAACTACCGACTTGTGTACAGATTTTACCACGATCGGGATCAAAACTCAACACGAGAAAGTTCACGGGTGGACAGATACGGCTCTCCACTGTCGTCCGGCGTTTGAAAGTTGGGAACAGGTCATCTGTCATGCGACACATATCGACACGTGGCTAAGCCGCGCTGCAACAGAAAGTGTGGCCCAGCTGTGCGTCCCCTCGCGGTGCGCGCGGGCGCCGCTAGAGGCGCTGGCGGCGGGCAGCGCCAGGCTGCGGCGGGCGCGCGGCCTCGGGTCGGCAGTCTGGTCTCGGCTGTCGGGACGCGCGTTGTTGGGTACCACGCAGCCGCCGCGATGTGCTGGCGCTCCGCGTGCCAGCCGCCGAGACGCCGGCTGCTCGCCTGCACGCCCGCCCTCGCGCCTCTGCTGCTGCTGCCGCTGCTCGCCGTATCCTCGCTTCCTGCCGTCGACGCCGCAGACAACCTAGGTACGCCTAGGAGCTAAATCCATTCTGTCCCACTGGCTTCCAGCCAATTAAAGCCAACAGCCTCTAAGAGATTTATTCGTCGATAAAACGTTACCGTTTGACGGATTATTCGAAAATAAAGATTTTTCTTAAATTTTTTAGCCCAAGTGCTATTCTGAATTTTCGAATGTGGATTTCGGTAGAACTTTGTACCATTGACACAAAAAAAAATGATTTATGGTAATTTGCATTGTTTTAATCAAAGATGTTTTTGAGTCTCATAATTTTCTACATATTTCGAAATAATTATTAAAATTTTGACTTATACGCTGCGTTTGGCTTCCCTTCCGTTCGAAGCTACATATAAACAGAATGACGTTCCGAGGATTTCCGAGTGGCAGTTGTGTTTCGGCAATTCATCGTAAGATAACACGCTAATAGAAGGATTTTTTTTTTTTTTTTTTTTTTTACGTAAACACTTGCGCTGTATTGAAAAATATCTGCGATATTAAGTCATAAAATTACATCTTTCGTACAAAATTTCACACAATATCCACAATAAAAATCTCGATGAAAAATTTGTCACAATTACCTCTGACGTTTTAAACTAGAACAAGGTTATGTGCTATTTTGCTTTAAAAGAAATATCCGCCTCTAACAGAAGCTGCCTCAGACCGCTAGCAACCCCTAAGTTTCCGTTTTCTTTCGCTCCCTTTCTAGCAAACGTTCATTTCAGTCTCTGCCTTAGATACATGTACTTAACGTTTGATATTATGACTTTCTGCGCACTATTAAATCCATAGATATCTATACATACCTGCCGACAGTGAGGCTTTCACCCAAAGTAGAAAGCGTCTTTAGTTGGTTCTGTAGAAATCCGTTTCTGTTTAAGATTGGGCTTAAACCCCACCCCCTCTCGGTGTCGTTCAAACCGCGAACACAAAACATCTTGCTGCTTATTTACATTTTTCTTTCAAAGGATGATCCGATTGCAAACACCGTATACCTGTGGTAGGAAGCATTGTTGCATAGCCATCCCTAGCATGTGTAGATAGATTTTCGTTAAATTACAGCACATTCACATCTCTCTGATGTTCGTCGTTCCTGCTGAAATGGGAGACAATGAATAAATTACTATGGCCATGTCTCTATTTCAGAGATGGAATGTGCTCTAACATAAACAGGTTAACGACAATCCGCTTTTCCAACTCTGCCATGCACCCGTTTACGCGTACATTCTTGTTCCTGAGACTGAACTCTTTTTAATGGTGCTGAAATACTTACGCGTAATTTTGTACATTATAAGCGAGTAATTAGCCTAAATTAATATGCATGTGGTGAAGCTTGCAGAATATAATTACGTTCTCGTTGCCGGCTTGTAATGAGATTTGTTGGCGGAGTGACAGGTCCGTTTATGCAGTTGCGACGCCGAGAAGAGGAGAAGCTTTATGGCTGACTGACCCGTAATTGTTTTTCCTTTCTACAGATCGGAATGATCGATGTCACATTAAAACCAGTGACTGCTGAAGTTTCTGGCTGGTGTGAGCCTTGAAGGTGTGTTGTTTGCCTGTGTGGGTATACGTTGTTATCCACTATTAAACGTAATTTGTAAACAAAAACTGTTGATGCCTCTTACTTCCACACTAATCATAAAAATATGATTCTCTAACTTTAAACAATGGCCAACAAAGTGCGTCTCCAGTCATTTCTAGAACTTTTATAAAGAACGTTGTTAATTATAAGTGAAGTGGTTATGTTGTGACGAAATCTTGTGCGACGAATGTGATTCAAGAAACTAAGAAGCCACAGAAGATGACACCTTATTCAGCTTCCGTAAAGGAAATTCTATGGTGAGTACACAAAACAAGTATACATAATGCCTTAGTGACTCGCTGCTTTCTGTACGCTCAACTTGTCGAGTAATGGTTGTGGTCTCTCTTCGCACTGTATATACTTTCAATGGATTCAACGTCTGCAGGCCAGCTATGTTCTACCCGACTAATGCAAGTATTTTAACACCTAATCAAAGCAGATATGTAATTTATTCTTTTAATTACGATAATTGGTCAGAGCAATGACTGAAAATTTTGAATGACTTACACCATTGTTTTGGAAATAGCTTGGTATCTACATACAACACGACATGCTGTTTATTTCCCTTATCTGAAGTTTGTTAGCGAGAACGGAGTGTAATGATAGACGAATTATAAATCTGAGTGGCGCTCAACTCCCGAGACGATAATCAGCGATTTCATTCCATTCAGTTTGATAAATCATTTGCTCTACCCCCTTCATAACCTTTTAGTTTTGTGGGTGAAAACTTAGCTAGTTATTGTATCACGTTTAGTAGATACTGAGTACTTAAGCTTTCATTTTTTTTTCTGAAATTCAAATGTTTGTATAGTCTATGGGACTTAACTACGGGCTCATCAGTCCCTAAACTTACAAACTACTTATGAACTACTTACGAACTAGGACGGCAGAAATATCCATTCCCGAGGGGGGATTCGAATCTCCGACCGCAGGGTTTTCTTCTGATACCAGGTGCAATATAAAGGAGATGTTTAATGTTTCATGCAACATTGTTTTGTGGAATTCGGATTTAATGCAATCTTACTTCACTCTAGAACACTTGGAAACTACTCAGTTGCTTAAAACTTTCATGGCTATAACGAGTCCAGTTTTGGTGACATTAGTTAATTCCCTGGTGGGTTTATTGCTCAACACCTAACACCCCTTTTGTTTTATGGACGGTTGAAGACCGACATAGGGCAGCAAAGCAAAGAGTCCGTAAAAAGGTTCTACATCGCGGATCGTTAACAAAATAAATGGCGTCTTCTGATTCCCCGCGACTCTGTGCAGTAGTCCATCAAAAAGTCAAACATCTAATTTTTGCCGGCAGTCGTCGTTACATATCCCAGATAAACGTATTTCTTATAGCAACAATGACAGTGTATTTCGATCGTAGGGAGAATATCTGAAGACATGATGAATTGTTAATCCTTACTCCCATGTTACCGTGCTACGCACTTGCGAAGGAAATAACTAACGAGTTATTAAACAGTAACTCTTAATGAGAATTTTCCACCACATGAAATCAGCACAGCCACTGTCAGAAACAGGAAAACTTTTTATTTTTTATATTTTTCTAAAATTTAAATACCATGTTGTGTTTGTTTTATTTGTAATGGACGTGCCATACCAAATTACATACAATGGTCTCTTCCTATACCTTCAGAGAACAAGCTAGATTTTCGTAGTAAAATACTGAGTGTGTTTTCTTTCATAATTTCTGTATTATCTAGAAATGAGGGTCTACAACCTTCGTACCTACAGTGTAGCGGCAACCCTATTCATTTCTACACCTACTTCCCTCCTAGTATAGTTAATAATATTGTGGTAAGTAATTCCTTACCAAGAAACGTATCTTACAGCTAATCTGCTGTTGGAAACTTAAGATAATGCAAGAAGAGGCAGAAGAAACTACATTACCCTATCCGTCTTGCAATTACCTAGAAACAACGTTACACTGTTCATCTTGCAATTCCCTTGCTCCTTATTACCATGATAACCACGATGATGAAATAATTATTGCCTTAAATTGTGAGATATATGTACTACGTGAACAGCTAAGGACCTTCCTAACTAAGTTAACTAACAAAATTGTTGTAATGACTGGTAGCATTAATCTGTTAAAAGTTAAGAGATTAAGTGCCGTCTTCGATAATTAAGTTTATTCGCTCATACTTCGTCCTCTTTTGTAGAAAACGTCCCTGAAGAGGTCTCCTGCTAACTACACAAACCGCCAGGGCACAGTTTTGTTTAACGGTCATGATCTAAAAGCTCTGGATGTTAACAGACGTTAACACAGATCGTGAAAACCTTTTCTTTTTTTCTTCTAGACTTATTCACTTTCCATCGTCCACTGAGCGGTAAATAAAAATTTATTGACGAATATATTCATACGCTGAATATGTGATTTAATGAATAAATAAATAAAATATAGACTAAACGAACAGCCGCAGTTCTGTGAAGCTTTGGTGCTGAGCTTCCAGTGGGATATTATTTTTCCGAAGCAATATTACGCTGGCATTCTTATTATCCACGTAGTAGAAAACTTCAGTACGACATAATATGTGAAAATGAAGTATCGGTTTGTTATATTAATTATGAGGCAAATTACAATTACATATTTTGAATGAAACATTTAAAAAATTATGTGATATTACACAATATTTCTATAATATGACGAACAGGTTCGTCAAATAATAAAAGAAATATAGTAGAATATTATACAGTTTTATGTGTTTCATTCAAAATGTTTGTTTGCAAATCTATCGGACTGAACAGCTGGGTTCTTAGCCCGTAGCTTACAAACTACTTAAACTAAGTTAAACTAACCTAAGGACAACTGACACCCATGCCCGTGGAGGGACTCGAACTCCCGACGGCGAACGGCCGCGCGCACCACAGCACGGCGCCCCAGTACGCACTGCTAAACCACCGCGGCCATTCATAATGAATCGGATATTTCACCAGGAACCGAGAAAATAGTCAGTTATTGAAAGTTATGTAATTCAAATCGCGATTTGCCATAGACAGACAAAAGCCGGCCGCGGTGGCCGAGGGGACTGAGGCGCTCCAGTCACGGTCTGCACGGCCACTACGGTCGGGGGTTCGAATCCCCCCTCGGGCATGGATATTTGTGCCGCCCTAGTTCGTAAGTAGTTAGTAAGTTTAGGGACTGATGACCCCGTAGTTAAGTCCCATAGACTATACAAACATTTGAACATTTTTGACAGAGTTGGTTTACGTTATAGGAGGCGATCTATTTATATTATTGTAAAAAGATATAAAATAGCCAAGATCGCTTATCATCAGTTTTTATTAATGACGACCGGTTTCACTGATCTATGTCAGCATCATCAGGTCAAATAAAATATTTTACAAGGCCATAATCTTGTAACGTCAAATAGTTGTTATATAAAACGATTTACAGTGCATAAGTGCACTAAGTCATTATAATAAAACGTAATTAATACAGTGAGTGACAAAAGCAAATTTGCTTTTGTCACTCACTGTGTTAATTACGTTTTATTATAGTGACTTAGTGCACTTATGCACTGTAAATCGTTTTATATAACAACTATTTGACGTTACAAGATTATGGCCTTGTAAAATATTTTATTTGACCTGATGATGCTGACATAGATCAGTGAAACCGGTCGTTATTAATAAAAACTGATGATAAGCGATCTTGGCTATTTTATATCTTTTTACAATAATTTTTGACAGACAAAAACAAAAATACATATACCTAACTCTGATGTTACCTTTCCTATCACGATCTAACTGAAATAAGTAAACGTGGAAAACTGAAGTGCTACAAACTTCATCCCTGCATGCCTATCAGGTGTTATGATAAAAAACCGAAAGTCGAATCACAAACATTTACAATGTTTCGTGAAATCACATTCATGTTTAAATGCTTCATTTTCAGTAGCACACCCATACCGGGCCGATAGAAAGGCACACATGCTAGGTCAGTCATGTCAGCGGTGGAAATCAGAACATCGCAGTTCATTAGTCATTGAATAATGTTATTTATTGGTGTCATTATCTCGTTTACTTTTTGTAAAAATAATTTTGAGTTCATTTACCGTCGTTACCACAAAATCTGACGTAGGTTTCTAATTTATGTTTCTTCATTTTATACAGCTACATCGAGTAAAGAGGAGACGGAAAGTGAGTTTGAGGGGGACTAGATTGACTTTGTTCTGTGGAGGACCACCTAGACAGTTTTTGAAAATTAAGCTAATGTCTGTGTTACGTTGTTGATTGTATTTACTCACGCGTGTGATGTGCATAGGATTCCTGTACGATTCATTTTATCTGTTACAGTTTCATTTATTGACTCGTTCCGTGACCACGGAGACTTGCTCCTCAGTTGGTTCCTGTGTAACATCTATATAACAAAAATCAATTGCTCTTCGCTAGTCAAGCAAAGACTTAGAAATGGCTTCACGTATTTGAATTTTTTAAATCTGTTTTGTGAGCTTTGATACTGGGGTGGTTTAGACAAAAATAGGAAAACGCTAAGGAACGTAGATAAATCGAAATTGGAAATTTTGTACGGACATCGCCACTCATCCTATTGCGATAAATTTTGCACACCTGACCTTCAGAACAAGAGGAATGGCACAGTCTACAGTAATTCGTACGCTGCTCTCGGCGGAGGGTACTTTACAACAGACTCCGACACCAAGCTACAGTTTAATTACAATCTTGAAGTTATGAATGTCCAAACAAGATAAAAATCACTGGGTATATAATATTTTGCACGCGGTGCGTGGTAGAGGGTACCTTACAATAGACTTGAACACCGTTTGACCGACCACCATGAAATTTGGCGGATACATGTAACTTTCATAAGCAGGGGGGGGCAAAAGATGAATTAGTGAGGGGACAGGAGGAGATTCGCGGAAAACGGGGAAGGTAATGACGTAGGTCATGGGATGGGTGAGTGTAGGAGGAAGAGGAGGGAGAAGAAGAAAGTGGAAGAGGTGGAGGCGGGGGAGGAGGAGTAGGAAGTGGTAGAAAGATAGAGAAAAAAGGTGAACAGGTGGGGCATAACAGCTTTGACATAATAGCAAAACGACATATTGACCATAGATGTTTATTTTTTGTCAATGCTACGCGTTTCGGTCAGTTTACCATTATCAAGCGTTGGCAGAGATTAGCTAATAGTTTAACATGTCGTAACACAAAAATTCAAAATTTTAAAATAAGTATTTGTTGCCATTGCTCTACTCATTGATATTACCACAGTGGCTGACTGCTACAGAGTCTGTTTAATGACAACAAATACTTATTTTACAATTTTGAATTTTTGTGTTACGACATGTTAAGCTATTAGCTAATCTCTGCTAACGCTTGATAATGATAAACTGACCGAAAGGGAACATTGAGAAAAAAACAGCCATGGTCAATATGTCGTTTTGCAACAGAGAAAAAAACTTTACCGGAATTCTCATGTACAGGCGACAGTGTTCCATAGTAATGCCCTGGCCTCCATGCTTCTCTCTTCGCTGTGGTTGCAGCGAACGTAGCTACACGTATAGTACAGTGGGTTCACTAACCATTTATCCAAGATCAATTTTACACGTAAGAGAGGCTCGCCCGGTCCTAGAGATCAGGTCGCTGTGTGCTCTTAATCGGGGCCTGCTTGTGGTCATATACAAATGGATAAAATGTTTTGGAGGTGTTATTGGTAAGGCGACAGAGGAGTACGTCAACAGTATGATCCAACAACTGTAGAAGAATGTATGAAATTAATTACAAATAATTAAATACTCAGCTTAGAGTGTTGCAGAAGTTGAGTCAGACTGAAAACGTAGTCCAAACATCGGCCGTTAAAACTTCAAAGTTCCATTGACAGAATTTCTAAAAACTCCATTCTTGCAAAAGTCTTGAGGCACTGTTCTGATTTGTGGTACACTGCTGCATCGAAGCGGACTGGATGAACGCGATGCACTCTGTCTTCCACGCCGAATGTGCTGGCTATTCTACTTCAGTCAGACCTGACGCACGTGATATTCCTCATACGCGCGCGGCCCCTTGCGGGAAACTGTGATTTGATACAATGAATTGTCAGTGTTTCCGTGGCCGTATCCATAGTGGTTCAGTTGTCTTTGTGTTAGAGCGAACCGCGGCGGAGTGGCCGAACGCACTGAGGCGCTTTGCTCCGATGCTCGAGGCCGTAATCCATCGGGGGTTCGAATTGATGTTTGTGCTGTCTTTAATATAAGTTAGTTTTTAAGTTAGGGACCGATGATTTTTTTTTTTTTTTTTTTTTTTTTTTTTTTTTTTTTTTTTTTTTTTTGTGGAAACTTAACAACTAATTTCTATCTAAACCGAAACTGAAATAATAAACGGGATTGTTTTCTACATCTTATAAAATTTCAGCAAATTTGGTGAAAATATTTCCAATTGCTGCGAGTAAAAGTGATTTTCTTGGTTGATTTTTATGTCACAGATTTCACATTAAATCACAATTAAATATTTTTCACTGAATAAACAGTCCGAATTGATTTCTCCTCATTGTAAGTTGAACGGGTTATTGCGTTTTCATCCTGCGTAAATATATTCCACTGAAAACAAGACACAAGTAAGGTGGTCGTTTTCTTTCTGTCGGCCCGATACAATTTCGTATGTTTGCAAAACAAAGGCCACTGTAAGCAGAAAGATAACTCATGATGCTCAAAACACATCTTGAAGGGTCTCGCGAAAACAGGAAATTCAGAATTTAAAAAAATGAAAGTAAGTGATCTTATAATGGAAACCACCCTCTTCTTCGTTCATTGTAACCATAGATCACTTATTAAACGATTGATCTATGTTTTGAATTTCACGATTTTGTTTATTAATTACATGCCTCTTCTGTTGTTGTACATTGCCACTCTCTACTGACCAAGCCTGAAGAAGTGGCGATAGAACACTTTTCGTTCAGCCTGAGTATTTGTTTCCTATTTAGCAACAAAGTAAAACCACTCTTTCATGTCAGTTTAGTGCAATCAAAAGAGATGTTCGATGGATATTTTTTAAGACCACATGTGTACCAGTATTACTAGATAAGAAATCCACCAGCGCTTTCCAGTGCTTGTGTACTTGTAGGTGTTAAAGAGAAGGAAGTAGCATACCAGAGGAATAACCATCTATTAAAACTCATGAATTAAGAATCAGATTAGGCCTACCCTCATGAAAATGAAAAAAAAAAAAAAAAAATAAATAAATTAAAAATCATCGTTTAGTCGCAGTTTATAACAAGGCATTCATGTAAAAAAAAAAAGGTAAAGCAGTCAACAATCCGAAGATTGGTTTGAACACCACAGTGCTTTACTAGGCATGGTCCTGTTTGGAGGTGGTATGCCGTTGCCTTCCTCCGACCTGACTTACCCAGCCAGTTATAGGGGGACCTACAGTTTAACGTGGGTTCCGAACCACGGTGCTACTCGGTATTTTTCACATGAGCAATACTGCCAGAGGTGAAAGAAGTGGAAAGTGACAGATAAAAATCCTAGCACCTGGCTGGGATCGAACCCGCGACCTTTGGGTTTGTAGTCTGGCACTCTACCACTGTGCAACCGAGGCGCACTCGAGGCGCATTCATGTATAAAGCACTTTTTTGTTTTGTTTTGACTAATAGGGGCGCATTCATGTATAAAGCACTTTTTTGTTTTGTTTTGACTAATAGAAATAAACGTGGAAGTTTGAGGAAATCGGAGGAGCAAATGCGTATAACTTTATCCTGAGTCAGAGGTAAAATAAGAGATTTTTAATGCTTGTGAAGCCGTTGTGTGACATGATATTACTGTAAGTACGTATCTATATCTGTGAATAAGTGTTTAATGTGTAACTATACTGTACTTGGAAATGAACTACAAGAATTAGATTTCTTTAACGTATCATTCACTACACTATAATATACTTTATTAAGTTAGTGAAATGGTGTCGCTTGAAGCAATATGTATTACGATAGTGTTGCCATGATAGAACGATCGGAAAACGTTGGGTTATGCCATAAGATTCGTTTAATATAACCATAATTGAATAATTGTACTATTCCTTAATTATGTACGGCTACAAAAGGAAGTATGAAAATTGGAAGCGTTGAAATTCTAAAACAAAAGAAGGGTGGGGCAGCGCAATGAGGAAGGGGCAGCAAGAATCTGTGGCACCGCCATCTGTATATCCGGTAATTCCTACGCGGTAGCGGGCGCAGATAGTATGGCTTCCCGCTGTCTCGTTTTCGCCTTTAATTTAGCGACTGCGTCCCGTCTATACGTTGCAGTTTGAGGCCACTGTGCACATCGTCTTTCTGGTGCTTCTATTAGCGACTATGTTTTCCGCTTTTTGAATGGTAAGACATAAATCGTCCGAACTGACCACGACTTTGGGGATGGTCTTATACGTGTCGTACACCCACAGTCTACCGTCTGTGCGGTGTCTTTGGCTATTCCGATTTCCAACCAGCTCACTCTAACTCTAAGGCTTTTACCTGCGCAACTAGCAGAAACTTTCCCTACTGCCAGTATCCGAATTCCGCAACTATCGACAGACTTGCTATTTCTCTTGCTTGCTCTACGAAATTTCTCTGTAATACATTTGCAGGAATGTAATAATATTGAATTAGTTTACTACTAGATTTTATTTCAAAACTGCCGGCCGCGGTGGCCGAGGTGACTGAGGCGCTTCAGTCACGGTCAGCACGGCCACTACGGTCGGGGGTTCGAATCCCCCCTCGGGCATGGATATTTGTGCCGTCCTAGTTCGTAAGTAGTTCATAAGTAGTTTGTAAGTTTAGGGACTGATGACCCCGTAGTTGGGTCCCATAAGCTTAACAAACATTTGAACATTTTTTTTGTATTTCAAAACTGGTAAAAATTAAATTCTTATTGTAAATAACCTAGTTGACGTACGAGAAAGAGATGTTTAAAATAAAGTATTATAATGAGCTTAATTAACTTTTATTCATACAATTTTTTGAATTAGCAAAAAACTTAAGGTTTTCACTAATTTCAGATCAACGAGTGCAATCTGTTCACTACACAGTTTTGTTTTGCTTGTGGACTCGTTAAGTTCTCGTTTTTCGGTGCGTAACCAAAGCCGACACTTCATACTCCAGTCCTCATCAAGCCGCTGCGGAGTGGCCGAGCGCATTGAGGCGCTATGCTTCGATGCGCGAGGCCGTTCCCCGTATGGGGTTCGAATCCTCCCTCGGGCATGGATGTTTGTGTAATCCTTAGTATAAGGTAGTTTATAAGTGGTTTGTAAGTTTAGGGACTGATGACCCCGCATTTAAGTCCCATAAGCTTAACAATCATTACATTATAGTCCTCCTCGACACTTATTTACTAAACTATATACATTTGTTCGTCGTTTCAAATGGATTTCCTATTACACATAAGAGAGATGTCATGAATCAAGTATGTTCTACTTTCCATTTAAAGCAACATACAGTAGCCAAATATGTCAAAACTTATGTTTTGAATATTGTGAAACACTGTCTTACAGGAAACACATAGTAGCTAGGGAAGGCATTCAAGATACCGAAATAATTGTAAACAATTTGACCGTGGCTTTATATTCATATAACAAACCAACTAAACATGATGTATATCAGATAATTGCTTATACCTATCGTTATAATTTTACCTTTACATTGCACGTTCGGCTTCTGACTGAAAAAAGTAGTTGCATTCAGCATCTTTCTCGCGCCGAAGTAAGTATTAATGTATTTACTATTATTTGTAGATAATTTTTCTTATTTTTTTCAGTTTTAAACGATCTTCATACCAGTAACAATACAACAGCCACAGACCTTGCATTTCTTCCCTCAGTTGCAAGTGTGTAACATTCCATAGTGATATTTTACCAATCTTTAAATCAAAATAGGAAAAATTAAAAAAATAGATAGCTTGATTAAACAGTCAGGACAATACATATGAGTTATCTTATTGTGCTGTGTGTTATCAAGTTATGTACTATTACAGTTTTTATGTTTTGATTTAAAGCTTTGCAAAGGCAAAACACGAGAGCTGAATTTAAACTTTCAAAATTGGTAGAAGAGATATATGATATGTTATTGTCGTAAAACTTTTCATGCCATCAAGATGGTTTGAACCTGGAATTGCTTGTGTAATAAAGTTAATTAGACTGCACAGTGTAATTGATTTCTTAAAATCTCAAGTTAACGGAAATAACATAATCGATGTGTATTACTGTTGTAACGTTTCCTAGACAGATTCATACAGGAAACCGAAACTTATTAAAAAATGTTCAAATGTTTGTAAATCTAAGGGACTCCACTACGTTTGTCGTTAGTCCCTAGACTTACAGACTACTTATACTAACTTAGAGTAACTTATGCTAAGGACAACATAAACACCCATACCCGAGGGAGGACTCGAACCCCCGACGGCAAACGGCCGCGCGCACTGCAGCAGGGCGCCTCAGTGCGCACGGCTATTCTGCCGCGGCACCGAAACTTGTTTTTAATTTTTTATATAAATGTGGAACCTTGTCATTGGTACATGGGCAAACTCACACATCTGTACTAATTGAAGGAACACCTACTTTTTCACTGCGTCAAAGAGTATTGTGTAGTACCTGATAGTGTGAATATTGGCCTTACACATTCGATTAAATTTTGCCATGCTGTCAGCCAGACGATGGTGCGTGCAGGGCTGTGCTTGACCCACTATAACCAGGCACAGTTATGCGGACAATCTTAGTTACAGATAATGCTAAATACAGGGTGGAGTTTCAGAAATTCTTGTAGAAGTAGTTGTGAGCGGTGTGTGTGTGTGTGTGTGTGTGTGTGTGAGTGCGCGCGCGATTGTGCTGGCTGCCTGCCTGCTCCAGACACTCGTGATGTGTCAATACGCCGACGGCAAGGGGAAGGAACGCCTCGCGTCTAAGTGGCGGAATCTGCTCTCCTGGAGAAACTCGTACGTAATACTAGCACCTGCAGAGCACATTCCTCGTCACTCTGCTTCCAGGAAACGTATTGTCCTTATAGGAGTAAGGCTGTTCTCCTTAGTTCCGTACGTAATTTGTTTCCTGTCGTGGGCACAGAAGATCCGTTTCCAGTATATTCACTGTACGAGTATTTCCCGATGTATAGGCTCGTCCAGAAGTCTGTCATGGAAAATATCATTCAGTATAATTACATTAATAATGGAAATCGGATATGGGATATCGGCTTTAATAAATTGTTGTCTCGAAGAAGGCTTTTGACACCGGTCACAAACGGCTTTTAATCAAATTGCGTGGTAATGGCATATCGCCCCAAATTTGCGACTGGATAGGGGATTTCCTGCCAGAGAGGACACAGTTCGTAGTAATCGATGGTAAGGCATCGACTAAAACAGAGGTGATATGGGCGTACCACAGGGTTGTGTTATTGGTCCTCTGCTGTTCCTTATTTACATAACCGATTTAGGGGAAAATTTAAGTAGCTCTCTTAGGTTGTTTGCAGATGACGCCGTCATTTACCGTCTAGTAAAATCATCTGAAGATCGAAACCAACTGCAGAACGATCTGAATAAGATATCAGTATGGTGTAAAAATTGGCAATTGACTCTAAATAATGAGAAGTGTGAAGTCGTCCACATGAGTACGAAAAGAAATCCGTTAAACTTTGTTTACAACATAAATCAATCAAAAGTGAAGGCCGTAAACTTCACAAAATACCTAGGAATTACTATTATTTCAGACTTAAATTGGAAAGAACACGTAGATAATGTCGTGGGAAAGGCGAAGCAGAGACTGCGTTTTATTGGCAGAACCCTTAAAACGTGCAACAGAACTACAAAAGACACTGCATACACTACGCTTGTTCGTCCAATTTTGGAGTATTGCTGCCCAGTGTGGATCCTTATCAGGTGGATTTGACGGAGGACATCGAAAGAGTCCAAAGAAGGGCAGCTCGTTTCGTATTGTCACGATACAGGGGAGACAGCGTTACGGAAATGATACAGGATCTGGGATGGGAATCATTACAACAACGGCGCTTATCGCTGCGGCGTGGGCTTCTTACGAAACTCAAATCGCCAACATTCTCAATTCAATTGTTTGTAGAACTTATGGGACTTAACTACGGGGTCATCAGTCCCTAAGCTTACAAACTACTTATGAACTAGCTAAGACTAAGGACGGCACAAATATCCATGCCCGAGGGGGGATTCGAACCCCCGACCGCAGTGGCCGTGCAGACCATGACTGGAGCGCCTCAGTCCCCTCGGCCACCGCGGCCGGCGCCAACATTCTCCTCCGAATGCGAAAATATATTTTTGACTCGCCTTACCTAGGTAGAAATAATCACCAGAATAAAATACGAGAAATCAGAGCTCGAACGGAGAGATTCAGGTTTTCTTTCTTCCCGCGCGCCATTCGAGAATGGAATGGGAGATAAATAGTATAATGGTGATTCGATGAACCCTCTGTCAGGCACTTACATGTGATTTGCAGAGTATCCCATGTAGATGTAGATTTAGATGAATTTTCGACTTATTCAAGCCATTATCGTTTACTGGGCGAAAACTGACTTTCTGAAATCGTCCCCTACATTAAAGGTTCAAATGTTTGTAAAGCGTATGGGACTTAACTACGGGGTCATCAGTCCCTAAACTTACAAACTGCTTATGAACTACTTACGAACTAGGACGGCACAAATATCCATGCCCGAGGGGGGATTCGAACCCCCGACCGTAGTGGTCGTGCAGACCGTGACTGAAGCGCCTATCTCCTCGGCCACCGCGGCCGGCCCCCTACATTAGATAACGTACATATATACATACTTTTTTTACAAGCAGTCTATTGCGTTCTAGATTGTTTTTCATTTAAAAATACGATAAGAGAACTGTTTCCCAAAGGAAACAGAAACGTTTCCAAAGATATGTGGTAAATACGCATATGCATACCTGCTCAAGTTCGGCAAAAGAAAGAAACACTAGAAAGACTAGAAACGGTGAAGTTCGAATTCACAGCACTTTTTCATTAGTATCTTCTGAGGAAATAATTAGCAATTCAGTCACTGCGGTTGAGCATATCTCCTGTTGCCTAGCAATCACACATGCGTAATTGCGCCGACGCGTATAAGATTCGTATGGCGATCCATGGTTTGGCCATCCGCGCTGAGTTCACCAGGTTTCAGATTTCATCTGCGGTGCTGGGCAGTGGGGCACAGCGCTGCAGCCGTCTTTCTACCTTATCCTACATTCACGCACGCCTGGTGATCTGACCGACCAAGTGAAAAGGCTCACATCCTGTACGCCAAGAAGACACGTGTTTGTACATCAACATGTGGTCGTGGCAATTCTTTGTGAAAAATGGCGTCATGGGTATCGTGCAGAATGGGTATGCTTTCAGGTCAGAGAATGTCATTCGATCAAATCGGTCACAGTGACCTCGAGACGCACATACAGTGACTTGTGCTATACCCAACAACAGCCTACACCATAAGGCCTTTGGTTGGCATTGTATGAGGAAATGCAGTGGGAATGCCACTCCACCTGTCGACAACGAAACAAAATGCGGCCACCATTGGCAAGCAAACAGAACATTGATTCATCAGAAAAAACGACTATTCCTGTCTCCAATGATATCTAGCAAGCCGCGGTGGAGTAGCCGAGCGGTCTAAAGCGTCTCGCTGCGGAGCGCGCGGTTGCTCGCCGTGGAGATTCGAGTCCTCCCTGGGGCATGGGTGTGTGTGATTGTTCTTAGGTTAGTTTACCTAGGTTTAAGTAGTTTGTAAGCTACGGACTGATGGCCACGCAGTTTGGTCCGATAGATTTACAAACATTTGAATTTGTTAAGCCAGAAATGAGGACGACGCCTATCTTCCCGCAATGCCATTCGGATGAGGTGTCGATCTTCTCGAGGTGTGGTCTGGCTGATGCGTACTGACCCATCTCGCCCGCGTTCTGCGGCCTTTCGTGAACCATACTCCACTCACCCGTTCATTGGCGAAACATTTCTTCCCACACGAGCAGCAATGGACGCGTCACATTCTGTCACGCCAATAATGCGCTTCTTTCAAACGTACCGATTTGACGTTACGGGTTGTGCATACCTCTCCGAGACATCTTCACGTCTACTGCATTAGCTTCGGTTTATAGTGACAACAAAGGCGCAGGCACATTTCACCGGCGATATCCGTTCAAAAATGTTCAAATGTTTGTAAACCTATCGGACCAAACTGCGTGGTCATCAGTCCGTAGCTTACAAACTACTTAAACTAAGGTAAACTAACCTAAGGACAACATACACAGCCATGCCCCAGGGAGGACTCGAACCTCCACGGCGAGCAACCGCGCGTTCCGCAGCGAGACGCTTTAGACCGCTCGGCTACTCCACCGCTGCAAGATATCCGTGTTGACCTTGAACCGGCGAGGCAACATGGTCAAAATGTTAATAATTTCAGCAGTACAAACTAATTAACATTGGTAGATTTTCTTCATCTAACGCTTTTCCCGTGGTTGATTATTGAATTCGCTTGGCTACTGTCGCTGCCTCATTATCTTCCCTTAACTCTCGGGGAAGTAATGTGTACTCCAATTCTTTGCGTATAGGTTTATACATGTGAAAGTGTGAAACATTCTTTAATGTTTTGTGAATCATGTAACTTCGCTATCAGCACAGTATTTACCTGGTGATGTGTGGAAAACCGCCTATAAACCACATTGAGGCTGGCCAACACACCAATCCCCCGACGTTAATCCGCCAAATGGATTTTAATCGCGGGTGGCAAACTTTCCAGTCCCGGAAAGCAGCACCTTAAATCACGCGGCTAACCGGGTGGGTCTAAACATGAATTTACATATATCTTCTATCTTCTAATATACAAAGCAAAGCGTCCGTATATTTGTACGTTTTGCATACAGATCTACAGTTTTGTTCCAATCTTTACGAAATTTTGTACACGTAAGCTTCAATCCATGAGGACGGTCTCCGTAAGTGTAAGAATCACATACGAAATATAGTTCAGCAGATATGACGTCATAAACAATGAGATGCGCGAAAAACTGCTGCATTTTGCGACAATGCTGCTCATTTTCTCCTAAACCATTGGACCGATTTCAACCAAATTTGGTACACACATTCTTTACCGTGAGGTAACAATTGCTGCATGGTTAAGAATCACATACGGCACATGGTTCAAAAGATATTTCTTCATAACCAATAGAAATCGCAAAAAATGCCATATAATGCGGCGAGACTTTCGAAATACACTGTATGAGAATGACAGTACTTAGCGACTTGCAACAAACTTTAAACATAATTTCAAACCTTTATTAAACTTTTTCTCGCTGGCAACCATAGTAAAATGATGAAAGGAAAAAAGTTTCTCCCTTACTACTTTTCCGCTGTTTAGGGAGTAAAACTACGGCTCTCGGTATAACGTTACAATTTATAATTTCAACACTAGAAATTGTAGCGACAGGAAATTTTAGACAGTATTCACATATATAGTTGAATGTAGCTTCTAAATTGTATCACATTCCGACACGTAGTTCATGAGATGTGAGCACGTAAACAGTAATGTTCCGCTGTTCATGGATAAAACTACGGCTTTCGGTATGACGTTACAATTTATAATTTCGACACTACGAATTGTAGCTGCAGGAAATTTTACAGATGGTATACACACATATATTTGAGTGTACCTTCTAAATTGCATCACAGTACGACACATAGTTCATGAGATATGAGCACATAAATAATGGCGTTCATGGAAAAGCACCCCATCACGCACCAAGTTTTAATCTATTACTTCTTTACTATCAATTGTATTCCCAAGTGATTTTACAGTCATACAGCCCTTATACAAATGAATATATACCTGAAAAACGGCAGGAATAAATATATAAATACCCGGGCAGCGCCGGGTTTTCAGATAGTACTTATATACATGCATACATATTCCGGAAGTCCCTGCTAGTCACTTTCTTTCTTGTTCCACTCGTAAATAGTGAGGGGAAAACGACTGTCTATATGCTTCCGTAGCAACCCAAATTTCCTTCATCTTCGCGTATCTTACGCGAAATGTACGTTGACCACCGGAGACTCGTTCTGCAGTCACCTTTAAATGCTGTTTCCATAAAGTTTTGCAATATTGTACCCAGAAAAGAAAGTCGCCTTCCCTCCGGGGAGTCACATAACAATTCCGGAAGCATCTCCGTAATACTCTTTGTGATTGAACCTACAGGTAACAAATTCGGGAGCCGTAACTGAACTGTTACTGTGTCTTCCTTTACTCTAGTCTGGTAGGATCCTTGAATATACGCGAGTAATACATAACAAGTTGTCCCATTAATGTTCTGGTGCGGTCTCCTTTACGGTTTTACGATATTTTCCTACCATTTTCCTAATAAAACAAAGTTTACGGTTCAACTTCCCTGCAACGCCCTTTAAAAATTCGTTCAACTTCATTTTTCTTGCACAGTTACCCCCTAGATATTCCATCAACATGACTGAATCAAGCAACACTTTACGAATGCTGTATTCGGACATTACGGGGGTGTTTCCTCATGCATCTGCATTATCTTAAGTTGTCCTACATTTAGAGGAAACTTCAGTCCATCTGAACATCTAGAAGAATTTTCTATGTCATCTGTGACTCGTCTCCCGGCCGTAGTACCACCTGGAACAGCGCTTGTGTTGTGATGCCAATGGTAGTCTACACATGGGACGGTAATACAGAAGTCCAGGAACTGGATGAATCTAACCAAAGGAGCAGAATAACAAGTAGGTTAGAGGTTTACCTTTTCTCTGGTGGCAGTCGCAGATGTGAAGTACACTCCTGGAAAATGGAAAAAAGAACATCAATTCGTCAACCCAGCCGACACATTCTTGACGATTTATACAACACATGATCTACATCTACATCCATACTCGGCAAGCCACCTGACCGTGTGTGGCGGAGGGTACCTAGAGTACCACTATCGGTTCTCCCTCCTATTCCAGTCTCGTATTGTTCGCGAGAAGCAAGATTGTCGGTATTCCTCTGTGTGGGCTCTAATCACTCTGATTTTGACTTCATGATATCTTCGCGAGATATACGTAGGAGGGAGCAATATAATGCTAGACTTCTCGGTAAAAGTATGTTCCCGAAACTTCGACAAAAGCCTGTACCGAGCTACAGAGCGTCTCTCTTGCAGTCTTCCACTAGAGTTTATCAATCATCTTCGTAAAGCTTTCACGATTACTAAATGATCCTGTAACGAAGAGCCCTGCTCTCCGTTGGATCTTCTCTACCTCCTCTACAACCCCACCTGGTACGGATCCCACACCGGTGAGCAGTATTCAAGCAGTTGGCGAATAAGTTACTGTAACCTACTTCCTGTTTTTTTTTTTTCGGACTGCATTTCCTTAAGACTCATCCAATGAATCGCAGTCTGGCATCTGCTTTACCGACGAAAATTTTTATATGGTCGTTCTATTCCAAATGCATACTCCCAGATAATTTATGGAATTGACTGCTTTGACTGATGACCCCGTAGTTAAGTCCCATAGACTATACAAACATACAATTAACTGCTTTCAGTTGCTGACCTGCTATAGTGTAGCTAAATGATAAAGGATGTTTCTATGTATTCGTAGCATAGGCTGTACCACTTCAAAGGAACCAGCCCAGCATTTTCCTGGAGTGGTTTACGGAAATCACAAAATACTAAGATCTGTAGGGGGGAAGGCTGCCTTCCTCCCGAATTCGACTTCGGTTTACTAACAGCTGCGCTGCTTCTTTCGGTAGAATAAAATTATTTTTGTGATGTCGCACAAGTATGAAGTGCGCGCCACGTACTTACGCCGCGCGCCGCCATGCACGCACGGCGCGACGTTCTTACGTCAGCCACGAGCGCCCTCTGCTGCAACTGCGCTCGTGGCCACCACTGGACTGCATCGTTCACTTGGGACTGATATAGGAACCAGCTAACACTTGGGAATCAGATAGGCACCAGTAAAGACTTGGCTATCGGATAGGCACTAGGCAGGCCTCTATCTAATCTATGTATCAGCATTCTGCAGTCAACAACTATGTAAAAGTTAAGTATTACTAAGTCTCTATGAAATTTACTCTAGTGTTTCTAGTTTCTGCTGTCCCACTGGCTGGTCACCTCCATACCGCACAAGCGTGCATCATTTATTCTTGTGTCGGTCTCTTTCTACTCGGCCACCGACACCAAAGACAACCGGCGAAAACGAGACACAAAAGCGGCGACGAGGCTGGGACACAAAAAGTTTAGTCAGTCTTTCGCTTCGACAATTTCGAACCACCTCACGTTACTCACTTACGGAATTCAGTATATCTTAATGCCTCATGATGAGAAGTATGAACCGATCCCTACTTTTGGACAAGTTAAGCCGTAAATATATTTTCTCTCACACTCTATATCTCTGCATTAGCTATCCGATCCGTAACTCAAATCTGCAGCATTCGTATGTATTACGATGTTTCAAAAGTTTCTATCCTCTTCTTGTCTGAACTCTTAATGAACCATGTTTTACTTGCGTAATATACTAAATACTTTTGTAAAATACTTCCTGGATCATGAATTAACACATAAGAAACTCCCTGGCAGATTAAAATTGTGTGCCGGAACCGGGACTCGAACCTGGGACCTTTGCCTTTCGCGGGCAAGCGCACTACCGACTGTGCTATCCCGACACGACTGACGATGCCGCCTCACTACTTTACTTCCGCCAGTACCTCGCCTCCTACTTTCCAAACTTCTCAGAAGCTCTCCTGCGAACCATGCAAGACTAGCACTCCTGGAAGAAAGGATATGGTAGAGACATGGCTTAGCCACAGCCTAAGGGATCCTAAGGGATCCTTTCTTCCAGGAGTGCTAGTCTTGCATGTTTCGCAGGAGAGCTTCTGTGAAGTCTGGAAAGTAGGAGGCGAGGTACTGGCGGAAGTAAAGTTGTGAGGCGGCATCGTGAGCCGTGTCGGGATAGCACAGTCGGTAGTGCGCTTGCCCGCGAAAGGCAAAGGTCCCAGGTTCGAGTCCCGGTTCCGGCACACAATTTTAATCTGCCAGGAAGTTTCATATCAGCGCACACTCCGCTGCAGAGTGAAAGTTTCATTCTTGAAACATATAAAAAGTTTGTCCTTTTTTGTGAAACCCTAGGCTTGATGTTGCAAGTCCAATTCAATCAAGGTGAGTTATTTGGCAATCTAAATACCGAGTGCAGTAAAGAAATGAGGCTTTATTGTAAGTGGCGGTGCAGTATCATTGAGGCAGATGATGCTGTTACAACACAACGGTGTACGACAGGCACATACAACGGCAGAGCTACTGCGCGCCTAACTGCTTGACAGACTAACACTGCCGCTGTGAAAGAAAAGGCAGCTGTAGAACATACGTTTTCGTAAATAACTACAGTCGGTATCTGGGACGCTTCCATCAGTAAGGCCGCAGCCAATACGCTCGCACATTTAAGCAAGTCAGAGACGAATCGACATCGTCCTCAGTTTCTCGTATGCGCTTTTATTTCTTTTCTCTCTTCTCTTGGTTCGTTGCAGAACCGATACGCACCGTGCACACACCTTGCGTCCCACATGTAGCCTCCTCTTAGAGACCATTTAGGACCGCTGTGCGAATGGTGAATATGTCAGAAAGACTAATTTTCTCTCCCCCCCCCCCTTTTTTTTTATCCTTGCGAAACATCAATCTCTGCGGGTGAACACACTTTAAAGCGTTTTTACCGAGCAAGGTGGCGCGGTGATAACACACTGGACTCACACTTGAGAGGACGGCAATTCAAGCTCACTTCCGACATTCCTGATGTAGCTTTTCCGTGATTTCCCTAAATCACTCCAGGCAAATGTCGAGAAGGTTCCTTTCGAAGGACACGGTCGATTTCGTCCCAAAACCGTTGCAATAATGAATCCGAGCGTGTGATCCGTCTCTAATTAGATGTCAGACGAACGTCAAACCCTAATTCTTCCTTCCTTATGGAAAGTATTTTCCTTTTGTGTTTCATTTCTCACTATTTAAAACGAATTCCTGGTGTCGATAATAGCGTCATTGGCCTTTATCGTGTACTTTAAATTAGTAAAAACGTAACGTGCAACAGTTTTAAGATAACGTTTTTGTCACGTTTCTCTTCTATGACGTATTTTGACGTATTTATTTGAGATCTTCAGAACCTCAGTGTTTAAGATTTTCTTTATCTGTAGTGCGGGATTCTACGATCTGACATATTGAGAAGTGAAATAGCCAAGTTATCGAGCAGTTGCTCCCACGACAGTAAATCATTGCATTAACTAGATTTAATAGTTCCTTTGTTACACAAAAGTGGAATATAACACTAACGTTCATAATTGGGATAAAGTAGGATTTCCCAAGTATTGTTTCTAATTTGAAAATAAGAAGCAAAGAAAACTTTTTTAACTGAAATCTGTGAAAAATAGTAATTTTCCTATGTATTAAAAATCTTAATTTTACATCTCTCTGAAAAATGTTTGTAAATCTATCGGACTCAATTGCTGGGTTATTAGTTCGTAGTATACAAACTACTTAAATTAAGGTAAACTAACCTAAGTACTACACAAAAAACCATGCCCGAGGGGGGATTCGAACCCCCAACGCCCCAATGCGCATGGCTAATCCTTCGCTTTCTCTGTGGGTGGTGGTTTGAATCCAGTTGCGTGGGCTACCGATAAACTGTATGACCCAACCTGCCATTCCCCTTTTTGAAAACTGTCATGTCAAGAAAATTCAATTTTCCGTCTGCCTCCATCTCCATGGTTAAACTGAATTCTTAATTAATCCCGTTGAAGTATTGAAGAAAACGATCTAGTTCCTCTCTACCATGCCTCCACACAACAACCGTATCGTCTACATAGCGGAACCAAATAGCAGATTTTTTTGTTTGCAGTTTTCAGTGCCTGTTCATCGATTTTTTCCATATAGAAATTTGCTATAACCGGGCTTAAAGAGCTCCCCATAGCTACACTATCTGTTTGTTCATAGAAATTATCGTTGGGTTTGAATAATAAATCCATAGGTCAACAGCATAATAGCCCGGAAAATTTTAGTAATATTGACCTCTCCGGCCGTGAAAGTTTACATTTGACAGCATATTGGTCATCGTTAACCATAGAAAAAATGTTCAAATGTTTGTAAAGCTTATGGGACTTAACTGCGGGGTCATCAGTCCTTAAACTTACAAACTACTTATGAACTACTTACGATCTAGGACGGCACAAATATCCATGCCCGAGGGGGGATTCGAACCCCCGACCGTAGTGGCTGTGCAGACCGTGACTGAAGCGCCTCAGTCTCCTCGGCCACCGCGGCCGGCTTAATCATAGATACTGCGATTTAGTGCTCTGCAATATTGCTGCTGTCATTACTCTGCCTACCGCGATTCTGACACAAATATAGAATAAGGAAGCCCATATTGAAACCTGCGGGACCACTGGCCTCACGCTACTTCCGTACAAGATGGCACATATTGTTTGTACGACATTGCAAAACTGTATTTCCATGTCACGTATACCATCATAAAATAAGTTTGGTTGCAGAGAAACAAGTGTTGACACAGTGTGATGGCATCTTGAGTACATTTTTATTCGCCTGTAAGAGCTATCTCTCAACACAAGGACGAAACAGTCCCCTAACCTCAATTCTGTCCGCTTCCCTCAGATGAGACTGTTGGCGTCACAGAGAGTGGCCTTTACACTCGCTCCCCTTATAGTCGCCTTTTACGACAGCCAGAGTACCCTGGGTGCATTCTAATCCGCAACCCACAAGGGTAGGGACTGGGTACCTGTGGATTAATCTTGTGGATTACAACGGAAGTTAATGAGATGGAACGCCCTTCTCTACAGGGGGCCTCGATCCCCTTTCGGTGGCGATCTAACAACATTTTGTGATTCCATTGTCCACTGAAACTCCGACTGCTCTACAACAGAACAACAACCCAACTGCATATTTGTAGGAAGAGGAAAAAGTAAATGAATGTTTATTGCGTGACTTAAGTTTTTCTGACTAATTATAAGTTTAGTTTCGAAACTAATTAATTTACTGGGGGAGCTGAATTATATTTGTGATTCTCAGTTAATTTCTTTTAGTATATTTCCATTTGCTATCTACAACTGATGTTATGATTTCGTTGTTGATGTGAACTGTTAATATTCCAATACGTCCGTTGTACGTCATTTTGTCCTAATGTAGCAGATTTCTCATGCCCACTTGCCTTGATCTATTAACCACAATTTGGTTGTGAATTAACAGTACAAATTTTCAGCATATCGAGGTTGAGGTTGGTTCAAGTTCGTTACGTTCCTCCTTAGTTTTATCAGAATGATGATTGGGCATCTTCCTCTAAGACTTCTGAGCAAATTGTCTGTGATACGCACACTGCACGTCACATTTCTTTTGAAATTCTGGATTTATTACTGCCCTAATAAATTGCAATAAATTCTGAAGCTTCAACCTCAGTAATATTCACCGTATTGAGGTACGATGGATCAACGCCTAATCTCTAGAAGCCTAGTACTACACTTTTTGTCAAAATCTAATTCTAGATTACATTCAGTTCCCTGCACAATGACAACTACGATCACTGTTCCGTTATGCGTATTTCTTGATCACCTTTAAGTGCTCCATTGTGCTACTTCCATTTCTTAAATCTCTACTACGTAAATAAACCGAACCATATTTTTCTTGCTATTGAATTAAACCAAGTAATTTAGTAATATATCTTGTAAACTATGAAGATGAGGTAGAGATTTCAGTAGTTACAGCATTGTACGTGATGCCACAAACAAAAACTACCCTATGCTTAAAAATATACAAAACAATACATATTTCAGATTCTTGGAGATGGCCCACTATGGTTGTAAATTTTTAATGTCGAACCAGAAAAACCATAGCGAAACCATCTCCAAACTTCCTCCCGCTGCTCAGTTTTTCACCTCTCAATTCCGGAAAATTTTGCGTGACAATGGTAGAATTAAAAAGTAATGAAGACATGAGGTTTCATTTTAGGCTTTAGTTATTTTAACTGTGTCTCTATAAGTTCGTGAAAGAAACCATGGGGAAGGAGCAATAGATGTAACATTCAGTGTTTCTATCCATATTCACTGAGTAAATGTCGATAATATTCCAGCATCCTATTTCATTAAGTTAATAGCGACATTTAATTTTCATGGTTTAGTATGCTTCATAATTGATCCATTTTATTTTTAATCACTGCACCTGGCGCATATCAAAAAAGTTTAATCTTCTGTAACACCATTATACAGCAGGATTAATTTCTTTTCCTTTACAACTTGTGTCAGAGTTCATACATTTTTCTCGCAGTTCTTGTGATAAATAGTTTCATTTATCGTTGTCTATACTAGTGTAATGACTTGCCTCGATCGGAAAACGTTTTAATATTCAAATTATCATCAGAAAATCCATGCTGCTAACAGATATCTTCTTTATCGAATTATGTTTACCATTTTTATTCTACAATTGGCGAAAGAGCCCAGGAGCTTCGATAAATTTCGTGGTAATTAGTAAGGACATGCAATTCGAGCGTTCTGGTTTGGCATACCGTAACATTACTATCACTCTAGAAGAAAAAACTGCGCTACCTTACACTGTTAACACGATTTAAAATACGTGAGAATTATGACTGTAAACCACTGCTTGGCTTGTTAAATTCAATTAGATGGTACGTAAGATCAGTCTCATGTAATAAAGACGTGCGTATTACGTATTAGTTGCTTTTGAATTAGTATTTCCACACAGTTTCTTTATATTCATTACGTATACCATCCCTCAAATCTGTGCACTTTTTAGTCTAAATCAACAAAGGTCCAGGATGTATCGTGCGCATGTGCCCGGTTATTTCTTTCGCCTAAAAATTTGAAACCACGCAAGCAACCTTTTCAGTTTTTTGCTGGGTTTGTTTTTGCATGTAAATATTACCCATTTGACTCATGTTTCTTTTTCTAATTTCCTACACGTTTCCTTGTCTTGTAACTATTAAACTATTTGCTTGCATTGTGTCAGATATCGTGAATATTTGCATCAGATAGTACGAGACAAGGGCGTCCATATCCCGGTGTCAAGGGGGGCGCATTGGTCAGATCAGTGTTTCTTTACATATATACCACATACCTGTGATCACCTAGCACTGTACTACTTCGTGTTAAGGCCATTTTAATTAAACTGACGTTCGTGATTATACGCATCAGTGGCATTGTTTCAGAGAATTTTAATCATTACTAATGTGGCGTTTTCACTTTAATAAAGGCTAAAGATTCGCCATAAGCGTGTAACGCGTCATTAATTATTTATTTTAAATTTACAACAGAGGTGTTTTTAATTATTGGAACTGTAGCAATTATCTGGTTACACAGTAAATTTTATTATACGGGCCGATGAAATATACTATTATTTTAGTTCGGTGTTTCAATAATTTTTTTTTTTTCGCTTAAGAAAATGGCTGTAAAATGGTCGTCAAATCTGACAATAAAATCCTAGATCAGTGGCGACATTGTATACACAAATCGTGACCGATATTTACAACGACACGCTCTTTCAGTCCGACAAGTAAATGTTGTTGAATTGAAGATACGTACTATGTACGAGCATTCACAATGCTTTCAAATACTTTTTTTCAGTATACGCAGTCAAGTAGTGAGTATTATTTCAGCAGTATTAAAGCAAAATGGACTCTGTTCTGCATACACGTCGTAGCGGTCAGCACTATTTTTCTTACATCTAACGAATAAACAGTTGTTTTTCAGTAACACTGTACTAGAGAGTTGGATCAAGACACAAAGAAATTCACGACATTAGTTACCAGTGTTCACAGAATTACATCAGTGGTAAAGTTGAAATTTGTGCCGCACTGGTATTCGAACGAAGGTCTCGTACTTATTAGGTAGTTTTACTTTTACCATAGGCACCACAACTATACGAATCACCGTAGCACCACTCTCATGAGACCTAAATTTTTGCTTTTTGCACAAACTATTCGTATAGTGGCCTTACCCATTATTCTCACTACTCGATGGATTTCGTCGATTATCGTAAGATTCCGAGGATGTTGTGCATCTGTGCTGATGGGATAACTGGTAATCACCACCTTAATTACATGTATGTGATTTCCTTTATTTCGGACACGTCCGAAAGAACAGATGTTCAAATGTCTGTAATGCTATGGGACCAAACTACGTTGGTCATCAGTCCCTAGTCTTACAAACTCCTTAAACTAAGTTAAACTGACCTAAGGACAACACACACATCCATGCCTGAGGGAGGATTGGAACCTCCGACGGGGGAGGCCTCACGGTCCGTAACGTGGCGCTCCAGACAGCTCGGCTATTCCCGCGCGGTGAAAGAACAGAGAAGGGACGGACACTTCATATATATGTATATGACGATTGGATTGTGAAATTATGACATTAACGCACTGTTGATGATGGAGTCATCACGCAGATTAAACACAAGCTCACAGGTGACACTGACTTGAGAAGTCACTTTTCGCTACAGTTTCAAAGAATCCATCTGGCCAAATTTCTGCATGATTTAAGGTGGCGGTTAACGTTTGTTTCCTCAGAAGATGAGGCCCTTGTCTCGTGTCTCACATAAGGCTCTTACTGGTTAATACCACACTCCTACGCATTTCTTTAAAAAAAAAATCGTAGTTGTCGAACCTAGGTGCATGTATTTTCCGTTAAAATTGTGATTTGTTGTTAGATTTGTGTGTGTGTGTGTGTGTGTGTGTGTGTGCGTCGTGTTTAGAATTGGACATATCAACACTAATTCTGTTGCTAGTATGGCAGTCACGCCTGTGTGTAGCGGAATCTGTTCGGATGTGACGATATTCGACGCATCGTGTGGCCTTAAGGACCGGTGGCAGTGCCTGTGGACAAGGCCAGTTGGGAGTGGCGAGGACTTTCCAAACATGGCGCCGCTCCAATTTACACATGCTAACTACCCTTCTTCTCTCTGCCTGTCGAAACACATCCTGTTTCTCGTCTCTGTCATCTGACCTATCATAAATGTTAATACGATCGTTGTACGGAATTTTAATTCACACTGTAATTGACTACAAATCTTGATGTAGGAGTTTCAAGTTAACAGATTAGGAGAAAAGAATAGCTAACGTGTAATTGGCCGCACAGAAAATTAAACGCAAATGGGCGCGTTAAATTGTTAACGGAAATTAAATCGGACCTCAATATTGCCTAGTTGGAACACAACAATTCTTTAGTTCATATGGTACTACTGAAAACATGCACCGCTGGCCATTTAAGCTGAACACAAGAAACGGATTAAAACACAAACTTTAACTTATAATAAGTATGTATTTTTGAGTAAGACTACATACAAACCTTCCACGGAAACCACTAGCAATTCTGGCAGCAACAGTGGCTGTTCAAATGTTTGTAAAGCTTATGGGACTTAACTACGGGGTCGTCAGTCCCTAAGCTTACAAACTACTTATGAACTAACTAATACTAAGGACGGCACAAATATCCATGCCCGAGGGGAGATTCGAGCCCCCGACCGTTGTGGCCGTGCGGATCGTGATTGGAGCGCCTCAGTCCCCTCGGCCACCGCGGCCGGCAACAGTGGCTGTCAAACGAATAAGCATAGTTGAACTGAGCTTAGGAAGATGAACACATTCACTTTCGAAGCATATCAGAAGAGCATGGAGCGCACACCGTTTGTTTTATATTGTTTAAAGGCGTCATGGGGACCTTAAAATTAGGAGCAACCACAGACGTTAACACGTCAAAAATGTAAAAGCTGCGCGCACCAGGGTGATGGTCATGAGTGCCGCTGGCTCTCCTGAATACACGCCATGTACTGAGCCCTATGACTATTTCGATTACAGTTTGACTCGACGTACATATATGTCCAGCCTTATGCAGAACGCAGAACACGGGCTCACGTGAAATTCCTGGTGGTGCTCCTAACAGCTGTTGTGTGAAGACCATAACAGAGGTGGGCAAGCAGACGTAATGTCGCTGTCTGTATGAATAATTATCTAGCTGCAAACATACCCATTTTCTGACTTCTGGGAAGTGGAGCACTTATCATATCCTGCAAGATGGAGAGAAGAATGTTTGTCCTCTCGAGCATTGACCGCCTGAGGTCGTTGAAATCCTGAACGTGGCAGCCCCGAAACAATCGTTTATATATTTCTATGGATGCCGACCGACGTACGCCATAATACCGTGGAACGATAAACTGGTTTCCCTATAGGACATCAATCTTCCACGATGCATAACTTAAACCTATCAGAAGACGATTATCTATTTTAAAAGTGTCGTAACAAAACCTTCTCATAACTAATTATATTTTCGTGTGATTTCAGAACCGGAAACCCTGTGTAACAGTCATGTATATAGATACGACATAACTCTACGGTCTCGCTGAAAGTTAATCATTTATTATTTTATGGAACATTGTTCTTCAGGAAAACTGCAGCAATCTAAAAATTTTGAATAATATAATAATCGAAGCAATCGAGATCGCATTTTTTTTTATTAAGATGACCGGTTTCGATCTATTTGGATCATAATCAGATCTTGTCCTTGGTGAGGAGCTGGCCCATCTACATCTACATACATACTCCGCAAACCACCCAAAGGTGTGTGGCGAAGGGTACTCAGTACCGCTACTATTTACTTGTTTTCCTGTTCCATTCCCATACAGAACGAGGGAAAAACAAATATATGTATACATTCGTACGAACCCTAATCTCTCAAACTTATCATTGTGGTCTTTACGCGAAATGTAGTTTGGCGGCAGTAGAATCGTTGTGCAGTCCGCCTCAAATACCGGCCCTCTAAGTTCCTTCAACAGTGCTTCTCGGAAAGAAGGTCGCCTCGCCTCCAATTGAGTTCCCAAAGCATTTCGTTAACACTCGCGCATTGATCGAATCTACCAGTTACAAACCTCGCCGTTCGCTCCTGTGTTCCTTTAAGGACGAATCGCACCTTTCCAAATTCTTCTAATAAAGCGAAGTCGACCATTCCCCCCCCCCCCCCTCCGACAGTCCAACCATCCTCGTTTCATTTCACATCGCTGTGCAGCTTTACGCCTAGGTACTTAACGCTAGGTATTTAACACTACTAACACTACTAGAGTCCAACACTAGAGTCCGAGAATCGGTTGCTGCCGTGGCCGACGGATGCGGTGGGGCGGCCGGGAGCCGTACCGCGCGACCCGCGGACGCCTTTCGTGAGACACCCTGTACAAATGTTTGTAAATTTATCGGACTCAACTGCGCGGTTATTATCACGTAGCTTACAAACTACTTAAACTAAGGTAAACTAACCTAAGGACAACATAAACACCGATGACCGAGGGGAGGACTCGAACCCCCGACGACGAACGGCCGCACGCACCGCAGCACGGCGCCCCAGAACGCACGGCTAATCCGCCGCGGCAGTCACTTTCGACTTCGAGATAAGCAGAAAGAATACTTTTTTGGACTGCAGTGAACACCCCCCCCCCCCCCCCCTCATATCGTACCCGATCTATCTTTGCGATATACATCCCAATCTACGCTAAATATTTCAAAGCTTCGAACGTAGTGATCCAGTCAACCCTTAGTCCCGAGGACTATTTTCGCGCAGAGGCTTTTCTGCTACGCAGTATATTCGGAAACTTTATTTCTAATACTTTGAAAATTTACTGAACATATCTTGACAGCTAAAGAGTCCTGAATGCGACCTGACTTCACTGTTTGTATGTCGCGAGACGATTGTTCATAATAACTATGGCCTAGCCTAAAAAAAAAGGGGGGGGGGGCAAAAATATTAAACCATGTGCACTCCGAAAGTACTCTGCTAACCGTGTAGCTGCTTCCTTAGTGTAGTGCACCCCTGATCTATCAAGGGGATCCCTAAAATTCCCCACTCAGGTCCATAAATCTGCAGCCATGACGTCACAAAGTCGATGAAGCTTTTGGTTGAGACCCTTCACTCCGTTCCAAACCAAAGGACCCCCATCCACTCTGGGAACAATGCTGCAAATTAAAAGCTCTGCTTGCACCTCGCGCGTGAGGCCAGCAGTCTTCACCAATACCGCCAGCCGCTCGTACCATCTGAGGATGTCCTCAGAACCCAAGCGACAGGAGTTATTGGTGCCGACATAAGCAACAACTTGCAGACGACTGCACCCTCTACGCTCAGTAGCCCCCGGCAAGGCCGCCACCATATCTCGGATGAGACTCCCGGTAGACATACCGAGTGCACACCGGAATTCTTTCCAGCCCTGGACGCTATCTGCCTAAGGGGCTCCATAGCGCGCCTAACGTTGCAGATCCCAATCACTAACAAACCCTTCCCTCCGTGTGCCTGGTCGGACCCTGCTGAAGGACCGGCCACCTGATCACTCACCGGGTTGAACGGGCAATGCACACGGCCAGCCTTCACATTGGCCATCCGCCTCGAGCGACGCGAACGCGCTACCCGCCACTCACACTGCGCCGAGAGCGAATCAACTGTTTCCGGTACACGTGAAGTTGCCGCAGCAGCAGAGACCGTGGGCTACTTACGTGACACCTGAGGTGCCCCATGCGACACTTCATTCTCTCCACCGCCGCCACACCCCGAGGCAGCAGCCTGGAGACGGCTGACCGTGGGCATAAGCACGTTCAGATATTCGCGAACAGCGGTAAAAGTCTCGATTAGCGGCATGGCCTAATGTATTTACGTGACGTGAAGCGGTAGTGTTGGCAACTGTCTCTGTGGATACTGGGACGAATGGCGGCACACAAAGTTTATAAGATGTGAAAATGAATGTTAATATCACGTTTGAATAATTTTTTTTTTCGAAATGAATCACAGAGTTCGAATGTAAAAGATCGCACACTACAAAACTACGTTTCTCTCAACCTCATTGGTTTCTTCACACGCACTGTCTTTCTGTTCAGATGTAACACTTTGTTATTACGTAAATCGAAATACGTGTGTGTCTGTCTCTCCAATGATACGAATTTAAAAAAATTTTCAATGTTCATAATTTAGTAAAACGCTTGCAACAATTTAATCTGTACTCTTCGGTTCCTGCCTAACCACATCCTTTAAAATCATGACATATTCGTAAAAATCATAATATTCGCTCACAACAATTTAAAAAATTCAAATGTTTGTAAAGCTTATGGGACTTAACCACGGGGTCGTCAGTCCCTAAGCTTACAAACTACTTATGAACTAGCTAAGACTAAGAACGGCACAAATATCCATGCCCGAAGGGGGATTCGAACCCCCGATCGTAGTGGCCGTACAGACCGCGACTGAAGCGCCTCAGTCCCCTCGGCCACCGCGGCCGGCACAACAATTAAGCTGTACTCTTAGGTTCCGGCCTAACCACAACCCTTAAAATCATGAAATATTTGTAAAAATAACAATATTCGTCGATGTACCCTTGTACAGACAGTAATCGAATTATCGTACACGTCATAGGCTACTAGAAATGTACTACGTTGCCATTGCCAACCTAACATTGCTAACGGACGCACCGCGACGCTACCCATGCCGCTGACCGAGACTTTAGTCGCGAACAGCGGCCAAGTCCTGCTTCGTCCTCACACTGCACGCACACACCCTATCCGTCCTATACCGCTCCTGAAACACCAAAAGAGTAAAAACGAATAAAGCTGCTAAATATTTCAATTCGCTACTACACTAGTGCTTTACTAATGGCGGGTGGTAGCTCAGTGAGCTGTGATAAACGGTCTCCCGCTGTTCAAGAAACTTATAAGAAGCTTTAATGAAATCTGCCAAGTAAGCGAGAATAAGCCTCTTAAAAACAGAAGCACTAACGAAAATTAAGAAATTGACTGGTAATGAAAATGCACACAAATTAAATTATGCTACTTAGCGCACCGAACGATGTGACACTGGCCGCAGATCGCAGTAGGTGACAAGTACGCGAGGAAGAGATGGGCCAGCTCCTCATCACTCATATCATTTGATAATGATCCATGTAGATCGAAACCGGTCATCATCTATCTATATCTATAAATGTGAATGTCTGTTAGGTGTACGTTTATCACGTCTTAACCACAAGACATAAAGAGCTAAAAATTTGTACAGTTACTAATGTCTACCCGGGGAAGGCTATAGGCACGGTTTTATGACGGTCGGATAGCTATTTATCTATATATATTAATGTGAAAGTCTGTTCGACGTACGCTTATCACGTCAGAACGACAAGACGCAGAGACTTAAATATTTGTACAGTTACTAATTTATACCTGAGGAAGGTTTTAGGCGCGGTTTTATAGCGATCTGATAGATATTTACTAATTTGAAGAATATAACGCGAAATGCGGAACAATAATTCTTTGGAAATTATATCTACTCTTGGAAAATGGTTTTATTGGTTGCATTGTTGCTTGAGAGTTGATAATGATAAAAGGGTGGAGTGTATTTGGATGGAAAGTTATCAGTGTATATAAAAGTCTACGTGTGTGTGTTTTAATATTGCACTCTGCAGCGAAAACTACAGAACGCAAACGAATGGTGTGTGTGTAATTGTTGTCCGAAGTCTTCCATTGTATACCATAGCAGTTCCATGCCGATAGCTATAATGGGGTGGAAGATGTGGTGGTTGGAAGTCGTCAAATTATAAAAAAATTCTGACTGAAGGCCAGCGATGACGTTTGCGACTCTATAGCAAGGAGGTTACATACAGCGAAACGTGATGCCACAGACCATATCTTTGGTCTATGCGTGCTACAATCTCTTCAACTCTTTCTCTGTAAGGATAAGCATACGAATAAGGAAATATAGGAATAAATAAATAAAGCAGTGAAAAAGAAATTTCTTTTAATACATCTCTTTAAAAAAATCGTTTTGACGTTTCCCGCATTACATCAAGTGATCGATCTGTGATATTATTACAATCATTATTGTTGAATTTCGTGATTGGATTCTTCGAAACGAATGCATTTTTACGTGTGATTTGATCTACACTACTTACTTTCCTGATAAACCGGCCGCGGTGGATTAGCCGAGCGGTCTAAGGGGCGTCGCTCTGCGGAGCTCGCGGTTGCTCGCCGTCGGAGGTTCGAGTCCTCCTCGGAGCATGGGTGTGTGTGTTTGCTCTTAGGTTAGTTTACCTTACTTTAAGTCGTTTGTGAGCTAGCGACTGATGGCCACACAGTTTGGTCCGATAGATTTACAAAAAAAATGAACATTTTTTGATAAACGGTAAGTGCATAGACTTCTGAAATCTGATAGGACTATTTTTCAGTATATCAAATGTTTGTTTCTAAAGAAGGTATTGTATTTCATTTCATCCTTCGAAACCAGTCAACCATAGCACACTACTGAAAGATAGCTTATCTATCAGAATCAACCAACACGCGAGCGGAGCCGCGGGTTTAAGCTAGTATTAAATAAAATATTATATGCGATCTTGACTGCTTTAGTTATTATATTATGTTAATTATTTGCTTAAACAAGAACACAGGTCGTTTCGACGTCTGTTGCTTTCCGTCTTCATAGAGCTGAAATTTCATTTGCCAGTGGTTTAATTGTGCCAGTAGCAGTGACTAAATGGTTCTTGGCCGGCCGCAGGGGCCGAGCGGTCTGCGGCGTGCCAGTCACGGTCTGCACGGCCGCTGCGGTCGGGGGTTCGAATCCTCCCTTGGGCATGGATGTTTGTGCCGTATTTAGTATAAGCTATTTCATAAGTAATTTGTAAGTTTAGGGGCTGATGACGCTATAGTTAAGTCTCATAAGCTCTACAAAAATTTTTAATAATAAAAAAATGGTTCTTGTGGCTAGATACTGTCAGCCGTAATGGGCGTCGATGTGTCATTGCATTGGCGAATATAAACTACAAAGGCGGAGCGTAAAAAGTCAGTGAAGCAAGTTCTGCGTATGAAATGGTCGGAAGGATACATCGATTACCTTTTAACATAATTGTATTTATTGACAGTAAAAGGAGCTGCCAATGACATTGTCGATGTAAGTGACTGAACGTACTTTTAGGGTGTTGAAATTGAGCCTATGCTGTTTCAATTACGGAAGGTGCAGAGTTCTGGGATTCGAACATATGCCCTGCTGGCCACCCAAAACGCAACACCCTGCAGGATGCATCAAAACAGTAGCAATGAGAAGCATGCGTTTGCGGCGGCTGCAGATGCATATAATCAGCATTTCAGAGCAGGCGCGCATTACGGTGCCAGTAGCACCACTTAAAGCGCTACATAAAGGGGAACATACGCGCCTCTGGACGTACTGGAATTGTTCTTTCATGCGGCTGGTATATGTAGGCAGCCTCAGTATGCCTCACAGAAGACTGCGTTTCGGAGTTCGAAGGAGGTAGGCTTGTTCTTTATAGCAGGCAGTTCCAAGTCTGCCGCAAGGGAAACGGGCGCCCGCAGACCCTCGCAGGTTTGCTCAGGGAGCGGGCGCGAGGGTCTATTTCACCGCGCATTGCTTGGATGCCTGTCGCTTAGTTACATCATAGCGCTCAAGCCGTCGGCACACAGAGTTTGTATCTGAGCGTGTGTGGTCACACTGCCCAGTTTCTGACCTTACAACGTGAGAGCCGCACGTTGAAAAGGCTTTTCCAATATATAGGACAACATCAAGCATGTGAGAAATTCTTTACGTGCGTCTGAACGTTCACTAATAAGATGGGAGAACGCCACCTAGTCACACCATGCTGTCCGGGGAGGGGGTAGCTCTTATCGATAGAGAGATCGAGATACCGCATTGACCGTTACTGGAGACTCATAATTGGTGAGATTTTTATATTTCATTTAGACGTAACATACTCATTGGTACAGTTTGAGTGTCCGCGTTGTCTACTATGAACTCTGTAACACAAGTACTGTACTGTATTTCATTATTTTTTCTTATAGGTTATTTTAAAAGAAAAATCAAACTGGATATCAAAATTATATAGTTGAATGTCTGTATATACTGTAACATCGATGCAGTCGAACTGTTACGCATCGAGGTGGTTAACAGATTGACTAGAAGTGCATCGTTTAGCCAAATAAGGAGATATTATTTTGTTTTTGACCCATTAATCTTAAAATAATCTACGAAAACTAAAGTCAGTCGGCTAGACCAAACTACCCGGCCGATGTCCTTCATCTTTGTTTTAAACGAAAGGTATTCATCCACAGACTTGTCATCAAGTATCAGAATTTACACAACTCTCGCCTATCTTTTTCTATACTCAAATGCGATTTCCTTCTGTGTATTTCTAATGGGGATGTCCTTGCTGTAAACTAAAGTCAGTCGGTCAGGCCGTTCTATCAGACCGATTTCCTTCATTTTTGCTTTAAACGAAAGGTATTCATTCGCAGATTTGTCATCAAATATCAGAATTAACTTAAGTCTCTCCATCCTTTATTCAATCACAGTATCCTTCTGTCCTTGCATTGGATATTTTAATCAGTTTGTTTTACGATATCTTCTGTTCTAATTAAGATACGCAGCTCCTTTTGACCTAGCAACACTCAGCGGATCAAGATTTTTCAATTGCGCTTGTAAACGAAAGGTTGATTCTGAAAAAAACTATGCGTGAACATTCAACTTTACTTCCATTAATTCTAACTTTTTTGTCATTCCACTAACGGCACGAAGTATTCGCACACGTCCTCTAGTAATGTATTAATCCCATCAAGGTGACTATTTTGTTTTTCAATAGAAATGTATTTATCAAATTAAATAAACAGTTGGTACGTTTTGCTTACATTGGTTAAGTTTTTGCTAATTATAATCGGACACTGTGTATCCTTGTACATGGTCTGCTCCAAGCCAGTGTTTTGTGCACAGTGCTTCTTGGCCAGCCCTGTCGCCTGTGACCGTGCTGTTACTGCTGCTGCTAGTACCCGCGGATGACCGCCGACTCGAAGCAAAGCTCTCGAGCTGAAGAGCATACAGGCCTTGTGGATTGTAGTTCAGAGAAAGTGGAGACTGTGTCGGACGTAAACATGCATCTGTTTACGCGCATCTATAATCGCTGGATGCAGGAGAAAAGGATTGACCGACGGGAGCGATTGCACCCACGTAATGACGCCACTACACGTGTTGGCAGGCGTATTGTACGCATGGCAGTAGTGGATCGCTCTTCTGCATCTCTAACCATATCACAACAAAATCGGTCTTTTCAGCAACAATACGTGACCGCGCGTATCATTCGACGCCGTTTGCAATAGAGGAGTCTCCGCAAGGCTTCCATTACTGCGTTTACCATTGATTTAACATCACGGGCGATTGCGCAACGAAACGTTGAAACGTTTGTAAATCTATGGGACTTAACTATTCCAGTCAACAGTCCCTAGGCTTACAAAGTACTTAAACTAATTTAAGCCAAGGACAACAAATACAGCAATCCCGAGGGAGGATTCGATCCTCCGACGGCGAGCAGCGGCGTGCTCCGCAGCTAAGCGCCTTAGAATGCTCGGCCACTCCACCGCGACCGGGTATTTAGGCCGACTATGGTGCGATGAATGACTTACACGGCCAACCGAATGGAATCACATCGGTTTCACCGACGAATCCGATTCTGCTTACACCACAACGTCGTCATGTTAGTCTGCGGTAAACGTAGGGAGAGACTGTAGAACTATTGACTTACGCATCGCCATATGGTCCTGTACTCGATATTCACATTTGAGTGGTACTGGATTTCCCTCCTGTACCATTCTAGTACGCTTTGGAGGTGTACTAACCAGCCAGCACTACATCTCTGAAATGTTGGGGCCTGCTGACCGCCGGCCGCTGTGTCCGAGGAGACTGAGGCGCTTCAGTCACGGTCTGCACGGCCACTACGGTCGGGGGTTCGAATCCCCCCTCGGGCATGGATATTTGTGCCGTCCTAGTTCGTAAGTAGTTCATAAGTAGTTTGTAAGTTTAGGGACTGATGACCCCGTAGTTAAGTCCCATAAGCTTTACAAACATTTGAACATTTGAATTTTTTGCTGCTGACCTCCCATACTTTCAGAGCTTGCCAACAGCCACATTGCAGTAGGATAATTCACGACCATACGTGTCACGCAATGATTAAGGCTTCTTCGTGGCCCATGGTTTGCATTACTACCCTGCCTCCCTGTTATCACGATCTCTTGCCTGTCGAAAACCTTGTTCGAAGATTTCCCTCAGGGGGCTCAACATTAGTTTGTTGGGTACGGGCTTGGCGAACCCAGGATCCCTGAGTGGGGGACTTGTAAGAGCCACCAGTCCTCTGAAACCGTAACACCTCAGCACGCATCAACGACAACCGTATGACGCGGTGGTGGAACGTTGCGTGTCTCAGGGAATGGGAATCTTTCCTTGACCGCCCAGGTCGCGAGGAAGGAAGGAAGGCAGCCGGCCGCGGTGGCCGCGGGGACTGAGGCGCTCCAGTCACGGTCTGCACGGCCACTACGGTCGGGGGTTCGAATCCCCCCTCGGGCATGGATATTTGTGCCGTCCGTAGTATAAGGTAGTTCGTAAGTAGTTTGTAAGTTTTGGGACTGATGACCCGTAGTTAATAGTTAAGTCCCATAAGCTTAACAAACATTTGAACTTTTTTTTTTTTTGAAGGAAGGCATCTCTGTCTCTCTTGATGCGTGCTAATGGGATGCATGACTGTTCAGGCGCAACAGTCGCAATTGGGGCAACCTCTGAGGATACTGCCGAACCTCAGTTGTGTAAGGCTTAGCTAAGCATGTGTGGCGGACATTCACTTCCCTATCTGGTCGTTGATTCCTTGCAGCTGTCCTTTCAACTTTCCAGCGGGATGGGCATACCAATGGCGGGTACCAAACCCCAACCTCCAAGAGGGCTAGTGTAGCCAGTCCTCCAGATTCTGTACAGAATAAAAGACGTGATGTTTGTAGTAACGTGAACAGGAAAGAGAGCACTTTTTAAGAGCTAGCCTCTTTTTATATCCAAAAAGGTCTAGAATGGCTGGCGATTCGAATTCTGTGAAACGCTTGCGAAAAGTGACATAGTGGGTGGAAAGTACCAGGCTAATTGCCTAGAAGAATATGCTATGAAGACGGAACTGTATAAAACAATTATACTCCCCGTCGTCAGTATTGCTCAAGAATTTGGGATCTCCACCACATCGGTTTAAAGGACGACATAGAAGCGATGTGATTGACATACGTAATCGCACTTCCATAATTATCAAGAGGTCCGAAACGAATAATACGGTCTGCTGCCATGACATCGCGATTACGGGCAGCATGGGGTTCATGCCTGAGCCTCAGGACGTGCACTAGCAGCCCATTTCGGGTTTTTCAAGCGTCAACTTTGCGTCGCAATATCTCTGGATGTAATTGGAATATTGCGATGCAATCAACGTCATTGTTTATGTGATTTGTCATGCTATGGATTGCTGAAGAAAAAATATAGGGCGTCCATTTAAAAAAAACATAAGTTGTGTTAAAAAAGACAATTGCTTCCGTTTTAGAATGTTTCCAAATATGTACATTCATGGGCCCCAGCCGTACATTGATACCGGTGAAAGTCGTTTTCCAATAGCTGTTATTGTTCCAGAGATATTTTGGTTGGACAAGATAGCTGGGACACAAATCATGTCACAATAATATCGAAATGT
This sequence comes from Locusta migratoria, assembly GCA_026315105.1. Lineage (NCBI taxonomy): Eukaryota > Metazoa > Arthropoda > Insecta > Orthoptera > Acrididae > Locusta > Locusta migratoria. Next base: position 514,581,443 of record CM048755.1, read on the forward strand.
ACAGCATAACATAATGTGGCGTAACACCTGAAGAAATAAGCTTATAGTGTAACTAATACGAATTAAGAATATACAGTGTGAAATTATATAATTCTTATTACTATTCAAGTCTGTTATACTGAAATTAAGAAGGGGTATAAAAGCTGTAGATTAGTCTGAGCCATATGCCCATAGATGTAACCGAAAGACAATACAAAGAAACAGTTGTCCATAGTCATGTGTTTAAATATTCTTTTATTTCTTTTATTTTATACGTTACCATCGATCACTTCTCAATCAGTGACTGCCTTGTGAGCTCCATCCTTCGAAAGATACTCTTAGAAGGTTCTAAAAAAATATTAACGATGTTTAGGTAGCCAAACGCAACAGGAGACGTTAGTAAATGCAGACACAAATTGGAGTCGCGAAAGGTTTCATTGAATCTTCGACAAGTTCCTTCGGCGGATAGATGGCAGGAGAAGCGATAGATGTATTGTGTCAAAAAACAAGTAAGATGTGACAAGGTACAACTAGTATTGTATTGTTTTTGAGATATTTCTAGAAGCCTATAGTTCTTTGTAATTGTATGTAGAAGTTTTATAATCTCAATATGGAAGAACCGTAAAGTTTTCTGTAGGTTTTGAGTCTTTTTCCAGTTGGTATAACACTTCCATGCCTAAAAGAGTATTATCCGTGCTGACCTCACGTATGCCAACAATTCATGGACTTCTGCTCCCTGAACATTTGCCGCCAGAGCGCCATTCGCTCCGACTTGTCTTCCGCATCCGCCTTCCGTTCCCCAATTGCCCCCTTTACCAGTTAATAAAATGACCACACTCGTCACCCATCTACAACACGTACGTCTCTCCTATGCCTCTACTAAACTCTGCTTCCCGTCTTCCCAGTCCTGGAGAATCCTGGCCTGATGCTGCCTTTCCTTCCCACCACCTTCATGCCCTCCATCTCCTTTCTCAGCGACATTTCGATCACCGTCCCCTCCCTTACCGTGAAATTGTCCCCGAAATAAAACCCTCCTTCCAGCCGTAACCCTTATTCTCACTCCCTGCCTTGGTGAAGGCCTCGAGCCAGCCACCTTTCTCCCATATGCCATTTTCTCTCCTTTCTCAGTCCGTGTCCCACGTGCCACTACAGTTCTTTATCCTTCTTATCGTTTCCCACAGCTGCCGACTTGCACCCTGACCCAACCGTGACGTTATCAGAAACCCCATCGCATCGCCCTCCCCACGTTTTCATGTACCCCCAATCGCTTTTACTTATTCCATGTCCACAATCATCCCTGCTCATCACCCTTTAGGTTTATATTATACATCCAAATTCTGTTGGCTGATGAGTGGCAGTATGGGTCCTGCCAGCCTGCCTCCTCTGTAAGATGGAGGACTTTAAATTACATTACAATATTATTCTTTTAATTAGTTTTACAGGTCATCAGATGATGGGTGTTACTAGAAACACGTTATGAAATGTGAAAATAGTTGTACACAAAACCAATAAATTTTTATACGCAACCTCCAGCTTTTTAAAATTCCCTTTATTGGAATATCTCAATGAGGCGGTAGACATAATCAGCGCCATGGCAGTTTTAATCCTTTCCCAGAGTTCTGATTTTGGTTTTCAATGGTTTTACGTAACATCTTCATGTTAATATCGGGATACGTGTGAGAAAACAGCAAACATCAATCAGTTACTGAACCGTCCTTGAGCCTATGTCGCCATTTGGTTGTTAAACTATGTTTATCATCCCTTGGAACCTCTGAAATTAGACTTATGCTACAGTTACTTCTGCCTCTCAAATAAATCGCTCCCACGCTTCATGAACCTAAGAGACACACCTGCTTAGAGGACTGATGACCTAGCAGTCCAGTCCCCTTTAAAATTCCAACAACAGAAATAACCAGCTGTTGAGGTCATCGGTCCCTACACTTACAAACTATGCTGTGGACATCACACACACCCAAACTGGAGGGAGGACTCGAATCTCCGACGCGAGCGGCCGCGCGACCCCTAACGTAGTGCCCCAGACCGTACAGCTATTCCCGCACGGCTCAGTTGGTGCACGTATAATAATAATGTTACTGCCTGGGCCCTGTGCTCTTCCTGAAGAAAAAAAACTGCGAATCTCCTCACAAGAAAATGTCACACTTATTACGCTGTTCCCACGAAAATACTGGTAATGATGTGATGTTGCAAAATTTTCAAATGCTTGTGAAGCTTATGGGACTTACCTGCAGGGTCATCAGTCCCTAAACTTACAAACTACTTATGAACTACCTTATACTTAAGACAGCGCAAACATCCGTGCCCGTGGGGGGATTCGAACAGCCGACGGGGAAAAGTTGGCGCATCCCAGCACAGCGCCCCAATGCGCTCGGCCGCTCCGCCTCGGCGTCACGTTGCATTCCATCAGACACTGATCTGCAGAAGATTCTCAGTCAGTATACAATTACAAGCGATTTAATGGGTATAATACGTACTCTAAATAAAAATTGGACTCTTGAGATTCGTTGTTGTCTATAAGATAAATGATTGGATTGATATTTCTAAAGCGGGAAAAAGATTAAGAAGTTCTCTTTCCATTGGGAGGCAAAAGAGAGAGATCTGACCCACTTGTTTTACCTGCCTAGATCATTATTTCTACGTTAATACTCTGAAGTTTTCAGGAAACAAATGAAATGATCGTAGTGCACTTCTAACACATTGTTAATAAACGTTATGACATTTATTGGTTTTTGAAAACGGTGACCACAAAATAAAATTTATTGAGACGAGCGTGCTAGCTAAGACATCGCATTATTATGCACGTATGAATAGAGAGGCTATAGAGATTTTTAAACACCACAACAATTTCAACAGGAAGAAAGAAGGCTTGAAGTTAGACAAGATATGGCGGTCTACTTTGTACCAAAAATGTGACAATCGATTACCTTCGCTCGAGAGTAATGACGCCAGCCAGAGTTAGTTTTACTGTTGACATCACGTGACGAGTGGTGGCGCCCTCTATGCCCTCTGTATAAGCAGGATCTCCACGGCCCAGCAGCCGGTCGTCGACTCACCTCAGAAGATGTTGCCCGCAGCCGGCAACGAAACGTCAGGGGAAGAAATTTCTACTGTTCGACCACGGCCTCTCAGCCCGGAAGTTTTAATTACTGAAGACGCCGGCCGTGAAAGCCTACACGTTATGATTTATTGGTCTGTTTAAAATTCTGCAAACCGCGGGTATCTCTAGATACAATTATACGGAAATACTTTGTGAGGTAAGCATAGCTTTGAAGTAACAGTAACGTTACCTTTTTCCCGTCTCAATGTAGTTTTACATTGGTTAACCGCAATGACGGAACTTGTATGCGGTGATGATTCCCTTGAAGAAATTACAACTGATTTTCTTTCATCCTTAACCACTCTCTGCATGCTTATATCTTACGATTTGTAGCCTAAGCATTTGTCTTCCTCTCTTAGACATTGTTGCAGTCGTAGATTGTTGGAACTTGTGAATATGTAATTCTAAACTACTGCTTATTTTGAGAGAGTACGTAACAGAATCCTCCTCTTAGCAAACAATACGACAGCGCGAACTTCGCATGTCGAATCGACAAACTGTGACAAAGTGGAGTAGAATGAAATATTCAGCCTTGTGCACTGATACGAAACTTTCTGGCAGATTTAAACTGTTTGCCGAATCGAGACTCGAAATCTGGACCTTTAGCATTCCCGGGCAAGTCCTCTACCGACTGAGCTACCTTAAGGGCCGTTTTCCTAGCTGCGGGAGTATCCCGCAACGTGATGCGTGAAAGGCGTGCGGAACCCCGCTCCCCACTCGCCCAATAGCAACATACGAGGACCTTTTTCCTAGGCTGCAGGACATCGCACGCCGCTGCGGGCTCTAGCTGCGGGAAACGCTTGCGTGCTCCGAGAGCAGTCTGGCCCGCACGCCGCAGCGACTGGCTTGGCTGGAGGACTGTGGGAAGAGTCGACAACTACCCAGGCGTCAGCTGTGCTCACTGTGTGGAGGAGAGGGGGTAAACAAAGTCACCAGCTGCAGACATCAGTATCTACAATTAGTCAAACTTGACCTGCGTTTTATGCTTTGTATAATTATTATTTCTCTTTCTGATGCAATAATCACCATCATCATCACCATTAGAGACTGATTATGCCTTTCAGCGTTCAGTCTGGAGCATAGTACTTCTAATAAAATTTCTCCATGATCCCCTATTCAATGCTAACATTGATGCCTCGTCTGATGTTATGCCTTTTACTTCAAAATCATTCTGCACCGAATCTAAGTACTTTCTTCTAGGTCTACCTCGACTTCTCTTACCCTCCGCTGCCGAGCTCATGAGTCTCTTAGGTAACCTTGCTTCTCCAATGCGTGTAACATGACCCCACCATTTCAGTCTGTTTGCTCTAACTGCTTTATCTATGGTGTTCATTCCCAGTTTTTCTTTGATTTTCTCATTATGGACACCCTCCTGCCATTGTTCCCCTCTATTAGTACCGGCAATCATTCTTGCTACTTTCATATCTGTAACCTCTACCTTATGAATAAGGTAACCTGTATTCACCCAACTTTCACTCCCATACAACAAAGTTGGTCGAAAGATAGAGCGGTGCACTGCTAACTTAGTCTTGGTACTGACTTCCTTCTTGCAGAAGACAGTAGATATTAGCTCAGCACTCACTGCCTTAGCTTTGCTGCACCTCGCTTCCAGTTCTTTCACTATGTTGCCATCCTGTGAGAAAATACACCCCAGGTACTTGAAACTGTCTACCTGTTCTAACTTTGTTCCTCCTATTTGGCACTCAATCTGTTTGAATCTCTTTCCCTCAGACATTACTTTCGTTTTGGAGATGCTGATATTCATATCATAATCCTTGCACCTCTGATCGAGCTCTGAAATATTTGTTTGCAACCTTTCAATCGAATCAGCCATTACAACTAAGTCACCCGCATATGCGAGACTGCTTATTTTGTTTTCACCTATTTTAATCCCCCCTGCCAGTCTACTGTTTTCAACAGATGATCCATGAAAAGTATGAACAACAGTGGTGACAGGTTACAGCCTTGTCTTACCCCTGAAACTACCTTGAACCATGAACTTAATTTGCCATCTACTCCTACTGCTGCCTGACAGTCTACGTAAAGCCCTTTTGATTGCCTGCAGAAGTTTGCCTCCTATACCAAAATCTTGAAGAACTGACAGTAGCTTCCTCCTAGGAACACGGTCATAAGCCTTTTCCAGATCTATGAAACATAGATACAATTCCCTGTTCAATTATATATAATTCAGACTACTTAATATTTTTGTGCTCTTCTCAGTTCCATTACCCATCTTACGAAATAGTAAAAATTACTTGGTTATGGATTTTATTTAGTGCGGAAAGAAAACAATCCAGTGCGATCCAATAAGGCCAATGTTTTCATCATATGTAACACACGTACGTCAAATCAGCATTTATTCCATTGGAACAATGGCACAGCAGTAGACATAATACTCGTTTCAATAAGGTCAGCGGCGGTGGAGTAGCCGAGCGGTCTAAAGCGTCTCGCTGCGGAGCGCGCGGTTGCTCGCCGTGGAGGTTTGAGTCCTCCCTGGGGCATGGGTGTGCGTGTTTGTCCTTAGGTTAGTTTACCTAGGTTTAAGTAGTTTGTAGCCGCGGTGGAGTAGCCGAGTGGTATAAAGCGTCTCGCTGCAGAGCGCGCGGTTTCTTGCCGTGGAGGTTCGAGTCCTCCCTAGGGCATGGGTGTGTTTGTCCGTAGGTTAGTTTACCTATGTTTAAGTAGTTTGTAAGGTAAGGACTGATGACCACGCAGTTTGGTCCGATAGAATTACAAACATTTTTTAAGTAGTTTGTAAGCAGTTTGGTCCGATAGATTTACAGACATTTTTTTGAATAAGGTAAACAATTTCATTATGCATACAAGAAATTTATCAAATGGTCTACTCGAATAATGGGAAAGTACTGTAGTACATAGTGTGACAATAGATAGCATCTCACGTTGTCTACCAATTCACATTAATGCTAATTATTAATGAGAAACTAATCTCAAGGTAACTACGAGTTTTTCTGCTGGTGTGATTGGTCTCGCCACTTGCTTGCAGGAATCGGTTTACAGTTTGTCTTCAACTAATGACAGAAGATACTGAAACTGATTAGGGGTGAATCTAAAATGTTCTTTAAACTTGTCCACATCGTCGAGCAAATAAATGTTTTTTTTTATTAATATGTTGTACGCTCCTTCATCTTCACGACGTAAAAACATTTGTCTCACTGCTTTGCGCTTCCTGAGAACTCTCTCCAATAATAAGCAGTCTTTCTCCTCTTCCCTAGCTTCGACGTACTTTCTTAGTGCCAAAACGAACAGCTTTTTATACCGTGCACTGCGCTGCATGTTGGTCCTTCGCTGTCCTCGCTACCACTGCCACGCCACATTGACCCACGCCTAGCAAACTGTGCCTCGCAGCGAGCAGCGAGCTGAACTCGAGCGGCGCCAGTAAACCGCACAATGAGTCTCTTGTCTAGGACAAACGGTAGCACCCAACGCCTTCCAACAAATTGCAAAATTAAATTCAAACCTGTACAAAACTTTTTCTCGCTTACACCCTCACAAGAAAATGTAAAGGGAAAAAGTTTGTCGCTTAGTACATTTCGGATGATGATTTGGTACAATTCTGGTACGTGAGATTTTATTTTATTACTTCACTGTTACTAATTCTATTGGCCAGAAAATTTGCAGGCGTCATAAACATATACTACTGAAGACATAAAATTATTTTGGTGTGCGAAACATAGTTTAGGAGATATAGCGTGATAAATATAGAGTAACGCGAAAAAACAAGTTTCTTCAAAATCCTAAATGTTTCTTTTTTTAGCTGGAAAAAAATTTAATTTAATTAAAAAAGAGGTGTCAGAAGGTAGTTCTCGAATCACTCTATCATATTCAGTTGCCAAATCATTAAAAAAACTCGACTTTCATTTTTTACGTTGTGACGCGATCGTTCCCGCAGCTAGGAAAAGGTTTCTCGCAGCGACCTGCGGCCCGCAGCAGGCAGCGGAAAACGCAGGCGTGTGCCGCACCACGCTGCGATCAGTTCCCGCACCTGGGAAAACGTAGCTTTAGCACTGCTTCCGCTAGTACTTCCTGTGATGTCGCACAAGTACAAAGTGCGCGCCACGCACTTGTGCCGAGCGCCGCCATGCACGCACGGCGCGGCGTTCTTACGACGTCAGCCACGAGCGCCCTCTGCTGCAACTCCGCTCGTGGCCACGACTGCTGCATCGTTCACTTGGGACTGAGATAGGAACCAGTTAAGACTTGGGAATCAGATAGGACCAGTTAAGACTTGGCTATCGGATAGGCACTAGGACTCATCAGTACGCAGGCCTCTCTCTCTATATAAACTATTTATCAGCATTCTGCAGTCAAGAACTATGTAAAACTTAAGTATTACCAAGACTCCATGAAATATTTATCTCGTTCTAATTTACTCTAGTGTTTCTAGTTTCTGCTGTCCCACTGGCTGGTCACCTCCGTACCTGCACACGCGTGCATCCTTTATTCCTGTGTTGGTCTCGTTATACTCGGCCACCGACACCTACGACAACCGGCGGACGAGACACAAAAGCGGCGACGAGGCTGGGACACAAAACCTCTCCTTCTACCTTTCAGACTTCACAGACGCTCTACTTTGGAACTGTAAGGACAAGAATTCCCTACAAAACCGATTATGTGGAGACATGGCGTTACCACATTCCTTGGGATGTTTACAGAAAGTTTGGAAGGGCACAATGTTAGTAGTGTGTAAATAAAATGAGAACTGGTGCTGGCGGGAATCGTGCTATGATAGTCCGTGTAGTTGTGGGAGAGGGTGGTGTTGTGGACATCGCAACTGCCCAGTAAGCGGGAGACCCTATTAGGAGAAATTTGCAACCTCTCCATATTTTTAACTGAATACTCAAAGGAAGCCAATGTCTTTTATTCCTTTGCGTACTGAAAATCGTATAAGCTGATACGTATTCTCCTGTGTGTTATTTCGTCACAATTACCTTGCTTCCGAAGGAAGGTTTGAAGTTCACTTTAAGAACGTAAAAGAAATATTCTTTACCTTGAAATCATTTATAAATTATATATACAGGGTGTTTCACTAAGTGTGTTTGCCTCTGTAACTTATAAAATAATAGGTGACGGGAAATTTTAATGCGGTAGGTCAACACAAGAAATGTTACACTTTCTGCGGAGCTATGAACATAGTTTATCGTATCATTTTCCAAAGAGTTACACCACAAAGATATAATTTTTTAAATGGAACAATAGTGTTTTCTATCGTGTATTGGATTCGTTTAAACCAGCTGCGTCCAAATCAATTTAAACTACATTCCTATCACTGTTAGTTTGGGAGCTACAACCCTTCAAAGTTCCGGGGGCGGAGGCTGCGATAGCGTATCTGACTGGCCGAGTGGCTATCCCCTGGGGCACGGCCCACTGTCTCATGACCACCAGCCAGTCAGCTACGCTGTCGTAGCCTCCGCCCCCTAAACTTTGAAGGGTTGTAGCTCCCAAACTAACAGTGATAGGAATGTAGTTTAAATTGATTTGGACGCAGCTGATTTCAACGAATCCAATGCACGATAGAAAAAAAACCTATTGTTCCATTTAAAAAATTATATCTTTGTGCTGTAACTCTTTGGAAAATGATACAATAAATAATTTTCATAGCTCCGTAGAAAGTGTAACATTTCTTGTGTTGACCTACCGCATTAAAATTTCCCGTCACCTATTATTTTATAAGTTACAGAGGCAAACACAGTGAAACACCCTGTATATAGTGGAGAAACAGAATTTTAAATAAATATTGAATTTCGTAATAAACAGATAAATCACTGAAGCGTAGTGCACTTCGCCCATTCGTATGAACGTTCCCATGACTTCCTTAGTAATGCTAAAGAGAGCTCCTATATTAGCCTTGTAAAATTTATTATCGGTAGTCTGGTTTAACCGATAAATAATAAATTGCGATCTTGATTGAGTTTAAAGAGAATTTAATCATTCTCATGGCTATTACCTCCAAGATGCCTTCAAAAATAGTAAAATGGTTTATCCTTTTATGATGCAACGTGTAGTTGCCTCTCTAACGATACTTCCTAGGGAGCTCATGCTTCTATCGGGCGTACGTGCGTGGCGAGCATAGGGTCCCGAGCTAATGTAGTCTTTCTTCCTTCTTTCCTCTCTGGACTTCCTTTCCCTTCCCCTCCTGTCCTAACCTAGTCTCACTCCTTCCCCTCTCCACCGGGGGTCTGATGACCTTAGCTGTTCGGTCCCCCTGTGCAAAACAAAAAACCAAACCAAACAAGTAATGTAACGATACTGCGATGCCGAAATAGTACTGCGAAGGGAAAGCAGTACTTGTTTATCCTATAATGGACAAAATTTCAGTAACGAGCAAGAAGAGAAGTGAGGACATTTTGTACTGAGTAGGTAACATACCGGAAAGAGAGGAAGGAATATAAGTATTTAGTGTCCCCTAGGCAGCTAGATGATTTTAGACGTAACCCAGGCTTGGATCAGCGAAGGATAAGAGACGGAAACTGGTGGTGACCTTTCAACAAAACCACCCCGGCATTAATATTAAGTGATTTCATAAATCACTTATTATGTCTTGATCGCAGGAAGCTTCATTTAACCGCTTTTGAGTCGAATAGGAACTGAGTGTCTTATCAAACCACTACCTAGATCGGTGTGGTAGAAAGAAGAGAGCCATCATATGAAAGAATCATGCTCAAAAATTCCCCCACAGAAATAAAAAAAATAAAACTCTGAGTTCTGCGAATTACCATAATTCTGAAATTCCACATGGTTATGCTTAAAAGGCGAAGAGGTTTTTGACATATATTCTTCTATCATTGTAAGCCAGTGAGAAACTCTGAAAAGAGGCGATCCAGATGTGGCATCGCTGTGGACTTGTGAAGGGCAAGCACGTCCTCTCAAACAAACAAAGCGACCGCAAGTCAGGATCTCGATGGATTTTACGATTGCCGGCTGACGAGAAGAAACTTTGGAGTGCTCTGGACTATGTCCACAGAAGACACTAAACTATAAAGGCTGAAGAACAGATGCTTGTCCATGTGAGTGAGGCAAATACTCCGCTAACCTCTTTATTCTCGTAGTCCTGTGTAGCTCTCCAATAAAATATCTGGATGTGCTTTTTTAGGTTACGTGTGATCATATATCCGTCATCTAACTAATTAGAACCTTTGCTGACTTATATCAGATTCCATGCAATTCGCGATCATTTCTACCTTCCTAAGCTCTTCAAGATACTCATTTTAATTCATTCACTAAGCTTATACGCCTTTTATATGTGCTTCTTGCATACACGTTGAATTAATTTCTCTATAGGAATAGACCGTCTCATTTTACTTCTTAGTATGAGATTGATATTTATAAGTACTGAAAACCAATCAGGTAGGATATAATCCTCTAGCAGAAATTTTCAACCACGAAATAACTTCAATTTATTCGAAAAAGCTCTGTTCATTTCAGTGAGTATTTATTGTGCACGTTTTCCTTCAAGTGGCTGTATGAAGAAAATGATGTTTCGTACGTGTTGCCCTACCTCAACTTCAAAAACTGTTACCGGTGCTGAACAAACCACTAACAGGCATTATAATTCCTTGGATATGAGCTTTTATTCCTTTTTAAAATTTCTGTATCGATTCTGATAATAAAATTAGCACGTGGGCAAAAGGAGTATACCGTGTAATGTGTGAGAGATTAGCTCCTAGAGATGGAAACAACCACACAGTTGCTACTCTAGATGTCACTGTGAGCCTTTTGTAATGAAAACTTTGATACTAAGCTCGTTGCTTGTTGGTACTTCAATATTTAGGCTCGTATTCTGTAGGTGCCCTGGTATTACGCAACCTGGAGATCTGAAAACGTTGTATGTCCTAGTCCACTGTCTAGTAGACAAACCGCGCGGAATGGCCGCGTGATCTAAGGCGTCATGCTACGGACTGGGCGGTCGTTCCTGCCGGAGGTTAGAGTTCTCTCTCTGGCATGTGTGTGTGTGTGTGTGTGTGTGTGTGTGTGTGTGTGTGTGTGTGTGTGTATCTGTTGTCCTTAGTGTAAGTTGGTTTAAGTAGTTTCTAAGTCTAGGACCGCTGGCCATAGCATTGTGGACCAATAGATTTACAAATATTTGAACACTGTCTAGTAGACAAATCTTGTTCACGTTAGTATTTGAAACTAGAAAGATATGTGGGTGATACTGTACTGTCGGTGTCTAGCTTAGGAGGAGAGTTAAAGATTCCTTCTAATGCCAACAATGACAGAAAGAGTAGCAGCTATATCGAAGAAGGAGGAGCGTCATTCCGGAATTCTGTGATTTGTGTGGAAACGTAAAAGTTAACCGTATAGAAACAATAACTTAAATTTATTCGGTAAGAGTTTATAGTTAGTTAAGGAGGCAGCCAGCAAAGTAATATCTATTAGGGATCTGAGACAGATAGGCTTATTGACATTTTGTTCCGACTACAGTAATTAAATGTTACATCTAATATTACAGGCCAGTACCCCGTAACACTTACCTGGGAGAGCCAGTTCGCTAATCTACACATCCTGCTACGTACGTAGTTACTCAATCCGTCATTTTGATGAAAATACTTGGGTGCACCGACTTATAACGTGGCGAAGTATTTAGCATCGGTCCTTATTCCTCATGTTGGAAACTGAGAACACCATATCTCCAACTCTTTGGTTTTTACTCAACGTTTGAAATCTTTGCTTCTTGGTACATCTGATATGCATTGTTAGCTTTGCTATTGTATCTCTGTTTACAGGGGTTCCTCTTGAAGAGTCCTTGGTGACAAACTGGACGCAGAAGTGACTAAGCTTTGTCGTCATGTGCTGACCTATACTATTTTTTTATTTTTATTTAATGACCGTAAGAGTCCCATGGGGAGTCCATTCTCCCCCATAGTCGCCAATCTATTTATGGAAGATTTTGAAAACAGGCCACAGAGGACAGCTATTATGAAACCTACCCTTTATCTGAAGATACGTTGACGACACGTTCATGGTGTGCCTCAATTAAAAATGATGTGGGGCTGAGAAAGCCCGTTGTTTACAGGATTCCTTGCCACTGTGCGAAAGCATATATCTAACAAAGGATTCGGACCCTTAATGACCGATGCACGAGCACCACAGACATAGACGTTTGTTGCAACCAAATAAGTCTGCAGTAGCTGAGCATTGCCTAACTGAAGGACAGAATGAAGTATGGTGAAACACGTGCACTTTCTCCAGCATCTCACTACTGGGAATGCTTATTATAGGAATCGATTAAGATTAGGTTGGCGGACGATTTGATAAATCGAGACAAGGGTTTCCCTCTAAGCAACATGTGGAGTCCGGTTTTGTCTACTGTTAGAAAACAACGTACTCTTTTCTCCCACTGTGCCAACTAGCGCATGTACTGCGATATAGCGTTTCTGCCAGTTTTCTCCATTGAGGCGCTACACCGACGGCTTGCGGTACGGGGCGAAGCCACGACTCGCTGGCGCACGCGCCGTATATAAGGCCGCCGATTACGGCAAGACTTCAGTTTCCGACGAGACTCATCTTCAGCACTCTCACCTGAAGAGGGCAGCCGGGTGGTCCGCAGAACTATTGTGTCTAAATGACTCGACCATCCGGCTGGAAACGCTACAACAATATCAACAGCTAATACGTCGGGGAACTCTTCCACCTCAAAAATCAAGTAGTTTGAGATCAGAGATGATAGATCTACATCACCATAGTGGTGGATTTTTTAGGTAACCTTGCATGCAAATCGTAATATTTAGAGGGTATGGAGGTGCACTTGACATGGTCGACACAGAATTAATTACAGGATAATAACAATGGTGTGTTTCATTTGGGCATAGATTTCAGTCATTCTTGAGCTAAGTCATATTTTGTACAGACTAAGGGAACTTCTGGTAATAACAAAATGTCTACAGGATGTGCTCAATATGTTGCCCAATATGTTTTATGATCGTTGATTTCAACCGCTATACATATCTTTTTGGACTAGACCAAAAAATCTACTGGAATGAGCACAAGCATCAACAGTCCTCTCCCTGATCGCAGGGGCTGTGGCTACTACAACGCTTTCTACTACTGTTGGAAGAAGCCAGAACAGCTGTTGCTGTAGCTTCATCTCAAGCCGTTTTGATATCGTATTACTTCCGGATCATTTGCGGTACAGCTAGTTTCGCGCAATTTCGTGAAAAATTTCAAAAACACCCTATTGGTCGCACAGATTTACAAACATTTGAACGACTCCTGTACGACTGCTGCGGGCACAATGGAAGGTTAGTGCCGCGGTGGAGTAGCCGAGCGGTCTAACGCACCTCGCTGCGGAGCGCGCGGTTGCTCGCCGTGGAGGTTCGAGTCCTCCCTGGGGCATGGGTGTGTGTGTTTGTCCGTAGGTTAGTTTACCTAGGTTTAAGTAGTTTGTAAGCTACGGACTGATGACCACGCAGTTTGGTCCGATAGATTTACAGACATTTGAACATTTTGAACATTTGAAGGTTAGTGCACGAACACACCTGCACCGTTTGTGCCGTATGACATTTCCAGCCGACCGCGGTGGCAGAGGGGACTGAGGCGCTCCAGTCACGGTCTGCACGGCCACTACGGTCGGGGGTTCGAATCCCCCCTCGGGCATGGATATTTGTGCCGTCCTTAGTCGTAGTTAGTTCATAAGTAGTTTGTAAGTTTAGGGACTGATAACCCCGTAGTTAAGTCCCATAGACTACACAAACATTTGAACATTTCTTACATTTCCAGAGTCAGTATATGCGCTCAGCACACAGTAACTGGTGCAGTTAGTCCGATTAGAAAATTGCAGAAATATGAGTGAGATCCTTCTACTAGGGGGTTCAATAATGCCGTAATCGACAGCTCTTTCGCAGAAAAAGAAATCTTATGAAGTACACAGGGCCTCGAAACTGTGTTACGTTCCTCAAGACACAAGAGGTAGTGAGACATAAACGTCACAAGTATTCAGAGAAACAGTATATCCATAAACGAGGTTAACTGCCGTGGTGGTGGTAAGGAGTTGTTTGTGCTTCTGGGAAGCGCTCCCCCGCCAAACACAGGCCATCTGCTGGGACGCGACCGCAGGCCACGTGTTGCCACACCCCGGTGCACACGCGCCGCAACCTCCAGCGCCACTGCCGCCAGCTACAACGCCAACATCACAGTCACTACGTAACGTAATTTGTTAAACTGCTATTAACCGATTATATGACGGGCTGTCTCGACTTTCTCACACTACTGTCTATTAAAATTCATCATCATCATCATCATCATCATCATTAGAGACTGATAATGCCTTTCAGCGTTCAGTCAGGAGCATAGTACCTCTAATAAAATTCCGCCGCCGGCCGCGGTGGCCGAGGGGACTGAGGCGCTCCAGTCACGGTCTGCACGGCCACTGCGGTCGGGGTTTCGAATCCCCCCTCGGGCATGGATATTTGTGCCGTCCTTAGACTTAGCTAGTTCATAAGTAGTTTGTAAGTTTAGGGACTGATGACCCCATAGTTAAGTCCCATAAGCTTAACAAACATTTGATTTGATTTGAAAATTCCGCCGGCCGCGGTGGCCGAGGGGACTAAGGCGCTCCAGTCACGGTCTGCACTGCCACTACGGTCGGGGGTTCGAATCCCCCCTCGGGCATGGATATTTGTGCCGTCCTAGTTCGTAAGTAGTTCATAAGTAGTTTGTAAGTTTAGGGACTGATGACCCCGTAGTTAAGTCCCATAAGCTTAACAAACATTTCTAATAAAATTCCTCCATGATCCCCTATTCAATTCTAACATTGATGCCTCGTCTGATGTTATGCCTTCTACTTCGAAATAATTCTGCAACGAATCTAAGTACTTTCTTCTTGGTCTACCTCGACTCCTCTTACCCTCTACTGACAAGCTCATGAGTCTCTTAGGTAACCTTGCTTCTCCCATGCGTGTAACATGACCCCACCGTCTCAGTCTTTGTTCTAACTGCTTCATCTATGGTGTTCATTCCCAGCTTTTCTTTGATTTCCTCATTATGGACACCCTCCTGCCATTGTTCCCATCTATTGGTACCTGCAATCATTCTTGCTACTTTCATATCTGTAACCTCTATCTTATGAATAAGGTAACCTGTATCCACCCAATTTTCACTCTCATACAAAAAAGTTGGTCGAAAGATACAGTGGTACGGTCGGGGGTTCGAATCCCCCCTCGGGCATGGATATTTGTGCTGTCCTTAGTTGTAAGTAGTTCATAAGTTGTTTGTAAGTTTAGGGACTGATGACCCCGTAGTTAAGTCCCATAAGCTATACAAACATTTGAACATCTTGAACTCAGCTTTATATATTAGAAAATGACAAAGATGTATGTTGGAAGAAGAATCAGGAACAAATGCGTTATATCTGAGCCACGCGCTGCACCTGTAAGGAGGGGGGGGGGGGGGGGTACGATATCATAGGTCTGGAAGGGTGAAGGGCTGGAGAGGCGACAGAGAAAGCAGGTCTGCTGCGTGAATGTGGCTCTTTGGCTTTTGTTGTTCGTAATGTGCAGCAGGCTTCCTGCCGTTATCCGAATAATGGAGCGACTCTACAAACATTTGAACATTTTTGAGATACAGTGGTGCACTACTAACTTAGTCTTTGCTACACCAAAAAGAAATGCAGACAATAAACGGGTATTCATTGGACAGAAAGTAAGTTCCGTTTGGTAATAAAATGAAATTGTACACAGATACTGAAGAAATTTTTATTGCACAAAATTCTACAACTCTTAAACTACTTTTCCACATAACTACCGAAATTTTGTAGGCATTTGTCATAGCGTGGCACCAGGTTTTGTATACCTTCTTCATAGAAATCTGCCGCCTGTGTCTTCAACCAGTTAGAAACAGTTTCTTTCAGCTCGTCGTCATTGGTGAAGTGATGACCGCGAAGGAAAGACTTGAGATGTAACAACAGATGAAAGTCGCTAGGAGCGAGGTCAGGGCTGTACGGAGGATGGTCAAACACGTCCCAGCCAAATCCCTGTAGGAGGTTTTTCGTCACATTTGCAGTGTGTGGTCGTGCGTTGTCGTGAAGAAAAACAACACCTCTTGACAGCAGTCCCCGGCGCTTATTCTGAATTGCACGGCGTAATTTCCGAAGTGTCTCGCAATAAGCATCTGATTTGATTGTTTGACCACGCAGTAAGAAGTCAATGAGTAGGATTCCTTTCCAGTCCCAGAACACCGTGCACATCATTTCCGAGGTGTCATGATGTGCTTCGGCTTTACCTTTGGTGGGGATGAAGTGTGCCTCCATTCCATTGATTACCGCTTACTCTCAGGGGTGTCGTAAGAATCCCACGTTTCATCTCATGTGACTATCCGTCTCAGAAATTCTTCGCCGCTTTCAGCATAACGGGTCAAAAACTCAAGTGCACTACCCATCCGTTGTGTTTTGTGTTGCTCAGTGAGAATCTTTGGTACCCAACGTGAGCAAAGTTTACGGAATTTCAGTTGTTCGGTAACAATTTCATGCATCAGGGATCGTGAAATTTGGCGGAAGTCCATAGCGAGAGCACTAATTGTAAACCTACGGTTTTCCTGGATTTTGTCATCAATCGCGTGAACCAGTTCTTCTGTAACCAAAGGTGGACGCCCACTTCGTTCTTCATCGTTCACATCACTACGCCCGCCATTGAACTGTCGGACCCATCTTCTCACCATCGAATCACTCATCACATTTGGTCCGTAAACATCGCAAATTTGCCGATAAATTTCACTTGGTTTCACTTTCCTCGCATTGAGAAACCGAATCACTGACCTGATTTCACAGGCGGCGGGATTTTCAATCAACGCCGACATTTCAAACAAGCACAACAAAGCATACGTAACTGACAGCGATCTACAAATGGCGCACGTTCTCCTCCTTGATACATATCGTCTACAGCGCATGTGCGGAACTGAAATCGCAGCGCTGCAGCGGAGATAAATTGAAACGGAACCTACTTTCTGGACGCGCCTCGTATTATACTAGAAATGACATGTGATTACATTTACATGCAATTTGGGTGCATAGTTCCTGAGAAATCAGTACCCAGAACAACCACCTCTGGCCGTAATAACGGCATTGATACGCCTGGGCATTGAGTCAGAGCTTGGAAGGCTTGTACATCTACAGATGCCCATGTAGCTTCAACACGATACCACAGTTCATCAAGAGTAGTCACTGGCGCATTCTGACGAGCCAGTGCTCGGCCAACATTGACCAGACGTTTTCAACTGGTGAGAGATCTGGAGAATGTGCTGGCCAGGGCAGCAGTCGAACATTTTCCGTATCCAGTAAGGCCCGTACAGGACCCGTAACATGCGGTCGTGCATTATCCTGCTGAAATGTAGGGTTTCGCAGGGAGCGAATTAAGGGCAGAGCCACGGGTCGTAACACGTCTGAAATGTAACGGCCACTGTTCAAAGAGCCGTCGATGCGAACAAGAGGTGACAGCGACGTGTAATCAATGGCACCCCATATCATCACGACGGGTGATACGCCAGTATGGCGATGACGAATACACGCTTCCAATGTTCGTTCACCAGGATGTCGCCAAACACGGATGCGACTATCATGATGCTGTAAACAGAACCTGGATTCATCCGAAGAAATGACGTTTTGCCAGTCGTGCACCCAGGTCCGTCGTTGCGTATACCATCGCAGGCGCTCCCGTCTGTGATGCAGCGTCAAGGGTAACCGCAGCCATGGTCTCCGAGCTGATAGTCCATGCTGCTGCATACGTCGTCGAACTGTTCGTACAGATGGTTGTTGTCTTGCAAACGTCCCCATCCGTTGACTCAGGGATCGAGACGTGGCTGCACGATCCGTTACAGCCATGCGGATAAGATGCCTGTCATCTCGACTGCTAGTGATACGAGGCCGTTGGGATCCAGCACGGCGTTCCGTATTGCCCTCCTGAACCCACTGATTACATATTCTGCTAACAGTCACTGGATCGCGATCAACGGGAGCAGCAATGTCGCGATACAAAAAACCGCAATCACGATAGGCTACAATCCGACCTTTATCAAAATCTGAAATGTGATGGTATGCATTTCTCCTCCTTACACGAGGCATCACAACAACGTTTCACCAGGCAACGCCGGTCAACTGCTGTTTGTGTATGAGAAATCGGTTGGAAACTTTCCTCATGTCAGCATGTAGTAGGTGTCGCCACCGGCGCCAACCTTGTGTGAATGCTCTGAAAAGCTAATAATTTGCGTATCACAGCATCTTCTTCCTGTTGGTTAAATTTCGCGTCTGTAGCACGTCATCTTCGTGGTGTAGCAATTTTAATGGCCAAGAGTGTAGTTAATTGATCTCATAGGTTTCCAGTCATTAATAAATTTGAGATTTAACGCTTCACATACACATATTGCAACTGTAAAAATAATTCAGTCATGTACCACTATTTATTTCCTAAATTCCGCTTTTCAAACGGAAGTACGGCAGAAAAAATTGAACGAGTTCAGATGACGTGGGAGATCGGTAAATACAGACACGTAACAGCAACTGACTATTGTATCTGTACAATGTTTCGAACTATTTGTTTTGTTCAATGTTCAAAATGTTTGTTAAGCTTATGGGACTTAACTGCAGAGTCATCAGTCCCTAAACTTACTAACTACTTATAAACTAAGTTATACTAAAGACCGCTCAAACATCCATGGCCGAGGATGGATTCGAACCCGCGACGGGAAACAGCCACGCGCATCGGAGCATAGCGCCTCAATGCGCTCGGCCACTCCGCCGCAGCTATTTGTGTTGTGCTCATTTCTGTTCTACGTCAGTTTTAGTAATAGTTTTCGGCCCGGCCCTTTTTCCCCCTTATGTATATAAAAGATACCTACAGTGTAAGACTCGGTCGCGAAACTCCGTATGGGAATTGTGCAACCATTTCACAGCTGAAGCTATTTTAGGCCACCAATAGGCCAGTAGGTAATATGCGAAGAATGGCATGATATAAGCCGAGAACTAATAACTTTTAATGCTGTTATTTCCATTTTTCCTGGCTACTGAATTTTGAGTTGAATTTTCTAATCTGGAAATACGATGTGGACTTTTGGGTATTACTGTGATCCGATATTGGCCAAGGGAACAGATCAGCAACAGGGCACAAGTTGGTTTCCCTATGACAACTAGCCACGATACATAATACCGGCCGGCTAAAACGGTACAGATAGATGTGAGCGCTGTCATTTCTCACAATGTCTCGCAGACCGTCGCTTGACGTCGGGGTCATGCCTCGCCTTCTCGTGAGCGGCTAGACTACCTACAACACTCGCATGTTGTGCCTTCTTGTCGATCTGTCCCCTTGGCCAATGTCGGCGCACAGTAGCATCCAAATGTCCACTTCATATTTGCAGATTTTTAGCATTCAATTGCATTTTCATTTATTCACTTAGGAACATGCGGAAAACGAATTTATGTTTGTAGCTCAGCGTGTGACAATTTACCTGAAATATTTTTCCTCGTTTATGACTCACCCTGTGTGTATATATGACATGCAAGTAGCTGAAATAGCTCCAATTGAAAGACATGAACGAGGCCGCTGAGCCACACAAAATATTTGTTGTAATCGATTTCAAACGTTTACTTGATCCTACACTTTATTTCAGAATACAAGTGCTTTGCAGCTGTGTAATAGCCGATTGCTCTAAGGTGTCCCCGTTAGAGGTTCGAGTCCTCCCTTGGGCACGCGCGTGCGCGTTTGTGTGTGTCTGTGTGTGTGTGTGTGTGTTTGTTTGTTCGTTTGTTGTCCTTAGGTTAGTCTAAGTAGTTTGTAAGGGGACTGATAAACACAGTAGTTAAGTCCTATAGATTTACAAACACTTGAACAATGTTTTACATGTATTTCGCATATTGACATAGATATAACCATGCTTTTTAAAATTTTGTGTGTATTACATTTTATTCGATTTGGGCTATCTATTATTGCCAATAAAATGCCGCGAAGACAAACGAAAATGTCCGTTCGGCTTTTGATTTCTAATTCTTAAATAATGTTCAAATGTTTGTAAAGTTATGAGGCTAAACTGCAGTCGTCATCGGTACACAAACTTACAAACTACTTAAACTAACCTATCCTAAGAACAATACACACTCCATGCCCGAGGGAGGACTCGAACCTCCGACGGCGATTGGCCACGCGCAATGCAGCAAGGCGCTTTAGCGCGAATGGCTATTCCGTTGCGGCTGAAATTCTTACAAATCTACATTTTTATTCCGGTTTTTATGAAAATTTGCACACTTAATCTTTAAAACAAGAGGACAGTCACTGTCTTCATAAAATTCTACGTGGTGCAAGGAGGAGGGTAATTTACTTCCATAATTGCACAGCAGTCTACATTTTTATTTTCATCTTGAAAACTTTGGCTTCCAAACAAAATTAAAACCATTGTGTACATTATGTCGTGCGGTGCAAAGTGAAGAGTACGTTACAGCAGAAAATGACACTGCTTGACCAATCAGTCTGAAAGTTGTCACATGCATGTTTGTTTCTGTGAAGGTTAATATTATCCGCAAGACACCGTTAAGTGATTGTCAGGGGGTTCCTTGCAATCAGCAACACTGTTTCACCGATCAACATGAATTCTCGAAGATATATGTAATATTTTATTGATATATGGAGGAGGAGATGGGCCGAGAGAGGGGCAGGAGTAGTGCCGTGAAAAGGAAGAGGAGGAGATTAACAGAATGTGGTGGTAGGAAATGATGGACAGGTGACAGGAGCAGAGTGAGGCCAGTGCAAGACGATGCGAGGGCAGGGGAAGTAGGAGGTGGGCCAGTGGAATATTGTAAGGAATACATATGTTATTGTTAATTACATACGCCATCACTTATAACAGGAGGAGGACAGGAATTGTTGCACAAGAGCAAAGGAATGTATAGAGTGAGAGCAGGAGGAGAAGTAGTGGAGGAGGTGAAGAATAAAATAAACGTCGATAAGAGGGGGGGGGGGCGATATGGGAAAACGCAGGGGTGAACGGAGAGACGAACGATGAGGATATGAACAGACATGGAGGAGGGGGTGAAGAGAGGAACGAACGATAAGGAGATGAACAGAGATGGAGGAGAGCGTGGACGGTCAGACGAACGACAAGGAAATGAACAGAGATGGAGGAGGGGGTGGACAGAGGAACGAACGATGATGAGATTAACAGCGACGGAGGAGGGGTTGAACAGAAGGATGAACGATAAGGAGATTAACAGAGATGGAGGAGGGGGTAACTGAGAGACGAACGATGAGGAGCTGAACAGAGATGGAGGAGGGGCTGAACAAAGGGACGAACGATGAGGAGATGAACAGAGACGCAGGAGGGAAAATGTACTGACAGAAGAATGGAATGAATTAATACCAAGGCAACTCTGGGTACTAAGGCTAGTACCAATATAAAATATAAGTAAACTAATATCAACTTTCTGTTAAGTCCATAATAACTAAATGCCAGTGCACTGAAGTACTTACGGTATATAATATCATCCAAAAAGATGTAATACCAGGAATATATGTAACCTGAAGTGTTCAACTGGAACTGTCTGTGATTATATTCACGTGTTCGGCGCATACCTTCCCGCTGAACGATTTTTTTAAAAATAATTTTCAGCGCTTTTCGTACGTTGTAATGTATTTACATTCTTGGTGACTGGGTGCTAGGTCCACTTATAATTTCTTTCTCGCCCTGTCATATGCCTTGCGTGTATCTACCAAGTTCCTCATACCTACTTACCAGATATCAAAATTTATATCTTAAAGGATCTGAACTGCTAACATTAAAATTATATTCACAGCTTATACATGGTCATATTAATTATATACGGTACAACTATGAATTTATTTACTCAAACTGGTAGGTAACTGCTAAAATATGTGTACGGGTAGGCCTATAATTTTATTTATTTATATTTATTTTGGTTTTTTATATAATTTGTGTACGAAACTAAGTATACTCTATTGAAAACGTAGATCATCATCAAGCGGTAACATTCAGATATATAGCAATAATAACATTAAATAGTGGTTAAGATTTTGCGTTCCTCATTAAGAGCCTAAGTTCTGAAGGTGCTAAGACTGAATGACAATGTTAAAGACTTTTTTTATATCTGAAAGAACAACTAACCAGCGTAAATGAGCACTTGTTATTCGTAAAATTATTCTGTTCCTCCACGGCACCGTTTGGAAATCGAAAAAAGTTTTTCGGATTACATTCTCGACAGCTGCTGCAACGTTTATAGCGTCATTATGAACTTCGAAATAGCACTGCATTTTAAATGTTCTGCTCCGCTCTAAATGTGCATACGCTACACATTCGTTTAACGATGTGTTTATCGAACAAAGCCGAAAACCACTGGGAGTTTCGTGACTCGTATATTAGGCTCTAGGATACCAGTAAGTTTCGTCCACCGAATTTTCTGTGGTACATATTTCAGATGTCGTATTTGCAGTGTTTAGCTGCAGTCAGCTCAGAGATACATTGTTCATCACGTTTTTCATATGCCTCCCAGTGTCGACGGAAAGTGTAGGTAAGTTGCACGTTGAAAAATATACAGTCAAATATCATTTTTAAAACGAAATATTATGAACTATATAGTCTCACCTGTCCAAGATGAGTCTCTTGCCACTTATACTATCAGGGACAATACTGATAAGCATCAGCGCTGTTCTGTTGCTGCTGGAGAACTGATCGTTCTTCGTATTTTACTGCCCTGGTGAAACATATCGATGTTACACATTTCGATCTAAGCTAGTTTGGGATTGCTCTGTCAAAGGAGCGCGTAAATTTCGGCTTCAGGAACAGCTTCTTTACCTAAAGGCGAAGTATCGAAAATTCAAATGTCTGTAAATCTATCGGACCAATCTGCGTGGCCATCAGTCCGTAGCTCACAAACTACTTAAACTAAGGTAAACTAACCTAAGGACAATACACACACACACCCATGCCCCAGGGAGGACTCGAACCTCCGACGGCGAGCAACCGCGCGCTCCGCAGTGAGGTGCCTTAGACCGCTCGGCTACTCCACCGCGGCGAAAAGTATCAACGCTAAGCTTTCCGTAATCCGTCTCTAATGATCACTATTCGACGAGGTGTTAAACCCGTATCTTCTCTCTTTCCTTCTATCCTTACTTTGCAATCCATAAAAGTTTTTCGGTGCATTAAACACGTAGAGCAGTATGTTATTGCTCTGCGCTAATTCCACGTACACATTTCAAAAACGAATCTGCAAATACCTTCCAAAACGCCAGAGATAGGCAGACGACTCCTCTGAAAAGGAAAAACCTTAATTTAATAGGAGTATTTACATATTCTATTCAAATGTTTGTAAATCTATGGGACTTAACTGCTTGGTTATTAGTCCCTAGCTTATAAACTACTTAAAGTAAGGTAAATTTTCTAAGGACAACACATACAACCATGTCCGATGGAGGACTCGAACCCCTGACGCCGAACGGCCGCGCGCACCGGAGCAAAGCACCCCAGTGCGCACGGCTATCCGCTGTGGCTTACATTTTCTGTTTGCTTTGCTGGTTTCGGATGGACATGCCTAGTATCAGCGACATCAGTACTAAAGAAGGCCAAGTATATGAAAAAAAAATATTTTTTTTTTTATTTCTAGCTTATAGTGTTTCGTCCGTGATAGTTAAATGAAGGAGTAGATGTCATATTAGTTTAACTTCATATAAATTAACATCCATTAGGCTGTGGCTAAGCCGTGTATTGTCTAGTATCCCTTTTTCCAGGAGCGTTAGTCCTGCAAGATTCACTAGAGAGTTTATGTGAAGTTTGAACGTTAAGAGGTGAGGTAGTACGAGAAGTAAAGGTCAAAGGAGAGGCCGTGAGGTATGCCAGGCTAGCTCATTACACAAATTGTCAGTTATAATTTTAGCACAAGTGACAAATAAACGTTCTGGAGGGGGGGGGAGTTTGAACCCCTCGTCACCTCCCCCCCCCCCCCTCCCCGTATCAACGCCCCTACTCCCTCAAAATGTTCAAATGTTTGTAAATGTATCGGACCAAACTGCGTGGTCATCAGTCCGTAGCTTACAAACTACTTAAACCTAGGTAACTAACATAAGGACCACACACACACACACCCATGCCCCAGGGAGGACTCGAGCCTCCACGGCGAGCAACCACGCACTCCGCAGCGAGACGCTTTAGACCGCTCGGCTACTCCACCGCGGCCCCGGCTTCCTTTGAAGGCGGGTGCTAACAAGCTATGTTCGCAGAATTTCGAAAATGGATTACGCCACAAAGAATGACGCCTTGCTTTTAATGATTTTGATCCCAAATTGTACATCATTTTCGTCACAGTTTCCACCTCCCCCCTCCCACCTATATCGCGATAATGCAAAACGAGCTGCACTTCTATGAACTTTCTCTGTATCCTCCGTCAGTCCCATTTCATGGGGATTCAACAGTGCGCAGCAACACTCCAAATTACGACGCGGTGGCCGAGGGGACTGCGGCGCGTCAGTCACGGTCTGCACGGCCACTACGGTCGGGGGTTCGAATCCCCTCTCGGGCATGAATATTTGTGCCGTCCCTAGTGTTAGATAGTTCATAAGTAGTTTGTAAGTTTAGGGACTGATGACCCCGTAGTTAAGTCCCATAAGCTGTACAAACATTTGAACATTTTGAATTACGACGCACAAATGTAGTTTAGGCAGTTTCTTTAGTAGAACTTCAGCATCTTCTAACTGTTTTTACAATGAAACGTTACATTTCGTTCCCCCCCCCCCCCCCTTACGATATTTCCCGTGTGTTCTTTCCAATTATAGCATTTCGTTCACCCCCTTTTCCCTTACGATATTTAATGTGTGTTCTTTCCAATTAAAGTTGGTCATAATTGTTATTACTAGGAATTCAATTGAATTTATGGCCTGTAGATTTGACAGATTTATCGTGAAAGTGAAATTTGACGGATTTCATTCCATTGTTCATATGGATGACTTCACACTTTTAATTATTTAGTGTCAACTGCCAGGTTTTGCACCTTGCAGATATCTTATCTAAATTCTTTTGCATCTGCTTTATATCTTCGGGTGACTTTACTAACCTATAAACGACAGCATCATCGGCGAACACTCTAAATCGTTCCTAAAGATAAGGAATGGGAGGGGCCCTATAACATTTCCCTGGGGAACGCCAGATATCACGTCTGTTCTATTCGATGACTTTCCGTAAATTACTACGTACTGTGCCGTTTCAGACAGTAAATTGCGAATCCAATCGCACAACTGTGGCGATATTCTATAAGCACGCAATTTATTTAGACGCCTCTTTTGAGGTACAGCGTCAAAAGCCTTCCGCAAATCTAGAAATATGGAATCGATTTGAGATCCCTTGCCGACAACACTCTTGATTTCATATGCATAAAAAGCTAACTGTGTTTCACAAGAACAATACTTTCTGAATCCGTGTTGAGTATGCGTCAATAGGTAAATACCATTTTGCCCCGAAATTAAGGGGAAAACCGATGTTTACACAGAATTTGAAGTATTGATAAGTGGAAAAAAGATAGTGACTGTTCTCAATGATCTTTACCGTAACATTGTTTTTTTTTCTTTTTTATTAATGGGATGGTTTATTTTCATCTACAGAAATGGCAAGGGCTTTCTATGTTGCCTATAACCATTGTAATACATATTTCCGGTAGCGGTGATAGTTGATGTTATTTTGGATAAATAAGAGAGAAAATGATTCTCATGCACTTTTACGTTACTGATATCCATTTAATATAATACGTACAGTAATTGTACCCTTCATTAGTATAACTCATGTTCATATTAAAAACCATTTCAGTCTAGTATATGCTCAAAATTACGACCATGAACTTCGATGCAATTACGAAAACGCGCTTCAAAATATAGTTGAACACTCTCAACACTTCTTTACTGATTCCTGCATAGAATTTCCTAACTTGTTGACGTAGATTGTTGGACGTGGTAGCCATTTCTTGATAAATTTTATCCTTAGCGTATCCCCACAAGAAAAAGTCTGGAGACATGAGATCCGGTTAGCGAACAAGTCAATAGACAGGCTCTCATCGTCATATTAATCGATCAGGATAATCTGTAATCAGTATTTATCGAGCTGTAGCTGTGTAATCAGCTTAGAAACGATTGTTTCATACCACATCGCACACCGTTTTATAAGGGACACGTCTCCAAACAACGATGTAATTTCCTGGTCCTAAGAAATGTGGTCTTTCTGGCCATTAAGTTGAACATCAATAAATGTGGTCCAACTATACGTTATCTCACAATACCATACCCAACATTCCCGCTCCATTGCCTTGTATTTTCCACTGACCAACTATGCAATCACTTCAGTAAGGTCCGTTGATGTCGCCTCCTTATATAATAAATGTTTGAAAACGTATAAACTTCAAGTTTTACGAAATTCCACTTACAGGATTCAATGAGCTTCTGAAAATCATCGCCATGAAAGACCTGATGTAGAATAATATGATATGGATGGAGTTTCTTACGCTTGAAGTATTCGAAGAAGACTTCTTTGAGAAATTCCCGAATTACGCCCCAATTGACTGGAAATTGTGTGAGGATCAGCGGCATCTTCAGCTAATTCAGCGACTAGCATATTTTCCCCAGTAGCAATTCCTCTTCGATTACGGTTTCTTGGACTGACACCTCCAACTTTAGAGAACAAGTTCTTAATTCGTTGAAAAGTTTCTGCAGATGACGATCTCTTTTCGGGATATCGTCTTCGTCTAAGTTACAAGCTGCTGCAGTGTTCTTACCAGGATCACCATAAATGTAAATGATGTCGGTTCTCTTATCAAACGAGTGTTGAACATCAGTGATAACAAAACGCAGTTAATGTTCGTATGATCATTAATTTGGCAGTGGATAATCTGTTACAGTTTTCAGCAAACCTGGAAACGAAGAAGTATCGATATTATAATAAAATAAAGGATCAAAAAATCGGCTTAGGTAAACACATATCATTCCTTCATTAATTAATAATAACTAAATTACAGAGACAAGTGAAAGTGTGTGAAAACAATTTGCTATTGTTTTTATCTAATATCACATGATGTCCGCTACGGATGATGAGTTTACTACAAGTTCCATACATGAACCTGAATGCTCTCCATTCCCGTAGAGGAAAATATAGCATAGTATTCAAAGAACATAGTGTGACCCTTAAGAAACATTGAGAATGCTATTTTAAGCACAGGGTCACTATTTTATGTCCCTTTATAACTACTTTATTGTAACATTTTCTATTTTCCTCTACGTGTGGGACCAAAATGGACACTACAGTGTAATACATACTGCCGAAGAAAGCAGGGTTCCAAATATTTTAGAAGAAATAGAATTTTATGCACTTGGCGGAACATCGTGGCATTATTTTGAAAGAACATATTCAGTATTCTGTGCCACATTTATGCTTATGTTATTCTTCTGAAAAACGTGAAGTAAAAGATAAAAATTTTTGGTGACAAAGATATATATATTACCGTTTAATGTCAATATGTTTGCACTTCCCTTCAATACCTTTTTGTCTAAGGTAACAAAACCCTGTCATGTACGTAATATAACTGATGTTTAGTAGCAATTCCGAGAGTCTATTATCACTGTACTCAAAAGCCACCCGATTCCACCTATGATGATCCCATCTGTCTATTCATAAATATTTCAATTTGAAATAAATGGTCGCGACACCTTATTTACGAAAGGTTCTCAGAACCTAATGTTACAAGCACTATAGTACTAAAGTTTCATGTCTTATAATAGTATGATGTAATCAGATGCGTGTAGTTAAGAACTGCGCAGAGTTTCAGCTAGCTTCCATGTACAGGGTTATATTTAGGCGAGTCGTTTGTAAAAATTATCTCACTTAAAATTATGTTCAGTTTTCTACTTTTGTGTGAGAAACATGTACCGGCGGCAGTTTTCAGAAAGACCGTAAAGCGATGCCCCTGAAAACCAAAGGCCCTGGGTTCGAATCCTAGTGTGGTACACAGCTTTAACCTCCCTGGGAAGCTTCATATCAGCGCACACACCCCTTTAGAGTGAAAAATTCATTTTGGAAACATTCTAAGCCACGTCATTACAGTATCCTGTAAGGTTGACAAGAAAAGTTATGTGCTGACTGGAATGTGAGAGACGAGGTACTGGCGCAACTAAAGCAGCGAAGACGGGCCGTGAGGAATACACAGGTTGCTGTCACTTCTTGACCGCCAAGGGAAAAGATTCTGGGTTCGAGTCCTGATCTGGTTCACAATTATAAACTTCAATTGAGGTTTCATATCAGCGCACAGCTCGCTGAAGAAGAAATCTTTCGTTTTGAGACCGTTATCTCCTCAGCCCGGCAGCATGTCCAAGAATGGTGCTTAAACAGTTTCGCTGAGACATCTTTACCACCCTGAACACTGGCCAAGCATCGCTGTAAGCCTCTTTCACCTTTCTACTCATTCAAGGAGACCCTAGGACACCAACGATTTGCTTCAGGCCAAGAGGTATACCATTTCGGCGACAACACGGCTGTTCAAAATGTTAAAAAGGTTTATTTACTATCAGTTAGCAGAGTTGGTGGTATTAAATAAAATATTAACCTTTCACTGCACGGTTTGTGACTTTGAATAGTTTCCGATTATCCCTTGCAAACAGCTATGCAATATATTCTTGGAAGTTAGATTTAGCTGTTTTAACATCTTATTAAGTAGAACCATGGTGACATCGTACGGGTGGTAACATATAATTCGGCACATGAAATATTCCATATATTTCATCTTTAATTGTGTAGAATTATTAATGTAAATAGCCACCGATTAATGTGAGATCTTATTGTTCACAAACTTTGCATTCGAGTAGGTGGATTTATTGATAGCCTTCCGTTTGTGTGTTTTTGTATTTAACCCCAAACAATCCATCTTCGATCCTCAATCTAATCAAAATCCCTCACCTATTATTTCTAGTGGACTCGAAACCACGTAGTTTCGAATAACATTTACAGAAACTTGCTTTCATTTATTTAATGTCTATTCCCCTTTTCCAATAGAAATTATAAGACAAATACTGACCCATAATTTTTATTATAAAATCCGCATTCGTTTATTTTTAGTAGCACGACAGAATTTGAAATTTGTTACAGACACGCAAAGTGATTAACTTACATCAAGAATATTCGTGGACTTTTTATGCCCGTATTTCTTCGGAAGTAAAAATGAAAACTTTTCGGGCACTTGAAGTAAATATAGAGGATTTAAATGCCCAGGAAAAAATGTTCTTTCACTAGACTAGTAGAGGTCTCTCTAGATGCAATCTAGCGTTCTAAATCTCTTTTACACAAAAGGATTTCAGTAGTTCACTCCCGTGAAAGATGTCAGCCACAATGACTGTTTGTTTCATTACATTATTGAGAATGAACCTCACAGCTTTAGTTTGACCCTGTAAAAATATTTCGCTCCATGAAGAGCCAAAGAAACCGGTATAGGCATGCGTATACCAAACACAAAGATATGTAAACACTCTGAGGACGACGCTGCGGTAGTCAAAGCGAATATAAGAGAACAGATGTCTGGCGCCGGGGTTAGATCGGTTTCTGAAACTACAATGGCAGGTTATCACGATTGAGTGAGTTTGGACGTAGTGTTATAGTCGTCACACGAAATATGGTGGCACAACATCTCCGAGGTAGCGACGAGGTGGCGATTTTCCCGTACGTCAATTTGACGAGTTTCCGTGAATTTCGGGAATCAGATGAAACAACAAATCTCAGACATCGTAGCGTCCGTAAAAAGATCTTACAAGAATGGGACGAACGACGACTGAAGAGAATCGTTCATCCTGAGAGAAGTGCAACCCTTCCGCAAATTTTTGCGAATTTAAGTGCCGGACGATCGACGAATGTCAGCGTACGAGCCTTTCAACGAAACGTAATCAATATGGCGTTTGGGAGCCGATGGCCGACTCGTGTACCCTCGCTGACTACACGACACAAAGCCTTACGTCTCGCCTGGAGCCGGCCGCGATGGCCGAGGTGACTGAGGCGCTCCAGTCACGGTCAGCACGGCCACTACGGTCGGGGGTTCGAATCCCCCCTCGGGCATGGATATTTGTGCCGTCCTAGTTCGTAAGTAGTTCATAAGTAGTTTGTAAGTTTAGGGACTGATGACCCCGTAGTTAAGTCCCATAAGCTTAACAAACATTTGAACATTTTTTCTCGCCTGGAACCGTCAACGCTGATATTGGAGTGTTGATGACTGAGAACCAGTTGCCTGGTCTGACGAGACTGGTTATTGTAACGCGCGGATGTACGTGTACGGCTGTGGAGACAACCTCATGAATCCGTGGACGCTGCATGTCGGCTGAGGACTTTTCAAGCTGGTGGAGGCTCCGAAATGACGTGGGGCGTGCGCATGTGGAGTTACACGGGTCCCTGGTAGGTCTAAACATGAATCTGACAGGTGATACGTACGTACACATCCTGGCTGATCGCCTGCGTCGATTCATGTTCGCTGTGCATTCCGACAGACTTCGGCAATTACAGCTGGACAATGCTACACACCACACGCCCAGAATTGCTACAGAGTAGCTCCAGCCATCACAACCTGGAGAGAAGGCCGCGGTGCTCTCGTGTGACGTCAGGCAGAGTAGGTTGCGCGCGCATAGCTGACTGGTTCCCTGCTTCGGCATAGTGGGCCGTGCCCCAGTGGCTACCCAGTCAGCTATGCACGCGCAACCTACTCTGCCTGACGTCACACGAGAGCGCCGCGGCCTTCTCTCTAGGTGTTGTTGCTCCAGCAACACTACAGAGTGCAAACACCTTTGTTAACTAGCAGACTCTCCAGACGTGAACATTAGTGAGCATATCTGGGATGCCTTGCAACGTACTGTTTAGAAGATATCTCCATCCGCTAGTACTCTTACGCATTCATTGACCGCTCTGCAGAATGCATGGTGTCAGTTCCCCCAGCCGGCCGCGGTGGCCGAGGGGACTGAGGCGCTCCAGTCACGGTCTGCACGGCCACTACGGTCGGGGGTTCGAATCCCCCCTCGGGCATGGATATTTGTGCCGTCCTTAGTATTACCTAGTTCATAAGTAGTTTGTAAGCTTAGGGACTGATGACCCCGTAGTTAAGTCCCATAAGCTTTACAAACATTTGAACTTTTTTTTTTTAATCAACTTCTTTAAAATTTTTGTATACAACCATCACGCTTAAAATGAAGCTTATGACTGCCATATCTTGCTGGTAAGGTAAAGTTCAGTGTTGGTTATCGTCAAATAATTACAGGTTCATAAGCTTCGAAACGAAAATCTACAATGTGGATCTTTAGATAGCTTTTATTTGGTTTATTACTGGTTTCGGGCCAGCTACCCATATTCAGATCTGTTAACAAAAATTTGATGACAACTGACGGTAAGCTACTTTCGCGAAACTTATAAGAACTGAAAACTATAATAAAAGACAAGAAATAAAAACATAAAAAATTACAAATTTTACAATTAAACAGTAACTGGTCGCTTTCTGCTGTGGTTATAAGTGTCATAATAAATATTACATCTTTGAACATTAAATTACGTTTAATTTTAATCAGGTTAGTGTATGATTGGCTGTTTAAGAATACCCTCTATAGTCTGGTTCACTGACGGGTCAAAATCGAACCAAGGTGTTGGGGCCGGGGTATATGGGGTGCAGCCAAGACTGGAGGGCGTCATCTCTCTAGGAAAACTGGCCTCAGTATTCCAGGCCGAAATCACTGCCATCAGGGCGTGTGTGGAGGGGAATTTGCGTAGGTGCTACAAAGATCGTAGCATCTATATCTATTCAGACAGCCAGGCAGCCCTGAGATCACTGGCAGCTCCTGCGACAAGGTCTAAAATTGTTGCAGAATGTCACAGGGTTCTGGTGGAGCTAGGGGAAAGCAATAGAGTAAACCTATTGTGGGTCCCTGGCCACTAGGGATCAGTGGCAACAAACATGCCGACAGATTAGCTAGGATGGGGGCAGAGACTCCATTTATTGGACCGGAACCTGTCCTGACAATCACCAAGGCACTGATCAGATTGGAGCTACGTAACTGGCTCAGAAGACAGCACGTAGAATATTGGACCAAAGTCCATCAACAAAAACATGGC
Source organism: Locusta migratoria (assembly GCA_026315105.1). Taxonomy (NCBI): domain Eukaryota; kingdom Metazoa; phylum Arthropoda; class Insecta; order Orthoptera; family Acrididae; genus Locusta; species Locusta migratoria. The sequence continues at coordinate 514,613,637 of CM048755.1, forward strand.
AAGGTAATGATGCCAAAGCCATGTTTTAAAAGAAGCTCTGCAATCCTGGGTCTGAACAGGAGAGAGATTAGACTCACGGTTGGATTGCTGACAGGCCATGGGAATTTCAAAAAACACCTACGTACAATGGGAATAACAGAAGAGGACCCTAAATGTAGGATCTGTGATGACGGTGATGAAACTGCATCACATCTAATCTTCGAATGCATTGCATTGGAGAATAAAAGGCACAGAATATTTGGGACAACCAGACCCGAAGAAATTGTGTCTAATAAAGAACTGGTAAAGGGACTCCTTGCACTGTTCAAGGGCATTGGTTAGCTTTACTAGATATACAGGAAGCGATACCGCACAATAAACTTAGTTTCGGTGCGGGCAGTGGCGGGTTGGTCCAAGACTGTTTTGACTTCCCTGGAAAAATCAATCAATCAATCAATACCCTCTATAAGGAACAAACAATCGAAATTGTTTCTAATGTCAACGAATAAAATCAGTTAAGTTAAATAAGAGTGTTAAAGATCTTTGAAAATACATATAACTGCGTTACAACACCTTTTTTGTTCCTTTATTTGGCTTCGAAATTTTCTCTTCTGCCATAATTTTTTAATGTTTAAAACATACATTGAATCAATTCTGTCAAATGATGTTTTATGTGCATATTGCGCCTTCTTTTCCTGTGTCAGGCCGCCAGCTTCCTTCGCTGTGTGCCATTCCCCGCCGCCAGTGCCTGGAGCGCCTGCGGCGGCTGGTTTCGGCAGCGCGTCCTGCTCCAGACAACTTCCAAGAATTGAAAATTAGAGGAAGAGAAAAAAGAAGTTCCTCTGAACTCGAATAAGGGAACCTATATTTGTTGGAAGAAATCAAAGCCAACGTGGTATCACAACCTTTGCACAATTTGTAGATAAGTAAAGAAGTCTGTAGCTTTTGTAAAGGGTTGTGCGTGTCGCAGATTATTACCTTTCTGACTGCGTTACTAGTATCCTGTTGCGACACTTGAATCCCTGCAAAGGATCTTGTAATAGTCATATCAATAGTAGTAATAACCTTCCGGCGTCAGTAGATCTATTTTGCTGGAGAAATGTGTAAGAATGTGTGCAGCGGATCTGCAACCGTTCAGCGCAGTTTCAGTATAAGGCTTCTGTAACCTTACCGGCCAACGCTAGACTTCAGAATGACCCGTGTGCCTAATGAATTAATTACCAGAATAAGGCCCTCGGAGACGAAACCGTCAACGTAGTGGAGGTTGCATACACAAACAATACTTCGCTATCTAATTTGCAATGACGATCGTTTGGTGAGAGAAATTTTGGATGAATTGAAAGTGATAAGCCCGAGACAAAACTGTAACGAGTGAACAATGTCGAATAGGTAAATAGATACAGTCACCAGCTCGATGTACGAGCAACAAATTTATTTAGTGGAAATATACTGTGCAGTAGCAATAATCACCAATTGATTGATTTAAACACAACACGGTCACAGAATGCAGACTAAATGTGCACAGCACAGCATCAGGAAACACAGAGAGATATAAAAACCGGAAATTTAGATTACTTTTGCAAGTGAAACAATTAGCAAAATGTTCAAATGTTTGTTAAGCTTATGGGACCCAACTAAGGGGTTATCAGTCCCTAAACTTACAAACTACTTAACAACTAGCTTATCCTAAGGACGGCACAAACATCCATGCCCGAGGGGGGGATTCTAACCCCCGACCGTAGTGGCCGTGCAGACCGTGACTGAAGCGCCTCAGTCCCCTCGGCCACCACGGCCGGAAACAATTAGCACAAATTCCTCTAATGAGCGTATGTTGTTATAAGAAAAAATGAATGCAACAGTTCTACGTAAAATCAAACCATCACCATAATGCTTGCCAAGCCACCTTACTGTACCTTGATTAGCAATAGAAACTGAAACTGCTATGGTTGGATTGTGCCTACAATGACTGGCTGACTGATTACGTGAGTTATTTACTGAGACATTATGCAATTAACTTTTCTTTAATAAACAGAATAAAATATTTCTGAGAAGTAAAATTATGCCATGAACTATTGTTCCATTTTATATCAACAACTTATCTACCAACAAACATTTTTTGCAGTATAATTGAATTGTCCACTTTAAAGCTTTAACCAAATGCTGCAGTGCGATTATAGCATACGTAAATTAATTACCTAACACAAAATTAATATTCACTAATTTGTACTGTTCAATGATTACACAAGATGCACATAGTCAATGATATGAAATTACTGCTAACTGAACTTTGAATTTTTATAAAGGACTAATTGTTATTCGTTTACTGAAATCTTTTGAAACTCTACTGATTTTGATTAAATTAACGTAAAGTCTTTCATTGTTCAGGTTGAGCCTCGGGTTATTAAAGGTAACGTAATAGGAACCTGTTCGAATTGTGCCATGGGTCAATAATTTTATCGACACTAATTAATTTCACATATGTTCGCTATTGACCCTTTGCAAAACTATGCGTTGGCTTCGCATTACACATCTAAAGACGGTTAATTGCTTAGATCTTACTTTGCAGCAGTGGTGTGGTGTAGCTGGTGATTGTTGCTGGCACTTTATAATGATTGGCAAAAATAGGATCTTCTTGGCATCGAATTATTGTTTAAACATTGGGACCACAGCATTCCTCTTGACATTAAACCTCTTGAAGTTTTAACGCTGTGCCCATGTTAATTATTTGCCAGTGCCAAATTGCCAAAACTGCTGCTAGTACCAACACGTCGTAAAACACCACGCTACTACAGTTTGCTGCTGCTGTCCAACTTTTTCTACCCTTCACGTCGAGAGCTCAACAACAACAACAACAACTCTCTCGCGCCTCGCGCCAGACCGCTCTCAGCGATAACAAATGCTCTGCACAGAGATGCTACAATCATTGATCTCGCTAAGCTAACGTGTTTACTACAATGCTTTACAATTTTGTTTTCTTTGTACAATATGAAATCAATTAAATATTCATAATTTACATAACTCATTTACAGAGGAGAATTAATCATTTTACACGCTCAGGCTATACATATTTCTTATACTATATACTGTCATTTATGGTGATCGTGTTTACACGCGCAGGCAGTGGTGTTAGTCACTCTGTTGTTGCGATACACTTCCACTGTTTTACACAGATACTGTCGGAACTAGGAGCACATCACCGACTAAAAGCGCAACAGACATGCTTTCTGTCCCATCCACACCTGGGAGGTGCATGTTCATGTTAACTAATGCGTATACCAAAACACACAGTGTTACATTCCTAACCGGAATTCAGTGATTGTCTGAGAGAGCGTCGGCACTTTCTCTGTTGAAGCATCGATGACATACCATATTTTCATGAGATGAGAATATGCGAATTCGCATATTTTAAATACGTGATTTGTTAGCCATCTCAAACTTGTTAGTCTGGTGCATACTGAACAGCTTGCTAACGGAAAACGGATCCCCTGTAAGCTACCCCGCATAAATTTTCGTATTATACGAATTGTACAATTTTGCTTAGGTGGGGGAAAATGGTAATATACTGTTTAGATTTCGATGGAATATTCTGTCGAAAACGGCAGCATTTCGTCAATAGTTTCTTCCCTAGAAATATAACTCCCCAGGCTATAGAACAATTTACAAATTTGTACAAGCCCATCTAATTGTTTTCGAAATCGTCAAAGCGAAGACACTGAACCACCGTCTTAAACCACTTGCTGTGCATTACTACACCAAAGTTCTCAATGCAGTCTCCATATTTCAACAAACTTCCTCAAGAATTTGCCATTTCCTCCTTATGATCCTGCTAGATACATATCAATTATATATCTGATTTCGATGCCCCACACTGTAGAATATTTATCTTTGATGGTTCCTATGTACTTGTTGGTTTGCCGTACAATATTATCTACTGAAGCTTCAGTAAATCAGGCAATTCAACTACTATCTTACTATCCTTCGCGTTCATCTTGACTGGAGATAATTGAATAATTAAATTCTTGGAACACTTCCTCACTCCAATTGGGGAGGTGGGGGGGTCAGATTCTATTTAGGGTAGAGCGGGGCTAATTGAATAGAGGGGCTATATGAATAATTGCAAGCTTTTGTGCAAGCGCCCCAACAACAGCAAAGTGAAGACATCATTATGTATTTCTTGTTATCGGAGGTTTTGTCTGTGCAGTGAAGAAATTTTTTTCCTTTTCTTCAAATTGACGCAAGATAATAAGGTGGCTAATGACTGGTCATTGCACGGTTTGTAAAACTGACATGGTATTCCCTAGGGATTTCATGCATTTTTTAGGACATGAAAGCCATTAAATAAATTGTGGCATGATCCTGGGTCCTCCCTACTTCACGTTGGTGATTTGTGCTGCCGTGTGTCAGTGCATTGGGGAAGTCTTCACAACAGCATTTATGTGTACCTTAGTGCAATTTTAAAAACTAAGGACGAGGCTTCATGAATAGTGGTGGAAAACTGTTTTAATATGTGGTAAAGTGCTTTTACAGAAGATTTTCTGTTTTGTAATATTATTGTAATAATTTACTCTTCCATTTTCTTCATATGGTGAGGACCTATAAATGGAAAGCAGGCTGAATGGAATGGGACGAGGGGTCGATGAAGGGGACAGTTAAAGTAGCGATGAAAGGAATGTTCAAATGTTTGTAGAGCTTATGGGACTTAACTACGGGGTCATCAGTCCCTAAACTTACAAACTACTTATGAACTAGCTATTACTAAGGACATATACCCGAGGTGGGATTCGAACCCCCGACAGTAGTGGCCGTGCAGACCGTGACTGGCGCGCCGCAGACCGCTTGGCCACCGCGGCCGGCGATGAAAGGAATAGCACTATTAGACGTCAGTACAACTTATTGATTGCCATAAATGAGTTTACTAAACGTGTCGACGATGTTGTGCCTTTAAGTGATTCTGAAGATGAGGCGACAGAATGGATATGAGGATTCTGTCAGGGGAAATGGTCACGCGTTGCAGATTAAGATAAACGTGAATGGATACAATGACCAACGTGTACCAACTACTATCATGAATACTGTGTCGCGACAAGAAGTCGTAAGTAATTAGTCTGTGGACGTTTCAGGCCATTTAGGAGAACAGAAACATTTCATAAGGGTTACATTAAATTAATATGAAGTTACTATTGTTAATTATTACTGTAATTAGAGGTAATAGAGTATTAAAAAGAAATTAGCGTATTTTCAGCTAACCTTCCACGTAATTTAGTTGTGCATCTGCTCAAAATTTACGTTATTCAAATAGCTCCCACCACTATCCGAATAGTCCCACTGAAATGCACTTTTGCACAATGGGGTGGGTAAATCGAATAATAGCATAACATTTTTTGTCTGCGTCGATCGTTAATTATTAACATTTCTGACGTGCTGAGTTTGACACTAACAACAACTTAACCCTGCACGACATTCATCAGTTTCCGTTCTTGGAATTGGCACACTATAATAACTCACATTTACTTGCGAATGAAGACAGTATCCCAATCATTTCAAAAAAATCCTTGCTACTTTTAACTATATTTCATTAGCAATAATGTATACAAACCGTCACGCTGTTACATTTTTGAAATACAAGATTTATAAATTACTGTTACGATTTTAGAATATGTTCACACGTTAATGGCAAGGTAAGGATTCACACTACCACATATTAGACATTAACAGAAATCTAATTATTTTTAACGACGTAATTTTTCAAACTGGATTGAGAAACTGAAACATAAACTCATAAAACGTTATAGTGTACTCGTATGTAACTTTTAAGGCCGTGTTCAGACTTTCGGCCGGTCCGAGCCGAGCCAACACCACCTAGAGACAAGGCCTTACAAGAGGCCGTGCCTACGTCACACTTAGAGGTCCCGGCCGCCACCTCACTGGCCGGCCGCTGCGCGGCGGGAGGCGTGCCCCAGCCAACAGCCAGTGAGGTGGCGGCCGGGGCCTCTAAGTGTGACGTAGGCACGGCCTCTTGTAAGGCCTTGTCTCTAGGTGGTGTTGGCCGAGCGGAGCCAAGACAATAAACACATTGTTTTGAACTGTGGTGTTCTCACTGCCGGCGGGGCCAAGACGGCTCCGCTTAAGCCGGCTCACACCGAGCAGACGACTTTCCGCCGGCGCCGGCGCGAGCCGATTGGCTATGGTGTTACTGCTGCAACACAAGTAGCACACGTCTCAAAAAAATGTTCAAATGTCTGTAAATCTATCGGACCAAACTGCGTGGTCATCATTCCGTAGCTTACAAACTACTTAAACCTAGGGAAACTAACCTAAACATAAACACACACAACCATGCCTCAGTGAGGACTCGAACCTCCACGGCGAGCAACCGCGCGCTCCGCAGCGAGACACTTTAGACCGCTCGGCTACTCCACCGCGGCAGCACACGTCTCCTGCCTGCTTTCAGCAGAAGCCCATCTGCATGATAGTTCTTTCCAATAACAGTCATGAAACTGTGTTTAATTTTTCTCATATTACTGTTCATTCTGTAATATGAATAAAACATCTTAAATGTCCTTTAGTTGTTCATATAAGGAAAAACTCTCCTAAAAGTCTGTCGAAATTCGTGGGATGAGTCCATTACAACAAATTTCTTATGTGCTTAAAATTCGACGAGTCACTACGGTGTGAGAAAATTAGAAATAAAATAACAAAATCAGTGAACTGTAACATGGCTCGAAGTAGAGGCAGTAAATAAGTTTTGGGCACCACTGTCTTTCTTCGATCTTCCGCTCACAGTGTGTGGGGTTCCCTTGTTGGTGAGGGCAAGTCCACAAAGAACGAAAAAACAAAACTCGACAAGAAAGAAAGCGCACACGCTTCTCATCCACTACTGACCTGTCCTAAAGTATCTAAGGCTAAACTAAATCCACGCATTTTCCTTTCATTTAAAGTAGAAAATTCTAAATAAAAGTACCATTAGAAATAAAATAACAAAATCAGTGAACTGTTACATGGCTCGAAGTAGAGGCAGTAAATAAGTTTTGGGCACCACTGTCTTTCTTCGATCTTCCGCTCACAGTGTGTGGGGTTCCCTTGTTGGTGAGGGCAAGTCCACAAAGAACGAAAAAACAAAACTCGACAAGAAAGAAAGCGCACACGCTTCTCATCCACTACTGACCTGTCCTAAAGTATCTAAGGCTAAACTAAATCCACGCATTTTCCTTTCATTTAAAGTAGAAAATTCTAAATAAAAGTACCATGGAGACAAAATTGTCATCAGATAATTCACTAAAAGGTTCATAGAAACGCAGTTATCTTCAGACAGTGCCCTAACAAAATAAAAAATGAAAATTCAGAGAGCTGTGTTGAGTTCTTTGAAAGTGGAGATGTGTTGAAATATAGAACAACGTGTCCCAAATAGAACCGGTACATCTCACTTATGCCCATGGCCGGCACTTGCAGCATCCCTTATCAGGAGGTAACTACATGTTTTATCTATTCTTTTTTACTTATTTATTTCTTACTTTAACCTCGAGCGTGAGAGATACCGCTTTCATGTGGGACACCCTGTATAGAATTATTTTCAACTTGTAGTGCAACTTTTTCCGGGAGCTGCAAAACTGAAAATTAAAGAAACACAATATTGTGTATTAGTCAACTTAGGAATAGATTCATCTATAAACATGTTTTTGGACTTCTTCTTTTATCGCCTACATTAGTATTATATCAAACAATTTTATTTCCGTCCATCAACAGCAAAGTCGTAGTTTAAATTAATTTAATAATCTCTTCTAGTTATAAACACGAAATGTATATTCCAAAAAAATGTTCAAATGTTTGTAAATATATCGGACCAAACTGCGTGGTCATCAGTCCGTAGCTTACAAACTACTTAAACCTAGGTAAACTAACCTAAGGACAACACACACACCCATGCCCCAGGGAGGTCTCCAACCTCCACGGCGAACAACCGTGCGCTCCGTAGCGAGACGCTTTAGACCGCTCGGCTACTCCACCGCGGCTGTATATTCCATTAACTGTATGACATGGACAACAAAGCAGTTGTAACCCTCATATAAGGTGAAGTATCATCTAGTGTATAACCATAGCAGATCATTGTCCAGTGTAATCTGTCGCTACCCAAGAAAAATTCGTTTATACTTGTTTTATGGTTATGGATCATTAGCATATCACGAGGGACTGACACACATAGACAGCAATTCATTTTTTTTTCGATGCCGCATTGCTTCACACTACGCTTGTAGGCTTCTGATCGTGGCACTGACGCCGCTCAGATAACTTGCAATTACTTATGAAAGGAGGTAGATATCAGTGCGACTAGCATTTCAAAATCTTTTATGTACTTTTTGCTCCATTCCACTCACTGTAATGTATGATCTAAAAGGCACAGAACAGTAAGCAGTCCACTATGTCCACTATCGAACGTTTTCAATACACCTTTTGTGTATCAAGTGCACGTACTTGATAAATATCATCATTTGAAAACGACTGTTACGAATTGTGTAACGGTGAATGGTTTATACGAAAGCTAAGATACTGTATTACCATGTGTTCAAAAATCAGATATTTCAACACCCATACTTTTATCAAAATCGAGTGAGGAGCGTTACATAACTAAAAACTCATGCGGAATGGAAAGTAGATATCTTCTTTCTTCACAGGCCAGGCAAAGGTTGCAAGTAAAAAGTAAATTGATGAAACGATTTGGGGTTGTCTTGTATGCCGTCAACATCTTTTACAAAGTGAAAATCGGTAAAGCTGATTTTTCCCTCGTATTTTGTGTCGGGCCGTGCTGGCGCGCAGTGTGAACCCCCAGGCCGGCAGCGTGCGCCGACTTGAAACCAGCCGACTCGGAACACCCCGGCCGGCAGTGCGAACGCAGCCTAAGCGTGTTTACAGCCTAAAAATCGATTATGGTATGCTGGAACGAGCACGAGGAAATTCGAATGCGGTTGTTCCCTACGCACATAGCGACCACATTCACATCTGCCTGACTATCGCGGAACTACTTCTCGAGCAAGCATTAACGCCCGATGCAGACGTAGTCAAGGCTGATGTAGTTTCAGAAAATAATTGAAAAGCCGTGTATTATTTAGTCTTCAAACAACGGTAATGATTGATAGATGATATAAATTAATTTCGAAAATAGTTCGGGCGCGATGACCTTCTCAGGAAATAACAGAATGTACTGTCTTTCGTCATTGTCAAGGGTGGAGTGAGCTACTGGATCGTGTACAGCATGTCAAACCGTGAATTTACTGGGAGCGCTATCTCGCTGCATCCCCTTGACGGCGGGAGATGTTGACGAATATCCCCCGGTGTCACTGTAAGATCAGTTGCGCCCAACGGAAGGTCAATTTACAATTAATGTAAATTCCAAAATTATTTTGACTTCTAAGTTATTGCGGTTGCAGTTTTTATGACAGAATTATTGTAATGCTTCCCCACAAAATTGAAAATGAATTTTATTTGCAGCACCCTGTGCGGCCTTTTTAATCAAAAACCCTTCATGGTATAAAGTGACTTGATAGGTTCAATTTATTAGATAGTGTGGTGAGTGCCTGTTACTAATGTTGATTTGATGCTAATATTTGTATTGTCGTACCACTTTTCTCTCACACTAACAAGGGGAGGCCGCCAATTGTGAAATTCAGATTCGATTCATACTGTGCATAATGAAAGCTCATGGCCAGAGGTATAAGTTTGCAAAGCACCAAGATGCACTTTTCAGCCGTTGTCGAGAAAATCGACAATTAAAAAAAGCCGTTGCTGTGAAATACTCTCTACGATCTCTACGATTAGTAATATTGTACAGAGGCGTCGCGTAGCGGTAAGCGCTCGGGTTCGTAATCCGAAGGTCGCCGGATCGAATCTCGCGGCATGCAACTTTTTTTATTATTTGTTTTTTTGTAATTCAAATATACATATATCGCACGAACCAGAGTGAAATATGGAAAGCAGAAAACAGCACGACATCGAGCACATTTCAACGCAACGTTTTTTTTTTTTTTTTTTTTTTAATTGTCGATTTTCTCGACAACGGCTGAGAAGTGCATCTTGGTGCTTTGCCAAAATACACCTCTGGCCATGAGCTTTCATTATGCGCAGTATGAATCGAATCTGAATTTCACAATTGGCGGCTCCCCTTGTAAGTTCAATGATTGATCCATCCAGCTCTGCTTAAAATGTCTGTTAAACTATGGGACAAATTCCAGTGGTCATCAGGCCCTAGACTTACAAACTACTGAAACTACCTTATAATAAAGACAACATGCACCTATGCCCGAGGGAGGACTCGAACCTCCGACTGGGAGCAGACGCGCACTCCGCAATAAGGCGCCTTAGAGCGCACGGCCTCTCCCGCGTGGTTCCAACTCTGTGGTGTACATTTTATGTAATAGTTGGCATGTCTCTTTACTGACACCTCTTCTGTATATTTTGTAGAACCTCTGAAAATGTCCCAGTATCGCCACTGTTGTGGTGAATAAAATAGAATGCTGTGGGCACGAACAGGTTAAAATTTAAAGTGCTTCTCGCAATTGACATAGAAAACAGATCTTACAACATCGGAATTTGCAACCTGATTTACAGATTTGTCACCTCAACAAGTTTCAAAGCAGAAATCAGTATTTGCGTAACTATTTTTTACATTCAGTAATTGAACTCAATGTACTGTGAATGTAAATAGGGTAATGGGCAGATGTTTTACCTCCTAGTGAGCATCCAGTTGTTTAAAAACACATTTACTAGCTTACGTTTCGCTGTTTCACGCTCCATTTTTGCCTCAGTGACAGCTGCGTATTCCAGCGGAGCTATCGGTCCGCTATCGTCCGTTCGTATGTTCCGTGGCAGTTTGGGAGGGACGCGGCCGTGCATCTGCGTTTCCACTCCCCCCCCCCCCCCCTCCATCTGTCTGTCACTATGGGCTCTCTACACCGTACAGGTCGTCGGGCCTCAAATAGCTGGCCACGGTATCTTTCCACCGCCCCAGCGTACCGCCAGTTCATTTCAGTGTTTTTGCGGTCTCTATTGACTCACGACATGTCACAGATTCCGGGTTACTGTTAGGCTGGAACGCAAGACAACCAGTGAGCTGCTAGTTTCAACTACATTTATGACTTTCAGCCCTATAAAGAATTTCATATACACTCCGTTTGAGCAACCGCGTGGCAAATGACTGAAACAGTATATAATATTGCCCCAGTCCAACCCGTAATTTCACAAACAATAAGAAGTCTCGACTGCAAGTTATTTTAATTTACTTTTGTACGATAAAAATGTATTTCAACTCATTACTCATTGAAATCATGACACATTATTTTAATTTTCTTGGAGACAAACGTAAACATTACTTATTAGCAGCCGGCCGCGGTGGCCGAGGTGACTGAGGCGCTCCAGTCACGGTCAGCACGGCCACTACGGTCGGGGGGTTCGAATCCCCCCTCGGGCATGGATATTTGTGCCGTCCTAGTTCGTAAGTAGTTCATAAGTAGTTTGTAAGTTTAGGGACTGATGACCCCGTAGTTAAGTCCCATAAGCTATACAAACATTTGAACATTTGAACTTATTAGCACCTCCTCACCTACTAACCTATTGATTAAGACCCATGACTGTCACGAGGAAGAAAATAATAGCTGAAATTCCCGTTCTGCCTTGCAGGTAAAAATTTTCCGCTTTTTCATTAATCATGTTAGGCGAATACTAAAATAATTCATTAGAGAAGGACACTGCTGATTTTCTAAGACATCTTTATTTTATTCTATCATGTGCTCTCTGTTAACCCAAAGTCCTAGAAGCATTAATTGTGTAAACAGCATGTCTAAACAGAATATCGTTATTGAAGTTTCTGAATGTGTATGTTCTACAGATAATTATGCACTGAAAAGAAAACAGAAAACAGAACAGCACTTTAATCAGCAGAAAAGGATCAATATTTAACGCAGAAGGAGTAACATTGCAAATAATGAACACTAACGCGGGAGAGTTAAAACATAATTGGAAGAAAAGAAAAATGTTTCCCCGTAAACATTGAACGAGTAAACATCGATCGCGAGCACAGTTCGCAGGTATCTTGTTGGTAGCGGATATTGTCCTGGTAATAGACTTTAACATTAAAAATATTATCCGAGTGTTAGCCGTTTTCTAAGTGTGGCTCTGCGTTTCTAGAGAGCACATCTAATGTTGAAATATTATGGGCTGAAACAAGGCAGGAAGGAAGGAAAGATGATCAAAATCAATGTTCAAATGTTTGTAGAACTTATGGGACTTAACTACGGGGTCATCAGTCCCTAAGCTTACAAACTACGTATAAACTACCTAAGACTAAGGACGGCACAAATATCCATGCCCGAGGGGGGATTCGAACCCCCGAACGTAGTGGCCGTGCAGACCGTGACTGGAGCGCCTCAGTCTCCTCGGCCACCGCGGCCGGCAAAAGAAAGATGAACAAGGTTCCTTTTACCGTCGACAGCGTGGTCATTAGAAACGGAAGATACCGGTTGGACGGTTGTTGTGGAAAATGCGGTGAACCACTCAACACCAGAAATTGTTTGTCGGTAACACCACAGTGGTTTTCCATTGCCATTTAGAGTGCTCTTCAGATCCTATACGCTAAAGGACAATGTATTCATCAACTTACAATCGAGTGAGAGGAGAACGAGAACAAACTGCTGCTAAACTACTTCTCCACGTAACTGCCGAAATTTTATAGGCACTTGTCATAGCGTGCTACAAGTTTTTGCATGCATCCTTCACAGAAGCTTGCCGCCTGTGTATTCAACCCTGTGGTAACAGCTCTTTGTCATCGTTGAAGTTTTGACCACCAAGGACAGATTTTAGGTGTAAGTAGAGATGAAAGTCGCTAGGAGAGAGGTCCGAGCTGTAAGGAGGATGATCAAACAGGTCCCATTGAAATTTCCGTAAGAAGCGTTTGGTCACATTCGGTGTGTGAGGTCAGGCATTATGGTGAAAAAAAAATCTTTTGGCAGTAATCCTCTTCTTACACCTAAAATCTGTCCTTGGTGGACAACACTTCAACGATGATGACGAACTGAAAGAACATGTTGAATACACAGGCGGCAACATTCCATGAAAAAGGCACACAAAACCTTGTGCCATGTAATGAGAGTACGCATTCGCTTCTGCAATGCCGGATCCAGTAACGTTTCCTCCACTGCCATTGCCGGCAGGTGTAGTTTTATCACAAAGGAACCTCTACATCGCATCATATTTACTGCTATGATGGCCCCTGGATGACCTGCCGAAACCTATACACTGGTCAGTCATAAAACTGTAACAAGATGTACTAAACTGTGAAACAAGAAGAAATAAAGAAACAGTGAACGGTTCACATTAAAGATATGCAACATCGACCGAACTGGATAAACTGCGGGATAGTAGTTACGTAGTCAAATGTTCAAATGTTTGTAAATCTATCGGACCAAACTACTTAAACCTAGGTAAACTAACCTAAGGACAAACACACACACACACACCCATGCCCCAGAGAGGACTCGAACCTCCACGGCGAGCAACCGCGCGCTCCGCAGCGAGACGTTTTAGACCGCTCGGCTACTCCACCGCGGCAGTTATGTAGTCACGGTGTAGGAATGCGAAGTGGGAGAAAAATGTTCAAATGATCGTAAATCTATGGGACTTAACTACTAAGGTTATCAGTACCTAGGGTTACACAATACTTAAAGTAACCTAAGGACAAAACACACACACACACACACACACACACACACACACACACACACACACACACACACCCTAGGGAGAACTCGAACCACCGAAGGGGAACAACCGCGCGCTCTGCAGCAATGCACCTTAGAGCGCTCGACCATACCACCACTGCTAAGAGGGTAATATGTGTTGCCGCGGCCGTGCGCATTGAGGCGCTATGCTACGATGCGCGTGGCCGTATCGAATCTTTCCTAGGGAATGGGTGTTTGTGTCATCTTTAGTATAACGTGGTTCATAGGAGTTTGTAAGTTTAGGGACTGATGACCCCGCAGTTAGTCCCTTAAGCTCGACAAACATTTGAACATTTGGATCTGTGTTCAAATCTCCCTAGTCTTCTTTCCGTCCCTCAACATTATGATTTGTCCGTCCAGCCATTGCGACTCTTTTCGTTTGTATTCAATTTTGTCGTATTATTTGTGGTGTAATCTCCATTCGCATCAGCGTGATTTAAGGGAGGGGCCCATAATACACAAGTACCACTTGTTATTGTTGTGATGACTGATTTTGGAGGATTTTCATTCTTACTTTCTTGTAACACAGCTCACAAACAGTTTGTGTTATTTTCATTTCTGTGACAGGTCTTCCCTTTCTCTCACCATCCATCACATTTACTTGCAGTGGTAATATATTATTACTTCACGACTCATCTTCTACCACCAAGGATAGGATGACATTTATGATAGTTGACAAGACTGAAGATACAGCAGTGACCGAATGTACAGTTAATAATTAATAATAGGGACTGAAGCGCTCCAGTCACGGTCTGCACGGCCACTACGGTCGGGGGTTCTAATCCCCCCTCGGGCATGGATATTTGTGCCGTCCTTAGGATTAGCTAGTTCATAAGTAGTTTGTAAGTTTAGGGACTTATGACCTCGTAGTTACGTCCCTTAAGCTATACAAACATTTAAATTAATAATAAATAAATAAATAAATAATAAAAACTGACGAACGATGGTGTTTTGGACCTCCCACGTAGCAGTCCTTCACCATGACCTCACGACTAAGACCCCCTTTTCTCTTACATTTCATCCACTGTTCCACATCTGTAATAAAGACCATTCACTATTTTCACTATTCTTCTTTTCTCACCGTTCACTACATCTTCAATATGTTCAATTTTCTAAACCTAAGAGACCAAACTGCAATGGCCATGCGTCCCTGGACTAAGGCTGCGTTAATAGACAGCGGTTCCTCCCCTGCGGAGAAACCGCTGTGATTTTGCGGGGGGAACCGCCTCTCAAACAGCGGACAGTTCAGGCTTAGTAACCTTGAGGAGCCTGTTTCTAACGTGGGATAACAAAGGGCGCACCGACTAAAGGCGTGCGGTTCCGCCGCGCGCTCCGAACAGCCCCAAAAGCCGCCGAGTAAGCAGACGCCGCTATGGGAGTGCACAAATGTTCAGATGTTTGTTAAACGTAAGGGACTTACCTGTGGGGTCATCAGTCCCTAAACTTACAAACTACTTATGAACTACCTTATAACAAGACAACACAAACATGCATGCCCGAGAGGGGATTCGAACCGCCGACAGGGAACGGCCTCGCGCATCGCAGCATGGCGCCTCAATGCGCTCGGCCGCTCCGCAGCAGGAGCACTGCACAACCGCGCCGGTTTGGAAGTGTAGCTGCTGGTAGTTTGACGCCGCAGCGGAAGCGCGGAGGGTCCGCTACCACAGCCGTGCCTATAAACAGGTCCCATGCCGCCTTATGAGAAGCAGCGCACTGCCAGACCGCCGCGATTCCTCCGCCGCGGAGCAACCGCGGGCTATAAACACAGCCTTACACACTGCAAAAATAACTGACGCAACGTGAAGATTCCAGCGCGGCAATACACTTTTTTTCTTTCTTCTTGCGTTATCTGTCTTCGCGTTTTGAGGGCCCCCCTTCCCACAGCGTCATAATTATTACTACTTAATCTGAAGTGGACTACAGCCCTTCCAGCAGCCCATCAGCCAGGCTTTGCACCGCCGGTAACGGTGGAACAGGCAATGACCCAGCCAAAAGCAGTACTACAACGGAAGATCGCCTCATTGCTACTAATCACATACACAGGACGTACATCTCCTAAATCACGATAATCATCAAGAGATGCAACATTTCCTGTGGCGAGCCAATCAGTAGAAATAGATCTATTTCATCCCCAAAAGCAGCAGATCGAAAAGGTGAACAAACAAGCCGCGGCGGAGCGGTCTAGCGCATTGAAGCGCTATGTTCTGATGCGCGAGGCCGTTCCCTGTCGGATCTTCGGATCCCCCCTCGGACATGGATGTTTGTGCTGTCTTTATTGTAAGTTAGTTCATAAGTAGTTTTGAATTTGAACAAGCAAGAACCTAATTTTACCGACAACGTCACGCTTCCAAGGGACACTTTTTACTTCGAACGCTCGGAATCGCGCGAAACCGTGCTTAGAACAACAAGCAATCATGAACAAAACAGTGGTGTGCATCATTTCCATGCAAAGCGCTGTATTTGTCTGCTAGCGCCACTAGAGGATGGCACGGTGTAACTGCACTTGAAGCTCTGTATAGGGAAAGCATGGCCAGCGTCGGCCATGTTGGGCCTATTCCGATGCTGATTACACAGTGACCGCCACAACGTTGCGAGCGCTAACAACAATTATCAAATGGTGTTGAGAAAACAAATACGATGAACAAATTTCATTTTTTCACGTCATATATTGTAATTTTTTTGCTCGATAATGGACTGAATTTCTATCTGTTATTCCTTATAGTTACTGTGCTATGTCAAATAAAGCAAACTACTGCGGAAACTTTTGAACAGTTCGCAGACGAGAAAGCGCATTGTGTAGACTTTGCGTCTGGTTTATTTTAGCACATACAGATCTGTGGACGAAATGTAGGTAAAATATCCAAATTTTATTTAAGGTTGAGACCAGAACGATAACACATTTCACTCTCCAGATTCAGGGCGTCATGTCCGACGGACTGACGCGGGAACTGCGCGCAGTTCTGTCCATGCGGACTTGCGGTTGTACGGAATACTCGTCATCCGATTTTAAGAAAACAGTTAGGCTTGTGGCTCCACAACGAAAGAGTTCAACTACAAATGCAGACTAACCTGTAGCGTATCCCAGTAGTCAAACAGACCATAAACTTGTCGTCACCAGAGCAAAGTATAAATTAAGAAAACAACTGATAAAACGGAAAAGTTTTTGATGAGTTTTTTCGTGCTTATTATGTACTTATACCTTACATGAGCTACGAAAAAAGCAAGAGGGTAGCTACTATATTACTTTTACCAAAAACAGAGAAATTAAATGCGCCTACACAATACTAATTACATTTGCCTGTGTAATATTTTTATTCATCTCCAGAGCAAAAAGAACAGTCAAGTTACAGCGGACTGCGTGAATGCGTGAATGCGAAAGTGATTTGGAATGTGGTAACGTGGCTTTAGTGAGGTGAGCACATTATCCTCTCCCACTTTGTTTGAATCACTTCATCGAAATCCTGCGTCTCCACTTTGAGGATTAATATAAGCACTTTAAGGTACATGGTACTCCCGTATATGTGAATTTTGCGCTATTGTAAGAAATTTAAGCAGAGTTTTTGGCACTGCTGATTGAATATGTGATGATACACGGGCGCCATTAAATTACATATCATTTCCTTCCTATGGTACTGATATCTTGTTACTTTGTTTCTCTCTGTTAAAATGTTACTTGAGGTACAATTCACATTTTGCATGCAAATGACGCAACTCAATGTCCTGTTTATTATTGCCTGTAATTCCAAGCTTGGTTTCGTGCGGTTCCGAGCGTTCGAGGTCAAACGTGTCCCTTGTTAGTATTCTAAAACAGCTGGCTCCCGCCATATCTATGGATAGTTGCTCTATAGCGCAGAGAATTAGACTTACGGCGCATTCACACCGAACGATTTTGGCGTGTTGCTGAACGGTAAGCTGAAACCAGTACATCGTCTTGAAGCTACGCGTTCACACCGAGCGCGCCCCGCATAGCACCGCGCCTGACATAAAGATAAGCGAAGCGTGAGGTAACGTGCAATGTTGGCTATTTTCCTCGCGGCACCTAGCGGACTGCTGCAACGGAGCACAAAATTATTACTGCAGTGTTTCGAAAGGAGCAAACGTGGAATTCCAGGCGCAATAATCTTCAAACCGTCTCTGTTCTTCAGAGCCACGGTGGAGTGGCCGAGCGTTCTAGGGCACTTTGCTGCGGAGCACGCGATTGCTCGCTGTCGGAGGTTCGAGTTCTCCCTCGGGCATGTGTGCGTGTGTGTGTGTGTGTGTGTGTGTGTGTGTGTGTGTGTGTGTGTGTGTGTTGTCCTTAGATTAGTTAAAGCTAAAATTGTTTTTATGCCTAGAGACTGATGACCAATTAGTCCCATGGATACACAAACATTTCCACATTTGACTTTCGTTCTTCAGAAGAAGTGGGGTATGATAACGTCAGATATTGCGAAAGATGCTCAACTTTGTCGTTTTACTTACCTGCCCATAACTATTATCACATTTGCTTCCGTTGTCACGTATTGGATGATTCTTCAAAGGAAAATTCATAGAAACATGTACAGTTTTCTCTTTTTCCAACAACCCTCCTCATGATAATAGTAACTTAATGGCATAAATGCTGTTAAAAGAAACTTTATAAGCCGCGGAACAAATTGATATGTAGGGAAATAGTAAGCTTTTTTGCTTCATCAATAACTTCTCATCATAAGTTGTGTATTTATTGTTTGTGATGAACGTTATTTAAGTACTGTTTTACGGCCGTATTTATTTGTGTCAAAAGCATGTACAATCACTTTTACTTCGTTTGTGCAAGAAATACCTACATCATACGAATGGTTATATATTTTAAGTTATTTTTTGAAGTAACGAAATTTGTCGTATAGACTCCTTCGTCCCTGTACATATGGTAGAATCCACCTAAAACAGTTTGTACTGGATTAATTTCATGAATCCATTTACGATAGAGTATCCCAGCTTTTAGTCTCGTGTAACTTTTTTATTGGTCAATTTTTTCTTGGACGACACCATTTCAGGATCCGCGAAGCTATCTAGCACCAAACTGAGGTGACTGCGTGGCGTGAAGCGTTCAGTATGTAGAGAGCTTCCATAGCAGTTCACGCTCTACCCGACCCTTACTGCGACGTGCGTTCGGTGTGAAGGCGCCTTTAGTGTTATACTGTTGGCTGCGTCCCTGGCAGCCTTTCAAGGAGACCGGCTTCGATTTGCCGCAGAAGACTTTGTGTTTGTCCTAATCACTATCATTATCATCATCATCATCATCTACACGCCAATCACTGAAGTGGCGTCAATAAAAAGACTTGTAGTATCCGGACCAACATGAATGGGAATATTCATGCCAGTAAAAGCCGTACGCTTATTTCACTCATAAAAAGCTCTGATCAAGAATTTTGTTACGGACCATAAGTTGCACAAGCAATTACCTTATGCAAATTCACTTCTAATACAGTGGATCGAAATCCCCTTCAGTCAACAGCTGCAGAGCACGTTCTCCTCTAGTAAAATTACTGTCCCTAACCCCAATAATATCCAGTATAAAATGCTATCCGTTCTCTCATATGACAGACAAAAATACCTACCTCGTATTAAAAATAATCCATGGGCTGATCGGTAAAATATTAACCACCTAAAAACAGGCACGATATTACCTGTGCTGTAATCAGGGAAGAATCTTGGTTCGCTGACGTAGTACCGACCATTAAAATAACTATATTGTCCCTACAAAGTGTTGGAAGGAATGTTTAATTCCGGTTAATCGCGTTTGAAATTCCATGATGTATTTTCTAGCAGTGGGGCGATTTTTGTGTAAAGGTACAGATGTCCCTTTCATTCATGTGTCTAGTAAAATACAGCTTTGTTTAGCTGAAACTCATAGGTACCAGCTTTGTCTTTGGACCAACGCAGCGCCTACAGTAGTGTAATACTGCGAATACTAGCCACAAAACTAAAGGGGCGAGGCATACCCCACAAACATGCAGCAAGCTTTCTATATCTATTCTCTATAATCGGTTGCTAATAGTCGTATACAAAGGACATTCAATACCAAAACGAACTACGGTTACGGAGTTGCCACATGTATTTGTTTTTGGCACATTTTCTGTGTAATATGTCGACAATTGATTTACATCTGATGAGGTGAGACTACGAAATATTATCCATGTCATAGCGTGGTTAATACTGGGCATCAATAAAAAGAAACGCGCAGATGGAAATCTGTCATTAGCTCGTAAATAAAGAGAGCGATTTTATTGAACGTGTGGAAATACAATTTTCTGTGTCAATAAGGTCACGACAGAGACAAGTGATATTTCTCATTATTTTTTACCCAGCCCTTGCATATCCCTTGAAAGTACATCGCTGTATGATTGCAACATACAGCTGCCAATCATATTGTTCACGCTTCAAAAGCGGGTTACAAAATCCAGACTGAAAATATCCAAATCTATGTCCTACACAGTTTTGTTTCTATATCTACATCTACATCTACATCCATACTCCACAAGCCACCCGATGCTGTGTGGCGGAGGGTACCTTGAGTACCACTATCGATTCTCCCTCCTATTCCAGTCACGTATTGTTCGCGGAAAGAAGTATTGTCGGTATGTCTCTGTGTGGGCTCTAATATATCTGATTTTTATCTTTATGATCTCTTCGCGAGATATACGTAGGAGGGAGCAATATACTGCTAGACTCCTCAGTAAAGGTATGTTCTCGAAACTTCGACAAAAGCCCGTACTGAGCGACAGAGCGTCTCTCTTGCAGAGTCTTCCACTGGAGTTTATCGATCATCTTCGTAACGCTTTCTCGATTACCAAATGATTCTGTAACGAAGCGTGCTGCTCTCCGTTGGATCTTTTCTACTTCTTCTATCAACCCCACCTGGTACGGATCCCACACCTGAGAGCAGATGTGGGCGAACAAGTGAACTGTAAACTACTTTATTTGTTTTCCGACTGCATTTACTTAGGATTCTTCCAATGAATCTGTAAGTCTGGCATCTGATTTACTGTCGATTGATTTTATATGGTCGTTCCATTTTAAATCACTCCTAATGCCTACTCCCAGGTAATTTATGGAATTAACTGCTTCCAGTTGCTGACCTGCTATATTGTAGTTAAATGATACAGGATCTTTCTTTCTATGTATTCACAGCACATTACACTTGTCTACATTGAGATTCAATTGCCATTTCCTGTACCATGCGTCAATCCGATGCAGATCCTCCTACATTTCAATACAGTTTTTCATTGTGACAACCTCTCTATATACTACATCGTCATCCGCAGAAAGCCTCAGTTAACTTCTGATGTTATCCGCAAGGTCATTTATATATATCGTGAGCAGCAACGGACCCAGGACGCTCCCCTGTGACATTCCTGACACCACTCTTACTATGGAAGACTTCTCTCCATTGAGAATGACATGCTGCATTCTGTTATCTAGGAATTCCTCAATCCAATCACACAATTGGTTGTGATAGACCATATGCTCTTACCTTGTTCATAAAACGTCTGTGGTGAACTGTATCAAACGCCTTGCGGAAGTCAAGAAACATAGCATCTACCTGAGAACCCGTGTCTATGGCCCTCTGAGTCTCGAATTGGGTTTCACAGGATCGCCTTTTTCGAAACCCACGCTGATACCTACACAGCAGATTACTAGTCTCAAGAAATGTCATTATACTAGAACATAATACATGTTCCAAAATTCTACAACTGACCGACGTAAGAGATATAGGCCTATATGTCTGCACTGAGGAATGAAGTGAATCTGCCTGTAGAAACAGTTGTAGGCCTTTGCCAGTTTGCTACGAAAATGCAGGGTCAAGTATATGCGACTTTCTACGTAACATAAGTTAACCTGGAACATGTTGGTAAGGAAGGTGAGATGGCTTTCAAAACAATTAGACCTATAGCAGGTATTGGGTGTGTCTTTACCGTATGATGGTGCGTCCAATTATTGATTATGGGAGCGGCTGTTGCGGATCTGTCGCTGACAGTTACTGCTGCAGAGTTAATAAATGTAATTATAAAGCGCCGAGAGCTTGTTTGGGAGCAATGCGCGCCACCCCTATCAATGTAATCTCTGTTGAAGCACATATATCGCCTGTGTAGATAGACTGTTCGTCTGTGCCTAATTTTTTCTAGATAGGAAATAGTGTGAATCAAAAACTCTTAAAAATATCGCCTCAGACCTAAACTCACAGTGCTAAGATGGCCTGTTTTTGATTATCAGAACTTCTACTAATTTAGTCTGACCATTTTTAGACATGAACATCTGAAGAAATATCACTCACAACCTAGACTAAATAGTTTAACAGTCCATTCCCATTGAAATTGTTTTGGGTGACCATAACAACTCACGCTACCTTTGAACATAAGGCATACAGTAATAATAAAACCTTTGAGCAGTTCTTAAGGTAGTTTCATTTTTGTAGCCATTCTGTTAAGTTTGCTTGGATGAAATCACAATGAAAGATCAGTGGCAATATATTTGTTGACTGTTTATTCATAGAAGCTGCTGTGACAGGGTATACCTGCAATAATGCAATATACGTATGAATTGCTCATATATAAAGTGTCAACGCGAGTGGGAGGAAACAAGAGGCTACAAATGCAAAAAAGTACTCAACACTTGACCCCTATTCCACAACATCAAACACATTCTAAGCCTAGGAAGCTAACGTCTCTAATAGTTTGACTCAGTCTTAACCACGGTCCTTTCCATAAACTTTCCCACACGTTTTTCACAGTGGCCACATAGTTTTGCTTTCGTGAAGAAGAAGATAATGCAGATAGAATTTTATTTGCGTTGTAGACTTCATGGAAGCGACATAATTATTTTACAACTTCTTGTGAAGCTTTGTCAACCGTTGCCAATGTACTTGACTGTTTTGTTAGCAACAAAGAATCGCAGACCTTTCAACGTGATGCACATATTCACTATTGTTTCAGGTATCCTTATTTAAGAGAGCGCCGCGGTGGAGTAGCCGAGCGGTCTAAGGCGCCTCGCTGCGGAGCGCGCGGTTGCTCGCCGTTGGAGGTTCGAGTCCTCCCTGGGGCACGGGTGTGTGTGTTGTCCTTAGGTTAGTTTACCTTAGTTTAAGCAGTTTGTAAGCTACGGACTGATGACCACGCAATTTGGTCCATTAGATTTATAAACATTTGAACATTTTTAAGAGAGCATAACACATACTGTTTTTTTTTTTTTTTATGAAAGTGTTCTCTATTTAAATTTAGAATGACAATACTGTATTTGTAACTCTGTGCTTGTAACCAGGTATTTTGCAACTAAATATTCTGTCAATACCTGTATCTTTAACGCAAGACCGCTTTAGCTGTATGTTGCAAGTGCAGCGCCAATCAAATGAATTCATTTCATAGGAGGGAAGTGAAAATAATATAAGATGTAATTATTTTTCATAAAATGTCGTTCACAACTTTCATTATTCAGAACTATACTTTTGTAACACTTCCGAGTTTAGATTCAGGTATAAAGTTCCCACTTCTTGTTTATAGTGAACTACTTGGCACTATCGTATATGTGCTGCAACAGGTATGGTTTACTCCCGACGTCTCACGAAGGCAAGCAAACGTAGCATACAACCGAAATCATAGGTGTGGCGAGGCGACAATGGCTACTGACTGGCCAATTAATGAGGTTGTGCTGCATTTTCAGCTCATCAATTCATCAATCACACGCTGAGAACCAGAATTAACCGCACGCGTCATCTGCTGCACTGCAGTGGTGTCACGGGGAACAAACATGCCGACTGTTCTCGCCACAGTGGATACACCAAAACATTTCCGTCTAATTGTAGACCGCTAATTACTTCACAACGAGATAAAAGCTATCTTTACACGTACTAAATGTATTAATTCCATGTGACACGTAGTTTACTTTTAGAACTGAAGAGGAAAGTTTATTTTGCTTACAAGGGGAGGACGCCTACTCGTCATCATCGAATTCGTCCAGATATGTGGTGATATATGAAAGTGAACCAAGAGGAAACTTCGGATGGCTAAGCGTTTAGGAAATAAAAGGAATTTTGATACGGATCTATCACCATATGCACCTTATCAACTGCCCGTGAGAAAATCTGATTAGAAAGCGGCGTTTGGCTCAGCGATAAGAGATCGGATTTTTTGATTGAAATGTTCGCGCGTTCGATTCCGCCCGGCAGCAAATATTTTTTTGCTCCGTGGCAATGCGTACACAATTAACCGCTACATCATATATGTTATTTTGTATTTACATGTGCACAACATCAGCATGGGGCGTCATTGTCCTCGCAAGTATTCAGCAACATGTTGCGTTACGCGTGGTTCGCTGGTGGACTGTGCGGTGAAAGAAGCTGTTTTCAAAATGTCAGCCAAGTTTGTTTTTCTATGGAAACATTAAAAAAAACGTATAACTGCAAAAGGGCGGCGTTCATAACGTGCGCAAGATGCGGTCAGAATAACTGCTTCCCCTGTTTCTTCGTTGAATATCACCCCGATACCTGTAATTCATCAATTGAAAAAGAATGGAAGTATCGATTTCCATACACGACGTCCCCAAGTACGCGTTAACTACAGTCCCTTTTTAAATGTTTGTAGTCCCGAATTTCATCCAATGCCCTTTTTTTCTTTTTGTTAATTAAATTAATAAAATAACCTATTGATGTTGCGGTTGATTGTGACGTCAATCTACATCTACATCAATACTCTGAAAACCACTGCGAAGTGCATGGAACAGGGTACGTCCCACTGTACCAGCTATTAGGGTTTTTTTCCCCATTCCATTCACGCATTGAGCGGGGAATAATGATTGTTTAAATGCCTCCGTGCGTGCTGTAATTCATTTAATCTTGTCCTCACAATCCCTACGGGAACAATATGAAGGTTTACGCATTGACAAGGAGCAGAAAAAAAATCGACGCCGGGTGGAGTTGAACTTACGGCCTTCACAATAATAATCCGAGCTTATACCGGCGAACCAAACACCGCCGCTTCCTAAACACCCTCTCACAGGGACAGTTGATAAGATGCATATGGTGCTAATCCGTATCAAACTTTTATTTTTTTAAACGTTTTGGCAATCTGGAGTTCCCACTTGGGGCACTTTCGTGTCTCACCACGCCCTACATGAACCATAAATTTGGACGAATTCGGTGATGACGAGTAGGCGTACTTTCTTTGTTAGAGTTATGAGAAAAAATTTGCTACATGGGACTAAAAATACATAGGGTTCCTCAGAAACAGTTTCACTATGGTTGTATGTTAAGTCTTGAGCCAAGTTCTATTGTAAATAAGGATGTACTGCGATTGGTGAAGAGAGCTTCATATCAGTATTACGCGCCTCATTCCGTTCATGTTCCTTTGCCCGGAGAACAAGTGACATGTTTGCCTCATTCAGATGTTTATTTCTCATTTCATCCATAAGAATATTTCACAATATTGCGATACACGATGAATAATCCCAGGAAATTCTACTGAACGCACTGAGTGTAAATTAATGGGAAATAAGAATATTTTCGCAGCCAGATTGTGCGTAAACTACTGCTGGCACCTAATATTGCAGATATGGTTTGTAGTAACAAATGTTCATCAGGTTTCAGAATCCTTTGGGACGACGTATTTGCATAAACAGCTGATTCCTTCAACTTTTTGCTGGTGTAATTCTGTTGTGATAATATTTACAAAGTCATGAATTTATTACATTCCGCCTGAAAGTTTAAAAATGTGAAATGAACATATCTGCGGTCAGGTGTTAATAGAGATAACATAATTCATCAATAAACTTAAGAGTTCGTACATCTCGTCACAAAGACCTAATTGTTCCATACTCATTATTGAGCAGATGTTAGTAAGAAATACTATAGTGTTACTTCGTGCTTTTTAGTGGCACAGTGCTACACGGATACGGACAGAACAGTGACGTAATCCTCCAACTGGCGATAGGGGACTTTTATGGCCTATTGTTGCCCTGAACTCCGCGAACGAAACAAAAAATTACAGGAAGTCTTACTGTACTGGAATACGATTCTGTGGAGTCGTCAGACACGGTAGAATTTCTGTGGGGCAGGTCTGGCAGATATATCGGTAACGGAATATACCAGATATTTCTTTGGAGACACTACCTCGAACGCTCGTAACCGCACGAAACCCTGCTCGGAATAACAGGCAGTCATAAACAGGACAGTGTTGTGCGTCATTTCCATACAAAACATTGTATTGTACCTCAAGGAACTTTTTAACAGAGAAAAACAAAGTAGCAAGATATCAATACCATAAGAAGGAAGTTATACGTAATTTAATGGCGTCAGTGTATCATTACATATTCAATCAGCATCGCCAAAATCTCTCTGCTTAAAATTCTTATAACAGCGCAAAAACACATATACAGCTGTACAACATACCAGAAAGTTCTTATGTTAGTCCTCAACGTGCAGCTGCAGGATTTTGATGAAGTGCTTCTAACAAGTGTCAGAGAATAATGTGCACACCTCACTACAGTCACGTTATCACATTTCAAGTGACTTTCGCATTCATGCAGTCCAATATCGAAAACCACAGTAATTACATTTTGAAATGATGATGTTGGTATGTCAATGTCATACCTTGCTTTCGCCAAGCATATGTCAATGTAGGCTTATACGTAAGCGCAGCAAATTGATTGTAAATCACAGAGCGAAGTTTCACGATGAAATAACGATCATGTATCTTCACTTGTGGATTGGCTCCTGGCAGTCTTACCAAATCAGTAATCCTTCTGATATTGAGTTTCTATTGCCGAAAGAAGTTAACATCAAGGTGTTGGCAATATTTGGCAAGATCTTCAGCGTAACATCTTTTTTTGGAATACTTGCTTCTAGAAGGGTATGATCTGTATGATCCGCCCAGGAATCACACAACAATAGGCTCTTTTCACCATCATCTTTAGGCGTTAGCAGACAAGTGCGGGGTATCGCATGGAAATTATAATACCCACAGCACTGTTTTGTTTATGATTACTTCTTATTCTAAGTATGGTTTCATGATGTTCCGAGTATTCGAGGTCAAAGTGTCCTTTGTTAAGTGTTATATCGCAATAAAGTGTGACCTGTTAGGGCTTTCCCTGCTGTCGACTCAGGTTACTAGTTTTAGTTGCAAGATATATGCAGGTATTTTTTTTATATTTAAGAAAGTTGTTTGCATCCCAAAATGTACTAAGAATTTGGAGCTGGACTTCTTACGTGTTTTCCCAACTATACAATATACCAAGAATAAATGCATATTTGCTTCTGCAAAAATAAAATGAATTTTCTGTTACGTTCTTCGCTAAACCAGAACCTGAATCCAAGAAAACATTTGGAGATTCACTAAGTAGTCCCTGTATCATTAATCTATCAAGTTGGCAGAAACGAAAATTTGGTCAGTAGTTTCGTGTTACGTATATCAAACCTTCGTGTGAAGTCATATGAAGATTAGACAGTTTAAGGGGAGCCTAGTGATACAACACACAATATTTGCTACTTGTCTGATATTTTTGTGAACTCAGTCGAGTCTGTTGATAACTTTGGAAAATATCTTCCTAATTTACTCTTCGTTATCTCGAAGGAAATGGAAAAAAAGGAATATAATTTTCATCAGAAAAATCTTGTGGAAGTTCCAAGAACAGTTTTAACTCTTGCGTATGAATTACACCAGTCTATCACAATATTCATCTATCGACAATGTGCTTATCATAGAATATTGTGACACTAACATTATTCAACGAATTTATCTGGCGTTACCTACATCATTTGCAAATGTTAGAATTAAATACATTAATTAATCATTATCTGTAATGAAATAAAAGGTTTCAGATTGGCAGGCGCCTACCAAGCTGAAACCGTTTATTTCATTATTATTCTGTGGTGGGCTGGCACAACATGGAATCTAATTACAAAAAAAATCAGTATCTGTAATTAGTATATCTTCCGTATTTCGGAAATGTTAGCCTATGCACAGTGTTTGACTGTAGGATCACTGGTGCCAGGTACTATTTGCAGCTATTGCAGTTGCTGGGCATGAAAGCAGACATGTACGGCTAGGTCCTTAGACTACATTGAGCCATATTTCATTTACTGCGCCGTGCATAGCCAAATAGGTGTATGTTACTTAGTGCGGTCGAAACGAGAAAACGTTCAAACGTTTGTAATGCTATGCGACCTAACTGCAGTGGTCATCGGTCCCTAAACTTACAAAGTACTATAACGTATCCTCAGAAGAACACACACACACACACACACACATATGCCCGAGGGAGGACTCGAACCTCCGACGTGAAACGGCCGCGCTCACCGAAGCAAAGCGCCTTAGTGCGCACGGCCATTCCCGCGCGGCTTTCAAGAGGTATCCCATGGGAATGTGCACTGGTTGCCCACAGTGACTCTATTTCGGTCCTTTGTGCGCAGACAGAAACTACACGAGAGACTGGGATTCGACCACACGACATTTACCTTTCGTGGACATTAGTGGTCACTGACTTAGTTGCTTGTGCACACCTCACGATACTTCATCAGAGCTTTAGTTCTGCCAGTACTTCGTCTCCTACGTTCCATACTACATAGAAGTACGGCACAGCAATTATCCCGCTAAAGGCAAGGTCTCGGGTTCAAATACGTTCTGGTACACAGTTTTAATCTGCCAGGAAGTTCCATACTATAGCACAAACTTAGTTATGAAATTTCTGCTTGTTCACACATTACACCACACTGCACGCAATCTTTTTGGGTACAGAATACTCCCAGTGGAACGAGGGGTTCGCCAGGAGGAAACAAATTGAACTAAAACCGTTTGGTCGTTTGTTATGTCGGGCAGGGGTGTGGCGAGGGACAGCGGCGGGTTGTGTAGCGCTACAAACCGCGATTGGACAGTGGCTCGCTGTTGTTTCAGGATACTCCGTTTCCATTCAGTTCACGTATTGCGCTACTGTAGTCGGTAAGGGCAATTTGTGTGAATCTCCGTTAGTTATTGACGGCGGAAGCTGTCATGAAGGTGTTGCATCGCGCCTGGGACTTGTCGGAGCTTCTTGTAGCCTTGGGCGATATTTACGGCAGCCCCGCCAGCCTGCAGTAACCGTCAATCACGGCCACCCCATTATGTGTCTTCACAACCTCTCAGTACGTCTCCTGCAGTGGGGGACCAAAGTGTAGGCACAGAACGTACATTAGACGTCAGTCTCGTGAAAATAATGTTTCGGCTTTAAACATGGCTGTGCAGGCAGGAAACGGGCAGAAATTTTATGTCGGCGAATGAAAGTCTTCTGGTTGCGTTAATTAAACAGTAATATCCACGATAGTTTAGACACTTAGGGTCTTCATCAGAATCACTTTATAAAATTGCCTATCTAAATGGATTTTATATAGATATTTATAAAGAAAAAACTGAAATAAATTTCCAAATTTATATGAGATTAAATGCCGCGGTGGAGTAGCCGAGCGGTCTAAAGCGTCTCGCTGCGGAGCGCGCGGTTGCTCGCCGTGGAGATTCTAGTCATCCCTGGGGCATGGGTGTGTGTGTTGTCCTTAGGTTAGTTTACCTAGGTTTAAGTAGTTTGTAGGCTACGGCCTGATGACCACGCAGTTTGGTCCGATAGATTTACAAACATTTGAACATTTTTGAGATTACATACGATGTGCAGTGTCCGTGTTTATTTATAGAACTAAGCAAATGTCCTTCAAACATGCGTGCACGTCTGAAGGACATTTACTTAGTTCATTCAATAAACACGGCAACTGCACATCGTATTTAAATCAGCCATAGCAAGGCTTGCGACAAATGTACTAAAAAAGTCTCTGCCCTTGCGGGATTTACATCACAGAAAGTACAGCTCTCATGGGCAGTAGACAATATGTGGCATATGAAGGTTTGGGTCGATCCGTGAGGCGTGCGCGGGTAGCGTAATGGTAACGCTACCGCTCGCGAAAAGCGGAAAATCCGGGTTCGAGTCCTGGCCCGGCGCAAATTTTCATGTGTGATCATTACACCATAGAGCTGATTAATATTCGCAATTACGAATACATTTCTTGTATTTATAGGAGACTACTTAGAAATTTCACTTGCTGCACAGCGCGCTTGTTCAAAGTGAACTGCCGAAAAGTAAAATATTAATACTTGGTCACTGTCAGTCTGCGTGACTATGTCTTTACACATTATTTGCATACCGCTGTGGGCTGTGCAAGTACCCTGTGCTGCAGGTGGCATTAGACTGCCAGAGTGTGCTCACCAGAGAGATTGCGACATCTAGGAACTAAATTGCGTTACGGTTGCCTGAGACAGAAAATGTTACTGTGGTATAGTTGTATATTTTAAATTAATAGAGGAAGGAAGTTTGGAGCTTAACGTCCCGTCGACAGCGTGGTCATTAGAGACGGAGCTTACGCTCGGAGTGTTTGGGTAAGGATGTGGAAGGAAATCGGCCGTGCCCTTTCAAAGGAACCATCCGGGCATTTGCCTGGAGTGATTTAGAGAAATCACGGAAAACCTAAATCTGTATGGCCGCAGGTGGATTCGAACCACCATCCTTCCGAATACGAGTCCAGTGTGTTACCACTGCGCCAGCTCGCTGGGTTTTAAATTAAGTGTTGGCACTATGTCTGATAAGACAAAACACTTAGTGTTACAGTGAATATACAGAACTGTTACAAAGACGATTACATTGAAATAAAGACGTGAAATGGGATTACGGAAAATCATTTTTTGGGATCTTTGAATAACAGCTTTAAACCGTCGAGAAAAATGTCTGGTACGTAATTGTACCTGTTGATTAAGAATAACGCTACCATCATGTACTTCCTATGATATGTAGTCTGTGATAACACATGATCGGCAAAAGACGAGTCAAAGTTCCTTTTTCCACAGGATATGTTCCTCATAACTAATTACGAAAGCTTATACGGTTTGTACTATATAATATGGTGTATATGTATCACAAATGAGTTTATTGACACCTGATTCTAGCGTGAGGAAGCGTACTAATGTTAAATTATAAATAAGGATGTATTTAGGGTGTCACTGGAGCAGAATGCTACAATGTAGTCTTACTTGTTTCAGTTCAGACGCCGAATTCTGTAAGACACATGACGGTTTCCATTCCTTTTATTAGTTGTAAAACTAGATACTGAAATTAATTTAAGACGATTGCAGTCAGTAACGGAGACGATCCTACCGTAGTAGACATTACTTTCAAAAAGAAGAGTAGTAACGGAATTACCACTCTCAACACTTCTGTGATTATTTCGTTTAATTAAATTCATGATGTTACTGAAATGGTTTTGTTTCAACGCATACAAATTATAGGAAAGATTAGGTTCGATGAATCTCTTCTTGATGAAGTGACGCATTTAATGACACATAACGTACAGCATAAACGACCAAGAGATTTGGACCTGATATGAAATATACATACTTAATACTTTCGATAAGCGCATCTCTTATTTTATTCATTGATGATAATAATACGAAGGAGTGGCTCCCTAGTGACTCAAATTCAAATGTTCAAATGTTTGTAGAACTTATGGGACTTAACTATGGGGTCATCAGTCCCTAAGCTTACAAACTACTTATGAAATAGCTAAGACTACGGACGGTACAAATATCCATGCCCCGGGGGGGCATCGTAAACATCTCACTGATCATCAAAATGTCCCCAAAATAGTGAGGCGAGAATTTCTCTTAAAACGAAGTCTCACAATTCCGCCTTGAATATCCCAAAAGGTGACACATTGCGTAATCTGGTCAGTCTGTCCTGGCCTGCTGCTTCGCTGTAAGAAAGTTTATTATCTTATCATTTGGTTGCTATTGTGGAAGTCAAACATGGCTTCCTCTCTCGCGGAGTTGCCTACTGTAGATGAAAATATCTGAATTACACAATACTGCGCTTTGAATTTTACAGTTCCCCCACCACTCCGAATTGGCTGGCTAGTGCGCTTTACCTCTTCTGTGAGTGCACACACTTCGCGTGTACTACTAATTTACTTAGGCTTATCCTCAGTTAATTACCCATGTCGTGCTTTCCGTTTGTAAGTCACGTAGATAGCAGAAATACGACTCTGAAATAATGTTATGGGGGCTAATCAGTTTGTTCTACTGAATAAAAATTCTGTCCCATGTTGTGATTCGGAACCCTGGTGACTGGTATCCACCGAGCTCCACTTCCAAACAGTATATTCCAAGAGGAACTCAGATCTGTAATACGAATTTTATACCCAAAATCGATATTAAGTAATGACTGTGTTTGATGAAGGTGTTTACTTATATCTGGTTGAATAATTTTTACTGGCTTCTAAATATTTTTAGAGTGATTGAAAAGTGATACTAACCTTGACGCAGTCATATTGCACTTAAATTATCGCTTGCATTTTTAAAGCCGCGGTGGAGTAGCCGAGCGGTCTAAAGCACCTCGCTGCGGAGCGCGCGGTTGCTCGCCGTGGAGGTTCGAGTCCTCCCTCGGGCATGGGTGTGTGTGTTTGTCCGTAGGTTAGTTTACCTAGGTTTAAGTAGTTTGTAAGCTACGGACTGATGACCACGCAGTTTGGTCCGATAAATTTACAAACATTTGAACATTTTTTTGCATTTTTAAATATTGCAAACTAGAATCATAAAATATAAAAGTGTAACATTTTGTTAGGCGTTTCTGACATACCAAACCATACCAAACAATTTGCATCTGTTACAATAAATTACCAAATATTTTCTTCCATATCTTTCAGAAAAGCACTCCTAACACTGCTCAAAATAGTTTTCACATTTGAAATAGTCACCTATCTCTGAATTTATGTTATGACGTATAACTACAGTGTTGCAGTACCGTTTGCAAAATGATGCTCTAAAATTACGTCGGAAAACATAAAATTTAACTTAATGCTTTTCCTTAACTTATAAATTTAACAGCAAACTAGCATGCGTTGATTTTATAATGAATAAGGAAACGGTTACTTACAGCTGAGAGAAAAAATTTCTACAGATACTGCAACGACTGGTTGCTGTTACCGAATGTTACCTGTCGATCTCCGACCATACGCCGCACTAATAAGAAAGAAATACAAATCTGTATTGTCGTAGGTTCACTCGGAGAATGACTGCCGCAGTATTCATCAAAGTTGTCCGCTTTAAGGAAAAGTAGAAACAACCATTACGTACTATGTTCTGAACAGCAGGCCTAATGCGGAGGCTGCTTATTACGATTCTAGATTCGAACATTTTTATTTCTTGTAGTAAGTCAATTTTGATAGTGATCAATTTCGGACCCCATCAATTTCAAGGCCCCCACAACCTCGGAGCCTCCTCAAACTGCGCAGCTCCTCCTCAATCTTGGGCCCTCATTAATCTCGGGATGCCGCGTGGGGATGACCGCGCGGTGTGAGGCGCCATATCATGGATTGCGCGGCCACTCCCTTCGGAGGTTCAAGTCGTCCCTCGGGCATCGGGGTGTGTGTGCTGTCCTTGCCACAAGTCCGTTTAGGTAGTGTGTACGTTTAGGGACCAATGACCTCAGTAGTTCGGTCTGTAGAAAAAAAATCTTGGGGCTCCTGACATTGACGGGTGCTCCATCAATTACAGTGCGGCCAACTGTGGTACTTGCGATACCGTTAAACCGGCACTAGGGTCTATTCCACTCCATGTGACCTATCGAGCTAATATCATTCTATTAATTTTTTTGTAAGTCCTCTGTTTATTTTCACATGTTTTTGAAAAAAGATACTGACCTTCACAAAATTCTTTTCTGTTGCGAAATAGCCCATACAAAGCTCTATTGCAGCAAAGTTATCGCATGAATGGTTACATATTGCTCTGGGACTGGAGACAAACGAAGCTAATTTGCTGAATCCTGTCATTTAGTGATCTATTTTCAATTTTGCCGAAAATGTTTACGCAAACACAAAAGTAATAAAACTGTTGTAGGAAGCCTCATATAGTTATGCAAATTTTCCTCTGCTGCTTTTCATCAACTTCTTTTCACCTTTCAGTTGACATTGTCATAATGAAGGATGAATATTATTGAACATTATATTAGCAGTAGAAAATCCGTATAGATTTTTACGTACATTAAGTGATGGACTAGTTTAGGTACGGAAATAAAGAGGACATACATGCTAGACATTGCATGGTTTTATTGAAACAAATGAAGAACACAAAAATTCGCAAACAAATGGCTTCAAAACAGCACACGCAGTGAAGTTTAATGAGAATGTGCTACAATGAAATGTTCAAATGTTTCTATAAGTAAGCGACCAAACCGCTGCTCTAGACTTATAAACTACTTTAACTTGTACTAAGGACAACACGCACATCCTTATACGAGGGATGACTCGATCCTCCGACAGGAGCGGCTGCGCAATCGTGACATGGAGCCTCAGATGGAATGAGATGCGCCGGAAATGGTGGCATGTTCAGTTTACCCGGAAAGGCCCTACCGGTGAAACTCTTCTATCCGAATGCTGCATCCGCTACTGCAGCTTTACGATGCTACCGCCATTTAAGAAATGTACTGGAAAGGTAAAAGTCATGTTAGAATTCTCATCGTGAAAAAAATTAAGTGGGCGACCAGATAAGCGTTACTGCTGCTGGGACAGTTCAGGATGAAGTGGGGGCTTCAGTGGGCTCGTCTCGGTACGGTGACGTCAGCGCTCTCGAAGTCGCACGTCGTGCCGGTATTCCATGCGCTGTTTGGAGACCACTTAGACGTATCCTCCAAGGACCCCAGCGTCATCATGAACTGTTAGCCACCGGTTTTGTGACGCGAAGAGTACTTGCGGCGTGGACACTTCGGTATGAAGTTTGCTCATTTTATGGACTGTCTTCGGTAAGACCACTTACCTTTCCTATAATTTGTGTCAATTCTTACATTTCTACCTACATTATTTTCTGAAGAATAGACTCTTTTAACGTTGAAGAACGTTTGGATCACCCTGATACAAGAGCTGGGAAATAGTAATAGGAATTATTATTTTTCTCTGAATTGATCTGGACAGAGGTACTTAAAGTCACAAACATTCAATGTATCGTCCCCGTTGTTTATAAACTTTTCACAAATGTCCAGAAGGCGTCGTTTACCTCTGCGCATCTGTTTCTGTTGATGTCCCGTATCGAGTGCTCTATGGCATTGATGGTGTTGTACTGGAATCCTCGTAGTTGCGGCAGTTTGGCAAACAGATCGTAATCACAGGGACTAACGACGAGTAAGAACACTGGCGTTTCTGAATCTGCCATTGCAATTACTGTAACTGAAGGAAGGAGGCGGAGTGTGACTATTACACATTAGGATGTCCAATGTTTTAATTGCTCTCTTTCGCTCGTTACCATTCTATGGCAGCCTCGTCGATGTAAGCAGTACACAAACAAGATCGTGTATACCGTCAACTGATAATGTAAAGTAAAATATACAATTAATCACAAATAGGCTGGAATTTATTAATACATAAATGAAGAACGTGATAAAAACAATATTTCACTAGACTTTTTTTTTTTTTTTTTTTTTTTTTTTTTTTTTTTTTTTTTTTTTTTTTTTTTTTTTTTTTTTTTCAAGCAGTCAGAGATGTACCATCCGTATCATTTTGTCAACTTCTACTGTTTACACATATACAGAGTGGAGAAAACTTGTATCACGAAAGTTTTTCCCGGGTTAGCTGATGCCAGAAGGAACCAGAATCACTAATGTTGTGTGAGTAGAAAACGCACCATTTTTGAATTAGAGAAACTCGGCACCATGTGCTCTGATTGCTAGCGAGATTGCCTCCGACAACCATTGCGCTGTCGGTGAAGCGACTAAAGACAACGGGGCAATCTCGTCCCCAAACGGAGCGTTTGACGCCGATTTTTCCTAATTTATAAATGGCGCGTTTTCTGCCTACACAACATTAGTACTTTTGGTTCCTACTGGCATCAGGGCTAAAATTTCGTGACAATTTTTCTAGACCCTCTGGCTCACGCATGCAAATTCGACATTTATGTTGTCCATTTCGTCTGCTGGAGTACTAGACCAGTAGCGACTGTGCTGCCGTACGGCATATTCTGGAAAATTGCCAATGTTTCTATTGTGGTATTCAGTCCAAAACTATTTTGATGCAGATTTCCACGATAGCTTATTATGTCAAGCGCCAACAAAATGTTCAAATTTTTGTAGACATATCGGACCGAACTGTGTGGTCATCTGTCCGTAGCTTACAAACTACTTAAACTAAGGTAAACTAACCTAAAGGCAACACACACACCCATGCCCCAGGGAGGACTCGAACCTCCGACGGCGAGCAACCGCGCGCTCCGCAGCGAGGCGCCTTAGACCGCTCGGCTACTCCACCGCGGCCAAGCGGCAACCTACATCGTTTTGAACTTGCATGTCGTAAACATCTCTTGGTATCCCGTTTCGATGTTTACCGCTCACACTTCTTTCCAATGCTAAAGTGACGATTTATCGATGTCTAGGATAGTGCCTTATCAATCGATTCATTAAGTCAAGACATCCCAGAAATTTATTTTCTCCCCATTTCCCTCATTAGTTATTCGATCTATCCATGTTACCTTCGTAATTCGTCTATAGCACGCCATTTCTTAATCTTCCATCATATTTTTGTCTGAACTGATCGTCGACGTTTCACTCCCGTACAAGGCAACATTCCAGACAAATGCCTTCAGAAAAGACTTCGAGACACTTGAATTAATATTCGATGTCACAAATTTCTCTTGTTGAGAATTGCTTTTCTTCTCATAGTCATTCTGCATTTTATACCTTCTCTTCTTAGAGCATCATGTTACTTTAGTACGAAAATAACAAAAGTGGTCCATTCCTTTTATTGACCTCGTTTCTTAATGTGGTCCTTCAGAAACGTCTGAATTTCCTAGACGTCATTGCATTGCCCTGGTTTTGCTCTTTTTAATGTTCATCTTACGTCATCCATTCATACCCTTCAAATGCTATTCCAGATCCTTTACTGTCTCTGACAGAATTACCATGTCATCGGAAATTAATCAAGTTTTTATTTCTTCTCCCTGAATTTTAATTCTGTTTCCAAATTTATCATTTCTTTCATTCAAAGCTTGCCCGATTTCCACCCTGGAGAAAACAACCCTCTCTTGTTCCATTCCCAAGCAATGCCTCCCTTTAATGCCCTTCGAATGTTACAGCTGATGTGTTGTTTATGTACAAGTTGTAAATTAGCTTCCGTTCCCCGTACTTTACCCCTGCTACTCTCAGGTGCTCACAAGAAAGCCTTTAGAGTCGGGAGAAGAGGAGGACGAGGTGATTAAAACCGGTGGCGCATAATTTTCTGAAGACAGAAGTTTGTAATCTAGAAGAATTGTCCAAACTATATTTCAAGTGTGAAAAGAGTGAGTTACGTTCCCGCGCGCGAGCTTGGAGTTTAATCGGCAGCTTCTGACGTTTTATGGGGAGGGGTGTGATTTAGGGTGGGTGCGCATGATTTAACGATGGCAGCTTCCGGTGGCGATAGCTGATGGCCATTTAAGATTCTTACAGGAGAGTGTCTTGGCACCTAGCAGAAGCTGCTATCATTAATCATCCGTAGCCTTATCTTAAATCGCGTAGCAAACAGCTATCTGGGAAGCGTATTGATCACATAAATACACTTCGTAAGGCTTGTTAAGCTGAGAAGTAACCACATCGTTTCCCTCCGAACAAGCGTGCTAAATATCTTTTGTAGTTGTTAAGACACTGTTTTTTTTTTATTTGTGATATTCTCTCTCTCTCTCTCTCTCTCTCTCTCTCTCTCTCTCTCTCTCTCTCTCTCTCTCTCTCTCTCTCTCTCCCACCCCTTAAATCGAAAAACAATAACTACATGGCGGTTCAGTGAAGATTCTTAGTTAAGTATTTTACCGCTTGAGTGGTTGGAAATCAGAATTTATTTCAAATGCAGTCAGATACACACGATGCCAAAGTAAAAAGTATCGAATAGTTTGAGTGGTGGCAATATTCATCGAAACAAGAATAAAGTTCAAATAAAAATGGTTTCTGAAACGCATTCCATCTGAGATAAACACGTGTTCCACGTGGCATCCATTAATGGTAATACATCCCTCTGTCCTTCGGCGTAAGGAATGACACACCCTTTGAAGTATGCACGGACTTTGTTGTAGTATTTACTGGCATGCATTCAAGATGCGACCTTTCCGTGTCTACACGTCATTGAATGGAGTTCTGTAGATCATTACCTGCTATTGTCCCAATAACGAAAATTGTAGGGGATTGAGGTCTCTGGAAAGAGCAGGTTAAGGTGTTGAACTACCCGACCATTGCAGTGGTCCTGAAATATCTGCGTCAGAATGTTCGAGCACATTGTGACGAAACTGTGCTGGTGCACCATACTGCTTGAACCACCTCTGTAATCGTTACTGATATGGTACAGCCTCTAGCAAGGTAGGCAGTACATCAATGAAAAACTCCAAAAAATGCGTCCCGTTTATCCTTTGTGTTAGTACTACCGGCCTATTCATCAATCGCCAAGTATGCCTGCCCATACGTTGATTGGGAATCGGTGTTTATGACCTCTTTCCTGAATTGCTTTGGAATTTACATCTGCCCATACATTCTGGTTATCGAAACACAGAACACCATCTCTTGTGAAACGTGCCTCATGGGTAAATAAAATCTTGAGCGTAAACAATAAATACTGCGGCACACTTCCGCAACAGTTATTCACATAATCCCGTTTGACATGATTATTTTGGGACTTTAGGACCTGAACCCGCTGTGGATGATATGGGTGTAGTAACTATTCATGAAGTACCACCGGCCGCGGTGGCCGAGGAGACTGAGGCGCTCCAGTCACGGTCTGCACGGCCACCACGGTCGGGGGTTCGAATCCCCCCTCGGGCATGGATATTTGTGCCGTCCTAGTTCGTAAGTAGTTCATAAGTAGTTTGTAAGTTTAGGGACTGATGACCCTGTAGCTAAGTCTCATAAGCTTAACAAACATTTGAACATGAAGTACAGACTCATCCCCGTTCCCCAACCCAAATAAGAGAGTGAGACAAGACTTCTGCTACTAATCGTCGGGCAATGGCTACAGGTCGTACTTGCACTGAACGTAAGACACACGCCTCATTTTAGGTGTGCGGACTGAACGGAGCCTTCCGTTGTCAATCTTTTAAGATGCTGAGTACCTGTGTCCATGAGACACTGCCGAACAGCGTATCTGAGGACACACTCGGCTGTGGATAATTTTCATCATAGAGGGCACGGCCTCGCAGGCTACGTCTGTCTGCTAAATCATTGCAGAATAACATTTCCACCATTTCACCTGTCCGGGAATTAACTTCCATTGCTAACTAGAGGTGGATGAGAGACAATGCAAATGTAAACACCATTTGTACATACATACAGACAGCACAATAACAACCAAAAGAAAAGTGATTCGGTTTTTATAAGTTAAAACACCATTATACATATCCACGTTTAAGATTACTGGACTAGAAGGTTAACAAACACGACCAAAACTATCTTAAATTACAACACAACTGACTGCAGACTACCTAAGGGTAGGTGGAGTACTGTGAGTAAGACATCGTAATATCCTGCTGACACGTTCGACGGAATGCCAATGCGACGACTGTGCTAATATCCGCAACCACGCGTCCCGCAGCCCTTCTACAAACAGATGTGTATCTTAGACCGGTGGACCTGATGAGATACCAATTTCATTTCACATGGAGTTTGCGAAGAAACTAGACCCCTTCTAGCAGCAGCGTACCGAAGGTCTCTAGAAGAGGGAACCGTTCCTAAGGATTGGAAAAAATTGCAGGTCATTCACGTTTTCAAGAAGGGTCGTCGATCCGACGCACATAACTATACGTCTGTATCTCTGACCCCGGATAATTGTAGAATTTTGCTACACGTTTTGCGTTCCGATAGTAAGACTTTTCTAGCGACCGGAAATCTTAGTAGGAATCAACATGATTTCCGAAAGCAACGATTATGTGGGGCCCACATGGATCTCTTCATCCAAGAGATCCAGAGGGCAGTAGATACATGATCCCAGGTAGAAGCCGTATTACTTGACTTCCGCAAGGCGTTAGCTGGGCGGCTGAATTGAGGCGTTTCCAGCTAACATAACGCAGCATGTCATTGTCAACGGAGAGAAGTGTTCACACATGAAAGTGCTTTTTGGCGTGCTTTAACGGAATGTTGTACGACCGTTGCTTTTCACAATATACGTAAATGGCGTCATAGATAGCATCGGAATTTTAGTGAGGCTTTTTTCGGATGATGCTGTAGATGATCAAGAAGTCGCAATACTGGAATAGGGTAGCAAAATGCGGGACGATCTGTAGCGTATCGACGTATGGTGCAGGAAGTGATAATAGAGCCTCTACATAAACTAGTTTCAAGTACTGCGTTTACATAGAAAGAAAGATCCTTTATTATATCAGGACAAACACTCAAAGCAGTTACTTCTATAAAATTTCTAGGAGTAGACATACAAAAAGATCTGAAATGGAACGACTGTACAAAATTAATCGTGGGGAAGGCAGATGCCAGGCTGAGATTTATAGGAAGAATCGTCAGGAGGTTTAGTCCGTCAACGAAGGATGTAGGTTACAGAACTCTTGTTCTGAAAGCGCTTGAGTATTACATATCATTGTGGGATCCGTAACAGGTAGGGTTGATGGAGGACATTAAGAAAATCCAACGGAGAGCAGCACGCGTCGTCACGTGGTCATTTAGTAAGCGCGAAAGCATCACAGAGATGATCACGAAAGCACAGGGACAGAGGCCACAAGAGAGGCATTCTGTATTTTGGTGCGGACTTCTGTCAAAGTTACGAGAGCATACGTTTCTCCACGAGTCAACCAATATATTGCTTCGTCTTACGTGTATCTCGGGAACCGATCCAAAGATAACCGTAGAGAGATTACGGTCCACAAGGAGGCTAACCGCCAATCTTTTTTCCCGTTAACCATTCGCGACTGGAAAAGGAGGAAATGACGTCGGTACAAAAAGAACA
The DNA here is from genome assembly GCA_026315105.1 of Locusta migratoria. Lineage (NCBI taxonomy): Eukaryota > Metazoa > Arthropoda > Insecta > Orthoptera > Acrididae > Locusta > Locusta migratoria. The sequence continues at coordinate 514,654,344 of CM048755.1, forward strand.
CATCCCCGCGAGGTGGCTTGCTGGGTGTGGATGTATATGTGGGAAGTATGCGTTTACGAAACCAAATATATTCCACTAATTTTTCTAGTTTCGCCTATCAAAGTAATAAGGATTTTTTATCATCCTAAATACAGAGTTAATACCAGGAAATAAATTGATTCCCATTTCGTCTCTAAGGTCTAAGTGAAGCTGGAGACAATTTCTAAGCTTTTTAGTTACTAAGGAAGTGTTGCGATTTTTTCTAGGTGGATCACTACATGACTTGTTTGGCAGTGGTGTCATAATTTTATCGCGTTCTCAGATCAGGTACTATGCCGTTCCGTTCCTGCTCTGATAAAATGTTCTAATATTTTTGAATCTAAGAGACCTAACTGATGGAGCCATAGGTTTTTAGACTGGGCGGAGGAACATCAGGAATGCAGTGGTAATAAATGACGATGGATTTTGCTTACAGATGAGTGAAGATTTTGTCTTCATCTGGAGAGTCGTCGTTCCCTCATCCGGAGAGAACTGGAAGTGGGATCAGTTCTGCTAGTGTGCAGATAAAATCACCATATCATAGTGGTGGATGAATGAAGTTGGAAGGAGTAAGTACTGGCGGACGTACGGACCTCTATGTCGATCAGAATGGTGCTTTGACTGCTCAGAGGTATAGAGACGACATCCTCGGAAGTTTTTGTTGTGCCCCACGCTGGTGCCATAGGTGGACGATAACGCTCGTCCCCACAGAGCTGCAGCGGTGGACAACAGGCAGCTGAAGGAATTGGACGAATGGAGTGTTTATCTTGTTCATGGGACTTAAACTCGATTGAGCATATCTGGGATGCACTTGGCAGACTCATTGAAGTCAGACCAGTACCTCCCACAGCGGTTGCTGTGCTGGAAATTGTATTCCTGGAAGAATGGCCAAATATCCCTCAAGAGCTGATTGATAACCTCATACTGTCCATGTGACGCAGTTTTGCATCTGTACTGGCCGTCCGAGGTAATAACACACTATTTTAGAGGCCAACGAGAATTTCTTTCTCACTATTATATAAACGCCATCGAAACCTTAAGTACAAAGTTAAAACGGCAAAATATCGTACTGAATCTCAAACAAATTACAATTGTAACCAATACCTGAATTAAATACGTTACCGTATGTATATTGCGTATAATATCTCACCTGATCCCATAATTGTTTACAGCGTTGTACATTTGGTTACTTTTAGCCGAAATCAGTGGGGAATACGCATCATTAATACCGGTAAATCTGCGACCTACGGTTTTCAGCATATAGAAAAGAGGTGGACAGATGTAGACAAGTGGAGATATGTTCAGGCTTCTGTTTTCATACGCGGCCATTACAATTTGTCACTGCGGGTGCATCATGAATGAGACTCGTCAACTACGGAATGGCATCTAGGCAGACAATAACTCAGTGTTATGCGCTTAATGCTTCATGACAGGTGCACACCCGCAGGTAAAACGCTTACCATTAGTCACAAAAGAGATAGCTTGCTGTAGGCGTGCCGCTTGTAAATTGCACTGCAGGTACACGGAAGACCGCTACGCTAGGGCCACAACTGAAATTAAAACTACAGTCTGTATTAAACAATGTATAAAAACAATATGCAAGACAGACTCCACACATGCAGGTAGGAAAATCGCAGTTATAAATTTCATATTTTCAAGAATGCCCCCTTTTAGCTATAACTAAAGAGGAATTGCTTACAAAATCCTATTGATATGTCTGTTATATAGGCCGAAGTCAGAAACTGGGTGTATGTCAGTAATTTCAGAAATAACTGAGAACTATTGATACTATTCATGGACATCAGGCTGTGGCTTAAGGCTTAATTCTAACGTTTCGTCCTTCATTGCTGGAGATACCATCAGAGGCTGTAGTGACTCCGAAGGCTGTTACAGACCCGGGTAAATTCAGCAACGGCCGGTTCATGACTTCGTCAGAAACCTACGTAAGATCACGGAGTCGCGCCAACGCATATTATGGAACTCATAGTGGGCAAGACTTGACGCCGTTTGTCATACTTAGCTGGAAGTGTATGTCGGGCCCGGTGGTATTGGGGTGAAGCATTCGAGTGGAAACCGAAGGGCCTCGGGTTGGAAACCCGGTCGGACTTGGATTTTTTCAGTCTACGTTTTAACCCATCCTTCACCTTTCAGCGATGTGAGGAGTCGCCAGAAACGACACGTGGTTCGGATTCTACGTTAAGCTCTAGGTCCCCTTTCCCCTGTTGGATAAAACTGGAGCAGGCTAGGGACACGAAAGTCGCCGAAGTAGCGTCCAATTGAAAGACTTGCTCCAGGACAATGAGCCACACGAAATTTTTTTTTTTTTTTTTTTTTTTTTTTTTTTTTTTTTTTTTTTTTTTTTTTTTTTTATAGCTCGAAGTCCAACAACTGGTGTAGTTTCAACTCTTCACCCTTTTCAGTCGATACTGGTTTTGTATTTCGGAAATTATATGCCCATTTGAACAACAAAGCGTAATAGTAAATATGGTTGAAACAACAGTGTCGGAGAAACGTATTTAAAAAATTTAAATGTTTGTAAAGCTTATGGGACTTAACTGTGGGATTATCAGTCCCTAAACTTACAAACTTCTTATGAACTAGCTTATACTAAAGACGACACAAATGTCCATTCCCGAGGGGGATTCGAACCCCAGACGGGAACTGCCTCGCGCATCGTATCATAGCGCCTCAATGCGCTCGGCCGCTACGCCGCGGCGAAACGTATTTGGTCGTTTGCCGGTCCTACTGTATGTCCCGCTAATGTTAATTTATCGGGATTACGCGGGCGAAAATTGCTCTTGTTATCATTAATTCGTATGTTAATTCTTCTTTCCATTGTTCCTATGCAGACTTGACAAGTGCAGGGGATGAAAATATACTCCTGCTGCGGCAAGCGGCAAGAGTGGAATATTCTTGCACATTTTGGTTTTGTTTAATCACCACACAAATCCATGTTTTTGTGTAAAGTCTGCTGATGCAGCCTGTGACAGTTTTCCTCAAAATGAAGGAAAAGTTGTTCCTGTTGTTGGTTCTTTATAATCAGAAGGTACAGATCTTTTACTAACAAGGAAAGTAAATGGGCTCGAACAAACATATCTATATGAACGTTTGCTTACAGGATCTCTACGTACACCTCAGTGTGCTGGTGGGTGTCGTTTTTATGCAAAACTCTGCAATCATGCACTAGATAGTACTGTAGATGTAATTGTAGACGCCATCCGTAATGCAGAAATCTTAACTATAACTTATGAATTAATCATCGTACATGTTCTCTAGCGTATTGTCATCAAAAGCCGTGATGATAGTTTCAACTTTTACCTTCTTCTCGGAAGACGGTTGGTATTGATTGCCACTGCTTCCATCGCCTCTTCCCGCACTTACCGTAGCACTACCGCTTGCAATGAGTTGTCCGTCATCATCATCCCTATCATCATCATTATGTGCTAGTGTGACAACAGTATCTAACTTATGCTCATATTTCTGTACCATAACATATACGAGAAAGCATGCGAATGATTCACCTTCTACATTAATACCATCTTCAGGAAGAAGGGTTCTTCATAACTTCATCTCAATCAATCGCAATACATTAGAAGGATTGATTACCAATCGCCGCCCCATTTGACGCTTCACCACACAAATAACGTCACAAAACGCAATATCCATGCCCGAGGGGGGATTCGAACCCCCGACCGTAGTGGCCGTGCAGACCGTGACTGGAGCGCCTCAGTCTACTCGGCCATCGCGGCCGGCCGTCAGGAAAGAAATGCCGTATGGCAACAAGTGAAAATTTTTACCAGACCTGGAATCGAACCCGCGTCTCCCATTTTCGACCATCGACTACTCTGGTACCGAAAACACCACCCGTCCGTCGCAAATTCGCACAAGTTGGAAACTGTGGAAGTAGCTCCCTTAGCGTCCATGGCCGCGATATCTAAGGCCTCATGCTACGGAGTGGGCAGCCGTCCCATTCGGCGGTTCAAGTCATCCCTTGGACGTGTGTATCTATGTGTTGTCCTTAGTGTAAGTTGGTTTAAGTGATGTGATAGTCTAGGGACTGATGGCCAAAGCAATTAGGTCCCATAGGTTTATAACCATTTGAACATTTCTAGCTAATCGGTTTCCCTCATGAGGTTGAATGAGATACCGCATCTGCTGTGGAGCAATGAACCATACACAGTTACCGCAGAGCAATACACATATGTTTTGTGTGGTCTAATCTTTGGGACAAGCCTTCTGTAATTGGACACTAACAATGTGGTTTTCACTGAATTAGATGTACGCTGATTATCCACTATCTGTAAGAGAAAGATTAGAAAGATTGTGCGACCGCTCCCCATCGGAGGTTCTGGTCCTCCCACTGTCATAAATGTGTGTGCTGCTCATAGCATAAGTTGAAGTTGTCCGTAAGTCTAGAGATCGATGACGTCAGCAATTTTCGTCCCATAGAATCAAAAACGTTTAAAAATATATATTTTAGAGGAGGACAGAAAATTAACTAATACTAATCTAAAAGGGATTCAGCTGACCCAATGTCAGAGTCTTCACTAGTATATATAGCAATAGGCAACCGGACGCAGAGTGGCATTCAAGAGGACTAATGACCTAGCTGTTTAGTCCCCTAAAAACCAACAACAACAGAAGAATTCAGTAGCGATAAGATCGACAGCATCGTGTCCGTAGACATGTTGAAAGATCACAGGAACCGGCGAGTTTAGAGGTCCATGTCAATCCAGCTCATGGAATCACGGCATGGGCTGCTGTAGTATTTTTTAACAGAAGAAATTTGTTAATGATGGGGGTACCCTGTCGTATGTTCAAGGATCAGTGTACAGCGGTCAATCGAATCCTCAATTAGTCTGCCTCTAAAGGAAGTTCTATATTCCGTGCTATTTGCTTCAATGCTATAATGAATATCGGAGTTTATCCGTGCCTGTATGGGAGACACCTCATAGTGATGTTAATAATAGATCTCATTACCGAATGGTTTTAGATTAAATCGCGTAGTTGCTCATCATTTTACGAAAGGTTTTAAAAATGTTAGAATGGTGCGACATCGTTATTCTCCCATTTGTCGAGAGACTAGTTCTTACGTTAATCCCACATTATATACAAAGATATAGTTCCCATCCCACATTACATACGAAGATATAATTCACAAACACAGAATCTTTGGTTGTGTCATTGGTTAAGAAAATATTAAACTAAGCACTCATCATTTTTGTTGTACACTAAACATGTTTCTTAGATTGTAAATTATAATTTATGACTTGCACAATGATGCCCGCACATAATAATTGAAAAACATAATATTATGGTATTACTTGTTAGTGATTATAGTTTTGTACTTTGCGATGTAAATTGGATAAGGAACATTACATCATATTATAGAATAAATTTTTATAACAGTATGTGATCGATGTTCTGTAAATCTGGCTTTATGTGAAGCTGAAAACTGAGAAGTTTTACTACCAGCTGGAGATTATCCAAATGTTTGTTTACCTCAAGTGCTTCCAACAGGCTAAGTTTTCTTCCATTGTTGATTATATGTAACACTCCTGTGTGGACTTGGCCCCAGCACATGCTCGGCAAACATTTGCTCTGACTTAACGTAATCTCTACCTACCTTGGTGTTCAATCAGCCTAGTTGTAATATCTCTGCTGTTTTACAAGTATGAAGTAAAATTATAAACCTCACAGTTACTTAATAAATTTGTATTATCCAAGCAGTCGTTTCTTCTGTCGAAGTACAGAATGTTTAAATTTTTGCGACTAGCATTGAATGCCAAATACCTGTATATAATATAATTGAAGTGTCCTAATTGACCCATCGGACAGTTACATATCAGTTTATCACAGTCACATTTGATAGCTCTCTAGCAGTCATCACCAGATGCCACAGCAAACGGCACTTTATTCTTCCTTTAAAATGTTCAAATGTTTGTAAATCTATGGGACTTAACTGCTGGGTTATTAGTCCCTAGCTTACGAACTGTTTAAACTAAGTTAAATTAGCCTAAGGACAACACACACACAATCACGCCCGAGTGAGGATTCGAACCTCCAACGCGGAAGGCCGCGCAATCCGCAACGTGGCGCTCCAGACCACTCGGCTACTCCTTCCTTTCTTTTTAATTTTCAGTAGTACCTCCCATGACGTCACGACAGTGGTTAACATTTGTAACTCATTCGTTCGGCACTGACAAGTAGCATATGAGAAAATGTTTTAGCATCCTCTGAGCGGGAATGGCCGTGCTGCCTGTAACGTCATCTTAGAGAGTGCGCGGCCGCTCCCGCCGGAGGTTTGATTCCTCTATACGGCATGCACGTGTGTGTTGTCCTTAGGACAAGCTAGTTTAAGTAGTTTTAGGTCTGAGCACCGATGACCTCAGCTGTTTGGTCGCTTAGGTTTATGAATATTTGAACCTTTCTTTTTTTTCCTGTTCTTCTTCTTTGGCCAAGCGAAGTTCTTCCTCAACTTTAAACTTTGTAGTGGCGGATCTAGTAATATTCTCGTCTTCTAGACTACAGGAAAGTTGTAATTAACCGCCAACTTTGAAACGCGGGAAAAACGAACACTTAAATCTTTCACTTTTCGACCTCCTTTATTTTATTATCATGATAATGTCTCCCTGTGTAGGTGCGTGATAACAAAATACGGTCTCATTCGGAGGAGAAACTGGTGAAGTAATTTTCGCAAATAGATCTCGCCGCAACAGACACTACCTATCTTGTAATGATTTTGACAGCAACTCGTGCATCATTTCTGTGAAATTTTCTTCCCCACATCGCGATAGTAAAGAACGAGTCACATTGGGTGGGGATCTGTCAATACGCAGCAGTGCTGCTAAATAGGATGCAAAAGTATAATGGAGTCACTTTCTTTAGTACATCTGTTGCATCTTCTGTGTGTTGCGCCAAGGAAACGCAGCCTTTGGTTCGCCTTCCCTACGTTATTTTCTGTGTGTTCTTTGCAACTGAATTCTTCGTAATTGTAATTCCTAGGTGTTTTTTGAATTTACGGACTATAGATTTGACTGATAAATCGTGTAAATGAAGTTTAACAGATTTCGTTTAGTGCTCATATGGATAACGTCACTCTTTCCACTATTTGGGTTCAAATGCCAATTTTGGCACGCAGATATCTCACAGAAATCATTTTGCAGTTACGTTTGATCTTCCTATGACTTTATTAACCGATAATGGCAGCATCATCCGTGAACAGTCTAAGAGAGCAGCTCAGATTGTATCCTAAATCGTTCATGAAAACAAGGAACAGTAAGGGGCTCTTTAATGCTTCCCTGGGAAACGCCAGATATCACTTCTCTTTTACTCGATTACTTTCCGCAAACTACTACGTACTGTGTCCTTTCTGATAGGAAATCGCGTGTCCTGTCGTGCAACTGTGGTGATATTTCATAAGCGCGCAATTTAATTAGAAGACGCTTGTGAGGTACAGTCTCAAAAGCCTTCCATAAATCTAGAAATATGGACTTTATTTGAGATCCCGTGTGAATAGAACTCGACACTTTGAGTACATAGCTAGCTTTGCTTCACAAGAAAGATACTTTCTGAACCCGTGTTGACTATGGGGCAATATGCCATTCTCTTGTAGGTAGTTCATAATGTTTGAAAAAAGGTGTATGTTATAAAATCATGTTGCAGAACGACGTCAGTGATAGAGGCATGCAATTTTTGCGGAACAGTCATATTGCCTTTCTTGAATACTGGAATGAAGTGCGTAACTTTCCAGTCTTTGGGTACGGATCTTTCGGTGCGCGATGTTTATATATAATAGCTAGCTAGCTCTGAAAGGAACCAAATTGGTATACAATTTAGACCTGGAGGCTCGTTTTTGTTAAGTGAGTTCAGTTGCTTTAATAGTCCAGAGATATCAATTTCTAAATTATGCATGCTGGCAGCTGATCTTGATTCGAATTCTGGAGTATATCTTTCGTCTTCTTTGGTGAAGGAATTACGGAAAGCTGTGTTTAGCAATTCTGCCTTAGCAGCACTGTCATCAGTAGTATCACCATTGCTAGTGAAACCGTGAACGTATTGATTGTGTTTCCCTGTTCGTGTACTATACACAAGACCAGAATATATTTGGATTTCCTACCAAATCACAAGACAGCTTTTCGTTACAGAAACAATTATAAGCTACTTGCATTGAAGTTCAGCTACATTTCGCATTTCTGTGAAAGATTAGCACTCTTGAGGAATTTGTGTCTGTTTAAATTTGGCACGCTTTTTTCTTTGGTTTTGCAAGAATCATCTACCGTGTTTTGTTTACCACGAGAGATCAGCCCCCTCTCTTGTTAATTTATTTGGTATTTCTCTCTCAATAGCTGTCGATACGATTTCTTTGAATGTAAGCAACATCTGACCTACACTGACGTTGTTACACTGGAGATTCTCACTCAGGATAGCGTTAATCCAATTTTCATCTGATTTTTTGAATAAATATATTTTCATCTGAACTCACATTATCATTTTCCTGAGAACGGAGCCTCTCACTCAGAAAAGTGTAAACCGGATTATTTAAGATTTAATTTTACTGGGTCTAGGACTTTCAGGTATTTAGCAAGGGTATTAGTTAATTTATCAAGCTGAAGTAATTCCGGACGCGAAGTCGGAAACAATTTCCGCGCGAGCTTATATATCGGGTTTGCAGCATTTGTGACAAAGTTATTTAGTTTCACAGTACCTTTAATTTGATATGTGACGCAATGAGCTTCAAAGTGGGCGAACCACTTGTTGAGGACTTCCTGTTGCTCGTTGAAACCTCGGAATGATGAGATGCATTCACGTGGTGTCTCAGTTCAAATGTTTGTATAGCTTATGGGACTTAACTACGGGGTTATCAGTCCCTAAACTTACAAACTACTTATCAACTGGCTTATCCTAAGGACGGCACAAATATCCATGCCCGAGGGTGGATTCGAACCCCCGACCGTAGTGGCCGTGCAGACCGTGACTGGAGCGTCTCAGTCCCCTCGGCCACTGCGGCCGGCGCTGCCTCAGTCATAGACGGTGACGTTGACACAGCAGCGGCTTGCATGGGGATGAGCTGCTACGCCGCCGTTACGAGCTGCCTCATTTGGTTCTTCTGAAACAGAATAAACTGCCTTAGATCAAAGCCAGCACCACGCTGAGACAGTTGCGCATTTTGTGCGGGAGGCGCGGTAGTTACGGCTTTATTAGTTCCTAAAGTTCAAATGTTTCTAAAGCTTATGGGACTTAACTGCGGGGTCATCAGTCCCTAAACTTACAAACTACTTATGAACTAAATTATACTAAAGACAGCACAAACACCCATGCCAGACGGAAGGATTCGAACCTCCGACGCGTGAGGGCGCGCGATCTGCAACATGGCGCTCCAGACCGCTCGGCTTCTCTCGCGCTGCAGTTCCTAACGCACGCAGGCAAAAAGTATACGAAAAACGCAAAGTATGGCTCTCAAAAAATTAAAGAAAAGTTAGTTAGCGAGCGTCATTCTGTGGTGTCGCACAAGTCTAAAGTGCGCGCCACCTACTTTCGCCGTGCGCCGCCATGCACGCACGGCGCGGCGTTCTTACGACGTCAGCCACGAGCGTCCTCTGCTACAACACCGCTCGTGGCCACCACTGAACGACATCGTTCACTTGGGACTGAGATAGGAACCAGTTAACACTTCGGAATCAGATAGGCACCAGTGAAGACTTGGCTATCGGATAGGCACTAGGCAGGCCTCTAGCTCAACTATGTATCAGCATTCTGCAGTACTGAGCTATGTAAAAGTTCAGTATTACTAAGTCTCTAAGAAATATAGATCTTGTTCTAATTTACTCTAGTCTTTCTAGTTTCTGCTGTCCCCAAAAAATGTTCAAATGTTTGTAAAGCTTATGGGACTTAACTACGGGGTCATCAGTCCCTAAACTTACAAACTACTTATGAACTACTTACGAACTAGGACGGCACAAATATCCATGCCCGAGGGGGGATTCGAACCCCCGACCGTAGTGGCCGTGCTGACCGTGACTGGAGCGCCTCAGCCACCTTTTTATTTTTCCTGGCAGTGGCCGACTGGACGCGGAAGAGGGAAACGTTTACTGGAGGTTAAGGTAGCTTCTTCTGACGTCCGTTTTAGTATCTTACAGAAGCACTGGTTCTGTTTCAAACATTTCCCACCTATGGAGTGTGGTACCTGTGGATTTTCAGATGGATGTAGGCCGAAATTGTTCGCACTGCAGCCGCTACCTGTTAGCTGCTAGCTGTCAATTCTTAAGCGTCGCCTTGACTTGAGCTCACTGGCACCTCGTTTTTCTACAGTAATGCCAGAGTGTGTGTATTAAAAACGTTGGAGGCGCCGGGTATCGATCCCGGTACCTCTCGCATGCTAAGCGAGCGCTCTACCATCTTTTTTTCGCTCGCCAATATAGCCTTCCGCGGCTAGCCTCATTAGCTGTACCATTGTACCTGGATTCGTAAAAAAGAAATTAATAGCTTCTTCTTCCTAAGTAAATGGGATTTCTTCTTATTAAAAAATTAACATCTTCTTGAAGACTACTTCTTCTAAAGTCTCCACGAAAGGAAGGAATTATTTCTTTATAAACTAATTTGAAATCTTCGTCTTCGAAATGACTCAATTTTCTTCTTCTAAGACACAATAAATTAAAGTGAGTATCTTATTCTAAAATTATATTAAACATAAAAAAAAATATTTAAAAAGAAAAGTATCCTCTTCGCTTCTCCTGTACTTCCGTGAATGAACATGAGTTAATTTGCCGTTCCGAGAACTTCAAGGTTGTCTTCTCGTATATGCTGCTACTGCAGTTGATACCGTTTTTCTCGTGTCAACATCTTCTAAGATATTTTTCCTTCCATTTCACATCTCTTGTACCATGAAGCATCAGTCAGCAACGTCTCTGTATCACCCTTCGAAAATTACAGGAGATTAAGCCATGTATGTAAAAATAGAGATAAATAAATAAATAAATTTAAAAATCAATCGGTGATACCCGAGTTTTATTTCTATATCAATATCCTGATGAGAAAATTCGCGTATTTTTCTCTGTATTTGTTCATTCGTTTTAATTTTTCGTGTTCTGTTAGAAGATGCGCCCAATAGTCTTCTTTACTCTTGTTTTTCTCTGAGATAATATAATACACTGTTTGGCCTTTAAACCAATTGACTGCTCGTCTCTTCGTTATTGGGTAGGGAACTTCATCTGGATACAGAAGTCGAGCTGGTGTAATCGTTCTCGGAGATGTTCTCAGTATAATTGCTAGTTTTGTTCTGCAGAGGAACCAAATGTCTTTCACTGCGATGCATGTAAAACGATGTTCCTCTGTGTCGATTAAGTCACAGTTAATGCAGTTTGGAGTCTCTGCTAGATGTATGGCATGTAATTTTGAATTGGTAGGAATTTTCCCGTTAACCGCCATATACCAAACGGACCGCACTGTGGACGGTAAGTTAGGGTCTTGAATATTTTCCCAGATTTTTTCCCAGGCATATTCGTTGTAATTAGCTTCTATTTTATTTCTCCTCTTTCTTTTCATCGTGTTGTTATAAACTTCTTTAACTGTGTATCGCTCCTTCTCAGGAATACTTCTTTGAACGTAGCTAAGTTCTAAAAGAAAGTGTTTGAAATGACAGAATGCGCTCGGAATATGATTCACATCTATTGGTGGGTCCATACTAGCCGGTGCAATTTCGTTTAAAAGGTGAGTTGTTAGCGTATCGGGTGATCGTTGCCACTGTTTATAAAACTTGCTGACGAACAGAGCCTGTGATTTGTTGTAAATGTCTGTTAATTTAAGGCCTCCTTTCTCCAAAGGAAGCGTCAGAATGTCGTACTGGACTTTGAAGATTTGCCCCCTGGTGACAAAGTAGCCGAGTGCTGATTGCATCTGGTTAGCTATGACCTTAGGCATTGGTAGTACCTGGGCGACGTAGTTTACTTTAGTTGTTATATACGTGTTGGCTAAATGAAATTTTTGTATAGCGTTCAGATTTCGTAAAGTATGGTGTTTTATAGCGGCTCTTATTTTAGCCAACAAGTTTCTATAGTTTAGGGCAGCCGTGCGGCGGATGTTACGGGTGCATTCTATTCCGAGAGTTTTAATAGTTTCCACTCGTTTTAAATGTACGTCAGCCGTTAGGTCAAAACTCCGACCGATCTGCATTAATCCTGACTTTTTTCGATTTAATATTGGTCCTGACGCAGCTTCATAGGTCGATATAATTTGAAGCGCCTTTCTTAGTTCCTCATCGTTCCTGATCACGAAGCTAACGTCGTCCGCATAAGCTTGACATATAATCTTGTGGCCATGTATTTGCAGTCCTGTGAGGTCTTGCGTCATCCAGCACAACAGAGGTTCGAGCGCTATTGCGAACAAGCTCAGAGACATGGGTCAACCTTGGCGAACTGAACTTGTGACGTTGACCGGTTTACTTAACTGTCCATTGACACAGATTCTGGAGGTGGAACTTGTCAGTAGATTTTTGATTGCTATAATAATTTTTTGCGGAAAGTTCATTGCTTCCATGGTGCGGAAAAGATACAAATGATTGACCCTATGAAAAGCCTTTTCAAAGTCAAGTGCTACTATAGCACTTTGAATATTGCAAGCTTCTGCCGTCGCTATGATATCCCTGTATTCACATAAAGTATGATATATCGCCCTGTTTTTTCCTACGCTAGTTTGGTAAGGTCCAGTGATAGTCGTGATAACCGACTTTAATCTGTGCATCATGATGCGCGTGAAAATTTTGTAATCACTGTTAAGTAACGTTATGGGACGCAGGTTGTTGATAGTCTTCCCTCCCGGAGTTTTAGGAACTAACACAATTATTCCTTCGGAGAATTCCTGTAATACGTCACTTTTGGTGTTCAGTAGTTCATTACATACGAGAGTCAAATTGCTGATTAGCTGTTGTCCAAAAGTTTTGTAAAACTCAGCTGGTAATCCGTCGGGGCCGGGGGACTTGTTCTTTGGGCTCCTCCGTATGGCTTCTGCCACTTCCTCTTCTGTGATGTTTGCAGACAGGTCTTCTGCTTCGTCTGGGTTTAATTTCACCGACATCCTTGCTATGATGGCTTGTTGCGCCGCTTCATCTACCGGTTTGGCAGCTAATAGCATTGTAAAATGGTTAAAAATTTCATCTCGTATGTCAGGTTGTCTCGTCAGGGTTCTCCCGTCGTCAGTTTTTAATTCTGTCAAGATTTTCCTATTAGTTCCTTTCTCTTCTTGTATGATATGGTACATCGATGTTGATTCCTCCTGCACGGTGGATTGTAAGCGCGTTCTGACTTTGCAGCCTTCTAGTTGTTTCCGCTTTAAACTTAAAAGTGTGGCCTGTATCCTTTTGATTTTTACATGATTTTCTATTATCGCTGCATTTTCCGTATATAGGTCTCTAAGACAATGAAAATAAAACTCAGTTGTGGTCTTCATCCAGGCACTTTTCTCGCGGGCGTAATGTTTCATTGTTTTAACTAATGCGGGTTTCGCGCATTTAATCCACCATCTAATGGCTGATTCGTACCTCGTGAACTTGCTTTCACATTCTGCCCACGTATTTTGGAAATCTGCGTGGCATCCTGGATCTTGTAGGTGCGCTGTATTTAGTTTCCACGACCCTCTAGCTCTGTACGTTCCCTGTTTTTCCAGGTTGACAGTGCAAATGCATGCTGCGTGGTCTGAAAAGATCTTCGGCCATATTTCTGATTGCAGAATGTGGTTCCGTAAGCTAGATGTTGCATAAATTCTATCGATGTGGCTTGCGGAATGACTAGTAACGTGAGCAAAACCGGGCCTGTCACCATGTTTAAGCTCCCACGTGTCAAGTAGATTTAGTTGTTCGATGATGTTCTCGAGCTCTATGGATTTGTTGAAATTGGGTATTTGATCTTTGGGGTTAATGACACAATTGAAATCGCCTGCGAAAATTAGTTGTTCCGGACGCCTTGTGAAAAGAGGCACTATTTCTTCTTTAAAAAAACTCTGCCCTCTGTCGTTTCTTTCCCGTTCCGGAAGGGGCGTAGATATTAATCACCCTTGTGTTATAAACTGTACACGCTATGCCTCTGCTGTTTACCAGTCTCTCGATGTTTTTGACTGGGATTCCCTCTTTCGTCATAATTGCAGTCCCGAGTTCATTACTATGACCGGGATTAATTAACGCATTGTAACCTGTGATTCGGTCTAGTCGTATGTCTGTGACTTCCTGTAAAAGGGCGATATCTATATCAGCTGCGTACAGGAAATCTTGCAAATTTCTTAATTTAAAGGTGCAGCTTATCTTATTAATGTTTACAGTTGCAATGCGGTATGCTTGCAAGGGTGCTACATTCGCAGGCACACGTGTTGCCATACCCCCCTCTTGATGTTACTTGCTAAACAGGACTTAAAAGAAGTCTGGGTCGTCTTCTAGTGCGCCCGCGCTGGAAGACGATTTTTGTTGTTTGTCGGACTTGTCATTCCGCGACTTTGGCAACCCCCCTGCCTTGTATTCTTGCAAACCTTCCATCTCCTCGTCTCGCGGATTATCATCGATGTCATCAGACCATTCTCGTGGGGCCTTGTTTCCCCGTGTCTCAACCAGTACTTTTGGTTGTACTGGGTTGGAGTCCAGGACCCTTGTATTACTCTTTGTGTATTCCTCTAAAGTTGTTTTCCTTTGGCCTGGTTCGGATTCCCGTGTCCGGCTGTTTTGTGTTGGTGTGGGGTTGTCTGGAGGTGACTGTGATGCCTCCTGAGTGAGAACTTTGCGTACGTGGTCGGCTTTCTCACGCATTTTTCGCGCTTGCTCCTCCGCTCCTTCACGCGCTATACGTCGTTTTTTGAGTTTTTTCGAAGGGGATTTGCTAGATTGGTCTTCGTCAGATTCCCGTGCTACAGTTGTTTCTACTGTGGGTGTTCCCACTACACTATTGTCGTCTTTGTTTTTTGTAGTCTCAACTACTGGGTTAACTACTTCAACACCATGTGCATTACTATGATGTGGCTCCTGTACGTTAGACGTTTCCATTACTTCGACCTGTTCGGGAGGATCGGTGTACGCCTTCAGCGCAGTCTCTAGGTCTTGTTCTGAGGCAATGTTACCTCGCGCGGCGACTACGTAGCTGATGGGCAACGTAGACATGCGGCCAGGCCTCTCTCGTTCGCCGGTCGGTAATTGCGTCACGCGCCGTTGTACACATTGCGCGCGAACGTGTTCTGTTGAACCGCAGCCGGAGCAAGTTCGCGGTTGATCATCATATATCACGATTGCTCTATAACCACCGACGGTGATGTAAGACGGAATATGTTTTAACATGTCAATCTTCACTTGTCTTACACCATTTAATACAGGGAAAATGTGAAGATTTGACCATTTTTCCGCGAAGTTGCTTATGACAGTGCCATATTCCTTGAGCTTGTCGTTAATTTCGGCATCAGTTATTTCGAACGGTAATTCAAATATTCGCACCGTTTTTAATCCCATTCCGGCTCGTGCAATTGTAACGTTCCCGATATTTCCATCAGAATGTTTAAATTTTAATGGTCCTCCACATGATTCGATTACGTTCTGGCATTTTTCAGCGCTTATCATCTTTAAGAATACTGTACTACTTACAATCGATAAATGAATTCCTACCAATTCATCTATAGTGATCTTCATTACATCTCGAATAAATATCTCTATTTCAAATGATTTCGGTCTCGCATAATTCGGGTCAAAGCTCAGTCTAAGTGTGTCTTCTCGTCGTCGTTGATCCATTATAGTCGTCTTAAGTTCATCTTCAAAGGTAAATAAGAACGCAGAAAGCGCGCACTCACCGAAAACTCCTCGCGGCCGCCAACAGCGAGGACGTAAACAAAGCGTCCGCACAGCACGGCTGCCCGACGAAGACTGCCATTCACCTCGGCCACCGCGGCCGGCGCTGCTGTCCCACTGGCTGGTCACCTCCTACCTGCACAAGCGTGCATCCTTTATTCCTGTGTCGGTCTTTCTACTCGGCCACCGACACCTACGACGGAAACGAGATACAAAAGCGGCGACGAGGCTGGGACACAAAACATTCTACGAAACATTGGCTGCTACGTATGTGAAAGGTAAAGGTTGTTTCTGATAGGTTTCCGCTCTGAAAAAAAGTTCCCCGTTGTCGTACTGTTGGATTTTTAAATTTCCTGTGCTGATCAACATCGGTTTCATTGTTTCTTTTATTGGAGAGGGCGATCTATGATATAAAATCTACAGTGGGCGGCAAAGCCGCTCAATTAGTACCGCGTAAGGAGCTTTCTCGGCAGCATAAGACATTTAATGCTGTCTATTGTTCCCTCAAATCGTTTGAAATGTGTTGGAACGCTCCATTAACTGTTCTGGTGGTTGATTACCTTATTTCATTTTATTAATCCGTTGCGTAGTTCCCTCTACACTGAGAGCGGAATCGGTGATATTGTGAATGATAAACGTTAAATTCGTGTTTAAAGGTAAAAGAAGTAAAGCCATTATTTTAATATGTGCCCTGAAAGACTCCAGACTGAAGGCGGTAACACAAACGTTTCTGCAGACCATAATTTTTCGTAGTCGCACTTTGTTGCAGAATGTGACGTACAGAATGATGTTTTACGTTATAGCGCTGCCGCGATACGATGACTATAATTTCAGAAGAGTATTGTTCTGCCTGGGCGAGGTATCTAGCAAATGCAAACAGTCTTGTTTTAGCGGCGCCAGATCCATAATGGAAGAGCGCCCGGCGCCGGGCTATTGTTCGAGGCAGCGCCGAGTGCCGGGGGAGCGAAAGAAGGGCTCCGTTTGCGACACCTCACACACAGCTCACAATCACACCCAGCTTCCGGCCGCAGGGCCGACGTGCGCTGCAGTTAAACAACTTTGCCCTGTATTCCTTTCGCTACAGTTTATGCATAACTTACTGTTCGTCTGCTAAGAGCATCTACTGAAACTAAATATTACTGCAGTCAGTAACAATTTGTTTTTATGTAAACTTCGCCTTTCTGATAACACAGGGTGGGACAAATGAAGGTGACCATTTGTAGCAGCATTAACGGTGGAAGAAAAGATCTACAGTTGCTTCCAATAAGATATAATAACTGCTCATACAGCCGGCCGAAACTTGGAGCACAATTACACCAGCTTCCGGCCCGAAGGAATTGCTAGCCAGGTCACGGCCCTAGGTTGGCCGCGGTGGCCGAGGTGACTGAGGCGCTCCAGTCACGGTCAGCACGGCCACTACGGTCGGGGGTTCGAATCCCCCCTCGGGCATGGATATTTGTGCCGTCCTAGTTCGTAAGTAGTTCATAAGTAGTTTGTAAGTTTAGGGACTGATGACCCCGTAGTTAAGTCCCATAAGCTTAACAAACATTTGAACATTTTTTTTGATTGGCAGTCATAGTGTTAAGTCCCATAAGCTCTACAAACATTTGAACATTTGTCATGGCCCTAGCCGCCCACTCTGGCCACCTGATCTGTCAGTGTACCATCACTTTGTGCGGGGACTCCCCCATTCTAACGTGTATCGCCACACAGTCTTAAAAAACTGAAGCAGAACACGTCGGATGAGATGTCAGCAATTCCTGCAGTCCATCTCAAGTCCGCAACAAGATCACAGGGTTGTCGTAGCGAGACCGAGTATCAAATTTACATACGGAAGTTGAACAAAAACACACATTGAAAGGGGTACGAAAATAATTTTCACTTAATTTTTGCCTGTCATACATCCTTGAGCATGTTTTGTTACAAAAACCTAAGCTAAAATTCTGTAGAAAACAAATTTATGTAATAATTTGTACCATTTCATTAATCGATATAACATACTGTACTTATTTTCATATCTTTGCTGTAAACCAAAGACTTTGTTTTATCTTTGCAGTTTGTCTTGTACTCGCAGTTGTTGCGTTTTATGAATCGGTGTGTGATCTTCGTGAAGGAGAGTCGATGTCTGGTTATGGTAGAGTTGAGTCGATGAGTAGTGGTCTTGGAACTGTCGGGTTAGTCTGTCTGCGTGTTCGACTCGAAGAGTAAAAATTATTTCAGACAATTTTGACGAGTCGCAGCCACGTCTGCAGATTGTAATTTTTATATGGAAATTAATCTGTCGCAAATAAGGTAATATGTACTTCTCCATTGTTATGTCTGCTAGCCTGTATTTGTACTATTGTGGTTGGTGTTTGTCTTTTTGCTAATGAATACTGTTTAGTGCAGCTGGCATTTATCATTTAGCCCTGAGTCATTTTCCAGTTCCTCGTTCGTTTCACCAATTTGAATTGCTATCCGTTCTGATCATTGTGTGTCATGATAGTATTGCAGAATTAATGTGTTTGTAAATTTATGTGCTAATTAGAACAGTTCAGTGTAGGGATTTTGTCATGATCATTTGGTCTATTAATGAGAGCAGGAGGTAGTTTGTTCATAAATCCAGTAAAGTTCATAGTCAGAGATTTTCTCAGTCTTAATGAAGGTTCACATTATTAAGTCAGTTAATGTTAGTAATAGTTAAAGTGATTTGTCTGATCAGAAGAGAAGTAGATCACGTAAAGAGATAAGAAATATTTGCAGTGAGTGAGACTTGAAACCATTACCAGATTTGTAGGACATTTTTTATTACGTTGAATCAGTATGGTAATTGTTGTTCAGATAGGCACATTATCCAGTGCAGTGATTTTTGGTATCTAATTAATATCAAATATCTTTGTTTGACATCCTGTTTATTCAAGTAACAAAATTATCACTGTAGTAGTACGCTCTTTTTGATGGATCTCGCAGTCGAATTGTGGATGTATAGTCTGATTGCTGGTATATGATGCACGCTAACAGATCTGAACTTTTCATTTGCTCACATTGTCTCTCACACACGAGATTAATGTGTACACTAATTACGAGTTTTAATTACTGTCAACTTATTAACTACTGTACAATTGAAAGTGTTATCCGTTGCGCATCAAACAAAACCACATTTACGTATGATCATTGCATTCCATGTCAGTTGCAATTTATTTTAACAGGGCAAAGGAAGGTGCTAAGTCTCATTGCTTAGTCAAATTATTTTGTAACCAAAACCACAACAGAACATTTATTAGTGAATTTTAGCGGGGACGATCTCTTAACACAAACAGTGACACGCTCGCCCCAACACACATACTACCTTTTAGCATCCTTTCAAACTCACACACACACCACTTTTAACATAGTCAAAAAAATCTGAAATAACCCGGTTTACACTTTTCTGAGTGAGAGGCTCCACTCTCAGGAAAATGACAACGTGAGTGTAGATGAGAATTTTCGAAGAAATAATAACTAGAGATGCATACCACGAAATCAACGAAAGATAAGGATGACCTTACGTGGTACACAAAACATGTTAGAACATCGTAACACTGAAAAAGTCGGAAAACGCGTGCCAAATTTCAAAGAACATAAAACAGCCAAGATTTGCGATGTTCTAGAGCAGTGTTCTTCAACCTGTGGGGGTCGTAAAGCCTTGTTTGGGGTTCGCCATCGCAGCAGGAACTATTTGCACCATAAGATAACTAGGGGCTCAGTATTACAAAAACGTATGCCTCAGTGAGATATATTTAACGTTAAAATTATGGAGTTCCTTGAGTGACGTTCATTTTCAATTGATCGTAGCTTTTGTATGATACAGTGTGATAATGATGGATAAGCGCAATGTCTGAAAACTATTTTCAGGTAACAGTCGATAGCTAAAAGATCTTTATACAATAATTTGGAAAAATTCTGAAAAAAGATCTACTTCCTTACGAACTGTTTATATAGTGGGGCCTTTCTTAGTGAAAATAATTCGTTTCTGAGTCTTGCCTGAAATTCGAAACAGTCGTTAACATAAATACGTTTTTCTGTCGGAACTCTTGTAGAAATAGGATAATGTGTTCTATTCCGAAAAATACACAAATAAAATTCGTCCAACTATTTACAAGAAAGCTGAAGCAAAAGAAAGAAAGTTAAAGTTGTTTCCTTTGAGATAAGTTTTCTTACGGCTCTTGAGAAGGGGCGGGAGGTCACCAGAATATTTTTATTTGGTCACATATTCGAAAAGGTTGAAAAACACTGTTACAGAGAAACGTAGTGCACACTACAGTGCGAGAAGCTTATAATTAACATTTTTGACAACGAAACCGTGACTCGCCCCATTATTCCCCCCACCCGCTCCCCTTAAAAGAGGGGTAATAAGTGTACTCCAACTGTATGCGTATACTGTTACACATTTGCCAGTGTACGACGTTCTTCTAAATCTTTACCAATATTGTATCTCGTAAGTGAAGCGGAACGTATCAGCCCGGTATACACCAAGGTGAGAAGTCGGAAACCGCCCAAACATCACATTTAGGTTGGCCGGTTCATCGCTCCGTCGTTGATTTGAGCCGGAGCCTCCCTGTTGCGGAAAGCTTCGCCTTAAACCGTGCAGCTAGCCGAGCGAGTTCTATCTAGTACTTAATATGGAGTTAAAATTGAATGTAACGCAACACTGGTACTTGAACCCGGAATTCCTGATTACTATGAACAGTCGCTTTAATCCAGAGACAGTCATTCACTCCGTAGCGTTTAGTGGGCTATGCTTTACCGACCGTGGTGTCCAAGCACGACTCAAGACCCAACCATCACAACCTCATTGGAACACAGGGTTCTGGGTCACAGTGCCAGATGAACACGTAACTATAATCTGTGAAGAAGCTTCAATCGCTTTAATCATTCCGTTATTTGCACACACCTCCACGTTAGATTAAACCTATTGAGACTAGTGTTTCCATCAGTGATTCACGAAAACTATTATCAGATATCTTCGCACGAGAAAGTTGAACGTATTTACTAGAGGATGATACATATTAGGTCACTGAATATGTATACAATTTTAATGAAACGTTGCAACTAGATTAACGTTCTTTCAACGACCAGCCAAATGGCAGTCTGCAACAAATCTCACTCCGTCACGTTCTCTCTCCTGAAGGTCTCCTTGATGAAATGTTGTATTTCATCATTTCCCCAAGCTCCCAGCCAATCTAGTAGCCATCGAAATGACATTGCACCCTCCTATTGATGAAAGGGTAGATCCCCAAATATATTTTGTTAATTTCTCCTGTGTGTACATGTTGCAAGGACAGTTTGCCACTAAAGCAGTGTTTTTCAATTTTTTTGAGTTCGCAACCCCCCTCCCCCCCCCCGCATGTAAAAATATTTTGGCGAACCCCTTCCTCACCCGTCCCTCACTGTATTGTATCACAACTATGAGTGTGTATTCAAAGACAACGAATTTTGTATTTTCTTCTGGTGATAAAACATTTTTAAAAGTACAGTATTCTACATTATATGGTGTATTTAAAGTCTATTTTCTGGAATGGAACAGAGTATTCTATTGGCCCACTTTAGGTTACGGTAGAAACACTAAAAGTGGGCCTTTGAAATCCCCTTTTGACAACTCGAAATTTAAATGGAAATAACGGCTTAACGATCTCTAGAATTGAATAAACGATTTTTAGAGGAGAAACTTCTCTACAACTTTGCTCTCTTATTTTTTTCATAACTCACATCGTTACAGGAATATTTGCAAAAATAACGGCGATTTGACACCGTCACTTGATTTTACGTAAACCAGGCGTTCGGAAATGTCACGTGACATTCCTTGCCCAGAACTCTCTCTGGCATACTCCATCTTTTTTCTGTGTTTTAATAATTTCTCACTATAAATTACGTGTTGCCATTACATAGCAGTGGTGCGCCGAAGAATTAACAAAGACACTTCGTTCTTAGTATGATACATTATAATCTAGTTCCTACAAATGCCTTATTAGCAGTAACAACAACAATGAATAGTACGAGAATAAAGAAACAGTTTCGTAATTCCAGAATGAAACTTTCACTCTGCAGCGGAGTGTGCGCTGATATGAAACTTCCTGGCAGATTAAAATTGTGTGCCGGAACCGGGACTCGAACCTGGGACCTTTGCCTTTCGCCGGCAAGCGCTCTACCGACTGAGCTACCCCGACACGACTCACGATGCCGCCTCACAACTCTACTTCCGCCAGTACCTCGCCTCCTACTTTCCAAACTTCACAGAAGCTCTCTTGCAAACACGCAAGACTAGCACTCCTGGAAGAAAGGATATGGTGGAGACATGGCTTAGCCACAGCCTAAGGGATGTTTCCAGAATGAAACTTTCACTCTGCAGCGGAGTGTGCGCTGATATGAAACTTCCTGGCAGATTAAAATTGTGTGCCGGAACCGGGACTCGAACCTGGGACCTTTGCCTTTCGCGGGCAAGCCTTCTACCGACTGAGCTACCCCGACACGACTCACGATGCCGCCTCACAACTGTACTTCCGCCAGTACCTCGCCTGCGTATTTGCAAGAGAGCTTCTGTGAAGTTTGGAAAGTAGGAGGCGAGGTACTGGCGGAAGTAGAGTTGTGAGGCGGCATCGTGAGTCGTGTCGGGGTAGCTCAGTCGGTAGAGCGCTTGCCCGCGAAAGGCAAAGGTCCCAGGTTCGAGTCCCGGTTCCGGCACACAATTTTAATCTGCCAGGAAGTTTCAGTTTCGTAATTGTTCACTGTAGTGCAGTGGGCAGCGCGTTAGGTTATGAGGCAAATGGCCGGTAGTCGAAAGGCTCAACTACCATCTTTTTTCTCCTTGGCTCCTAAAACGGTTTCGGGCATTCTTGTTAATTAAATGGACTTATGTTCTGCAATGTTTAGAGTTATGCATGTGTAAGAGTGTTCCCTGTAAAATGTGCATTTGTTCTATTTCGTGAACATGCTGTGAATTACGTAACAACGAATTGAACAATGGTCTTCTGAAGCATATGCACATAAGCTGAGAGGATACTGTAATAATGACTATCTAAAGAACGTGCTGATACTGTTAGTTTCCTATATAAATTAAGTCCTAGATTTCTGTGGCAACTGTCGATCCTTCAATATGCGGAAGGGAAGCTTATACATTGCAACAAGTTAACCTTTTCTTCTAAGTAAGTATTCACTATTTAGGGAATATGTTTAAAGACATTAATCACAATCACTGTGTCTACTAAAATGTTTACCTTTGGCATGGTTCCTATGGACACTTTTAACGTCGATTTTTTTTACCTTTTCTGTAGTTCAGATATGAATTCGTTCTTGTTACTTTGTTCTGCGCTAAAATAAAGAGCAAATATTCTGAAACTTCCTGGCAGATTAAAATTGTGTGCCGGAACCGGGACTCGAACCTGGGACCTTTGCCTTTCGCGGGCAAGCGCACTACCGACTCTGCTATCCCGACACGACTCACACAACTTTACTTCCGCCAGTACCTCGCCTCTGATTCAAAAAATTACTACTTTTCTTTTATAGCTAAAATAACATACGGATTAAGTATGGTAACTCTAAATTCCACGTCAGTCTAGTACTTAATCATATACAGAATTACTGCTATCGTTATGACATTTACAACAGTCATTTTAACGCAACTCCCCAGTTTGTTTACATGTGATACAGAAGTCTACGTTTGCAATTCGTTGGTATGTATTTCATAGTATGTTCACAAAATATAACAAATGCACTTTTCAGAGAAAGCGCTGTTACCTTTGAACAACTCGGAATCTTGCAGAATATAGTTATGTTCAATTAACAACAGTGTGTGAAAACCTTTTAGGCAACAAGATGAAAGAAAAAGAAAGAAATAAACCAATTGCCAGTGGCGGTTTTTAATTTTTTGTATTTATTTCTATTTTTTTGTTCTTCGGGTAGATCGATGCATTGCGGTGGCTTGTTCATGTTCGTTCTGAGTTGTTCGTTGATAAGTTTGCTCAGTTTTTTTTAATTACAGATAACGCTGAGCCCTCTTTTTCTTCTCTCTCTCTCTTTTCATTGGTTCTTCCATCAGATCGGTCCTTTGAGGCCGGCCGCGGTGGCCGAGGGGGCTGAGGCGCTTCAGTCACGGTCTGCACGGTCACTACGGTCGGGGTTTCGAATCCCCCCTCGGGCATGGATATTTGTGCCGTCCTTAGTTGTAGGTAGTTCATAAGTAGTTTGTAAGTTTAGGGACTGATGACCCCGTAGTTAAGTCCCTTAAGCTTAACAAACATTTGAACATTTTGGTCCTTTGAGGACGTTGGTTTGTTTTGTTTTATTTACATTGTTTCGTCTTTGACTCATTTTTTATTTATTTATTTATTTTTTTTTTTTTTTTGTTTGTTTCAGAGGGCCGTAGGGAATAGGCAACGCCATCAAGACACAAGGCCTGTGCACTGCCTGCCAAGGATAGTCATAACACAAGCAAACTATTTGTCTTATGTAGCGATGTGCTGAGTTTGGGAATACGTACATGTTGCACACTTTGTTTCATAATGTTTCTCGTGTTATCTATATGATTCTCCGTGCAGATTTTTGCTGGTGTGAGACAAAACGCCTAACACGAATCGTCAGATTCAAACATCGTTAAGATACCAATAGTTCATACCAAAACAAATTTGTCTGTTAATCGCATAATAACATTTAGAAAGTTCTGAAACACAGTGTGCAACGTGTACGTATTTCCAAACTCAGCACAACGCTACATTAGGCAAAGGGTTTGCTTAACTACTCTTGGCAGGCAGCGCACAGAACTTGTATCTAGGTGGAGTTGGTAATGGGCGGCGCATTAGTTGGTAATGTACGAACATGTACGTCAAGCCCTCTGACCGAGCACGCTGTTACCACGTCGGCAATCCTCTGACGAGCGCGCTGAGCCTCCGAACCCTGCAAGTTTCGAACCGCCGTCTAAAGTGTTCGTACATTACAAACTAAACCGCCGCCCTTTGCCCTACGGTGGACAGCTGCGAGAGTAATCCGTAATTCTAGTACCGTCTTTGGCACATGTTATCTGATAGCATGGCATTTTTAGACATTAGATTATAAATCATTGTCCTAAGGATGACGTGTTTTTGATAATTTTCAGTGCATCATTGCTTCGATATGACAACGATTGAGTTATAATAAGAAAGTCATCAAATACAGAAAGCAAGATGGCGTGTGCAAAAGAGTTTCGGGCAAGGGATGTCACGTTACTGCTTTCCGACTGTAAATGTACACTACGTTCCTTCCAGGCTATAGTCATTCGTAACCAGTATGGGTAAAGAAACTAAACGTAGAACAAATTACCAAATACAGGCAACTGTTAATATTTTAACGAAAAATAATAATGAAAATGTGAGAGAGATATGAAAATAATAGTTTAAAGAGGTAAAAGTTTAAAAAAAGTATGTTTGTGAAAGCCAAACTCAAATATCAAATAATTTTGGCTGTTTGTTAAAATACGGTCAGGAAGAATATTACGTGTTAGGTACATAGACATTATCACAATAGTAAAGTCGGGCCGCGGCGAATTACCCGTACGTACTGGGCCGCCGTGCTGTGATGCGCGCGGACGTTCCCGTCGGAGATTCGAGTCCCCCCTCGCGCATGGGTGGGTGTGTTGTCCTAATGATGGTTTACTTTTGTTTAAGTTGTTTGTAAGCTACGGACTGATGACCATGTAGTTGAGTCCAATAGATTTACAAACATTTGGACATTTTTTTAAAGTTAAG
Organism: Locusta migratoria; assembly: GCA_026315105.1. Taxonomy (NCBI): domain Eukaryota; kingdom Metazoa; phylum Arthropoda; class Insecta; order Orthoptera; family Acrididae; genus Locusta; species Locusta migratoria. The sequence goes on from CM048755.1 coordinate 514,679,904, forward strand.
TCGTAATCGTATCGTTTGATTTTTGTAGAGTTTATGGGACTTAACTAAGGGGTCATCAGTCGTAGAATGAAGGCTTTCACGACAGGTATCGTCATTACTTAAAGCTTCCGGGCTGAGATGCCGTGGTCCATACATAAAACTTTCCCCTGACGTTTCGCCCTCGTCTGCGGAAGGCATCCTCGGAGGTAAAGCGGCGTACTGCAACGAGAGCGCGAGTGAGCGTCGTATATATAGGCAAAACAGAGGGCGCTGCTGTCAGCCACGTGGTGTCGGCTGTGCTGTGGTCTCTGCTATTGCCAACCTCCTCGATTGAAATTAATCGATTGTCATACTGTTGCCGCAGTGTTGACATCCATATCTTATCAAGTTTGAGACCTTCTTCTTTTTTGTTAAAATTATTTCGATGTTTGAAAATCTTAATGGCCTCTCTGTACAAACTCACATAATGATGCGCGTCTTTGCTATGACCGACGTCTCGTTAAATTTTATTTCATGGTCACCTTCTTGATACACGTGTTCCGCTACAGCCGATTTATCAGTATGTCCGAGGCGGCAGTTTCCTTTTGTGTTCGCCCAGACGAGTGTTGACACTTCTTTTAGTTGTACCTATATAAACTTGTCTACAACTGCAGGGGATTTTATAGACACCTGGTGTAGCCAGGGGGTGTCACTTATCTTTTTCAGATCTTAAAAATTCTTTTATTTTCGTGGTTGGTCTGAAAACAGTTTCCACATCGTACTTGCTTAAAATTTTTCCAATACGATCAGTGACCTTACTGATAAATGGTAGAAAACCTTTCCCCTTGGGTTGTTATCGTTCCTCGTCCGTCCTGGTTGTCAGTCTAGGGCGTAGTTCACGATCTATCTCCCTGTCTGAATAGCCATTCTTCTTTAATGTCACTCTAAGATGTTCAATGTCATCGTCTAAGTGCGCTGGTTGACAAATTTTGTGGGCCCTGTCTACTAATGTCTTAATCACACCTCTTTTTTGTCGTGGGTGGTGGTTAGAATGTTTTTGAATATAACGATCAGTGTGTGTGTCTTTTCTATGGACCTTATGACCCAATGATCCGTCCTCTTGTTTGATAACCGCCACATCTAAAAAGTTCAGTTGACCATTGGTTTTCTTTTCCATAGTGAAATTAATTCTAGGATTGATGCTATTCAGATGTAACAGGAAGGCATCCAGTTCCTATTCGCCGTGTGTCCATATAACAAATGTATCGTCAACATACTGATACCATTTGGCTGGTCTTTTTCTGGCTGTCTTCAGTGCCCGTTGTTCAAAGTTCTCCATGAACATGTTAGCAACAGCTGGACTAAGAGGACTGCCCATGGCCACTCCGTCAATCTGTTCATAAAAACATTCTTATGCTGAAAGTAAGTTGTGAGGCAGTGTTTGCACAAAATGATAAAAATACAGGCAAATTTAAAGTGAGCCGTAAAACCCACTAGTGTGATGTTTTTACACTAATTTAGGCAGAAAAATATATGTTGCTTGACTAATGTTTCGCGTTCAAGGTGAGATTCGGAAGTGAATTATGCTTTTTAAAACCCACTGTGTAGGCAATTTCCATAAAACGTCATATTTTTTCGAGTTTATCAAAATTACTTATTGCCGCTTGTTAATTTAGCTATCGATTGGTTCCCGAAAAAAGTTTTGATGCTTTTTGCTTATTCGCCTGTAAATGGCATATTTCTTGTAGAAAAGTCTGTTATTTTCCAATTAGAAGATGATATCAAGAAATTGCGTAATTTCTGTTTAAAATAAATGTAACTTTTCTTAGGCGATTTTGATATTGTGAAACCCGAAGTACCCAGACGTGCACTGTTCCAGTGGTTTTATGGTGCAAGTACTTTCTCCTTTGCCCGCGACTCTACAAACAAGACTTTGCTATTCCCCTGGGGGTTGGGACCCACTAGTTGAAAATCACTGCACTAGAGGAATCAAAACGGAGAACAAACTTCTTACACTGAAGCCACCAATACAGCTCAAGACAGATCCATCAGGATGTCATGTAATTTTTCATCAAGTACAGGGTAATCCTGTAGACACAGTCTGGAAACTCGATTGACTAAAAGAGAATGGCCCATTTTTTAAATTTTCAGGTTATACTGTGTTAGAACCGTGATGCCTATTTTAAATTTTGTGAAACACAGACATAAAAGTGGAGTGCATGAATTTTTAAAATTCGTCAAATGTACAAGAATAACGGCCCCAATGTGAAGAACCGCTTCAACTCTGATATACAAAAATGCTGCCATTTGTGAGCAAAAGGGTAGCTGCCATTTGAAATATTTCAATTTTTGGTGCTAGCAAGCAGATTTTGTGGAATTTAGGCAACGTAGTAAGAGAGGGATACCCCCTAGGCCTCTAAGAATGCAAAAACTATCTTAAAATATCATGCTTCATCTCAAATATTGTGTAGGGGAAGGATGGTCATTGATCAGCTTGGCAATTAAGCTACTAATGGTCCTTGCAGATCTAGAAAAACCGATATATAGCATTTGAGTGGAAAAGGGTTTAAAAAATCGCCTTGTTTTGAAACTTCTTGTTCTGTGATAGTTTCTTCTTCCAGCCTTAAAATCTCGCGATAGTATTTAAACATCACGGAAGTACACACTGCATCTGTTGGTTATTTTGCAAATAATTTATTGTGATGCTTCAGAAGCTTCAAGCCTCTGTCGGAATGTTTAAACGAAAATGTTTATCGTTGACGAACATTTTCATGCCATGACAAACAATTCGCCTTACAGAACTTCTCGATTGATTCAAATCTGTTTAAATAAATATATACTCACTATCACGGCAGAGAAACTTGTAGGAATCGTGAGTACTAGGAAATCTAACGCGTCAATAAATGCGAGAAACGTTTATCCAACTATGTCACCGCGCGAAACTAGTGTGCCAGATGGCACTGTGCACACAAAGGAAGCTTACGTAGAGTTGTATCGTTGTACGAGTATTCTCCTGCCTTACCTACCTTGGAATCACACGAATATTCGAAAAAAAATTACCACTATCATAGGAGTGTAAGTTCCCGTTTTAGCGGGTTTTTTATAGTGATCTCTCTCTGTCCCTCTTTCCAAGCTTCGTTTGAGATGTGGGACAACAGTGTTTGTTGTTCACTGTTTAGCAAATCGTTATTCTTGTTTCACGTAAATGGTGCCTTCATTCCGCTGTGTGGAGAAACCCTTAAGGGCGCTGGTCTTGTTCGATTTGGAAGTCGTTTATCTTTTAAAGCACCCTCCACTGAAGAAGCACCTCGTACGGCGCTGGCGAGGACAATATGCGCATGACTCCCAGGAGGGCCTTCTCTGGCCTAAACTCGCTTCGTATCATGTAGTATTTCTGCAGTTAAAACCGTTCGCAGTACATTTGTGGATAGGAAAGCCATCTATAGTAGACTGGAGAAGACGAGATTGAGCAAAAACCTGAGGCATTCAAATTGCAACTTCTCGCGGTAAGATAATTTTATAATAGTCTGTTCAACTATATAATCTAACATAATAGTCGTAAACGTACAGAAAACGGATATTAGCATGTAGTCTGATTGGAGGAAACGTATGGTCGTAATGGAACACTGAAATTTGATAGGAATAAGATTAATAATAGTGAGCTAATATATAAAATTAGCCGGCCGCGGTAGCCGAGGTGACTGAGGCGCTCCAGTCACGGTCATCACGGCCACTACGGTCGGGGGTTCGAATCCCCCCTCGGGCATGGATATTTGTGCCGTCCTAGTTCGTATGTAGTTCATAAGTAGTTTGTAAGTTTAGGGACTAATGACCCCGTAGTTAAGTCCCATAAGCTTAACAAACATTTGAACATATAAAATTATTGGCCTTAGAAATTTTGTTATCGGCATATACGTTAGTAATACAGTGTTTCAAAAATAATCATCTAATTTCGGAAGACAAAGCATTCTATATGAATAAAATTAGACGCAGTGGGTTTTCTTTTACACATGAAGAGAAATTTCAGATGGTGACAGTTGTTATGGCGGTAGTGGTTCTTTGAGTTCAGCTTGTCCGCTTCCACCGTTATTCAATGTGCGTTAAGTCCGAATGTTGATAGCAAGGAAACAACGTTTTTCTCTCTCTGTTTCAACAGGTACCATTCAGTTGTGACTAATAGGGTGTTCTCCGTCGAGTTTCCTGCGATGCACCACCATCGGCGTTACGGATGGTGTGAATCACTCACTCTATCGTTGTTATCAAAGGTTCTGATATCTCGCAGTTTATTTATTTGGGTATTGAGATGTTTTCCGTTTTCACGAATGTGTCTCTACCTGCAACAGTTGATCTACAACTGGTTATATTGATACGAGGAGGCAATGGTACGATATGCATTTTTATTTAATTGCAGAGTTACATCGTTCAACAATTACGTAGCTGATAATAGTTCAATGGGACAACCGCCCGTCCCTATGTGTGTACTGAATGTCTGGAAATAGCCTATACCATTAACATCGGTGGTCAACACCAACAATTATCCGATAACTTGCACAAGACAAAAGACTGAGAAGTCAAACCACGCACATTTGATACCTGCACATTTGTAGGTATGAAAAAGATATATCTTTCAAAGTGGCGGTGGTCTTTTACAAATATAAACATGGAAGTCTTGTGTGTATCTTGAAGAAATATGTATCCTGTACATGATACGGTGTTGTGAAATAGGATGAATATTTTTGTAACACCTCATGTTACGTATGCGTGGTTTGATTTCTCAGTCTTTTTTCTTGTGCAAGTTATCGTAATGTGGTGACTGAATGCGTCAGATAAAACAAATCAAAAATGTCAAATTTTATTATAAAGGTATGAACTCAGTCATGTATAACACCATACAATAACAATACCGACGCTAGTAACATCCCGATCCATTTTTTTCTTCTTCTCTCGTTCATTTGCCAGACACTTCTATCTCCAGTACATTTTCTATGACTAATAATGCACAATAGTTTCATTCAAATATGTTGTATACACTGACTTTTATAAAACAGTTAACTTCCCAACGAACTAAAAAGCTTTACAATCAGGATACTGTTAAAGACTGAAAAATAATTATTTCGGAGTGGGCATCTGGGACAAAAACTGCTCATTTAGCCCCTGTTTGCGAATTTGTTTTCTTATACACCAGGACAAATCAAATATTTTTCACTTTAAAAAAGTATATTTCTATTAATCAAGGAGTTGAAAAATTGCGGTATATTACAAGCGGAGAATGACGGTTAATTACTGAGTTTACGTTCACACTGATATCGCAAGAAGCACTGCTTTTAGGTACCAGTGGGGCTCAACATAACGAGAAACCACTAAATAGTATACTAAAGACACTGCCGCCCGTTCCGTTCGTTTGGAAAAGTAATTATCATGTCTGACGTTATAAACACATGAAACATAAAACTTCATAAACAAACAGGTATTACCAGTATATCACACGATGTTGGACAACGTGCACTTTTCGTTCTCTATTTAAATTAATCTATAAATTATGGATTTCAAGTATAACTCTATTGGACTAATTGATGCTTTACTTATCTTGCCTCAAGCACTTTATAGTGATTTCCCGGTGAAACGATTTTTTGCTATATTTAATAGCACACAAACTGCTCCTCAACGTTTTGTAGCACTTGTAAACCACGCTTATAAGTTCATCATTGATTGACAGCCCTCGATGTTTCACATATGGTTTTTCTGTAATATAAATCGTAAATTGCATATAAGGCAGTTTATACCTGCACGTTTTGCTCGTATAAATTTAAGAAGTGTATCCGAGAAAGTTTCCTCCTACGTTTCCTGCTGCAAACGGACTTTATATCGTTCTAAAATTACAAATATTTGCTGAACTAAATATACATATGTTATATGATCGAGTCCACTGTTCTCGAAAATCGTGGTAGAATTAAAAGCTAAGTAAACTTTTATGATTGCAGTTAGAAAATGCACGTTAGCAGTCGCGCCGAAAGTAAATCACTGCTTTTACAATGCCGCATTATCGGTAACGGATAACCAATATCTGGGAAATTCAACGCGAACGTATATCTTCCTTTAGGTTTATTTTTAATAATACATCCTTTCGGGAAAGATTAACATAGTTCCGTATCTGCGTTTTCTTTTAAAAGCATGATGCTTTGAGTTTACCAGCGAATCTAAGAAATCTTGACACTGCCTTCGTATGAGGAGCACACAGCGCGTGGCGCAAGGTTCTCCATATTTATATATTTGTGACTACAATGGATGTTCTACAAATCATATGAATAGGAAAACACTTATTTGTAATGAAAAATTAAAAATATTTCTATGCTACCGCTTTGGGTAAATCCACAAATGATATAGAGGGAAGAAAATCTAAAGTAACAAATGTTTGATTAGAGTAATCTATAAAGTGTTATAATTGTTTGTGAGTGTTTCATCTGTGCAGCTTTTTGTAATGACCTACAAATATCGTTTCACAAAGGGATGTTAGTGATTATCTCATCTAATATATAAAGCAGAGTGTCCGTATGTTTGTACGTGTTGCATACAAATCTATAGTTTTGTTCTAATCTTTATGAAATTTTGTACACGTAAGCTTCAATCCATGAAGATGGTCGCCGTAAGTGTAAGAATCACATACGATATATAGTTCAGGAGATATGACGTCATAAACAACGAGATGCGCGAAAAACTGCTGCATTTTGCGACAATGCTGCTCATTTTTTCCTAAACCATTGGACAGAGTTCAACCAAATTTGGTACACAATTACTGCATGGTTAAGAATCACATACGGCACATGATTCAGAAGATATTACGTCATAACCAATAGAAATCGCAAAAAAGCCATATAATGTGGTGAGACTTTCGAAATACACTGTATAAGAATGACAGTACTTAGTGACTTGCAACAAACTTTAAACATAATTTCAAACCTTTATTAAACTTTTTCTCGCTGGCAACCATAGTAAAATGATGAAAGGAAAAAAGTTTCTCGCTTACTACTTTTCCGCTGTTTATGGAGTAAAACTACGGCTCTCGGAATGACGTTACAATTTATAATTTGAACACTAGAAATTGTAGCGACAGGAAATTTTACAGACAGTATACACATATATAGTTGAATGTAGCTTCTAAATTGTATCACATTCCGACACGTAGTTCATGAGATATGAGCAAGTAAACAGTAACCTTCCGCTGTTCATGGACTAAAACTACGGCATTCGGTATGACGTTACAATTTGTAATTGGTACAGTTTTAATTATAGCTGCGGGAAATTTTACAGACAGTATACAAACGTATAACTGAATGTACTCTCTAAATTGTATCACAGTGTGACACGTAGTTCATAAGATATGACCACATAAACGGTAATGTTCATGGAAAACTGCCCCATCACGCACAAAGTTTTAATCTATTACGTCTTTACTACTAATTGTATTCCCAAGAGATTTTACAGACACAGCCCTTATACAAATGAATATATACCTAGGGAAAAATGGCAGCAATAAATAAATAAATAAATACCCGGGCACCGCCGGGTTTTAAGCTAGTAGAAGATACATGGGGATTGAAGACACACGGATCAGAGACGTACATTCTGGCAGACATGAAGATATGACGGAGTGTGTGTCGATTTAACGGAAAGGTAAATTAACGGAGTGTCGGTGGGGTGTGGAAAAATTCAGGGTTGTTCTCGGCAGTTAATCTTTCTACGCCCTCATTGTGGAAAGCAGCAGTTTTCAGAGCGGCAGGCACAGGTTTCATATTTGTTGAACACGCAGGAGCCCTATCACATATTTACTATCCGGCTAAACCACACATTGTTAGTCCCACATGAAAATTCTTGGATTACTTAACAAAAACAGGTGGAACGTAGCAGCCAACACTCCGCAGTTTGGTAGTGCTATTGGATCCAATTATCAATGAATTGTGCTGGGTATGACCTATCTGAAGAAGCTTGAATACATGCTTCTTTCCTCCCAAGGGGCTCACGGTTCTGTCGTGAGCACGTGCGTGGCGATCACGGAGACGCGAGTTAATGCAGTCTTTCTTCCTTCTTTCCTTCCTGGACTGCATTTCCTTCCCCTTCCCTTCCTGTCCTAAACTCACTCCTTCCCCTCCCCACGGGTGACCGATAACTTAAGCAGTTTGATCCCCTAACCAAACCAACCAACAATGCTTCTTCACCGTACTGAGGCTATTTTCATGGCTAGTGGCTTTGATAGTGGTTTTAGCGAGATTTACCTTCGGGGTGACTACTTTTTGTGCGGTGTGTTTATTTTTATATTTTAATGTCCGAAAGTGTTTAGTAGTTTGAATCGAAATATGACGCTGTGTTCTCATATATCTAGAATCATAATTACGGTGGCTGGAACTTAAATCGTGGCAATACTGCTATGAAGACACTATGCAATTGAATCTGCTATTGTCACTGATAGAAGACGTTGTTGACATACCTACCTTACCCCCGAGCTAATGGACTCGCTCCTCCCACGTCACCGGCGTGCGCACAGTCGAGGGAAACATTTAATTGTGAGCGACCTGTCCCATGTGACGGTGTCAATATGTTTTAGAAAGAGGAACAAATTGTTCAAATGTTTGTTGAGCTTAAGGGACTCAACTGCGCCGGCCGCAGTTCAAATTTTCAAATGTTTGTTAAGCTTATGGGACTTAACTACGGGGTCATCAGTCCCTAAACTTACAAACTACTTATCAACTACCTTATACTAAGGACGGCACAAATATCCATGCCCGAGGGGGGATTCGAACCCCCGACCGTAGTGGCCGTGCTGACCGTGACTGAAGCGCCTCAATCACCTCAGCCACCGCGGCCGGCCCGGCCGCAGTGGCCGAGCGGTCTGCGGCGCGTCAGTCAGTGTCTGCACGGCCACTACGGTCGGGGGTTCGAATCCCCCCTCGGGCATGGATATTTGTGCCGTCCTTAGTATTAGCTAGTTCATAAGTAGTTTGTAAGTTTAGGGACTGATGACCCCGTAGTTAAGTCCCATAAGCCTTACAAACATTTGAACATTTGACTCAACTGCGGGGTCATCAGTCCCTAAACGTAAAAACTACTTATGAACTACCTTGTACTAAAGACGACACAAATATCCATGCCCGAGGGGGTATTCGAACCCCCGACCTTAGTGGCCGTGCAGACTGTGACTGGCGCGCCACAGACTGCTCGGCCACTGCGGCCGGCAAAAAAGAGGAACAACGGCGACCGTCAATTAACAGTATTACTGTTCGTTTTTGGAGCTTTGCGAAAGAAGAGTCAACACTTTCTGCGCAACCCACCCATCATTTTGCACTACAATGCGCAGGCGCATACAGCGCAAGCTGTGGCTGCTCTGTTCGATCGATGGGAATGGGAAGTACTGTGTCATCCACGTACTCCCCGGGCTTAAGTCCTTGATGTGATTCCAAAGATGAAGGAATCACGTCGTGACATTCGCTTCAGAACTGTTCCAGAGATTCGACAGGCAGTTGACCGCTCCATTCGCACTATCAACAGAAGAGGCTCTGCTAACGGTATTCTACGCCTTCCACATCGCTGGCAATGGGTTCTACACAACGTTGGTAACTACTTTGAAGAACAGTAACAGGCGCAAACAAGAAACGATTTTGTATCGGTTGTGAATAAATAATTGCCACTCTTATAAGTTCCAGCCCTCGTACATGTTGAAGTTCACATCACTCCCAGAGCACGTGAGGAGTTATAATACTGGGTAAGTGGCCGACTATGGACAAGACCCATGTTTTTATACGATATCGAGAAACAGCTAATAAATTGATGTATGTAGCCAAGAGTGCCGTTTCAGATGTACGAGGGAAAATTTATGATCTGTGTGTATGAAGGAGTATCATAGAGGAACTGTGAAAAAGTGAGGAATTATATTTGTTGAAAAAGCTTCAACTATGGGCAAAACAGAAAACAAGACCAATTTCAAGCAAATTATGTCAGATTGCGCGATTCTACTGTCTCAAAGATTGCGGTACAACGTTAGCTACTTCGCCAAGTCCATGCGCGAGCGCGCCCACGCACACACACACACACGCACACACACACACACACACACACACACACACACACGCGCGCGCATACATACATTCACGTACTAAGTCTGGCCACAGTGGCCGAGCGGTCTGCGGCGCGCCAGTCACAGTCTGCACGGCCGGTACGGTCGGGGGTTCGAATCCCTCTTTGGGCATGGATGTTTGTGTCGTCTTTAGTATAAGGTAGTTCATAAGTAGTCTGTAAGTTTAGGGAGTGATGACCACGCAGTTAAATCCCATAAGCTTAACAAACATTTGAACATTTGAAAACGTACTAAAAATTCCTTCACCCTTGTTTCCTGGGCCTACGACCTTCGCTGCTGACTGCCTGCAATTATTATCCTCGGAATATGGCAACGAGTCAGGTGGCAGAGCAGTGATGGAAGGGGGAATGTTTTAACATCGCAACGACGACGAGACGGTTAGCGACAGATCACAATCACTCACTGGAAAAGATATCAGCCGTGATGATTCATATGAGTGCCGCAGTTCGCTTTACGCTAGTTAGGAGAATGATGGAAGAACTGCCGTCCACCAGAATGTAAGTTAGGTGTCTTTATTATTTTAACTGTGCATCGTTATGAGACGCCGAACTCGACGTCACGGTAGCATGTCATGTCAGGCGAGATGCATTCACGATATCCGTCTTCTGCCAGCGTAACACTCTGCACTAGACAACAGAGCATCACATTATGGCGGCGAATAACGGACAGCTGAATAGCACGACAAATGACGATTGATAAATCATTACGCTTCTATGCAGCGCGAAGGAGGCAAGTGAAATTAATATGAAGTGGCATGCATCGATAAGTAACAGATCTGCTCATCAGCGCAATCTGCAAAGCAGTTATAGGTGGCGCCAATTACGTTATGTGTACAGGATGGATCGGTGGTGATGATTAGAACTTTTAGGGATGATAAGGGAGTGTGTGTCAGTTTTATGTTTTGGGGCGATTATGGGAAACGAACGAATCGGAAGTTATAAGCAAACATAGTTCTTACACTAATGAAAGCGGAAAAAATGTACCGATAATGTTTTTGCTAAGATTGGAGGGTAGGCATTGCTGTCGATACCTCTTTATGATCAATGGTTGGTATTCCACCATTAGGTACCCTCATATCAATTTGACTTTTGGTTTCGTAAAAACGTGGATTATATTTTGCCAGAAAGACTGAGGACGAAGGGGGCCTAGTTTCATGTCCAGCACGTTCCCTGATATCACCCCATTTGATTCCCTTTTGTGAAGCGATGTGAAATACTATATGAACGCGATACTTGCCCAGACTGAAGATAATCTTGTGAGAATTCTCCCTGTTTGCTACGGTGTACAAATGATATCGCGGATTTTACAAAGCGTACAAAGGGCACGGCCGATTTCCTCCCACATCCTTCCCCGAAAAACCGAGCATAAGCTCCGTCTCTAATGACCACGCTGTCGACGGCACGTTAAACCCTAAGCTTCCTTCCTTCCCACTTCTCCAGCCACGCGAATCTCTGCGGCGTGCGGGACAGACTCGCTTTGGAGCACGCTAGCTTTCACCGCAGGTAGAGCTGGCAGCGGCATGCGATGTCCCGCGGGCTCGGAAAACAGTATCGTATATTTGCTTTGGGCGAGTGGGGAGCGCGGTCCCGCACGCATTTTACACAAAACGTTGCGGGATGCTCCCGCAGATACCAAAACCGCCGTTTACCCTTTGTGGCATAGTGGCACAATTTGCGCCCGCCTTGGCTTTTATTGTTTTCCAGCCGACTGACACAGTTGTTTCAGCTGGAGCCACCGTCTGGCCGTGCTGCTTAGTGTTGCCATCTGTGAGAATGTTTCGTAACTACGTCCAGAGTCTGTTTTTATGCCATAAGAAAGTTGCTACTACTTGTGTTTGCATCATTTATATCGGCTGCTGTTCAATTTACTTAAGTAAACAAAAAATGTTCAAATGTTTGTAAATCTATCGGACCAAACTGCGTGGTCATCAGTCCGTAGCTTACAAACTACTTAAACCTAGGTAAACTAACCTAAGGACAACACACACACCCATGCCCCAGGGAGGACTCGAACCTCCACGGCGAGCAACCGCGCGCTCCGCAGCGAGACGCTTTAGACCGCTCGGCTACTCCACCGCGGCTTAAGTAAACATTTCTTGAGTATGTATAAGGTATGTTCCTAGGTATTTACTTATGAAAATGTTGTAAATATACTCTGAATTATACAACTACGCACAACAATATATACAGGGTGTTCCATAAAGCTACGGCCAAACTTTCAGGAAACATTCCTCACACACAAAGAAAGGAAATATGTTATGTGGACATGTGTCCGGAAACGCTTAATTTCCATGTTAGGGAATACGGGATACTCTACCTGTGTTGCTAGAACATGTGCCTTTACAAGTACGACACAACATGTGGTTCATACACGATGGAGCTCCTGCACATTTCAGTCGACGTGTTCGTACGATTCTCAAAAACAGATTCGGTGACTGATGAATTGGCAGAGGCGGACCAATTCCATGGCCTCCACGCTCTCCTGACATCAACCCTCTTGATTTTCATTTATGGGAGCATTTGAAAGCTCTTGTCTACGCAACCCCGGTACCAAATGTAGAGACTCTTCGTGCTCGTATAGTGGACGGCTGTGATACAATACGCCGTTCTCCAGGGCTGCATCAGCGCATCAGGGATTCCATGCGACGGAGGGTGGATGCATGTATCCTCGCTAACGGGGGACATTTTGAACATTTCCTGTAACCAAGTGTTTGAAGTCACGCTGGTACGTTCTGTTGCTGTGTGTTTCCATTCCATGATTAATGTGATTTGAAGAAGAGTAATAAAATGAGCTCTAACATGAAAATTAAGCGTTGCTGGACACATTTCCACATAACATATTTTCTTTGTTTGTGTCTGAGGAATGTTTCCTGAAAGTTTGGCCGTACCTTTTTGTAACACCCTGTATAGTCAGCACAATATCCGCATTTCCATGGTGGCTTCATATGGGGCTACTGTGCTCGCGTACCATTAGTAGGAGAGCTAAAATAACGTAGGTTGCCTAGTTGTAGTACTGTCAGATGTGATCGCAAAGACTTGCCACAATTGAAGCCTGGTAAAGAACTCAATAGAGGGGATTCTGATTGATCAGTAAGGAATGATGGAATAGCCTTTATAAAATGGAGAAACAAACGCACTGTAATGTTTTTATTAACTATTAATTCTCCAGATGACGTTTCCGTTGTAAACAGACAAGAGGCTGACGGCAGTATAAATCAAATTGTTTGCCCTGCCATAGCTAAGGCTTAAAGCAGTCAACAATCCGAAGATTGGTTTGAACACCACGGCATACCACCTCCTGTTTGGAGGTGGTATGCCGTTGCCTTTCCTCCGACCTTCGAACTGACTTACCCAGCCAGTTATAGGGGGACCTACAGTTTAACGTGGGTTCTGAACCACGGTGCTACTCGGTATTTTTCACATGAGCAATACTGCCAGAGGTGAAAGAAGTGGAAAGTGACAGATAAAAATCCTAGGACCTAGCTGGGATCGAACCCGCGACCTTTGGACTTGTAGGTTGGCACTCTACCACCGTGCAACCGAGGCGCACGTGGGATGTGATGTAAAAGTTGACATATTACAATCATTCTATGCAACCAATAGAAAAGCAAAAAGGTCATGGCTACGATTGTTTTGGTACTTTGTTGCTGTATCTCTTGTAAATTGATTTATTTTGTACAAATTGCGCAACACCGATGAAAGTGTAAGACTCAAAGAATCTCCTAAGAGATTCAAACCACGGGTTCCCATGGAGAAGAGAACGTCTGAAGCCGCAGCATGGGCCTCCAAAACGTTGTGGGTACTGTAGTACGAAAAAGTCCCCTCACAGATCCAGATGGCATTGTAAAACATGTGTCTAGGCTTATATTCGTCAACTGACAGGAATTGTTTCATTCTTTTCCATGAGTAGCTATTTTGAGGCTATTCATGGTATGTTGTATTTTCATATGTATTGTAAGCATTGTAATCGTTTGCCACAGTGGCTTCAGTTGAAGCCACCTCCTAATTTGCAAGTAAATGTACAAAAAAAATTTTTTTTTTTTCATTTCCTTATTTGAACTATTTCATTCAGTTTCCACATAAAATTCAGTGGTTTTATGTTCTGAGAGGGTTAAGCAACACCACCTAGAGACATGGCCTCGCAACAGCCCGTGTCACGTCACGACCAGGCGGCGACCGGCAGCTTACTGGCTGTGCACCTGAATGGGCGCAGCCGCCGCAAGCGGACGCTTTTCCCAACCTCCACAAGACCGTCCACGTCCGGAATATTGCACCCAGAGGATAACGCAACAGAAGAAGAGCTTAACGTATTGTAATGTTGATTAAAGGCATTTTCTCTGTTGGACAGCAACCGCTGTTTAACTTCGAGCAACTCCCTCTCCGTAGCTGAATTCTACAGACCACTAAACCATAAAGCATACTCTCACTTTAAAATACAAATAGGCAGGGAATTATCGCAATGTCATCCGTATCAATTTTCCCATGACGCTATATTAAAAATAGGAGTACCCAGATTTTTAGTAATATCCATCACAGAACAAGGAAAATAAAATTCGTAATCAACTACCATAGCCGCGTGGGAATAGAAGAGTGGTCTGGAGCGCCACGTTACGGATCGCAAGGCCTCCCGCGTCGGAGGTTGGAATCCTCCCTCGGGCATGGATGTGTATGTTGTCCTTAGGTTAGTTTAACTTAGTTTGTAAGTCTAGGGACTTATGAACAAAGTAGTCTGGTACCATAGAATACAAATAATTGAACATTTTTTCAACTACAGTGGAACCTCTGAAACTCGATTCCCGAAAACTCGACATTCCGTAAAACTCGACAGGGCTTGTGAATTAATAACTTTTTTTTACACCGCCCGTAAAGTAAAGCTTTCCATCAGTACGTAGGCCGCCCGAGAGCGCTAGAGACTCAGACTAGGTTACTGGGGTTTCCAATGTCCTTCAACGCACCCTTTACCTGCCCAGCTGGGGCGGGCTATTGTTTGCACACGTCCCGGGATTTCTGTAGCCACTTTCCTTATCGTGAGGCCGCGAGCTTGAGACCATAACCCTCATTCGTTCTTGGAGGAAACTTCTAGAGCACGCAGGCAATGATTTGTCGCATGACGATGGAATCAATTTTGAAAATAGCGACTTGATTGAACTCATGAAACAAATCCCTGGGTGTGAAGAGTCTTCAAGCAATGATGTCAATGAATGGATGGATCTCGACAGAGCATCAGAACCACTGGGAGAAGATGAAATCATCGCAGCTGTCAAAGGGCGTGACGTAGAAGGGGACGATTCGGAAGAAGAAGAGGAAGAGGACCATCGACAAGAAAGAAAAGTTAGCCACAGTGAGGCTGTGAAATTTGTTGAAGGGACATTGCAGTACTTAGAGCAGTAAATTGCGACTGGAATGGAGATTCTGTTCCTCAGGCGACTCCGTGATCAAGCTACAAGACGCCGTGCGGAGACAGAAAAGCAGTTTTAAATCACAGGGTTTTTCAAACGACTTCAGTAAGTTTTCTTTTACAGTTTTCTTCTAGTGTTCAGAAAACTTCCCATAACTAACTGTGATGGACGTTTTATAAGCAGCATAAACAACTTCAGTAGTAACTGTAATGAACACTGTATTTTCAGATTCTACTAGGCCTTTTGTCTCAATTTTTTTAAATTTTTTTATAAGTTATAAATGTTGGTATAAATATATAATTGTATACAATAAATCAATAAATGTACAATTTTAATACTCTAAATAAGCGTTTTTATTCAACTCCTAGTTATTTTTATTTAAGTGCCCTAAGACTCGACAACCTCAAAACACGACAACCCTTAAGTCCACATTGTGTCGAATTTGAGAGGTTCTACTGTACCATATATCGTATACGAAGTTCAGAGCAATTACGCAGTCGCCAAACCAACACGTACAGAAAAACCATTCCACTACAATTATACCTCAGTCCTAAGGCTGTTGCATGCCATATGTATTAGTTGCTGAGTAACGAGTATTCCTTGACTAGTAAGTATCCGCAAGCTGTTTTTAGACGTTTAGAATTGAATCAGTAGTTTACTGGCCCTCTCAATACGGACTAATGGAAAAGTTCGTTTCTCGTTTTCCTGTATTCTTCGCTCGTTCGTGTTGACTCACCAGGTTTCTTATCCCCTCAATTTGTTATTTTTAGCGTGGTTAAGTCGTGTGTGACAAGGAGTGCTTAAAAGATTCTGTCACTCGCCATGTTTTGTTCTCCGCATGCAATTGGTATCCGAGCCATCCTTATCTTCGCACGCTACGGTTTCTGCAGTAGGGCAAATCGGCGGCTTTCCGATAGCCCACAGCCTTAAATGGGGGGTTTCGCACGCTACGTGAAGTAGCCGTAACACGGCAACTGCCGTCCAGCGACCTTACGGTTATGTAGCCGTACCTTGCCGGTGGAGAGGCCAGCCGCGGTACGAACGTAGTGCTGTTCCTGCCTCAAGTGTAGTAGCCCTACGTGGCGCAGTGGACGACTCCAGAATGCATGCTGAAAGCCAGGCGGCGAGTAGTTACCAAGTAAGATACTGGGCAACTAAATAGATTTAGTAGAGAATATATTGAAACGTAGATGCTGAATTCGAAGTAGAGGAATTAAATGCTCTGTAACCTTTTTCCCATAAAACAAGCTCTTTCTGTGTTTAACAAGGAATACTTTGAGGTCGAGTTGACAAGTTAAAACTCAATTATGATAGGAAAACTTTTCGCTGCTGTCGTAGAGAAGGCGAACCAAAGACTGTGTTTTATTGGCAGCACACACAGAAGAGGCAACAGTTCTACTAAAGAAACTGCCTACACTACACTTGCGGGAATTATTTTTTAGTATTGCTGCACACTGTGGGACCCCCCACCACGTGGGACTGGCGGAAGATTCAGTGAAAGTTCAGAAAAGAACAGCTTGTTTTGTATTATCGCGAGATAGGGAAGAGAATGTCACGGAAATGATGGACGAGTTAAGGTGGAAATAGTCAAAAGAAAGGCATTGTTTGTTGCGGCGAGATCTATTTGCCAAATTTCTTTCGCTAACTTTCCCTTCCGAATGCGAACACCTACTTACACTACTTATATATGGACATGATCATCATAATAAAATAAGAAAAACCTGATCGAAAACGGAAAGATTTCGGTGTTCCTTTCTCCCCACGCACTATTAGAGAATAGAACTGGAGACCATTATCATAAAAGCTTTTAGATGAATCCTCTGCCATGCACTTCCATGTGACTTGCAAAGTATTTACGTCGATGTAGATGAATTAACATGAGCATCAGGACTTCGACAAAAATGAATGTGTCGCGGAGGAGTGGCCGAGCGTTTTAAGGCACCTTGCTGCGGAGTGGGCAGTTGCTCGCTGTCGGAGGTTCGAGTGCTCACTCGGGCGTGAGTGTGTGTGCGTGTTGTCGTTAGGTTAGTTTACCTTATAAATAGGTTTTAAGCCAAGGGACTAGAAGTTACTTCCCCTGGATTTACAAACGCCGACCGCGGTGGCCAAGCGGTCTGCGGCGCGTCAGTCACGTTCTGCACGGCCACTACGGTCGGGGGTTCGAATCCCCCCTCGGGCATGGATATTTGTGCCGTCCTTAGTATTAGCTAGTTCATAAGTAGTTTGTTAGTTTAGGGACTGATGACCCCGTAGTTAAGTCCCATAAGCTCTACAAACATTTTTGGATTTACAAACATTCTAATTTGAAACATGAGTGTCCAGGAGACGCAGACATCAACCATGTAACACAAAACGGTTACACAACCATCAACGGCAAACTCAATCAATATCTTCACTACGCGATAGCAAAAGTGATGTTACTGACGACAGCTCTGCTATAGCAGAATTTCTGAACACAGCTTTCCGAAATTCCTTCACGGAAGAAGACAAAGAAAATACTTCAGAATTCCTATCAAGAACAGCTACCAGCATGCGTAATTTAGAAGTAGAAACCCCTGGAGTATGAAAGCAACTTAAATTACTTACAAAAGTTAGTCTCCCGGTCCCGATTGTATACCAATTACGTTCCTTTCAGAGTATGCTGATGCAATACCCTATAGCTAGTTATCATATACGACAGTTCCTTCAGTGAAAGATCCGTACTTAAATACTGGAAAGCTGCACAGATCACTCCAATATTCAAGTTAGGCAATAGGAGTGATCCGCAAAATTACAGGCCTATATCATTGCAGCAGGATTTAAGAACATATACTATTCTCAAATATTATGAACTACCTCGAAGAGAACGACCCATTAACCCATATTCAACACGGATTTGGAAGGTTTAGTTCTTGTGAAACACAGCTATCTCTTTACTCACATGATGTGATGAGCGCTAACGACAAGTGATATCTAATAGATTTCGTGTTTCTAGATTTCCAGCAAGCTTTTGACACTGTACCTGACAAGCGTCATCTAATAAAATTGTGTTCTTATGGAATATCCCCGCAGTTGCGAGGCTGGATTCGTGATTTCCCGTCAGAACGAACATAGTACGTTGTAACTGACGGATGTACGAATCCTCTCTCCAACATGGATGTGTTAGTTAGTAACAGTAAGTTCAAAGTTGTTTGTTAACCTTTCAACGTTTTGACGTCCAAGAAATGTTCAAACTATTAACTTACACACAGTGATCATAAAGGTTTCGAACCATCAACATCGAAGGAGAGGTCCTTGGAAACTGTGCAGAACGATCAGATAGGTGTCCATTCTTAAGGGGTATATGTGGAATCATAATGGTTTGACGAGAACGTACGGGATGTGATGTCATGCAATCTCATTCAAAATCGTCTATTGTGGAGCTTATCGTGAATCCGGCTATCTTCTCAAGTGTAGTTGCAGATAGTGTAATAGAATGTTTTACGGGTTCGGAGTAATCAATCATCAAAAAACTGTTCAAATATTTGTATAGCTTATGGGACTGAACTACGGGGTCATCAGTCACTAAACTTACAAACTACTTATTAACTAGCTAACACTAAGGACGACACAAACATCCATGCCCGAGGGGGGATTCGAATACCCGACCGTAGTGGCCGTGCAGACCGTGACTGGCGCGCCTCAATCCTCTCGGCCACCGCGGCCGGCTAATCAGTCATCCCGAGGCATACACCAATATGACTAACAGCAATATTTAAGAATTGATACCTATGGATAGTAATGTTGAATGCTATATCCCTTATTCGCGTAAACAAGTTAGAAAAACTGATATAGGGAATTGATAGGATGAATTAAAAAATAGTTGGGATTTGTTAAGTTCCATTGTAGTTTGAAGAGGAACACTAGTCGGCTTGAGTTCCGGGTTCTAAATGAAACATTTTTTATGCTAACGCAGGAATAGTTTGGAGAATGGATAAGAAAATCGAAATGCCAATAAGCTACTTAGAGAAGCATACTTAATTTATTATCGTCGACAACATATAAACGAAATCAACAACCACTACAGTACTATGTCGACTCACTTTGCCGATGATGAGGAGATTGAAACAATGGATCATTGATGAGGTGAAAATTATAATTCGATAAAAGTGACGAAATAGAGACAGTTAAGGTATAGGAATACTTAGTTATGATGGTGGAGTGGAATTCGGTATTGGAAGACAGAAGAAGAGGAAAAATAATTATTGACTGTGGAAAATGGATGAAAAAGGAAGTCGCCTGCAAGAAATTCATATTTAATCATCACAAAACGAGGATTAAGAATCATGAAAGAAGTCTGAATACTTAAAAGACACAATATTAATTTTACATGTTAGGACGTAGATGTAGGATTTAGGTTTTTAGCTGTAAGTTAAGTCCAGAGGCAGACATAGACTTTGACTAGAAGTTATTGGGTTTGAACTGTAGATTAAAATTGAAGGAACTGTAACAAGTTCCAAAGAATGGGGAGGTAACTTGAGGTTCCTGAGAATTGGGGGGGGGGGGGGAGAATTAGGCAACTATTAACTGAAATAGGGAAACTAATAATTCAGAAGAAGAACTGGTACTTTGAGAAATGAAATAATGAATGCAGCAGAGTACTAAATAGGTAGAAAGGCAAGGGCCAGAAGATATCTTTGATTATCACAGAAGATACTGAATTAAATTGATCAAAAGAGGAAATCTAAATGTGCGACAAACGAAGGAGCAAAGGGGAGTGTAGACGGCTAAAAATTAAGTTGACATGAAGCGAAAATTGTCTAGAGGAAAAATGAAGGTCCTTAGAAGAATCTAGTACTAGGTAAACGGTATCTGACGCCTAAATGAAAATGAAGAGACGTTTGAAAACAAGAATTGTAGCTATATGAAAATCAAAAGTCAGATGGAAAACCAGTACTAATGAAAGAAGAGAAACTTGAAATGTGGGAGGAATGTAAGTTATTACTCTCTTCATTTGAAAAATATGGAACTATAAAATGGAACGAAGATCAGGGTCTAACCTCTCTTCGACAGCATAGTAATTTGTTACGGAGCACAAATTCGGCTTGTTAACTTTTATTTTATATTTTTAAGGATGGGAAAGGAAGCCGCGGCGGAGTGGCCGAGCGCATTGAGGCGCTATGCTCTGATGCGCGAGGCCGTTCCCCGTCGGGGGTTCGAATCCTCCTTCGAGCGTGTCCTTTAAAGGCAACATCGAGCCGAATCATGTAGATGTAAAGGAACTGTTTGTTCCAACAACAGAGGTCAACTACCGTTACCTGAACGTTATGTCAGAACTAAACATATGAAAAAGCTTTGTAATTTTTTGTACGTAACATACCCAATACCGTATAAAACCCAATGTATTTAAGGTCAGAGTCTTAAAGGGATGGACCCCGCTCATTGTCGCAGAACATAAATAACACATTTGAAGAACAGCGAAATGATTTTAGGATTATTTCGCAAAAGAAACAATGCTAGTGATCAGTGTGAAGGGAGTCAGTTTGAATCTTACAGTAGTAAAATTACGTTGTAAGTAGTTAATTGTTGAAACACCAAATGAAGATATCAGACACTTCGAGATTTCCGCCGCGAGTTTGAGACACTCGGAAAAGAATCATCATAATAGGGAAAACTCATAGTCCTCTCGGACATGCCTTGCAGAATACCTCGAGTTTCCTCTTAATTTCATTTCAGTCTTCACCTCTAAAGCAATCTATACGGAAATCAGACCATCACTGTAAGACAGTATTGAAAGTTTTACCTGTTTATTCAATACATTATTATTTACACAAGGCTGATAATACTTAAATTTGTAAGTGGACACTACCACAAATATATCGTGTAAAAGGTTACTGAAGGCTAATAATCTTCTGCGTAAGTCCAATAATTAGAATTAATACTTAATGATTTACACGTTACTTGCATAACAATGTCCATATTGCACCTTCGTGAAACACATCGCCTGCACATTTTCCCAAGTAAGGATAGCGTCTTTCATCCTATCTAACAGGAAATATTGAATGATGATGCAAATATGGACTGGTATCTCACGAAAATGTCCTAGCAATTCCAATCCTTTTTAAATTTTGGAGTCCATGAACTACTTCTTTGAAACTGTCGTAAGTTTTTAGAAATCTCGTTTGAGAATCGCAAGTGGAGATTCGAATAACGGAAGCTTTCGGTTTCTAACTAGTTTCAACAAAATACTGACTTTTCCAAGACAGTACAACTCTCAGTTAGTGGGCTAATGCAAGTACTTCCGAACCTCGTTGCCTAAACATAACTGAAATGAACACAAAGAGGAGCGTCCATAAGCAACTAAGAATTCCTTCTCCCGTTTTGTAAAAATAGTGGTATTGCATCTCTTTGGCACTTCAATCGATAGACTATCAGTGTAAATGTATCTAGAACTGCAATTCGTATCTGTAGTTCAGAACATTCTGTTTAATATCGAAAGACAGATAAATGGTACAGCACGTCGCGTTATTATTGACGAAGCCAGTTGATGTGGCACGCGGTCGCCGTGCGGTTCCTTGTTCCGTTCGTCTTGCTCAAGCCATACAATCTCAGCCAGGCGTTGTATTTGCATCCAAGGCGGCCCTCATCGGCTTCACTTCTCAAGTTACCTCGGCTGTACGTCCGCCTATCAGGTTTCTCCTGACAGTCAACACAATACTGTTTTATTGTTTCCTTGTCACCGAACAGTGAGAGAATGGGTTGCGATATTCCGTAACGAAATATCACCGCGGTTTTCGCGATCGACGGAGCTCACAGTTATAGGAAATACATTGCTAAAAAATAGTTAAAGTGTGATCCCCAGAGTGTCTGCAAATCGGTAAATTAAGGACAAGGCACTTACTTAAACATTCCTACGACCAGTTCGATCACTGGCTTTCATGGAGGAAGATCGTTTGGTTGTAAGAAAGAATCAGATTTTCGATGGCCCAGTAGATTAAAAATTACATAACTTATTCTCTTTCCCCGTTACTTTTGAATCTGTGTTTATACTCCGTCCCATCTGATTTCGACGTCGATGGATCTCTTCTCCTTTGTTCTTTAGTTAGTATTTTCAGTCGTTCCTATCAAAACTAAGGCGCTCACGAATACCATACCTATAAGCAGAATATTGATTAGAATGACAAGAACGTGAATTCGTACTGACTTGTTTGTGAAGACAAAGGTCCAGGATTGAATCCCGTGTCAACACGTTTATAACCTACCAGGCAGTTTTGCAACATAAGTTGCGGTGAGTGTGACTGATGAATGTATACCAATTTTTATACCCATGCGGAGGGAGTTACTCTATCAAAGATAGCAGTTGTAGCAAGAAAAGTATGCCAGAAACACCACGAAACAGTCACGTGTATGCACTTTTGACTTCGGAATAGACGGTGCCAAAATGTGATCCTATACTGCTACCATTTCGCGAACACCGTTACAGTGGGAAAGAAATAAGTTCGGAGCAACATAAACGCTATTAAAATTTTATTCCCTATGAACTCAATGTATGTTGCAGTAAGGTTCCACAAACCCGTATTCTGTGTAGGGCACCATGCAACACACAAATAAAATAGCTACATCAGAAACTGTATAAATGTGTTCATATTTTTATCCTCAAATTTAAGTGGAGACCCACGACTAATAAGTCTCCTCATTGTCACCGTCCATTTCGTATCCTGTTATAGGATCCATACGTCTTTTCTCGAGACCCCTTCATTTTCATGGTAACTAGCATGCTATTTTTAGTATACGCCTATGAATAACCCTGTAAAGTTTAAATTAAGTTTGAGGTATCGGGAGCTCAGAAAGTTTAACGCCAAGTTTTAATTTAGTAGTATGATAAATATCTTACAACACACGTATAGTTTATCTTACTGCGTAAATCATTATAGTGTCGAACAGTAGTTTCTCAGTCAACACGTTTGGGCCATTCCAACTTGAACAAAGCTGTTCATCGGTCTTTACCTGGTAACACCACCGTAACATGTCTTAATTCAATAACTAAGTCACATAATGTAATTTGCAGTGCATAGGTCTCACAATTTTAAATTTGATAAAAATATGAGAGGCTACTGCCGTTGAGAGCAACATCAGACAGGTGCTTCTGAAACAAGGAAGAAACTCGTTGAGTATTTGAATGCCGAAGGAAAAGTGTCTTTGCAGCTGAAGGGTATTAGTATGTAATAACTGGCACATCAAATGTACTTAGTCACTCATAATTATTGACTATATCTGTAAATTACATGGTTCTAAACACATTACTGACGTTTTCATTTGAAACAGTTGTTAATATCCTTCGATCCGAAAGGCTCAAATGTTCAAATGTTTGTAAGTTTATCGGACCAAACTGCGTGGTCATCAGTCCGTAACTTACAAACTAATTAAACTAAGGTAAACTAACTTAAGGACAAACAAACACTCCCATGCCCCAGGGAGGACTCAAACCTCCGACAGCAAGCACCCCCGCGCTCCGCAGCGAGGCGCCTTAGGCCGCTCGGCTACTCCACCGCGGCTCCGAAAGGTTCAAAAGTATCTTTGTTGCGAGTCTTTCTTCTTTAGTCAGTAATATAAATAATGTGGATGACGCATAGAGAGGTGATGTAATTGAATAGCAGTTTAATTATTTAATGGGATCACTGTATTCGTTTGACAACCACAAGAATTAAAAATAAATATATCAAATTTTAATTTGACGTCGTGAAGACTGTATGAGTCAGGAAAGTGCCGACTGCAGTAAACTTCTTTGCGGCGTTGGTGTCGACAGTGCCCTCTCAGCTTGTCTTACTGAACTCACTCTCAAGAGTTCATCTCTGTATGTGATCGTGTTACTGGCCCTTTGACGTCTAAACTCAAGCCTGCTCGAGTTAGCTGGTCGCCAGTTGGCTACTTGGCGGTGAAGTGGGAGTACCACAACACACGAGGACAGTGGATGGACGATCACTAGCGGCCATTACCGGCTATTACTGTCCCTGTCTACAGGAGGCTTCAGAATGAAAACCTAACGAAAATGAATACCGTAATAACTGACAGAAGCTCACTGTTAGTCCATAAACATAAGTTACCATTACGAAAAGTAAGCAGAAGTAATGCTCTCTTCAGTCACTCTGACATAACAGCGAATTTTTCGTGCTATCTATTCAAATCAAATGTTTGTACAGCTTATGGGACTTAACTACGGGGTCATCAGTCCCTAAACTTACAAACTACTTATGAACTACTTACGAAATAGGACGGCACAAATATCCATCCCCGAGGGGGGATTCGAACCCCCGACCGTAGTGGCCGTGCAGACCGTGACTGGAGTGCCTCAGTATCCTCGGCCACCGCGGCCGGCTGCTATCTATTGCTGGTGGTATATGATAGCCTCGTCTCTTGTCCGATAACCTTTCTACAGGATTTCGCTTCGGTTCCGGCGACTTCCATTGTTAAAACACACAACCTACCTCATCGCCTTAAGACCAATGGTCTCTTAACTGTACGTTCTTACTTTATCGCCGGCCGCGATGGCCGAGGGGACTGAGGCGCGTCAGTCACGGTCTGCACGGCCACTACGGTCGAGGGTACGAATCCCCCCTCGGGCATGGATATTTGTGCCGTCCTTAGTGTTAGCTAGTTCATAAGTAGTTTGTAAGTTTAGGGACTGATGACCCCGTAGTCAAGTCCCATAAACTTTACAAACATCTGAACATCTCTTACTTTATCCCTCTTTCCTACGACGCACTTGGACCAAAGATCTCGTTTTACAGTGAGTAGTCTTCACATACCCCGTAGCTGCAATCTGAATTAGTTACTTCCTGATTGTTAGTTACCTTTAGAAACTACGCTACATCCTAAATTTTTACTACTGGTGTTTCAGACTCAGTAATGTTTCGTGTGTATGTATGTGTGTGTGTATCTCAATGGAATTGTTTGACATTTTCTGAATAGAGCCTTGATAATAAATTTAGATCCGTTTTCGAAAAAAGTTATACACACAGGGCTGTCAGAAACAGTTTGGAAAGGTAGTTAGTAATCGTGTTCTTCGTTCAGTTTCCTCAAACCGAACAAGAGAGCTGTGCAAATTTTGAACATTAAACGATAGCAATTTTCTAACCCACGCAAATTACTCAGCTGTCGCGCGCACAACTTTTTTTTCAGTTTCAGCTAACCAAACGGAGCTTCTAGCAGTGTGTTTGAATTTGTGCGCGCAACGAATTGATGGACTAACTGCAATGTAAATTAAACTGGAAAATGCACACTTTATGAAATTTATGTTGAACAATTTTTTCTCAGCGCTACCAACTTAAAAGCAACCTTTACAAGCTTTTGAGACTGTTTTTGACAATCACACAATATATACATACAAAAACGCGGTGATGTCGAAATATTCTGTGATAATTTCAAGCATTCTAAATAAACCTGAAACAGAGCGTGCTGTTCCTCGTTAGAGCTTCTGTAACTCCCCTACCATTTCTGCATAGCACGGGTCTCACATTGATGAGTAATATTCAAGTATTAGTCGAAGGAGTGTTTTGTAAGTTACTTCATTTGTTGATGGACTACACTTCCTGAGTTATTCTTCCAACGAATCTACCTGGCGTCTATCTGCCTTACTTATGATTAATTTTATGTTATAATTCTATTTCAAATAACTCCGAATGCATACGCTCAACTGTAAATAACTGCTTCCACCGTTCGTTCTGCAAATGCTTTATCAGATAAGGAAGGTTCTTTCTTTCTATGTCTTCGCAGTACATTACGTTTCTTTATATTGACGGTCACTCTGCAACAAGGGTGGATACGCTGCAGATCCTACTGCAGTTCCCTCAGAAACCGCATCCAATGCAATGTGTTGACCTAACTTACCAATATTGATGAACAAGTTCTTATAGAACCGTAAGAGTTCAGTAACGACTCGATAGTACTGAGACAGCAGGAACAGACGGTAACCTGTCGTAGCGTGGCTCAATTAGCCAGACACAGACTTAGCCACTCATTATAGGACACGAACCACGTGTTAGCCACACTTCGCAAGCTCGTATCAAGGCAGTGAAAGTTTGGTGACCCTACAAAACTAAATTTTCCGTAAAATTAAACTACATCCGAATTACAACTGGAAACTGCCACACACATTCGTGACTTACAAGAAAAGAAGGAATATCAGGATTCGACGTCCTCACAACACCGTAGTTATTAGAGAAGGAGCGCAAGCTTGGACTGTTTTGCTAAGGATAAGAAAGGAAATTGGCCGTTTCCTTTCCGAGGAACGATCCTAACGTTTGCATTCAGTGATGTGAGAAAGTTGCAGAAATTATAAAATCGGATGCCCGGAGGCGGACTAGAACCGCAGTCCTCCCGAATAAGTGTCCACTGTGCAACCCACTACACCACTGCGCTCGGTTTACAAAGAGGAGTACCTCAATAGCCATCAGAACCGGTAAAGAAACTGTATCGCAAGGATAATAGTGGTAAATAATTTACTAGAAGGCATCTAAAATAAGGCCCCACCTCCACCCCATTTGAGCCAACCCAGCGTGCATGAGTCATGCGTCGATAATTTTCTGTCTGTTCTGTAGTCAGTACGAAAATGCCATTGCTGAAGCTTATATGGTGCCATATGACCTTGTTGTACTGAATTTGGTAAGTTAGTTCAGCACGGACGATGCAGTTATAGAGAAAATATTGTACGGTTGTACATTCGGTGGCTTATATTGAGAATTTCAGCTCGATCTTCGGGGAATCCTGAAGTTACGATTTGGCCTCTATAGAATATGACAACACGTTAACTTGACGGTTCATTTTAACTTGGCAGCGTATGTTACGTCTACTATCCGTCCCCACATTAGTCTTATACGACTTAATTTAAGTATTTCTTTGTTATTGCAATCATCAGTGATTGGGGGAGAAACTGTTCTGTTTCTAACGAAAATTTCCCCTTTATATTTAGATATCAACAGGGCTTTACGTTACTAAACCCGTTATGGTACAAAATAAGGGATCTTACATACAGCTATTCGCTTTCTTTAAATCAACAGCAAAATCTGTTGGTTCCAATTTCTGTGAATCATTCATGATAATATTACACAACCACGACTTATTAATCGAGGCACTAGTTCGCTTAAAAAATGTTCAAATGTTTGTTAAGCTTATGGGTCTTAACTACGGGGTCATCAGTCCCTAAACTTACAAACTACTTATCAACTACCTTATACTAAAGACGGCACAAATATCCATGCCCGAGGGGGGATTCGAACCCCCGACCGTAGTGGCCGTGCAGACCGTGACTGGAGCGCCTCTGTCTCCTCGGCCACCGCGGCCGGCTAGTTCGCTTCGTTGGTATAGCAATTCGTGTTTAAATCTGGAGATATTCCGTCTCTTACGTAACTTCCATACCAGCTGGAATAGGTTTTTTTATTGTTTCTTCTTTCAGGAACATTTTAACACTGCCGGAAATAAAACTTTCTATACTTACTTTGTGTTACAAGTCACTGTTGAAACATTGAATATGAAATATATTAAATGATAACATTTGCAGATCATTAGCCCTAGAGGCACTGACGTACCAGGTGTGGATCCATGCGGTGACACCCTTCTGAGTACCTGGTGTGGCCTCTACAGTCGGCAGTGTAGGGGCTGATTCTGGCATCCATCCGGTGACATAGCAAGTCCGGGAGAGTTGCCGCATGCGGTATATACTGCGCGTCCCCTAGTTTTGGTAAAAGCCGCCACAGTGCGTGTGTAGGCGCTTTGATGTTGCGCAGTAGACGTTGGGCGGCGAGGCATTTGCTTTTGTTTCAGTAGTGGTAGTTTTAACCGAGTTAGTGTTAATAAACACGGTAAGTCTCTATATCTTGCATGGAAATCTTTTTAATGTTACGATTGGTTTTTAGATGGTGCTAAAAATGTCATATTTTTAAATGAGTGGCTGCAGGAACAGTAACTTCTGTTAAGTACCTTTTTATTCTAGTCCGGCCAACTTGGCTGCTACGGTCACAGAGCCTTGGGGTGTGGTGTCTATCCCTGATAGATCAGGATACATGGCGCAATCTTTGATGCTTATTCTATTGACTATGGCAGGGAAATGAGGAATAAAAGCTTATGGTGGAGAGGATTTCTTTTGAAAATCTCTGATAGGCCTAATGTTAATCTCTAAAAATAATTTAAAATTTAATTTGTTTTGATATAACAAAAATAAATAATTTGTTTACCAATTTTCAGTGTTTATTTTTGTTCCTCAATTGTTACAATCATAAACTAAAATATTAACATATTTTGTTTAAAAAATTATAAATTTCAACAAATATCATATGGCATGTCACCCATAAGGGCGGGAATGAATGCATGTAAAATTTTCAAAAAATTATATTTTAAGGAAAACTGGTTTCTTTACTTGTAAAAGAAATTATTTTGACTGAAGTGCATTGTGGGATTTTTTATGAATAATTTTGAAAACGTGCGCCATCTCTCCTAGATTTACCCTATAGATGACAGTGGGATACATTTCACCATCCCCGTTCCTCCTGTTCACGTAATTGTGAAAGATTTGTCGGTAGACGGGTCGTAGTGTAAGTTGTCATTCCATCGCATCCCACACGCGCTCGATTGGAGACAGGTCGGGATTTTGTGCTGGCCAGGGAAGTTGCTGCATGTCAAGCGGAGCACGTTTAATTTCACGCGCAGTGTGGACGAGCATTATCTTGTTCGAACAACACATCACTTTCCTGTTGCAAGAATGGCAAAAGAAAGGGTCTTAACTTTTTTTTCACGTGCCGAGAGTTGGTCAGCGTTCCCTCCACAAAAGCCTGAGGTGAAAGAGAGTTGTAGCTTATCGAATACCGAACTGGAAGGCCTGAGGTGAGGCCAGTGTGTCTTCGACGAATGAGCTTTCGGAGGAAGTGACCGCCAGGTGTACATCGTACGCGCAAACGACCACCACTTGAGAGCAGGCAGACTCTACTTTCTTCGCTGAAGACCATGAATTGCCCTTTTAAGTGATGCTCTGACGGCACCATTCGAGCCGCGTACGTGGATGCTGTGGCGAGAGTGGGAGACGGGCTAGAAGTGTGCGCGCCCATCGTCCCGCTGCTAGTAACCAGGTGGCAACACTTAGTGTTATTGCTTCTGGACTAACGAACACTCTTGTCTGTGATATTGGAGTTGTACGATCTGCCCCTGCTTAATGCACAATACAACGGTCTTAGCGAACGTCTGTGCTGCCCGGACATCCAGACCATCGTCTACAGGTGTGAGAAGGTTCACGTGGCCATTGAAACCAGCAATATTGCACACTGGACGCAGCACGTTTTACTTTTGTTGCAATTTTCCATGAGGACCATCCGCCGCTTGGAAGTAGACTTGCGCATAATAGTTCGCGATCGGAAGCGCTCACTTTAGTTCGCGGCTCTTCCGCGAAATAGTTCGTTTTTTTAGTTCGTCCGCTCCCAGTGACGGCTGAGCGGCGTGGTCTGCGCATGCAGGTGGAGTGAAAAGTTCCCCCACCTAGCTGCTTCATGTGCTTGCTGCTTGAGCGGCTAACGATATCACGCAAACCAAAAGAAACATTTTGTGGATAATTTCTCGGGTTCAAGCTTAGAGTTATCTCTATATCTTGGCATTATGGTATTTATTAGTCAGATATTACAGAGAGAAGAATACTTCAAAGCTGAAATTTTGTAGCACTCGACTATGTAATCTAGCAGGCAGACGCTAACCTCGAAATGGCTCTCATCAGCAGAAGGCAAACACGTGATTTTTAATTCTGTTCGCGACCTATCGCGCATATTTTAGTTCGCGACCGGTACCTCGCCTTTTAGTTCGCAGCTCGGCCGCAAAGTAGGTCTCTCTTTTTAGTTCGACCGCTCGTTTTGGCTTCTGCTACCGCTACTAAAACTACAGCTGAGCTGCATCTCAGTTCGAAATGACGGCAACGGGCAGAACGGAATCACGCGATTCTGCGCGCTCTCGCGTCCTCTCGCTTTTACCCGTTAGTCTTCGGAAAAGGAGCGGACGAACTAAGAGGCGAGGGATCTGCGAACTAGTTCGCGTAGTTCACCTGTTGAAGCGCTTTTCCGAACTAGTTCGTTCGCGAACTAAACAAGACTACTTGGAAGGCTACAATTTGAGCCGTTTCAGACTCGTTCAGCTGGCTGTGGGAAACTCAAGTGCGTGACGGCTGTTTGCTTCACACGTTGAAATCTCACTGACAAGGAGACCATATGGTATCGGATTTTAGAATTTCTTTACATTTATGGTATGTGACGTTCAGAACTTAAATAACAATCAGCCAAAGTCATTTGACGCAACTCTCAAGAATTCTCGAGAAAGTTGGCTTAGAAGTACACGTAAGCATCAGTAACTAAAACATTCGCAGCATCTGTCGGTGGAGCTCAGGTGGCCGCGTTCTGGATCGCAACAAGAGAGTCAATGGTTCGAATCCCGCTGTGACAAATATTATCTTCGTTTTCGAATTCAGTTATATAAAGAAATCTGTCAGGGCAGGATTCGATCCACCGACCCCATGGTTGTAAGGCCACAACGCTATCACATGCACTACACCGACATATGGTACAAGAAATTTAATTATTAATACTTACAGGTACAGCAAAACTTCAAAGTCGATTTTGTCGAGAATGTTTGAGAGTTGCGTCGAATGGCTTTGCCTGATTGTTATTTAAATTCTGAACTACACGAACCATACGTAAAAAAAAAAATCTAAAATCCGATACCCATGTGGTCTCCTTGTGAGACTTTCGCGCGGGAATAGCCGAGCGGTCTGGAGCGGCACGTTACGGATCGCGCGTCCTCTCACGTCAAAGGTTAGAATCCTCCCTCGGTCATGGATGTGTGTTTTGTCCTAAGGTTAGTTTAACTTAGTTTAAGTAGTTTGTAAGCTATGGACTAATGACCTAGCAGTTAAGTCCGATAGATTTAAAAACATTTGAACGTCTGTAAACATTCCCTATTAAACGCTACACACAGATGCCGCGCTAGCAGCTATGTCAGTATGTCGTCTTTTGGCGGATGACGCTGAAACCATTATTAGTCATATACTATCAATTAGGTGGTATCTGCGGTCATCGGATCAAAATAGACGTGTCTTTCCGGGCGTACATTTTTTTTCCGGCTGTGTATTTTTAAAGACATGTGCTCTCGTCTACGATGCCAGAAATCTGTGAATATTAAGTGACTTTATGTCTGCAGGAAAAAGGATGTAAAGATAGAAGACAGCAGTGGCCAACACAACAAATTTGGATGAACCGTTAAAATAGCTTGAATTATGGAGGCAGTACTGCCGCAATGAACTGTTACAAATGAGAGAGCACTTTGTCAGGTAGCAAATGTAGCGGATGACTTAAAATGTTGAAATGTTCAGATGTTTGTAGAGCTTATGGGACTTAACTACGGGGTCATCAGTCCCTAAACTTACAAACTACTTATGAACTAGCTAATACTAAGGACGGCACAAATATCCATGCCCGAGGGGGGGTTTCGAACCACCGACCGTAGTGGCCGCGCAGACTGTGACTGACGCGCCGCAGAACGCTCGGCCACTGCGGCCGGCTACGTCACCTATGCCAATTAATGATTCCATCAACGCTTGCCTCACAGCTAAGCATAATTAAAGATATTATGCTACACCAAGAAACTGAGTATACGAAAGGAGTAAAATGGAACTCTAAAACCTACATTGCACATAGGCCTTAAAACGAATTGCCTCGATGGTGAGTGTTCAGTAACCTAAATATCTGTCAGCGGAAGATTTTAAGACTAGGCACGTGATTAATTTCGCCAAATAATCTGCACATACTCAGTCTGCGAAAATGTGCGCACCACTCAACTTCACAAGTTGATCACATGACCTATAGGATTATGTCCGTTAACAGCGACCATTTTTTTCTGTTGCACGAAATGGACATGTGGTCTAAGTCGTCATGCTACGGAGCGGATGGCCGTTCCCGTCGGAAGTTCGAGTCGTCATCGCGAGGGCGTGTGCGTGCGTGCGTGCGTGTGTGTGTATGTGTGTGTGTGTGTGTGTGTGTGTGTGTGTGTGTGTGTGTTGTTCTTAGTGTAATTTAGTTTAGGTAGTTTGTAAGTCTAGGGAATGGTGACCATGACAGTTTGGTCCAGCAGGTTCACAAACATTTGAACATTTGATGTGTATTTCTTGCTTTTGTGTATAAACAAAAATAATAAATAAAAAAGGAAGCGCAAGCAGAAAAAACGGACAAATACCAAGTTTAAATTACCACAGTAATAGTATTATTCCAGACTAGTAACTGTTGCTATAACAATCTCCGATAATGCGAGAAAGAAATGGGTAAGAATGTGTTTTGAAGAGATAAATTATAAGGTTAAATAAATAACTTGATCATTTACAAGTAGAGTTACAATTTGAAGAAATCAACATACTGGATTCTTACAGATCAGTCTCGGTTTCCAGAAACTAATCATTTTCCGTAGCCGGTATGTAATCACAAGCACGTACTTTCTTTCCATTGGCCAGACGATTTCAGTCATTTTCCAATTTCCGTTGCGAGCAAGAATCACTTATTTGGACCGGAAATGATGACGACTTATTTTCCATTTTATTTTATTTTTTTGCAATATCGACAGACAAGTGAAACCCTCGCGCACAAAGGGCATTCCCTTCTAGAGAAGTGTTTCGAGCACCATCGACTGCGCTATTTGATCCGCAGCAAGCTGGCGCTCTTTGACTTCCCTGGGCCAGATACAGATTTGATGAGACTGCAGCTGCGACACCATATACGCTCCTCGCAGCCCCGTCGTTCCGGAGGACAGCAGTGTGATATAAAACCGGTGCGGTGCACGATATTTTCCGGGTGAAGAGACGATAATGCCTGAAATGATCGCTGCCGACATGTGCAGTATATTTTCACTCCTCTAGAAATGACTTCTCTTGATGGTTGCAACAGGGAGGCATCCTAAACTTTTGGATAAAAGCACCGGCCACTGACTCTAAGATTTGCAGAACAACACGTGAGCGCAGAAACATATCTCTGTCATTGGCTACGGTTCTATGTACAGCTTTGAAGTAAATAAAGTATTATTCTCACTCCGGGGTTGGTGTTTGCGTTGTCTTTAGCATAAATTACTTTAAGTTAAAGTAGTTTGTAAGCCTAGGGACTTATGACCATCGTGGTTAAGTCCCTTAGATTTACTAACATTTGATTTTGATTTTGCATGGTGAAATAGTAGGCGCAGATGGCCTGTAGACAGAATGCAGCGTGTTCATTTAACGACTGAAACGTGTTCATTTGGACTACAACGTGTTCATTTGGACTGAAATGTGTTCATCGACTGTGTTTGCTTTGACTTAGCAGACAGACTGCTATGGTTTATGGCAAAGTGTCATATTACGCAGAACATTGCCTCAAGAATAATTTCTGTATTGATACTTAAACGGTATTGCGGGCAGCGAAGGAACTTTCAACTTTAACGCACGTATCCCGGACTTTAATTTTACAAGTCTTCTTGTACTTCTACAACACCAAGTTGAGTATTCATTTAATTATAATGAATTTCTCACGTGTCACTAAAATTATGGGATCTTTTTGTTCAAGTGTAACTATATACGCCTACAAAATAGCACCCCCACAACACAGTCTTTTAAAGCCTCACCGCCAGTGAAAGGTAAGGCGAACTCCCAATTATATTCCTTTCTGTATAGAGCGACATTTATATAATAGCAGCCTTCCACTTAAACCACTTGCAAACAAATCTCATGAAAACTTGACTTCTTGAAGGAAATGCTTGTTATCCAATGTTCCACTTGGCTTGGCACAACGCCTTCGGTTAAGGTATAATACGTTTGCAGGCATAAGATCGGGAGCCGGAGGTAGAAATCTGACTGGCAGTGAAAATATTATGTTTTAATTGAAAACCAAAGACCACACGTAGTGCCTTGTATATTCGAAAAACAATGTACCTGTCCGTATTTGTGACAACTGTTACATTGCATGGGATGTATACCTTTTGTGCCGCGCGATAGTAGAAGAGCGATCTGTAGCGCCACGTTACGGATCGCGCGGCCTCCTGCGTCGGGGGTTCGAATCCTCCCTCGGGCATGGATGTGTGTGTTGTCCTTAGGTTAGTTTAAAATAATTTAAGTAGTTCGTAAGTCTAGGGAGTGATGACCAACATAGTTTAGTCCCATATAATTACAAACTTTTGAACATTTTTTGTATACCTTTTGTGTTACGAAGTAGCATTCTCTGAACACGACTGTATCGTTTCTACATCCGGTCATTGTGCAGAGTGCACCGTTACGTAATACAAAAGTGAAATCTGCAGTGTAGTATTGTGTAAATCTACTTTTTCCTTTTGATTATAGGTGTGTTGTACAAATGTGAAATAAACAAATATTTCTTTTGTATTCACGGAAACTATTGGTTCCCATCTGTATCTGTGGAGAGGTTAGAGACACGTGTAGTTCCCGAAGAGAAGCAACAGACTCTTCAGTAGCTACAGTGGCAACAGACTGACAGGACCTTGTAACATCAGGCAACAGCGGCTTTGCCCCTGTGTGGAATGGCCGCGTGGTTTAAGGCTTCATGCTGCGGTCTGGACGGCCGTTCCCGCCGGATATTCGAGTCCTCCGTCGGGCATGGGTGTATATGTAGCCCTTGGTGATAGTTAGTACAGTCTATGGACTGAGGACAATAGCAGTTTGGTCCAATAAGTTTACAGACATTTGAATATTTGGTAATTAAAACTTCCGGGCTGAGAGGCCGTGGTCGAACAGTAGAAATTTCTTCCCCTGACGTTTCGTTGCCGGCTGCGGGCAACATCTTCTGAGGTGAGTCGACGACTCTACTGTTCGACCACGGCCTCTCAGCCCGGAAGTTTTAGTTACTGAAGACGCCAGCCGTGAAAGCCTACACATTATGATTTGAATATTTGGCTTTGCCATGCAGCTACAGCGAACAGCTGAATGCAAGGCGAAACTACAATCGTTACTTTTGCCGGGTACATGCAGCTCTACTATATGAATCCACGATGATGGCGTCTTCTAGGGTAAAATATTCTGGAGGTAAAATACTCCCACATGTGGGGACTACTCAGGTGCTAATCGTCATCAAGGAAAACATAAAAATGTTCAAATGTTTGTAAATCTGTGGGACGTAACCACTGTGATTCTCAATCCCTAGGCCTACAAATTACTTAAACTAACTTACACTAACTTAAGGACAACATATACACACGCCCATGCCCGAGGGAGGACACAAACCACCTACTGTGAGCAACCGCGCGCTCCGCAGTAATGCGCCTTAGAGCGCGCGGCCCAAGGAAAACAAAACGGGCATTCTACTGTTGGGAGCGTATAACGTTCTATCCCTTAATAATGTAATTAAGTTACAAAATCTAAAAAGGAAATGGATGGATTGAAGTTGGATATGGTGCCGATTAGTGAAGTTCGGTGCCAAGATGAACAGGATTTCTGGTCAGGGGAATACAGGGTTATAAATACAGATTCATTCAGGGGGAGGATGCAGGAGTAGTTCTAATAATGAATAAGAAAAAAGGAATGTGGGTCAGTTAGTATGAACAACATAGTGGACGCATTATCGTAATAGAGATAATGTTTGTAAACCTCTTGGTCCAAACTGCTATGGTATTCAGTTCCTAGACTTACAAACTACTTATAGTAACTTACATTAAGACTCAGCCACAAGGCGTAATAATGGTAGACACGAAGCCAATACCGACCAGAGTAGTACAAGTTTATATGCCAACTAGCTCTGCCGATTATGAGATAAAAGCAATCATTCAAACAGTTAAGGGAGAGGAAAACTTGATTATCAAGGGGACTGGAACTCGGTAGTAGGAAAAGGAACGGAAGTAGAAAAAGTAAGTGAATATGAACTAGAAAAAAGGAATCATAGGATGTCACGTGGTAGAATTTTGCGCAGAGCACAATTTCATTATCACAAAACATGGTATCAACAACATGAAAGAAGACCATGAGACACTGGAAGGCCCCAGGTTGACTTTATAATTTTAAGACATATATTTAGAAACCAGGTTTTAAATTGTAAGACATCTCCAGGGCCCTATATAAGCTCTGACCATTGCTCAGTGGTTATGAACTCGAAATTAAACCTGTAAATTAAAACATAAAAAACGGTAAACGTGTATAAGAGTAAGGAAAAGGAAAGTGGGTAAACTGAAAGAGTGAGAAGTTATTGACAGTTTCAGAGAGAGCATGAGACAAGGATTCAACAAAACGGAAGAAAGTTATACAGAAGAAAAAGAATGGGTTGCTCTGAGAAACAAAACAGCCAAGGCCGAAGAGGATTTTATACATGGACGGACAAGGCCTTATAGAAACCATTGGATAACACAGCAAATACTGTTGTTTAAGATAAAAATAATAATACTCATTACCTTTATCCAGCTCTTTTAAAAGCTGTAAATGTTAATTACAATTTTACGTAACCTAAGTCCTCAAATTATTTTAGTCAATAAATTAGGATATCTTATTTTGTGCGGCGCCCTGATGTGATAGAAACAATACAAAGCAATTTTTTGAATCAGTATCACAAAGACACCTCTAAAATTATTGTTGAGAAACTATCAATATTTTAAAAACGCAAACTTATGCACACAAATCGTATTGTATCAGAGAAATTTACGACGTGAGAACTGTTCAGTTTTACACTTCTCCATTTATTTCGCCGTAAGACATATCCAGGGGCAGATATAGACTCTGACCATCACTTATTGGTTATAAACTGAAGATAAAACTTAACAGACTGCATGAAGGTAGAAAATTAAGGAGATGGAATCTGGACAAATTGAAGGAACTAGAGGTGCTTGAGAGTTTTAGAGGGACCATTAGGCAAGGATTGTCAGAAACGGGGGACAGTAATACAGCAGAAGGAGAATGGGTAGCTCTGAAAGCTAGAATAGTGAAGGCCTCAGAGGATAATATAGGCAGAAGCACAAGGTCTAATAGAAATCATTGGATAACACAGGAGATGCTGAACTTCAACGATTAAAGGAAAAAATATAAAAATGCATCAAGTGAAGCGGGCACAAGGGAGTACAGACGTATGAAAAATGAGGTTGACAGGAATAGCAGACTGGCTAAGCAGGAGTGGCTTGAGGAGAAACGCAACACCGTAAAAGAATGTATAACTAGTGGTAAGATAGATACCGCTTACAAGAAAATAAAAGAGACATTTGGAGACAAAAAATCAGCGGTATGAATATCAAGAAATCAGACGGAACACCAGTACTAAGCAAAAAGGGAAATCTGAAATGTGGAAGGAATATATAGAGGGCCTGTATAAAGGAAATAAGCTTGAAGGCAATATTCTAGAAATAGAAGACGAAGCAGAGGAAGATGAGATACGAGATACTATACTGCGAGAAGAAGTTGACAGAGCATTGAAAGATTTGAATAGAAACAAGGCCCCTAAGTAGATGATGTCCGTCTCAACTGCTATTATCGTTAGAAGAACCAGCCGTAAGGAAATTGTTCCACCTGGTATGCAGGATGTATGAGACATGGGAAATACCATCAGACTTCAAGAAGAATATAGTGATTCTAATTCCTGAGAAAACAAGTGCAGACAAATGTGAAAATTCAGAACTATCAGTTTAATAAGTCATAGTTGCAAAATACTAGCACGAATGACTTACACACGAATGAAAAACTGGTGGAATCCGACCTTGGGGAAGATCAATTTGGATTTAGGAGAAATGTAGGAACACGCGAGGCAATACTCTACCTTATCTTAGAAGATAGGTTAAGAAAGGAAAACCTACGTTTTTTGCATTAGTGTATCTGGAGGAAGCTTTTGACAATGTTGACTGGAATACACTTTTTCAGATTCTGTAAGTATCAGGGGTAAAATATGGAGAGTGAAGAGTTATATTCAAGTTCTACAAAAACCAGACACCAATTATTAGAGTCGAAGGGCATGAAAGGGTCGCAGTGGTTGGGAAGGGAGCTAGACATGGTTGTAGCCTTTCCCCAATGTTGTTCAATCTGTACATTGAACAAGCTGCGAAGGAATGCAAGAAGAAGTTTGGAGAATGAATTGAAGTCCAGGGAGAGGGAATAAAATCCTTGCGGTTTGCGGATGACGTAGTAATTCAGTTAGAAACAGCAAAGGACCTGGAAGAGCAATTAAACGGATTGAACAGTGTCTTGAAAGGAAGATACAAGGTTAACATTAACAAGAGTAAAACGAAGGTAATGGCTTTTAGTGTCAGAAAATCAGACGATTCTGAAGGAATAGGACTGGTCAATGAGAGAATGAATGATGATAAGTTTTGCTATGTAGATAGCAAGATAACTTCTGGTGGCCGAAGTAGAGAAGATATAAAATGCAGAATAGCTATGGGAAGAAAAGTGTTTCTGAAGAAGCGAAATTTGTTGATATCTAGTATCTGTTTACACGTTAAGAAGTCCTTTCTGAAAACATTTGTCTGGAGTGTAGCTTTTTATAGGAGTGAAACGTGGACGATAAGGAGTTCGGAGAAAAAGATGATAGAGGCTTTCGATGGTAAGATCACGTAACTAATAAGGAGATGCTCAACAGAATTGGGGAGAAAAAGGAGTTTATAGCATATCCTGACTAAGAGGACGGATAAGTTGGTGGGACACATTCTGAGACATTGAGGAATCGTCAACTTAGCTTTAGAAGGAAGTGTGTGGGGTAAAAATCGTAGAGGGACCGAGGGAGGAATACAGTAAGCATATTCAAGAGGATGTAGGTTGCCGTACGTATTCTCAGATGAAGAGGCTTGCACAGGAGAGGATAGCGTGGAGAGCTGCATCAAACCAGTCTGCGGACTGAAGACAGCAACAACAACTATTTATTTTGATGGCTGCGTTGTCGTGCATGCATGTCTCCAGAACATTACATTTGTTAAACACGGACACTGCACATTGCACGTGAACTCCTGCTGGTCTGCTTCACACCAGTTAACAGAAGAAAGAAGTGATTATCGTTGCAAGACACCAAAAAATCAGGAGGAAAACACCTTTAAAAAATTAAAAAATAAAAATGAAAAATAAAAAAAAAATAAAAAAAAAAACCGTGGGAAACATGGTTAAGCGCAGTCTGGAGGTCACAAATCTTATAAAATACTAGCTGAAAACCCGGCGTTGCCCGGGCATTTATTTATTTATTCCTGCCATTTTTCAGGTATATATTCATTTGTATATGGGCTGTATGTCTGTAAAATCTCTCGGTAATACGATTAGTAGTAAAACTTTGTGCGTGATGGGGCGGTTTTCCATGAACGTTACTGTTTGTGTGCTCATATCTTACGAACTACGTATCGTAATGTGATGCAATTTAGCAGATACACTCAACTATATGCGTACATACTGTTGGTAAACTTTCGCGCGGTTACAATGTGTAGTGTAGGAATTATAAATGTAATGTCATACCGAATGCCGTAGTTTTAGTCTACGAACAGCGGAACGTTACTGTTTATGTACTCATATCTCATGAACTACGTGTCGTACTGTGATACAATTTAGAAGATACATTCAAATTAACGTGTGTACACTATCTGTAAAATTTCCTGCGGCTACAATTTGTGGTGTAGAAATTATAAATTGTAACGTCATACCGAGAGCCGTAGTTTTACTCCATAAACAGCGGAAAGTAGTAAGCGACAAACTTTTTTTTCCTTTCATCATTTTACTATGGTTTCCGGCGAGAAAAAGTTTAATAAAGGTCTGAAATTATGTTTAAAGTTTGTTGCAAGTCGCTAAGTACTGTGATTCTCATACAGTGTATTTCGAAAGCCTCGCCGCATTATATGGCATTTTTTGCGATTTCTACTGGTTATGACGTAATATCTTTTGAACCATGTGCTGTATGTCATTCTTAACCATGCAGCAACTGTTACCTCACGGTAAGGAATGTGTGTTCCAAATTTGGTTGAAATTGGTCCACTGGTTTAGGAGAAAATGAGCAGCATTGTCGCAAAATGCAGCAGTTTTTCCCGCATCTCATTATTTATGACGTCATATCTCGTGAACAATATATCGTATGTGATTCTTACACTTACGGCGACCTTCCTCGTGGATTGAAGCTTACGTGTACGAAATTTCATAAAGATTGGATCAAAACTGTAGATTTGTATGCAACACGTACACACATACGGACACTCAGCTTTATATATTAGAAAATGACAAAGAAGTATGGTGTAAGAAGAATCAGGAACAAATGCGTTATATCTGAGCCATGCGCTGCACCTGTAAGGAGGGGGGGTGGGGTATTGGTAAATCAGTGTCCCTCCACACGAAGCGACGATATCATAGGTCTGGAAGCAGTGGCGGCTGGTGATAATGTGCGAATGTGCTGCAGCACACTGTAAATGTATTACTAAAATTATGCCATTTCTCTTCGAATGTAAGCGAGAAATCGCTATAAAATTACATCCTTTCTCTTGGAATACGAGCCAGATATCACAATAAAATTATGCCAATTCCTTTCCAATGCGTATTAGAATGCTAGTGATATGGATGAAAACGTATTTTGGAGCGCTCTCGCCGCGATAGCTGGAAACCAGCTCCGTGTGCTGAAGTGGGATTCAGCCGCGCTGGTACGTGCGCAGAGAGGCGGCGCAGTCGTCTGTTCGCTAGTGCGCATGCGCAGACGTGACGTCAGGCATGGCGACTCATTTGTGCTGAGACCGACTGCAGCACCACATCAATATTTCTCTTCGCGCTGCGTGTAACGGCTGCGGAAGGCTAGTATATGACGTATATTGTGGTATACAGAGTCAAATAGCGCGCTGGCTCAGGCGTCTTACGCGTTGTCTCTCAAACCTACCTGTGTGAGGCTCGTATTCAAATACGTCTGAGTCTAAATTTTTAATTTCTGTAAATAAAATTAATATTTTTTAAACGTTATATTTACTACCTGCAGTGAATACATGTAGTTGGCAACGCTGTTATAGATTCCCCTGAAAGTCTTACTGTCAATACAGTATTAATTGATATTTAACTAAAGGCAATCATACAAAGGTTGACTTTTTTATTTTAGTATATTTTGTTTCATGTTTATTTTTATAATATTGTAGCACACTGGTCAAATTTTGTACGAGCCGCCACTGTCTGGAAGGGTGAAGGGCTGGAGAGGCGACAGAGGAAGCAGCTCTGCTGTGTGAATGTGGCTCTTTGGCTTTTGTTGTTCGCAATGTGCAGCAGGACTCCTGCCGTTATCCGAATAATGGAGCGACTTGGGCGCGGAAACATGTCTAGCATATCGCATTGGATTGGCGCCGACGAGGCAGCCTCTCCCAGAGTAATAAGCCGCGCGGCACTTTTAATGAGTTATCGAGATAAACGCATTACCGACTGCCGCTGATTGTGCAGGCCTGTCAGGTAACCAGCTTTCTCTGGAATTGCTTGTAAGGGAAACAAGTTTTTGTCTCATTTCCCCCGCTAAATGTTTTCATTATAGGCCAGAATTTAATTTATGAAGACTCATCTCGACACTGTTTTGCATCTCCAGAGTACTTATAACTGGAACAAGCAGTAGCTGTTATTACAGAACCTTCAGTAACAACTTCCAGAACAGCTTATGCAGGCAAGGAAAGGAAGTAACATTCGGGTTTAACGGTGCGTTTTAGAAGAGTTCATTTGGGCTCCGAGTTCAGAATGTTGGAGAACGAGATCGGCAGGCTCTTGTTATAACAGGAACAGTATTTGTCTTGAAATATTTACGACCGGAAAAAACTGTACTGCCGTTCTTGTCTTTAAATACGAAAAATATGAAGGACGATTGTTTCCGGTGCCAATACAAATTGTAAGTTTGTCTTCCTTTTATTACAGTTACGTTCTGTTTTCTTGTATGTGATTTCGAGATGTTATTCGTTCTAAGTGCATCTTTATTATTTATTAGAGATCACCATATCGCCGTATACATTGTAGTATTTCAACAAAATGACATAAATTACATTTTCTGTCACAGACAATCATCAGTCATTTGTATGTAATGAAGAACATTATAAATATGAACAATCTACACAATAATAACAAACAGAAACGAGACTTCATATAACAACAGAACATTTGTCTTAAACCTCACTGTTATCCACTTACTTTATCAAAATTATAAAACTGGGAAGCAACAGGCTATCCATCTGAAAATATTTAGTTACAGAAAACTCAAAATGTTCAAATGTGTAAATCTATCGGACCAAACTGCATGGCCATCAGTCCGTAGCTTACAAACTACTTAAACCTAGGTAAACTAACCTACGG
Organism: Locusta migratoria; assembly: GCA_026315105.1. Taxonomy (NCBI): domain Eukaryota; kingdom Metazoa; phylum Arthropoda; class Insecta; order Orthoptera; family Acrididae; genus Locusta; species Locusta migratoria. Next base: position 514,722,624 of record CM048755.1, read on the forward strand.
ACAAACACACACACCCATGCCCCAGGGAGGACTCCAACCTCCACGGTGAGCAACCGCGCGATCCGCAGCGAGGTGCTTTAGACCGCTCGGCTACTCCACCGCGGCACAGAAAACTCGAAGTTAGGCTGTTTGTGGCATATTTTCTCGTGGAACAAATACAATTTCAGAAAAGGTAGTATCGAGGAGAAGACTCTCCTTCTGGATAAATGAATACTTATAAAAAGTGTACGTATCTTTGCTGTCACCAATAGCGAAAATGTACAAAATTGGCAAGAAAAATTAATAAAAGAGGAAAGGGCAGTCAAATTGAAATGAATTTGCATGCAATAAAAATTCAGTATTTACTAAATATGACACTGAATTGAAACACGATAATGATACTGGGTATCGGTTTGTCGTTTGCTCTAACGAGTAAAATTAACACAAAACATATATTTCAGCTGTAGCGAAAAGATTTCAAATTAATATGCCCCAGTTTCTGTTAATTATAATCAACAGGCAACGGTATAACCCGGAAGTTTAATGAAAGACCAGAAATACTGTTCATTGGCGTCTAATATTTATGAATCATCACTTTCAATGAGATGTCGAAATGGACTCCTATTACCTAGTAGTGGAACTCATTTCGCACTAGTGAAAAGTATGACGACGTTGATACCAACTTCTTCGCACAAAAGAAACGAAAATTACGCTAAACTGAAGGAACCGTATTTTTCACCACGCATTGATAGGCTTTGAAGTGCCGTCGATAGCGTAGCCCGAATACACACATTCTATGTTATTGCTCCTCTATTCTGAAACTCCTTGTGTGAGAAGTTTTTATATACTAGTTGTAAACCCGGCGTTGCCGGGGTGTTTATTTATCCTACTCTCTTGTAGTCCACATCCCCTTCTCCCCTCTCTCTGCATCCACCTCTTTCTGCCTCATCGCTCTTTTCCTTTCCACCTTTCCCTCTCTCGGCAAAGTTTTCTACAAGGTACCCTCTGTCATGTACCATACAAACATTTATGTACCTAGTGATCTTCCTCTTGGTTTAAATGTCATGGGTGCCAAAATTCATAAAGATTAAAGCAAAACGATGCATTTTGTAAAATTCCGTACGTTAAGTACCCTCCACCACGCACCGAACGCAATTTTATAGCGACAGTGACATTCCTCTTGTTTCTAAGGTAGAGTGTGCAAAATTTCATCAATATCGGAACAAAACTATACATTTCTATGCAATGAAACGCAGGGTCATAATGAAAAACGCACTTTGTTGTTCTCAAATATTCCATTTTTCTTTCATACGACCCTTGTTCTGAGAATAACGAAAACAACAAAAAAAGATCTGTGAAATCGGTCGAGCCTTTCTCAAATTGCCGGCCGCGGTGGCCGAGGAGACTAAGGCGCTCCAGTCACGGTCTACACGGCCACTACGGTCGGGTGTTCCAATCCCCCTCGGACATGGATATTTGTGGCGTCCTAGTTCGTAAGTAGTTCATAAGTAATTTGTAAGTTTAGAGACTGATGACCCCGTAGTTAAGTCCCATAGACTATACAAACATTTGAACATTTCTCAAGTTATGGCGCGAGCTAAGTATTTGGGATCCATTTTTATGCTGCAAAGTACCCTCCCCCATGCACCGTATGAAACTTCAGGTAGACGGTGGCTTTCCTCTTGTTTTGACGGTCAAGCGTGCGAAATTTCGTGAAAATCGAAATGAAACTGTAGATTTCGTAGGTCTGTAGGAGAAGTATGCTCCGCCATGCACCTATCACAAAATATTTTCTTAGCTGACATTTTCTACCTCTAAGCTATATTCCTGCCAAAGTTCAGCTTCATTGGTGAAGTAGTTTTCGATATTTCATGTTTACTCAGTGAGTGAGTTTCCTTTCGCTTTTATATAGATTAAGAAAACAGATTGCTTAATTTTGGATGCAAGGGAATTAAGGTATATTTGCAGACAAAAATAAATAGTAGCATGCGAATCTGTAATACTAACTTTATTTAATACAAGTTCATGCCTGATGCGACAGTTTTACGGCATCTACAGCGAAACTGTTGTGAGCGGTAGACTTCTTTTCGTTTCATCATTTTGTGTTTGTGTGTGTGTGTGTGTGTGTGTGTTGTGTGTGTGTGGGGGGGGGGGTTAGTTAAAAAACGCTTCATAAACGTTCTAAATTACATGCAAACTTTGTTGCAGGTCCCTAACTACTCCCATTTTATAATAATTGATGCAGAAATCTGGGTATTCTCAGCGGTGGCCTCTCATTATTTATGACGTCATATCTCCTGAGTTACGTGTCGTGCTCTTTTTGTTTTTGGGTCAGGAACCTTCGTGGGCGTACGGTGAACAGGTCACCAAAGTTCCATTGTAATCGAATGAATGGTTTATGAACACATAGAGGACATACAAACATTCATTTTTATATACAGGGTGTCCCAGCTATCTTGTCCACCCAAAATATCTCTGGAACAATAACAGCTATTGGAAAACGACTTTCACCAGTATCAATGTACTGCTGGGGCCCATGAATGTACATATTTGGAAACATTCTAAAACGAAAGCAAATGTGTTTTTTAACACAAAATTATTTTTTTAATGGACACCCTATATTTTTTCTTCAGCAATCCATAGCATGACAAATCACATAAACAGTGGCGTTGATTGCATCGCAATATTCCAATTACATCTCGAGATAATGCGAAGCGAAGTTGACGCTTGAAATACGCGAAACGCGCGGCTAGCGCACGTCCTGAGCAGCATCAGGTTCTCGCCTGTGTCTCAGTGTCAGGACGTGCGCTAGCCGCGCGTTTCACGCATTTCATGTCATCTAAGAATCTGAGAACTTGTCAGCTGAGTTAGCCCATTTGAGGTCGCCATTCGTCATAATATTAATAGCGAAAGAGAGATCACACGTGTTTTGCGCTATAGACTAATCATGCACAAGATGAGTGATGATCATATCGAGGTAGCTCCTAAGTAAACTGTCTTTAGCCCTATTCAGAGAAATTTGCTGTGTAAGAAAATGCAGCCACACAAGCTGCTTTAAAATAATTCTAGTTGATCGATATTTCGACAACTCTAAGATTGCCTTCATCAGAAAATGAAACTATAACATGAGACGTTTACACTTACTTCTTAATGTGCTCGTGTCGTGTTAAGTTAGTTATAAAAGAAACTAGGTAATTAAAAACTAGCCGTCTGAAGAAATAAAATGTAGTGGCTGGTCGCTATGGGCTACCGAAGTGTCCGCGGTTAGAAGAGGCATTAGGCTCGTATTAACGTAACTAAAGCGTGACCTTGATAAATAAGAACATACCCATTGTTCTTGCCAAAATCCGAGAAGTTATTCTTGCTGTTGTAGCTCTCAATGGCTTGGGATGCTCTCTCTGAGGCACCTCTGTGAGCGGCAGCAAATGATTTGCGCATGCGCAGCGCTGTGTCGTGTGTAGGCTTGCAGAGTTAGCGCGCAGCTTGATAAGGCTGAGCCGAGCGCGCGCTATTATTGGCAGGCACGGCGGGACTAAAACTGCGTGATAAGCGCGCCAGATAAGGCGCGCCTATATAAGCGGCTGACACTTCCTGTCGCGCTGCCAGTCTGGGTCGGGCTGCTGCACGTGCAACTGTATCGGGCGGCTCACAGGATGCGAAGATTAAGAGGAATAGGCACGGTTGCGCCACTGTTTTTAGTCTGTTGACAATATTACCTTTACTAGACGCGATGGTGTAACAGGCATAAGCGCGCCCGCGCTACTGTTTTTAGATCTATTGACAATCAAGGTTATTCTGTAAAATTTTGGACCCGAAACGAAACGACCTGCTATTGGCCGTTGAAATGACGTCAGTGACGAAGCAGCACTGGTACCGAGGGGCGCGAAGCGGCGCTGCGCCGTCACGCAGAACACCACAGAAAAGTTAACTGTTTACGCATTGCTTACCGCAGTTACATACCTCGTTAAATCCTTCCGACAGCCGAAGAATGTCACTGAAGTGATTTTCGCCTCTATGATGCCGCTGCTTTCTCTTTCTTCATGTCGAGGTAGCGCACCCGACCAAAGATTGGGGTCCGTAAGAATATTTTCATGACATTCGGCGCCACGTGCGAAATTACGTCGGCTAATCTCTTGGAATATTTTTTCTTTTGAAAATATGTCACGCTAAACTCGTTGATCAGCAGCTAAAACTGAGATCTGTCGCATCCACTTGTCAGTCTGCACTAACAAACCTCCTCGTGATAGAAATTCTATCCACCCGTATTCTGCAATATGTTTTGGAGGAGGAAGTAGTTCATTCGACGACGCTCCCAGTGAGGTGTTATACTTCGCAGCACGGCGTGCAATGTAGCCTGCCAGATATCTGAATCCTTCAGCTGGGCAATCAACATCTGTCACAGCAGATGGTGTAGCAGCTTCACAACTAAAACATGCCCTGTCTCTCTGCTTCCCCATCTAACATGCCCAGTGCTTCAGACATAACCGGCAAAATTCCACACAGCAGACTAGATGACAGAAATTGTTGTGAGTCTTCTTCCTGTTTCACAGGAGAAGTATTAGAAAGTGGAATGTCTTTGGCATTCTTTCCCAGAACCAACAAACGCAGCCGATGTTTTACTTCTTTATGGGGAGGATGCTGATAGAAATGGCCAAGACCTCTAATCTGTGAAAACAAATTTTCAAGACAGTCATGGAGCCGTGCTGTTAATATATACTTAATACCTAGTGACAAAAGGTCAGAATGGATGCCAAATATAAAATTAATTGACATTAAGAGTCCTTTCTGAAATGGTAACAGCTGCCTTCGGTTTCCAATCTGCATTGTTTCACAGCACAAATACATTTTGCTGAGAATTACTTTTTGGAGCGGCTCGTTTGTTCCAAAGGCACTTGCTAATAGTTTTTCTTCTCAACGATTCTGTGAGAATTTAAAATATCAAACGAATCATTAACACATTACACTCAATTAGATGCATCGAATTTTCTGACATGAAACACACGAATAAACGAACCAAAAATTTCTCGCTAATACACAGTAAACAAGAAGCTACTGCAGGGCTACCGCTATATGTGCCGCAAAGTGCTTCGGCGGTGACGTCATGCGCAGTACGTCGAATTTCTACCTCGGACTGCGCAGTCCATTCGGGCCTCCTCTGTTGACAATATTAGCTATACATCTCGTGATGTTACAAAGACCAATAAGGAGAAGATTAAAGGTATTGGATCTCCAACTCTCTTCAACTGATCATTTGCCAACATAATTTTTCCATCTCTTCCATCTCCACCAAACCATAGGTATTCGGTTTTCTTCCTGCTAACTCTGAGTCCTCCGTTTTCCATTTCCTCCCTCCTTCTCTCCGGTGTTATTTCTACCTTCTCTTTGCTCTCCTCCACTATCACCACATCATCTGCAAAACTACCCGTCCATAAAGCCAGGTCCTGCACTCCTTCCGTCAGCACATCCATCGCTATATTGAACAGATATGGACTTAATGCTGACCCTTTTTGCAGGCTAACCATGACAGGGACCTTCTCAGTCACTCCAACACTAGATCTTACTTTGGAGCAAGTACCATCATACATGTCTTTGACCAGTCGAACATACTTTTCTGGCACACCCCTCTCTCTCAGGCTTCTCCAAAGTACATCTGTAAGTACTGTACTCTTTATCGCTCCCCATACTTTTCCATCAGTTATCTCAGGATGAAGGTTGCATCCATGGTTTCTCTGCTTGGAATGAACCCAAACTGCTTATCCGAGATTTCTGTTTCTTCCCTCATCCTTTTATCCATAATTTTCTACCAGATCTTCATCGTATGGGACGTTAGCTTAATTCCCCAAAAGTTCTTGCACTCGAATATCTCCTTTTCCTTTGTATATTGGTACCACTGTACTTTTCCTCCATATCGCTGGTACTTTGTCTTCTTCATATATCTGCTTCATGAGGCTCCGTACCAGGTCTACTCCGTCGTCCCCCAGTGCCTTCCAAGCCTCTACAGAGACTTTGTCTGGTCCTGTCTTTCCATTTTTGTTTCTCCCTAAGGCTTTGGTCACTTCCTCTCATGTGATATGTGGCGTTAAATTTTCGTTTGACGTTCCCCTCCCTTGATCTTTCCTTGGGTGCTCCTCATTCATCAACTTCTGGTTTGATCTTTCCTTGGGTGCTCCTCATTCATCAACTTCTGGAAGTAGTCGTGCCATCTTTGTCTTATATCATTCCCAAGCACTTTCCCATCTCTATCCTCTAGTAGTCTTTTATGTCTGAAGTCTTTTGATGCCTTATTTCTTGCCTTTGCCATCCTGAAAAGTATCTTCTGACCTTCAGGTCTACCCAGTTCCTTCTACAGCTCATTCGCTGCTCGTTCTTTGGCCATAGCGACAGGTGTCTTTGCCTCCTTTTCCCTTCTCCTGTATTCTTCCCCATCCTCATCACTCCTAGAGTTATCATACTTCTTTTTCGCCTGCTTCTTACTCCTTATTGCCTGTTGAAGATCATCGTACCACCACCAGGGCTCTTTGTCCCCTGGAGGCCCCTTTTACAGACTGCTGACAATGTACGGTCGATAATGAGTTACTGCAAAATTCGAAATCCAGGTGCTGTAAGACTATATCATTTGCAGTGGAACTTCTCAGTAGCTTAAAATAGAGAGAGAGAGAGAAAGAGAGAGAGAACAGCGAAAGAACCACGGAAGGGAACGCAGGCTAAAGCCGGAAATAAGTTCAATTAAAGTTTGTTCAAATGTTCAAGTATTTGTAATTCTATGGGACCAAACTACGTTGGTTATCAGGCCCTAGTCTTACCAACTACTTAAACTAAGTTAAACTAACCTAAGGACAACACACATCCATGTCCGAGGGAGGATTCGAACCTCCGACGCGGGAGGCCGCGCGATCAGTAACGTGGCGGTGCGGACCGCTCGGCTACTCCCGCGCTGCAATTAAATTTTTACAAAGGAAAAATGGTATTCAGAAAGGATAGATTGAATAAAATAGGTGATGACATATTTATTGCTGTCACAAGCGATTTATCCTATAGCGAAATTCAAGTAGGTGGTTCCTGTGAGTTGGTATCCCGGCCACCGGATTATATTAATAATTGGTTCCTTTTACCGACACCCTGACTCAGACGATTCGATTGCAGAAATGTTCTAAGAAAGGTTAGATCAAATTTCAAAAACGTTCCCAAGACAAATAATTTTTATTTGTGGTGACTGACTTTATAGCTACCTCATTATGTTGCCAAAAATACATGTTCAAAACAGGAGACAAACATAAAACACAGTCCGAAATTGTACGTAACGAATTCTCCGAAAACTATCTGGAGCAATCAATTCACGAACCGACTAGAATATTAAATGGTTGTGAAAATTTACTTGACCTCCTAGTAAAATAATCAGGAGCTAATAAAAATCTTCAAAAGAGACACAGGGATTAGTGAACACAGATTTGTCGTAGCGAGACTGAGTATCTAAATTCTCAAATCCACCAAAATTAAATGAAAAATCTATTTATTAAAAAAACACATAAAATCCTTATTAACGCATTCCTTATTGAGAATCTCCAGTCGTTTCAAACAAACATGTCGAGATAACCTGACGTCGGTTTGGAAGGCGATCTGATAGTTTTATAGTCTTGAAAATGAAATGCCAAGATAGCACATTAACAATTTATTGAATGACGACCGGTGTCGGTGAACTTTGTCACCATCATCTGGTGATATATATATTTTACAAGCTGATAATCTTATTAAAATGGATATAAAATAATATGACCAGATGATGGTGACACAGTTCACTGAAACCGGTCGTCATTGAATAAATTACTAATATGTGATCTTGGCATTTCATTTTGAAGACTATAAAACAAGGTTGAGTGTTAATAAGATGTTGCTTATATTCAAAGAAATAATATCGACAACAGAGATTCATACCAAACAATATAACACAACAGGGGGCTGACCCGCCGTGGTACACAAAACATATTAGATAATTCTTGCAAAAGCAAAGAAAAAAGCAAGCTAAATTTAAACAGATACTAAATCCCCAAGCCTGGCGATCATTTACAGTAATTCGAAATTTAGCTCGAACATCAATTCGACAAGCTTACAATAGTTTTCACAACGAAATCCTGTAACATAATAAAAAACCAAAGAATTTTTGGCCATATGTAGGGTATACTATTGGCAAAACACAAACAATACCTTCACTACGCAATACAAACGGTGATGCTACTGATGAGAGTTATGCTAAAGCAGAGTTGCTAAACACAGTTTTCCGAAATTATTTCACCAAAGAAGATTAAGAAAATTCTCCATAACTCTTATCAAGAACTGCTGCCAGCATACGTATGCCTAATTTAGAAGTAGATATCCCTGGAGTATTATAGCAATTTCAATCAGTTTACAAAAGTCTCCCGGTCCCGATTGTGTACCAATTAGATTCCTTTCAGAGTATGCTTATGCAATAGCTCCATACATAGCTATCATATACAACCGCTCGCACAGCGAATGATCCGTACCCAAAGACTGGCAAGTTGTACAGGTCACTCCAAATTTCAAGGAAGGCAACAGTGATCCGCAAAATCACAGGCGTATATCACTGACGCCGATTTACAGAAAGATTTTGACCCATGGTCAACACTGAATCAAAAAGTATCGTCCATGTAAAATTCAGCTGTCTCTACTCACATTATGTGATGCTATCGACAATGGATTTCAAATCGATTCTTTATTTCTACATTTCCGGAATGCTTTTGACACTGTACCTGACAAGCAGCTTCTAATCAGATTGCGTGCTTATGGAACATCGCCACAGTTGTGCGATTGGCATCGCTATTACAAACAACTTATTTTGGAAAGAATACTCAGAAAAAATTGTAGGCAAGGCGAACTATAGGCTACATCTGTTTGTCCGAAGATGCAACAGTGCTGCTAAAGAAACTGCCTACACTTCACTTGTGCGTCCTATTTTGGAGTATTGCATCCTCGTGAAGTGGGACTGACGGAGAATACATAGAAAGTTCAGAGAAGGGTAGCTCTCTTTTTATTATGGCGATACAGGGACCCACCTCCATAGTGGGACACAATCATCATAATAAAGTAACAAATGAAATTCACCTCTTCCTATTTTTCGCGCTATTAGAGAATGGAACGGCAGAGAAATACCGCAAAAGCAGTTTTATGGACCCTCTTCTATGCACTTATGTGATTTGTAGAGTATTTGTGGAGATGTAAATCCTGACCCATAGCCAATGACCTACAAATGCTGAAAGCTACTGACAAAAATATCAGCTACAACCAAAGATGTAGCTCCAACAGAAATTGTTATTCTTCTGTTTTCTAAATTGAAATTAGAATCTGAAAGAAATGGTATATTGTAAGTAGCAGCTTTGCATTGTAAGTAATAATGTAACGGCACCAAATTGGTTTTTCAAAAGATATGAATAATTGAGAAACATTGTCTATAAATGATTTTGAAACAAAAACAAAAAACGAGATTAGTTTTCATAATTTTCTCGTGACCCTGTAAAAAGTGTGAGCTATCCCTCCCGCAGAAAGCATTAGCTGTAAGTTACTGATATTTCCCCAGTTAAATTGCGTCCACTACAAGGTAAATAACTGCTTTCATTTCCTCTTTTCAGGTAAATTTCGCGCTGTGTTGGGGACTGCCGCTGACTTACAGTCCAGCTTGTGGCCTGGAACAACCACGTTTATTTAAATTCTACACTGCTGCCCAGTTAGTCGATTGACGACTAAGGCTCTCGTCGAGCCTGCCCGAAATGGAACGGCGCCCACGCTTGCGGTAAGAAGAAACACAACAATAACTACACCAATGTGAAAGTGATAAGTGCATTTCACAAGAAACTTATTTAAATTGTACCGTATATTAGCAGTGCAGTGTCATCATTGAAGTAACGCGTGGTATGTAAGGCGATAGTAAGATTAATTCTGTTTGCACGTTTTTATCAGAAAGTGCCAGATATATAGTTTCTTCAGCGACGGTTATGAAATCTCTTCTAAAAATAACAGGCATTAAAATTTTTGTGCGGAATACCATTACTCATCACTCGGAAAGTTGTTTATGACATGATTATAACGATTTCATAACATCACAGCTGTAGTCATGTGTCTGAAGAGCAATACTGTTTAAACCTGAAAAAAGCAAACGATCTATAAAATAAACACTTCAGAATTGCAAGAATTTCTAAAACATCAGATAAACAGTTGTTAATTAACTCTCCAACCTGATTGTTAGAAATTTAGAGTACTGTATGTGATACAGCGATCAATACCACCTGTTGTCTACGCTCTGAAATTGGGTTTTTCAGTGCATCAAAGACGTAATTTACATCATGCTGGCCTATTTATCAAATGTTCAAATGTTTGTAAAGCTTAAGGGACTTAACTACGGGGTCATCAGTCCCTAAACTTACAAACTACTTATGAACTACTTACGAACTAGGACGGCACAAATATCCATGCCCGAGGGGGGATTCGAACCCCCGACCGTAGTGGCCGTGCTGACCGTGACTGGAGCGCCTCAGTCCCCTCGGCCACCGCGGCCGGCGCCTATTTATCAACTCGCATTAGTGATGCAGGAAGGATGCATTGTGAGTAAACAGTGCACTAACTGAATCTTTAACGTATTGCATATGTAGTTACAGTACCTCCGTATCTGTATTGCCTCGTTCCAACATGGTTATATGATGGGAACGAGTAGCATTACCCCTCTGAGTGTGTGGCGATAATTATTTTTCCAATTTAAGACGAACCGAATATCTACCTCTCCAGTACATTGTTGCTGAAACCAAAGTAAAGTTACACTTTCTTTCTCATACATTATGAAAGAAAATCTGATCTGAGGCTGATGCATTATGTTGAGAAACTCACATATTCGGAGCGACTATATAAATGACAGAAACCGTGTTGTATCACAGGCCTGTTAAAAAAAAAATTAAAAAAATATTTTAAAAAAACCGGAACATTCGTAATATCGCATCAATGAAACGTTAGAAGGAAATGAAGTTCTGTTGAAAGTGTAACTGCCGGCGGAAGTTCCATCATCCTGAGTTACTGTTCAGTGCCGTATTCAGTAGACCATTACTTAGCACAATTTGCCCGTTTCGATATAGCAGAGATGCTTGAAACTCAAGATAGCCTTTACGAAAAAAACAACCAAATTATGTAGGAAGAATATAGTGATGCGTGCTTAATACGTACTCGGTGTCACGAATGGGTCACGCGGTTTAAAACTGGCGGGCCGGAAGTTAAAGATGACCCTAGTTCAGAATTCCCTTCTACGTCTATCGACGACGATAATGTCAAAAACGTCGACGACATTGAGCCTACCAATCTAACACTGATTGTCCGAGAGATTCTACAAGAGTGTAACATCGCACTTGGATCGTGTCATGGAATCTTGAAATATTGGAATACATCGTGTTGCCGCCAAGTTCACCCCTCTGGTAAAGAGTCAAGAGCAGAAAGACCATCGCTTCACAATCTGAACAGCTTTCGGATCGCACAACTAAGAACTAAGGTTTCCTAAAAACAATTAGGAGATGAGGGAGATATACGTAGTATCCACATGGTAACGTATTTTATTTATATACTAGATGAAAACTCGGCGTCGGCCGGGTACTTATTTATTCCAGTGTTAAGTTAGTCCATCTTCCCTTTTCTCTCTCTGTGCACCTTCCCTTTCCTTCTCTCTCTGTGCAACTCCTCCTCTCTTTCTCTCTATTCATCTCATCTCCACTCTCTATCTCTCTCTCTCTCTCTCTCTCTCTCTCTCTCTCTCTCTCTCTCTCTCTCTCTCTCTCTCTCTCTCTCTCTCATCCTCCCCCTCCCTTTGTTCATCTCCTTTCACCTGTTACCATCTCCCCTCTGTCATTACCCTCTTCTCCTCTCTCTCCCTCCCTCTACCCTGTCTCCGTCTCCTCCCTCCCCATTCTATCCGTCTCCCCCTCTCCCCTCTCTCTCTCCGTCTCCTCCCTCCTCTTTCTGTGCATCTCCTCCTCCACCAACTCCTGTCTCCCTCCTATATTTGAAAACATACATATATGCTTCAAGTTTCATTGTGGCTGGTCAAAAGGCGTCAAAGTCGCAAGGTACCCTCCGCCATGCTAAATTCATTGGCTTGCAGATTATAAAAAACTCCTTCATGAAAAAAAAATACATTTACGTGTTGACTTTCGTGGTGACCAGTCAAATAATATGGATGTTTGTTGTAACTTACTCTCCGCCTTGCACCTAAGGAGGCTTACGAAAGGTAGCCCATGTTTTAATTCGGGGTAGAAGCTATCTTCATTCCACATTCCGTCCAGCCATTTAAGCGTGAAGAGTAACAAACATGTTAACCCACTGTAAAGTACCCTCCGCCAGACACCGTACGCTGGATTCCTAAAGGTAGCTCATGCGTTAATTCACGGTATAAGCTATCTGAATTCCAAATTTCATTCAAATCCGTCCATCTGTTTCAACGTGAAGAGAACCGTATTAACCCATTGTAAAGTACCCTCCGCAATGCACCATACGAAATTAATTTTTGTATGCCTATAACCATCGTGCGAGGGCAAGCAATGAGTTGACAAAGTTTTATCGCAATCCGATGTACGGCACGGCCGTGTATGAAATACGAACAAAAATACAAACAAACAATTTTTATATATTATATTTATGTATTTATTTTCAAATTCGCATTGAAACCATACGTTGGTAACAACACATTCCTGCTGCTGGTGGTTTTCACCCCAATGATTCGGTACGCTTGGTATGATCAAAGCTGACTGCCAAAAAATCGTCATTTAAAAATCTGAATTAAGTATGCTTTCCACTGAAGTATATTTTTAAAAACTTTTCTTACTTTACATTGATTACATAAAATTTACATGGTGTGAACAATATTTATGTTCAACTGTTTGTATAGCTTATGGGACTTAACTACGGGGTCATCAGTCCCTAAACTTACAAACTACTTATGAACTAGGTAATACTAATGACGGCACAAATATCCATGCCCGAGGGAGGATTCTAACCCCCGACCGTAGTGACCTTGCAGACCGTGACTGGAGCGCCTCAGTCCCCTCGGCTACCGCGGCCGGCCAATATTTATGTTTTTAATGTTTCTTTGATGATGATCACCCTGAAAAATGTAACTTCCAGAGAGAGCTGCTACAATTTTCAGAAATTTTATTTCATTCGAAACTTCGCCGAAATCTGAAAATTAAATGTTTAGTCACGTTAATTTATTGAAATGATTGTAGATAATCTGTATATATTAATACTGTACTGATAAACAGAATTGTTCAATCATATTTAAAAATTTCACCATGATCGGAATACAGCTGTAGAGTCTGACGAAGTCCATATGTAAAGAATCCTCCGTCATGCACCATTCAAAATTTTATGTGACAGTGACCTTCCTCTTGTTTTGAAGGTCAAGTGTCCAAAATGTCATGAAGATTTTAGGATGAATAAAGTGTCCTTATTCGCATGTCGCATGAGCCACAGGTTTTCAACCATATAATTATTTACGACGTCATATATCCAGGACTGTATGTCTTAATCAGTTCTTACACCTACGTCAATTGTTACCTCATGGAAGGAATATGTGTACCAAATTTGGGTGAAATCGGTACAATGGTTTAGAAGCAGATGTCGCATGATGCATCACTTTTCCGCGCATTTCATTGTTTATTACGTCATAACTCCGGAACTATTTGTTGTGCAATCATTTAATAGTGCCTATGAACATCGCGAAAGTGCAAGCAATATGTTGACAAAGTTTCATTACAATCGGTTGAACGGTACGACCACGCATAAAATATGAACACTCAAACATTCATTTTTATATATTAGACTGGTTACAGTTGTAATTGGTGTCAAATACAGTACGATATTTTGTTGCCTCAACTCTTTGCATGGCGTTTACTTAGAGCGAGGCACCGTGGTGCTACCACAATAATGAAAATTTCATTCTCGTTGCCCTCTAATATGGTGTGTGATCTCACCTAGTAGCCAGTACAGTTGCACAACAGCGTGGCATGGACTGTATGAGGTTATCAATCAGTTATTGATGGATGTTTGGCCATTCTTCCATGAGTGCAATATCCAGCTCTGCAAGCATTGTGGGAGGTGCTGGTTTGGCTGCCAAGTGCATCCCAACCATGCTCAACTGGGTTTAAGTCCGGTGAACAATCTGGTCACTCCATTCGTTCCATTCCCTCAGTTTCAAGCGTCTTGTCCGCCACTGCAGCTCTGTGGAGACCAGGGTTACCGTCCACGAGAAGGAACCCATCTCCTATGGCAACAGCGTAGTTCACAACGAAAGGTCAAAGGTTCTCGTCTCTATACCTCTGAGCAGTCAAAGCGCCATTCTGAACGACATAGATGGTTGTAAGTCCTCCAATAGTCACTACTTCCCACACCATTTGTCACCACAATAGTACGGTGATGTTTCCTGCACATAAGCAGGATTGTTCCGAGTTCCATGTTCTCTACAGACGAGGGAACGACGATTGTCGTCCGGCTGAACACAAAATTTTGATTCTTCTGTGAAGAAAACCCGGCGCCATTCGTTACGACTCAACGCTGATGTTCGTCCGCCCAGTTCTTGCGGGCTAAGCGGTGTCGTGATTTTAATGGGACACACACTATAGGCGTCCGTACGCAGTGGCCACATTTCCGAAGGCTATTTCAGACACTTTGTGTTGATATTGCGTGTCCTCTTGCTTCCTGGAGGATGTGTTGTATCTAAGTTGCATTCAGCCTCCGGTCTCGAAGGGCTAATAACCGGAGATAAAGGTCATCTTTAGATGATATTACCCGTGGACGACCTTGGCCCTGCCTTCTTTTAACGGTCCCTGTTTTCTGAAATGGCATGCATGTTCCTGGAAATTACACTTTGGGATACTCCAATAGCTGCAGCGACCGCCTCTGTGTCTGTCGTGCTTCCAACCTTCCTATTGCTCCCCAAGCTATAGCTTTGAGTGAGTCACCACTTTCTTACTACCCTATCTGAACCAAACTGCTTGTGTAATGCGTTTTGTAAACAAAAGTGAACATCAACCCCCTCTGAAGCAAATTTCTTTTATTATCACTACCTCGGTTACCATAATGTTGCCGGCCGCGGTGGCCGAGGGCGCTTCAGTCACGGTCTGCACGGCCACTACGGTCGGGGGTTCGAATCCCCCCTCGGGCATGGATATTTGTGCCATCCTTAGTATTAGCTAGTTCATAAGTAGTTTGTAAGTTTAGGGACTGATGACCCCGATGTTAATAACTGATGTTCAAATGTTCAAATGTTTGTTAAGCTTATAGGACTTAACTACGGGGTCATCAGTTCCTAAACTTCCAAACTACTTAGGAACTACTTACGAAATAGGACGGCACAAATATCCATGCCCGAGGGGGGATTCGAACCCCCGACCGTAGTGGCCATGCTGACCGTGACTGGAGCGCCTCAGTCACCTCGGCCACCGCGGCCGGCCGTAGTTAAGTCCCATAGACTCTACAAACATTTTTACCATAATGTTGTTTCCATTCCGTAAAACCGACAGAAAGACGTCGAAAGATTCCAGTTCATTCTGCCGGGACAATACTTCAGAATCTAGATATATCAACTGATGCCATTATTGTTTTGACTTACATGATAAAGCAAAACTCTGTCTACTGCACCAACTGTACAGAAAGTTTATTTGCTGAGAGAGGTAGCTACCGTACATGTGATTACAAATGTTCAAATGTTGGTAAATCTAAGGGACTTAACTACGTCGGTCATCAGGCCCTAGGCTTACAAATTACTTTCACTAACTTAAAGTAACCTATGCTAAGGACAACACAAACACCCCTGCTTGAGGGAGGACTCGAAACACCAAGGGCGAACGGCCGCGCGCACCGCAGCTGGGGAGTCTTAGTGCGGACGGCTATTCTGCCGCCGCACAGGTAGTTACTGTGTTGCCAGATCGCCACTATTTAAAGTCCTTTTTCTGTCGGATATTCTCGCAGGACGAAATTTTGTGAGGGGGGTGTTTTTTTATTTTATTATTATTTTTTTTTTTTTTTAGCATTTGAGGTGTCGCGCTGCGAAGCCCGGGTACGCGAATTTCGCTTCACCCTATATACATGCATATCCTCCTGAACGAGACTTATTTTATTTTCTTCACGATTTACTCTAAGATAACATGAGGCCTGTTCTGCATTTCCACCAGCGAGTGCGCTGTACCAGTTATTCATTTAAAAGGTTTTGTTTTTTAAACCAATCTTAAATAACATTCAGCACGGAATATGTACAAGAAAGGACTACCCTTCACATTTTATTTCACTTAAGCATTTAAAAACCATCATAACTTTATTAAAAAAATAACTCACGCGTGGATTTAAATTATAAAGATTGAATGGGACATGAATGATTATAAATTCCATCAGACTTTACAATGCAAACAAGTACTCCCTTCAGGGCTGAAATTTAAAAACACCCAGTATATTCAAAATGAAAATGAAACAGATTAATAAAATTACAAAATAAAATCATACCTAACTGTATTATTCAACAGATAATTCCCTTTTAGAGGTGAAAACTCATCTCCTTCAAACTTCTGCAGAATAAATAGCATTTACATATAATACCTTGCAAAATTGAAATAAAATGATTAACAAATTACACAACTCTGCAATAATCTGTACCATCCTTTGTCCCCCAACCGACAGCACAAAGTGTATGTCACACGTGTAGTGTATTTTTTTACACTGGCAGTAGTCGCGCTGTGTGTTGTGTCGTCAATCTATTCCAAACAGTTACCTCGTTACAATAGCCTGTTAAGTACCTTAACGTATATATTATACACGCTTCCCATTTACTTGACCTGGAAACAATCATCACTACTTCCTGTATACAGTCATAACAGGAAGGTCGTTCCAGAGAAATTATCTTTTACAGCAGCAATCCCGAAAAAACATTTCCTTCGAGATTCTTTTACGGATCATCAAAGAGTTCCAGTAGGTTATAACACAGCGGTCACGTTTTGTCAATTACGACTCTAATTTCCATTACACAGTTCAGAGTTAACCGAAATGTACTGTGGGTTAAATTTGCTTTTGCCAACAACTTTTTGATTCCACCACATACCAGACCAGTTTTCAATAAGACTTTAACAAACCACGCCGTGATTGCAACTTACCGATATCACTACATGTCTCGTAGCATACCTTCCGACAGCAATAGTGATAATCAGAAGCTAATAAATATCCAGCAGGTCTTTCAGACAGGCCACACTCGTCTGAAATAAAACACAGTTTTACTGTAATCGAGAAGTGTAACAACTTGAAGCAAGTGACTCTCCATTTAGGTATTTACGGCAACACATAAAAGGTAAATTCTAACGTGTATTAACAATTTGCAAATTTTATATCACACACGTACAAGGAACAACTAACAAACATTCCATATGGTTCACTGTAGGTAGCAACTGCGACAGGGCACTATAAACATCATTTGCGTCTCGTTAACAGTAAACAGCACTACCCATCGAAGCAATCGTCCGTTAACGTGTATCCACATTGAATGCCTCTGAGTGGCTGTTTTCGATTCCCTGCGGGCACCCTCACGGCAGACCGGTGTCGGCTGGTTGCCACTGCGCTCATTCACGCTCCACACGTCACTGACCACCGTGCTCATCTCTCCCCATTTCCACCGCGGGAAGGCGCCACCAGTCACTGTCAAAAACGTGGGCACAAATGTGCCACATTCAGCACACCTGGCTCTGCGGCCCGTCGTTCACCATGATCTTGACGTGGCCACGGAATACTCACGAGGAGAAGGCGCCTTCTCGTCATCGCCGAAGTCGTTCTAATTTATGGTACATATGGGGCATGCTGAGATATGAAAGTGCACTAAGTGGTAACTACAGATGGCTAAGCATTTAGGAAATAAAAGGAATTTTGATACGGATCTATCACCATATGCATCTTATTAACTGTCCCTGTGAGGATGTGTTTAGGAAGCGGTGTTTATCTCAGCGGCAAAAGATGGGATTCGTCTTGAAAAGGTCGCGTTTTCAACTCCACCCGGCGGCCATTTTTTCCCTGCTCCTTGGCACTGCATACACCTACATATTGTTCCCGTACGGATACTGAGGACAAGATTAGATTATTTGCAGCACGCACGGAGGCATTTAAACAATCATTCTTCCCACGCTCAATACGTTAATGGAATGGGGAAAAAACCCTGATAAGCCCGCCGCAGTGGTCGAGCGGTCTGCGGCGCGCCAGTCACGTTCTGCACGGGCACTACGGTCGGGGTTTCGAATCCCCAATCGGGCATGGTTATTTGTGCCGTCCTTAGTATTAGCTCAAAAATGTTCAAATGTTTGTAGAGTCTATGGGACTTAACTACGGGGTCATCAGTCCCTAAACTTACAAACTACTTATGAACTAGCTACAACTAAGGACGGCACAAATATCCATGCCAGAGGGGGGATTCGAACCCCCGACCGTATTGGCCGTGCAGACCGTGACTGAAGCGCCTCAGTCCCCTCGGCCACCGCGGCCGGCAGTATTAGCTAGTTTAAGTAGTTTGTAAGTTTAGGGACTGATGACCCCGTAGTTAAGTCCCTTAAGCTCTACAAACATAAACCCCTGATAAACTGGTACAGTGGGACGCACCCTCTGCCATTCACTTCACAGTGGTTTGAAGAGTATTGATGTAGATGTAGATGTAAACGACGTCACAACTAACCGCAACATCATATAGGCTATTTTATTAATTTCTATAAGCAAAAAAAGAAAGGGCATTGGATGAAATTCGGGACTACAAAATTTTAAAAAGGGACTGTAGTTAATGCTTACTTGGGGACGTAGTGTATGTAATCGATACTTCCATTCTTTTGCAATTGATCCATTACATGTACTCACGATTATTTGTTTTTGTAGCTTATGGTCCGTCCACAACCACCAAGTTTGCAAGTTTTAAATAATGACGTCACATGTTGATGTTGTGCACATATAAATACAAAATAACATACATGATGTTGCGGTAAATTGTGAAGTCAGTAGTGTATGAATTGCCAAGGAGCAAAAAAATATTTGCTATTGGGCGCAATCGACCCCCGAACCTTTCAATAAAAATCCGATCTCTTACCGCTTAGCTAAACACTGCTCTAAACAGACTCTCTAAGGGGCAGCTGATAAGACGCATATGGTAATAGATCCGAACCAAAATTCCTTTTATTTCCCAAACGATTAACCATCTGGAGTTCCCACTTGGTCAACTTTCATATCTCACCAAGCCCTACATTTACTATAAACTTGGACGAATTCGGCGATGGCGAAAAGGCGTCCTCTACTTGTCAGAACGTAGTTGGATGTCGGAGTGCGAGTCTTCATCCGGTCTCAAAATAAAAAAAAATATCAAAGAACATGAGATTAGGTGGATTTTGAAAACATTTCTATGAGAGTGAGAAGCTGGCGACAATGACACATCGCGCAGTGCATCTACATGTGCCGAACGAACCGTCGAAGCTCAATGACTAGGAACAACTCTGACCATCACGAAACGATGTTTAGAACAACACTCGATCATAAACAACAGTGGTCTATGTCATTTCCATGGAAATGTTGCATTCTACCACAAGTGACGTTTTAATAAAGATAGGAGAGAAATGATACGTAATTCAATAACGTCAGTGTGTCATTCCTTTTCAAATCAACTGTGCCAGAAACACTACGCTTAAAGTAACCGTAGTAGTACTAATCATCTTAGACATCTGGTAGCGCTTATGTTAGTCCCCAAAGTTGAGTTACTAATTTCGATGAAGTCGTTGAAACAAGCTGGAAGTAAACGATGCGCACACCTACGTAAAGCATCAATTATACGAACAAAATCACTTACGCATCCAAGCAGCCTGACATTAAAACTCACATTAATTCCATTTTCAAATGATATCAGTACTTCAGTGTCATACCCCGTCTTTCACCAAGTACATTGCACCATACGCTTATACTTTGGTCGAGAGAACTGACTGTGATTCACAGAGTGAGGCTGCATAATGAAATGTGGAAAATTTCTTCCACTTGATTAACGCTTCATATAAATCCGACATGGGGGCTTCGAAGACAAGTATAAGCACTATCATGTGTAGGATGTGCGTGTTTTGCGCTACTATAATTCCTCCAAACAGAGGCTTTTTTGTACTGTTGACTGAGAATGGAATGATACACTAATGTTACTGAATTACGTGTAATTCCCAAAATGTTCAAATGTTTGTATAGCTTATGGGACTTAACTACGGGGTCATCAGTCCATAAACTTACAAACTACTAAGGAACTAGCTAAGACTAAGGACGGCACAAATATGAACAGTCCCCTCGGCCACCGCGGCCGGCGTGTAATTCCCCTCCTATGGTATTGATAACTTCTTTTTCCCTTTATTAAATATCACTTGTGGTAGAAGGCAACGGTTCTGTACGGCGATAAAACAGACCACAGTTTTTATGATCGAACGTTATTATTAGCATGGTTTCTTAATTTTCTGAGCGTTCAAAGTTAAAATGTTCAAATGTTTGTAAATCTATCGGACCAAACTGCGTGGTCATCAGTCCGTAGCTTACAAACTACTTAAACCTAGGTAAAATAACCTAAGGACAAACACATAAACCCATGCCCCAGGGAGGATTCGAACCTCCACGGCGAGCAACCGCGCGCTCCGCAGCGAGACGCTTTAGACCACTCGGCTACTCCACCGCGGCAAGTCAAAGTTATCCCATGTGAGTAAACTGCTGGGCAGCAAACCCACATCCACAATGGAGCCTTGGTTTGAAACTTCTGGTTGCATTTTGTTTTCTAGACATTGATTTCCTAGAAAGTGGTGTTACCTATTCGTCTTCATACAGTTTTTCGAAATACTTCAAAGTTGATTTTGCTGGATAAACGTTTGTCCCTAATCTGGATGAATAACCACATGCCTATCTCAAAGAGCGAAATTCTTTCTTCACCTGATAAACTATGAGACGAATCACATTATCATCAAACATTGTTGCCTCACATGTATATGACTAGCAAATTTCCAATTTTTACAGTCACATTCAATCAAAAAATGTACACCTTGTAAAATTGGGCATACGAAACTCGTATCCACGGGAAGTAATCATTCGTATTTGCTGAAGAAACGATTAGCATATCAGTCACCTCGGATCAGCATGTGTCCTATTGACTAGTAGGCACAGGGTCACCATGGGCCCTGATACGTTGTTCCATGCCCTACAGCATCGACGCGTTAGAGGTGAATGGCGTATGTGTGGTATAGCTATCCATGCTCCTCTCGCCTGGTTTCAAAGTTCATCTGTGTTGGTTGCCAACGGGTGACAGCGCTGCACTCTTATTTCTCACATTTTATGGGTAACTGACGAGCCAATGCAAGTGCCTGAAATCTTGTGACACCAAGAATGCAAATGATCTTGCAGCAGCATATTGGTCGTATGTTTTCTTGCACTTGCCAGTGTATGTCTAAGACAGCAGAAGATCCAACACCCGGAACCTCTCCGAGAAAAGTCGAAGAAGCTACGGGTACCATCTTTCCACAACCTGTGGTACCTCTTATTGCAGAACCTGCCCCCACATATAACACAGTTGCAATACGTCCACTGTACCATCTGCCTCTTCACCCTGTGGGAGCTGGATTCTGCATTGTCTGCAGCTCGTTGCTGCCGCAACTAATATAGTGAAACAAACAAATCCTCCTCGACCTTTAATCTGTCATTTTGGCGTCAGGTCATGTTCCTTACTCGCTGAGAGAGAGAATTTTAATCCCCCTTTTAAAACCCGGGAAAGATAGCACATACCCAACTAGTTATCGAAATGTTGCCTAACTAGCTCCGTGGGAAAGACTTTAGAGTGAATGTTCAACTGCCTCTTTGTCTGGATATTAGACCCAGGCAGCTCCTTAGTCGTTTGCAGTGTGGGTTCAGAAGATATCGCTCCCTGGCTTTCGTGGAGGCGGCTATACAAGCTTTACTGCATCTGCATCACATGGGTGTATTCTTTTTATTTTTTTTAATATCAAGAAGGCCTTCGATACTACCTCGAGGCATCTTACCCTCAGTAAAATCCATGAATGTGGGTTTTATGGATGTCTTCCCCTTTTTATTAAGTCCTTTCTTTCTCTACGCTATTTAAGTATTGAGTCGGCAACGTTCCTTCTGTTCGTTTTGAGCAAGAGAACGGTGTCCCTCAAGGTAGTGTTTTGTTTACCATAGCAATTAACAGTATTACTTCTGTCGTTAAAATTCTTGTCCAGTGTTCACCATTTGTTGATGACTTCTCTCTGTTTTGCTCTTGTTGCAGTGTTGCAACGACAGCTCGTCAGTTGCAACTAGCCATTTGGACGAATGGGCAGAGAATACTGGTTTTAAGTTTTCAACCGAAAAATATTTGTATGTTTTTTTAACCGTTCCCGTTCTGTTTTTAACTTGCCTTAACTAAGGATGAAGGGCGCTGTTCTACCTTTTAATGACAATGTGTATTTTTAGGGTCTCATTAGACTGAACAATTATGGTTCCCGCACCTTAAAGACTTGAAAAGGCGATGCTTTAAATCACTTAGTACTTTAATGTGTCTTATTCACACTTCATTCGGAGCTGACAGGACTCTGCAGTTTTATAAATCCTTGGTGCGGTCCTCGCTTTGATTGTGGCTGCACGGTGTACGGGTTGGACGTGGTGCACCACGAAGAGATTCGGCTGGCGACTGAGACTGGGCCGGCCGCGGTGGCCGAGGTGACTGAGGCGCTTCAGTCACGGTCAGCACGGCCACTACGGTCAGGGGTTCGAATCCCCCCTCGGGCATGGATATTTGTGCCGTCCTAGTTCGTAAGTAGTTCATAAGTAGTTTGTAAGTTTAGGGACTGATGACCCCGTAGTTAAGTCCCATAAGCTTAACAAACATTTGAACATTTGACTGAGACTGGAGCATTCATCACTAGCCCCGTACTAGGCCTCTGCGCCGAGGCTGCTGAGCCACCATTTCACATACGCTAACAGCTCCTCATGGTGCGCCAAGCGTACACCATTCAGTCTACGCCATATAAACCTACATATAATACTGTGGCTCGGCTATTTCGTCATTGGCTACGAGCAACTAGGCCTTTCGAGAGTCGTGTTAAGGAATGTGCTTCATACATGCGTCTGATAGGTTTTATTGTGTTAAGTCGAGGTTGAAGTAGATTTACACCTTGACTATAATAGAGGCCCAGACACCTTTTAGACTTGACGAATATTAAAAAAAGATTGCGCTGCTGACATTATGTTTTGGTCTTCAGTTTTTTTTTAGATAGGCATCTCGATTTTACAGTAGTGTACATTGACGGATCCAAACAAGTGGACTCCGTCGGGCGTTCCGTAGTGTTTCCTGATCGTGTCCTTTGGCTTCGCCTGCCCACCGGCTACTTTGTTTTTTCAGCAGAGCTGAATGCCATCCTAGAGGCACTAGAACAAGTCCGGCGTATTCAGCGTAAACGATTTATTCTCTGCTCCGATTCCCTTAGAGTCCTACAATCACTGCAGAACAATTACTCATCTGACACCGTAACACAGTTGATCCACTTCCTTCAACGGCGATAAAAGGTGGTGTCAATTCTGTGGGTACCACGGCACGCGGGGATTCAGGATAATGAAGCGCATCATGTGGCCGCCAAGGTGGCCTGCAATGACCACAATGTCACAGAATGTGCTGTTCCCTTGCGAGACCTCTTCTCTGTCTTGATGTAGAGGTGCTTTCATTTGTGGGAGGAAACGTGACTGGCACTGACAGGTAAAAAGAAAAAAAAAATTTCAAATGTTTGTTAAGCTTATGGGACTTAACTACGGGGTCATCAGTCCCTGAACTTACAAACTACTTATCAACTACCTTATCCTAAGGACGGCACAAATATCCATACCCGAGGGGGGATTCGAACCCCCGACCGTAGTGGCTATGCAGACCGTGACTGAAGCGCCTCAGTCCCCTCGGCCACCGCGGCCGGCACAGGTAAAAATCTGCGGTTGTTTAAACCAATTGTGCAAATCTACCAGATATTCATTCGGCACGAAGTGATGCTGACGCGCCTCCGCACCGGATACTGCCCTTTAACACACAGTTCTATTTTATTCCGTCGATAAGAGACCCCGTCTTGTGAAGCCTGTGGCATGCAAATCATTGTACACCGCATTTTAACTGAGTGATTTTATATCGTGTTGAGAAGGTAGCGGCTAATCTTGGTAGTCCTCTGCCTCTGGTCTGACAAAAGTTTTAAAATGTTGTGAATTGTCTGATGTCTGGCCTAATTTTTTAGGGTGGGGTTTTTAGTGTGTTGTAGAATGGCTAGTTTGTCTTTTATATTGCGGTGATCAGCCAGACACGATAATCTTGTGTTTTGAATCCACCTACAACTGTCTTCCTTAATATACAAAATTACATTGCCGAAATATAGCAATGTGTTTGTTTAGCTGCCTACACAGTTTGACTCGTTCGGCTACTTCTCTTTCTGTTGCCGGTTTTATTAATTTCCTCCGTAATCGATTCACATTCGTCGACTACTGCATTTTTAAAGGCACTAAAGCCCCAGATGTCTTGCGTCGAGAACACCCTAACCTTCCATCCACTTATCCTGCGGCCGCGGGGGGTGGGTGAGGCTGGGTAGTGCGACCAGACCCATGTCGTCGTGTTATACGTGAACCGTTCTGCACACACCCATTCCACTGCCTAAAACTTCGTCGCACACCAGCAACAATTTTGAAAATGAACTTCCTATCTCTACTCTTTCAAGGTCTTCCGTTATTTCTGAATGTGTATGACATAAAAAACAAAGGGACTGAAGTGATCGTCCTGCAAACTAACGTCAACTATCGCCTACACTTTACGTCTTGTAAGATTTTAAAAAAAATCAACATTACATTTGACGCTCTGATTAGACAAGGTTTTTTATACTGACAGTAAAAAAGAATGTTCAAATGTTTGTAAATCTGTAGAACTTGGATACTGTGGTTATCAGTCCCTAGGCTTACGAACTACTTAAACTAACTTATGTTAAGGACAAAACACACACACACACACACACACACACACACACACACACACACAAAATGTTCAAATGTTTGTAGAGCTTATGGGACTTGACTACGGGGTCATCAGTCACTAAACGTACAAACTACTTATGAACTAACTAAGACTAAGACTAAGGACGGCACAAATATCCATGCCCGAGGGGGGGATTCGAACCCCCGACCGTAGTGGCCGTGCAGAACGTGACTGGCGCACCGCAAGCCGCTCGGCCACCGC
Organism: Locusta migratoria; assembly: GCA_026315105.1. Classification (NCBI taxonomy): domain Eukaryota; kingdom Metazoa; phylum Arthropoda; class Insecta; order Orthoptera; family Acrididae; genus Locusta; species Locusta migratoria. The sequence goes on from CM048755.1 coordinate 514,747,912, forward strand.
GGCCGGCACGTACACACACACACACACACACACACACACACACACACACACACACACACACACACACACATAGAGATATATGCCTGACGGAGGACTCGAATCTCCGACGGGGAGCAACCGCGCGCTCCATTGCAAGGCGCTTTAGAACAGACACAACCAAAATATCCAAATTCTAAGCCTCTAATCGTTAATATTTTTAGTTATGTTGAGTAACGATGTTAGCCTCTACTACTAAGCGATCGAAACGGTTTTATGAACAAAGAATCGAACATACACTACTGGCCATCCCAAATGGAGTACCAAGAATAATAGGAGGTATCAGAGCAAAATTTATTTGGGAGCTAGCGCATTGTACAAAGATGATATGACTGCAAATGAAACCCCACTTGAAGTGAGGAAGCCGATGAAATCAGTACTGTTTCCAGCTATTGCTGCGTAGGCGCTTGCTACACGCTTCAGCATTGAAACTAATTTTGTAAATGTTGTTGGGGTATGCTACTTACACTTGCTGGTAAGGTTGTTTTGGTGTAGCATCCATTGCCTTAACTCGGTCCAGTCATTCTGCAATTATCAACCAGATGTTTTACCCAGGCAAGAGGCCAGGAGAAGTGTAGGATCAAGACACAAATTCCAGTGAGCCCCAAAGCACGTTGAATTCTGCGTGCCACGTGTGGTACCGAATTATCATGTTGCAACGTGGCCGTCGGCAAGCTCCAGAGGTATGCGAGGACAACAGGCCCCAACACTTCACAGACGTAACTCTGGATTGTTAGTGTACCGGCATTGCATACTAAGGAGGTGTGGATTGGAATCCAATACCACCGGAACCGGACTTTCCTAATAGCAATTTCCGGTCACTAACCATCCTGTATTACATCTCTAAAGTGTTAAGCTTGTAACCATTCTGTATCTTCGGAGCTTGGTGACAACCAAATTGCAGCACGTTAATGGACCACCACACGTGGCAAGCACTGTTCAAAACTTCTTCGTCGCCCATCGGATAGCCCCTCTATTCTCCTGATGAGTCGCCTATCGAAAACGACTGGTCGATGATTACGGGCCGCGGTGGAGTAGCCGAGCGGTCTAAAGCGTCTCGCTGCGGAGCGCGCGGTTGCTCGCCGTGGAGGTTCGAGTCCTCCTGGGGCAGGGGTGTGTGTATTTGTCCTTAGGTTAGTTTACCTAGGTTTAAGTAGTTTGTAAGCTACGGACTGATGACCACGCAGTTTGGTCCGATAGATTTACAAACGTTTGAACGTTTTTTGGTAATTACGGAACACCTGACCCGGATAAACCACCCACTGACAACAGGTCAACTATGGTGATATGTGTAGAGAAAAATCTGAAAGAGTTGGAAACAAAGCAAGTCTCCAGGTCCAGATGGAGTGCCAATTCGGTTTTCCAAAGACTAATGAGGGGCATTGCGCTTCTTAGTTAGCTTGTATTTGTCTGGAATCGTTGATCTAGCGCCAAGTTTCAAGCGACTGCAGAAAGGCGCAGGTGACTCTTGGGTATAAGAAAGGCAAAATAATTGACCCACACAATTACAGACAAACATCGTTAACATCAGTTTGCTGTCTAATTCTTGAAAATATTCTTAATTCTAATATAGTAAATTTCTTTGACACGGAAAAGCTTCAGTCCATACTTCAACACGGCCTTAGGAAGCATCGATCATCAGAAACTAAGATTGCCCCTATATCTCATGACATTTTCCGAGCTATAGATGAAGGGCAACAGACAGTTAACGAAGTTACGAGCATATAGAACAGGTACCCAAATGCCTCAGTGGTTGGAAGACTAACTCAGTACGTTGCCCTAGATGGCGAGTGTTCATCAGAGATTATGGCATCTTCAGGCTTGCCCCGTGTAAGTGTGATAGGTCAGTTATTATTTTTTATCTATATAAATTATCTAAAGGATAGAGTGAGTTGCAATCTGCGGCTGTTTGGTGAAGATGCTGTGATGTACGGGAAGGTGTCGTCATTGAATCACTACAATAGGATACAGGATGACTTGGACCAAATTTCTAGGTCGATGTATTTCCATATTATTTTGGAATTGGGAATGCGGCTGGTCTAGTTTTAATTCCAATAATTAATGTATTTACCAATCGCCGTAAAGTTTGTTGCTTTATTGAACGACCGGTTTCGATATCACAAGAATATCATCTTCAGGATATTTCATAACATATATCCATGTAAACTGTTGAAATGGCCTTTTTACCGATTTATTTAATAATTCACAGATCCTGAATAAACGTGTGTTAATTATTTTGACACCTGCTGTCACATGTGTGAATTAACACTCGTTTATTCAGGATCAGTGAATTATTAAATAAATCGGTATAAAAGGCCATTTCAACAGTTCACTTGGATATATGTTATGAAATAACCTGAATATGATATACCTGTAGTATTGAAACCGGTCGTGCAATAAAACAACAACTTTACGGCTGTTGGAATTAAAATTTCTAGGTGGTGTGAGGAATGGCAGCTACCTTAAAAGTAGAAAAATGTAAGGTGATGTAGATGAGTAGGAGAAACAATCCCGTAACGTACGAATTCAGCATTAGTTGTGTGCTGTTTCACAAAGGCGCATCAACTGATTATGTAGGCGTAACGTGGCACAGCGATATGAAATGGAATGAGCATACAAGGACAACTTGGGGAAGGCGGATGGTCGATGTGATTCGTCTGTAAAGGAGACCGCATATAAAACTCTTGTGCAACACCGTCTTGAGCATTGCTGAAGTTTTTGGATCCCCAGCAGATAGATTTAAAGGAAGACATAGAAGCGATTCAGAGGCGGGCGGCTAGATATGTTACTGGTAGGTTTGATCAATGCGCTAGTGTTACGGAAATGCTTCCGGAGCTCAAATGAAATGGGATTCGCTGGAGAAAAGGCGACGTTCTTTTTAAGAAACACTGTTGAAGAAATTTCGAAAACCGGAATTTGAAGTGGCATGCAGAACGATTCTGATGCCGCCAACTTACATTTCGCGTAATGACCAAAAAGATAATATCGCAGAGATTAAGGATCGTACAAATGCGTACAGGAATTCGTTTGCCCCTCATTCTTTAAGGGAGTGGAACAGGAAAGCAAGTAACTAATGGTAGTACTAGGTATCCTGTTCCACTCACATTTGAGTAGATTACCGAGTATGTATGTAGATGTGGAAGCAACATGGACTGCTATACCAAACAACACATCAGTAGCTTCTTGGATTCAATGCCAAGCATGCAGCTGTGACTGCAGTTAGCAATAGTGGCAATACTCAATACTGCTTTCATCTTCTTTCTTGCTTCACAGGTGGATGTTTTCAGTCACGTTGTGACTGTAGCTACACATCGTGCTATAAATATTGCTGTCACATCTTTAAGTTTTCTTGTTGCTGCAGTTTGGATGCCATGCAGTGTAACTACGGCCTGGGAACTGTGAACAATCATTTTTGAAATAGTGAAGCTTGTGAAGTACTGTCCTCAATATCTATGGCGAGTCACTGAAGGAATGTGAAACCACAAGTGGGTGACAAAATGTTGGATACTCACGCCTCATAGCAGAACTTGGAGGGTAACAGGCTTACTTGCTAGTAAAGTAAGACAGGCGGCCACCCGAAACAGGTTCTGAAATATAGAAAAAAAGTCTTGTGCTGGAAAATGGTTCTGAACCCCGTTCGGGTAGATTATTGAAATTGTGACTCCGCAGCAGACGACACTTATGGGTGACCATGTATACATTGCAGCATCGTTAATTACTGTCACATTGGACTTATATTCACAGATATTGGACCAAGAGACATGTCGCTTGGTCGGAAGAATCAGTTTTTCTTTTTACACCAGTTCGTGCCCTGGTACGCCAGCCTCAAACCAATAGACTCCGCAAAAAAAAAAAAAAAAGAAAAAAAAATGCACTGGCGTGTTTTACGGCCCACTTTAGAATTACCTATAGTATTATGAATTTCTGCAGACATTTCGGACACAATCAATAAGCATATAAATAATAAAAATTGATGAACGATACGATTACGACTCTACTATTGTGATAATATCTATGCACCCGAATAGTAATATTCTTTCCAAATAGCCAAAATTATTTGATATTTGGGTTTAGCTTTGACAAATATATTCTTTTTTGAACTTTTACCTCCTTAAACTATTATTTTCATGTCTCTCCCACAAAAAAGTGTTCAAATGTTTGTACAGCTTATGGGACTTAACTACGGGGCCATCAGTCCCTATGAACTAGCTAATCCTAAGGACGACACAAATATCCATGCCCGAGGGGGGATTCGAACCCCGACTGTAGTAGCCGTGCAGACCGTGACTGGAGCACCTCAGTCCCCTCGGCCACCGCGGCCGACTCTCTCCCACATTTTAATTATCACTTAATTTACTCATCTTATGAAATATTCTTATAGATATCAAGATCGCAGTTTTTATTTTATTTATTCAAGACGACTGGTTTCGACACACTATGGTGTCATTATCTGGTCTCATTGAAATTAAACTGCTTATTATAGAGCTCCACATAAAATCTTGTACGTGATCTAGATGATAGTTAAATTATAGAAAGTGATGTGATGGTGGATAGTCAGATATAAAATGGATGGCTTGTCAAAATTAAAACAGTAATATATACATAAAATAACCACTATAAGGCACTTGTCTGGTTGGTTTTATGAAGGTGCTCAACATTTGGCGTTGGGAAATCAGTCGCGTGACACCCCTCGTTCGAAACACTCTTTTGTAAACGCCATCTTGCTCTCTGTATTTGATGATTTTCTTATTATAACTCAAGCGTTGTCTTTACAAAGTAATGGTGCACTAAAAATTATCAAAAACACGTTGTAATTTCTAAAAAGGTGAAGTTAGTAGATAACAACTGCCATCATTAGTACCAGAACTACGGATTACTCTGGCAGCTGTTCAGCGCAGCGTAATGGGTGGCTAATTAGTTTGTGATGCACAAACGTCTTAGACGGTGGTTTGAAACTTGCCAGTCGCGGTGGCTCAGAGCGCTCGGTCAGAGGGTTGCCGACGTGGTAGCTCAGTGTTCTCGACGACCTCTGTAATGATAAAACTGAGTCAACGACGAAACGATCAAAATTAAAGAAAATAAACCAACGTCCACTAAGGACCGATCAAACCGAAGAACCAGTAAAAGGAAAGAGGGCTCGACGCCATCTGTAATAAAAACTGAGCTAAATTCTCAACGAACAACCCAGAATGAAAATGAAAAAACGACCGCAAAGCATCGATCTACCTGAAAAATAAATAAATAAATAAAAACCCGCCAGTGCAATTTTTTCATCTTGTTTCCTAAAAGGTTTTCGCACACTCTTCTTAACTGTATACAACTATATTCTGCAAGATTCTGAGCTGTTCAAAGGTAACAGCGCTTTCCCTGAAAAGTGAATTTGTTCTATTTTGTCAACATATCATGAAATACATACCAACGAATTGCAAACGTAGACTTCTTTATCACATCTACACAAACTGGGGAGATACTTTACAATCACTGTTATAAATGACATAATGATAGTGGTAACTTTGCATATAGATTAAGTGCTATAGCTTTGTGGAATTCGGTATTACCACACTTATTCCGTTTGTTTTTTTAACTGTGAAAGAAAACGTAGTCACCGTTTGAAACAGATTATTTGCTCTTTATTTTAGTGCAGAACAAAGTAACATGAACAAAGCCATATCTGAACTACAGAAAAGGTAATACAATATACGTTAAAAGCATCCATAGCAACCATGCCAAAGGCAGACCTTCTAGTAGACCCATGGATTCTAATTAATGATTTTCATCATATTTCATTAGTAGTGAATAACTGCTTAGAAAAAAAAGAAAATAGGTATTATATTGCAATGTATACATTTCCCTTCCGTTTCTTTAAGGAACGACAGTAGCCACAGAACTCTAGGACGCAATTTATATATATCAAACTAACAGTATCAGTAAGTTGTTTAGAATATTCATTATTACAGTATACTCCCCGTTGTTGTGCAAATGCTTCAGAAGACCAGTGTTCAATTCGTTGTTGCGTATTTCACGGCATGTTCACGAAATAGAAAAAACGCACATTTTAGAGGGAGCGCTTTCACATCTGCACAACCCTAAACATTTCAGAAGATAGCTCTATTTAATTTATAAGACTGCCAGAAACCCTTTTAGGAGCCAAGGCAAAATAACAATGGTATTCGTGGGTTTCGAATTACCGACCACGTGTATCACAACGTAACGCTCTACCCAGTACGCCACAGCGAACAACTATGACTTTGTACCGTAATTGTCGAACTACTGATGGCAGTTGCTAACAGCTAAAATGACATTTTTAGACACTAGATTATAATTTATCGTTCTATGAATGACGTGTTTTTATTAATTCTTCAGTGCGTCGCTGCTTTGAAATGACAGTGCGTAAGTTATAACAAGAAAATCATAAAATACAGGAAGCAAGATGGCGTATGCTAGAGAGAGTTCTGGGCAGGGAATGTCACGTGACATTTCCTAACGCTTGGTTTACGTAAAATCAAGGGACTGTGTCAAATAGCTGGTACTTTTGCAAATATCTCTGTAACGGTGCAAGTTACGAAAAAAACATAAAATTTACTTATTTAGTTATTCAATTTTCGTGAACGGTTTGTTTGCAATTACAATTGTATTACAAACGATATTTTTTAGTGTCACTAAAGTATTATTTTGTACAAAATATTTGAAAAAGATTTGTTCTGGTCTCTGGCGGCCAACAATTATGCCTGTAAAATTTGGTGCCTATCGGTTGAACGGTTGGACCCAAAATATGAGAACACGTTACGGACAGAAAGACAGACAGACAGACATCGTCACATGGCCGTTATTTTGCAAATATCTCTGAAACGATGCAGGATATGAAAAACATAACAGAGCAAACTTGTAGAGAATTTTCTCCTCTACGAATTCGTTTATTCAGTTTTCGTGTCAGATGTACGGTTAAGCCGTTATTTATTTAAATTTCGAGCTGTCTAGAGGCGATCGCAAAGGACCGCTTTTAGTGTTACTACTGTAACGTCGCGGTGGAGCGGCCGAGCGCATTGAGACGCTATGTTGCGATGCGCGAGGCCGTTCCCCATCAGGGGTTCGAATCCCCCCTCGCGCATGGATGTTTGTGTCGTCTTTAGTATACGGTATTTCATAAGTAATTTGTAAGTTTAGGGACTGATGACCACGCAGTTAAGTCCTTTAAGCTTAACAAACATTTGAAAATTTTATTGAACTACCGTAACGTAAAGTAGGCCAATAAAGCGCACCACGGATACGAGTCGGTGGAAACAGTTTTATAACAGCCCTACCGTTCCAAAAGTTCCATTTCAGCTATCAGGTAATGAACATAATAGGTTGGATTTAATGTCTTATTACAATTGAAATGTCGCTGATGAAATGCAACATCGAGCAGTTAAGAACGGGTGCTGTGATATGACGAAAAAGATCTGTGTTGAAATAATATGCACTGTTATGTTAAGCTGCTGCTCATCTTTTCTCAAATGTATAATATGTGGCAGTGTAGATGCCTTGTTTCTTATTTTTTGTCTGTCAGTGATTTGGAAGGAGGCCCTGTATTTTTTATGTCAAAGTAAAGATTCAAAATACAGGAACTTTGTCTGTTCTTGCTTTTTCATGTTTCTTCTTCAGATCACAACGTACTGGTCGATTTCCCAAAGGGGCCGAAAATTATCTTGTCTTTTAAGTAAGCCTTTACTTTAAAATATTTTTACTACCTCGTGAATACGGTACTTCATGTGAAATATATAACTAAATAGAAAGTCTTAACACAGATGTTCCTAACGTTTAAAGTAAGTTATTTACATTTTGTACAAAACACTGTCGCTAACAATGGACTGCCAGTTAAACATCTATCGTTGACATGCATGTACAATCAATGTTTTAGCATGTTATTCTAAGTTATTCACTTTTGATGGCGGGGTTTCAGAAACAACGTATGTTCAAAATTGTTCAAATGTTTGTAAATCTATCGGACCAAAGTGCGTGGTCATCAGTCCGTACCTTCCAAACTACTTAAACTAAGTTAAACTAGCCTAAGGTCAAACACACACACCCATGCCCCAGGGAGGACTCGAACCTCCAACGGCGAGCATCGCGCGCTCCGCAGCGAGGCGCCTTAGACCGCTCGGCTACTCCATCGCGGCAAACAACGTATGAATTCGGTCATGATTTTGAGTATGTAAGTTTTTACACATTATCAATTTTTAGAAACATACGGATGGCTCTACATCTAAAATGTCATATCTACTATAAAATATTAGTATTTTCATTTTTATTTCATTCCAGACTTACAGCCTGTTATTCATAGACTAAGGGTGAAAATAGTGTAAAATCCACGTTACTGCGTTCGAACGACCTATTAGTGACGTAATAAACTATCGCCGAGTGGAGTGCCCGAGAGCTCTAAGGCGCGTTGTTGCGGAGCGCGGCGTTGCTCGCCGTCAGAGGTTCGACTCCTCCCTCGGGTATATATATATATATATATATATATATATATATATATATATATATATATATATATATATATATGTGTGTGTGTGTGTGTGTGTGTGTGTGTGTGTGTGTGTTTTGCCCTTAGCATAATTTAGTTTAAATAGTTTGTAAGTCTAGGGACTGATAACCGTAGTAGGTAAGTCCCTTAGAGTTACAAACGTTTTTAATAAACTATACCAATGCGTAACGGAAACATTTGCAGGAACATCTCGTTTAAAAGTAATCATTTTGTTAATCAAAGTTCGTAATGATACAATATAGTTTCTTACGTCTACCCCTCGCCAAGGCTTAACATAGGCTACTCTGCTTGACAAAGATGCTTACCAAGTTATCTCTACAAAGTTGCGTAAGTGTTTGATTTGTTGAGAGTAGGCCTTATTTCGATTGCTGAATCAGCATGTTCGGATGGCATTTTAATTATAAAATCTTAACAACATGAGATGCAATATTTCCACAGAAATTAAATAAGTTTTATATGGAGAAAGTTTTATGGGTATTTGGTAAATTTGGAATTTTTTAAAATTATTTGCTGCAACATTAGTAGTTAAGCAATAGTTCTGAAAAATTGATGAGGTAACTGTCTATAGTATTTAATACAGTGAAGAGTAAAATAATATGAAATTTCGAAAAAGAAAGAAACTTTCATCCTAGATGATTGTATAAGGTTCACGTAATGAAAATTCAACTAGTATACTATGAAATATCTGACAAAGTCTGGTGATATAACTGCGTCAAATAGAAGTGGAATTGTATTTTGCTACAATACGAAGCTCCAAAATTACTGGTATATTTTATACTACTACGAGCATTTCCATAGTCGTCAATTACAACCTACAGTAGTAAATGGAAACCACGATTCATGTGAGCTATGACAACGTTACTGTTGACTACCTGCATGCTTTCTCTGTGGTCAGTGGTACTTTCCAGCGCCATAAGTGTTAAAAGGTCACAATCGGCCACAGCGCGTTGCAAACCAAGGTGGTAGACTCACTGTTGTCTTGGCCACCATCTTGCCCGAAGCCGATGAGATATATCCTTGACGAAATATAAAATCAGCAGTGTGTTAAGGAAGTATCGGTGCACAATCATGTTACCTGTGCTCAGACACAGGTGCCATATAGCACCTCTAGAGTCTGCGTCACCATTCATGTAGCACCTCCAGAGTCTGTGTCACCATTAACCGTAACTATACCGAGTTCCAAAGAACACCAACATTTCTTTAAGTGATTGTAATGATTTGATTCTCCAGTGTACGGGCAACCATTTTTTCAACGTTTCAGCCGTAAAAGAATCAGAACAAGTCATCAACGTATGTTACGACAAGTACGGATAACACATTTCCAGGTTTCAGGACATAATGGCAGTCTATGTTTGTTTAGAATATAAGATCTATTCACATAAAATCTATAAAAATTGAAGTTATAGATACAGATGAAATTTATCAGCAGACTTCGTACTTTTAGATAGTACAATTTCTTATTGACGTAAGACTCCTTATATATTAACGAATAAATGTAATTAAAACGTCATGTTTATTGTTGGGTTTCTTGCTTCAGGCCAGAAATAGCTTGTTCCATGTTGTGCAATATTTTTCTTACTTCTCAGTTTTGTAAAGCCTATAAGTTGTTTTTAATTGTGTTAGAGGATAGTAAAAATTAATTACATTTACAGACAGGCTTAGTATTTGAGTTTCATGCATTGTTAAGGCAGTTTAGTGTAGCTCCAAATAATTCGTAGCGTTAAACACGATGATTTCCTAATTATTGCAAAAAATCCGCTTAAAACCAGAAAAAAATATCATCTGCTGTTTTAATAATACCGTTTCAAGTGCCTTCTCAGTACCAAAATCCATTGTAGCATTAGGTTCTACTTTCATATCAGATGTTCGTTGCCAACTTTAAAAATCGGGGCTTTGATTGCAGAAGCAGGTTCCTGGTCTTTATGAGATACTCTGCACAAAGTTGTGCTCATTTTGCCGGGCGTTATGCATTATCACTCAGCTGGATTAAGCAGAGCCTTTTCGTCCTGATACCCCGCCCTCGCAGCGAAATACGAATTTAAGCTCCCGCTCGTGCGTTATCAACGACTGCCTCAAAAGCAAAGCGGCGTGTTCTCTCTGCTACCTTCTCCGCAGCGTGGAAGGAGTGAGAGGCAATTTTTTTTTCTTCTTTTCCGGAGGAGAAGGGCGCATGGAGCTGGGATATAGAGGACAGCAAACTCAACGTGCTTCGCGGGTCGCCGCAGCCATTCTGCTGGGTTTCGGCTTTTCGCCTTGTGTTTAGACGTTCTTTGCAGCAGCGCACCTGCAGTGTTGCGATGCCAGGAATGTATTACTCTGCCACCATTCACAATATTCTGCTTTCCATGTGGTTTCTTAGCTGTGAACGTTCCAAGAATAAATAAACAACAGTACCTGGATATTGAAACAGTATTAAAGACACAGATCCTTGGTACATTTCACTGTTTCGTAGCAGACTGAATTTCATAATACAATTTATTACGATTTCATTTAGAGTTCCCCAGTTTAATCATCACTCAATGCAGTTGTTTCTAAGTTAATAGAGCTACAATGGCTTTGCCTTTTGCAGAGAAGGAATATTTGTTTTCTTTTATAAACCCGTGGAATTTCTATAATTTGTTTACTTGTACATTTAGTTGCTTCTACCATATTGCTGTAGTACTTTTGTTTCTGAGCAGATTTGTCACAGTAAAATTTTTCCATACTGACTGAATGTCTTTTTGAAACCACAAATTTCCCTCCTAGCACTCGTTGGCGGTTTCCTTAATACTTATTCTTCCTACTATAAAAAGTGCAGTCAAATAGTTTTCTTCATTTTAGTGGGTTGATGCAACTTCTGTGAAACTTAGCCCATGCGATTGTCATAATTTAAAACGGCCTTGAATGGTCTAAGATGCCTCCTGGACTAGGGTGTTGAGCAGGTAAATGATGACGTCTTCGGGCAGAGCTACACGGTGTTTTATCAAATTGGGGTCTTCAACCTGATCTGTCGGTAGCATTGTCATAGTGCACGCGGCGATTTTGCTTTTTCTGCATACTGATTCTGGACTGTACGGTCAATGAGGAGAAACTCAACGGTCCTCTTTTTATTCTCAATAACGTTTCGTGGTGCTATGACATGTAGGAACACATTTTTCCCTCTAAAAAATCTGCTGCAATTTACAACAGTTTTTCTGTATGTGGAAGAAATACGGTTGTTCATCACAGCAGTTTTGGCACAGATTTGCTTCATCTATTGATGTATACCATACTTAACGTGGTTATGTACATTCGCGTGTATTCCTCCGTAGTTGGGACCTATAAAGCGAATTTTGCGACAGTTCTGATAAAGGTGCAATATGTTCCCTCTAAAGCTTCAACGAGAGGACTGTGATGTCGGTTGCAATGGACACCGCCATCCCCTCGTAACTTCAGCAGTTGCTGCCACTTCGCCTACGCAGGGCGCATGCTGTTATCAGTAGCAGATTATTTGTGGTTTTTTATTTCTTTTATTTTCTTGTTGTTTTTGTTGTTGTTGTCGTTGTCTTCAGTTCGAAGAGTTGTTTCATGCACCTCTGCACGATACTCTATACTGAGCCAGCTTTTTCATTCCGAGTAACTACTGCAATTAGCATTAATTTCAAGCTGCTCAATATTTCACCTCTTACTCTCATTCTGCGATTCCTACTTCTATTCGTATGTCTAACACGTCGAACGAAATTTATTTGGCTCTATTTGTCAAGTTCCATCGTGAAGTTTACATGAGGCCGTATAAAGTTTAAATGTTACTTTTCCAGTTCTTGTTTCCTATATCGACACACCAAGTACGCATTGTTCTCGTACCGATATAACACGTTGGTTTCATCTTGGCTGATAAGTTTCTTTGCTTAAAAGTTTTTCAATTATAAGTTTCTCTCGTCACGTGCAAACCAACTACCCATCGCCTCGGGAGTCTATCTCTATCATAAATAAGAGAGGGAGACCAACCGTTGTTCTGTAAGATAGGAGTCAAGCAGTGAATATCCCACCACGTGATTAAGACGACTAGGTCGCTCAACTAAATATTAGGAATAGAAGGATAACAACATCTTGACTGAATGCGTGGAAAAACACGACGAGAGAACCTGAGACATCACTTAATAAACAGCTCAGTGGCTGATTCTACATTAAGATAAATTAAGGCATATTACTTTTTCGTGCTGAATTTCAGCATTATACAATAAGTAATGATTTCTACGAGTATGGCTAATTCGTGGGTGTCGTACATAAGGGATGTACGAGATCATATATATACATATTTCCATTTACAATGCGAGCATTTTTGTACAGGTGACAATGTGAAGTACGTTGATAGATGTCCTTGAGGAAGATTCCTTAGATTTCACAAGACCACGTCTTCTAAGTACATCAGTGAAAGTAGAAACCTGGGTTGGATATTAACTACTGCTTATCGAAACTAAAAGTCTTCCTTGACACCATTTCTAAGATAGCAGTTCTTGTTAGACCTATTGAGGGGAACTCCGGTGAAATTAGCTCATTAGATCATCGTTAATTACACAGTTGCAAGTAACAGCCAAGAACTCAACTTTTCAACAGTACTGAGCACTATCAAACTGTGATGTGAGTTACGTTCTTAACAATGAGCACCCTCAACCTTGATTTCGCCAACAGATACATACTGATCTGGCATTGTACCGCCATTCTCCGAAGTTACCTGATCTCCTAAAACAGTTTTTTTTTTAATATTTTTAGGGAAAGGGGGTTTGAAAGAGTTGGTCTTCGTGTGTACGCTTACAACACTTTCGTTAAAATGCGACGCCGCTTGGAAATAGCAGGAAATGTAATACAAGAGGAGATCTAAAAGATTGCGTTTGAGGGATTTGCAAAGCGAATATGCAACGTAACGCCACGCCGATGCGGATATATAAGCACGAATCGAGTAGGCAAGGGATTAACGTGGCATTCGTCTGTTCCGTCGTGGGTGCTGTAAATGGAGAAACTTAAAACTATGCTGCTTTTCTTTTTTTTTTTTCTGCAGAAGGACAAACGCCGACAAGCATACGCAGGAGGATGAAAAATGTGTGTGTTGTAATATATCCGTCGGAAACCACTGTTTTCGAATGGCGAACCAAGCTCCGTTCTGCTTGCGGTTGGGTAGCCTCATCCATTACGTGGATGTCACGCCCACTCAAGTGTGAGACATTCAAGTACCCACCATACAGTCACAATTTCTCCTCGTGCGATTATCTCGCATTCGGTCTTTTAAAATAGGCCCCGAAGGGACCTCAATTTTTGACGGACGACGAAGTTACAGACTTCATCATGCAGCAGAAACGGTATTTTGAAAAACGGAAGTGGAGCATCAGTGGCAAGATTGCCACAATGCACAGGGCGATTTGCATACAGAGTGTACGGCCTTTGAACGGAAACTTTTTGATCACTCACTCTAACTTTCCTGCTGGGAAAAGTATCGAAAGAGTTTGAAAATCGCCTGGATGTTTGCGACCTCCATCAGATGGCAGAATGAATATTTCTTAATGATTAATAGAAAAAATTGATCGTCAACATAAATGCGAAAAACATCTTAAGACTGAGTGCCAGACTGGGAAAAGCTAACATTCGTTTCAATATGCTGGTTACATTCAAGCTATTTTTCCGTCTCAAATAACATAATCATCCACCGGGCGCTGAAACTTAAATACATTTCCAATTGCCACCGTGTAATGCCCAAACGCTCTAAGGCGCCTTGTTGCGGAGCGCGCGATTGTTCCCCGTCGGAGGTTCGAGTCCTTCCTCGGGCATGGGTCTGTGTGTTGTCCTTAGATTAGTTTAAGTAGTTTATAACCCTAGGGACTGACAACCACAGTAGTTAAGTGCCATAGATTTAGAAACATTTGAACATTTGCTATTGTATCAAAACTGACATTTTGAGCCCGTGGTTATGTTTAAGATACAGGATGATTATTACAATCAAGAAAACAGCAAACCAATCACATTTAATTATACTATAGGGAGTGATAACCAGTGTAGTTTGGTCGCTTGAACTCCAAACTAATCAATCAATTATACTATTTATTTAAAATATAGCACCGTTACCGGTTTCACACCTTACAGTTGATCATCAGATGGCTTTTCACGTCCACATACATTTCCTGCCATCTACAATTTGATTATGCCATCAATTTTGCCTTTTGGCGAAAATGTCTTGTTTATGTGGTACCCTACAATACAAAATGTGATTGAAATGACTTACTTGAACGTAAGTGTGACTAATGGTGATGTTACATATTATAAACAAACTTTTACGCTATAATTTCTGTACATCACGCTATGCTGTTCCTAGTAAGTGAAATAAGTTATACACAAAATGCCCACTGCTTCAATAACTGCGGTAACCAACACTACAACGTAATTGATCTGACGTTTCGATGTGGGGAACGGAATAATAAAAAATTATATCGTAAAAGTTCCTTTACGACATGTAACAGCATCATTACACCTAAGTTCAATTACGTTATTTCAGTCACCTTATTGTATTATAGAGGACCACCTAACCAAGAACTTTCCGCCACAAAGCAAAATTATGAGCATAATGAAAATGTAGCTGTCAGAATTTTTGTGGACGTGAAGAGCCACCTGATGATGAACTGTAAGGTTTGAAACCCATTACTGCGCTATTTTATAAATAAATAGCGTAATTAAATGTGGTTGGTTGCTGTTTTCTTCAGTGTAAAAATCATACTGTAAATAAATGTTCCAGAATATGTATTTTGCCTCTCTTGTTACAACGGAAAGAAAACTGCACTTGTTCCTCCGTTATCAATCCTTAACTCCACGACAATAACTCCTTTTAATCTATGAGGTAAGTTTTGTTAAAGGATTTGGGTAACATTTTATCTGAAATCTTCACCAAAAGTTGGATGAAATAACTGTTGGTTCACAACCGCTTAGGTTCCATTTCATTTGGTTAGATAATACGTATATTCCCTATGAAAAATTACGCAGCATGGTAAAGGAGTTCGAAAACAGTTCAGGGATATTGCAGATCTATTCATGAAAGTGAATCAATGGCACGGAAAATGAATGCTGCGGTGACAGTAGAGCCGATATCAGTTGATTCCGCCGTCCACCGACAGATATATTCAAATCAGTATGCCCCTACGACAGCCATCAAAATGGAGCCGATTTCATCACCGAAAGTATAGAATTCTGATGACAATCACTGAAATTCAAATCAGTTTCTTTTCCGGTCGAGTCGACCAACGTTCTCACACACGAAGTATGGACAGTCAGAAACTGGTCAGTTTAGAAGAAAGGAGTAGTTCATGGTATCTGAGGATGACAAATTACAAAATATGGCTATTTTCTATATCTATAGACTGCATTCACTATTTTATTAAAAATCAAATGTAGTTGTATCTATCATTGGCAATTTTAGACTTAATTATAACTGCAAGATTTAAGTTCTTCAACTAGGAATGAAGTGGATTTTTTTCTGTTGTGGCAGAAGAGAATTAGTTTTCTACAAGCTATTATTGCTCTTTACTTCCAGTAAGAAGGTGCGTAACTTGAATGAGGTGGCTTACAAATGTGGGATACTGGTTTCCACGTACATTGCGAAATATTATAAAAAATGTAATAGAATTGCGTAGTTATGGTATATCGCCCCAAATCTGCGACTGGTTAGGGGATTTCCTGTCGGAGAGGACGTAGTTTGTAGTAATGGATCGTAAGGCATCGACTAAAACAGAGGTGATATCGGGCGTTCTACAGAGTAGTATTCTTGGTCTTCCGCTGTTCTTTATTTACATAAACAATTTGGGAGAAAATCTAAGCAGCTCTCAGATGACGTCGTAATTTACCGTCTAGGAAATTCATGTTAAGATCAAAACCAAGTGCAGAAAGATCTAAATAAGGTATCACTATGGTTTAAAAATTGACAATTGACTCTAAATAATGAAAAGCGTGAAGTGGTCCACACGAGAACGAAAATAAATCCGTTAAATTTTGTTTCCAAGATAAATCAATCAAACGTGAAGGCTATAAACTCCACAAAATACCTAGGAATTACTGTTACTTCAGACTTAAACTGGAAAGAACACGTAGATAATAAAAGATACAACAGAACTACTAAAGAAACTGCATACACTACGCTTGTCCGTTCTTTTTTGGGGTATTACTGCCCATTGTGGGATCCTTATCAGGTGGGTCTGACGGAAGACATCGAAAGAGTCCAAAGAACGGCAGCTCGTTTTGTATTGTCACGATACAGGGTAGACAGCGTCACGGAAATGAAACAGGATCTGGGATGGAAATGATTACAACAACGGCGTTTATCGCTGCGGTGTGGGCAACTTACGAAAGTCCAATCGCCAACATTCTCCTCGGAATAGGAAAATATATTGTTGACTCCCTCTGCTAGGCATTTAAATATGATTCGCAGAATATACCATGTAGATGTAGCTGTAGATGTTTGTCCTTCACACGCAGGCTGACTGACAATCATGAAGATAAGTTCAAGTATGTCTGTTCTGATGACTGTATCTGAAGCCTTACAGAGTGTTTGTAAATAGTACAATGCTACCAAGACTCATCTTCTTCTTAATGTTCTAGAATTTTTCTCTCTTCATCTCTTAGATTCGCAAAAGTGGACTGGGTATTATAGTAGACAGAAAAAAGTATACTGCGATCGTAAATTTCTTTTCGAGATATATATATATATATATATATATATATATATATATATATATATATATATATATATAGGTCGTATTAATGCTTCAATGTCTAAATTACGCTACTCGCAATACAGCACTCATCCCCAATCACAGGCAAATTGTGTCAGCTACATGCCCACGGAGATTAAAACACATTTTACACTCGTTGATAAGCTTAATTAACGTAACATCCTTTAATCTTTAAAAAAAGATGGGGATCAGACGCACTGTGTGCAAACTCCACCTTTAGCGACAGCATTTGTCGATTGTTATCGATATCCCTGTGAACACAGACGAATTCATACAAAAATTTAGCCGCGCGCGAGAAGCCGAGCGGTCTGGAGCGCCACGTTGCAGATCGGGCGGCCTCCCGCGTCAGAGGCTGAAATCCTCCCTCGGGCATGGATGTTTGTGTCGACGTCAGTATAAGTTAGTTCATAAGTAGTTTATGGACTGATGATCCCACAGTTAAGTCCCATAAGCTTTACAAACATTTGAACATTTTTGAACAACAATTTAAAATTAACAACGTTCAGATCTGCGAAGTGAACTCGGAGAAGTTACATGTGAACTAACACATTTATTGTGATATTGTAGTCTCAGAAAAAATTAGCAGCAAAATAAGATAAACTCTTAGACAAATCTAACGACTTTACCTACGGAAATATCGAACAGTTAATCGTTTCGCTTGTTTCACTTGTCAGATGCAAAAAGCTAGGGGCCTGAGGCGCTCCAGTCACGGTCTGCACGGCCACTACGGTCGGGGGTTCGAATCCCCCCTCGGGCATGGATATTTGTGCCGTCCTTAGGATTAGCTAGTTCATAATTAGTTTGTAAGTTTAGGGACTGATGACCCCGTAGCTATACAAACATTTTTTTGATCGCTTATGTTTTTTGGAAAAGCTAGTGGGCCTCCAAAACAAACGTTCTTTGATTGTGCATACAAGTGTAACGGCTTAGCTCCTACTATAGCTTTCGGCGTCCGTCAACAACTTCCCACAAAGCAGTAGCACGCGTAGCAGTTTCAGAGATGCACATCTCCGGGCGCCCGGCAATAACTATTCCGCCTCTGACAAATTCGCTACCATCAGTCCGTTTCGCCATCTGCGGCCTGTATCGTCGTTAGAATGGCTCAGCTGCTGTCCTATTCGTCTCCGCACCGCTTAGGGGTACACTTGCCCTACATCTCCAATACCGCCCACTAAACCATGCAGCATTCAGTCTCGAGACGGACAACGGCCATAATATTTCGGCTTATCAGTGTATGTTACATTATTAACTCCGACCATTACGCATACCTGCCAATCTCACCTGCCTTCTATAATAATTGATGACTTCCAGGTTGGATGCAAATGGTGTGATAGTACTTGACGTGTCCCGGAGAGCCTCCGCCTGTTTCTAGCCGTAGTTACAATACTTGACCATTTTTATAGTTCAATTTAACTTGTCGTACAACTTTTTTCTATATCTCCTTCTTTATTTTATTTGTTTCACACTGCCGGGTTGGAGGGTTAGATAACATAGTGATTTGAGCTTATAAACACGTCAGTTCTACCACAGCTGTTTGGACATCTCTTAACTCAGTTCACCTCGCTATCTTTTCTCTACAATTGCACAAAAATGTATTTGCAGCTTATTTTAGTTGAAAACATCGAAGCTAATACTACGAAATACATCATATGTTGTATGGTGAGGTGTTTTGTACCAGCACTATTCACTCTCTTTACTGTTCTATTCGCAAATAAAACAAGGGGAAAACGTTGTTTATACGCTTCTGTGCGGACAGTAATTTTATTCATCTTGTGATCACAGTTCCTACTCGAGTAGACTTTGGTGGCAGTAGAACATGTCTGCAGTCTGTTGCAAATGCCAAGAGCGTTTCTACAGTAGAACGTCATATTCCATCATAAATTTATCTTTCAGTTCGTTAAACATTGCCACAATATGGCGTGTTGATCGAACCTCGCAGTAGGAAACGTGGCGGCTCGCCTCTAATAAGCTTTGAAGTCTTCATTTCACCCAACCTGTTTCAAATTCCAAACTTCCCATTAATATTCAAGAATGGGTAATAAAATTCATCTGTACACTACCCCTTTACAGATCTGAGTCTCTACAATAAGACGACCATACACCTTCCCTACAACCAATATTACAATAATGATAAATCTGTAGTATAGATTTAAAATTTGTGATGCGGCAGGGAATCGAACCCGGACCTCCATGCTTACTAGGCAGACGTATTACCGTTAGACCACCACACCACTAACGATTAAGGCGTCTCGGAATAGTCTAAGTACGATTTCCCTCCATGTCACAAACTTTAATTCAGCTTCTGTGTTCCAAAGATAATTGCCACTACTGCCCGACCGCATCACAAATTTTAATTCTATGCTTCAGATTTATCATTATTGTCTTTGACATATTCGAGACGAAAATCCGTCTCAGGGATTGTTTATTTGTATTAAATTGATATTTAAACCAACATTACATTCCCATCCCATTTAATACAGTCTGCAACGTTACGCCTAAGTATTTATCGCGAAGACTGTATCAAATACCGAGCGAGTTTGCGTAGTGGGCGGTATTAACGAGGACGGCAGTTGAAATCGGCCTCCGACCATCCAAGCAAAAGTTTCCGGTGGTATCCCTAAATCACACAGAGCAAATGCCGGGATGGTTCCCCAGAAAATGGCTCGTTCAGTTTTCTGCAGCTTTCGTAATCCGTCCGCGAGTTCCGTGTTTCCTGAGCGCGCTGTCGATGGGACGTTAACCCGTTGGCCCTGGCCAGCCAGCTGACGGGTACGAAAGTAGTTGTGCTTGGCCGGCTGGCAGTAGGCCATTCCACTGCACGCTGCAGCGCTCGTACATCCACTCTTCTGTATCACCCGTTATACAACCACGATCACACTTCATGGTCACAGTGCACACAGCTCTTGGCAGACACAGAGGTGAACTTCAAAACTAACCCACACTTTCTGGAATAAGTGTTATCTGACATTAAGAAATACTTCCGTTAGAAAAATAAGTTTTTTTTTACTTTTTATTTTTAGTTAAAAAAAATCTGTGATTTGCAGTTTATGCTGTCAATGTATAAGGTCTAGACAAAAATTTATGAAAACTATTTTTTTCTCTGAAATGATTTATTGACAGAAGTACTTCTAGTTACACTCCTTCAATCTAATCTTACACCATCTCCGTTTGTACTTCTGTTGATGTTCATCTACATCTAGATAGATGCTCTGCAGTTCACAATGAAGTGCATGGTAGATGGTTCATCGAACAGCTTTTATGATATTTATCTACAGTTCCATTCTCTAATTGCTCGCGGGAAAAGCGAACACCTAAATCTCTCTGTTTTCGATCTGATTTCTGATTTCTCTTACTTTATTGTTATGATCATGTCTCCGTATGTAGATGTCTCCGTATGTAGAAAGAGAAACAAATTTCGCAAATAGATCTCGCCGCAACGAATAACGCCTTTCTTTTAATGATATCCACTCCAAATCGTGCATCAGTTCCGAGACACTCTCTCCCCTATATCACAATAATACAAAACGAGCTGCCCTTCTCTAAACTTTCTCTAAATCGTCAGTCAGTCCCACCTGGTGTGGCTCCCACAATGCGCAGCAATACTCTACACTACACGCAAGTGTAGTGTAGTTTCTTAAGTAGAACTGTTGCATCTTGTAAGTTTTCTGTCAATGAAACGTAGCCTTTGGTTCGCCTATCCTACAATATTTTCTGTGTTCCTTCCAATTTAAGTTCTTCGTAATAGTTTGGACAGATATTTTGTTGAATTGACGAGCTGTAGAATTGATTGATTTATCGTGTAATTGTAGTGTAACGGATTTCCTTTTGTGGTTATATGGATGATTTCAAACTTCTCATTATTATGGGTCAGTTGCCAATTTTTGCTCCATGCAGATACGGAC
Source organism: Locusta migratoria (assembly GCA_026315105.1). Lineage (NCBI taxonomy): Eukaryota > Metazoa > Arthropoda > Insecta > Orthoptera > Acrididae > Locusta > Locusta migratoria. The sequence goes on from CM048755.1 coordinate 514,769,100, forward strand.
TGTCCTACGGCATCGATAATGTCATATACAGTGTTGTACTGGATCCCTTACTGTGGTTCTTTGACTTTGCCAAAGCGATCGTAATCTCAAGGAATCATACCGGGTGAGTACTGTGGATGTTGCAGAATATCCCATTGCCAACGGCACAAGGACTCCTGGACAGCAGCTGAGGTGTGGCTGTAGGGCGATTATATCTTCTTTTTATGATGTCACTTCAAAGAAAAGTAATAGTTCTCGCCACTTTTTATTCAGCCCTTTTAATATGCCTGTAACTTGTTGAAATTGCAATAACTTTGGACAAATAACTTTCAAAGTATATAGTTCTAATGTGATAAGCTTCTATCGCAGACGCATAAAACGGAGAAAATCTTATATTACAAAATGGATAATAATATTTTCATCTGATATCGTTCGTCCTTATAACATATTACACAGGCTGTAGAAAGTATATTCGTTGTGAGAATGTAAGGTTACATACAATTATATATTTTTGACGATGTTACAGCGTCATTTTAATGAAATAAATCGCAATTTGCGATCAGATATGGCTTCACTGTACTAGGTTTAGTTGGAATACCAAAGTGCGGCGAATTAATATTTGTGCCCGGCCGGGATTCGAACCCGGGATCTCGTGCTTACTAGGCAGACACGTTGACCACTCCGCCACCTAGGACACAGTGACCAACCCGACTGCAGAGGACTCTTCCCTGCACGTCTCCCGCCACACCCAAATCTCCATTCGCCACGTTGTCTCTTTCCTATTACCATAGCCTAGCGTGGCGAATGGAGATTTGTGTGTGGCGGGAGACGTGCAGGGAAGATTCCTCTGCAGTCGGGTTGGTCACTGTGTCCTCGGTGGCGGAGTGGTCAACGCGTCTGCCTAGTAAGCAGGATATCCCGGGTTCGAATCCCGGCCGGGCACAAATATTCATTCGCCACACTTTGGTATTCCAACTAAACCTAGTAAAGTGAAGCCATAACTGATCGCTGAACGCTGTAACGTCGTCAAAAATATGTAATTGTATGTAACCTTAGATTCTCACAACGAATATACTTTCTACAGCCTTTTAACTTCATATTAGTTTCGCGCAAAACATGTTACAAGATTCTGACGCCGGAAACTGAAAACTCTTAATTTAGGAAATGCGTAAGAAAATTTTAATTGGCGATTGATAAATTCTGTAATTGGACATTTACACTACACATATATGTGACCATAAACTATTAACATTTCGTTAACATTCAAGGTACATCATTTTTATGTAGGTTCATGACGAGTTGTAAATGAATTCCCGTAGCCGTCTGGGGTTTCTGACTGTTGGACATGCATGTATGGTCATAGTCGTCTCGTCATTCTATCTGTCGAGCATACATATATGCTCGTATCCGTGAAAGGGCTAAATTCAAATCTTCCCTCCTTCATTAAATCTAGCAGTAGCCTACCAATACTTTATGCGAAACATTTTGTACCAGGCACCATTTTGATTTCTTTGATGTGAACAGGGGCAACAAGGTTCAAGACGTATTTGGTGTGTCAATCTAAAAATGAACTGTAATCAGAACTTCTGCCATATTTGCGAAACTCAACATTATTATGTATTGACAGTGGTACTATAACAAAAACTTTTAGTAGAACATTCAATTCGGTTTATAGCAATGTTATTTTAGAGCTTTCATCTGTAATTTCAAGTTAGGTAATCCTATGGGAAATAACTGGTGCACACAACTAAGCACGTGCATTACTTACTTTAAATTGATTCCTACATTGGGTTTTAAGCAAGAAATTCCTTTTCATCTAAATATGTCGTAGAGAAAACCGTAAGATAACGGAAAGCGATATACGGAATGTTGTTGCACTTTTTTGCCTTTTTACAAGACAATCCGAAGAGGATTAATTTAAATACAATTACTGATATGGTGTCTGTTTCTTCGGACTTGTCCCAAAGAACAGACAACGTATCAATAAATTTATATATTCCCCCAACGGACAACTAAAAATTTATGTGTGGTCGAAACCAGACATCCAGACACTCTGATCACAATGGTGTTGAAACAGAGGATGACACACAAAAGGCCGAAATATTAAAAGTCTTCTTCCAAATTTACGAACTTGGCAGGTGATCCGGCGGGAGGTTCGAGTCTTCCCTTGTGTGTGTGTATGTGTGTGTGTGTGTGTTGTCCTTAGTGTAAGCCATTTTAAGTAGTTTGTAAGTCTGGGGTCTGAAGACCATAGGAAGTTCGCTCCAATGGGTTAACAAACATTTCAATATTTGAATATTTTCAAAACTCTTTCACACGGAAGATTGCACTGTAATTCCTCTTCTAAGCGATTGCATGGACGACAAAATGGTAGATACTGAAATGTCAGAGATAGAAAAGCAATTGAAATAAAACAACAGAGGAGGAGAAGCCACTGGACCTGATGGGATACCAGTTCTATCTTACGTGGACTATGCGAAGGAACTTGCCCCCTTCTAGCAGCAGTGTACAGAAGTTCTCTAGAGGAGCGAAGCGTTCCTAAGGATTAGAAAATGGTGCAGGCCATTCCCGTTTAAAAGACGGTCGACTGTCTGGTTCACGAACATTTTATGTTCGAATATTATGTTATTTCTGGAGTCCTCACCACTGTAGGAATCAACATGGTTTCAAAAAGCGACATCTTATGAAACACAACTCGCGTTATTCGTCCGCGAGATCCAGGGGGCGGTAGATACAGGAATGCAGGCCGATGCCGTGTTTCTTGACTTCCACTAAGCGTTCGATACCTTTTCACATCATCGCCTGATGAACAAAGTGCGAGCATATAGAATATCAGACCATCTGCGTGAACGGAGTGAGGCGTTGCTAGCTAGCAGGATGCAGCAGCCACGGTGGAGTGGCCGAGCGATCTAAGGCGCTTTGCTGCGGAGCGCACCGTTGCTCTCCGTCGGAGGTTCAAATCCTCCCTGGAACATGAGTGTGTGTGTTGACCTTAGGTTAGTTTAAGTAGTTTGTAAGTCTAGGGACTGATGATCATCTCAGTTTGGTCTAATACGTTTACAAACAGAATTCAGCATGTCATTTTCGATGGTTAGAAGTCTTCAGACTTGAAAGTGATCTCAGGCATACCCAAGGCGAGAGTTACAGGACCGTTGCTTTCACAGTATATTTAAATGATCTCGTAGGTAACATCGGAGTTCAGCGAGGCTTTTGCGGATGATGCTGTAATTTATCGAATAGTCGCAACGTTGGGAAAGGGTAACAAAATGCGGGATGATCTACAGCGTATCGACGCTTGGTGTAGGGAATGGCAACTGAGCTTTATCATAAACAAATGTTCAGTCCTGCGTTTTGTATGAAAAAAAAACTTCATTTATTTTATAACTATGCCATAGCAGGACAAACTCTGTGAGCATTTACTTCCATAAAATATCTGGCACTAGACATAATGGGCGATTTGAAAAGGAATGACCATATAAAAGAAATCGTGTGTAAAGGAGATGCTAGACTGAGTGAGATTCATAGGAAGAACCATAAGAAATAGTGGTCCGTAACGAACAGAAGCAGGTAACAACACTCTCGTTCGACCAGTGCTCGAGTTTTGCTCATCTGTATGGGATCCGTAGCCGGTAGAATTAATAGAAGAGATAGAGAAGATCCAACGGAAAGCAACACGTTTCGTTACGTGCTCATTTATTAAGCGCGAAAAGTCACGAAGACGATTAGGAAACTCCAGTGGCAGACGTTACAAGAAAGACGTTCTGTGTCGCCGAAGGGGCTTCTGTCAAAGTTCAGAGAGCGTACGTTTCATGGAGAGTCAATATATCGCTTTCTCCTATGTGTATCTCACGAAGATACCACGAGTATAAGATTAGAGAGATTAAGCCGCGGCGGAGCGCATTGAGGCGTTATTCTACGATGTGCGAGGCCGTTCCCCGTCGGAGGGTCGAATCGCCTCTCAGGTGTGCATGTTTGTGTCGTCTTTAGTATAAAGTAGTTTGTAAGTTTAGGGACTGATGACCCCGCAGTTAAGTCCAATAAGCTTTACAAACATTTGAACATTTTTAGAGAGATTAAGGCCCACACGGGAGCATACAGGCAATCATTTTTCTCGCGATCCATGCACGACTGGAATAGGACGAAGTGACAACGGTACGCAAAGAACACTCCGCACACGGCGTCAAGAGCACGGATGTAGATGTATATATATTCGTTCCCGTGCGGGATTACATTTACGCTGAGATCAAGAAGAAGTAATGAGCATGGAGCACTAACCATCGTTGTGTGCGATGTGCTGAGTATTTGGAAAGGACGGGAAGCGTGCCTGGATTGCCCAATTGGTAGAGGAGACCACTGACGAAAAGCGGAAATTCCGGGTTCTAATTTCGGTGCAGCAAAAGTTATCAACTTCCCCACTGAACTTATTTCAGTGCCCTGCAATGGTCTATATGTTCCAATAATTTGAATTTTCTGTCACCAACAATGACGTTGTGAAGTTATCGTGTCACGCATTACATTATACGCTGCCGTACCGTTCATCCTATAGCTAGCGAAGAAACTTTTCATGCTTGATATTGAATGCAAGATAAAAGTCACTGTCTACGTAAATTTTTTTATGGTGCGTTGTAGTGGGTACTTAATCACGAACATCGACGTAGCGTATTGTTGTGTTTCGATGTTAACGAAATTTTTGCACACTTAACCTTCAATACAAGAGGAACAACACCGTACACCTTAGTTTTCATACGGTGGATGAGGGGAGATATCTGGAAATAAAGTAAGACACAACTTCAGTGATCACCATACGAGTTAACAGAGTTACAATAGTTTCCACAGATCGGAGGGGGGGGGGGGGGGGTGGCAATGAACTAAGGAGGTGGAGGAGGAATTAGACAGAGAGACGTTGATTGGCAGAGAAATGGAAAGCTTGGGTTGGGGAGACAGAAGGGTAAGGGGAAAGGAATAGAGAGAGGGGAGATGAGGATATGTACAGAAAGAGAGAGGTGGGGCGACAGGAGGAAATGAACAGAGAGAGATGGAAAGAGAAGGTGAACCGTGAGAGAAGAGGGAAGGAGAGATCAACGAACTCAAGATTAGAACTAGAGGACCCATGAAAATAATTTACTCCTTTAGTGGAATGACAAAAAAGTTGGGAAAAAGGAAGTAAAGTTGAATGTTCACGCATAGAATCAATCAATGCAAGTGTTTAAAAGCGCAAATGAAAGAGCTCAATCCGCCCAGTGTTGTTAGGCCAAAAATAACTGCGTAACTTAATTAGAACCGAAGACATCGTAAAACAAACCGATTAAAATATTCAATTCAAGGTCAGAAGGATACAGCGTTTGAATAAAAATAAAGGAAGAAGGATATTAAATTAATTTTGATACTCTATGACAAATCTGCGAATGAATACCTTTCATTTAAAGCAAAAATGAAGGAAAACGGTCGCATAGAACTACCTGACCCACTGACTTTAGTTTACAGCAAAGACATCCCCACACGAAATATACAGAAGGAAATCACGTTCGAGTATAGAAAAAGGAAGGCGAGAGTTGTGTGAATTCTGATACTTGATGAGAAATGTGTGGATGAATACCTTCCGCTTAAAACAAAAATGAATAAATCGGCCGCGTATTTGGTCTGGCCGACTGACATTAGTTTATGTATATATATATTTTTTTTAAATATATAAGATACTAGCTGAAAACACGGCGCTGCCCGGGTATTTATTTAATTATTCCTGCCATTTTTCAGGTGTATATTCATTTGTCTGGTTGTATGTCTGTAAAATCTCGTGGCAATACAATTAGTAGTAAAGAAATAATGGATTAAAACTTCGTGCATGATGGGGCGGTTTTCAATGAACGTCACTTTTTATGTACTCATATCTCATGAACTACGTATCGTACTGTGATACAATTTGGATAGTACACACAACTATATGGGTATATACTGTCTGTAAAATTTCCTGTGGCTACAATTTATAGTGTAGAAATTATGAATTGTAACGTCATACCGAATACCGTAGTTTTACTACATAAACAGCGGAAAAGTAGTAAGCGAGAAACTTTTTTCCTTTCATCGTTTTGCTGTGGTTGTTAGCGAGAAAAAGTTCAATAAAGGTTTGAAATTATTTTTAAAGTTTGTTGCAAGTCGATAAGTACTGTCATTCTCATACAGTGTATTTCGAAAGTCTCGCCGTATTATATGGCATTTTTTGCGATTTCTATTGGTTATGACGTCATATCTTCTGAACCATGTGTCGTGATTCTTAACCCTTCAGCAATTGTTACCTCATGGTAAGGAATATGTGTACCAACTTTGGTTGAAATCGGTCCAGTGGGTTAGGAGAAAATGAGCAACAGTGTCGCTAAATGCAGCAGTTTTCCGCGCATCTCATTGTTTATGACGTCATATCTCGTGAACTATGTATCGCACGTGATTCTTACACTTACGGAGACCGTCCTCATGGAATGAAGCTTACGTGTACAAAATTTGAAAAAGATTGGAACAACCGGCCGACACCTGGTTTTCAGCTAGCTTAAAATTAATAAAATTTTGAAATTTTATTTCTTTTGAAGACCATATTTTGACTCCTGCGGACAATTTGCGGTCCGCTGACCAGAGGCTGGGAATCCCTGCGATAAGAGGATCGATCTGCGCTTTAGTTTTTGCACTCGTAGAGGAAGCTCCCATTCGTCAGCCATCAGTTTGGTGCGTGCAGCGGTGTGCGTCGAGTGCTGCGAAGTAAACAAGTGGTAAGCTGGCAGCGGCTGGCGGTCAGAGGGATTGGCCGCGCGCCAGCGCGCTCAATGGCGAGGAAAGAACAATACCGCGCCGCGACCGCGGCCTTATACGGCGGGCAGGTTCTGGCGGCCGTCGACCCTTGGCCGTGGCGGAAGGCGCGTGGCTGGACATCCGCGTACGCCTTCACACCGCCAAACATTCGCCCAGTCGCCGCGCCGCACCACGCCGCACCATGTACTCCCCGCTTTCGGCCACTCTCGACTTCACCTAGCCACCGACTACAGCTGTCTCTTCTTGTGCTTGTTCACGCGCAAATGCTTCGAGGTGTACACCCATTACATTTCTATCTGATTATGCTGAAGCGATAGCTTCTTACTTAACAGGCATAAACAACCGCTCTGTCAAAGAAGGATCTGTACCAAAAGATTGGAAAGTTGCACAGGTCACACACCTATATTCAAGAAAGGCAGTAGGAGTAACCCACTAAACTACAGGCCTATTTCAAATCAAAATGTTCAAATGTTTGTAGAACTTATGGGACTTAACTACGGGGTCATCAGTCCCTAAGCTTACAAACTACTTATGAACTAACTACAACTAAGGACGGCACAAATATCCATGCCCGAGGGGGGATTCGAACCCCCGACCGCAGTAGTCGTGCAGACCGTGACTAAAGCGCCTCAGTCCCCTCGGCCACCGCGGCCGGCTGGAAGCCTATTTCAATGACGTCAATTTGCAGCAGGGTTTTGGAATATATCCTGTATTCAATATTATGAATTATCTCGAACAGAATGATCTATTGACCCAAGGTCAACACGGATTTAGAAAATATCGTTCGTGCGAAACACAACTAGCCCTTTTCTCGCACGAAGTGATAAGTGCTGTCGACAAGGGTTCGCAAATCGATTCCGTATTTCTTGATTTCCAGAAGGCTTTCGACACCGTACCTCACAAACGGCTTTTAATCAAATTGCGTGGTTATGGTTTATCACCACGAATTTGCGACTGGATCGGGGATTTCCTGTCAGAGAGGACAAAGTTTGTAGTAATCCATGGTAAAGCATCGACTAAAACAGAGGTGATATCGGGCGTTCCACAGGGTAGTGTTATTGGTCCTCTGCTGTTCCTTATTTACATAAACGATTTGGGAGAAAATCTAAGTAGCTCTCTTAGGTTGTTTGCAGATGACGTCGTCATTTACCGTCTAGTAAAATCATCTGAAGATCAAAACGAACTGCAGAACGATCTGAATAAGATATCAGTATGGTGTAAAAACTGGCAATTAACTCTAAATATTGCGAAGTGTGAAGTCGTCCACATGAGTACGAAAATAAATCCTTAAACTTTGTTTACAAGATAAATCAATCAAACGTAAAGATCGTAAACTCCACTAAATATCTGGGAATTATTATTACTTCAGACTTAAACTGGAAAGAACACGTAGATAATGTCGTGGGAAAGGCGAACCAGAGCTTGCATTTTATTGGCAGAACCTTTAAAAGATGCAACAGAACTACTAAAGAATCTCCATACACTACGCTTGTCCGTCCTTTTTTCGAGTATTGGTGCCCAGTGTGGGATCCTTATCAGGTGGGTTTCGCCGCGGTGGAGTAGCCGAGCGGTCTAAAGCGTCTCGCTGCGGAGCGCGCGGTTGCTCGCCGTGGAGGTTCGAGTCCTCCCTGGGGCATGGGTGTGTGTGTTTATCCTTAGGTTAGTTTACCTAGGTTTAAGTAGTTTGTAAGCTACGGACTGATGACTACGCAGTTTGGTCCGATAGAATTACAAACATTTGAACATTTTTTTTAGGTGGGTTTGATGGAGGACATCGAAAGAGTCCAAAGAAGAGCAGCTCGTTTTGTATTGTCACGATACAAGGGAGTCAGCGTTACGGAAATGATACAGGATCTGGGATGGGAATCAATACAACAACGGCGCTTATCGCTGCGGCATGGGCTACTTACGAAACTCCAATCGCTAACATTCTCCTCCCAATGCGAAAATATATTGTTGACTCCCACTTACATAGGTAGAAACGATCATCAGAATAAAATACGAGTAATCTGAGCTCGAACGGGGAGATTTAGGTGTTCTTTCTTCCCGCGCGCTATTCGAGAATGGAATGGGAGATAAATAGTATAGCCGGCCGCGGTGGCCGAAGTGACTGAGGCGCTCCAGTCACGGTCAGCACGGCCACTACGGTCGGGGGTTCGAATCCCCCCTCGGGCATGGATATTTGTGCCGTCCTAGTTCGTAAGTAGTTCATAAGTAGTTTGTAAGTTTAGGGACTGATGACCCCGTAGTTCAGTCCCATACGCTTAACAAACATTTGAATTTAAATAGTATAAAGGCGGTTCGATGAACCCTCTGCCTGGCACTTGAATGTGATTTGCAGAGTATCCCATGTAGATGTAGATATAGATGTAGAATGCATCACCTACGTCGATGAACAAGAAAAACGAATTTAATGATTACAATGTTTTCTAACAATGTGGCAGCAGAACAATATACAGGTCAAAAAAGTATTGCATCACCTTGCTTCCAAAGTCTCCTAAAGGGTGACGTCGAATGTGTGTATTGCATGTAAAACACGCTTACTTAGATTGCCAAAAGATGTCTCTGAACCCGCACAAAAATGAAAACAAATACACATGAGCAGTGCCAATGCGACGGAGTTGATACGACGGTCGATCAGATCTGGTCTTAACACAGGGAAGGAAATATACTGCTTGTGTTCACTGTACTACTGCCATTCCAAGAAGGTCAATTCCGAAGTTTGGTCGTACCCGCATTGTTAATTTGTGTCAGGAGGGACTCCCATCAAGCGAAGTTTCCGGATGTCTCGGAGGGAACGAAATCAATGTTGTTCGGTCACGGAGGAAGGGCAGAGATACAAAAATTCCTCGCTCTGGCCGACAAAAGACAAGCACAGTAGCTGATGACCGCTGGTTATATATTTCAGTTCGGAGGAAGACACAAGAACGCCCCGATGCTGAATAATAATTTTCGCCCAGCCACTGAACTTCGTTTATCGACTTAGACTGTATGCAATAGGCTTCACGACGAGCAACTTCATTCGCGGCGTCCATGGCGAGGTCCAGCTTCGACACCTATACACCACGCAATGCGGTACAGATGCGCCCAACAGCATGCTGAATGGACTCGTCGGGACTAACGCCAGATGCTACTCACAGATGAGACTCCTTCAATCAGATAACCTACGGAGACGTTTCTGGAGGCAGCCTGGTTGCCGGCCGCGGTGGCCGAGGGGACTGAGGCGCTCCAGTCACGGTCTGCACGGCCACTACGGTCGGGGGTTCGAATCTCCCCTCGAGCATGGATATTTGTGCCGTCCTTAGTTGTAAGTAGTTCATAAGTAGTTTGTAAGTTTAGGGAGTGATGACCCCGTAGTTTATTCCCATAGACTCTACAAACATTTGAATATTTTTTTTTGAGCAGCCTGGTTAGCGTGAACGACTTAGAGACACCGTCCAGCGACTGCAGCAAGGTGGTGGTTCCTTGATGTTTTCGGCGGCATTACGTGGGACCACCGTACGACACTGGTAAATAAACACGCATGTGAGGCGAGAAGGTGGTTACCCACCAGCTAACCTACTGCTGCCCTCTTCTACATCTGTTCCTACCTCACGGATCTCCACTAGAGCGCCCCATTTCACTCTCCCACGGGACCGGTATGCTGCCGAGGCCTAACACAACGCGGCCGCCTTGCAACAGGCTGGAACTGACAGAACGTGGGACGGCTGCCGCGTCGTTTTCACGGTCACTGGCGGCGTTATGGGGGATGGTTGAATGACCTGTCGTTTCTAGTTCACATAAATAAATATCTCTCTGACTTGAATCTGAAACTCCAGGGTAAAAATTAACTACGAGTGGAAATGTATGAACACATTCAAGCAGTTATTTAAAAAACTCATCTTGTTCGAGAAACAGATAGGGGAAAGACAGTTGGGTCATTGGGAGACTTTGTGTTCACGAAGTCAAGAGACACTGGATTTCGACAAGTACGTAACTGTTCTGCGGAAAGTGTGGAATGAGTTTGTGGAAAGATTGTCAGATTTTAAAAATCAAGAGCCCTATTTTCCGTTTGAAGTCAAGATTTAAGACGCAATGTTACACCTGCAGGTGGAGTTGACTGAACTTAAAACCACTGAAATCCTGAAAACAGCCTACCACAGCTGTCTGCAAACCCGATCGGTTCAAATGTTTGTATAGTCTATGGGACTTAAATACGGGGTCATCAGTCCCTAAACTTACAAACTACTTATGAACTACTTACGAACTAGGACGGCACAAATATCCATGCCCGAGGGGGGATTCGAACCCCCGACCGTAGTGGCCGTGCAGACTGTGACTGGAGCGCCTCGGCCCCCTCGGCCACCGCGGCCGGCAAATCTGATCGGTGTCCCAACCTATACAAGTTGTCACTTCAACAGGTGTCCTTGTTCGGAAGCACATATATCTCTGAACAGTTTTTTTCACGAATGAAAAAAATGTAAAATATAAAACGGGATGTTCGCTAACAGACTAACAGATGGCCATCTGAGCGGAATTCTCCGGACACACAAATATCTAGGAACTCTGCGGAAAAAAAAATATTTGTCTCATTAGTTTTCCTTTTTTAATGTTTTCATTAATATTTTCTTTGAAGTGTATAATGTTCGGTTATGAATACTTCCTATCTGTCTACCTAGAAGAACTGTGTTTAATTTCCACTGGTTTAGTAACTGATTCCCTTGCAATTTTCTTTTGTCTGGCCCGCCACAGTGATGAAAGTCGGTAACATGGCCCGCGTCGAAATTTAGTTGGACACCCCTGGTCTTAATGGACAATTCTCGCGAACAAAATGTTCAAATGTTTGTAAAGTCTATGGGACTTAACTACGGGGCTATCAGTCCCTAAACTTACAAACTACTTATGAACTACTTACGAACTAGGACGGCACAAATATCCATGCCCGAGGGGGGATTCGAACCCCCGACCGTAGTGGCCGTGCGGACCGTGACTGGAGCGCCTTAGTCCCCTCGGCCACCGCGGCCGGCTCTCGCGAACATCTGGCACTGTCATGGCCAGCATGTTCTTTAGACATGAACCCTATCCAAAATCCTTGATATAAATTGACAAGGGCTGTTTTTGGACGGGACTACCCACCTAACAATCTGAGAGATCTAAGAGAAATCGTCGCCAAGGTCTGCGAGTGTGGACGGAGAGTTAGGATTTAGGGACTGGTGAGCCCGTAGTTAAGTCCCGTAAGCTCTACAAACATTTGAACATTTTGAGAGTTAGGAAGGAAAGAATCTTAAGATTTAGCGTCCCGTCAACAGCGTGGTCATTAGATACGGAGCTCACGCCCGAATTTTTTGATAAGGATCGGGGAAGGAAATCGGTCTTTCCGTTTGAAAGGAACCATACCAGCATTTGCTTGGAGTGATTTAGATAAATCACGGTAAACCTAAATCTGGATGGCCGGAGGTGGATTTCAACCACCATCCTTCAGAATACGTGTCGAGTGTGTTACCACTGCACCACCTTCCTCGGTGGACGAACAGTTCCTTGATCTGTTGGACAGTATGCCTCGTCGAATACAGACACGCTTCAGTCCAGGAGGACGTGGTACGGGGAATTAAGTGGTACTGGCGTATGTGCTTATCTGGAAGACAAGTTCAGGATGTCTAGGTTGTAGTCGTACAACTTGTCAATTTCTCTTTTCAAGAGCTGTAAAGAGAACTGAAATGTTTTTCTATATCCCGCCTACATTTTTATGTAAAAGGTCATGAACCCGTAGGATCGTGGCGAATCAACACTTATTTTTTTGTATGTGTATCGTGGGATCCTTGAAAAGGAGAAAATATTTTCCGATTTAACACTGCTGGCCACCCGTAAACATCACAAAGAAGACCCTGAGATACCACAACCAAATTTATTTGTGTGGGACAGGTTGTACAAAGATCACATGAGTCATAATAATGTCTTATGCGAAGTGATAAAGATGATGAAATCAGTTGACTTTTGTCGGCATTCCTTGTCATAACCACAGCTACACGCTGTGTTACTGTGATGTAGCTGCGTCCAGATATTGTCAGAGCTGATCCGGTTTATCAACGGCTCGTATATCTTTGTATATACTTGTTCTGTATGCGAGAGATCGGGAGAATATGGTGGCCAAGGCAACAGAGCAATCCAGTGGCCGAGGAAGATGTCTTGCCTTATCCTATTGTAATGTGATCGTCGACAAGTTCCGAAGGCGTCTGGCCAACAGACTCGAACACTTAAGACATGTAACGCTGGGTGGTTAGGGTACCGCCAGGGCAATGCTAGGCAGGTTCGCGAGTTAAATCCAGTGCCACCGCAAACAATAATGCCCCGATAGAGACCGATCGAGGTGGCGCAGTGGTAACATATTGGACTCGTATTCGGAAGGATGGTGGTTCAAATCCACCTCCGGCTTTCCAGATTTAGGTTTCCCGTGGTTTCCCTAAGTCACTCTACGTAAATGGCGGGGTGGTTCCTTTCAAAGGGCACGGCCGATTTCCATCCTTACCCAAAAATCCGAGCCTGAGCTCCGTCTCTATTGACTAAGCTGTCGACGGGACGTTAAACCCAAAGATTCCTTCCGTCCTCCCCCGATAAAGCATCAGCATGGAAACGCATAAAGCAACAGATCAACCGTCTTTCACCACGGTGTCTCCAAACTCAGATCCCACCATGGTAGTGGTGTAGGAAGAGTCTGGTTTCCTCCGTAAAACATTGTCATTCCAATCCCATTTCTACCTGCACCATCAAGGTGGTCAGAAAACGCCATACTTCGCCTGGTGTGATGTTGGATTTCATCCTCGCACCCCCCCCCCCCCCCGCATACTAAGTACTGCCGGTCCACTAAACAGCCAGCATTACAAGTTTGACATGTTTGACATGTTGGAGACTGTTCTTTAGAGCTTGCTGGCAGCCACGATAATAGTAGGATAATGAGAGTCCCCACATGGCACTCAGTGTTCAATACTTATTTCACTGCATTGTCACCGGGTTTCACTCGCCTATCGTATACCTATGATGGACTCGGAACGACTGCAAAGGATAAAGCATTCATTGACACACCAGATACACTTTGGCAAAATGTGGAAACAGCATGGTCTGCTATACCTCAAAAACACATCAATAACATCACTGATTCAATGCCGAGGCAGGGAGCAGTGGTTTTAAAAAAAATGTTCAAATGTTTGTATAGTCTATGGGACTTAACTACGGGGTCATCAGTCCCTAAACTTACAAACTACTTATGAACTACTTACGAACTAGGACGGCACAAATATCCATGCCCGAGGGGGGATTCGAACCCCCGACCGTAGTGGCCGTGCAGACCGTGACTGGAGCGCCTCAGTCCCCTCGGCCACCGCGGCCGGCTCAGTGGTTTTAGCCGGCGGTGGTGGAAACACTAAATAATGGTTTCATCATCTTCCTCTCTTCTCAAGGGGCTTTATTTCAGTAACGTTGTTATTGTACAAAGTGCCATTTCACAAAGAAATTTGGCTGTGATACCTCTGGGGTACCTTGGTGTTGCATTTTGGATGGTAAGCAAAATATTTACGGCCTGGGAACTGTGAACGAATATCACTGAAATACTGAAGCTCGTAGATTCTTCGTGTATCGCCGTCCTCTATATCGATGGAAATGGTAGGTAGAGTGCATTCTGCCAGAGATGGTAACGGAATTCAGAAAACATGTGGATAGAAAGTGTTGTACAGTAGAGAGAGAGATACGATAAGCAACTAAAGTAGATCAGGTTCAATGTGATGTTGTGGAATTACATCAACTGATGCTAGGCAAATTCTGTTGGGAAATGTGACATCGTGAGGGATGGCTTATGTTTGGGGATTGTTGTGTCTCTAGAGAAGCTGGGATACTATCGTTGGTGGCAAGGAGGTTGCAAGGGACAGCTGCAGCAAGTGAATGGTGGTGCACGGACTGCTATAGTGGTTGGGCAGCAGCAGTTTTTGGATAGCCTGATGAGTCTGGACACGTTTCGTGACATTGTTATTTGGTTTAAAATTCTTGGAAACAAGATATAATTTCATTTTATGTGGAAAAAATAAAGATGTGAAAGATTTTTATGTTTGAAATTATTTATAAGGATAAAATTGAACATTGTTAAGGTACGTTAAAGTTATTATAATTCGTGAAGTGTTGTGCATTCTTGAGTATAATGTTCAGTTAAGAAACGGTGAAAACAAAGGGAATTCTGTTTCCTTTTGTAATGCCAAAATGATCAAGTAGTAGGTTTTCTCTTACAAGGAACACCCTTGACCTCTAAGGCTCGGACCGGCACGAAGCCATGCTTAGAATAACAAGCAATCATAAACAAAACAGTGGTGTGCGTCATTTCCATGCAAAACACCGCACTTGTCTGCTAGCGCCACTAGATGGTTGCATAATGTAACTGCACTAACCAGTGCTCCAGTTGCGTGAGTGGTATAGCTGCAGTATTTGTCTCTTTGAGTGTTCGTAAGTGAGTTACTGTGTAAACTGTGTATAGTGTAGTTATATCATAATATTGCGCATGAGGTCCAAATATTAGGGACCAAGTTGCGACGTGGTAAGTAAGGATATGGAGTTCGCGGATATATTATATAATACAATAATTCACAAATATAATAGTGAAGTCACAGAAATACACGATGTTAGACTGGATAGCATAGGAATTTGAAGGATAAGGGGACCTTTACTTGAAGGTGGCTTTTCAAGCAGTACACGACATTCATCTCAAGAGTAACAGGAAGAATCAAGTCACAGTGAGCAGAAACACTTGCCACCCAAAAATGTGAGATCCTGTGTTTTGATAGATACTTATGACAGCGTATTAAACAACATTTGTGAGGAATATTACAATCGTGGCTTCAATTACAATAGCAAACTAATGAAGCGCATCAAAAGTAAATTAAATTGCACATTAATTCTAAATTCTGTCTAGGAAACAGGGAGCGGGTGCTCGTTTCAAAGGAAACAGACTGTCGCAATTACAAACTATAAAAAATTATATAATATCTCAATTTAATGGTGCAAGGAGGTGTGGATCTACAGATCACTGTTGGCATCTGCAGATGTAGGTTCTGGAAGGGGCTAAAATGGTTGGCTTGGCCAGTTACAAAGCGTCAATTTCCTTTATCGACTATATCAACGCTGAATATAGCATTTCATCCAGGCATATTACTACATTTGTCACACGTAAGGACGCCGGCCGCGGTGGCCGAGGAGACTGAGGCGCTCCAGTCACGGTCTGCACGGCCACTGCGGTAGGGGGTTCGAATCCCCCCTCGGGCATGTGCCGTCCTTAGTATAAGGTAGTTGATAAGTAGTTTGTAAGTTTAGGGACTGATGACCCCGTAGTTAAGTCCCATAAGCTTAACAAACATTTGAACATTTGAACACGTAAGGACATAGAAGGCGATAACATTATACGTCAGAAGGCACAACAGTTTGTGGAGGAAGTGAACATGTTTATAACAGAAAAGGGCGTTGAGAAAGATAATGTTTGGAACAGTGACCATAGCCAATTCCAGTATGAAATGTCTTCACCATGAACACTGCCCTACAGAGGAGAGAAAACTACAGGTAATGTGTTGCAGTCTCTACGTAGCTCTACCCACGGCTACATAATTGATGAGGTTGTATCAATGGCAGGAAGACAAGCAATTAAATTGTACAACTGTTTTCAATAGACACAATCGTACACGGCGCTTTCTGTCCAAATGTTTTAAAGGAACTTGATACAACCTGTCCACGAAACATTCATGTTGAGGCAGGCAAAAGTGGATAAATGACTAATGAACATATGAAACGATTTCTAACTTCTGTCATTGACGAACACATAGCAAATGAAAAGAGCCTATTGTTGTGTGATTCTTGGGCGGGTCACAAAGATCGTTCTCTTTTTTTTTCAAACAAAGGTGTTACGCTGACGATCTTGCCACCGAAAACAACAAAATATTGCTAACCCTTTGATGTTTACTTCTTTCGGCAATAAAACGCTATATCAGAAGGATTACTGATGTTGTAAGACTACAAGGTGCCAAACCACAAGTGGAGGTACATGATCGGCAATCAATAAGCCTATGTTGCAATATGCTTGGCGAAAGCCAGGGTATGACACTGATATACCGACATCATCATTTGAAAATGTAATTAGTGTGGCTTTTGTTATTGGACTGTGTGAATGCGAAAGTGATTTGGAATGTGATACCGTGGCTTTAGTGACGTGTGCACATTGTTCTCTCCCACTTCGTTTTAACCACTTCATCGAAATCCTGCAACTGCACTTTGAAGACTAATACAAGCATTTGCAGGTGTGTGGAACTGCTATATATGTGTGTTTTGCGCTATTATAAGTACTGAAAGCAGAGAATTTTGGCGCTGTTGATTGAATATGTACTGACACACTGACGCCATTAAGTTACATATAATTTCCTTCCTATGGTATTGATATCCTGTTACTTTGTTTCTCTCTGTTACAGTATTACTTGCGGTACAATGCAACGTTTTTCATGGAAATGACGTACACCACTGTTCTGTTTATGATTGCCTGTTATTCCAAGCACTGTTTCGTGTGGTTTCGAGCGTTCGAGATCAAAGTTGTCCCTTATTATAATTTTTGTTTTCTAGCATAAAGTTAAAGGTTCACTGCTTTTGTCATACTTTTTTCCCAGATATTTCATATTTATTTCGAATTTTCAGCGAACGGAATGATATTTAATATTTGTCACGTAAAAACTTTTTCATTTCTTGAAAAGACGTTTTCTAGTGCATGTGTTGACAATGCTTGTTTGATAGTTACAATCTCTTCTCTTAAGATCTCTGTTACGTGTTCTTTGTAAAAATGTTTCGGTATCATGATTGGTGTCTGATCTGTTTTATATAGGGCATCAGTATTTCGCAGAAAAAGTGTCGAGCCGTGAGAACTAGTTATGAGACCTTTTTTTTTACATTCTGACCTTTTGTTAATTTTCGCACTAAACTGGAACAAGAAACATATCCAATTTTGTAATTAGACGTGGCACGTAGTTCAACATATTTACTTCTCCTTGCCTATGCAGCACAGAACGATTTTGCCAGTTTCATGAACCACTCATTTCTTATGCCACTCTGCAGATAAGGGTGAATGAGATTTCTATTTTATTATTTACGAGTCACTTTCCGAGTAGAAAGAGAGATTGTCGTGTGTCTGTTGATCATTTTGCACGTTTTGGTTACCCTGTTTACTCCGCTTTTACATGCTGTTAAAAAAATCGTAACCAACTATTCTGTCAGATAGCTACCGGTGTTTATAACCAAATGTCGAATGCGCTCACATACTACAATTAATTACACCACTTATTCTCAATACAACAGTTTGTTTGTTAGTGAAATTAAATCTCGATCTGAGGATGTTTCTCGTTGCACAACATTTGTCCACCAAGGCATACATTTATATTTACTATCATACGCGTGTTGAACATTGGTTTGTACTTTGGTCAGTTATTAGGTATTTACAACACCATAAATATCGATGTTAGTCACTGCCAGACTGATTAATTATAGCATTTACTCTTATGCTAATTCAGACAATTTGATAATTTGTATATTTTACAGAACCGTGTCAGACTCAGCCATTGTCAACCAGATTTATCACCTGCACCTTTTACATTCAGACAGACATAGGTACACATTAAACACAGCCACACATTCAGGTTCTCTCAAATTATCTTATTATGTATGTCTTAATTGAAAGTAGAATGTGAATTTTGTTATATGGAAAAAAAAAATTACGTAGCGTTGTCTGAACTAGATAGTATGTAAAATTCAGACCGAAAATAACAAGAAAATGTACAGAATGGTGTGGCTTCTGATAATTCGGATATATCCGAAAGACGCGTGATTCGCAACCACTTATGTGTTTGTACAATTTAATGAGACCAAGCATGAGAAAAAAAATGCTGTAGCTGCACTAGGTCACTGAAGTAACTCAATTGCAACATGTGAAGAGTGTGAGTCGTGCCGGGATGCGAACCCGAGTCTCCCGTTTCTGGTCAGTGGTGTCCTTATCTACTTGGCTACTCGCACTAACCTCCCGTCTATCTCGAATGCCCACAAATTTTACACTACGGCTTCCGTGCCCCTAACGTCCATGCCCTCTTATGCTCACCATTTCGGATTCCCGCACGTGGTCGAACATAATTTCCACATTTTTCGTGAAGTAATGAACCACACTCCGTAGAAACACACTTACAAAATGGTGTCGTGTTTTTTCATTCAAACGTCCAGTCGACATCGTGGTCATCAGAGACTAAGCTCAAACCCCAAGTGTTCGGGTAAGGATGTGGGAGGAAATACGCCGCGCCCTTTCAAAGGAACCATCCCGTCATTAGCATGGAGTGATTTAAGAAAATCGCGGGGAACCTAAATTAGGATGGTCAGAGGTATGTTCGAACCACCGTCCTCCCGAATTAGAGTGCAGTGTATTACCTACCACTACGTCACAACGTACGATTTTGTTCTTTCGGACAACCTCATGAAGTACGTAGGTGTAACATCATCTACGTTCAGTATGTAAGCTGTGGAAAAATCAGGATGCGGCTTTCCCAATCATAAACGATATCGGAATGTTGCTCCTTTCTGAGGACATGGGTTATACCACTAATAAAACGGCTTCCAACATGTGTCGGAATCCAACAGCGACAGTATTGTGGCCTATCGAGGCAACGGTTCAACAAACGGCGGCATTGCTGCTCCGTTGCTCGGAATCCCACAGTTGTCATACGAATGAGGAATCGATGGTTTCGGCTGAGCCGTAGGCGACGCCATAAGGATCTCACTGTCCAAACGTGACGGGCGGACGAGACGACAGAATCATTGTTCGGTCGGCCGTGCAGGATCGTGCATCCACGTCACGTGCACTGGACCAGGAAATGTGTTTGTCGGCAGCAGGAAAAACTACCACACCGACAGCTAACGACGTATGGAGCATGAGGGACTACCAGCGAGGCCAGCGTTGTTGTGGCTTCTGACACGGAAGCATGGCGAGGCGAGCGGCACTAAACTATTCATGACAAATACCGGAAAACATTAAGTACCAGTGACGTAGCCAGGATATTGTCAAAGAGGGGTGGTGGGGGGGGGGTGTCCGACTTGTTAAAGAGAAATTTACAAAGGCTCATGTTTCCATTTATTCTAAAAACAAATTAACATCTTTATATTTTATATACATAAGTTAGTTTGCTTTTGTTAGACCTTCTTACAAATACGACAGTATTTTACGTACAAAATTGAGGAAAACATTCATTAAAAATTGTTTCAAGCAGAACCTTCAGTTGTTATTCGAAAGGAACTCAGATTATCAGAATGAGAAGTGTTTCTTTGTATTTGAACACTGGCAACGACACGGTTGCATGTCACCAATCTTGCTGCCTGTCAGCCACGACTGTAGCTCGACGTTTCGCAAAATTTTTGTATCGGCATAAATACCTTGCGTATTGATTTAGGGAGTGTAAGTCTATAATCGGTTAAAGCCCATTTATTTTATTTCCAACATTATTGGTTCTTTTACTCTTGTTGTCATTGCAACATTCATCCTCTAAATCTAATATTACTCTCAAACCTAATTTAAAAAAAGTATTACACGTACTGAGTGCGGTGCCTTATGATGTACTGGAATATTGCCACTCCAAATAACGACTCCACCGATAAAATTAAACTGCTGTAAATACATAAATAAGCTATTATAATAGTACGTATTTTAACTTACCATTACGCTAGTGGACGAATGAAAGTAGGTTTTTCTCTTTTTTCTTGTTATGAAGTTACCCATAATTGGAAACAATTTTAACAGCACAAAAGAAACGGCAGCAGTTATATTACATTCCACTGCAAGTAAGAAATGCAGTGCTCAACATAGCAATAATGGAGTAAGGCCAACAATGGACGATGGCTAAAGAGGAGGACTGGGCAGTAGCCGATGCTGTTATAGCTGTATCGATAATTAAAATCTATAGATGGCTTTGTTGACTGTCGATAATGCGTATCTCTTTTTCGTCGTATGATTGATTATAACAATATCATTCAGTTTCACCACACGGTAGCTAGGTCGTGTCTTATTTCATTTAGCCCCTTCGGAGGTTACAGTCCTCCATCGACCTTTGGTGTGTGTGTGTGTTGTCCTTAGCAGACCTTTGAGTAGTATTTTATCGTTTAGGTGATAGGGGGGGGTCCGGACCCCCAAGACCGCCCCCCCCCCCTTTGGCTACGTCCTTGCAAGTACCAACCGGAATGACCACATAAGACTGACAGAAAGGTAAAGCAGATATCAGGAAACAATTCATGGAAGATTCCTAACCTTTTTAACGAAGGTTGACTTCTTAAGAAGTCACTGTAATTAAACTTTGCATGCGATGCGTTAGTGTAGAAGTCGCCTAGGAAAAAGATCTTCACTCAGGGGACTGCTGTTGCAGTCAACCTTACGCTGTGTATTTTTCAACTTTAAAAGCTAAATTGGCTTGGACGCTTTGTTCTTGGTGCTCTCTAGTGTGCTTCCCGGAAATTTGTAGTTGAATGTACTGCCACTAGAAATGAGCACTCTCTTAGCGAGGATTTTAAGCATTCAGTAAGCAGAACAATGCGGACAGAGGCACATTTGCTGTCAGAGTGTACTGTATTGTCTCCCTTCGTGATTAAAAATTTATTTTTCTTCTGTAAGATATTATTCTGAAAGTCAAGGATATTTATTCCGCCAAAGAATTTCAGTGGACAGTGATTTCGTGGTCAGCAGTGAAAGTGAATTTGATAATCATTACCACAACCGATTGCTTTGGCACTTCACACTCTACACTCACAGTTCCAGTCGTCAAAGTGTTAAAAAGATGTCACTCATGCATGAAAGAAGTGGCTTACAAAACACTGTTCGACGGATTCCTTATTTATTTATTTATTTATTTCTCTATTTATTTAGCCTGATCAGATTACGGCCGTCAGGCCATATCTTACATCGAACAGGGTTTTATACACACAGTACTTATTTAAGTCTGAATTACTTATGTTATAAATTTGATTTTAGTAGGGATATGATTAGTACAGGATTAATTATATAATACAAATCTATTAAACACATATAAAGAAGCTCTAGATAAATAGTATTGACTAAAACCTTATTAGGTTTGCCAACAATACTCAGAAAGCTTCTGGCATAATGAAAGTAATATTGCCAGACACAAAATGTACTTTTGACTATACAGAAATTAATTATGACATGGTGACTTCCAATAGAAGGAAGTAAGGAAAGCTGTACCTCCTGGGAACAAATTGATTCGGAGAAGTTCAAGTGGGAAGATGGATAAGACGGGGTATCAAGACCGTAGGGAAACAGAGATTCTCGTTTTCATTAACTCTCTTTTGAAACGAGTAGTGTTATTTAGTTCTCTGATTGCTCATAAGTTTAGAACTCTCACCAGATCAAATTACGAGAAGATACTGAAGGGGTCTAACGAAGAGTGGTGCTGTTCATAACTGGACTATTTATCTGAGACGAAAGCGTTGTGTATATACTCAGCAGATGCCTGTGGCAGACGCTACAAGGGAAGCGTTGTGCACTACAGTGATGACGATGAACGTGTTCGTATGTGGAAGTTCTAAGTAGAACAGAATTTCATCATCATTATACGGGCCCAGAAGGTGCCTAATGATGTGGTGTGCCACTACCTACATATCATCTTCAAAATTCAAATATTTGTATAGCTTATGGGACTTAACTACGAGGTCAGCAGTCCCTAAACGTACAAACTACTTATGAGCTAGCTAACACTAAGGACGGCACAAATATCCCTGCCGGAGGGGGGATTCGAATCCCCGAGCGTAGTGGCCGTGCAGACCGTGACTGGCGCGCCTCAGTCCCCTCGGCCATCGCGGCCGGCATATCATCTCCTCCAATTCACATAACAGGTAATTTGGGCAGCAGATGTTACTCTCCTGAGGTACTAAGGTCGGTAGCCATGACATACCTTCGAGGACTTTTTCAACTACGCAGCGGAAGATCCACTTCAGTTGCTTCTTTTGCCAGCAGGATCTCCAGGTCTCTCGGCCACAGCAAATATCTGATCATGGATTATTGAAGTACTGCCAAATACCACTCGCTAGCCACTAATACTGAAGAGCTACACATTTAATTGAAGCAGCACAGAAATGTCTTACTGTTCCGTCATCCAGGCTCAGTGATGGGTCAGTCATTTTTCCTACAACCTGTATACCTTCAAGACCCCTATGTACCCTGGCCGGCCGCGGTGGCCGAGGTGACTGAGGCGCTCCAGTCACGGTCAGCAAGGCCACTACGGTCGGGGGTTCGATTCCCCCTTCGGGCATGGATATTTGTGCCGTCCTAGTTTGTAAGTAGTTCATAAGTAGTTTGTAAGTTTAGGGACTGATGACCCCGTAGTTAAGTCCCATAAGCTTTATAAACATTTGAACATTTTGAACCTATGCACCCTGAGCCTGTACTTTTCCCACGATCTTGTACAGGACTAGTACGTCAATGTGTCACTTCTATACTTCAAGGAATTGCAACTTAATGACCAACATTACTTTAATAACTGTCTGGGATAAAGCCGGTCATCTCAGCCTTCAGGCTCGTTCGTAGCTCGTCCCCGTCTTGCTCCAGACTCGCAGCCACAGGAAACAATAGGGCACTGCGAGTCAGCCGCGGCCAGTCTGCTACGAGCTGGCACTGTGTTTGTGAGACTCGTAGACCCGTAACGCTCGTAGAAACTCTCATTGCATTTTGTTACAGAACAATAACGACGAAGGAGGACTTTTTGCGAATGTTGGAAGACGGGACGCACGTTCCGCTGGACAGGCCGGGAAGACGCCGCAGTAGTTCCTGCCTGGATACGTTTAAGTCACTAATTTGATTAGAAATTTGTATCATTTCCTGTTAGATCAGGCATGGCCAAACGCCACACGCCGGCCGCGGTGGCCGAGGGGACTGAGGCGCTCCAGTCACGGTCTGCACGGCCACTACGGTCGGGGGTTCGAATCCCCCCCCTCGGGCATGGATATTTGTGCCGTCCTTAGTGTTAGTTAGTTCATAAGTAGTTTGTAAGTTTAGGGACTGATGACCCCGTAGTTAAGTCCCATAAAAAAAAAAAAAAACGCTGCCCCATAAGCGCGTGCGCCCTCGCCTTGCCCGCGCCTCCGCCCGCGGGCACGGCGTGTGGGCAGAGTGGCGAGCAGGAAGAGGAAGAACGCCGCTACAGCCAGCCAGGGTAAAACTGAATGTTATGCGTAAGCGGCTATCGCTCGCGCTCGCTAGCACCCCGTTTACATCGGCTCCCAAAACCGTATTTCGTAAATAGATTTCCCAATTCTTCCCAAATACGGAATACAAGAAATATATGACCAACCAAAACCGGAAGGGTTCTGCCAATAAAACGCAGTCTCTGGTTCGCTTTTCCCACGATATTATCTACGTGTTCTTTCCAATTTAAGTCAGAAGTAATAGTAATTCCTAGGTATTTTGTGGAGTTTACGGCCTTCACTTTTGATTGATTTATCTTGTAAATTTCATTTCGTACTCATGTGGACGACTTCACACTTCTCATTATTTAGAGTCAATTGCCAATTTTTACACCATACTGATATCTTATTCACATCGTTCTGCAGTTGGTTTTGATCTTCAGATGATTTTACTAGACGGTAAATGACGGCGTAATCCACAAACAACCTAAGAGAGCTACTTAGATTTTCCCCTAAATCGTTTATGTAAATAAGGAACAACAGAGGAACAATAACACTACCCTGTGGAACGCCCGATATCACCTCTGTTTTAGTGGATGCCTTACCATCGATTACTACGAACTGTGTCCTCTTTGACAAGAAATTTCCAGAAAGCTTTTGACACCGTAACTCACATACGGCTTTTAATCAAATTGCGTGGTTATGGTATATCGCCCCAAATTTGCGATTGTGCGGACTAAATCAGGAACTAAATCAGCTGTTTCTCAACCGCCATTTAAAGTGGGCTAGGAAATCCGATTCTGGCTATGCCATGTAAACACGACAGCGAAAAACGGTCTACGAAAATCGGTTTTCGTCTTCCGGAAGATGTGTTGCATGTAAGCGTATTGTAGGTTAGCAGCCAATCAGGAGTCGAGTTATGCCGGACAATAAGATTTATTTGATGGTGAACAGAAAAGGTGCTTGCTCTTTCAAAACCCAATGACGGTAATTTGAAAATATTACCTGACATAGTCGGTTTGGAGGCGATCTGATCGTTTTATAATTTTCAAAATGAAATGCCAAGATCGCACATTAATAATTCATTCACTGACGACCGGTTTCGGTGAACTGTGTCACCACCATCTGGTCAGATACATATTACAACCTGTTAAAAATATGGTATAAAATAACAAGTGCAACATTGCATTGAATGAATTATTAATGTGCGATCTTGGCATTTCATTTTGAAAATTATAAGTCGGTAATTTGGATGAACGCTCGAAAGCGACAAATATTTAAGGTACTGATAGGAAGTGTAATTTGTTGATCGTCAAAAGCTTTGACGTACACCGATTCGTTTTGTTTAGATAGTACAGTTGTAACGCTCTTCCTTATTGGCCGCGGCAACGCGACTCCTGATTGGCTGCTCGCCGTTCCTAAACTAGCGAGTGCGACCGCTAGCCGCTAACGCATAAAAATCAGTTTAACCGTCAGGCAGTCTCCTTGTGAAACGCCACGCAGTTAACGAGAAACACTTTGTATCTTAAAATTGCAGTGCGCCAGCATCTTTTCAGAGGAACTGGGGGAAAATGCACCCAAAACCAATCTTTTTTTGTTAGTTTTTTATTTGTGCTTTAACAAAAAAAAAAAAAAAAAAAAAAAAAAAAAAAAAAAAAAAAAAAATGTAAGAAAGACAACTCTACAGCCCTTACATAAAATTATTTTTAAAATAGCATACTTATGATGCTAGTTCATAAAAAAGATATGTTTTAGGAGAAGCCTACTGTATATATGACGAGTATGCATGTACAGTACTAATAGACTCAAATTTGGGTCACAAAATCACTAAGTTTTTCTTCTATTCGTGTTTTGGATATTTTCTAAAGCTTCGCGTAGTGATTCTGCCATACATACACTAATTGTTACCTAAACAGTAAATGGTTTGCTTGTTTTACCGTTCTTCGACCACATTACAGAGCTGCGCTTCCTCTGTTACTTCGTTTACGTTGGATCTGATCGCGGGACAGTCCAGCGCAGAGCAGTGCTGTGCGGTCTCACTCTTTCTGCAGCTCTCTCTCTCGCTCCGTTGCCGACACTAGCGACACACTGTCGTGTCCGGGGCGGTGAACTACAGAGTACTCCTACCGCGGGGCGCGGGCGCGCCTTCTGGACGAAAATATTGGACATGCCTGTGCCACTGAAATATGAGTATAGTTTTTATTACTGAATGTAGGGCCCACGAGATTTCAACTTGGAACCATTATGTAAGTTATCATATTTTGCGCTTTCCTTTTCGTTGATTTCTAGTTTAGAATAAATTGCTTCATTATATAAAATAGATATAAGAAAGAAACAGGACCTGTCTTCGACGAACCAAATGTTTGTCACTGCTGTTTTTAATTACAGACACTGGCAAAAATGGACCCTTATAATCCTGTGTGTTACGTAAGTGCCGAAGAGAATTCTGTTGTTAAGTATCCTCTTACACTCACCATACAAAATCTTAAGTAGACGCTGGTCATCCTCTTGTTTTGAAGGTCAAGTGTGCAAAATTTCATCAAAATTGCTATAAAACTGTAGATTTTTATGCACAAACACACACTCACATTGGACGTAATACATAAAATGCTCCTCTTGTCGTTCTAAATGATTTGGCAGTCGTCCTTGCGACGTGTAGATTTCGTAAACGGGGTCCAATGAACTATTGTCCTTTAGATGTTAACGGTTCTTGTGGTCCCATTTTAGTGAAAATATATTGGTGGAATCCAACGACAGTGGATTGAATAAGTGTACTGATGCCGCTAATCTCGCCAGCAAATACTGCAGTAAGACTAATGTGTGCTAAAGAGTACTATTAATAAAAAATGTTAACTCCGCTAAATATGTTTGTTTGTAGGACTATATAGATTTCTTGTTCCAGCGTGAGCAGATCGACATCAGTACTATCAGACTAGCAGACAACCAGAGACAAAATATTGTCACTCTCTATTAGCTAGTGTACCCGTATTGTTAAATTTTTACCTCTGCCGTCGTTATTGTAATTTGTAACATTTATTCTCAGTGTATTTTTACACAGAAGGAATATTTTCTCAAGAATTTCCTTTTATAACACAGTGTACGGTTGTTAAGTTTATCACGGTAATTCTTATTATTATATCTTTTCATATGCCACATCTCAAGTGATGTTGACCATACTTGCCCGATTTCCCTTCCAGTACGAGTCTGACCGAGCCGCCTACCTCGCGCGCGCGCGCATGTGTGTGTGTGTGTGTGTGTGTGTGTGTGTATATGTTTATCCTTAGGTTAGTTTAGCTTAGGGACTGATAACCAGAGTAGTTAACTCCCATAGGTTTACGAACCCAAAAAAAAAAAAAAAAAAAAAAAAAAAAAAAATTGGACCATGCTGGCGAGACCCAGCAGTTTCGGACCGTGTGTGTATGACGCAAATTTAGATGGGTTTTCTGATGCAGGATATGACAAAACAAAACAAAGTCTTGGCTCTGCTGCTATAATAAATACACAGGTCATTCCACCTTATTAGGGCGGTAAGCAGTTGCAGATATATCTAGTGTGGTGCATGTACTCCCGTCTTCTCAGTGTATAGACTTCCTTACCAACTCAGTCTCCCGTCTCACAATACCACATTAAACTACCATTCTACCACACTCTCTCAGGGTGAAACTTTTGTATCCCATCCTCGTCGCCACTTTTGTGTCTCGTTGCTGCCGGTTGTCCTAGGTGTCGGTGGCCGAGTAGAGAGAGACCGACACAGGGAAATAGGATGCACGCGTGTGCGGGTACAGAGTCTGAGGTGAACAGCCAGTAGGACAGCAGAAACTAGAAACACTAAGCTAGATTAGAACAAGATATATATTTCTTAGAGATAGTACAATATTTAACTGAATACTAATGGAATACAAATACATAGTTTAAGTAGATA
The DNA here is from genome assembly GCA_026315105.1 of Locusta migratoria. Classification (NCBI taxonomy): domain Eukaryota; kingdom Metazoa; phylum Arthropoda; class Insecta; order Orthoptera; family Acrididae; genus Locusta; species Locusta migratoria. The sequence goes on from CM048755.1 coordinate 514,797,007, forward strand.
GAGGCCTGCTTACTGATGAGAGTCTTATCTGATGCCTGTCCTATTGCCAAGTGACCGATCCAGTTCAGTGGTGGCCACGAGCGGAATTGCAGCAGAGAACGCTCGTGGCTGACGTCGTAAGAGCCGACCGCGGTGGCCGAGGGGACTGAGGCGCTCCAGTCACGGTCTGCACGGCCACTACGGTCGGGGGTTCGAATCCCCCCTTGGGCATGGATATTTGTGCCGTCCTAGTTCGTAAGTAGTTCATAAGTAGTTTGTAAGCTTAGGGACTGATGACCCCGTAGTTAAGTCCCATAAGCTGTACAAACATTTGAACGTCGTAAGAACGCCGCGCCGTGCTTGCATGACAGCGCGCGGCGAAAGTACGTGGCGCGCACTTCAGACGTGTGCGACACTACAGAAACAAATCACAAAACTCTTTTCTTAATTTTCCATTTTCGTTCACAGTCCATCAAATGCATGCTCTTCAAACTTTGCTAGACCACTCCCTCATAGTCATGACCACGAAAAGAAAATCAGTTACTTAACATGCCTACCAATCCTGAACAGATGTCAACATTGTCCAAAATGTTGTCATGTTTGTGAACCTGTTGGATCAAACTCCTATAGTCACCATTTCCTAGACTTAAAAACTACTCATACTAACTTAAATTAACCTAGGGACAACATACATACACCCATGCCCGGGGAAGGATTCGAACCTCCGACACCGAGCCACCGCGCGCTCCGTAGCAAGACACCTTAGAACGCTCGGTCACTCCACCGCGGCAAACATTGTCCATTGTACATCCAGGGATTTTCGTTTACAAATAAATCTATTTTTCGTTTCTACATAGGCGTCTTGACAAAATATTTTTAATTTTCCCCTCTAACCTCTTTCGAATAAAATCATTGACACGGTTATCAGAGACGGGGCAGAGTGTGTTATCGTGAAATATTTCTTTAGGATCTAAGACGCTGAAATAGCTTCTCTCTGAGCTCACACCAATTTATTTTCAACGATTTGTAGCCTACGTTATAACATTCCTGTGTAATGTGTAGATGTATTTCCACTTCAACATTACAAGAGAAACGGGTAGTGTTTTCGTATTAAGAGCAGCCAGTTACACATTGTGCTCCCTCATAAAGGGAAAAGCGTTTCAGAGGCAAGGTAGTTGCACTACAAAGTCAAGCTGACGCGGGGAAACTGCGCACGTGAACGAGTCTCTGACGTAATACGATTACACGGGTAAAATTAATTTCAGCATACGACACAGTAGGTGCAACGTGCGGCGCAAATGCTAGTATCATCTTTCCTTCTGACAGATGTAACCCTCAAACGCCTTAATGGCGGTATTACAGAATGTTTAAAGCAGTGGTTATTACTAAACGAGGCTTCATTGATAATAACATATGTTCTTCCAACGTCTGTTGAGTCTTATTCACAAATCTTAAGTGTACTAAGTTTTTTGGAGAGAAAATAGACATATCACTGCTTTGCTTTGCATTTATTCCTTTGCTACTTTTCTGTAAGAGGTAGAATATTGGGAACGCTTCTAGGTGATATTTCTGTGGACTTTTTCCTTGCTTTAATTAAACGAAGACATTTTTGCCTACATCAAGTATAGACACGCAATGCCTGATTTACACTACTATCTGCCCGTCGGTAAATGAAGTAGTTTTGAAAATATATTTACTTTCGTGCAGAGCACTTCAGCATATTGCATCAAAGAATACAGTGTATCTCATCATACGTCTTACGGAGAAGTCAGAGCAACAGCTGTCTTCGTTTTCAAACACAAAGGCTCATTTTTCAACATCCTCCAATGTTCGCATTGAGAAAGGAGGCACAGTGGTTATCACACTGAACTCGCATTCGAGTAAGGACGATGTTTCAAAGCCGCCTCCGGCCAACCAGATTCGGGTTTTCCCCGATTTCCCTGAATTTCCACGGGTAATTACCAAGATGCTTCCTTTTAAAGAGCACGGCCAATTCCCTTCTCCATTCTTAACGAAAAGAAAAGTTTGAACTTGTTCTCCGTCTCCAATAAGCAAGTTGTCGACGATACCTTAAATCCTAATCCTCCTCCGTTCTTTACCAAATTTCCGTATACGTCTCTTCGTAACACGACCTTTATACATTTCGTTTACTCTGAATAAACTCCTTCCAATATATTTTATATACATTATAGTGTGTGTACATAGCTCAGTGACAAGGTGAAATAATCTTCATTTAGCCGATACAGAGTTTACTTGCCGTAATTGCAAAGAAAATTGGAAAGAGATTCTACTTCGTTTAAGACAGTGCCATAAATGACATAATTTCTAATTATAGGTGAGACAGTTTATTATTTATCTGCTTCACTCCTATTTGCAAAATATTTTACGTTTGTGATGTCTCTTTTCATCACATTACAGCACCAGATCAATTACAGTTTCTATTTTTAATGAAACTCTGAATCCTTACATAGGCTGTCCCGAAAAATAAATGTCATGGCCTATTCTGGCCGGTCACAAAAATGTCCATATGGAGCAATACAGTTACCACACGTTTTTATTGTTGCTTACGAAACAAATACTTTTATTGTTTAATAATTTTACCAAACGGTTTCTTACATATATATTATAATTATTTACTTTTATGTTGTTACAACAGTTTATAATACATATTCCATAGGTCAGAGTAATTTTTCAATAATCTGCCACCATATTTAGAACCCGTCTTTACTCTGAAGTAAACATGTTTTCCTATGCATAGTGCATATCAAGTTTCCAGATGGCGTTACTAACGAAGATGCGAGTCATGGAATTTACACAGCCCAGAGTTGCCCACAGGGGAATGGGGACATGGCGCAAACTGCGTCATTGAAATTTCTAGGGGCGGGGGTTGAAAAGTTAGTCTTTCGGCCAGCCTGAGGGGGAGGGGGCTTTATAAAACAGTTTACAAAACGTGAAATAAATGATATTAAATTTTAATATTAAGTGGGAAAATGGACCTAATGTCTCAGGTGTGTCTGTGTGTGTGGGAGGGGGGGGGGGAATTGGTCGAAGTTTGAGGGAGGGGGTGAGTCATTGGCGAAGGGAGGTGGGCACCTCTGACACAGCACGTTTAGGTACACTTCTGTGTTCAATCCTTGTATGTAAAATTCAGTAGTGTTAGGATCAGAGGCCTTGGTGGTCATCAACATGCCATTATGGATGACTTTGTTACGAAATTCACCATTAAGACATCTCCGCTCACGTGTTGTAGATAGATGAAGCAACTCATAACGCAACGAGTAAACTGCTCCGTTAATGAAATGTGCTTCCTTATAATTGAAAACCTGTTTATCGATACGCTTTGGACTACGGGAAATCGCTAGGCAGTGACAGCTGTGCAATGGCTGTATAACAAAATACACATTAGCAGGGATTATCCTTTAAATCTGTCGTGACTCGCCAATCGTGAGCGGTATAATGCGGGTGGCGTACACTGTACCATCTGGCAGTAAGCCTCGAAAATTCATTTTAAGCTTAGATTGTGGGCGTATTCTCACTTCAAAGTGTTTTATTCACAAACACGTTTTGAGTCGTAACGTATTCTCCTTTCTCAGTTGCAAGTCCGTAGACTTGTTGCAAGTCTCAAATCATGGTTTATAAGTTTAAAGTTTTCATTACTAGACGGTGCATTCTCTTTATGTCGGGCAGCACCTCCCTCAATGGTTCCAAACGCCGTTCTAGTTCATACAATTAACTTACTCGGTGTTTGAAGATGGCCGGCCCCAGTGGCCGAGCGGTCTGGGGCGCGCCAGTCACAGTCTGCACAGCCACTAGGGTCGGGGGTTCGAATACTCCCTCGGGCATGGATGTTTGTGTCGTCTTTAGTATAAGGTAGTTGATAAGAAGTTTGTAAGTTTAGGGACTGATGTCCCAGCAGTTCAGTTAAGTCCCTTAAGCTTCACTAACATTTGAACATTTTTTTGAAGATGTCGGTAAAACATAGGTGTAGCTGGAGGTATGCAAGATATCGAGACGTGTTATGCTCAAAGAACTTAATACTCATCCATCTAAAATAGCTATGAAAATCTCTTACTCTCAAATAAAGAAAATTTAAAATGTTTGTAATGCTATGGGACCAAACTACGTTGGACATCAGTCCCTACTTAAACTAAGTTAAACTAACCGACGGACAACACACACATATCAATGCCCAGGAGAGTCTTCGAACCTCCGACGCAGGAGGCAGCGCGATCGGTAACGCGGCGCTCCAGACCGCTCGGCTACTCCCGCGCGGCAATAAAAATAAACGGAAAAACTGCTAATGTATTGAAATGCTATAAGAATTTCAAGTGATTGTAAATGTATCGGACCAAACTACTGTGGTAATCAGTCCATAGGCTTATAAACTACTTAAACGAACCTAAGGACAACTCTCATAGCCATGCCTCAGGGAGGGCCCGAACATCCGGTGGGAGCGGCCTCGCAGTCCCTGACGTGGCGCCTAGAAACGCTCGGTCATCCCCACACGGCTGTATGAAGACAACATTTTCAAATGTTTATACTGCTATGCAACCAAACTGCAGTGATCGTCGGTCCTTAGACTTGGCCGGCCGCGGTGGCCGAGGGGACTAAGGCGCTACAGTCACGGTCTGCACGGCCACTACGGTCGGGGGTTCGAATCCCCCCTCGGGCATGGATATTTGTGCCGTCCTTAGTCTTAGCTAGTTCATAAGTAGTTTGTAAGCTTAGGGACTGATGACCCCGTATTCAAGTCCCATAAGTTCTACAAACATTTGAACATTTAACTAAGACGAATGCTCCAGAACTACGCACTACCTTTTCGAGAGCACTAATACACATTTTTTTAATCCGAACAGTGCTAAACCACCTGCACACAGTCAGTGCGTCCTCTGAACATCCATTATGAGAAAAGTACCAACAACGCAGCCGAAAATGTATTCAAGGGCCCAGCTTCAGTGAAAACTGTAACAATGATGTCCGAGACTTTTTGCTGACGAGTACAGGATTTGTGTCTCTTTTAGTAATAGAAAGGTATGGTGGTAGGTGTCCAGGTACCAACGCACGTATCAGGCAGGACCAGTAGGGAAATGGGTCAGTAACGTTTTGGCTCGGTATTTGTACGGTAGTGAATTCCTCTACTTATTGGGGTTGAAGTGGGGTATGTAAATGGATAGGATATTCCTTCCTCCTGTCCCGCTGTACAGTTCATATCTCGGAGGCAGAATCTGGGGGCAAGGCAGCGCCCCCGCCAAATCAAGCGCGCGCAGCCGAACCATTCTTTTTTCCTCCATGTATCTTTTGTTACCGGCAAAGCTAGAGAGCTAAATTTTCGGTGACCAAGAGTAACTACTATAACTTGCTACAATTCCAAATTATACTATTCTGCACCTAATAGTTTACGACATATTGGCATCAGAAAAAGCAATACTTCTGTCACTTACTCACCGATTATGAAAATTCTAAGGTACTTCTATCGGACATACAAACATAAAAGTTCGTATTTAGGCAACACCACCTAGAGACAAGGCCTTACAACAGGCCGTGCTACGTCACACTGACCAGGCCCGAGGCCGACGAGAGAGACAGGCCGCGGCGCGCTCGTCTTATCACGTGTTCAAGTTAGGCCTGAGCCGGCGCGATTGCTAGCGGATTGGCTAGCCGGTATGAGACAGTGGTCTGTGCTCCAGCGGCCGGCCAATCCGCTAGCGATCGCGCCGGCTCAGGCCTAACTTGAACACGTGATAAGACGAGCGCGCCGCGGCCTGTCTCTCTCGTCGGCCTCGGGCCTGGTCAGTGTGACGTAGCACGGCCTGTTGTAAGGCCTTGTCTCTAGGTGGTGTTGATTTAGGTAGTGATTAGCCTGTAAGGAAAGGAAAAATTCAAATATCCACAAATATCAATCCCGTTTTTGAGCGCATTTTTTCGCTTTACACTAGACGTACCAGATTTTTTGTACCCCTAGTAGTACCATGTGGGTCAGTTTTGACCCACACTATGAAACTAGACGGTCGGTGAAAGTTGTAAGACCTGTAGCGTCACGTGCTGTGACGCTCGCCACAGTGCCCGTATATCTCGATGGACATCATGACGTAACCTAGCAGACCACACGCAGTCCTATGGGTATAAAAATGAAAGCCTCGCAGATCACGTCACAAGGGGATGCCACGACCATCGGATCATTGATTTTCTTCAAACTTTGTAGACTTTTAACAGACCTCTAGGACAACATAATGTGCAAGAAGTAATTAAGCGGTTTGGAGAAAGTCGCAGCAGTAGTTCCACGCGTCGAACATGTGTTGCAGCTGTAAGTAAGCTATATGCAAGAGAAGGCAGTGGCCCAGCGACTGCGGCCAGCCGCATGCTCGGCCAGCACGTGGCCATGCTGCCAGAGGGCCGCTGCGGACAAATTTACACGCTGCTGAATGGAGCAGCGCGAACGATAGACTGCCAGTATGCGTACAGCTGTCGATTCGTTTCCACTTGTGCACGTGTCTCTTTCACATTTCTTTATTCGTGGATCGCTGTGGTTAATAAAAAGGGCCTTTCATTGATATACATTTCGATACGGAGAAATTTGTGATTTAAATTAGGGACAGGCCTGCTTTATGATATTTGTCATGAGACGAATATGCTGTTAAAATGTGAAAATGTAGGAGAAAGTGACAATGATGTTGGTGGGCAGTGAATGTGCAACACCACAGGAACAAAACCCGTTGCGACAGTTATTTTATCTTTATTTGTATTTAATTTACTAGCAGCTGCCGGCCGCGGTGGCCGAGCTGACGGAGGCGCTCCAGTCACGGTCAGCACGGCCACTACGGTCGGGGGTTCGAATCCCCCCTCGGGCATGGATATTTGTGCTGTCCTAGTTCGTAAGTAGTTTATAAGTAGTTTGTAAGTTTAGGGACTGATGACCCCGTAGTTAAGTCCCATAAGCTTAACAAACATTTGAATTTTACTAGCAGTTTTTCTTCATTTCAAAGGCATTGTCAAAAAAATTTTAAGACATTCAAGTGAATTAGAACAATTTATATTTGTGTTTGTGGCGTTTGCAGAAAAAAGTAAAAAGCATTCTCTTTATAGATCGGGAATGTAACATAAGATGCTCCCAATATCTCTTCTTCTCGCGATTCCAGCGGTACAAAGCCGAAGCTATCTCCGCGACGTCTTCATGCGACTGACCTGCGGCTAGGTGATGACTATGCGCGTCAACCAGTAGCAGTCCTAGTCGCAGCAACTGCTTCCACGACCAGGGGGCCGTGGCCAAAACTAGTGGGCCATCGCCCTAAATGACTTAAATACCAGGTGATCAAAAAGTCGGTATAAATTTGAAAACATAACAAATCACGGAATAATGTAGATAGAGAGGTAAAATTTGACACACATGCTTGGAATGACATGGGGTTTTATTAGAACTAAAAATTAAAAAAAAATAAAAAAAAAAAATTTCAAAATTCTTTACAGGAAATGCTCAGTATGTTCACCATCATTCCTCAGCAACAGCTGTAGTGGAGGAATAATGTTGTGAACAGCACTGTAAAGCATGTTCTTAGTTATGGTGAGCCGGCCGCGGTGGCCGAGGGGACTGAGGCGCTCCAGTCACGGTCTGCACGGCCACTACGGTCGGGGGTTCGAATCCCCCCTCGGGCATGGATATTTGTGCCGTCCTTAGTATTAGCTAGTTCATAAGTAGTTTGTAAGCTTAGGGACTGATGACCCCGTAGTTAAGTCCTGTAAGTTCTACAAACATTTGAACATTTAGTTATGGTGAAGCATTGGTGTCGGATGTTGTCTTTCAACATCCCTAGAGATGTCGGTCGATCACGATACACTTGCGACTTCAGGTAACACCAAAGCCAATAATCGCACTGACTGAGGTCTGGGGACCTGGAAGCCGAGGGGACTAATAACCAAAGATATTAAGTTCTACAGCTTTACAGACATTTCAGCATTTGAAATCCCGTGCAGGAATTGTGTTGTTTAATACAAGATGCCACGGTTTTCTCTATTTAAGAAACTAATATCTCATTTGCACGCTGACATTATGACAATCCAAATGCAAAGCTCTTCGTCGAACATGTAACAAAAAAATCAGAATCATTTCCAAAATTTGCGAAAACGATGTCGTGAAATATAAAGAGAGAGATTAAATTAAAATTTGTGCTATGGCTGGGATTGGGACGCTGAACGTCCCGCTTACGAGGCACGCGCTTTAGACCGCTCAGCAAACACAGCGTTATGGACAAAGCATCCACAAGATTGTCTCCCTCCACACAACATACTTTAATTTTGCCTCATTGTTCCCTGTGATATACGTATCAAATTGTCAAGTCTCTCCTATTTTGGAATAGCACCCCAGCAAAGAAGGTGAATGAGAAAAATCTCGCCTTGTTCCTCAGGCCGAGATGATATCAATATCAACAAATATGTGGTGTGGAGGGAGACATGCTTGAAGACGGTCTGTGTAGTCACCTTGTGTGTTACGATGTGTACGCTGAGCGCTCTAAAGCGCGTCGATAGTACGCAGAAGGATCTAGGTTCGAATCCCAGTCAGAGCATAAATTTTAATTCAATGCCTCTACTTATATTAAATGCCTTTGGTATAACGAGACAATGTCGTCTCAAGGAACTGTATTATTTGTTGATGTGAAAGTTAGGAGCACTTTTTTCGGGATAAATGATGCATGATTGTAGTACATTAAATGTAGCGACAGTGACCTTCTTAAAATATTTTGATACAATTTTAATTTCTAGAGCTCTGTGTCAGATAAAAGAAACAAGCTACTAGTTAGAAACATTTCATATTAACTACAGATATCTGCTGTCATTAGATATCTGTAGTTAATATGAAATGTACATAACTAGTAGCTGGTTTCTTTTATCTGACACAGAGCTTTAGAAATTAAAATTGTATCAAAATATTTTTAAAAAGTTCACTATCGCTACATTTAATGATATTTAATGTACTACAATCATGTATCATTTATCCAGAAAAAAAAAATGTTCGTAAATTTCACATTAATGACGGCAGATATCTGTAGTTAATTGTGTTTCATATAATTTTGTTAAGTAATATTCACAAATTTACGAATAAAATATACTTATCTATGTACATAATGAGTAAATATGTTAAGTATCATAGTCAAATGTTATAAATTGATTGGCATAAAATGCTATGGTCATTAGTCCATAAATGTACAAACTACTCAGACTAACCTAAGGACAACACACACACACACACACACACACACACACACACACACACGCCCAAGGGAGGACTTGCACCTGCGACTGGAACAGCGCGCCAGTCCGTAGCATAACGCCTTATATCACGCGGCCATTCCGCGTGAGTAAGTAACATGTATGTAATTAGCACGTACATGTTACTACTATGTAACCGTTATGTAGTAAGTGTTCATGTAGTATGCATCTATATTTTAATGTTCCTACAAAACCAGTTCAGCGAGCTGATTTCGAGAATGTTAGTGGTAAAGAAAAGAAAGAGAGAGAGAGAGAGTTTTGCAAACACTTTTCATGCATGATTAAGTACTTAATGAATAGTTTACAACTGAATGAAATTAGTAGTCAGTTTAATGACCCTCTAGAAAACGCCTATAAATCAATTCTCTTCTAAATATTATGTATGTTAGCTATGTTATTTTAAATAACTGAAAATGTTTGCTCAGTAATTAAATACAAGTTTTGGAACTACTTACTTTTGTGAGCAAACATTTTAAATGTTTGTAACAGTAAAAATAAACACAGTTACCTTCTCGCATACAAAAATTTCAGTGCCTTCTATAACGGAAATGAAAGCGAGCGTTCCACAGGCAGCCAGCGAAATACTGCCTCAGAAAATATTTTATTTTTAAATTTTTGACCCGACTAGAAATTTGCTCATTGGCTTTATTATTACAGATACCGTCCGTCAATATCTATTTTCCAAACCACCATACTCAACTAAATAGAACTGTGTTGCCTCATGGCTAGGAATGTAAACTACTCAAGATATACATGCACCACCGTGGAATGTGGAACTGTATATTAACTAGCATCCCAAAGAAGGCCGCGGCGCTCTCGTTTGATGTCACGTATAATAGGCCGTGAGGGAGTTTCTGAGTGGCCAGCCACTAGGGCCTGCCGGGCTGGCCCAACACCACCTAGAGACAAGGCCTAACAACAGCCCGTGCTACGTCACACTGATCAGGCCGCAGCCGCCAGCTGAATGGTTGGCCGATGGGGGACGCCCCCTGCCACTCAGCTGGCAGCCGCGGCCTGGTCAGTGTGTGACGCACCACGGGCTGTTGTGAGGCCTCGTTTCTAGGCGGTGTTGGCTGGCCACCCAGTCAGCGCCTACTCTGCAAGGCGAAAGCGCCACGACCTTCTCTTCCGGTGGTGTTGATCTGATGGTCACACCGTCGCGGCCGCAGTGAACGCCACAGCTAACTACGGCGGTCTCCAAGAGAGAACGCAAGTGCAGTCAATGGCAATAAATGACCACTAATCAAACTTGTTAAAAAAATACCTCAAATTTAATTATAAATTCTGATTCCTGATGAAATCCTGAGTTTATTGTTTACACTCTCAGATGGTTAATTTGTTTATTAATAATCATTAAAATTTCATCGCACGATTATAGGCATAAAACTAATTTTCCCACTCCCACAGTCACTACTGATGTATTGTCTGGAGCATCGGTTGGAGGAGCAGCATAATTTTGGCACTGCACATTTTATTATTGCAGATAATGGCCAAGATGGCCAAATCTTATTTAGTCTCCCTTCGGCCGTTATTTAAAATAGTCGCTGTAGCACTTGGTGGCGGAGGGAGACGAGTTTCGCGTTCTGCGAATCCGCACCGGTTCAGGCTACCCAACATGACGGTTGGAACTCACCACTACCGGCGGCCACAAGATAGGTAACGGTGAGTCCTCCCTCATCTGTTAGGTTGCCTACAGGGACCTTTCTGCCAACCTCGGACGTGCACACGAATGCATTGGTCACTTCTTTAAATAGCCTGGAAAGCAGCATCCGAGCCCCATTCCGTTGCATTTTCTGGAGGTATCGACATCGGGAGATCAGCGTACAGCAGTTACTGTAGCTTAGTGACACGTGCTTCCCATTACCTTGGGAGCAAGCAGCCTGTCCTTGACTTCCGCGCTGGACTAGACATGATCACCGATACGACATACTTCGCATCTCCCGTGGTCGCGATCGCCTTACTTCTGCATTTGCGCCGTCTTTTCGGGAACTACAATTCCGGTGTGTAGCATGTTCGATGCCTAGGACCGACCCGTGTTCTTGTAATCGTGCACATACTCATGGCTAGTATCTTACCTCTCGTCTTAAACTCTGAGGACTGGTTCTTATTTATATTATTACTCTTGTATGTATTTTGCGACCTGGCCTACAGCAAATCTATTCCACGCCCAGTTGCATTAAGTGTGTAAGGGTTTATAGAAATTTGTGGCAGGGCTACTTTGCCTCTATGTGGTTTGTTGTTAATATATGTTTCATCCTGACTTTCATTTTTCTTTAACTTCCCTTACTGTACCTTTTTGCAAACATTTTCAATGAATGTTTCAAATGTTTATAAATCTATCGGACCAAACTGCGTGGTCATCAGTCCGTAGCTTACAAATTACTTAAACCTAGGTAAACTAACCTACGGACAAACACACACACCCATGCCCCAGGGAGGACTCGAACCTCCACGGCGAGCAACCGCACGCTCCGCAGCGAGGTGCTTTAGACCGCTCGGCTACTCCACCGCGGCACAAACATTTTAAATTAAATGTTTGTTAAGCTTATGGGACTTAACTACGGGGTCATCAGTCCCTAAATTTACAAACTACTTATGAACTACTTACGAACTAGGACGGCACAAATGTCCATGCCCGAGGGGGGATTCGAACCCCCGACCGTAGTGGCCGTGCTGACCGTGACTGGAGCACCTCAGTCACCTCGGCCACCGCGGCCGCCACAAACATTTTACCAGGCGCTGAAACCCCTGTTGTAAGAGATGAAGTCCGACTGCCTGGGACAGAAGATCTGCAAGTTAGTTACTTGTCAGGGACCACTCATAGTCGGAGAATCTTTGAAGGGTAATTTTCCCATCTTTTCTTTATTCAGCCACAGCTACAGCTTCACCCAACATGCCCTACGCTAAGATGGAACTGTAAAACTGAATATTTGTCTCTGAATTGACAAGGAGACCACATGGGTATCGAATTTTACAATTTTTTTATATTTGTGGTACCTGACGTGCAGAACACAAATTACAATCAGCCAAAGCCAATCGACGAGAAAATAAGACTTTTCAGTTTTGCAGGTACTCGCAAGTGACAATAATTAAAACAACTGCAGGATTTGTCGTTGTAGGTGGTAGCGTTCTAACCTTCCAAACATAAGGTCAATGGTTCGAGTCCTGTCGTGACAGTTTTTTTCCATTGTGTTCGAATATTTACAAAATTATAATATCTAATGGTACTTTTTACGAAAACTGGATGTATTTTTGTTTCTTTGTAATTTTCTATACTCTACAAAAGGTTGTTAATAATGATGGTTTCAATCAATAACATAAGTTACATTTTTTACAGTATTGGCTTCAGTATTAGTTGACGACGGTAGTCTTTGTTTGTTTAATTTCTGAATAGTTAGGATGCTGTTTTTGCAAAGCCATCTCCATAGCTACTAATGGCTTTCAAAGAACCTAACCTACTCAAACCATCGGTTTAGGTGACGACAAAGGGTTCAGCTCGTCTACATACACATTAAAAAAAATTAAAACAACACTTCTACTTAGAGATCCCAAAATGTTTTATGTAACTAAATTCAAAAACAACGAAAAAAATATTTGTCACAGCGGGATTCGAACCATCGACTCTATAAACGAGAAGCCAGAACGCTGCCACCTGAGCTACAAAATGTTCAAATGTTTATAAAGCTTATGGGACTTAACTGCGGGGTCGTCAGTCCCTAAACTTACAAACTACTTATGAACTAGCTAATACTAAAGACTGCACAAACATCCATGCTCGAGAGGGGATTCGAACCTCTGACGGGGAACGGCCTCGCGCATCGGAGCACAGCGCCTCAATGCGCTCGGCCGCTCCGCCGCGGCACGTGAGCTACATCTTCAGATGCTGCAATTGTTTTAATTACTGGTACTTACGTGTTCTTGCAACACTTCAAAGTCGATTTTCTCGAGAATATTTTAGAGATGAGTCGACTGGATTTGGCTGATTGGTATTCGAGTTCTGAACTTCACGTACCATAAGTACCATAATTATCAAAAAATTCTAAAATCCGATACCCATGTGGTCTCGTTAGACTTAAGGGAAAGAATGCATTACTTTTTCGGCTTGTGCTGTGTATGCAACGTGTGTTTTTCGTAAGCACCATTTGTGTGTATGTTACATGTGATGTATTGGTCATGACTGATCAAACGCGAAATAATATGAGAAGACAGGGGATCTGGAATCCATACCCATGAAGAATTAAAAGAAGACAAAGAAATGGACGTGAATGGAGAAGTTGGTGTGACATGAGTTCTCTGTGTGTAGGAAACCAGCTTCGACACTGTCAACTGTGAAATAATTTTAATCGGACTGGAATAGTAATAAGTAACAAATCTAATGAAAGTCCAGCTCCAGTTGCAATTAGTTGTGCTTTATTTAAGCCCACACTACCGGTTTCGGCCTCTATGTTAGGCCATTTTCAAGTGTGACAGACCTGCATATAATGTGTAGCAATAAGTTTACAAAAATTATATGGTAAAGATAGAATGATACATATGTAAAAAGGTACTGTACAGAAGCAGAAAGAAACTTACGTTATGCCAGAGAGAAAGCAGCGTCAAGTAATTAAAACGATAGAACTCAGAGAATTTAAAACTTTTGGAGCCCAATGGCGATATAAGAAAAATGGGCGTGTCATTTTTTAACATTCCAGAACATTATAATCGGCATGATCTGATGTGTTCTGATATAAACATTACATCATTGCATGCTTAAAATTATAAACATCAGTTGATAAAATGTAAAGGTCAATAGTAAGAAATTACAATTGTCAGTTAGGATAAAAAACGGAAATGTAGCGGCCAATGAGGCTATGTGAAAAGTGGGCGTGTCGTCAATTTAAAATGTTTTTAATACAGGAAGTATAATAATTTAGCTTAAGGCCAATTGCATTCAATTTAGTTTACATTAAAGTTGAATGTATTGATTTATACAAGGTACAAAGATTCTTAGGTTGTAAAATGTAAAATGATTGCAACAAACGAGGCGTCCAAGCCGATAGTTGAGGGGCGGCCTCTAGCGAGCGAAATTTGAACCAGAAACGCTGGTGCGGGCTCTAGAGCTGTTTGGACGCGTCGTTGATTGCTTACATTGTACTGTTTACAAACAGTAGTATGTACGTATTTCAAAAACAGCCACGAACTTGCGGAGCATTTCTAAAAAATTTTGTCAATTACTGGGCGGCAGATATCTAAAAAATTGGTATTCTTTAGAATGCATTGCTCGTTAAGCGTGTCTTCCTTGGACTTTTTTAGGTGAGTATATATGGCAACCTCTTCATAAAAATCCATAAAATAGCCTTTCTTCATTTTGTGGAGTATTGTTAGGTTGTTTTCAATACCGTGTACCTTGTGACTCTTGCGTATAAGGTGAGCAGCGAAGGTGGATCTGCTTTCAGCGTTTTTTCTGCCGAGTTCTGTGTGTTCTTTGTAACGCGTTTTGAAGTTGCGTCCTGTTTGCCCGATGTAGTATGCATTACAATCGGAGCAGTGAATTTTGTATATGCCCCCGTTTTGATATATGTCCTGTGTTGTATTTATGTCGTGTATTAAAAGATGCAGAAGTGATGGTTGTGATTTGTACGCAATTTGCACGTTATAATTTTTAAACAAATTACTTAGTTTATACGTGACCTGGCCACTGAAGGGAAATGATACAAAGTGTTTCTTACCCGATTCCATATTTTGGCTCACTTGGTTTTTGTTGGATTTGGCCACGTTAAAAATGTCGTCTACGATCATGCTATGATAGCCGTTATTCCGTGCTATATTTCGCAGCCAGTTAAGTTCCTTTTTTACTTCATTATCTTGTAGTGGCAATTTGAGGAGTCTATGTACTGCTGACCGGAAATAAGCCTTTTTATATTGAGCAGGGTGACAAGATGCAGCCGGGATAATGACGTCAGAAGATGTTGGTTTGTGGTAAATACCAAAGGCATGTTTGTTTTGAACTATGCTGATGGAAAGATCTAAAAATTTAATATTGTTATCCTGTTGATGCTCAACCGCGAATGAGATGTTATTGTGCATTTCGCTAAAAGCCTTTGCAAATTGGTCTATTTCTTGTTGGGAGCCACTGAATAAGTCGAGAATATCGTCAACATACCGTTTATAGTACACTATTTTAGCGTTAATTTCAGGATAGTGATTAAAGAATTTGTTTTCTAAGTGGTTGACGAAAATATCTGCCAGTGTACCTGCCAAGGGAGATCCCATTGCTAGTCCGTCTTTCTGTGTGTAGATTTTGTCGTGAAATAGAAAGTAATTGTATTTTAGTGATATTTCCAGCAGCTCGATCATTTCAATGATTTCCCCGAGAGGAAGTTTCTTGTGCATCAGCAAATTATTTTTAATTACTGTTATTGTTTCGTTTATAGGTATGTTAGTATACATGTTTGCTATGTCCAGCGAGGCGAGCCTAGCGTTAGCCGGGATTGAGATGTGTCTAACTGTTTCCACAAGTTCGTAACTGTTTTTTACAGAGTAATTATTTTCAAAGGTGTAATGCTCTCTCAGTACTTTATGTAGTTTTTTCTCCAGTAAATAACTAGGTTTGTCGATAACGTTAACAATTGGCCTAGGCGCATTATTCTTGTGAGTTTTGATTTGTAAACGTAAAGAAGGAGTTCGAGGATGCATTATTTTTAAGCTGTCCGTGTAAGAAACACTTTGTATCATTTCCCTTCAGTGGCCAGGTCACGTATAAACTAAGTAATTTGTTTAAAAATTGTAACGTGCAAATTGCGTACAAATCACAACCATCACTTCTGCATCTTTTAATACACGACATAAATACAACACAGGACATATATCAAAACGGGGGCATATACAAAATTCACTGCTCCGATTGTAATGCATACTACATCGGGCAAACAGGACGCAACTTCAAAACGCGTTACAAAGAACACACAGAACTCGGCAGAAAAAACGCTGATAGCAGATCCACCTTCGCTGCTCACCTTATACGCAACAGTCACAAGGTACACGGTATTGAAAACAACCTAACAATACTCCACAAAATGAAGAAAGGCTATTTTATGGATTTTTATGAAGAGGTTGCCATATATACTCACCTAAAAAAGTCCAAGGAAGACACGCTTAACGAGCAATGCATTCTAAAGAATACCAATTTTTTAGATATCTGCCGCCCAGTAATTGACAAAATTTTTTAGAAATGCTCCGCAAGTTCGTGGCTGTTTTTGAAATACGTACATACTACTGTTTGTAAACAGTACAATGTAAGCAATCAACGACGCGTCCAAACAGCTCTAGAGCCCGCACCAGCGTTTCTGGTTCAAATTTCGCTCGCTAGAGGCCGCCCCTCAACTATCGGCTTGGACGCCTCGTTTGTTGCAATCATTTTACATTTTACAACCTAAGAATCTTTGTACCTTGTATAAATCAATACATTCAACTTTAATGTAAACTAAATTGAATGCAATTGGCCTTAAGCTAAATTATTATACTTCCTGTATTAAAAACATTTTAAATTGACGACACGCCCACTTTTCACATAGCCTCATTGGCCGCTACATTTCCGTTTTTTATCCTAACTGACAATTGTAATTTCTTACTATTGACCTTTACATTTTATCAACTGATGTTTATAATTTTAAGCATGCAATGATGTAATGTTTATATCAGAACACATCAGATCATGCCGATTATAATGTTCTGGAATGTTAAAAAATGACACGCCCATTTTTCTTATATCGCCATTGGGCGCCAAAAGTTTTAAATTCTCTGAGTTCTATCGTTTTAATTACTTGACGCTGCTTTCTCTATGGCATAACGTAAGTTTCTTTCTGCTTCTGTACAGTACCTTTTTACATATGTATCATTCTATCTTTACCATATAATTTTTGTAAACTTATTGCTACACATTATATGCAGGTCTGTCACACTTGAAAATGGCCTAACATAGAGGCCGAAACCGGTAGTGTAGGCTTAAATAAAGCACAACTAATTGCAACTGGAGCTGGACTCTCATTAAATTTGAACCACAGTTGCGGCAACAGCAACCATCCAACGATGGAGAAACTAATAAGTAACAAATTACCGTTAATACGCTGCTGGCAAACTACGGATGTTTTCACCGCCACGTACGTTCGTTTGTGATTTCCCGTACACCCCAAGTAAAACAACTGCCGTTAGGATGTACTTTAGATCCGTTGTCTCTATCGACCATATTCCTGATTTATAGTTTCCTTTAAAATTAAGTGTATAAAATTGAGTGTAAACGATTTTGCTGTGTTTAGCAATGAACGCACTGAGACGACATCAGATAATATTATTTTAAGCAGCCACAAACTTACTGTAGCTCCGAACGTTTCCAATAAAATGCAATATCTGTTACGAGGGACCTCATCAGGGACAGCACAGCACAAAACAGGTAGGTGTCGAGTCACAAAGGCAGTCCAGGGCAAGTTCATTTTACGTACGCAGTCTCTGGTGAACAGAACGATCAGTCTTACACCACAACTCTTATGTGACCTTCTACAGACCTGTTGCTGTTATCAGAAAGATTAATGGACGTGTAGTACGCAAGGGGATCTTGCAACTGTATCGGCACATCACTAGGAGGATATCTCCGAAATAGTTTCGAATGTAACAAATGGATTTATGTGAAATACCATTTCCACAAGTAATTATTTAAGAGTTCGGTAGAAACGGTCGATTTTCCGCAGCAATCGTCTTAGTGAAGATACATAAGGAGGGTATAGGGAGGAAGAATGATGCCCCCCCATAAGTTTGTCATCTGGGTATGTGAGGGAAATTGCGCCAATGAAAGCAGTTCTTATTCTGACAGTGGTTAGAATTTTTACCAGATAAATTGGAGGAGGACAAAAGACGAAAGAAGAGGGGAATAATATAGAGCAAATAACGTGTCAAAATGTGTCAATGGCTTCGGGTAAATTTCCGACTTCTTTAATGTTTTATCAGAAAACTGTACACGCGGCAATCTGGCTGCTGAGATTTCTGGCTCCGATTGAAATATATTTTCTGGAAACAAATTATAGATTCTGGTGGAGCCATAATAAGCATTAAATTTCTCTGTCAGACAACAGAAATGTCAGCCGTCTCAACAACGACACCATGCATCAGACAGAGACATACATTCCTGAAGCGTTCTATTAAATTTCAGATGTAGCGTATTGTACTGCTTAAGTCTTATAATCTCTATCAGACACGTGGATAAATAATAGATTATAATACTTTGGGGGGGGGGGGAGATCAGATGTTTAGATGTTTTGAGGGAGGAGTGGGGTGGGGTTCAGTTGTCAGGTAAAGTAAGTTCATTCAGAGCATTATGAAACATACCTCCAACTGAACTGGCACGACATTTTAAAATTAAAAATTGGAACACTGGTTGCATTGAGAGCGACTAACATGCTGGCGTGAGATCTCGTCGGACTTGAATGGTCGAATGCACCAGTTAGATCTTAATTACTGCTACAAAGTATAATATAAAATTTTCATTATAAATGCTTCAATCAATGTTTTTTGTTTTAAAAAGAGATAAATCAATAACGACTGTGTTTTGTGAACAGAAATCAGAGGTGACAGGTGACAATAGCAAGTTGCTAGCAACTTGCTTAATTGTTCGCAGGGTCATGTTAACCTGTCCAATGCATGCTACACGACGCACTCGACAACGCTCTTCTATTTCTGGTAGCAGAGTCGTGCTTTGTTGCCGGCAGCTATTGAATACGAGTAGAGGCTGCCCACGCGCTGTTCTTGCAGGGTGTATACGCCCGTGAACAAAAGGGAATATATGGGATTACCGGGTAATTCTTTCATTCGGAAAAAAAATGGAAATTGTCTAGAATTCCTGAAACGTTTCATTGTTTTAGATTCTAGTTATATTTTTGGGAACTTTGATCGGCAAGCACTGATACTCTAATAGAAAACTTTGCTTTATGCCGTTACTGCGGAGTAATACTACAGCAATAAAACACAAATGACAGGAGAACACGAAAATAAAACGATAGATGCAAAGGAAATGCATGATTTATAGCAGAAAATTTTGGACACAAAAGCATCTACCGAAACCTGTATCTGGGGTTTCATGACAAATACTATTCAATATATAGTAACAAAAACTGCTTCCGATGTGCGCAACGTCACAACTGCTCACATTTCTAATAGTTTACGGAGAAATACTGCGGATGATATTCCGAGAAGCGTTACTACCAAGGAAAATTTCCTTTCCCGCAATATGAATTGTCACGTGTATGCATGACGGTGCGTTTCACTCTCATTCAGAACTTGACATTTTTAAAACCAGCCACAGAGAAAAATTTCGGACCGAGAAGTCTAGCCATTTATACGATTAATTAAACTTTTCTGGCACAATTGTATTAGATATATCTTAAAGGTAACAGGCGATAAAAAGAGGTCTAAGGCGTAATCTTACGGACTGGGCAGCCGTTCCCGCGGGAGGTTTCATTTCTCCCTCGGGCAAGGGTGTGTGTGTGTGTGTGTGTGTGTGTGTGTGTGTGTGTGTGTGTGTGTGTGTGTGTTGTCCTTACTGTAAGTTAGTTTAATTAGTTAGTAAGTCTATGGACTGTTGACCATAGCAGTTTGATCAAGTAGGCTTACAACCATTAGAACATTTTTGAGCACTAAAGAGACTAAGGTCTATATTTTCACTTTGGCCCTTTCCCTTATTACAAGCTATGCAATAACGATGGCAAAAAGTATGATTATCCTTAAACAAAGCGGCGGTGTATAAGACCTTTTTCAAAGGATTGATAAGTTTTACAACTTCGAGGAAAAGTATATTGTCAGGTAACAGAAAAAAAATGTAGTTTCACGCGGAAATGGTGTACTTTATCTTGGAAAAAAGTGACAGTAGCCACTTTTGTACTGTTGTAGAGAGGAGGAATTGAAGTTTCGGCTAACGATCCCACACGTTCTTTCCTCTTTACGCCTACGCACACGACTGTAACGCACTTGATTCGTGGCGGACAATCTCCCTAAATTAAAAATTTATTTTTAACTGCAAATCATCACCTTTTAGAGAGGACAATAGATGTGTATAATTAAGATTACCTTTGGATGAAAGGTTCAAAGTTAAACGATTTGTGAACATCGCGGCCGGTAGATGCTTTGCATATGCTCGGAGTTGGTGCTGAATCATATTGATTTATGCTACTAATGTTAACTTTACGATATTTAGGGAAACGCCACTCAGGACGAAAGGACACGGTATTTACTGAATTTCCTGTGATTTAAATAACGAAAAACCTGTACCAGTTAAGCAAACTGTATGCTTAGCAGAACGCATTCCGAGAATTTATTCTCATTTTTACGCGCATTACTTTGCAGGGATAATTTTTGTGATGTTTCCATTGCAAGTTTCTTCCACTCATTTGCCTTTTTAACGTTTCTGAAATTAGTAAACCCGGTTACAAACACTCTTTGGATGTTTATTTTATGCTCTCGTTCAAAATACAATTTTGACTGTTTATTTACCGGTATTGTGACTCCGCTTAATGTAAGAATGTCAGAAAATCACACATCGAAACGTCATATACTGCGTAAATATGTAAACAAATGCTCTTGAAAAACAGAATAAATCTTCGAAACACTTGGTGTTAAACGTAAGAACTACGTTACTGACTCAGTTTTTCATTACTGGAACAGTTTCAGGGTTTCTAAAGACATCGATGATGATTACTGCAGTTTACTTAAACTTTCATGTCTTTCATTCAGCATGCGTATTAACGACTGACACCAAGTTTAGAATAACATACACTGGAGCCCTAAATCACTGAAAAGTAGAAAAATAGAAACACGCACAAACACATCTCATTTGTAAACCACCTCATATGACAGAATCACTAGCCCATTGGCATAAAAACTGCAGTAAACAGTATAATAATTTGTGGATGGCTAATGCCCATCTACCACAATCGAAATGTTCAAATGTTTGTTAAGCTTAAGGGACTTAACTGCGGGGTTATCAGTCCCTAAACTTACAAACTACTTATGAACTAGCTAATACTAAAGACAGCACAAATATCCATGCCCGAGGGGGGATTCAAACCCCCGACCTTAGTGGCCGTGTAGACCGTGACTGGAGCGCCTCAGTCCCTGCGGCCACCGCGGCCGGCTACCATAATCCACCAAATATCCATTACACTAATGTAAACGTAAGATACGCCATCTTTTTTACTTTAACACATTATTTGAGGCTATAATTTGCGTCTAAAATTTAGCAGTCTCTCAGTCTATTTCCCGTATGAGAACCTTGGCGGATTTAACCGGGAGAGACCAATTGATATGAGTATCACCGATGGTCGTCCGAGGTCTGTACGCTCGGGCAATGAGACCGCCTGTATTTTGATCGCGAACGTACTTGATTACTGATTCTAAAAGATAGGAAATCGGTGACATGCTTCGGTAACGGAGCCAGTGTGAAGGTGACGTTAGCAGAGCAGGCGACCTTGTGGCTTGACCGCGCTGCCACTTCCGCCTCCGCTGGGCCAGGTCGGGGCAACATGTCGGATTGCTTCCGTTACGGACGACGTCCTTCGGCGAGACGCAGAATCCTGGTCACGTCTGTAGCTACGGAACGTAATTCGGAGGGACAAGTCTCGAGTCGTTTACTGTGTCTCTAAAAATTGTGTTATGTGAAGTAAGGAAGGCTGTATCCGGATGTGTAGCTAATTTCTCAGTAAATCATTTAATTCTTGTATGTAGAATTAAGACACTGTTTGGGGTTCGTACTTGTCTTGCGTCAGCCAATCTTTCTCATTCTATGCTAAACAAACTATTCGACACAAGAAATATTCATTTCTTCACACATTCTAGACTTACAACTAAGCTTGATTCCGAAATAGCTCTCACTTCGTTGTTTCTCATAGTTATTATGATACAAAACTGGTTCAATTCCATGCTGATGCCTGGGGCAACAACTGGTTAAGAATTTGTTATAATAATGCAATAATGGTTGAGAATGTTTTTTTATTATTATTTGTACGCATTTCTCCCTTTTGGGGGCACCATCAGATCATCTACGGACTAGAAGCACTACTGTGAGACGTTTCACATTACAAAATTATCCTTGATTAGACAACACATTAAAAATACTATCATAGGGGGACAGAAAGGTGTGGCAAAACTCCAGGCTGTGCATCCTTATCTACGATAAGATAAAAAAATGAATATAGACTTACGTAAGAGATGTGGAACCTATCGTGTTTCAAATGTTATGTAGAGCTAAGTATTAAATTTACCTATCGTATCGAAATTACTTTTAACGCTAGCCGAACTTTATCTTTTTGCCAGTCCTGAGTAAATATTGGACATGTATGAGCGTTTGTTTGAGACGGATTAAAACGCGCCACACTCGAGACTGCCGCTCGCTATGCGGGTGTGCAGCTCATTAACTTCCGTCGTTTGTCGTTTACAGTCACACTTTAAGTAAGCACTCCATCAAGATTTATTTTTTGACTTGCTTAGGAAGTAACACTGTTAATAACGGATTCAGTCGCCTCGTTGCAGAACAGTGGCCTGATTTTCTTTGTGTATATACAGATGGGTCCAAAATTCCACAAGAAGAGTGTACTGGATGTGCCTTTTTCTGCCCTCAGATTCAGATTCGGAGAACCTTCAAACTGCCAACGAAGACCTCTATATTTACTGCGGAGACAGTGGCAATTCTGGAAGCACTTAGGTTTATTTCTACCACTTCCTTCCCGAAAATATTAATTGTGTCTGACTCTCAAAGTGTCCTTCAAACCCTACAACACCGGAGATGGAACAAAAAAACCAACAGCTATGTTCTGGATGTGATTTCGGCATATATTCGCTGTACAAATACGGGGCGGACAGTTAATTTACTGTAGGTGCCTTCTCACGCCGGTATCTGCTATAATGAGGAAGTTGATGCATTGGCAAAACAAGCGGCATCCTTAGGCACTGTCTTGGACCTACAACTACCATACACAGACTTCTTATCTGCGGTCAAGGACTACGCAAAACAACAGTGGCAACAGATGTGGAACGTTTTCCAAGAAACCAAAGGCGCTTCTTACGCTGTGCTGCAACCTCAGATTTCTACGCAGCCGTGGCTTATGAGGACTCATCTGGACCGATCCGCGATTTCTACCATTATTCGTCTTCGCTTCAATCACGCCTCTTATCCAAAACATCTACATCGGATCAACATCTACGATTCGGCGGCATGTGAGTGTGATCCTGAAACGGAAGCTGATGTCAACCACATCCTGTTCAGGTGCCCCAAATTTGACCGAGAACGCTTGAACTTCCTGCAGACATTGGTGAAGATGGGATATCCCCTTCCCCAGTCAGCTTCTTCCCTTTTGTTTACGAAAGACATTCGTGTGTATAAAATCATAATTAAATTTATTAAGAGCACTGTACACAATCTTTAAGCATCAAGTGTGTTGGTAATATAAGGTTTTGCTTGTGAATATGTGAAAATGTTCCAACATTATTTAAATTGTAATGTAATGCAGTTTTCGCTTTGTTTCCACTTTCCCATTTTGACAAAATGTACTTCTGTTTTGTCTATTTAAATATATGTACATTTCCTCTGTGTGTTGTAGATGGCCACATTGAGTTAACACTCAGAAGGCCAAATAAATGATTAAAAAAAAAGATTTATTTTTATTTCTATCCATTAGTGCCAAAAATTATTATTTTTGATGAAATTAGGTCAAAGTAGGTCTTTTAAGGGTAACATAATTTACGAATAACTAAAACATTATTTTATAATTTTACATTATTTTATTTTATGTATAATAAAACATGGAATAGGCATTAACATTTACATTTCAATAGTACAATATAATATTTCATGTACCAAGAAAACAATGATAAATTTAATTTCATTCATTAAAACTAATACATTATTGTTTCTTTAATTATCAATTCAGTCATTAATGGTAAGGGAAAATAAACAAACTGCATTAAGTCCAACATGAAATTACATTAGCGATATGTTCTGTATTTTGCACAATCTTTGCCTGTGATATTGCAAAAGACAAGAATCTGGGTGAAGACCGACTAACATATAATTTTATGCAACTAAATTTGGTACATTTTCCACAAATTTTACATCTCCTCTGAGGGAGAATTTTGTCCACGACGTGTCCAATATTCTCTCTAAGGATGTAATTTGGCACACCTATCCTAGATTTCGGCATTCGCACTCGAGGTTTTCCATTACTGGCGACACAAAACACGTCGTCGACACTCCAACAAACTTACCTTTCTCGCCTTTCAAATGTTCGTATAGCTTATGGGACTTAACTACGGGGTCATCAGTCCCTAAACTTACAAACTACTCATAAACTATCTAACACTAAGGTCGGCACAAATATCCATGCCCGAGGGGGGATTCAAATCCCCGACGGGGAACGGCCTCGCGCATCGCAGCATAGCTCCTCAATGCGCTCGGCCGCACCACCGCGGCGTTACGGTAGTAACACTTTAGGGTCTGCGGGGTCATCAGACGGGATTGAACCGACGACCTTCAGCACCGCAATCGGTGATGCTATCCATAGCGCCACGCCTGCAGTCGGTTGACTTGGCGTCTCGCGGCACAATTATAAAACAAAAAGTGGAAGTGAAGCGGACTTGACAGAAAATTAACCTTTCTTTCTTCCCGCGCGCTATTCGAGAATGGAATGGGAGATAAATAGTATAAAGGTGGTTCGATGAACGCTTTGCCAGGCACTTAAATGTGATTTGCAGAGTATCCCATGTAGATGTAGATGTAAACCTCCAACCATGAGATTGCAAATTCAAGGAACGAAAGTAAAACATACGTCGTTCAATTTAGTACAGTGATAAATATGAAGATGGTTCGATTTATAGCCACAAGGAGGCCATTGGAAGGTAATCATGATAGTCAATAACAGAAAAGTAGGGGATGCATCCAGGAGTGAGTATTACATTACATTGGAGACATATTCACGTTCTTTGTTGAGTTACGAGAGGCTGAAGTCTCAGGCAAGGAGTTATGCCGTATGTGTTAGTGATGAAGGAAGGAAGATGAGAGAGTTTAATGCCTCGTCAACGTTTGTGATGTAGGATTCTGGATCTCAGCACATATAATACAACATATGGAGAAAACAATTTCCAACAACCGTTTTGTTTCTCATGGGCTCGAAAGTGCGTCAAAATTACCTTCAGAATAATCTGAAACGGCTGCGGATCAAAACTATCAATGAACGTGAAATTGGATCTTTCTGTTTACGTAACAAAGCATGTTGTGCGCCACGTAATTAAGTGCGCGGAAGTGACATCAAAGTGAAGACACATTTACTGTGAAATAATTCAAGGCTGCAATCTCAAGAAGATGCAATGTGTCCGCAAGGACATAAATGTTCAAATGTTTGTAAATCTATCAGACCAAACTGCGTGGTCATCAGTCCGTAGCTTACAAACTACTTAAACCTAGGTAAACTAACCTAAGGACAACACACACACCCATGCCCCAGGGAGGACTCGAACCTCCACGGCGAGCAACCGCGCGCTCCGCAGAGAGACTCTTTAGACCGCTCGGCTACTCCACCGCGGCCGCAAGAAGATAAGAGTGATGGACATAAAATTATTTCCTACGTAAAGCTGGTAAAGTGGCCTCATAGGACAGATGATCTAAGGAGATAGTCGTAGGCATATTCATTTACCTGTACAAATATTCTCCTAATAATTATAAAAACTGCCACCATTGGCTCTTTCATTCATAAATCCATTTTTGAATTTTAGTGTAGTGCTTTCTGCTCGTTAATTGTTCAATGTTCTGCTTTTATTGTTCTATCACTTTTCTCTTAACGTGATTGTCAAAGACGATGGCCTGACTTAATTCAGCTGATGCAAAAAAATCGACAACATTATTCCGATTCTCCAAAAACCGAGATTGCAATTAGAAACTGCTGTTTCATTCCTATCGGTCATTCTTTGCATTTGGTTTGAATGTTTACAGTCAATGTGTTCCAATTACATATTTACCTTCATGGACACATGAGTATATTATACATACTTTTCGGTTGCAAGCAATCTCTTGATAACAATGGGAACGCTTCATAAATCACATTACTCGATCTGCCATGCCCTTAGTTGTACGTTGAAAAAAAAAGTAAAATAATAATAATAATAATAAAACGGACACTACTAATGATATTAGTATTTGCAATATACTACGGCAGAAGAATAAAAAATATTCAAATGTTTGTAAACGTATTGGACCACACTACTATGGTCATCAGTCCCTAGAATCGGAAACTAAATTAACAAACTGAAACTACCCCTGTAGTCGCCGCTCGTTCTGTCGCAAATACGGGGCGTTTGATGTACAGCAGTTGCAAAATTTCCAATTAGATTTTTATGGACTGTGGGAGAGACACTGGGGAAGACACTCGTAGAAACTCCAATGTTTGCAAACCTAAGGGACCAAACGCTTAAGGCCAGCCGTGGTGGAGTAGCCGAGCGGTCTAAAGCACCTCGCTGCGGAGCGCGCGGTTGCTCGCCGTGGAGGTTCGAGTCCTCCCTGGGGCATGGGTGTGTGTGTTTGTCCGTAGGTTAGTTTCCCTAGGTTTAAGTAGTTTGTAAGCTACGGACTGATGACCACGCAGTTTGGTCCGATAGATTTACAGACATTTGAACTTTTTTTTTCTTAAGGCCATCGGTTCCTATACTCACAAACAACTTTAACGTACGTTAAAGACAACACACACAACCAGGCAGGAGGGAGGACTCGTACCTCCGACGGGAGCAGCAGCATATTCCGTAGCTGCCGCGGCGGAGAGGCCGAGCGCATTGAGGCGCTATGATCCGATGCGCGAGGCCGCTCCCCGTCGGGGGTTCGTATCCTCCATCGGTACTGGATGTGTCTGCTGTCTTTAATATAAGTTACTTCCTAAGTAGTTTGTAAGTTTAGGGACTGATGACCCCGCAATTAAGCCCCGTAAACTTAGCAAAAATTTGAACAATTATTTCCGTGGCATGGCGCCATTCCCGCGCGGCCTCGTGGCCACAGAGACAGGACGGACAGCGCAGCACTGGTTGTTGACAGCTGGCGACTCCGCTGCCAGCTGGCGAAGCTCGGCGTTCTTCCCCAGGGCCAATGTCAACTGCCAAATATGACACTCGTAGGCCCACAGCAGTGCTGCTGCCGCTCCGCGATTTCCGCTTCACTTTGGGCGATGCGGCTGGCAGGCTACGAAATACATCCGAAGACGTTCCACCCCCTGGTGGCTGCTCCACATACCCAGAACACCATACAAGAGCGTAGATCTATCGCATCCGATGTCCCCGCAAATAACTCGCTCGTGTGAACACAAGTGACTGGAGATCTAAAATTTTCCGCGGCCGTTCGAGTTAGGAAGACGATTTGTGGACAGCCTTTATCGCGTCACGGCAACTTAACGTCCATGAAGGTGAGATAACGAAGGGACATACACAAAGAAGGAAATTTAGTGTTTTCTACATCGCTGTGTTGATCTCCCGTTCTTAAGACGCTTTCATACTAAGAGATGTTTTGATACACAATATTTAAAGAAATACTATAGTCAATACTGTACTGTAGCCCTTCTCTTATTGCTTTCCATAATTTTAAATACTTTGAACGAAATGAAATAATATAATTCCTTATATCATAACCCTTCAGTAATATAAAAAAAGGAATACTACATTGACGTATTGAAAGCAGGAGTAAATAAAGTGAGTAGGGATGTCAAATGTTCAAATGTTGGTAAATCTATCGGACCAAACAGCGTGGTCATCAGTCCGTAGCTTACGAACTACTTAAACCTAGGTAAACTAACCTAAGGACAACACACACACACCCATGCCCCAGGGAGGACTCGAACCTCCACGGCGAGCAACCGCACGCTCCGCAGCGAGACGCTTTAGACCGCTCGGCTACTCCACCGCGGCAGTTGGGATGTGAACAGCAGAAATAATACGAAAGGAATTGCATAATTTACACAAATTTTGAAATTTTAAACATGGGACTGAGTCAGCCATGTCCCATTATTAAAAATCCAAGTTCCGATCAGTGGAATACGTTTCGGAAAACCTTGGGGAAACCAAATAACTATGGTAAGATTAGATGAATCATCTAATTATCGTTATGTGAGCTGAAATGTTCAAATGTTTTTAGGGTTTATGGGACTTAACTTACAAACTATTTACGAAGTAGCTACTACTAAGGACGGCAAAATTATCCATGCCCGAGGGGGGATTCGAACCCCCGACCGTAGTGGCCGTGCAGACCGTGACTGGCGCGCCGCAGTCCCCTCGGCCATATGTGAGCTGACTTTCGCTAGTTCATTATGTTATAGAATTATACTGGACTCGCATTCGGGAGAACAGTGGTTCAAACCCCTTCAGACAAATGACGAGAAGGGTCCTTTGAAAGGGAACGGACAATTTTCCTTCCCGTCGCTGATAAATACTATCGAACGTCTCTAATAACTACAATGTCGACGGGACCTTAAATCCTAATCTAAATTTGTTCCTTTAGTGAATTATAATTACGACTACTCATTCATTTGCTTTTGAAAAATTGATATGTGGCTAGTAAACTCGCAAATTTTTAGATTATACAGTCTCATATTAAACACGTAAGTCATGTCCCGGTAAGTGGTACGTATTACGGGTACAGAGTGGAGGTAATAGGGCATCCCGCCCCTCGCCCCCGTGCCCCCACCCTTCCGTGGCGCGCTCCTAGTGGGGGGGGGGGGGGGGGAGAGGCCCGAACACCTGCATGCGGGCATCACATCAGCAGCGTCAAGATACTACTCAGTTCTCGGCGTTGCCCATGGCAACCCCTCCAGCCACCCTCCCCCTCCCACCCCTCCCCGCCCTCCGCGCCCCTCCCCACCACTCCCCTCCCCTCCCCTCCCATGGCGCCCTCCACCGACCGCACTTATCTATTTGCAAAATTACTACGGCATTATGCATACTGCAGAAGTATACCTCATACATGCATCGGAAGCAGAGGTTATTCTGTAGCACATTGAGCAAGCCCACCTGCGTGTGCTTGCTCCACCATCTCCTGTAACTATATGTTCACAGAATTACGGCAACACTACGCACAGAACTGTATTCTGCCGTGTCGAGACGGGTGTCAAGTTAACCCTCCGCCATTCATCACTCTGCAACGTACTATTAAATGAACAACAACATATGGTGACTGATATTTGTCAGGTTAATTCGTGTCAATGGTGTATTGGCTTTGCTGCATAGAAAGAACCATTGTATGTAACATTAATGATGCTATGCCCTTGTGTGCTTGTGGGTGGGATAATCTCCTCATGTTAAATATCTGCAGGTACATGGACACCCGAAATGTATGTCAAAGTATATTAAGCATCAAGTACTATTTTTTAATTACTGACCTACAAATTCGTTTATGGAGGAGCACTTTACCACATTTCATTCAGAGCAGTGTTGCATTTGTTATAGAATATTGCAACGAGTATATAACATAATCTTTATAAATAATTTTTAAAATCTACATGTGTTAACAAATCATTAACATGCAGTTGTTGAAGAGGATTTTCATTATAAATAATATTTATGTAACCTCCTCCCCCCTCCCCCCTACCTCAAGAAAAAGAGGGAAATAGAGGCAAACACTTTACAAATTTCCTAGTTGCCTCTCACTACCAGTATGTGACAACAATACGCTAAAATCTATGTTTTTGTTCTTGCTTTAAAACAAGGTACAACCTTAAATGAATTATTTTCCAGATCTATAGTGTTGGTTAAATGTCGCTGAAGTCGTTCCAAGAACGCTTATCTGTAGTGGTCATAGATATATTAACCTAACCTGCATGAAATGCGCACATTACTATTCCCCAACCCCCCCCCCCCTCCCAAGTCAAATATTCATAATTTTTTTGATTCTATATACGGCATATGGTTTAAGAACAAATAGATCCACAAATAAATTATATCCTTCATTACGAAATCTCACAGAAGTAAAAAATGAATGCGAATAAAAGCTACGTTTATGACGAATAGCTTGATGTTGTCATATAAATAATACACAGAATTTAAAGTAATAATTGTAATGGTATTTCTATGCTCAGTAACAGGTGAAAACTGTAGGAAGTCGACATAAGTTATCAGTGCTGTAAGATAGTTAAACTGATCTGTATGAAATCCGGTTTTATTATTGTCTCAAAGAGATGGCAAAGCTGTAGGTTTCGCACACAGAACGTTGTACTATCACAAGACATTTAGAAGCATCCATATAGTACATGTCAACCCTCATAAACAGGGATGCCATTTTGAAAGAGTAGAGTCACTAGAAAGGGTAGAATTAGGAATGAGTACATCAGAGGAGCAGAGGAATGGGGACCCGTCGGAAAGAAGATCTAAGAAAGCAGGCAAAGATGGTGTGGGCATATGCAGGGAAGAGGGGAGTATTGTATGGGGAGAAGAGTTGAAACCCTAAAAAATAATTGAGGATAAAAAAATAAATAAATAAAATAAAAAACGCCGACCCTACGTGATGTTGCAAAAGGCTCAGATAGTGAAGAAGAAAAAGATACAATTTCATGGTTTACTAGCCTGAATTATTTTCCACATATATGATGCGTAATATGTTACAGTAATAGTTCCAGGAAGGGATTGTGTGCAAAACTCTTGATGTGTATGTTAAATGCGTATGGGGAGAAATGGGATCAAATAAAAATAAATCGAAACATCCGTTAATGTTATACCGGCAGCGTGTAGATAATTGTTATTATTTGTAAAGTGAGTACCCCAATGCTATTTCCATGCGCAATAGCCTTTAAAATTATTGTACGAAAAAGGTTTGAAAAACTATTTGTAAAAACATAACCTAACCAGTGCTGAATGGTAACTGCAGGAAATATCCACTATATAGTCACAACAGGATGCTCCACATACATCATATGCAGAACGTAATTTCCAGTTAATCCACAAAAGAAACCGTAATAATAATAATAATAATAATAATAATAATAATAATAATAAAATAAAAAAGAAATATTTAAGTGACAGTCTACAACATAAAAAACAACGTTACTAAGAATAATATTAAATATAATAAAATACATATATAAATGTTATGCGCTTTGCTGGCTTCATGTTTTGTGTTTCTGTGGTGGAATCTATGTTCTGACACAAGTATTATTACCTCAACGAAAAGCAGAACAAGAGAGTTAAACAAAGTTTATTGAAAGAATACAGAAATAACGTGGTACATCTTTTAAGATAGGTAGCATGGTACAATGCTTAAATTGTTACTGATAAACTGTACATATCAATAATTGTAAATATAAGTCTTATTATTATAACAGTACTGAAATCTGTCGGCTTTTTATCTGTAAGGGAAATGGAAATTGTAATTACATCATTTGATTCTCCCAAGTCTCCAGAATCCATTAATATAATTATATTTGCTGTATGATCATTCCCTGATTTTATATGGATTTTTAGAATAATGTGTGTGGCTATATTGTATTTCAGTTGCAATCTGGGTTAATCGCCCTCGCTCATCAAAGACAGTCGCTTCCTGTTTCTGAGCACATTAGGGTAACCCTGACTACCTGCTGTATCCCATTCACTAGGTTCAAACTGTCAGCCGGCCGGCTGGGGAACCCAACAGCCTGGCGAAACCCGCCTTTCACATGGAAGCAATCAGCTTCCCCCTGTATCTGTAATGTCACGCCCCTATTGTTTATTACGCAATCAATAGCATGAAAGTCACAAAAAGAATGGCGTTGGTTGCATCTCAATACGTAAATTACATCCCGAGAAACTGCGAAGTGAAGTTGACACTGAAAGTAAACGTAACGCGCAACTGGTGCACGTTCCGAAACACTAGTGCGAATCGTACGCTATCTGCGCTCTTCATTTGTTTCAAGCGTCAAATTCTCTACGTAATTTCTCGGAATGTAATTGACGTATCGATGCTGCGATGCTACCAACACCATTCTCCATTCTTTCTGCGAATTTTCATGTTATTCATTGCGTACGAAATAATAAGGGGTATTCATTTAGAAAATCGTAAGTTTGTGTGGAGAAAAGAATATTTGTTTAGCTAGAGGACCCGAACGAATACTTCGCAACGTTAGTGGAACGACAAAAAAGTTGGGAAAGAATGGAAATAAAGTTGAATGTTCACGCATAGCTTTCTTCAGAGTCAATCAATGCAAGTGCTTAAAAGAGCAAATGAAAGATCTTGATGCGCTGAATGTCGTTAGGTCAAAAATAACTGCGTACCTTAATTAGAATCGAAGATATCGTAAAACAAACCGATTAAAATATTCAATGTAAGGACAGGAAGATAACGCGTTTGAATCAAAATATAGGATGGAGAGACTAAAGTTAATTGCGAATGAAAATCTTTCGTTTAAAGCAAAAATGAAGGAAATCTGTCTTAGAGAACGGCCTGACCGACTGATTTTAGTTTACAGCAAGGACATCTCCATAAGAAATACGAGGCGCGTCCAGAAATTAAGTTCCGTTTGGTAATAAAATGAAATTGTACACAGATACAGAAGAAATTTTTATTGCACAAAATTCTACAACTCTTAAACTACTTTTCCACATAACTGCCAAAATTTTGTAGCACTTATCAAAGCGTGCCACAAGTTTTTGCATGCATCCTTCACAGAAGGTTGCCGCCTGTATATTCAACCATGTGGTAACAGCTCTTTATCATCGTTGAAGTGTTGACCACCGAGGACAGATTTTAGGTGTGAGAAGAGATGAAAGTCGCTAGGAGAGAGATCCGAGCTCTGTGGAGGATGATCAAACAGGTCCCATTGAAATTTCCGTAAGAATTGTTTGGTCACATTCGGTGTGTGAGGTCAGGCACTATCGTGAAAAAAAAATCTTTTGACAGTAATCCTCTTCTTACACCTAAAATCTGTCTTTGGTGGACAACACTTCAACGATGATGACGAGCTGAAAGAATATGTTACCACACAGTTAAATACACATGCGGCAACATTCTATGAAAAAGGCACACAAAACCTTGTGCCATGCTATGGCAATTGTCTACAAAATTTCGGAAGCTATGTAGAAAAGTAGTTTAACAGTTGTAGATTTTTGTACAATCAATATTTTTTCTGTATCTGTACCCGTTAGTACCAAACGGAACTTACTTTCTGGACGCGCCTCGTATACAGAAGGAAATGGCGTTTGAGTATAGAAAAGGAAGGCGAGGGTTACGTAAATTCTGATACGTGATGCCAAATTTATGGATGAATACCTTTCGTTTAGAACAAAACTGAAGGAAATCAACCGGGTAGTTTGGCCTAGCCGACTGACATTAGTTAATATACATAAACCCCTGCCGTAAGTGCATGTTTTTGAAAATCGTAATTCAGTACCTATTGTTGTTACGGAGATAGCTGGAGTGAAACGTTTAAGTGGTGCACCTGGTATAGCAATAAGAGTTTCATACATGTACAGAAATGAAAATCGCAGTTTTAATAGTTTTGAGATCCGTGCGTAGAGGAAGGGAGGTAATGTTTACGGCGACCGGCAGTCGCGCGTCTGGCCGGCAGCGGCGTAGCGGTGCGCCAGCGCGCGAGTCGGTTAGGAGGGAAAGGGGGGGGGGGGGGGGGAAGCGTTCACTGGAGGGGAAAGAATTCGCTGGAGGGGAGGGCGCCGAGCCCTACGCTGCCCACCTCGCCGCAACATTCGGGCGCTCGCGTGGGCGGAACGTACACCACGTTTCAAAATTGCGCTTTTAAGCGTGAATAGTTACATGGTCGGCTTCTTTTGACTCTAGGGTATTCGCTGGTTGTCGACAGGCTCACAACATGGTGCCTTCCTCTTTGTGCTGCAGAGGGCGTGACATGGACAAAGCAACCACTACGTTATCCCTGCGAGCAATTCAGAGATGTACTTCCACCGCCATGAGCGTTACTGTGTATTCAGTTCTAATTATGCAGGTGTCACCATGTCACTTATTGTCTTAGTCTTTTACCTTTTCGAAAAATGTAATAAAGTTCTTACTATTACTTCCTTTCATATTTTTCAAATGTTCAAATGTTTGTAGAGCTTATGGGACTTATCTACGGGGTCATGAGTCCCTAAACTTGCAAACTACTTATGAACTAGCTAATACTAAGGATGGCACAAATATCCATGCCCGAGGGGGGATTCGAACCCCCGACCGTAGTGGCCGTGCAGACTGTGACTGACGCGCCCCAGAACGATAGGCCAGCGCGGCCGGCTCATATTTTTTTGTCTCCCCCCCCCCCCCCCAATCCCTCAATAGCCTTGGCGGAGCAACCGGGTGCATTGAGTCGCTATGCTGCGATGCGCGAGGCCGTTCCCAGTCGGGGTTTCGAATACCCCTCGGGCATGGATGTTTGTGTCGTCTTTAGTATAACGTAGTTCGTAAGTAGTTTGTACGTTTAGGGACTGATGACCCCGTAGATAAGTCCCTTAGGTTTGACAAATATTTGAACTCCCCCCCCCCCCTCCCTCACTAATTGTCTTAAAAATCTCAGCAGTTTTTAGAACTACAGGAAGAAACTATGTAGCCCACCTGCGGATGCAAATTATGCAACTTATTGTGTTACAGAAAATAGGTTAGATACCAAAGTTCTTCAAATACTTCCATTGGAAGATTTATATTGCATTAAATTTTGTTTCTTGTTCCTAGTTGGTATTTTTCCTCTTTTGCCATGTTTTTAAGTATCAATTCTAAAAATGTTCTGATGATATCCTGTCGTTTTGCAAGTATAAGTTTTTTCCACGTAATAAGCTCTATTTCAACACATTTCTAATATACGTTTGTATAAATTAATGTAACTTTCAGCTAAATGAGTGGTTTCTTGAAGTAACTGATTGATTTGATTCTATAGCCCTATATGATAATGTATCGCCCGCTGAGGTCTTATGTTACTTCAAAAGGTGAAAGCGTCATACAGTTAAATTTTGTGCACAGAGCAGGCCAAATTTCGGTACAGGATGGAGACGTCGGGATGTCAGACTATAAGAAGGAATGACAGAAATTATCGCTGAATTTCTGTGACAATGAATAGAACATGAGCGGGACCGATAAAGTGAAACTGGGGATTTTGTCTCGAAACTCGGATTGCATTAAGAAATGTTAAATTGTCTGTGAATATATGGGACTTCATTTTGTATCCCATCCTCGTCGCCACTTTTGTGTCTCGTTTCCGCCGGTTGTCCTGGGTGTCGGTGCCGGCCGCGGTGGCCGAGGGGACTAAGGTGCTCCAGTCACGGTCTGCACGGCCACTACGGTCGGGGGTTCGAATCCCCCCTCGGGCATGGATATTTGTGCCATCCTGGTTCGTAAGTAGTTCATAAGTAGTTTGTAAGTTTAGGGACTGATGATACCGTAGTTAAGTCCCATAGACTATACAAACATTTGGGTGTCGGTGGCCGAGTAGAGAGAGACCGACACAGGAAAATAGGATGCACGCGTGTGCGGGTACAAAATATGAGGTGACCAGCTAGTGGGACAGCAGAAACAAGAAACACTAAGCTAGATTAGAACAAGAGACATATTTCGAAGAAACGTTCTAATATTTAACTTTTATAAAGTTCATTACTGCAGAATGCTGATACATAATTTCACTAGATAGATGCCTGCCTACTGATGAGACCTAGTGCATGTCTTAATCCCAAGTCTTAACTGGTGCCTATCTGATTCCCAAGTGGCCGATGCAGCAGTCGTGGCCACGAGCGGAGTTGCAGCAGAGGGCGCTCGTGGCCGACGTCGTAAGAACGCCGCGCCGTGCGTGCATGGCGGCGCACGGCGAAAGTAGGTGGCGCGCACTTCATACTTGTGCGACACCACACTGCGGTCATCAGTCCGTAGGCTTACAAACTACTTAAACTGACCTAAGGGCAACACACACACACACACACACACACACACACACATGCCCGAGAGAGGACTCGAACCTCTGACGGCGAGCAATCGCGCGCTTCGCAGCAAGGCGCCTTAGATTGCTCGGCCACTCCACCGCGGCGATTGCATTAAGACATTGCGATGTAAATCATGGCATGTGCTTCAGGTTTGACCATTTTAGAACACTTGCATATATTACTGCCAGCATTCCTGTTGTTCATACAGGGATAATTTCATGGAACTCCTGAAGCGTATTATGCCGGAGCTGCCCTGAATGGCTGTTGTTTAGGAACCAAGCTGCGGATATCTGGCGGCCATTAGCAGGCGCCGGCCTGCAGATAAGCCGTGCGCAGCGCCTGTCTGCCAGCCTCTCCATACAAGCCTGTCGCCCCCTAGTGACCCACTAACCTTTCCGATTTTTTTTTTCCTTTGCAAACGATTGTGACGATTCCTCTAGAAATCCTGGATAACCTGGGATTTTCAGGGAATTATATTTCACCGAAGAGATCAGAGAAATTTCGGGGATTTTCGAGAATTTAAAAAATATCAGGTAATTTTGTGATTTTAACATTAAATCCGAAGTCATAATAAAAATGAGATAACTTACTCGTGTTAATTGAATTTTATGTGTCGGTAAACTGTGTACAGCCGCCCGTGAGTAGCAGCGGATCTAAGGCATCGTACTACGGACTGGGCGGCCACTCCCGCCAGAGGGTCGAGTCCTCCCTTGGGCATGAGTGTGTGTTATGTCGTTAGTGTTTGTTAGTTTATGTAGTTTCCAAGTCTATGGACAGCTGACCATAGCATTTTGGTCCAATCCGCCTACAAACATGTATATTTATTGAACTGTGTACAATAGCCGCGGTTGAGTAGCCGAGCGGTCTAAGGCGCCTCGATGCGGACCGCGCGGTTGCTCGCTGTCGGAGGTTCGAGTTCTCCCTTGGGCATGTGTGTGTGTGTGTGTGTGTGTGTGTGTGTGTGTGTGTGTTGTCCTTAGGTTAGTTTACCTCAGTTTAAGTAGTTTTTAAGCTACGGACTGATGACAACGCAGTTTGGTCCGATAGATTTACAAACATTTCAAAATTTTCTTGTGTACCATAGACAACAAGCTAGATCCGTGCTCATTTTATATCTTGTCACACATTTTAATTTAATGCAAGCAATTTGGAACTTCCCTTGCAGCTGGTTATCACTCCAGTTTGTCTATTTGTAACTGACAAGGAAAGTACATGGGCTCGAACAAACCTATCTGTATGAACGTTTGGTGACAGTATCTCTACGTACACCTCAATATGCTGGTGGGTGTCGTTTTTCTGCAAAGCTCTGCAACCATGCTCTAGATAGCACTGTAGCGGTGGCCGAGGGGATTAAGGCGCTCCAGTCACGGTCTACATGGCCACTACGGTCGGGGGTTCGAATCCCCCCTCGGGCATGGATATTTGTGCCGTCCTAGTTCGTAAGTAGTTCATAAGTAGTTTGTAAGTTTAGGGACTAATGACCCCGTAGTTAAGTCCCATAGACTATACAATCATTTGAACATTTTTGTAATTGTAGGCGTCATTCGTAATGCAGATATCTTAACTATAACTTGTGTAATAATCATCGTACATGTTCTCTAGCGTATTGTCATCAAAAGCCGTGATGATAGTTGCAACTTTAACCTTCTTCCCGAAATACTGTTGGTATTCACTGCCACTGCTTCCATCGCCTCTTCCCGCACTTACCGTAGCACTACCACTTGCAATGAGTTGTTCGTCATTATCATCCCTATTATCATTATTATGAGTTTGTAACAACAGTATCTAACTTATGCTCATATTTCTGTACCATAACAGATACGAGAAAGCATGCGAATGATTCATCTTCTACACTAATACCATCTTCACGAAGAAGGGTTCTTCGTAATTTCAACTCAACTAATCGCAATACATTAGCAGGATTGCTTAGCAATCGCCGCCCCATCTGACGCTTCACCACACAAATAACATCACAAAACGCAACTTCGGAGGCACACTGCACCGTGCCGGCCGCGGTGGCCGAGGGGACTGAGACGCTCCAGTCAGGGTCTGCACGGACACTACGGTCGGGGGTTCGAATCCCCCCTCGGGCATGGATATTTGTGCCGTCCTTAGTATTAGTTAGTTCATAAGTAGTTTGTAAGTGTAGGGACTGATGACCCCGTGGTTGAGTCCCATAAGCTATACAAACATTTGAACACTGCACCGTCCCTACTGGGGAACCGACAGGTCAAAGTGCAATGCAGCATGGCACACGCAGAGGCCTCTAACGGACGACTGCAGAGTTTTGCAGATGCGGGAGTATCACTAGTGCAATAAGGGATCTTGACATTATCTCTCATACGATTTTGGTGTATATGTGTTTGTTCGAGCCCAAGTACTTTCCTTATGAGTGCGTATGCTTTTGGATAGGTTCTTTTAAGCATTAATATTAAAATTTCGTTATTTTTCGGCACTAAAGAAAGTATATAGTGATCAAGGTCATGAGTAGGGTCTGAAAAGTTCTGGAATTATCAGAGAAAATTTTGTGGAACTTGTGCAGCCACCCTGCAAACTGTTCTACTGTCACTTATCCACAAAATACAATTCCTCAAATGCGATCTATTATCATTACATACTAACGAAACCTTCACGCATTAAATCCTGTCTATTTCTACGTATTGATATTCGTTTCGTAATATTTGAAAATTATTTTATATGAATAATTTTCCATCGATTATTCGGAAAGAACTTACGAGTAAATGGGAAGAAGTCTAAGTTGTATATGGAATTAAATTTAGGAAATAGTGAAATATTGTAATTGTAATTTGAAAGCCTTTATAACAGATGAAGGGAAGAAGGAAGATTAGGGTTTACAGTACACTCGACACCGTGGTCATTAAAGACGGGTCAAACGTTCGGACTGTTTAGGCAAGGAGGGAAAATGAAACTGGGTCGTACCCTTTGAAAGATACCTTATCGGCATTTGCGAGGAGTTATTAAGGGAAATCACGGCAAACCCATATCAGGAGGGCTGGAACAACCTCTCCATTGAGCTTGTTCAACAATTCACAAAGAGAAATGTTGGTATGCATGAAACAAATGAAAATCCATACACTAAAACAGTTGTTGGTCGCGGGGGAGTGGTCTAGAGCCCGTAGACGCCTTGCTGCAGGGCGCGCGATTACTCGCCGTCGGAGGTTCCAGTCCTCCCTCGGGCATGAGTGTGTATATTGTCCTTAACGCAAGTTACTGTACGTAGTTTGTAAGCCTAGTGACTGATAATCGCAGCAGTTAAGTCCCTGAGATTTACAAACACTGGAAATAAATGTTTACGGATTGTAAACATTATACGAAACTGAATTACGAAAATGTTACTTCTCTTCGATTTTTCCCGTAGAACTACCTGATGTTTAATTAGTTCGTAAAACTAAAATACTAGTGTTATTAACGACGCAAATTGTGGTCTAATTGTATTTCCAAAAACTTAAAGTTGTCCGAATCTTGCATGTCTGTGTTGAAAACACAGCAGTTATACGTTCCATTGTACCATGAAAAATCTGCTGAACTCTTATGCACCAGACCGTCTCAAAATTAAGCGACAACGCTTTTAAATTGTATCATCCATTCATAAGAAGCACGTGTACTTATTTACACGTTCTGTAAAATGCGTACTTTTCTACTTGAACTGTATACTTATCTGCAAGAAAGAGGAATGAAGATGTAAACTACAAATGATGGATAACAGCCGCGCGGGAATAGCAACGTTACGGTTCGCGCGGCCTCCCACGTAGGGGGTTCGAATCCTCCCTCTGGCATGGATGTGTGTTGTTCTTAGTTTAGTTTAACTTAGTTTAAGTAGTTTGTATGTCTAGGGACTGATGGCCAACGTAGTTTGGTCCCATAGAATTACAAACATTTGAGCATTTTTTGATGGGCCGGCCGCGGTGGCCGAGGAGACTGAGGCGCTCCAGTCACGGTCTGCACGGCCACTACGGTCGGGGATTCGAATCCCCCTCGGGCATGGATATTTGTGCCGTCTTTAGCATAAGGTAGTTGATAAGTAGTTTGTAAGTTTAGGGACTGATGACCCCGTAGTTAAGTCCCATAAGCTTAACAAACATTTGAACATTTTTTGATGGGTACCAACATATCGCCGTTTCAGGCTAGTGTAAATGTTTCTGTATACCGTTTGGTATTAGCAACTGCTCTATGGATCAGTGTATTGTTTTGACCACCTGAGTAATAAGAATGAACGATTATAATAATTCACCAAGCGTTACAAATACAATCAGACGTCGGAGGTTCTTCAAGCCAAAACAAGAAAAAAATGGTGATGAATCCTGCTGTAGAGCCGCGCGGGGATGGCCGTGCGGTCTAAGGCGCAATGTAACAGATTACGCGGTGGCTCCGTCGGAGGTTCAAGTCCTTCGTCAGGCATTGGTGTGTGTGTGTGTGTGTGTGTGTGTGTGTGTGTGTGTGTGTGTGTGTGTGTGTC
Source organism: Locusta migratoria (assembly GCA_026315105.1). Classification (NCBI taxonomy): domain Eukaryota; kingdom Metazoa; phylum Arthropoda; class Insecta; order Orthoptera; family Acrididae; genus Locusta; species Locusta migratoria. The sequence goes on from CM048755.1 coordinate 514,837,637, forward strand.
TTGTCCTTAGCAAAAGTTAGTTTAAGAAGTTTGTAAGACTAGGGAAAGATAATCTCAGCAGTTTGGAACCTTAGGTTTACAACCACCTCAATAATTCTTCTGGTTGGACATAGTCCAAAACACTTCATGTGCAAACCACAAATTTCCTCCTTCGTCTTATTTACGGTGATGTACTCTACAGAAAGTTTCGGACAGTTTTCTGGATAAATTACGTGTGGCTAGGATAGTTCGGCTTAGAAAGATATCTCAACCTATCACATAGTCGCTTACACTTTTATCCCAAACAGTAATCTTAAATGGCTCACAGTGACCAAGCTAACCTGAGTTCTACCATATGACATCCGACTGGAAATGTGCCTAGATGTATCTGCTATACCGTCTTCTGAAAATGTGCCCTCGTGTGTAAACAAGATTGAAGAACCCGTCAACGCTTTGTCAGTTTATGCAACAAATGATCGGCAACAGTTATTCCATAGACAAGGTAGAATGAATTGGAAATCATAGGTCTAGCTTAACAAATAGTGAAGGTTGTCCCGAGTTATGAGTGAATAGTTAGATTTTGTCCTCCGTCAGTCAAAATTCGTCTAGTGTCAATCCTCCGTTTGTGATGCGACAGTTACTACTCAGAAACGTAACAATGAACGGTGGCAAAATTTGCATGAGTCGGCTCTCTCTCCGCTGGAAGTGCTGTTGCTATAGCATTTCAGTCGTGTAGGTCTTAAATCAGGAAATTAATATCGTGAAATGAATGTCATCCCTTGAGGTAATGCAACTCTTGTCCAGAAACTCCATAAAGCATTATATATGAATGATATCATTAAGGAAGATTAGCTTCAGATATACTGTATATACTGCCGTAAATTAAAATGTATATACTTTCATAGTTTCCCAGTTCGCTCGATATTTACTGTCCAAACAGTGCATATAAAGCTCAAGAAATCATCATATTTACAGATCAATGGTTCACGTGGTGCTAACGTACCAGGTGACGATGCTTGCTGAAACGACCCTATTAGACATGGGTAGCCTCGATGGGCGCCTATCTAGTTACTGATTCTGGCATCCATCGTATGATACAGATGGTGAATACTCATTTGGAATACATGACTCTTTGCCACCTCAAAATGTTGAGGTAGTTCTGCGAGAGTTGTGGGTTGATGAGTCGGACGCGTCAGATGTCCCATCATATCCCACACGTGAGCGATTGAAGACAAGTCCGGAGATCGTGCTTGCCAGAAAAGTAGCTGCAAATCTTGCAGAGCACGTTAAGTTTCATGAGCAGTGTGTGGACGAGCCTTATCCTACTGGAACAACACACTACCTTCTTGTTACAAGAATGGCAAAAGAACGGGACTTAAGAAAGTGTATATGTACCAGGCGCTGGTCAGAGTCCCCTCCACAAACACCAAAGGTTGTGGCTTATGGCACAGTGATCCGAAAAATACTGACTTGAGACAATGAAAACACATGATATCATAATAAAGGAATTTTAATTATTGTTTATAAGATAAGTTGTTTGCACTCTACTGCGAGACACCTGTTGTTTATAGTGTATCTAATTGATAACGTCGGAGGTCGTTTGCGAGAAGAACTGTTTTCTACAGGAAGATGCTAATGCTAGAAAACTAAAGCAAAGTCCTTCAGATTGTTGAAACTGACTCTGAAAGCAAACATATCGAGAACATCAATTATACTGTCTGATTAGCACGGCTGCGAGTAGCTGCTCGCCGGTCGCAGTGGCCGAGCGGTCTGCGGCACGCCAGCCACAGTTCGGTACATCATAAGTAGTTTGTAAGTTTAGGGACTGGTGACCCCACAGTTAACTCCCTTAAGCTTAACAAACATTTGAACATTTGAATAGCGAGAGGACGCGAGAGCGCGCAGAATCGCGTGATTCCCTTCTGCCAGTTACCTTCATTTCGAGCTGAGATGCACCTCAGCTGTAGTTTCATAGTTCATTGTCACAAGAAATCTATTTTAAAAATAGAGTACTATGAGTACTCTGTATGCAAAGTAGATGAATACCATTGTATCACCCATTCGGGTAAATAACTGGTTTATTTGCCTAAGTATTTGATGCAAAATTGCCCAAAAATACGGTTAATAGCACACGCTTTGACAACATTAATTCATTATATAAAAAAGCTGTCTAAAAAAAACGAGCTCTTTTAGTAGCGGTAGCAAAAGCCAAAAAGATCGGACGAACTAGGAGCGGACGAACTAGAAGGAGCGGGCGAACTAAGAGCAGCGGACGATTATGCCAAAAGTATCTCGCTTCATAGTTAGTTGGATTCTTTTCCGAAGACCGACGGGCAATAGCGAGAGGGCGCGTAGCAGAATTAAAAATCACGTGTTTGCCTTCTGCTGATGAGTCATTTCGAAGTGAGCGTCTGCCTGCTAGATTACATGATTCAGTGCTACAAAATTTCTGTTTCGATGTGTTCTGCACTCTGCAATATCTGACTAATAAATTCCATAATGCCAAGATATAGAGATGACTCTAAACTTAAACGCGAGAAATTATCCACAAACTGTTTCTTTTGGTTTGCGTGATACCGTTAGCGGCTCAAGCACAAGCGCATGAAGCAATAGGTGGGGGAACTTTCCCCTCCACCTGCACGCGCAGACCACGCCGCTCAGCCGTCACTGGGAGCGGACGAACTAAAAGTGAGCGCTCCCGATCGCGAACTATTATGCGCAAGTCTACTTCAAAACAATTATTGTTGAGAATTAGACGAATTTTCGCGAGTTTGGCCACTGGCAAATAATTCTAGTGCTATATATAATGTTAACATCCACAAACACTATTACGAAAACTCTTTAAATATACGTTATTAAATGCTTTTATATCTAATGGCGAAAGCACTGGTTGTTTTAGAAACACTAAATTAAATGAAACTTCATTATCTTGTTCATTTGAAATGTTTAAAAATCATAGTTGCTTGAACTTGGCAGGTACAGGTTATACTGTGCTGATAGCGGAGGGCACGTCCTGGGCGGAGTATAACAACGAGCGCCAGGCTCTTTCTGCCGAATAACTCACGGATCGGATTCAAACCAGTCGCGAACGGTCGGACCCGGCACGTTGGCCTCTGGTTGCCCCCACCCTTCACCATGGTTTAGACGTCGACGATACTTTTCTGGAAACCGTAACTGCATAAAATATCGAAGAGTAAGTGTCTCGCGAGAACTAAAGTGGCATGAACACACAAAGTAACCGCAGGTGATGGACAGTCCCAGCTCACATCATTGGAAAAATCGCACAGTGATGAAAAGAAGTAGCTTACGCAACACTTCTCTTCACTCCTAAATATTGCTCCTCATTCTGGTACCATTACGAGTTAGACGATGTAGAAAAGATGGCGAAGATAGAAAGAAGAGGAACTTGTCTCGCCAGGAGTCAATTTAACAAGCGCAATGGGTGGATTGATGTCTGGAGTCGTCGTCGGAGATAGTTCATCTGTTGCCTTATACATCTTCATGCTGGTCCTGCCCCCCCCCCTCCCCTTACCACACCAAATAGGCACTGCCGATAAACCAAACAGTCTCCGTTGCATCTCTGAAATGTTGGAAACGGTTTCCCTCCTATATCTTCAGGGCTCTCTGATGATCAAGTTGTAACAGGATAATAGGCTGCCATTTTGAGAACGCAATCTTCAACACGTCTTCGTCGCCCATCTGATTGCGTTTCTGCCTTGGACTCCCTTTTCTCTCGACTATGGTTAAAACCTGCTCGATGATTGTGGGACGACTGGCCTGGATACACCACCCACTGCAATGTATGGAAGCAGCATGGACTGATACACCCTAAAGACATGTTTAAGGGCGTTAGAACGTAAAACTGGCCGAGTTGGAGCAGGAGAGGCACGACAAGACATTTTAATTTCCTCGTCAAGGCGTGTAGCAGCAGTTATAGCCAGAAATTATCACAACATGCGTATTTTTTGGAGTTGCAGTAAAATTGTGGCCTGTGGACTGCAATGATGGTTTTACTGTATGTAATTCCTTATCCGTTAGGTTTTCATGTTATTTTTGGATAGGATGATCTACATTACGCGTCCGCATAGCCTGTCGTAAATCATTCTTTGTCTTATATCGTGCCGTCGTTCATGCTTTCGTGCTGGTTGTCATCAACGAATAGATTCGGTCCAAGTATCCCATGTAGCCATCAAAAGATACGTGGTGACCCCCGACTGACAAAGTTTTGTTCGGTCACGCTGTAAGCAGATTAATGCAATGATAATTTCATTGTGTGATTATGAATATCATATAAAAGAACCCCGCATTGCTGCAGGATACATGAATGTGGAAGTCACGAAGGTCGTGATATTACCTGTGACTAGGAGGACCGTTTCCCTTCTTTAGAATTATAACCTGACACCGCAAGAGAACTAGTATAACCTGAAACGCCAGCACTTGCCAACTAGTGCGGACTTAGAAAAGGAATGCCCTCTACGTCCGTCTATAAACATCACCAGTTCACCGATGAATGGACTGGACAAGTATCTGATATAATCAAAGAACACTCTTGTATAACATCGTGTCCATCACGTGAAGAGCCCCATTCAAATTTGTTAAATTCCCCAACTACACTCGACTCGAAAAGGGTGATCTGCTGATGAAATTGGTGTAACACCATTATTAGGGACCGGGATATTGTGTAAATAATAACGTATTGGACGTCGACAAATCTATAATTTTTAGCAAAATAATTTGAAATTCATTAATTTTGGAGATGTAATGCGAAATCTGTGTTTTATAACCCTTTCAAGTCCCACGTTATGAAATCAGCTTTGGAAAAATTAAAATTCAGTGTTTTCTACATTAACACAGTGCAGTAAACATCAGAATATGTTTTTTAAAATTTTTGGTCGAACTACTGATTTTTTATGTCATGTATTTCATGCACAACACAGACGTTTGAATCAAGGTATTTTACTACTTCGACGTTATTTTGTTGATAGTTAACACTGCCAGATCAGTAATGCTAGCATAATCTTCACCACAGCAGCAAAGACAAGACAATTCACTGCTGCAATAAAATAAAAGGAACCACACTCAACCTCACACTCTCATCCACGTACAGATGGCAATGCAACACAACCTCCAAGATGGACAGATTAATGTCTCAGAGTGGCTACACGCCGTACCAAGCGGCAAAATGTCGTAGTAGAAGCATGTTGTTCATCAAGAAAAACATTAAGGATTGATGCACAAAATACGGTATAAATAAATTTGTTATACGTTGTTGTCCAGGAACAACACTGGGAATGAAAGGGTTCACGATATTCCGCTGAAATTATAATTTACCCCTGTACACTGATTCAAAATGTCTGGACTCGTAAGTGCATTTTAAAATTTGAAATATATATTTTTTTTCCTTGGGGTCTGATAGTGACGTATAACCTCGTTTAGGGCATCAGCCCAATGCCGTATTAACAAATTAGAAGAAAGCTGTTTTATGTTTGTTGAAAGCCAGCTTTAGCGATTAAACAATGCAATATGCAATAGCATGTTGGTAGTCATGACTGAATTCTGTGTCTCACGGTCGCACTTCTGTATTTTCGTTACCCTTGTTGAACACGTGTGTTATCGACTTTTATTTCAGAATTCGTCGGACGGATAAATGTGAAAACAAGCAATGATTCAATGTAAACTAAGTTGATGCTGTGTACCAAATTACGAAAACATTACTTATTTTCAAAACATTGGTTTACATATTATATTTGTATGTTATTGAAAGAATTTATGCATTCAGAGAAAAACCCATAGAACTATTTTTCGAATGGAATTTTTGCTCGCAGAACTTTTTTTCGTTGGTTAGCTGTTCCTAACGGGTCTTCGAAATTTTGCAGCAGTGAGGCACTGTACGTCTTTTGACTTAAATTTTCACGTTCTCTTGTGAGAATAACTTCCTAAGCATTAAACTCGTGTACGAGCACTTGCTTTACAGGAATTCTTGATTGACACAATGTGGATACCGGCAGAGACTGCTAACGACCGGCCACGGAAATTACAAACGAAGGGCTTGTGTTCCCGATAAATCGGCGAATTTTTGGAAAACTACAGAAGTAGAATTTCATGAGAGAAGGAAAACAATGTTTCGAAATACGCACAAATTGAAACTCGTAGGGCATCAAAATGAAGAATCCCAGTTTACCAATAACAGGCAGTATTCAATTAGCAACAGATTTGAAGCAGCGGAAAGGTAAAACAGTGACTGTGGATATTTGGTCGAGAGCCCAGTCGATGAGTTTTTGACAGGAAATATTCCACTTCACAAAGTGGAAAGAGTTCCACCAGTGAATATACGAATTCTCTGAAGGTGAGCAGCGTTCTGTAAACCCTTATGTATTAAACGTTTAAGTTGACAGTTTAATAAAGTAACATTTTTTGCTCTAAACATCAAGTTAAATAAAAATCTGATAATTTACCTACTATAAGTTGTGGTAATACCCCACGTGTACGAGCAATGCTGGGGATCATCGTGCCTTCAGACCAACACCGACGAAAAGATTGTGAGATGGAGCAGGTAAATATTTGTAATTATTGGGAACTTTTTATTGCAAGTATACGGTTTCTGTAGACAGTAATGTGAAGCGAATGCGGTTGTGCGTTTTTTTTGTGTTTTTTTTTTTTTTTTTTTTTTTTTTTTTTTTTTCAGATTACAGTATACTGTATGATAATGTGAAATCTATAGTAAATTAAAGTTATAGCTACATGATAAAACTCTTTTCAAAGAGTTGTAAGAGATCATTTACATAGATAAGACTGCAAAAGTTTGTTCGAAGGAACTTACAGTTGAACACTACAATAAGTAAATTAAGAAGCACTTGAAACTTCCTGGCAGATTAAAATTGTATGCCGGATCCGGGACTCGAACCTGGGACATTTGCCTTTTGCGGGCAAGCGCAGTACTGCGCTTGCCCGCGAGGGGCAAATGTCTCAGGTTCGAGTCCCGGTTCGGGCACACAATTTTAATCTGCCAGGAAGTTTCATATCAGCTCACTCTCCGCTGCAGAGTGAAAGTTTCATTCTAAGAAGCACTTCTTAGGCCATAAGGAATACAAAACATTTGTTTAAGTAAACGCTTAAGAAAGCAAGAGATGCAAATGGCGTTTCTCTTCTAGTTAACACGATAATCGTCACCGCTCTCCAGTCACTTCTATGTCAGAATCTTTCCAAAAGCTAATTACGTCCTTCCATAATAATATTATGCGGGAGCTGTCTAACGGAGGTATCGAAAATACCAATTCGCTGTCGGATAAAGAAGTCTTTCTTATGTGGGTTACGTCCCTTAAATAGCGTGCCTAGTGAATTAATGCGACTTACCTCTTAGAGACTTACAAACATCCTACCATATACGAAATTTATTCAAAGTGAAAACCGCTTCAATATTCTTGTATTCTGGGAAAAGGAATTTTTAGTGATAAAATAAATCTGATTTTAAAGAATATCGAGGGGCAAGTGCCTCATCCAGAGCCGGATTCAAGCGCCCTGGATCACTGCTTCAGACTGTGTTGTCAGCTCTCGTAACCTCGGATCTAAGGAAATCAGTCATGTAGTCTTGATTTAACCCTTGCACATTAAGCTCCAATGCATCATCGCAGTCATTGCACGTTCACGATATAATTATCTGAAATTAATTATCTCAGTCACGTAGACTGTCTGAAGATACGTAAATTGCTTCAAAATTTTTGTTGAAAATCAAATGTACTTAGAAAGTGGTGACGTAGTCATCTGGTGGTAGGCAACAGGTGTTCATCATCAGAAGTTAGCAGATGAAGCTCCTTAGGTTGTTCGGATCCCGTGCTTCGATATAGACAGTGGAAGGGTGTTTTCCAGAAACAAGCGTGTCATGACAGATTTGGCGGCACAATATATCGCATTTTACCGTAATAGCTGTAATTTAAAGAATTAGTTATAATGTATGACTAAAAACTTGCATGCTTTAAACAGTTGAGTTTTTCTTAGCTATCAAATTTAAGATCACAGACTGTTATTCCTCATTCGATAAATAGATATATGCATGGTAAAATAAATATTATTTAAATGATAGATGTTGTTTCATATTCAACACTGCACTGACTAGTAGCTATATAGGATGAAAATAAATGACCTAAACATAATGAAGGCTACAGTAAATAACAATGAAAGAGACAAAATGTAACAAAAAAAATCTCTTAACGTAATTGCTGACTTAACGTTTGCAGCCGTAGATGGTGAATGTCTCCCAGAACGCTGTTACTACATTCAGAGGACTCTGGTGACACCAATAGCAGGGTTACAAACTGACGTCTCGCGGGCCGCATGCGGCCTCCGAGCGATTTTTCGTGGACCTTAACTGGAAGCCAGTACACTCAAATGAATTTATAATGTACGTTTTTCTAAGGACGAGTTTTTATATCGATAAAGCTGCATACCACGAAAAATATATAGCAGCTTATACCGTATGTCAAAGAACTGTTAATTATCCACGGCCATTTATAGTCTGTTCATGATAATTATCAGACAGCTCCAGTAGTTCTTACGAAACTGCGAGCTACTTCGAGACGACTGCTGCCAACCCCTGCGAGCTCAACGTTATGGCTTCAAACATGGCTGCTTCCATGCAGATGCAAAAGGCTTCAGTTGTCTATACTGAGAAACGGATAAAGATTGCCTCCTCTGCCAACCCTCACGCTGCATCGACAATGCCCTGAACTTTTTCTCGAAACTCAATTGTATCAATTGAGTAGTTTATCGTGTCTGAAACACTATTGTGGTTCAGGCACTCGACAGTATCTTCCAGTTTCATTATTCCTGTACCGTTTTTGTTTACAGAAGGACATTATGCAGGTAAGCATGGCTACAGTATTTGAGACGTAGAATTTCTTGTCAGGATATGTAGCGCGAGTTACGTAAGACGTATTTCTTGCACACATTCACACGTCAAAACAATATATCTGCAAATAATAGTAGACTGAGTAATGGTAGAGAAAATATTTTTAGCTCTGCTATCCACCGAGATATAAAACAAGTATTTTTACTATAATGGTGTATGTTTTATAACTTCATTTGGCAGATATATGTAACCGCTTACGAAAGAAAAAGGATGTTGAATATGGTTCACATTGAATAGAGACTTACATTTAACACTTGCACTTACCTCAGAGAGACGGCGGATTAAAATCTATATTGCTTAGTTTTTTCAGAAGACGCCACTTCCAATTGTAAACAAAAATTAAAGGTTAATGAGCAGGGAAGAAAATTTCAAGGCAGGTGGGAACTCAATTATTTATGTGTGTAGGTGAACGGTAGGATTATGTGTTAAATTTGTAAAGAAACAATGTCGCTACAGAATACAGCCTTAAGCGACACTATATCATAAATACCAAAGAACAATTTTCATGCTTTGAAGGGAAAATACTAGAACAAAAATTAAAAACAATCGTGAATTCATTAGGTAACCAACAAAGAGTGCTTACAAAACCTTAAAAAGTAATGAATCTAATAACAGCAAGTTAAAAGATAATTTACACATTATCAAAGCATTTTAAACCATATGCTGCTTTAATTATAGACTATATTGTAAAAGCTGTAGAATATGCCTATCCAGAAAAGGTGCAGGCATTTCGAGATATTTCATTAGCAAATAATACATTTCACGGAAAGAATTGCTTAAATGGCGGATGATATCAGTTCATAACTGCAGAGCATTTCTTCTACAATTCAATTCTTTTCAATTGCTTTTGGTGAAAGCACGGATGTCAGATATGTTGAACAAGTCGCTGTTTTATTTATCCGTGTATACGATAATAACTTCATCACAGAAAATTCGTTGGAATTATCCCGCGTCATAGAACAACAACTGGCGAAGATATTTTTGATGCCGTGTGGAGGCGTATTTTAGAAAAAAAATTAACTTATCTCTTAACATAATCGTTTCTGTAATGACTGATGGAGCTAAATCGATGACAAGTGAAATTAAAGGAACTGTCAGTTTTTTATTTCAAGGCGTTAGAGAAACATTAATCACGTCACATTTAACGTTGAGAAGGCAGTTGGAACTAATCGATTTAAAGAACGATTAAAAAAACTAAATATACTGATATACGAATTCCTAAAATATTAGGGTGACATAAGAAGTTGAGCACGTCTATTGCCGAATAAGTTCGGCATTTGCATTGAGTGGCAATCATCCGAAAGAAAGGTCTTTACATCTCTCCTATGCTTCCATAAAAAAGGTACAATTTAAATTTGAAGATTTTTAAACAGACAGTGCCATATTCTATCAAAAAGAGTGAAATTGAAATCTTTTCTAGATTTAGGGTCCTTCGTACATTTATAATAATTACAGTAATGCTTCTTTCTTCTTAAGGTGTTTAATGAGTTCAGTTGCTATTAAAAATACGTAATCAGGTATGGTACGAACACCTTTTTGTGATAGTGAAGGTGGAAACAGGAAATGGTGAACAGGTGTCAGAGTTTTCTTGTGCTGCAGCTCATTAAAACGTTCACAAAGAAGGGTCGAGTTTGGCCATTCAGTTTTGGAACTGCTGATCAGAGGTACGGCGCGAAAAACTTCTGCGAGCATAAATGTGACGAAATAATTTGCTTTCAACAGCGTGTGTAGGGAACAAGGGTATATTATGAAATGATTGTATAGGCCACAATATTTCCGGCCATATCCGGTAGCGTAATATAAGTGCAGACTAAAAGTGTTGTTTAGTATAAATACAGGCGACTATTTCGTGAAATTCATGAAAATTTGTAACGAGTAAGATATGCGTTACGGACTTCAGAAGGGGTAAGTGATACCCCTTGCTCACCTCCTCCGAGCTTTCACAATATCCGCCTTTGCACACGAAGAGGTTCCCCTCAGTTGAAAATGACAACGTTGATCAAATAGCTTTTCTCATCAATCTAGTGGAGACAAGTCCCACCACGAAAAGTGCTGGTATCTTCCGCTCTAAGAAAATATGTAGTCGGATGGAGGATTAGATTAAAGACCTCCAGGACCCGTTATATTTGGCATCATGTTGCTGGAGTGGAGACAGTTGTAAGAACTCTATGTTCGTCAAATGTGTTTAGGGTATCAGTTCTTCACATGGAGAAGATATGATAATTTCAAGCCGTGAGACAAATGTAGAGGTCCAATTCTAATATTACATTCTGTTATTCATTGGTATTAGTATACTCGGCCTTGTAATTTGGTACTTTCTGTACACAAGAAATTTGGTGACCTTTCCAAACATTAACAGATTTTTTATCTTAAGAAATCGTAAATTTTGCGGTATCGTTTTTTCCGAGTTCACGTTTACTTAAAAGTTTAGTTACCCTTTTCATGTCGTCCACAATCAATACGACGCAAATGGCACGATGGCGAGAGTAATTGTTGGCACTGTTGTTCACCAGGCGTCGCCCCAGCATTCGGACAGATCCATCACCTGATGGCGCCATTGCAGCGTTCGGGTGTCCGAAAAACTGAACTTTGAGATTTCTTATCTCCACAACGTTTTTATTTTGCATGTATGGGTAGCAGTAACACAAACAAAAATTTATCAAAAATGTTAACACCCATTGGTCACTCAAGGGCACAAATCTTTTTTATACAAGGAAAAGATAACACTATTGATTACTGTTTCATTTGTGCCATTAGACCAGCCTTCGAAGATGTAGGGAGCGCTTTTCGATGTTAGGATGTAATTTGAACAAGAAACTGTTTCTCTGCTCCTCATTGTTATTCCCGTGCGGCCGATAAACAGTATTTGGACCAGAATAAAATTGGTAAATCTTCATTTTCGTTCACCGTAGCTCTGAAATTTCTGAGAATGAAAATTCAAATACATACCTTGGAATAACTATTACGAAAAACTTAAATTGGAAAGGGCACATAGAAAATGCTGTAGGGAAGGCGAATCAAATGCCACGTCTCACTGGCAGTACACTTAGAAGATGCAACAGTTCTGCTAAAGAAACAGCCTACACAATACCTGTGCTTCCAATTGCTGCTCATTGTGGAATCCCTACCAAGTGGGACTGACTGACCATTTTGAGAAAGTTAAGAGAAGGGCAGCTCGTTTTGTATTATCGCTGTGTAGGGGTGAGAGTGTCACGGGATTGATTCACAAATTTGGGTAGAAATCATTAACAGAGAGGCGTTAATCGTTGCCGTGAGAAATTGCTTTTACCAGCTTTCTGTTACGATTGCAAACATATTTTATTAGTACACATCTACGTAGGGAGACATTATCATCGTAATAAAATAAGTGAAAACAGAGCGGAAACGGAAAGATTTAGGTGTTCCTCTTACCTGCGCGCTGTTGGAGAATGGAACGGTAGAGAAATATTACAAAAGCGGTTCGATGAACCCTCTGCGATGCACTTCATTGTGAGTTGCATTGCATTTATGTAGATGTAAATAGATGTAGACATTAAATAAAATAGTGCGCTACATTATTGTATGTGCAAGTAGTTACGAGAGCAAGAGATAAAAGTATAGAATTTTCTGTTCTACATAGGTTTATTGGTACATCTAAAAAGGTATTTAGCCATACAAGCAATACGCTGTGAAATGGCACACCACTCGTACCAGGACTTCTACCGTGAAGTTGAAGATTTATACCGTTTTCAGACGAGTTTTACCGCCGTTTGGTGTATGAGTAAGAGCATCAGTTAAGTACTGATTAACACCGCGAGCTACATTAGATTCCCGATAATCGACTCCCGTTAATTCTAGTTCCCTTAATAGATCGTCTCAAGAAATGGGACATTGGCGCTTATGGTCTCCGCTCTCCATTGCCTGGTGGGCGACGGCCACACCAAGTTTTACGGTTATTGTCCGCTCGCTGATAACGTCTCCTAATAGACCATTGAATTACACTTCCAGCTTAAGACTGGAAACTCACTTCCCTTTCCTACCAAACGAAGTGACGTAACAGAGCGACGTTGAATAGCGACTAACAAGGCTTTCTGTTTGCTTCATTTTCTGAAATTTTTTACGCACTAATTTAGCATGGTGGCTTGAACCAAATGCGGTAACTGAATATGTTAATACTTAACCACAATAGAAGTATGATTGTCCAACAAAGAACGGCTCATTTCAACACAGCTAACCATGAAAATAGGTACAATAAATACGCAATTTTCATTCTGGCTTCAATCAGTTATTCAATACAATAGAAAGACGATTATAAACGTAGGCTACAACTACTTAATGATGAGAGATACACGGGGCGGGACTCGTAACATAGACTCAAGATTTGTTTATTAAAAAGGGGTTTCGCCCACCTTTGGCTTAGAGGTCAGCTGCAAGCCTTCGAGAAAAAAGAGTCCTTTAGTATCTTTCAACGTTCTAAAAATGTTATCCAAACTTGTACTAAAACATCTCTGTTTCAATACTCCCCATAACGACTAAGTTTGGTTGAGAGATGGCGAGTTTGCTGTCCAGGGGAGACGTTTAATAATTTTTTCTGCTGCTGTACAAAGTACGCCGAAAGCTTATTGGCTATGTGTGTGGGCGCATAATCATTCTTGAACATGACAGTGTTACTTACCAATATGTTAGTTGTCAAGGATGCTGTGGTATTCATTCACAGTTATCGGACCAGTGAGTGTAATGATAGACTCAATTGATTTCCATGATATAGATAATGAAATCATAACGGAATCTCCCCGATGCATGAATGTATGAAGCAGTCATGGATTATCGTAAGGTTCTTGTGGAAACCAGTTTGATTGTAGGAAACACTATAAACGATTATTCATCGGAATATACCATATACTTCCAATCAACTATTGTCCAAGTTTAATGGTCGTGACAAAACTACTTTGGTAGCTTTTTATTGGCTTCCGATATTAAGGGTTTCGGAACTGTAGCCCTTTCATGAACGTTAAGCCCAGATCGCACTGCTTCTAACGAAAAAGAATTACTCGATGGAGTGTTGCGTCTTAAAGTCGCTTTTGCGGTGCTTTTGTCTGTCCACAATCGTTCTTAATGCTTTTCGGTTGATGCAAGTTACATTACTCTCGCCGACTATTCCTCTTCGTCAAATATGTTTAGTGTACGCTGTCATTACTGAGGACAGTGTGACTAGTGAAACGTTAAGCAACACACCAGTTTTGCTAATGCTTCCACTAACTGCGAACCATATGGTTAGCCTCTTTGAAAATCTGAGAATTCATAAATCTCACTGATCAAATTTTCAAATGTTTTTAAATCTATGGGAGTAAACTACTCTGGCCATCAGTCCCTAGACTTACAAACTACTCAGAGTAACTTATCCTAAGGACAACAAATACACTCATGCACCGGGCGTTCCAGGTCGGAGGTTAGAGTCCTCCGTCGGGCATAAGTGAGTGTGTTGTTCCTACGATAAGTTGGTTTAAGTAGTTTGAATGTTTAGGGACCGATGACCACTGGAGTTAGTTCCCATAACTTTATAAACAAACAACCACCAATGCTCGAGGGAGGACTCGAATCTCCGACGGCGAGCAACGGCGCGCACCGCAGCCAGGCGCCTTGTCTTACTGATCACTTGTGTTCAGCGTCGTAGAACAAAACGTTTAATATACTACAAATTAACGACCAAGGCTTGGTACATCAATTTTACACTGCGGGCCGTCTCAGTGTTAATATTAATGCAGTGGAAGGAAGGAAGCTTAAGGTTTAATGCCCTTTTGACAGTGTGGTCCTTAGAAACGAAGCTCACGCTTGTATTTTTGGCTAAGGTCGCCCTTTGAAAGGAACCATCCCGGCATTCGCCTGGACTCATTTTGGGAAACCAAAAGAAACGTAAATCTGGATGGCCAGAAGTGGATTCGAACCACACTCCTCCCAAATACAAGTCCAGTGTGTTATCACTGCGTCACCACGCTCACTTTGTTTACGCACTAGTGCCAACTTGCAACAAGATGTGTTATGCTACCTGAGGTTTAACTTAATTGCTCCCCCCCCTACCCCCCATGTATCAAATAGAATTAAAGAGACCGTAAAAGAAAGTACAACATAGTCATTTTTGCGCAACCGGGTTGAATTAGAAGCTGTATTGCTCTCTTTTATGCTTACGTAAACTCGTTTATCGTATGAACTTAAATCACTCCACAGGAATCAACATACGAACATAGTACGGAAGAATGCTTTGCACTGTTACTGATGTGAAGCTGAAAATTAATCCATATTTAACCCAAACTTCACTTGAATTGAAACAGGAAGACTATGCGAACGCACGAATTATGCTTCTGCAATGTTAGATGTCAAGAAGAAAGAAACATTTTATGGACGTCTCACTTTTAGCGATGAAGCAGCCTTGGTCAGCACAACATTTGAATAACGGGTGCATTCTCGAGAGTTATTATAGATGTATTGCTGTAATCAAAATAGTTACAGTCGTTTGGTATCCTTATTCACTGAAAAGGCAAAGAATCTGGTATGGGCATGGCTGTACAAACAAAGAGGCATGTAAAACTTAAGAGAACGGTGCTGCTCCCGGCAACGCCTACATGAAACAGGTGTCTGGCGCAGGCGTTAGATCGGCTACTGCTGCTACAATAGCAGTTTACCACTACTTAAGTGAGTTTGGACGTTGTATTATGGTCAGCGCGAGAAAGACGGGACACAACATCTCCGAGGTAGCGATGAGGTGGGGATTTTCCCATGCAACCATTTTATGAGTGCACCTAGAATATCTGGAATCCGGTAAAACATCAAATCTCAGATTACGTTGCGGCCGGAAAAAGATCCTACTAGAACGGGGCCGACAACGCCTGAAGAGAATCCTTCAACGTAAGAGAAGCGCAACCCTTCCGTAAACTGCTGTGCTTTTCAGTGCTGGGCCATCAATAAGTGTCAGCGTGCGAACCTTTCAACGAAACATTATCGTTATGGGATTTCTAAGCCGATGGTCGACTCGTGTACCCTTGCTTACTGCACAGAACAAAGCTTTACGCCTCCCCTGGGCCAATCAATACCGACATTGGAATGTTGATACCTGGAAACATGTTGCCTAGTCTGACGAGTCTGGTTACCAGTTGTATCGAGTGGATGCACATCTACGGCTATGGAGACACCCACATGAATCCATGTCAGCTGAGGACTTTTCAAATTGGTGTTGGCTCCGTAATGGTATGGAGTGTGCGCAGTTGGGATGATATAGGACACCTGATACAGCTAGATACGATTGTGGCAGGTGATAGTTACGTACGCATCCTATCTGGTCTCCTGCATCCATTCATATCCATTGTGCATTTCGACGGACTTGAGCAATTACAGTAGGACGATGCGACACCTCAGACATCCAGAATTCTTGCAGAGTGGCTCCAGAAAGAGTCTTTTGAGTTTAAACGTCTCCAATGGCCACCAAACTCCCCAGACATAAATATGATTGTCATATTTGTGATCTGTTCAGTTAATGTATTATGGAAACAGCCAAGATTGATTATAATCCTTATTCAGATAACCGGTTTCGGCAGATACAACTGCCATCATGGTATGGCCTCTCAGATGTGGTGCACCAAATGAAAGATCAGATTATGGCAGTTAAATCCACCGAAACAAGTCATCTGAGTAAAGGTTATAACAGATCTTCGCTGAAACTTCCTGGCAGATGAAAATTGTGTGCCGGAACCGGGACTCGAACCTGCGACCTTTGCCTTTCGCGGGCAAGAGCTCTATCGACTGAGCTATCCCGACACGACTCACGATGCCGACTCACAACTTTACTTCCGCCAGTACCTCGCCTCCTACTTTTCAAACGTCACAGAAGCTCTCCTGCGAACCATGCAAGACTAGCACTCTTGGAAGAAAGGATATCGTGGAGACATGGCTTGGCCACAGCCTAAGGAAAGTTGGGAAAGTAGGAGGTGAGATAGTGGTGGAAGTGAAGTTGTGAGGCGGCATCGTGAGTCGTGTCGGGATAGCTCAGTCGGTAGAGCGCTTTCCCGCAAAAGACAAAGGTCCCAGGTTCGAGTCCCGGTTCCGGCACACAATTTTAATCTGCCAGGAAGTTTCATATCAGCGCACACTCCGCTGCAGAGTGAATGTTTCATTCAGATCGTGGCTGTTTTCCATAATAAATGACTGGGCATGACTTGGATGTCTTGCAGCGAGCTGTCCGGAAGACATCTCCACCGTCTCGTAGTTTTACGGATTTAAGGACAGCCCTGCAGATTGCCTAATGTTATTTCCCTCCGGCACTACATCACACATTAGAACAATGTATGCCACGTCGTGCTGCGGCATTGCTGCGTGCTCGCGGAGGCCTTCCACGATATTGGGCAGTTTCCTGAGATCTTCAGTGTAATTACTTTCTCAGTTGTTCTGTATAATCATAGTGCCGTTCAAATTTACTAGATTAACAAATCATAGAAAATACCTATCGCCCTCTCTCCTCGATAATGATAAAATTTGTACCACAAAAGTTTGAACGGAGCATTAAAAAGATATGCATGATAAATAAAGGACGCCTGACACAGAAATAATATCAATATTAGCCGCTGGAGTTAAAAGCGTTACAAGAAAGAAGATAAATTAATTTTGTGAATGCAGGGAATGGATATAATAATTTATTCAGAGATTCTCAAGGGAAAGAATTCTGATGAATATATAATATCGTTTAAACTTAATTGCAAGTTATATAAGTTATATATATGTGGTGCATGATCTTTCACAGACACCATATGTGTATAACATATATTATAAGTCAATCACCGGCAATGATCCTTCGATCAGTACAGATCCACTCCTAGACCCTTACTCTTAACGAGAATCAGTTAGAAACAACCGCGAGTATGAGTAATAGTGGGCAGCGAACGTTGAAAATTTGTGTATGACGGGAGGCGAGCTATAGTAGTCCGTACAGTTATAGTGATCACTGTGTCCCCATTTGCCTATGGGAGCCGAGCTCGGTGGCTCAGTGCGCTAGGTCAGAGGGCTCCACGCACTCTGTAATAAAAATCTGAGCCAAAATCTCAACGAACAACCCAGAACGAGTGCGAGCTAACAAAAAAAAAAAAAAAAAAGACGGCGCGGTGGCTCAGCGTGTTCGGTGAGAGGGCTGAATGCTCTCTCTAACAATAATCTGAGCCAAGAACTGAACAAGAACAACGAACAGAAACTACCACACGTCCTCAACGGACCGAACAACCCGAAGGAAAAGGAGAAAACGGGGGGGGGGGGGGTTCATGTATTCATCATGTATTCATCAGCCTCCATCTACATCTACATAAATACTCTGCAAGTCACATTGAAGACCATGGCAGAGGTTCATCCAATCGCTTTTGTGATTTTTTCCTACAGTTCCATTCTCTGATAGCTCGCGGGAAAAAGAGACAGTTAATCTTTCCGTTTAGATGTGATTTCTCTTATTTTACTTTGATTATGATGTCTCCCTCTGTAGGTGGATGCTAACAAAATATGTTCGCATTCGGAAGAGAAAGTTGGTGAAAGAAATTTCGCAAATCGATATCGTAGCAACGAATAACACCTTTCTTTTAACGATTTTCACCCCAAATGGTGCATCATTTTCGTGACACTCTCGCCCCTATATCGCGGTAATAAAAAACGAGGTGTCCTGCTCTGAACTTTTCTCTATATCCTCCGTCAGTTCCACTTGGTGAGGATCCTACAATGCACAGCACTACTCCAAAATAGGACTTATAAGTGTGGTGTAGGCAGTATCTTTAGTAGAACGTTTGTATTATCTAAGTGTTCTGTCAATGAAACGTATCCTTTGGTTCGCCTTTCCTACAATTTTTTCCGCGTGTTCTCTCTCTAATTTAAGTCGTTCGTAATTGTTAATTCTATGTAATTAGCTGAATTTACGACCTGCAGTTTTGATTTATTTATCCTGTAAATTAAATTGTACGGATTCCTTTTAGTGTTCATGTGGATGACTTCACACTTCACATTATTAAGGGTCAAATGCCAATTTTTGCACCATGCAGATATCTAAATCATTTTGCTGTTGCTTTTGATCTTCTCGTTACTTTACTAACCGATAAATGACAGCATCATCTGCCAACTGTCTAAGAGAGCTACTCAGATTGTATCCTAAATCGTTTATATAAATAAGGAAGATAAAGGGCCTTATAACACTTCACTGGGGAATGTCAGATAACACTTCTGTCCTACTTGATAAATTTCCGTCGATTATAATGTATTGTGCCCTTTCTAACAGGAAATCAGGAATCTAATCGTACAGCTCTGGTGATATTACATAAGCCCGAAATTTGATTGGTACACGCAACTGATTACAGTGTCAAAAGCCTTCCGGAAATGTAGGGAAACGGAAAATATTTGACATTCCTTGTCGATAGCACTTATCACATCATGTGAGCAAAGAGTTAGCTTTGTATCACATGATCGATATTTTCTTAATCCTTGTTGACTATGGATTAATAGATCTTTTTCTTCGTGGTAGTTCATAATGTATGACGAAGGAATATCTTCTAAAATCCTGCTGCAAACCGACGTCTATGATATAGGCCAGTAATTGTGCGGATCACTCCTGTTGCTTTTCTAGAATATTGGAGTGACCTGTGCAATTTTACAGTCTTTGGGTACGAATCTTTCGCTGAGCGCACGGTTGAATATAATAGTTAGGTGCCGGTCGCGGTGGCCGAGGTGACTGAGGCGCTTCAGTCGCGGTCAGCACGGCCACTACGGTCGGGGGTTCGAATCCCCCCTCGGGCATGTATATTTGTACCGTCTTTAGTCTTAGCTAGTTCAGAAGTATTTTGTAAGCTTAGGGACTGATGACCCCGTAGTTAAGTCCCATAAGTTGTACAAACATTTGAACATTTTTTGGATAGTTAGGTATGGGGCTATTGCATCAGCATACAACCGTGACCGAAAGATTTACTTTTGTTAAGTGATTTAAGTTGCTTTAATACTCTAGGGGTATCTACTTCAAAATTACGCATGCTGGCAGCTGGAGTATTTGATTCGTCTTCCACGGTGAAGGAATTTCGGAAAGCTGTGTTAAGCAATTCTGCTTTTGCAGTACTGTCAACAATAGCGTTACAATTACTATCGCGTAGTGACGGTATAGATTGTATTTTGTCGCTAGTATACTTCACATACGACCAGAATCTCTTGGAATTCTCTACCAAATTACGTGACAGCATTTCGTTCTGGAAACTATTATAAGCTTCTCGCAATGAAATTCGAGCTAAATTTCGAGTCTCTGTATAAGACTGCCATTCTTGGTGATTCTGTGTTTGTTTAAATGTGGCATGCTTTTTTGTTTTATTGTGAAAGAAAGATCTAACCTGTTTTGCGTACCACGGTGTGTCAGACTCCACTTTTGTTAATTTGTTTGGTGTAAATCTGTCAGTGATTGTCTGTATTATTTCATTGAATGTAAGCCACATCTGATCTACACTCACATTGTTAGTTTAGGAAGACTGCAGATTCTCACTCAGGAAAGCGTTAATCACATTTATATCTGCTCTTTTGAATAACTATAGTTTTAGTTTAATTTGGGTAGATTTGTGGAAACCGATATTTAGTCTCGCTACGATTACTCTTGTTTTCACTAATCCCTGTATTGTTTTGTTTCTCTTTATTAACTCCGGCTTATTTGTTGCTAAGAAGTCAAGTACGTCTTCACAACCATTTACTATTCTAGTGGGTACAGGAACTAACTGTTCGAGGTAATTTTCGGAGAATGCGGTAAGTACGATTTCGGACGATGGTTTGTCCTAGCCTCCTGTTTTAAACACATTTTTGCTAGCATATCTAGGGCAAGTTAAAGTCGCCACCAATAAAAATTGTATTCTTGGGGAACTATTTTGGAATTTCATCCAAGCTTTCCTTTAACATTTCTGAAATACAATCGTGTAAGTCATCCGGTCTGGAAAAGAAGCAATTATTAATTTTTTCTGGTTGTCAGGTATAGTCTCTACCCAAACGAACTTACAGGAACTATGTACTTCAACTTCCTTACAATACAAACCGCTTGTGATAGGAAGAAATACGTCTCCACCTGTTTTATTCAAGCTATCCTTCCTGAACATCGTTTGCCCCTTTGTAAAAAGTTCTGCAGAACTTAACTCAGGCTTTAGACAGCTTTCACCGTTATAATTATTTGCGATTCAGTATTTAATATTAACGCTTGGAGATCTGGTACTTTTCCCACACATCTATGGCCATGTACAAACGTTAGACCAATGGTTTTTATTTTTGTGCTCGTCCTATCTTTGACCTGAGACTGAAACACGTTCTGTGTGTTGTGTGTGTTCCCTCAAACGTAAAAAACCGTCTAGTCCACGCCACACAGCCCCTACTAACAGCGTAATCGCTTCCTTTGTGTAGTGGCCGCCTGACCTATTCAGCAAAACTCGGAATCCCATCACGCGACGGCGCAAGTCGAGAATCTGCAGCCTACACGGTCGCATAACCGCCTGAGCCTCTGATTCAGACGCTCCACTCTGCTCTGCATCAGAGGTTCACAGTTGGTTCCATCAACTATGCTGCAGATGGTGAGCTCTGCTTTCATCTTTCAAGCAAGACTTGCAGTCTCTACCACTTCACACAGCCGCTCAAAACCGGAGAGAATCTTTTCCGATGCAAATCGCTCGTCATTGGTACTGACGTGAGCCACCACCTGCAGGTAGCTTCATCACGTACCCTATGTTATAGCCCGGATATTGCAGCCTGGAAGGTGACGTCAGGATAAGCGACACCATACAGCTCGTGAACATTGTCTGGTGCAGATAGCGCCTCGAAGCTGTTGTTAAGGCGAATGGGGGAGGACGGACTGTCGTTCCCCCGGAAAGTCTTCCGCTTTCTGCTACGCACTGGGGCGACATCCCACGCGACCACTGGTGGTATATTTGCCTCATTGCGAGCAGTAACAGGGCTCTTCGCTACCGCTGGACGTCGGTGGACACGCCGGACGCGACAGACGTCCGTTCCGTTCCAGCGGCCAGCTGACAACAACGGCGCCCCTCTACTGCGTCCTCCAACTGTGCAACCGAGGTTAACACAGCCGCCACAGCAGCCGATGCGCGAAACCTTTCCCCGTCGGGGGTTCGAATCCTCTCTCGGGTGTGGATGTTTGTGTTGTTTTTAGTATAAGGTAGTTCATAAGTAATTTGTAAGTATAGGAACTGATGACCCCGCAGTTAAGTCCCAGAAGCTTAACATTTGAACATCTTTTGTGAACACAGCCTGAAGCTCGGTAAGAAGTGTCCCCAACTCAGGTTGCATTGGCACACAATAGTCACAGTCCCTATCCATTACTACTGTACCCAGAGAAATCAACGATTGGAAAGGCGCAATGTAGACAAGACAGAGGGTAACTAAAATAAACAAAGACGACTGAAGCTAGTGCTACTCCAATGAAAACAAAACAGACGACTGTCGCGATTCACACGACGGAAGAATACACTAACCAGATAGTTAACACAAATATGAATCTAATATAAAACCGAGCACACGATAAATTCAATAAACCGCAGCAGTAACCTCACAAAATAGGAAGAAGGAAGGAAAGTAGTTTGAGGCTTAACGTCCCGTCGACAACGTGGTCATTAGAGACGGAGCTTACGCTAGGAGTATTTGGGTAAGGATGTGGAAGGAAATCGGCCGTGCCCTTTCAAAGGAACCATCGCGGCATTTAAAATGTTCAAATGTTTGTATAGTCTATGGGACTTAACTACGGGGTCATCAGTCCCTAAACTTACAAACTACTTATGAACTACTTACGAACTAAGACGGCACAAATATCCATGCCCGATGGGTGATTCGAAACCCCGACCGTAGTGGCCATGCAGACCGTGACTGGAGCGCCTTAGTCCCCTCGGCCACCGCGGCCGGCTCGCGGCATTTGCCTGGAGTGATTTAGAAAAATCACGGAAAACCTAAATCTGGATGGCCGAATGCGAGTCCAGTGTGTTACCACTGCGCCACCCCGCTCGGTGTTCACAGAAAAGTTAAAATCTGTGGTTTCTAGTAAGAAGCTGGTTACACTTACAAGTAGCGGTGTGCTCTCAGTTCAAGGTCGGTGTTATTTTGAATAAGATAATTTTAGGTAGTATCACCAAAGCAAACGAATTACTGACGTTTCGACAACTTTGTATAATTTCTCTTCAATGTGGTTAACTGCAGGACAAAATGTTCAAATGTTTGTTAAGCTTATGGGACTTAACTACGGGGTCATCAGTCCCTAAACTTACAAACTACTTATGAACTACTTACGAACTAGGACGGCACAAATATCCATGCCCGAGGGGGGATTCGAACCCCCGACCGTAGTGGCCGTGCAGACCGTGACTGAAGCGCCTCAGTCTCCTCGGCCACCGTGGCCGGCACTGCAGGACACTGCTGAAAATACATTATATACTGTCTAAAAATATGTTCCGATGTTTTTAAAGCTATAGGACTTAACTAATGTGATTATCATACCCTAGGCTTACAAATTACTGAAACTAACCCAAGGACATCACACACACCACTGTCCGAGGGAGGACTCGTACCTCCGACCGGGAGCAACGCGCGCTCAGCAGGAAGGCGCCTTAGTGCTCACGGCCTTTCCACCTTGTCATATACTGTCTATTTGGGTTATCTGGTGGCTACTGATGTCACACATCTCGGATAATGTAGAACCATTTTAGAATAGTTGCTCTGGATGGAGAGGGCGGCTCGATATGCTATTGCCAGTGTTCCTTTGGTTGATGGCTCGAAAGCAAGTTTTCATATAATTATTTATTTGCTGTCATTTACAATTACCTGCCGTCTGAACTTTGTTGTACACAAAATAATTTCTTCTTTTATCTAGTTAAGTTTAACAATATACAGCTTCAGTAACTAATGGAATAAAACCATAAATAATAATTATCAATACTAGAAAGTCTAGTCGGTGACTAGTAGGCAAATAGCGAATAGGCAGGCTATTGCCTTTGCTACTCTAGTGAGTGACTGGTAGGACACTCTTAGCTGATGGGAAGACAACAAAACATCTTCTGCAATTCGTTTGCTTGACTCTTTTATAGAGAAAAGTGCACATATTTCGAGTGTTCGGTAGTTCCGCGTTGTTCAGTATAGCGCGTTCTTACTACTGCACTTTTTAGCTCGGTCTGACAACCAGTAACGAAAGGTCAGATCTTACAGTTATTTTTGTATTGGGGCTCACATAAATATTTTCTTAGAATTGTACTCTTGTACCAAATATTTGGTGTAGATGAAAGCTACGATGCTAATCCATTAAACTGTTGTGTTTATTTCTAATCCGAAATATTAGGAAACCTCAAAACCCTAAATTAGAAATCATATTTTCCAATGGTAAAATGTATGTATTGCAATCCTTTTTAGTGCTGTAAGTGAATGGGCTAATATTCAGTAAGTTTTTGCATGGTTAATACTCAGATATTCCCTACATATAATATAGATTATTTCCGGTATTGTTTCGACTGCTAGTATACTCGTAACCTTAAAGTTAAAAGAAAGTAGCCGATATTAGGGAATTTTCCCCTAATGACTCTGCCTAAGACCCACCAATATTTTATTCAAATTGTAATCAGTGTGTACTGGTTTAATTGCTATACCCCATTCTTAGTGTGAGTCAGACAGTGTATATGCGCAGTTCCATCCACAAGGCGCTGTATGTAATTAAGAATTATTAATGTTCTATTATAACAGGTCTCCTGCTGTGCATCTCGTCATATCGTTAGAGATCATATTTTGTGTTACATGCTAGGTATTACGTATTTCATTAGGACAGGAAGAAAGAGGCTAGGATCTCTCATTTTGTTACAATGGGTAGATTAGCGGAAGTTTTGTCTTTGGGGTTTTCAGTTCGCAGACTAGTTTGATGCAACTCTCCACGCAACCGTGTTCTGTGCAAGTCTCTTCATCTGAGAATAAGTTCGGCAACCTACATCCTTATGAATCAGCTTACTGTATTCGTCCCTCGGTCTCCTTCTACGATTTTTACCCCAAACACTTCCCTCTAATGCTAAGTTGACGATTCCTCGATGTCATAGAACGTGTCCCACCAACCTAACCCTCCTCTTAGTCAGGATATGCCAGAGACTTCTTTTCTCCCCAATTCGGTTAAGCACCTCCTCATTAGTTACGGGATCTACCCATCTAATTTTCATCATTCGTCTGTAGCACCACATTTCAAAAGCTTCTATCATCTTTTTGAATATAACTCTTCGCTCCCTATATTTTACACCTGCTACCTTCAGAATTTGAAAGAGTTTATTCCAGTCGACATTGTCAATAGCTTTCTCCAAATCTACAGATGCTGAAAACGGAGGTTTGCCTTTCCTTCGCTTATCTTCTAAGATAAGTCGTACTGTGAGTATTGCCTCCCGTGTTCCTACATTTCTCCTACAACCATGCTGACCTTTCCCAGCGTTGGTTTCCACAAGATCTTCAATTCGTCTGTAAATAATTCGTGTCAATATTCTGCAACTATGACTTATTAAACTGATAGTTCTGTAATTTTCATATTTGTCTGCACTTGCGTTCTTTGGAATTGAAATTACTATATTCTTCTTGAAGTCGGAGGGTATTTCCTCTATCTCATAGATCTTGCATACCAGGTGAAACAATTTTTTCATGAATAGCTTTTATAAAGATATCAGCAGTTCAGACGGATTACCCTCTATTCCAGGGGCCTTGTTTCGACTCAACTAAGTTTATTTCCTTTGTACAGGGCCTCTAATGTTCAAATGTTTGTACAGCTTATGGGACTTAACTACGGGGTCATCAGTCCCTAAACTTACAAACTACTTATGAACTACTTACGAACTAGGACGACACAAATATCCATGCCCGAGGGGGGATTCGAACCCCCGACCGTAGTGGCCGTGCAGACCGTGACTGGAGCGCCTCAGTCTCCTCGGCCACCGCGGCCGGCTACAGGGCCTCCATATATTCTTTCCACATTTCATCTTTCCCTTCTTTGTTTAATACTGGTGTTCCATCTGAGTTATTGATATTCATACCGCTGATTTTATTGTCTCCAAATTTCTCTTTCATTTTCCTATAGGCGGTATCTGTCTTTCCCTTAGTTATACATTCTTCTATGTTGTTGCATTTCTCCTCAAGCTACTCCTGCTTAGCCAGTCTGCTCTTCCTGTCAACCTCATTTTTCAGACGTCTGTACTCCTTTGTGCCTGCTTCACTTGATGCATTTTTATATATTTTCTCCTCTCATCAATTGAGTCCAGTATATCCTGTGTTATCCACGGATTCCTATTAGGCCTTGTCCTTCGGCCTATATGATCCTCTGGTGCTTTCACTACTCTATCTCTCAGAGCTACCCATTCTACTTCTACTGTATTACTTTCCCCCGTTTCAGCTAACCCTTCCCTAATGCTCTCTCTGAAACTCTCAACCACCTCTGTTTCCTTCAGGTTCCATCTCCTAACTTTTCTACCTTTCGCAGTCTCTTAAGTTTTAATCTACAGTTCATTACCAATAAGTTATGATCAAAGTCTATATCTGTCTCTAGGAATCTCTTACAGTTTAAAACCTGTTTCCTAAATCTATTCTTTACCAATATGAAGTCAGTCTGATACCGTCTAGTGTCTCCTGGTCTCTTCCACGTATACAGCCTTCTTTCATTATGTTTAAACCAGTATTGGTGATCATTAAATTGTGCTCTGCACAAAATTCTACCAAGCGATCTCCTCTTTCATTTCTTTTCCCGAGTCCGTATTCACCTACAACATTTCCTTCTCTTTCTTTTTCTACTACCGAGTTCCAGTCCCCCCATAACATTCCAGTTTCACGTTCCCTTTTCAAATTTTCTAACATACCTACGCGATTAAGTGTTACAACATACCACGCTCCGATTCGTAGAATTCCTGTTTTGTTTTTCTTGATGACGACATCCTCCTGAGTACCCATATAATATTCTCATTAGTGATGGGCAGCGACGTTCTGGAAGATAATCCGTAAGATAATCCTGAATTATTGTGATGAACACTTGTGTAAGGCTTCCTGATAAAAGTGTCAAATGCGACACATGATTCAGTCTCAGAAGTTTATACCGATGGTCAGTACTCTCGGTAGTTTCCTTCTCTGATAACTTTGTCTTTCATGCACGTACTGTTATCAGCTGTGTGCATTGCTCCAGATTATTTTAATTGTTGACCGATATTACCCTCTTCTAAAAAAACCAACCCTAAACGATCCTAAAGTCGGCCTATATTTTAGGAGTTACTGATAATAGTAGGAGTAGAATTTAAGCTACCGAGAAGATGTTATTCGGGCGTGTCTCCCGAAAATCTCCCGGGACAAATGGTGCCGCGGTGGAGTGGCCGAGCGTTCCAAGACGTCTCGCCTCGCTTCTCACTTGTTCGCCGTCGGAAGTTCGAGGCCTCCTCGGGGCGTGTGTGTGTGTGTGTGTGTGTGTGTGTGTGTGTGTGTGTGTGTTGTCCTTAGGTTAGTTTAAGTAGTTTGTAAGTATATGGACTGATGACCATAGCAGTTTGGTCCAACTGGTTTGCAAACATTGGAACATTTTCTTTTCTTTCTTTCGGGACAAATATTACAATGTTACCATATTACCTTGAAGTACTGACACATTCTTTTCTGGTCAAATATGATGGAATGTCCTTAATTTTGATAAACAGAAAATGCTATTATGGTCCAGATATGTGCTGTACATGAGAAATTCGTGAAGAAAACATAAACTCTAACACCTACAGCCTTCAGAATCTCACATTCAAATGCCATCAGCTACTTTTCATACGATCTGTGATTTAGTGAACTATGAGAGCTTCTACACAGGAAGAAGTAGGATTATCTATTTCAAAAACATTAATAACAAAAAATTGGTGCTGGAATGGTACATTAAGTTTTAACATTACTTTGACAAGATTGTTACAGGTATAAAAGTTCATTTTACATTAGTGTACGTACACTCCACAAGCAACTGATTAATCAGACAAGGAATAAAACATGGCTGACATGTACTATAGTGATGAATTGTGCACAGTTAAGCATAGAGAAAAACGGCAGAAGAATGTCCATTTTCTGTTTTCATTGGCAACCACTGACAACATATGATATTTCTAATCACTACCAGTTTCATGTCAACACGTTGAACGAAGGACGATTCGCCTTATCCAGTTATCATTAAATGTGTATTCAGATGACTGAACTACCAGTAAATAATATGTTCTTTTAAATCAGAAATGCGTAATATTACAGCCACAAATAAAAAATGAAGAAACGCTCCCGATTATAAAAGTAATTTACTTCTGTACATCATATGCTAGGGAACATCCGCAGTAAGCTCTCCGTCCCAGTTGTAAATTATCATCTCGCTTCTTAGATTCAACTTCAGGAAACATTTGATTACTGCAAGAAATTATTATCAACGCGACAGACTTCGAGGACTCGGAGTGAAGAATACTGTATTTCAAAACGGTCGAAGGCATAGGTTATAAGTGGCTGGGTTTTCATAATCTGGCGTATGATATCACGGGCGATTGCAAGTCGTGACGAGTTCCGTCAGTTTTAGGGGAGTGCTGCAGTGCACACCAGGCATCTGTCTAAGGCCCGGGAGCCCACACCTCCACCTACGCAATAATTAAAATTTTAATTGCAGGCGGCACTGTATTGGCGTCACCCGAGCGCATGACCAGCGCTCGAAGCTGAACAAATACTCATGTTCTCATATTTATTTTTCCATGACTTATGCGTTTAAAGCTGGAACATACCAAGAAACAGTATTAGTCGTTTTATCTATAAATGTGAATGTCTGTTCGGTGTACGTTTATAACGTCTGAACCACAAGACATAAAGAGCTAAAAATTTGTACAGTTATTAATGTCTACCCGGGGAAGGCTTTAGGCACGGTTTTATGGCTTTTTATCTATAAATGTGAATGTCTGTTGGGTGTACGCTTATCACGTCCGAACGACAACACGCAGAGACTTAAATATTTGTACAATTACTAATTTATACCTGAGGAAGGTTTTAGACACGGTTTTATAGCGATCTGATAGATATTTAGTAATTTGAAGAATATATCGCGAAATGCGGAACAATAATTACTCTTTGAAAATTATATTCACTCTTTTAAAATGGTTTTATTGGTTGCATTGTTGCTTGGGGGTTGATAATGATAAAAGCGTGGAGTATATTGGGATGGAAAGTTATAAGTGTATATAAAATTCTACGTGTGTGTGTGTGTTAATATTTCGCTCTGCAGCGAAAACTACAGAACACAAACGAATGGTCTGCGTGTAATTGTTGTCCGAAGTCTCCCGTTGTACACTATAGCAGTTCCATGCCGTTAGCTATAAGGGGGTGGTGATTGAAAGTCGTCAAATTATTTAAAAAAAATCGGACTGAAGGCCAGCGATGACGTTTGCTACTCTATAGCAAGGAGGTTACATAGAGCGAAACGTGATGCCACAGACGGTATCTTTGGTCTATGCGTGCTACAATGTCTTCAGCTCTTTCTCTGTAAGGATGAGCATACGAATAAGGAAATATAAGAATGAATGAATAAATAAAGCAGTAAAAAAGAAATTTATTTTAATACAGACATACAGCACTTATACAAATGAATACATACCTGCAAAATTATACAATTGTACAACATATAATTCAATAAATATGAGATCGTACGGATATTATACGTCATTTATGTTTTATTACTATCTTTCTTTGTTTGGATACTTATAATTTTGTACATTATGCGAGACACCCTTATAAATATAGTATGTTTTTAGAAAAAACGGAGATGGACAAAGAGAGAAAGGATAGGAGAAGTACTAACTCAAAGCAGGAATAAATAAATAAATACCCGGGCAAAGCCCGGTTTTCAGCTAGTTACACAATAAAGCCAAACATATTCATCACTTTGATACGCGTGCGTTCTCGGTAAGCCAGCGAATGATGTTTGACGGAGAATAATTTTCACTTTTGTCTATTCAGTTCGCAAGCAATACACTCCCAACAAGATATTTGATACCATTCAGAGTATGCTCAAATTACCTATAGTATTACATCTTTGGTTTACTAAGCTCCTAAACACAAGATTTGCTCGTAAAAACTGAGATAATCGTTCTTATGCTGGAATCACAGTTCGTTAGGATTATTCTGTTCAATGTCAAGCTATCATTTACTTTTCTTCGGTGGAATTCACTTTCCCAATCAAGTTTAAATAGTTGCGAAAACAAAACAAAATTTTTTGTATTTTTCGATTCTGGTTGCAGTGACCGATTATATTCTACATCTACATAAATACTCTGCAAGTCACATTGAAGTGCATGGCAGAGGGTTCATCGAACCGCTTTTATGATGTTTCTCTACAGTTCCATTCCCTAATAGCTCGCAGAAAAAGTCACTCCTAAATCTTTCCGCTTTCGATGTGATTTCTCTTATTTTATTTTCATGATAATGTCTTCCTGTGTAGGTAGTTGCTAACAAAATATGTTCATATCCGGAAGAGGAAGTTAGTGAAATAAATTTCGCAAATAGATCTCTTCGCAAAAAATAACGCTTTTCTTTTAATGATTTTCACCTCAACTCGTGCATCATTTCTGTGACACTCTCTCCCCCATATCGCGACAGTACAAAACTAGCTGCCCTTCTCTGAACTTTCTCTAAATCGTCTGCCAGTCCCCTTGGTGGGGATTCCACAGTGCACATCAATACTCCAAAATAGGACGTACGAGTGTAGTGTAGGCAGTTTCTATAGTAGAACTGTTGCAGCTTCTAATTGTTCTGCCAATGAAACGTAGTCATTGGTTCGCCGTCCTCGACAATATTTTCTATGTGTTTTTTCCAAATTAAGTTTTTTTTAATTGTTACTCCTACGTATTTATTTGAATTTACGGCCTGTAGTTTTAACTGATAGATCGCGTAAATGAAATTTAATGGGCTTCTTTTAGTAGTTATATGGGTGACACTCCACACATATCATTATTGAGGGTCAATTACCATTTTTTTTTTACCATGCAGATATCTTATCTAAATCATTTTTCATTTGCTTTTGATCTTCTGGTTACTTTACTAACCGATAAGTGACAGCATCATCCGCGAAAATCCTAAGGGAGCTACTCAGATTGTCTACTAGATGGTTATAAAAATAAGGAACAGTAGGTGCCCTATAACACTTCCCTGGCGAATGACAGATGTCAGTTCATTTCTGCTCCATGATTTTCCGTCAATTACAACGTACTCTGTACTGTCTGACAGGAAATCATGAATCCAATCGCACAATTGTGAATATATTCCATAAGCATGCAGTTTGATTATAAGACGCTTGTGGGGTACAGTGTCGATAACCTTCAGGAAATCTTGTAATATGGAATCTATTTCACATCTCTTGTCTGTAGCACTCATCACACCATGTGAGTCAACAGCTAGCTGTGTTTAACAAAATACTACTTACTAAATCCGTGTTGACTATGGGTTAATAGGTCGTTCTGTTCCAGGTAGCTAATAATATTTTAGGAACGTTCGCTGAGTGATCGGTTGTATATGATATCTAAGTTTGGGGCTTATGCAGCAGCAAACTCTGAAAGGAAACTAATCGGTATACAATCGAGACCGGGAGACTTACTTTTGTTAAGTGACTTTAAGTTACCACGGCGGAGCGGCAGAGTGCATTGAGTCGCCATGTTACGATGCGCGAGGCCGTTCCCCGTCGGGGGTTCGAATCCCCCCTCGGGCATGGATCTTTGTGACGTCTTTAGCATAGGCTAGTTCATAAGCAGTTTGTAAGTTTAGGGACTGATTACCCCGTAGTTAAGACCCTTAAGTTCTTAAAACATTTGAACTTTAATACGCCAGGGGTATCAACTTCGAAATTACGCATGCTAGCAGCTGTTCTTGATACGAATTCTGGCGTATTTGCTTCGTCTTCTTTCGTGAACCAATTTGGGAATGCTGTGTTAAGCATTACTGCTTCAGTAGGACTGTCATCAATAGCATCACCGTTTCTATCGCGTAGTGAAGGTATCGCTAGTGGAATTTGTTATAAGCTTCTCGCATTGAAGTTCGAATTTAATTTCGAGTTTCTGTAAAAGACTGCCAGGCTTAAGAATTTTGTGTCAGATCAAATTTGACATGCTTTTGCAAGAGTTATCTAACCTGTTTTGTGTACCACAGCGGATCAGACCTCACCTTTGTTAATTTGTTTGGTATAAATCTGTCAATAGTAGTCGATATTATTTCTTTGAACGTATGCCTCATCTGACCATACTAACATTGTTTGTTTCGAAAGCCTGGAGATTCTCACTCAGGTAAGCTTTAATCGAATTTTCATCTGCTTCTTTAACTAGATATATTTTTTGTATTTGTTTTTGGTAGATTTGAGAAATCCGATATTCATTTTCGCTACAACAACTCTGTCTTCACTAACCCCCGTGTCTCTATTGAAAGTCTTTATTAGCTCAGGATTATTTGTTGCTAAGAAATCAAGTGTATCTTCACAACCATTTACTAATCTAGTGGGTTCATGAACTAACTCCTCGAGATAATTTTCGGAAACGCGTTCAGTACGATTTCGGAGGATGTTTTATGTTTCCCTCCAGTTTTAAACATGTATTTTTGCCAACATATCGAAGGTATGTTATAGTCTCCACCAATTAAAATTGTACGCTTGGGGAACGGTTGAGAAATTTGGTCCAATATTTCTGTAATAATATCATCAGAGTCAGGGGGTCGGTAAAAGAGCCAATTATTAATGTATTCTTGTTGTCAGGTATTACAAAAAATGTTCAAATGTTTGTAAAGTCTATGGGACTTGACTACGGGGTTATTAGTCCCTAAACTTACAAACTACTTATGAACTAACTAAGACTAAGGACGGCACAAATATCCATGCCCGCGGAGGGATTCGAACCCCCGACCGCAGTGGCCTTGCAGACCGTGGCTGAAGCGCCTCAGTCCCCTCGGCCACTGCGGCCGGCTCAGGTATTACCTCTACCTCTCCCGATACGATATATAGTGACGGGTGAAATACAGGATTTCCCTCCGAGTCAGGTATCATGACAGCAGAATTAATAGCTAAAACATGTCTACAGTACAAAGATTACACCCATGACGGTTATCCTGTTCCCGAACATGAACTGTAAATATTACAGCAACACAATAAGTGACGACACAATAACACCACAGTAGGTGAAATGGAAACTAAATTTACTGTTATAAAAGGCCACTGTGACTTCGGAGGCAAAAAAATTGGACGATTGGCTAGTAACGCACACTATTTTTGTTGGCCGCCATGAATGAGAATCGGCGAACCGTAGGCTTTGTAGCGACTTTGATGGGATCACTGAGATACCATTGATACAACGAATGGCGAACTATAACGGGCTCTACAGCACGAACATATTACGTCATAGCCCTGAGTAGGATAAGTACAATAGCATCACAAATAAACCGCTCACGTAGGTTACATTTGACGGTGACACGACTGAAATTTAACCACGGACCATAAAAAAAATATTACACCGCGTAGTAGGTGTGGATTCACTCTTCTGAAAAACCGTTAACATCCAAGAGCTGTGTGGTTAATGACGGGAACAAACAATGGGCGCATTAGAGTGTAACCGCTCCTAAAGAAGCAGACATAAAGATTTTCCAACTGCGTTTCATGGCGGCGCTGGAGGTGGAACTCAGACATTGCCTTGCTGTTACACATCAGAGAGACAAACCCGCGTGTAAACATCATATTTTCAGTTTATTCTTATAGTTCATTTGCCTGCTTTCCGTATGTTACGTTGGCGTTTGTTGCAGATAGCTGTCTGTAATATCTGACTGATACATAGATTAAAAAAGGCGTCACAGCATCTACCAATAACCACCGTACAAACACAGCAGTATTTACAAGATGACTCTGCAATCCCTGAAGTGTCTGGCGGTGTGTTCATAGAACCTAATTTAATAAAGCTATAAATTTTACTTTTTGAACAGTTTGTTATGTAGCATTTGTACAATTTGCGCAACCGAATTAGTATATGTTCACACGGTGTAGTCAGAGCAATGAAATGTTAGTGACGGAAATTGCGACACTCAGTATTTAGTCTTGAGCAATGAATTCCATTAAATGTATTTGGAAAAATTACGTCGTTGAATCTTCTACGTTTGGAGGAGTAATCTCCAACACCTTATTAAGTGCACGATGATGGTAATTTATAACTGAGTGCGTCGATATTTCCTTACAAACTACTCCCAGGAAATGATTAAGTGAAAAAGCTCTACAGTGACTGACTTATAATTTAATATTTCCACTTTGTTAATACACAAGAATAACATCAACTGCCCACAATGTTCAATACTTTGTCGAAATTTTTTCGATTTTTTTTTTTTTTAATGCAGTAGTCGCGTCTATCTTCCACCTGACTATTCTATCAAAAATTGGTTAATTTTCTCAATATTCTGCATGCATTCCTCTCTCAATCACGCTACCTTCTGAGAGTAGATAATGGAAAAAATATTTTTACATTTGTTGAAATATACAGTGGTACGTCCTATCATGGGATACAAATCTACAAATGTAGCTTTCCTTCTGCATGGTTCCCAAATTTTGAACAGAGTTCAAATGTTTGTAAATCTGTGTGACCAAACTGCGTTGTCATCAGTCCGTAGCTTAAAAACTACTTAAACTATGGTAACTAAGGACAACACACATACCCATGCCCCATGGAGGACTCGAACCTCCGACGGCAAGCAACCGCGCGCTCCGCAGCGAGGCGCCTTAGACCGCTCGGCTACTCCACCGCAGCTTGAACAGAGCGGACGCCATTATTCGACAGTCTGACGCGTCACTACTTGAAAACTGGCTCTGCATCCGTAGCTGAGCATTAGAAGCACGTGTTAAATGATTGAGACACGTGGATATTCAACGTATGATAAAGATGAATTCCAAGAATGCTCTCAATGGACCACAAAATTGAATGAAACGTTGCTTTATATTAACTGTAGCAGCAGTTCGAGGGAAATAGAGAGACCTTTCCGTCACTGATACTACAGCTGATGAAAGCTAGGTGCATACCTTGCAGACGGAAAAAAGAAGTGAATGAAACGGCACCCTATACAGTTATTGAAAAGGACTACATTCCAGACACCTTTCGCTGTTGTAAATGTAATGACACGCTTAAATAAATTTGCCAGAACACCTCATCAAACTTAACCTAATAAGAACAAAAAATGCTAAAATTATAGCCACAGAAAAACTGTAGTGTAACCCCTCGATTATGAGCTGAGGATTAGAGACGGCCGGCCGCGGTGGCCGAGGAGACTTAGGCGCTTCAGTCACGGTCTGCACGGCCACTACGGTCCGGGATTCGATTCCCCCCTCGGGCATGGATATTTGTGCCGTCCGTCCTTAGTTGTAGGTAGTTCATAAGTAGTTTGTAAGATTAGGGACTGATGAACCCGTAGTTAAGTCCCTTAAGCTTAACAAACATTTGAACATTTGAACATTTGATTAGAGACGTCTTGGATGGACTGCAAAATCTAATGAACAAGTAGTGCAGTAATTTAATGAGATAAAAGAGAGTGAAACGTGGACGATAAGGAAAACAGACAAAAAGAAGATAGAAGCTTTTGTAATGTGAGGTTACAGACGAATGGTGAACATTAGTTGGGTAGATCATCTAGCTACTGAGAAGGTGCTCAACATTATTGGGGAGAAAAGAATTTTCTGGCAGACCCTGACTACGAGAAGGGATAGGTTTGTGGGACACATTCTGAGACATCAAGGAATCGTCAACTTAGCAACAGAAGGACAAGTGTGAGGTAAAATCATAGAGGGAGACCGAGGGAAGAATACAGTAAGCAGATTCAAAAGGATGTAGGTTGTTGTTTTTCTCAGATGAAAAGGCTTTGCACAGAACAGGGTAACCTGGAGAGCTGCAAGAGCTGCATCAAACTAGCCTGCGGACTGAAGACCAAAAAAAAAGAATTCCTTAGTACCATAAAATGGAAAGCAATTACTACGGGATTTTAACCACACGACGCGGTCGAAAACCCGAGAACTTTTCATTCAATTACTATTCATTTCACTACCAATAACATCTTTTTTAAACCCACATTTAAAAGAGAAATTCTTAGTAAAAGATAAAAGGGTGCCGCGATGGAGTGGCCAAGTGCTCTAAGGCGCCTTGCTGCGGAGAGCGCGGTTGCTCGCCGTCGGAGGTTCCAGTCCCCCCTCGGGTTGTCCTTAGCTTAAGTTAGTTGAAGTAGTTCGTAAGCCGAGGGACTGATAACTGAAGCAGTTAAGTCCCTTAGATTTACTAACATTTGAACATCTGATAACGAGGTACAAAAGTGACTTCACATCCGAATCATGTAGCCAGTAAAATAATTTGTAGCCTACTTACAAACAGCCTTTGGATGTTGTAGCATACAGTACTTTTCATGCTTACGAAGATATTCTGTCCATACTCCTTCCCGCGTACTTGATGTGATACCTTCGGTGTGATTTTGTTGGCTGCAGTGGGCACCGGTTCTCGCTGGATCACCGAAGTTAACCATTGTCGGGCTTGGATCGCACTATGATGGGCAACCACTGACAACATATGATACTTCTAACCACTACCAGTTTCATGGAAACACGTTGAACGAAGGACGATTCGCCTTATGCAGTTATCATTAAATGTGTATTCAGATGACTGAACTACCAGTAAATAATATGTTCTTTTAAATCAGAAATACGTAATATTACAGCCACAAATAAAAAATTAAGAAACGCTGCCGGCCGCGGTGGCCGAGGGGACTGAGGGTCTGCACGGCCACTACGGTCGGGGGTTTGAATCCCCCCTCGGGCATGGATATTTGTGCCGTCCTTAGTATAAGGTAGTTGATAAGTAGTTTGTAAGTTTAGGGACTGATGACCCCGTAGTTAAGTCCCATAAGCTTAACAAACATTTGTGTGTGTGTGTGAAGAAACGCTCCCGATTATAACAGTAATTTACTTCTTTACATCATATGCTATGGAACATCCGTTGTAAGCTTTCCGTCCCAGTTGTAAATTATCATCTCGTTTCTTAGATTCAACTGCAGGAGACATTTGATTACTGCAAGAAATTATTACCAACGCGACAGACTTCGGGGACCCGGAGTGAAGAATACTGTATTTCAAAACGGTCGAAGGCATGGGTTATAAGTGGCTGGGTTTTCATAATCTGGCGTATGATATCATGGGCGATGGCAAGTCGCGACGAGTGCCGTCAGTTTTAGGGGCGTGCTGCATTGCACACCAGGCATTCATTTCACTACCAATAACATCTTTTTAAAACCCACATTTAAAAGAGAAATTCTTAGTAAAAGTTAAAAGGGTGCCGCGATGGAGTGGCCAAGTGCTCTAAGTCGCCTTGCTGCGGAGAGCGCGGTTGCTCGCCGTCGGAGGTTCCAGTCCTCCCCTCGGGTTGTCCTCAGCTTAAGTTAGTTGAAGTAGTTCGTAAGCCGAGGGACTGATAACTGAAGCAGTTAAGTCCCTTAGATTTACTAACATTTGAACATCTGATAACGAGGTACAAAAGTGACTTCACATCCGAATCATGTAGCCAGTAAAATAATTTGTAGCCTACTTACAAACAGCCTTTGGATGTTGTAGCATACAGTACTTTTCATGCTTACGAAGATATTCTGTCCATACTCCTTCCCGCGTACTTGATGTGATACCTTCGGTGTGATTTTGTTGGCTGCAGTGGACACCGGTTCTCGCTGGATCACCGAAGTTAACCATTGTCGGGCTTGGCTGGCACTGTGATGGGCAACCGTCAGGGGCTGCCGAGCGCTGTTGGCAAGCGGGGTGCACTCAGCCCTTGTGAGGTCTACTGTGGAGCTGCTTGATTCAGAAGTATCCGCTCCGGTTACGGATACCGACATAACGGCCGGGAGTGCGGGGCGCTGACCACGCCCCCCCTCCCCCCACCATTCCGCATCCGTTGACGCCCTCGGCCGCAGGATGATACGGTGGCCGATCAGTAACCAGAGGGCCTATCGGGGCCTGTTGGATGGAGTTAAGTTGTTGATTTTATTTAGCATTGTTAGTTGTTATGGGTTGTTCATATTATACTTACCATACTGCACACAGATGTTGGTTCTTAGTACCGCTGACTTGTTTACCAATGTGGAAGACGTTTGGGCCGGCCGCGGTGGCCGAGGAGACTGCGGCGCTTCAGTCACGGTCTGCACGGCCACTACGGTCAGGGTTCGAATCCCCCTCGGGCATGGATATTTGTGCCGTTCTTAGTTGTAGCTAGTTCATAATTAGTTTGTAAGTTTAGGGACTGATGACCCCGTAGTTAAGTCCCATAAGCTCTACAAACATTTGAACATTTGAAAGACGTTTGGAACACTCAACTCGTTAACTGTCACTAAAAATGTTCAATTGTTGACCTGAAAACGAATTTGTTCTTTCATAGCTTTCTAATATTTAAATATTATTTCTTCAAACTTGAAGACTTTGTTTTTCGAGACATTATAAATACTTCAAATATCAAATTAAAATCAATACTTCCCCCCCCCCTTCCTTAAACTTAATTTGTTACAGTTGTTTTCTTCGGGTCAATATGACCAAAAATCAAAAAAATTCAAATGTTTGTTAAGCTTATGGGACTTGACTACCGGGTCATCAGTCCCTAAACTTACAAACTACTTATGAACTACCTTATACTAAAGACGACACAAATATCCGCGCCCGAGGGGAGATTGAACCCCCGACCGTAGTGGCCTTGCAGACCGTGACTGAAGCGCCTCAGTCTCCTCGGCCACCGCGGCCGGCTCAATATAACCCGGGGCAATTAAAAATTTACAGAACGTACAGATATCATAGTCAAGTTTTATTTCGTCATGGTTTCATGACAAAGTAAACTTCTGATTCTTTATTGTTGAGATGTGTGAAGGCTACGCAACAATCGAAGTCGCTGATTGCGT
This sequence comes from Locusta migratoria, assembly GCA_026315105.1. Taxonomy (NCBI): domain Eukaryota; kingdom Metazoa; phylum Arthropoda; class Insecta; order Orthoptera; family Acrididae; genus Locusta; species Locusta migratoria. Next base: position 514,876,488 of record CM048755.1, read on the forward strand.
TCAAATTATTGTACCACATTATCGATCACAGTTACATTTTCACATCTGTTATATAACGTAGTAACGTTTGTGGAGCTATTATGACGAAAAGAGTTCTTTCCGATGAGCAATTGGAAGCTTTAGTAAATGCATCTGACAGTGAGGATACAATTTCTGAAGATGAAAATCACACCAGTGATAACATTCATCCTTCATCTGAATCAGAAGACATTTCAGATGCCGACATATCAAATGACAATGTACATGCTGTTCAACTCATTCAGTCTAAAGACAAAAAGATCCCATGGAGCTTACAACCTTCTCCGCAAACTGGAGGAGCATCTAGTGCAAACATTATAAACGTGACTCCTGGTCCGACAAGATACGCTATCGTCAGAGTAAGTGACATAAAATGATCTTTTCTTGTTATGATGAATGATAATATTCAGAGTATTGTGGTGAAACTGACTAATATTGAGGGTCAAAGAGTTTATGGAGATGGCTGGGAAGCATTAGATAAAATTACACTTCAGGCCTATATTGGCCTGTTATTACTGGTGGTGGTGGTGGAGGTGGACATGAGGGACCAAATGTTATTACTGGCTAGTGTCTACAAATCATATGGTGAATCAACAAAGAGTCTCTGGGATCCAGAAACGGAAAGAGCCATTTTTCCTGCCGTAATGTCGCTGAAACGGTTCTGTTGCATTTCACGTGTCTTACGTTTCGACGACACGTCTGATGGAAGAGCACGAAGAGTAAATGACAAGTTGGCACCTATAAGAGTTTTGTGGGATAAGTGGGTGGAAATGCTTTCAAAACTATATAATCCTGGCACAAATGTAACTGTGGATGAGCAACTTGTTGCTTTCCGAGGACGTTGTCCATTGAAACAATATATACCGAGCAAACCATCAAAATATGGGGTAAAGATATGGACATTGTGTGATAGTGCCACTTCTTATGTTTGAAGACACAAATCTATACAGGAAAATTATCTGGACAATCACCTGAGAAAAATCGAGATATGAGGGTCGTTCAAAATGGTCAAATGTTTGTATAGCTTATGGGACTTAACTACGGGGTCATCAGTCCCTAAACTTACAAACTACCTATGAACTAGCTAATCCTAAGGACGGCACAAATATCCATGCCCGAGGGGGGATACGAACCCCCGACCGTAGTGGCCGTGCAGACCGTGACTGGAGCGCCTCAGTCCCCTCGGCCACCGCGGCCGGCTATGAGGGTTGTCATGGATCTGACTTATGAGCTAAAAGGACAAAATGTCACATGTGACAACTTCTTCACGTCATATGCATTAGGCCAAGGACTTCTCAAAAGACATCTTGCAATGTTGGGCACAGTGAGAAAAAATAAGCCTGAACTCCCTAATAATATATCAAGCAAAGAAGATGTTCACACTTCAAAGTTCTTTTTTTACTAAGGACACTACCATCGTGTCTTATATTCCAAGGAAGAACAAATAGGTTGTCTTGATGAGCACAATACACAACAGCGTGGAAATAAGCAACAGAGAAGATAAGAAACCAAAAATGATATTAGACTACAATGCAAGTAAGGGAGCTGTTGATACATTGGATCAGCTTATTGGCACATATACATGCAAGAGGAAAACCAACCGATGGTCAATGATCATCTTCTATAATATTATTGATACTTCTGCCTACAATGCTTTTGTGCTATGGAGAGAAATAAATCCAGGATGGAAAAAAAAGTTCTTTACAAAAGAAGAATATTTCTTGAGGAATTGGGAAGACTCCTAGTTTCTCCTTACATTGTAGCTAGAAAAATGCAGCCAGGAAATGAACAGTCAGCGGCAATTGTTAGAAAAATACTAACGGGAAGTACATCAACACCAAGCTTCATCGGTGGCAACCGAAATTGTAAACGTTCCCGATGCAAATTCTGTCCGTCGAGTTGCGACAACAAGACCCCAATGAAGTGTTCAAATTGTAACAAACATGTTTGTAAAACACATGTTAGATACCTCTGCCCAAATTGTGAAAAGTAAAACTCTATTCTAATTTTGGCTTGTGATTGTGCTTGTGATTATACGCCAAGTAAAACTGTTGTGCAACAGATCATTGAGGGCGAGAAATTATTTCATTGTTGATATTGTTGGCATTTAATAGTGTAAGATTTATGAATATTGTAACAAATAAACCAACATTAATAATTATAGTAATTTTAACGGTTTATTTTCATTATACCTTTCCAATACCACACCGGGTCATTATGACCCTAAAGATCATATGTGTATACCTTTTTTGAGGAACACAGCAGGGTTAAAGTAACTTATGCTAAGGATAACGAAAACACCCATGCCCGAGGGAGGGCTCGAACCCACGACAGCGAACGGCCGTGCGCACCGCAACAGGACGCGTTAGTGCTCACGGCTATTCTTCCGTGGCAACTGTCACTGATTTAACAATTAGAAGCACCTGTTCTTTTATCATGGAAATGCAGAGCTTCTGCTATGAACGTATGTCATTCTATCGACAATTATGTTTCGGTACAATCCGAACTGCGTTTACGGACAAAGTAAAGCAAAGAAAAGCGGATGTGGAGCACACCATTAGCTACACACAAAGAAAGAGTTAACGCCGCTCGGGAGAACCGAACTCTCTCCCACTAGCAGCCAGTTTTATTTCCATCTCCGTTTCCAGCGGCGTCCGTTTTCTGCAGCTCAAGACGAAAGGAATTATTAGACTCACTCGACATCTGAAACGGGCTGAACACAGATCAATGGTCGATGTCGGAATTCCTTAACAAATTCAGTGACAGGCGCAGTATATTTCTGGTGCGGTCCAAACAACTGTGGGAAGATGACACGCTAGCGTATACACAGAGCGGCTTCCGCATCCTGTTAGCGTCCCTTTGTTCGTCGCTTGACGGACTGTCAGGCAAAATAAACGAGTGTCGCGGTGCTCGGTATCGTCGAGAGAGATGACGACGGATTTTTATCCGACATTTCTTTTTAACCTTAGAGAACTCTGCACCGCAGCCGATTCACGTGTATCACGCAGCCGCGGGCGGTCTGAACTACACACAAATCAGAGTTGGACTTTTTGTGGCTGTGACCTATCGCAAATATGTCGGCTGCAGCTAGCAGTTTGAATGGTGCACTGTGCCCCAGACATCAAAGCCAAATTTATCGTACATCAAAGAATTATCGTATACGGAAATGAGGCCTCTTGTATTGTTCCAGCTTAATTAATATCTCCTCCGAACGCACTGTTTATTCACTATATATGGCCTCTGTGTATTGCAAAATGTGTCCCTATTCTTTTACACTTTTTCTTCAGGTGTAGGTGTCAGCAAAGTTCAGTTTTTTTCCTGAATTCATTAGTGCCTAAGTTCATCACCTTTCTATACCTTTGTTTTCACGTTCTAACAGGCGCAGGCACAGGTTTCGGTTCTTGGCGAGGGGGTAGGAAGTTTGCGTCACAGCTTATTACGGTCTCAATCCCAGCCCTGCCTTTCCCTCTCTCCTCAATAAATATAAAGTCTTGCCATGTCACCTTTAGCCCTGCTATCGATGACTACAATTTAAATACACACAGTTTTAATCATCTTCCCCATTATATTCTCTATTTGTCATCCCATTTGTTCTGCGTTTTCAAGATACAGAAAATTTTAATTTAATAACTTAATCTTGGTGCCGCATGGCGCTCCTGACGCCACAGACATCGAGATAACGAAAGTGAAATAGATGTTTTGTGCTATCAGTCTATGACCTGTGTGAACTTTGTCTCGCGACATATTATGTATGTTACTTAATGTATTTCACAGTGTATGTTCAAAAGTTTGTAGAGCTTATGGGACTTAACTACGGGACAAAAAATTCAAATGTTTGTATAGCTTATGGTACTTAACTACGGGGTCATCAGTCCCTAAACTTACAAACTACTTACGAACTAGCTAACACTAAGGACGGAACAAATATCCATGCCCAAGGGGGGATTCGAACCCCCGACCGTAATGGCCGTGCAGACCGTGACTGGAGCGCCTGTCCCCTCGGTCACCACGGCCGGCAACTACGGGACAGTGTATGTCTAATGACATGAATGTAGCAGTTGTTGTCCACGATTGAGATTCCGGAATATCTGCCGTTCTCATCTGACATGAGTCCAAATGATTGCAGTCTGTCGCGGTGGCGCGGCCGAGCGTATTGACGCGCTATGCTACGCTACGCGAGGCCTTTCCCCGTCGGGGGTTCGAATCCCCTCTCGGGCATGGATGTTTGTGCCGTCTTTAGTATAAGCTAGTTCATAAGTAGTTTGTAAGTTTAGGGAATGATGACCCCGTAGTCAAGTCCCATAAGCCCTACAAACATTTTTGATTGTAGACTCCTTGCCAATGTGAAATTACTACTGGTAGGAATCCGGTACAGTACCGTAATATATAACGTCATCTTTGCCATACGGCGGTCAACATGGGAATTAAACAGAAATAGAAGCGCAGATGTTATACGACGCCTTTCGAACGTTTTGCAAAAGGTCATAAATAACGTTTTAGGGCATATTGGAAGTATGTAACTAATTTATTTCGCCTCCTAGGAGGTGAGGAAGTTGCGGAAATAACTGTGAGGACGGGCCGTGAAACGTGCCGGTAGAGCACTAGTCCGCGAAAAGTAAAGGTCTCAGTTTCGAATCTCGGTTTCGGTACACAGTTTTATCCAGCCAGGAAGTTTCATAGCCCAACGCAAATGTCGAATCAAAATATATCGATATTCTTGTAGTAGTTTAATATTAGGCATTCTCGTCACCACTACAGTGCTCCTGTTCGTCAGAGCTTATGTCCAGACGGTATACCTATAACTTTGGAGTTCCACTGCTCGAACAGATCAGTCAAAGGTTGCACTACAAACGGCAGAGCATTGTTCTGCAAACTAACTCATGAAAATTAACGTTTTGGACTTTAGACAGCCATGGTGACCCCTAAAGACGCCATTTACGCACTGTTTCAAATCTTACGGAACCTATAATGATTTATTTTATGCTCATTCGTTCTTTCACGATGTAGATTACAGTTGTATGAGCTGACTGACGAAAGCTAATCCATCTTGTCACTGTTTTTTTAAAGCAACACAGATTCCGAAAGCTGTTTCAAGACATTGATAACATTGTCGTACTATATGCCGTTTGTATATTCAATTATCCGACTGATTTGTACTTGTTTCGAAAACAACGAAGATTATTTGCCCAATTACTACATTAGGAAATAGTATGTTTTCTCTGTCTAAGGAGGGCGTAAATAATGTGTCGTATAAACACCACAATTTGATTCCGTCCGTTGCGAATCTGCGTCAGTGTTGCCAATATGAAAGTTCCAAGGCTTTACATTCTACTAAAATGTATATAAATTTTGCTCTCAACATTACGCTGCCCACTATTATTCGTAGTTTTTGTAAATTTATTCGCGTACGAGTAGGGCTTAGGAGTGCCTCCATACTGAAGGGAGGATCATGGCCCGTCATCGGCATATTGTATAAGTTATTGCGTCTGTTCTTTTGGATACGTAGCAAAGAAATTCCAGTCTGATCCCAAAGTACCCACCTTTCAATGTATGGTCTCTGTTGACTAATTACAGAGTGATATTGTACTTTCGATTTATTTGGTTATTGTATTACATCTATGGGGAAAGGTGTATATTTCTTGTCATTGACGTCACCTGCTTGATATTAAAAGAACTAATAAAAAAGGCACACTGTCACGATAAAAACTTACATTTGTCAGTTTTGTTTTGGGAGATTGTATTTAATGGTCTTTGATCGCGCAAACGTCTTTCGAGTATTTCACTGTAATGTTTTTAAAGGAAACGCCTTTTGCTACTGCGAATGAAGGGTTTTATTTTTATAAGTCACCCATACGCGTTTCGCCTTTGTCTGAAGGCATCATCAGTGGGTGTCCTGAAATTTATACATGTTTCTGTTTACACATAAAGGTTAGGTTTCTTACATATGTATAAAAACATTTCATTTCTGATTTAAAACAGTTCGTTGTTTTCTATAAAATCAATCGTTGTTCTCACTGATTGACCATATGATAGACACAAATACCAACACATAATCACAACCCCCCCACCACCACACACACACATACACAAACAAAGATTAAAAAAAAAATTACAAACACTCATACACACACACACACACACACACACACACACACACAAACATACCTTCAACACACTTTCAGTGAAACAGTTGAATTTCAAATAAGCTAAGGTTGGCAACACTACAAAACAAACAACAGTGGACACATTATGGCAGCAGGTGACAGTGGAACCAGAAAACTTCAATGTGTTTCAGAAAACAGTGTAACCTTTCGACCTGGTTGCCAGAAAGAGACTGACGTGGAGTAGCAAGTGCTGTAAGTACACCATTTTATATCAAACAACGAACTGTTTTAAATCATAAATGAAATGTTTTTATACATATGTAAGAAACCTAACCTTTATGTGTAAACATAAACATGTAAAAATTTCAGATCAACCACTGACGGTGCCTTGAGACAAAGGCGAAACGCGTATGGGTGACTTATAAAAGTAAAACCCTTCATTCGCAATAGCAAAAGGCGTTTCCTTTAAAAACATTACAGTGACATACAATTCAGCTGCTGCTCAAAATAGCCAATGCAAGCAACGTATTAAACTTTCGAGTGTTGATCGAAAACTTACAAGATGACACAATTTTTAATGTATAGAATCGGCTCCGACCCTTGCAATGCCAAAAACGTGTGTGCAGGGACAGCGTAAATACGGGCGCAGCGTGGGGTGTGCCGCGTGCGGCTAAGCGGCGGCGGCAAACACAACAGAGGCTGTGGCCGCTAGCCAGCGTGTCCACTCGGCTTCACGCCGCCCCGCGCATAACAATTGCCTCGCCAGGGGAAGCTGACTCAGGGCCACGCCCTGCGGCTGACCCCTCGCCTCGCACCGAATTTAATTTTCAACCAAGAACGCCTGCCACGAAACGAAATTGCAGTTATCCCACTGACCGCAGGCGCCAGATTCTGCGTTGAAATTCCTACTGACGGCAAAGCGTCCGGCGATTACACTATTTCGGCGGACGTAAGCTGGATGTTTGCCCTCCTCAGTGTTTGTACATAATACATATGGCTCCATAAGTGGCTGAGAAAACACATTATCTGCGAATACATATAGGGTGACAATTATTAAACTAATGAAGTAATATCGTTCATGCGAAACACAACTAGCTCTTTACTCACACCAACTGATGTGTGCTATCGACAAGGGTTCGCAAACTGATTCCGTATTCCTTGATTTTTAGAAGGCTTTTGACACCGAACCTCATAAACGGCTTTTAATCAAATTGCGTGGTTACGGTATATCGCCCCAAATTTACGACTGGATAGGGGATTTCCTATCAGAGACGACACAGTTCGTAGTAATCGATAGTGAGGCATCGACTAAAACAGAGGTGATTTCGGGCCTCCCACACGGTAGTGTTATTGGTCCTCCGCTGTTCCTTATTTACAAAAACGATTTAGGGAAAAATGTAAGTAGCTCTCTTAGGTTGTTTGCAGATGACGCCGTCATTTAGGGTCTAATAAAATCATCTGAAGATCAAAACCAACTGCAGAACGATTTGAATAAGATATCTGTATGGTGTAAGAATTGGCAGTTGACTCTAAATAATGAGAAGTGTGAAGTCGTCCACATGAGTACGAAAAGAAATCCGTTAAACTTTGTTTAAAAGATAAATCAATCAAAAGTAAAGGCCGTAAATTCCACAAAATACCTGAGAATTACTATTACTTCAGACTTAAACTGGATAGAACACGTAGATAATGTCGTGGGAAAGGCGAACCAGAGACTGCGTTTTATTGGCAGAACCCTTAAAACATGCAACAGAACTACTAAAGAAACTCCATACACTACGCTTGTCCGTAATTTTTTGGAGTATTACTGCCCAATGTGGGATCCTTATCAGGTGGGTTTGACGGCGGACAACGAAAGAGTACAAAGAAGACCAGCTTGTTTCGTATTGTCACGATACAGGGAAGACAGCGTTACGGAAATAATACAGGATCTGGGATGGGAATCATTACAACAACGGGCTTATCACTGCGACGTGGGCTACTTACGAAACTACAATCGCCAACATTCTCCTCCGAATGCGAAAATCTATTGTTGACTCCTGCTTACATAGGTAGAAATGATCATTAGAATAAAATACGAGAAATCAGAGCCCGAACGGAGAGATTCAGGTGTTCTTTCTTCCCGCGCGCTATTCGAGAATGGAATGGAGATAAAATAGTATAACGGTGGTTCGATGAACCCTCTGCCAAGCACTTATATGTGATTTGCAGAGTATCCCATGTATATGTAGATCGTCACAACATCTGAACCGTTTCTGTTGTTTTTTTTCAAACTGCACGGGTTGCCGCGAGGCATTGTGGGAATTACTGTGCACAGAAGCATGTGAATATGGTTCGGTTTAGCGACGAAGCCCGCTTTCATTTGGCGGGTTCGTCAATAACTACATTTGGCGCATTGGGGGTCGGAGAATCCGCATTTCACGATCGTTAAGTCTCTTCGTCCTCAACAGGTGATGTTTCCATGTCCAATCACGGAATAATTGGTGCGATATTACTTGATGTTACGGTTACTACCGTACGGTACGTGAAGGTGTCAAAAAATATTTCTTCCCCATTACCCGACGTGGCCCTGATTTCGTCACGATATGGTTCATTAAAGACGGAGGTCGACCCCGTCGAAGCAGGATAGTGTTTGATGTCCCGAACGCCCACTATGGGGACCACATTCAGGCTCTTCGGTGCCCAGTGGCCACTGGGATGGGCTTCGATATGTAACGAACTACACATTAATTAAGTACAATCATACTTAAATTACTAGATACAGGAGTGTATATATTAAAGTCATATCCGTCAGTTGGGACGTACGTCATCAAAATTAAAAGACAAGCACATCTAAAACAAACACACGATAAAAATTCATATCTCGCTCATCCAGAATCCGGTACATAGAGCAGCGGTCTCGTTATATCTTATAAGATCTTCCTGGGAGCATTCTCCGCACGTATTCACCAACGGACACCTCAGGAGATGCTCCATTGTTTGTATGTCCTCGCATTTACATCTATATGTGTCCGTATAACCCCATTTGTACATTAGTTGTTTGCATCGGTCCATACCCGTGCGGAGTCGGTTTAAAGTTCTCCAATGTTGCCAATCTAGGTGAGAGCCAGGGGGAAGAGCTTCCTCATGACTGAGTGCGTCCGGGTACTTCTGTTTCCAGAGTGATCTATGGACTCCGCAGATGGCTTAGTTGCGTTTATGAAACTTTGCCTAGATTTCAGTCGTCTAGGTACAGGCTGGTGATTAAATAGCGGGTGCCTCGGACCACTGAGTTGTTTATACCGTTCTTTAGAGCTGAGGATCGATCTTCTAATGTGAGGCGGAGCAATACCAGCCAGTGAATACAAATGATTTACTTTGGTAGGTTTAAAGCATCCTGTTATCTTCCTGCAGGAATCATTAAGGACCTTGTCTATTTCCTTTGTATGAACAGATCTTCCCCAGACTGGACATCGATACTCAGCCACAGAAAAACAGGTGGCGAGTGCTGTGGTACGTAGAACGTTTGGTTTTGCACCCCACTTTGCAGATGCTAGCTTGTTGAATATTCCATATTCTCCGGATCTGGACAACAGCGACTCCTTCTTGTGGGGACATTAAACACAAAGTGTGCAGCAATAACTGAGATATCATTGCTGATCTGAAAACAGGCATTCAGGAAGTCATCGACAGCTTCGATGTTCCGACACTTCATCCTGTCAAGAGAATTTCGCTATTCGTCTACGTCACATAATCACCACAGAAGGCAGTCATATCGAACAAGTCAAAACCTAAATCAGAATATCTGCAGTGACGTTTATATGTTGATAAAGTGTGTGTACTTCGTAGTTCGTAACTAACTTACGTTTTGTTTCATATAATTCAATGATAGTCACCCTGTAAGAAGGTACGTACGCGACCTTAAACTGTAAACAAGCAAAACGTTACAAAAGCCACACATAAGTTGTTCTTGTTCAGGATATAGACTAAATGTTGGCAGTCAGCCGTGGAATTAGCTTGAAGTAAATCAATTGAAGTAGTGTTTGTGATTCCCAACGAACAGCTGTTACCAGACATGTGTTCAGGTCGCTAACGAATAAATTACTTGTATTTTGTGTACAGATTTTCCTTCGACGCAAGTGTTCAAATGTTTGTTAAGCTTAAGGGACTTAGCTGCGGGGTCATTAGTCCCTAAACTTACAAACTACTTATGAACTACCTTATACTATAGACGACACCAACAGCCATGCCCGAGGGGGGATTCGAACCCCCGACAGTAGCGGCCTTGCAGACCGTGACTGACACGCCGCAGACCTCTCGGCCACTGCGACCGGCCCTTCAACGCATCTGAGATATCGACGTCTCTTCTACAGAGAGACGTCAAACGTAAGCCAGACGCCTCTACACGGTAAAACCGAGGCGCAATAAGTACTACACTTATCAGCTGAGTGTACGGAAGACAAGTGCATCACAGTATTTGATGTAAATGATGCAACAATTGGAAATTTACTCCAACGTTGAACTTCGAGTAACAGTCATGTTCTCGTTAGAAAAACGCCTAAATTTGTACACAGATTTAGCGAGAAATTCTGGCACTATATGAACTAAATGTAGTGCCGCGTCCCGAAAGCATAGGCGTGGGTGGTACCAAACGGGGAAAAAGGCCATCTACACCGACCGTAGGTAGCAAATCAAATGTTCAAATGTTTGTATAGTCTATGGGACTTAACTCTGGGGTCATCAGTCCCTAAACTTACAAACTACTTATGAACTACTTACGAACTAGGACAGCACAAATATCCATGCCCGAGGGGGGATTCGAACCCCCGACCGTAGTGGCCGTGCAGACCGTGACTGGAGCGCCTTAGTCCCCTCGGCCACCGCGGCCGGCCCGTAGGTAGCAATGACCAGGCAGTCCAGGAACTGATTAGCAACAATCACAGATTTTCTAAGGATGGGACATTAACACAGAGATTGTCATCTGACTTCGTACCCAGTAAGAACCGAACACTGTGTAAAACTTCCAGACTGTTGTTAACAGTGAGTTGATGACTATACCAAAAATAGGGCCATGTATCTGTGTCACTTTGAAGTGTATTGTGGCATTCAGTTTAAGTTATTTAACCTTATATAATACCATGTAACATACTTTCTGAAGCCCCTCATAACTAAATAATCGAAATGGAGTTTGGAGCAGTTGCTAAGTAATAATCAAATTTTACTAAAATAAACAATACCGAAATGAAAGAAACTATTTCGACTCATGGGTATAAGGAAGATCATCTCTAACTTTTAGTAACACTCTACAATATTATCAGATACCGCTGCGTAATTTTGTGATATTTATAAGAATCAGGACTATATCGAAAGTTTTACTTTACCAGCGCTGATAAGATATTAACTGAAAAGGAGAGTTTTAAAAAATATCAGCAAATTTGTGTTTCTTGCACTCAAGAAACGGTGTCGTATTGCAGTGGTGTCTCAGCACGAATGAACTAACAGAGCAAGAATCGATAAATGTAGACCACATGAAGACAGCGCCGATACTTCAGTGAATTGTGGGAAACTATGATGTGGTGAGACTGATCTGCAGCTTGTCTCGAGGTCTAGGTTATTTTGGAAGATGGCAGTTTGGTTCTGTGTTGAACAAGCTATCGAATGTTAACGCTTGGAGCCGGCCGCGGTGGCCGAGGGGATTGACGCGCTCCAGTCACGGTCTGCACGGCCACTATGGTCGGGGGTTCTTAATCCCCCATCGGGCATGGATATTTGTGCCGTCCTTAGTCTTAGTTAGTTCATAAGTAGTTTGTAAGTTTAGGGACGATGACCCCGTAGTTAAGTCCCATAGGCTATACAAACATTTGAACATATTTAACGCTTGGTTTTAATGAATGATGTGCAGCTTAGCCAGGGAGGCTATAAGGTAATTTGATACAATCTCCCGGATTTTTTCTTATTTACTTGCTTTCATAGTCACGCATAGTAAGGACCAACAACAGAAACGTCAATATGTAGCAGAACCACAAAACTTAAAGAACATTAAGACATTATTTATTGCGTGTTTGTGAAAAAAAGATTTTCCCTCGAATATTCGGTTTTATCACACTACAGTAAATAGTATGTCAAATTAATTGCCGCGGTGGAGTAGCTGAGCGGTCTAAAGCGTCACGCTGCGGAGCGCGCGGTTGCTCGCCGTGGAGGTTCGAGTCCTCCCTGGGGCATGGTTAGTTTACCTAGGTTTAAGTGGTTTGTAAGCTACGAACTGATGACCACGCAGTTTGGTCCGATAGATTTACAAATATTTGAACTTTTTTTGTCAAATTAATTGTTGCGTTAAGAAAACACTTCCTTACATTGTTGCTGCCACAAAATCAGGTATTCCGACTTAAGCTCTTGCGATGACTGCTCGCGATAGATACTAAAACGTACGCTTTCCGTTAGAGCATAGACGACCGTTTGTGAAAATTTTCTGATGAGCGTTGTTCAAAATGAATCCTTGCAAAACGTTATGACTAAAAATGTTCAAATGTTTGTTAAGCTTATGAGACTTAACTACGGGGTCATCAGTCCCTAAACTTACAAACAACTTATGAACTACTTACGAACTAGGACGGCACAAATATCCATGCCCGAGGGGGGATTCGAACCCCCGACCGTAGTACGTTATGACTAACGCCTTGATACCATTCCTCTTGTTTTGACGGAATAAGTTTCGTAGCGATGATGCAGAAAGCCCTGACTTAAAAATTACCGATACTGTGTGTTCTCTCTATAAACAGAGCAGAAGTTCCAGCTAGACATAGATGAAAAAGAAATATCTAACGTCCTCATTTGGCGTAATTTAGTTACGAAGTTTTCAGCAAAGAAGGGAAAGCTATAAGATGGAAATAGTATATAGAGGGGCTCTATAAAGGAAATGAACTTACAGACATTATTGTAGGAATAGAAGAGGGAGTAGACGAAGATGAAATGGGAGATACTATAGTGAGAGAAGAATTTGACAGAACACTGAAAGACCTAAGTCGAAACAAGGCCCCTGAAGTGGACGACGTACCCTCATAAATACTGAAGTCTTTGGGAGAGCCAGCCATGAAAAAAGTATTTCACCTGGTGCGTAAGATGTATGAGACTGGGGAAATACCCTCAGACTTCAAGAAAAATTAATAATCCCCATTCCTAAGAAAGCAGGTGCAGACAGGTGTGAAAATTACAGAACCATCAGTTTAATAATTCACGGTTGCAAAATTTTCAAATCAAATGTTTGTAGAGTCTATGGGACTTAACTACGGGGTCATCAGTCCCTAAACTTACAAACTACTTATGAACTACTTACAACTAAGAACGGCACAAATATCCATGCCCGAGGGGGATTCGAACCCCCGACCGTAGTGGCCGTGCAGACCGTGTCTGGAGCGCCTCAGTCCCCTCGGCCACCGCGACCGGCAAATTATTGCAAAATTTTAACACGAATTATTTACAGATGGATGGAAAAGCTGGTAGAAGCCGACCTTGGGGAAGACCAGTTTGGATTCAGGAGAAATGTAGGAACACAGGAGGCAATACTCACTTTACGGCTGATATTAGAAGATAGATTAAGATAAGGCATGCCTTCATTTCTAGCTTTTGTAGATTTGGAGAAAGCTTTTGACAATGTTGATTGGAATAGACTCTTTCAAATTTTGATATAAGCAGGAATAAAATATAGGGAACGGAAGGTTATTTACAACTTGTACAAAAACCAGACAGCGGTTGTCAGAGTTGAAGGGCATGAAAGGGATGCAGTGGTTGGGAAGGGAGTAAGACAGGGTTGCAGCCTTTCCTCAATGTTATTCAATTTGTACATTGAGCAAGCTATAAAGGAAAGCAAGGAGAATTATGGAGAAGGAATTAAAGATCAGGGTGAAGAAATAAAAACCTTGCGTTTTGCTGATGACATAGTAATTCTATCAGAGACAGCAAAGGACCTGGAAGAGCAGCTGAACGGAATAGACAGTGTGTTGAGAGGGGAGTATAAGATGAACATTAACAAGAGCAAAACAAGGGTAATGGAATGCAGTCTTAGAAAATCAAGCGATGCTGAAGGAATTAAATTAGATAACGAATCAATAAAGGTGGTAAATGAGTTTTGTTACTTGGGCAGTAAAATAACAAATGATGGTCGCAGTACAGAGGATATAAAATCCAGAATGGCTATGGGAAGAAAAGCGTTTTTGAAAAAGAGAAATTTATTAACATCGAATATTAATTTAAGTATAAGGAAGTCCTTTCATAAGGTATTTGTGTGGAGTGTTGCCTTGTATGGGAGTGAAACATGTACGGTAAACAGTGCGGACAGGAAGAGGATAGAGGCTTTTGAAATATGGTGTTAGAGAAGAATGCTGAAGTTTAGGTGGGTGGATCGCGTAACTAATGAGGAAGTACTGAACAGAACTGGGGAGAAAAGGAATTTCTGCCATGCCTTGACTAAAAGAAGTGATCGATTGGTAGGACATATTCTTAGACATCAAGGAATTGTGAATTTGGCGTTGGAGGGAAGTGTGTGGGGTAAAAATCGCAGAGGGAGACTAAGAGATGAATATAGTAAGCAAATTCAAATGGATGTAGGTTGCCGTTCTTATGAGGAGATGAAGAGGCTTGCTAAGGATAGAGTAGGGTGGAGAACTGCATCAAATCAGTCTCCAGACTGAAGACCAAATAGACGTATCAAACACTTCCCAAATAATAATATCTGTCCAAGTACTTCAACCACATGCCTATGAAATACGAATTAATTGTGTTAGCTACCACGCCACTGATAGAATGTACGACTTAATAAATGTTCAAATGTTTGTATAGCTTAGGGGACTTAACTACGGGGTCATCAGTCCCTAAACTTACAAACTACTTATTAACTAGCTAATACTAAGGACGGCACAAATATCCATGCCCGAGGGGGGGATCCGAACCCCCGACCGTAGTGGCCGTGCAGAAAGTGACTGGAGCGCCTCAGTCACCTCGGCCACCGCGGCCGGCATGTAAGACTTACTGTAAACTTTTATACGTAGAACTACGATAGCGAAAGTTGCATTGCCGCTTTTGATTTTGTCAGAAACATCGACAAAGTGCAGACCAGACGGCAACTGTCATCCAAATATCTACCACTCATAACGTTCAGGATTCAACATCGCTGCCTCCATGCGGCTGTTATTATTTTTTTAAATATATTCTGTGTGGCGATTACAATCATGTTTGGAAATGAAGGTATTTCTTCTTTCAGAAATATATGTCTCAAACCAGTGGTTCCAATACTTTTGCTCATAGTACCCAACAAAACAATCCCTGTATTTTGTCAAAATTAACTGTGAATTGCATGATGTGATAACTGAAACTGCATTCAGTGATTAATTACTACCAATTTATAACACCATATATTGAGGTACCAGTATACTAAATTTATGTCTATCACCGAGTGAAAGTTCATTTTCTGCTTTATTGTTGCAGGTAATCAAAGATGACTCCAGCGGTGCGTGTAGAAGAGCGAACAAAGATTGCTGTAATATACGGAGTGTGGCAGGCTATGGTTAAGTTCAGAGTGAGTAGACAGCTGAACACAGGTAGGAGCATAGCATCTACCTATAAACCAACAAGGATGTGCCACGTTAAACCAATGAAAAATGGTTTTCTTTAAAACTATCACCCTCTGGTTAATTCTCGACGTCATCATCTGCAAAAACCGCTGCTAATTTTCGCAAAAGTATCGAATAAATTCTAAATGGTCCAAACGATAGACATCTTCAGGAAATAGAGAAATGCAAATGTTTGTTGTTTGCTGCTACAGGACTTTGAAATACAGAGACGGAGACAGCTGAAAAGTTGTACAGGACTTGGAGTCTAACTCGTATGCCGACTTTTCCACCACAACTGCCTCTTTTCATCCGGCCTAGTTTTCCGACCGACACGAATTGCCATATGGACTAAGTGTCCCGCTATTTCGGATGAAAGACCAGATGTCATACAGTTAACTGTGTGTAGCCTGATAAGTAAAAGACAATTACCGTGCAGATACAGGAAGAACCTCCCAAAAATTGCTTAAGTTGAGGGCAAGTGGAATAAAGGACGGGGTACAAGTCATTCGGAAACATGTGGTAGCTGAGAGTTAGAGTTGATTGATTACGTTCCCAGGTAGACAAAATCGTAAAACTATGCTCGCGTGCACCGGAAATCAGGGTTCAAGACCCCGTCCGGCAAAAGTTATCAGCAGTCATCACTGATTTACTTCAAAGCACTGAAACAGCTAAGACCAAAGATTTTTACTTCTCACGGCTGAAAGAACAGACGCCATACATAAAATCCAAAGAACTCTGTACACTTGAGACACTTATGTAAGAAGAGTTAGATTTACACTCCTATAAACTCAATTCCGACCAGAAACTTTCCCTCAGCAATTGTGACCAGTATATAAAATTTTCAGATTTAATGTAAGGATAAAATCAAATTAGTTTCAACATGTCTGGTAGCATCTCAGTGTTTAAGTTTGGGATGTTTTTGCTAAAAAGCATAACTGTTCTTCCTAGGTTGAAGCTGATCCGAAAGTCAACGTTCTGTCAGGGAGCGTGATCCAAAAACGTAATTAGTTAGAGTGTCACATGAGGGATGTTCATTCTGAGGACCGAAAAGAATGATGGGGCTCTATATTAATGAAATTCTGCACTTGTCACCTATCGCTACACAATGGGATAACATTGCAGATTTTATATTTCTGCAACTCTGAGCGCCTTTACACAACATAAGATCTGCAGTATTACCCCACTGCGTAGCGATAGGTGACACAAGTGAAGAATCACATTCATATATGTTATACCTACTTAATTACTGATTTCATTCCGGTTACAAACCACAATCTAATACAGCAATTAACGAATTCCAAATTTCATTTGCCATCTTCAGAGCTTGATTACAAAAGCTACTCTTACAAATGTAACGAAAATATGTTGGACGAGCTTCTTACAGAAGCGTCTGTAATGAGGTTCCGAAAATGGTCGTAATAGATCGAATTAATTATATATTGCGTTAAATTGTAAATGGTATGAAGACATAAACGGATTCCTGGATCGCTGCGTATTATATGCGAAAATTTCGCTTTTTGGTGGAATCATAACTGTTACAAGACAGGTTCACAAGCTCTGAAGGAGAAAAAAAGGAAACAATATAGTTTACACACCTACACATTTCTTTAAGAACTTAGGTTCTTATAATGGATTTAATTTTCAATATTGATAATTGTTCTATGACTAATTAAAATCTCTCTTCTTTAGTATATGTTTTATATGGGTAACTAGACGAAAACTCGGCGTCGCTGGAATATTTTTTTATTCAAGTCTCACCTTCGTACACTTTCCTTCCCTTTTCTCTCTCTTACCACCTTCCTTTCCTTCTCTCTCTATCCATCTCCTCCTCTCACCCCCTACCTCTCTATTCATTTCCTCATCTCCTCTTCTGTTCCCCACCCCCTCTCCGTGCCCATCTCTCCCTTCGCCTTTATCAGCTCATCACTGCTCGTGTCTCTGTCCAGCTAGTCCTCCACGTTCTCAGTTCATTGCCTCCTCCATCTGTGGGCAATTATACAACTTTCATGATGATCAGTGAAGTGGTATCTAAATTTATTGCATGGTACCTTTCGCCTTGCACCATATCTGAATTTAGAATGTTCGAATGTTTGTAAACCTATGGACCAAACCGCTGTGGTCATCAGTCCCTAGACTTACAAACTACTTAAACTAACTTATACTAAGGACAACACACACACAAACACACACACACACACACACACACACACACACACGCATCCATGCCCGAAGGAGGACTCAAACCTCCGACGGTGAGCGACCGGGCGCTCCGTAATAAGGCGCCATAGAACACTCGGCCTTTCCACCGAGGCTGAGGTTTTAGGTAGACGGTGACGTTTCTCTTGTGTTGAAGGGTAATCGTGCAAAATTCCATCAATTCGCAATAAACTTCACACTTTTTTGAAGCCCATAGTTACAGTACCCTCCGTCATGCACCATGAGAAATTTTGCGTAGACATTGACCAACCTTTTGTTTAGAAAGTCAAATTTGCAAAGTTTCATAAAGACGGGGCAAAACTATAGACTTATATGCAATACAAACACATGGACATCAGCTTGGAGCTTTTTAATGGCACCCTTCGCATATTACATTCATGTGAAACGAGATTGAAGCTATTAACGATAGAGATCCTACCGCTGGAGAGTTCTTCCTGGGCCCTATATACCAATGACTCCAACACATTTATCATTACAGTTTTAACAAATCAAGATTTCGTATGATATGACAATAAATAAGGTTCAAAAATGTTCAAATATTTCTAAATCTAAGGGACTTAGCTACGTTGGTCATTAGCCCCTAACCTTACAAACTACTTGCACTAAATGAAAATATCTTATGCTAAGGACAACACAAGCACCCATGCCCGAGGGAGGACTCATTTAAATACTTTGTAAGTGATTTAGGGTCAGTGAAATTTTGTTATCGTTAATTGTATGTAACTTTTCGCTGCTAGTTCAAGAAATCATTTCGCACTCTTATCACAGCATATCATAAATATACCGCGCGGAAATGGCCGTGCGTTCTACGGCGCCTTGCTGAGGAGTGAGCGGCTGCTCCCCGCCGGAAGTTCGAGTCCTCCCTCATACATGGGTCTGTGTTGTCCTTAGCTTGAGTCATAGTTTGGAATTCCATGCCTGTACAGTAGGGGAAATCGCAACGACGAGCCGAAATTAATGCCCTTACATAATCTCCAGGGATACCCCAGATTAGAAAGTATATCAAGACTCCATACATATTTAGCAATTGCGAAGCCTTGCCGATTTCGCTAATATTAGTACATAAAATGTCTTCCTCCAAATGTTAGTTAACCTTATGGGACTTAACTGCGCGGTCATCGGTCCCTAAACTTACAAACTACGTATCAACTAACTTGTACTAAAGACAGCACAAACATTCATGCCTGATGGGGGATTCGAACCCCCGACGGGGAATGGCCTCGCGCATCGGAGCCTAGCGCTGTCTTTCTTCTAACAAGGGGAGAATCTCAGACACTGCCAACCAGTTCGTTTCATTTTTGATGGAGTATGAACAAAAATGGAGGAATGTACATGTTTTTTTCTTGCTACCTCCAATATTTTCGGAAAATGGCTCTTAAAATTTGTGACATTTAAATCGACTCAAAATTAACTGTATTGATAGATAATTGTTTTCTGAGAATTTTGTAATCATGTATGTTGTCCGAAAACGTGTTTTTCTTTCTTTTCGAAAGAGCCAGTAGAGAAATTTTTAGTTGTCTGGGCCTATGGGCGCGCCAAGCGACCATGACCCAGTGAAAGTGGCGCCATTAAAACTTGGCGCGATCGCCCAGAGGCTCGCCGCTGTCTGTTATAAATGAAACTGACTCGAGACTTGACTTATCTACATAGAACAAACACTATCCCACGTCCGCGAATGACCTATCAAATCGAAGACAGAAAAAGTGACTAACAAACCTTATTCCCGAGTTGTTCTGCATTTGATTCGTACAAGGAAGCTGCATTTATTTTATTTACTAATCTTCTTCTTGTTTTCTTTTTGCATACGTAACGTTTACCATGTCTGAATTGGTTGGAATTAGAGAATTCGGTAGGTAAATAAAACAATAGAGAATAATAACTTAGTAGGTGAATCAGTTACCTCAGTCTCATTGTTCGAAAACAAAGATTTTAAGTCTTGTCGTATGAAAACAGGTCCTAAAAGGACTGCTGTGAATTGTACACGAGGAACCACAGTTAGCTGATTACGAGACTGTACACCAATGTGCCAACTGTGTAACATTTAGTTTTATCGCAAATTTATGAAATTTATTTCAAGCCTTTAGAATTACCGTTGACTTCTGGAAAGCAAGCGAAAAGTACACAACAGAAAAGATGCAGTCACAAAGAATAACATTTATCTTGAAAACTTTCAGAACAGGTTTTACGGCCGATGTTGTCGCACACATCAAAATTAATTCCCAATATTTTTAAATAATTGTTAAGTATTTTTTCCGCTGAATGAGAGGAACGTTGGATTTGGTCGGAAATAGCATCCATTATATCTGCTTGGTGCAAGGAATATACAGAGTGTTAACTAAGTATATGGGAAAGATACGGGGATTAGATAGTGGTCCTGATCGCAAGCACAACGTGTCTTTCGTTACCGTGTTTAAAAATATTCAAATGTTTGTTAAGCTATGGGACATAACTGCGGGGTCATCAGTCGCTAAACTTACAAACTACTTATGAACTAACTTATGCCGGCCGCGGTGGCCGAGCGCTCTGATGCGCGTCAGTCACAGTCTGCAGGGCCACTACGGTCGGGGGTTCGAATCCCGCATCGGGCTTTTTGTTCAAATTTTCAAATGTTTGTAAATCTATCGGACCAAACTGCGTGGTCATCAGTCCGTAGCTTACAAACTACTTAAACCTAGGTAAACTAACCTAAGGACAACACGCACACCCATGCCCTAGGGAGGACTCGAACCTCCACGGCGAGCAACCGCGCGCTCCGCAGCTAGACGCTTTAGACCGCTCGGCTACTCCACCGCGACCCCCATCGGGCATGGATATTTGTGCCTTCCTTAGTATAAGCTAGTTGATAAGTAGTTTGTAAGTTTAGGGACTGATGACCCCGTGGTTAAGTCCCATAAGCTCTACAAACATTTGAACATTTTTGAACTAACTTATACTAAAGACAGCACAAACATAGGGACTGATGACCCCGTAGTTAAGTCCCTTAAGCTTAACAAACATTTGAACATTTGTGAACAGCACAAACATCCATGCCCGAGGGAGAGTCGAACCTCCGACGCGGGAGACCGCGCGATCAGTATCGTGGCGCTCCAGATCGCTCGGCTACTCCCGCGCGGCGTTAGCGTGTTGCAACTATTTGTTGTGTGAACATAACACAGACCACCTCACTATACAGTTTCGTCATTTGTGTTGATAGAGTGTAAATTACTACGTACAGTTCTCTAAAAAAAAAGGTGTTCAAAAGAGCTCCACGAGTTGTAATGCATGCGTCTATGCGCCGCATCAGTGACTGCCTCACTCGCTCCCACGTCCCAGGCGTCTGTCGTGCGTGCTGACACCGTTGCTCGTTACGCTGACGCAGCAGCTCCACGTTATCAGTACGTGTGGCATACGCAATGGCTTTCGAATGACCCCATAAGTAGAAGTCAAACGGATTGAAGTAAGGAGACTAGCAGTCCAGGGGGTCGGTCCCTGAAGGCACATCCATTTGTTCGGAAATCGCTGATGTAAAATTGCTCGAGCAGCCCGAGCAAAATGAGGCGGTGCTCCATCATGCATGAACGACACCCTCTGAATGAAATCCAGTGGAACCTCTTAAAAAAGACATGTAAATCACTAGTTAAAAAGATGCAGTATGACGTTACTGTTAATGTTCCCCGTAAAATGAAGGGACCAATTAATGTTTCATCTGGTCTTCTAGCTCAAACAATAATACTGAAATTTGTTGATGTCCGCTTTGCACAAAGTCTCAGCGATTTTCATATGGCCGGACATGTGTATCTTGGAATTTCTGCACTCCAACCACAACAACAACAAATGTTGGTAAGGGCCGGCCGCGGTGGCCGAGGGGACTGAGGCGCTCCAGTCACGGTCTGCGCGGCCACTACGGTGGGGGGTTCCAATCCGGGGTTGGAACACTTGCGCGGAGTGACACTTGCGCGGAGTGACACTTGCGCGGAACCCGGGGCCTTTGGGGCGGCTAATCGCTTTTCCTGGGTACAGGCCCACCAAGAAGTCTAGCACTGCTGTTGTCAAGTTTCCACACTGTCAACATAACACGAAAATCAGTGAAATTGCACAACCCTTTGCAAGCTGAAGAGCAATATAGTGACTTGTTCTAACTACATATTAATCCGTTGAGTGTTCCTCCTGTAAACAAAAAGGTATTTTAATAGTGATAATGTTTTTGAGAGTTAGTCTCTGCTACTACAAGACTATGACTTTCCACAGTCATACCTCCTAAAAGCATATTATTCAGAACACTAAGCATATCAAGACACCTGCGCAAGCAATAAATATATTAGGCATCCTGCACAGATACGTTGATGTAATTGACTGCTATGTAGTTAACCCCACTATCGCGCAACTTCCATCTCTTTAAAAATAGCTACTATGCTTTTTAATAGGAGATGCAACCTTAAACCTTCAATTAAAAAAACGTTAATAATAAGTCAATGAGTATTTTACATACTTAAAGCGTTTATTCGTAGACCCCAAAACGATTTGGCTGTATTCGAATTACAAATACATACGGAATGTGTAAGGGAATGTCACACGCCGAAAAATGCTAAAGATGAATTCTATTTTCCATCACCGTCATATAGAACCATTTTTACTCCGAACTTGGCATAAACCAACAGGGAGAAAGACTTCCAGGAAAAATGAATCGAAATTGGCAGCCAATAGTTGGTTATAAATTACATTGCCTGTTAACTGTATAAATTACGGAATACGCGGAAATACTGTTCAGTACAGTCAAAAAGGTATAAGGTAATAGGCAGTGGTTTACAATCAGATATCCGTATCACTCTCCTCCTGAATAAGTCTGTTTGAAGATTTATATTCAGAACATTCAAGAAAAAGGTGTTGAAACTATAAGAAGCAGCTCATTTACTCAGGAAGGGAAAACGTTATGGTGCCCGTAAATTTGAATGGCTGTATCTCTTGTAGTAACATTTAATTTTTGATAAAATGTTAAAATCCAATAAACCAGAATTTTGTTTTTCTAAACTCAGTGCCACTTTTTTTGTCGAAATTTTTGCAGGAAGTAGTCTTGACGTGATTTCATACTTCTATGCATTAATATTATCAAACATGTAATTTGTGTCACAAATTGCGCGACCGGTCCGGTCGGAGGTTCGAGTCCTTCCTCGGGCATAGGTATGTTTGTTTGTACTTTGCCTAAGTTATTTTAAGTAAGATTAAGCAGTGTGTAAGTCTAGCGGCCAATGATCTAAGTAGTTTGGCCGCATAAGACTACACATATACACGTAATTTATTTATTTCATAACCACATTTAAGTACTAATAATTAAAGAAACTTAAAAGAGAAATTTGAAGTAAACACTGAAAACAAATGATTGATATTTCTCATGAGATGAATGCACACAACCGTTGTCTTATGTCTTTTGAATGTACCTACAAATTCTGCCATATGAAAATTGTAGTGTGAGTCCCAAATATGTTTTTTCTGTAATAACATTAAAAACATATTAAAAATTCAGAACTCGAAAATCAGTGAAGTTTTCGACTTCAAGCGTTTTGTTTTGCTACAGCATTACATAATAGACACGATTTTAAAATTTGGTTGCTATCGCCAAAGTAGACGAAACGTTAAATTTTTTGGTGTAATCTTCGCCGTGTAGACTGTATGTTGTAGAAGTCTACGTCGAACCTAATCATACCTCTGAGGAGAGAACGTTGTTTGCACTTCTGCGTTTCCAGGCGGCTGTGCTGTGCTACGTAACGACATCGTACCGTTCCACTTTACCGAGAGCTATATATGTGTTGGTGTGATGTCTGTTTTTTCGAAATAAGACATCACACCAATACATGTATCACTTAGACGCAAAGATTCTAGGTTCTGGTTTCATCGCTAACGCGATTAACAACGTTAGACCTCGTGTGTAAACAAAATGTTCAAATGTTTGTATAGTCTATGGGACTTAACTACTGGGTCATCAGTCCCAAAACCTACAAACTACTTACGAACTAGGACGGCACAAATATCCATGGCCGAGGGGGGGATTCGAAACCCCCGACCGTAGTGGCCGTGCAGACCGTGACTGGAGCGCCTTAGTCTCCTCGGCCACCGCGGCCGGCGTGTGTAAACACTTAAAGGTTATGAGTGCCACTGGAAAAATGCATAAGTAACACCTGTTGTTTGAGACTTGAAGATGACCTGAAATTAGCCGAAATCGATATGTCATAATAAACATAAGGTGTAGCTGTCTATATTTCATAATGCTATTCCTAACATATTTAAAAGCTGCTCAAAACCACCTACAAAAAACCTTTATAATGAGATTGTATATAATTCCACGATCAAATTGTGTTTTAGTTACTTGTAGTAATACACCCAAAGATCTGCCCTTGCTTTTAGTGCCTTGATCAGCTGTTTATTTTTAGAGGTGTTACTAGGGACAGGAGAAATTCGCATTTGCGATAAATGCGAATATAGATGCGAATTCTGACTCAAAATGCAGTAAATCCGAAATTGTAGTTAGCAACAGTTGCGCTCAATTCCGATTTCATCACATTCCTCTTCACATGGTGCTGTATTGTAAATCGAGTGATATTTGTATGACGTGTTATCTCCCTGTTGAATGAGGCTGTGATATCTCCGGGCCGTTACTACTGCTCCACCTCGCTCGGTTGGCCTTTCCCTGAATACGGCACAGGTAGCGGCTGGAGGGCGAGGAGTAGGGGTGGTGTATCCCTACTTCTGGAACACCCTGTTCACTACCTGCAGCGTCCGGGTCTCCGCGCAAGTGTCTACAAATTCCCTTTCCGCGCAAGTGTCACTCCGCGCAAGTGTCACAAACTCTTCCAATCCCCCCTCGGGCATGGATATTTGTGCCGTCCTTACTCTTAGTTAGTTCATAGTTAGTTCATGAGTAGTTTGTAAGTTTAGGGACTGATGACCCCGTAGTTAAGTCCCATAAGCTATACAAACATTTGAACATTTTGGAACCGTTGCTATGTAGTACTAAAGTGTGAACGACCCATAACAAACACGAAGTGATGAAAAATTCTTTTTGCAGTTAAAAAGCAAGGTTTAGAAATATATGTCGAGTTAAAGTAAAGTTCCCGTATTCCATTAAATATATTATATAATTTAGTCTTCAGCCAATGGTCGCTAGTTGAAGAATTTTGTTTATATATTTCATCTTCTTTAACCATTATCCACAAACTCGGTGTTATTACTCGGACACTGTATAGTGGCATTCTGCCGAGAGGGTAAACAAATGAGTACCACTTTACAAGTAGTACAATCGCCGCTTCCAGTGAAATGATTTTTCTTCTTACATACAAAGAAGAGTGGTTTTTTGCCTCATTCGTTTACGGTCGCTGTTGACTGCCATAGTATAGTGTCCGAGTAATACCATCAGATCAGTTTCAACAGCCAGTCTATTGGTCACAGAAGTGACTTTCTTACGGTTAGAGGAAGAAGCCATCTTACACTCGTCTGAAATTAACGACACGTAACACGGTACGAACAAAACCGGTAGCGATGAACACACGACAGATGCTTTGCAGCGACTGAAGCAAGCCACCCCGCGCGACCTTGAGTGGCAGGGTGGCAACGCGGCACCGTTACCCTGGCAACGTTTACGAATTCCAGAGCTCAGATTGGTGCTCGAATGTCCCCCCCCCCCCCCCCCCCACCCTCTGCGGCCCACGTGCGACAACTGTCAGGGTCGTTCTTTCGGCGGCCCGACCATAGCTAGTTCATAAGTAGTTTGTAAGTTTAGGTACTGATGACCCCGTAGTTAAGTCCCTTAAGCTTAACAAACATTTGTAATTTGTTGGTAAAGCTGTTTGACTTACCTACTGTGGTTATCAACCTCTTGGACATACAAATTCCTTAAACTAAATATCTGCAATCCATTTTTGGTAAACTTCACTTTGGTAAACAGAATAGCAGTGAGGAAATGTTGCTCTTGACCACATATCTTTCGTAATCAGGTAGGTGCAAAATACTGTTTCTGGTGAAAATTCAGTTCCAATAAGACCTTGGACTCTTTGAAAGTTGTATGGATAAAGGAGCTGTTTTCGCAGAATGCTCCACGCTGTCATATTACTCTGAGCCTGCTTCTATTATTTTCCTCAATAGGGTTGAGAACTCGTCTTCTGTGTCGGGTGTTCTTGTGCTTCAAGGCTGCTCCTTATCAGCAACACTTCTGCGAAACGAGTCTGTTTTTCAGAGACCCTCATGTATTCTTTGGTACGTCTTGTTGTTCGGTAAACGTCTCTTAGAATGTGTTCCGCATACAGACGATTTACTTCATTTGCGTTATACTGAGACCCTCCAAACAGGAGGTGCGTGTTTCCCATTTAATGATTCGAGTACTCCATTGTAATAATACACGACTTGTACAGTACGTGCAACCAATAACAACTGACAACAAGCATCGTTCCACTCTAGCGTATCACCTATGTGGACTTGTTGACTTTGCTACTCAACGGACATCACGTAGCTTTCAATGCAAAACAGATGCACAGAAACATGACGAAAAGTAAATGTGGCCTGTGCGCCCTACACAAGTGATCAACCTGCATAGTGAAGTGGTTTGTGGTACATACACCACAAAAAATGCCTGTAACACGGCAACGGAAGCAAATGAACCATGTGTTTACAGGACATGTTCTGCTTGTTGTCCGGTAGTCTGTCGAATCTCTGGAAGGTTTCCATATATTTAGATATACTCTGTAATTGCTTAGGATTTTTGTATGATAAATACCGTCCATCTAAAAATATAAATTACTAATAAAAGTGATAACAAAAATAATTCACCTCATATATTCCCTACTGATTAATTCACGTTCTGAATAATTTTAGTCCTGTCAATTCCGTAACGGAGAAAGTTACATATGCAAAACAAAAAGAAATGTACAATCCGTTAATTTAACACGGAATCTCCGCTCCGGAATCACGTTTCATGATCAAATCAAATGTTTGTAAATCTGTCGGTCTCAACTGCGCGGTTAATAGTCTGTTGCTTACAAACTACTTAAAATAAGGTAAACTACCCTAAGGACAACACAAACACCCATGCCCGAGTGAGGACTCGAATCCCCGACGGCGAACGGCCGCGCGCACCGCAGCACGGCGCCCCAGTGCGCACGGCTAATCCGCCGCGGCGTTTCATGATCACTTAGCTAGATCTACTTGCTGTGAAGTATATTCACTGTACTGCGTGTGTAATCAACAGTCTTAAGCCTTTTATCTTCATTTCTGGGTTAATACGCGTTTTCGGACAAAATGTTCAAATGCTTGTAAATCTATCGGACCAAACTGCGTGGTCATCAGTCCGTAGCTTACTTAAACCTAGGTGAACTAACCTAAGGACAAACACACACACACACCCATGCCCCCAGGGAGGACTCGAACCTCCGACGGCGAGCAATCGCGCGCTCCTCAGCGAGACGCTTTGACCACTCGGCTACTCCACCGCGGCTGCGGACAACATACACGATTTCGAATGATGCACATTTCACAACCATCTATCGATTCAATCAATTTTGATTCGATGTAGTGTCATGAACTTTAAGGGAATCAAATGTTCAAATGTTTGTTAAGCTTATGGGACTTAACTACGGGGTCATCAGTCCCTAAACTTACAAACTACTTATGAACTACTTACGAACTAGGACGGCACAAATATCCATGCCCGAGGGGGGATTCGAATCCCCGACCGTAGTGGCCGTGCTGGCCGTGACTGGAGCGCCTCAGTCACCTCGGCCACCGCGGCCGGCGAACTTTAAGGGAGATTTTCTCAAAATCTGGGAGGTAACGTGCCAAAATATCAAAAAATGTTCAAATGTTTGTAAATCTATCAGACCAAATTGTGTGGTCATCAATCCGTAGCTTACAAACTACTTAAACCTAGGTAACACACACCCCCATGCCCCAGGGAGGACTCGAACCTCCGACGGCGAGCAACCGCGCGCTCCGCTGCAAGGCGCCTTAGACCGCTCGGCTACTCCACAGCGGCGCCAAAATATCTTCTAGTCTTTCATTTAAGTTCATATACAAGCGACCGTTGAAATACGAACCGAATTGGTTGGTCATGTCTGATATCCTTTCGTTATAAGTAATCTCGGTTCAAGCGACCGTTGCTTATTGAGTGAATGAAGTAGTGTTGGAAAAGAAACTGCACGAATACACGGAAGTCTGGCACACGCAGGCGCGGTAGGGAGGAAGATAGCAAAAAACCGGCGCCTTCTCCCTGGTATGAGGGCTCATCTGGTGCCAAGGGGCGCGGGAAGCTTGTGGTTAGTGTAATCTGGCAGCCGCCTAAGGCACGGCCCGATAGCGCTGAGGCCAGCGCTGCACACAAGGCGTCCTAATATTTCATCTGGAGAGTGCGCCTGACGTAAAGTAGAAGAGTGTAATACTCCCGACAGGAGCGCTTTGGTCCCAGTGGTGAACAACTGTAAAGAAATTTTGTTTCCAATGCAGACGGGCACCACAAGGAAATTTTCAGCCTTTTTCAGTAATGTATTAAATATATGCGAACGTGTGGTTTCTTCATTTCGTTCATGACCTGCAACAAATGTTTTATGTTTGGTGTTCCACTCCTATATGAGAGCGGTCCATTTCTTTCGCTGCGCGAAATCAAATCCAGCACAGTATAGGAATCTTCAGTGGATACTTCATAAAATGAATGTAGGGTCACAGGAGAAATATTTGGGTACAGAGTTGATCCCTTCAGTAAGGTGGCTGATCTCGTGAATTTATGAACATCTCACCTTGTGGGCGTTCTTATTCGTTAACTAAGTTTCAGTAAAGATGCTCATGATCCGATAATATTTTACTTTACTGAACGTCTCATAAGCTCGCACCTGTAAAAGTACCAAATACCTCATCTTCAAATTCAAATGTTTGTAAATTTGTAGGACTTAACTACTGTGGTTATTAGTCCATTGGCTTACAAACTACTTAATCTAACTTAAGAACAACGCACACACACACGCACACACATACATACACACACACACACACACACACACACACACACACACACACACACACACGCACACACACATGAGCAGGACTCCAACTTCCGACGGAAAGCAACCGCGCGCTCCGCAGCAAGGCACCTTAGAGCGCATGGCCATTTCATCTCTACATCTCTACATCTCTTCTTCCTTGCTACGTCTGTACAACAGAATAACAAACGCATTCGGTCTGCAATTGATACCTTGCTTCTACATCATCTAGAACTACTTTAGAATTGGCATAATCGAAGAACATGTATCCATAAACTATTAAACAGATGTTGGGCCCGGTGGTCTTGAGGTAAGGCGCTCGACTGTAGAGCGTACGGTAGCGGGTTCGAAATCCGGCGGGACCTCGCTTTTTATTATTTTTCATTTTTTCTACAGTCTGCGTTTTAACACATCCTTCACCTCTCAACGATGTGAGGAGTCGCCGGAAACGACACATGATTCGGATTCCACGTTAAGTTGTAGTGGTTAACTGGGGTAGGCTAGGGACATGCAAGTAGCCGAAGTGGCGTCCATTTGAAATTATTATTATTATTTAAAAGTTTTATCGGATGGGCCACATGTTCAGTACGGAAAATACTGGATCATATTTTATTATCTTGGCACTTTTCAGTGTGTGAATGTAGCATAGTTTTCATTAAATTCTCTGTTTTTTTTATGTTTAAAACATTTTAGCATGTAACTCGCGTTTAAGAAATGGATGTTATTACTGATGCTCTGACTCTCTTAGTGTTATTTTGTATTTTCTCTCTTCATGAGATTTTCGGTTAAATGACCTGTGCATATGTTTCTGAAAATACTTTGATCTGATGCCTAATTTTACAAATTGCGGTGTGCTAATCTGATAATTTTATAGACACATTTCTTTCTTGTTCTCTATAAACAGAAAATATATGGAAATGGTTGCATACACACTAGATTGCTGTTCTCAGCCCAAACGTAATTACGTTTCAAACATTATGTAGACCAGCATGCCGC
Source organism: Locusta migratoria (assembly GCA_026315105.1). Lineage (NCBI taxonomy): Eukaryota > Metazoa > Arthropoda > Insecta > Orthoptera > Acrididae > Locusta > Locusta migratoria. Next base: position 514,906,398 of record CM048755.1, read on the forward strand.
GGCGGATTAGCCGTGCGTACCGGGGTGCCTTGATGCGGTGCGCGCGGCCGTTCGCCGTCGGGGATTCGAGTCCCCCCTCGGGAATGGTTGTTTGTGTTATGCTTGGATTAGTTTACCTTAGTTTAAGTAGTTTGTAAGCTACGGCCTAATAACCCAGCAGCTGAGTCTGATAGATTTTCAAACATTTGAACATTTTTAGACCAACGGTTTATAGCCAAGTATTACAGCCAATTAATGTTCAATTCATATATTTCCCGAAAAAATTGTTGAAAATTACGAAAACTCTTCGTGGGTGACACGAAGTATTACTCATCAAATGCACTCGGAAACTTCGTCACAGTTTCAGCTCTGTCATGTTCCCACCAGAGATACGGAGAGAAGTTTTTACAAATGGGGCGCCGTGCCACGATACACGTCCTTTAAGAGCTACCAAATGAAGAACCCATTTAAAACGTGAACAGAAACAGAACGTAAATCATTTAGCACAATAGCTGCACACAACTGTTCACTGGCGGTGTCAGTAAAACTGCCTTATACAGAAACGTTTCCTTTCACATCGTAGTCGTCTGCTGTTGCAGTCACTGATGATAATACCGAATCTGTTTTCTAATCTATGATGCGTAATTTTAATACATTTTCATTTTCTCACAGCATCTCTTCTTTAGTAGTCATCACCTACCTCTTTGGTGCCATGGACGGCCTTTTAAGTAATATATTAAAAAGAAATGAATAATTTAACAACACAAAATGCTAATATCACAGCTTCAGACGCAAACTGATCATGTGCGCTATGGGCTACCGTTTCTGGCAAGTAATGCCGAAGTCCTTAGTTCAGTCACTGGTCAAAAGTTTTGATCTCTTTTGGGTGGAAATGTCTGGAAGAAGATTCACTTAGCTTTGATGCTAACAGAATGCTACTTCAATTTAAGACCACGAAAGTGACGCACTCATCACCGCAGTCCATTATTCCGAAAGGCTTGCACACGAAAGTTGATAAACGATGTTTATTTATAAGAAGCAAACGCATCGTCAGCTCGTGCTAGAGAGCGAGATGCTAGACACATTACAACCACGAATCTTAGACTTCGTACGATTATAGACCACGTCTATGGGTCACAGATATATATAAGGTTTTTGTGCGATAGGCAAAGAACAAATTTGTTGAAAAGTTTTGTCATTGGAATTAATAACAAAAGTCAGTTTTGTTCCTCTTTTATTTTTAATTTTTTTGTCCGGTTTCACATGACATCGGGAGTTTCCTTGGTTATAGGCCTAGTCATATAATAGAATTCACAACGACTAAACTCTGATAAGAACTTCCGTTAATGAAAGTAACGAAGCCCCAAGAGTACCTCCAAATAAAAGAACATAAGAAATAAATGATATCAGAGATGGAAAAGTAGAAGTTCATGCTGGTCTGATTATTGTAAGGAACATCTGGGTAAAAGTTTTGCTGCTTGTGCGCAAAACTGCAGATCTCTTGGAACAAAGCAAATATAATTCTTCTGCACTAAAAATGAAGTGTTCCTGATGTGAAAGACTCCATCCTTTTCCTGTTCCAGTCGTGTATGGTTCATTTAATAAATTGGCAAGCCTCGGAGTTGGCTCTAATCTCATTAATTTTATCATCGTGGCCTTTTTGTGATATACTTGTAGGAGGAAACAATATATTGGATAAAGCCCAGAAACTTGTGTTCTCGAAATTTTTAAAATAGCCCGTACCACTAGCAAGGGCACCTCTCTTGCAGCGTCTGCCATAATCTGAGTGACGCTCTCACACTTGCGAAATAAACCTGCAAAGAAGCGTGCAGCCATTCGCTGGATCTTCTACAACTCCTCTATCATTCCCACCTGGTACGGATCCCTCACTGACGAGCAGTATTAAAGTATTGGTCAAACGAGTGTGTTGTAAGCTCCTTCCTTTGTTGTTGGATTACGCTTTACATTTTTTTCCCAATCATCTGTCTAACATCTGCCTTATTCACGATCAATTTTATGTGATCGCTCTACATAGAAAAAAAATGCTCGTATGCGTACTCCCTGATATTTTATGGAAATAGCTGCTTCCAGTCATTCTTATGCAGTTGCATAACCATATAATAAAGAAATTACCTTAATAGGTTACGTTTGTATAAACTGATACTTCCCGCGCCAAGGATCGAGTGGTTCCTCCAGTGACTTTTCCCCCTACCATTTATTTTAACTGACCTGACCTGATGATCTTTTACATGGACCGTGGAGGCAGTGGATACCTTTTGCTGCATGGTATTCACCTGAAAAGATAAATAAATAAATTTATTCAAATGTTTGTAGAAGTTATGGGACTTAACTACGGGGTCATCAGTCCCTAAGCTTACAAACTACTTATGAACTACCTAAGACTAAGGACGGCACAAATATCCATGCCCGAGGAGGGATTAGAACCCCCGACCGTAGTGGCCGTGAAGACCGTGACTGGACCGCCTCAGTCCCCTCGGCCACCGCGGCCGGCAATAAATTTATTAATGAATGTAATATGTAACAGACGAACAACGGTTTTCGAATATACTGTATTCCTTAACAATAGATATGCGAGACAGTCTTCTTACAAATAGTGAGAATGTGCCAGCTGCTAGTTCTAAACCATACAAAAAAAAAAAAAAAAAAAACAAAAAAAACAAAAAAAAAAACAAAAAAAACTGCGGGGTAAGTGTGAGTTGAGTTGATTTTAAACCCAAGCCACGTAGAGGGTCGCCAAGAGTTCCCAGGTATTTATAAGAGCAAATATATCAATATAGCTGATCATATTGCCTCATAAATAGTTAATATAGATGTAAAATATAAGCGTTCCTACAAAACGTCTGTGGGTAACACTTTATCACTTTTGCAAGTGAAAGTTGTGGACATAGAAAAGTGGTTACAGTTCTAAGGTGTTACTTGGACGTTGTCCTTTCATTTACAGGATTTCGTAGCACATGAAAGAAGTTACCTTCACAGTTTTGAAGAATAATGTGATGATGAAGTTGCATAACAGATAACTGAGAGGATGAGAGAAACGCTTGATGATGATTTCGTGGTCTACAGGAAAAACGAGTAATAAGTAGAAAAGGAAATAATGCGTGAGAATGAATCATTCACCAGTAAATCTTACAAATTACTGTAAATAAGTTTGAGCTTGTTGTAACGAAAAACGATAGACCTGTAGAAAACATGACACCAGGCGCGGAGCAGTTAAACCCGTTGGTAAGTTTAATGTACCATACCTAAAGTGCAGGACTAACTAATAACATCATGATAACTGCAACAGGAATGGTAAGAAAGAAGTTAACCAGAACAGTGACGTCATATAGTGAAAGCATAAAAGCAATTTCTGTCGTATACTTCAAAAATCTCAGACGAATAGATAAGGGAAAAACTAGAGTGCGAACATTTCAAATATATATTTAGTGAAATAGTTTCTCTCTCTCTCTCTCTCTCTCTGGAAACATATAAAGAACCATTTAGAGAGAAGTTTCAGAAACAATGATTGTAACGATTTGGGAATCTGAAGACAATGTATGAGACCAGTATGCCTACGAAACTGCAACGGATAAAGATGGTCGGTAACATACCAAGAAAAAAGCAATGGAAAATAAGGCAAAGGGGGTTGTAGAAAAAGTTCACAAGAGAGGGTAAGAAAGGGAGCCGGCCGCGATGGCCGAGGGGACTGCGGCGCGTCAGTCACGGTCTGCACGGCCGCTACGGTCGGGGGTTCGAATCCCCCCTCGGGCATGGATATTTGTGCCGTCCTTAGTGTTACCTGGTTCATAAGTAGTTTGTAAGTTTAGGGACTGACGACCCCGTAGTTAACTCCCATAAGCTGTACAAAAATTTGAACTTTTTTTTTAATTTTTATTTTTAAGATAGGGAAGTGGAGAGAATATTTGAGAAGACGGAAAGGCTTGCGTTCCTAGCTAACAACTGTCAGTCGTACGAAAATGTAGACGGCGATGGCAGCTTACCAAAAGATATGTACAGAGCTACAGGTCATTATTAAATCTTAGAGCCGCGGCGGAATGGCCGAACGCATTGAGGCGCTATGCTCCAATGCGCAATGCCGTTCCCCGTCGGGGATTCGAATCCTCCCTCGGGCATGGATGTTAGTGCTGTCTTTAGTATAAGTTAGTTTATAAGTAGTTTGTAAGTTTAAGGACTGATGACCCCGCAGATAAGTCCCATAAGCTTAACAAACATTTGAACATTTTTTGGAACAAATCTTAGCGTTGTTACTATTCATGCAGAATACAGTGGAGAACGTTCGTGATATCGTATCCACGAAGTACGCCAGGCGCTACATTCTCTGGTGACGGCGTCTCCCATTAAGGACTACACACACTCAAAATAATCTCCGTAGGCAATAATGACACACAGCGAGGCAACATAAAAGTTGCCTTGTGAAGGGGATGGCGGTAGTGGGCCGTGGTAAGCGGCCAATGAAAAAGGACGCGCGCTCGTGTGTAGCACAGGCGGTGCGCCGCGCCAGAGGCAAGAAAACACAAGACAGGCGGCGGCGGCGGCACAGTCAAGGAGCGACGGGCGGGATAAAACACAGCGCAGCACACCCCACACAACCGCCTCACCGGCTGGCATCTAAATTGTTCGCTTACACCGCACAAAGGAAACCTTCCACCAGCTGTGTCGTCGCAGGAGGTCACAATTCACTTCCTTCTTTAAATCATCGCCCGAATAAAACACAGGTACTTCAATCGATGTATGTGGCACTGGCGATAAAAGCCCGCTACTTTAATACGTATACCTATTTAGGTGCCTATAAGCAAGAGCACTCATGGTACTAGAAGATGCTGAGAGAATATACCTAGAGGACTGAGGCTCTTCAGTCACGGTCTGCACGGCCACTACGGTCGGGGGTTCGAATCCCCCCTCGGGCATGGATATTTGTGCCGTCCTAGTTCGTAAGTAGTTCATAAGTAGTTTGTAAGTTTAGGGACTGATGACCCCGTAGTTAAGTCCCATAAGATTTACAAACATTTGAACAGAATATAAGCGCCGCGTTGGAGTAGCCGAGCGGTCTAAAGCGCCTCGCTGCGGAGCATGCGGTTGCTCGCCGTGGAGGTTCGAGTCCTCCCTGGCGCATGTGTGTGTGTGTGTGTGTGTGTGTGTGTGTGTGTGTGTGTGTGTGTGTTGTTCTTAGGTTAAATCTTAGCGCCGCGGCGGAATGGCCGAACGCATTGAGGCGCTATGCTCCGATGCGCAAGGCCGTTTGTATAAGTGCTTATGTCTATAAAATCTGTTGGGATTACAGTTAGTAATAAAGAAGTAATAGATTAAAACGTGTTGCGGGATGGGGCGGTTTAAGTAGTTTGTAAGCTACAGACTGATGACCACGCTGTTTGGTCCGATAGATTTACAGACTTTTGAACATTTGAACATAATATAAGCCAATTAATACTACTTAATTTTGTTCCGTGGGTGTTGTACTTCAGTAAAATAAAATGAATTCGCCTTCAGTCACAAATTGTGTTTTATTTTACATAATGCATTTCGAGCCCCGGGGGCTCATCATCAGGTGCTTCTATGATTTATTATACACTAGCTGAAAAACCGGTGTTGCTCGGGTATTTATTTATTTATTTTTGCCATTTTCAGGCAGATATTCATTTGTATAACGGCTGTATGTCTGTGAAATGTCTTGGAAGTACAGTTAGTAGTAAAGAAGTAATAGATTAAAGCTTGGTGTGGGAAGGGGCGGTTTACCATGAACGTTACAGTTTAAGTCCTCATATCTCATGAACTACGTGTCTGAATGTGATACACTTTAGAAGGTACACTCAACTATATGCGTGTATATTGTCTGTAAAATTTCTTGCAGCTGCAATTTGTAGTGTAGAAATTCAAAATTGTAACGTCACACCGAATGCCGTAGTTTTAGTCCATGAACAGCGAAACGTTACTCTTTTTGTGCTCACATATCATGAACTAAGTGTCGAAATGTGATACAATTTAGAAGGTACATTCAACTATATATGTGTATACTGTCTGTAAAATTTCCTGTCGCTACAATTTGTAGTGTTCAAATTATAATTTGTAACGTCATACCGAGAGCCCTAGTTTTACTCCATAAACAGCGGAAAAGTAGTAAGCGAGAAACTTTTTTCCTTTCATTATATTTCTATGGTTGCCAGCGCGAAAAAATTAATACAGGTTTGAAATTATGTTTACAGTTTGTTGCAAGTCGCTAAGTACTGTCATTCTCATTCAGTGTATTTCGAAAGTCTCACCGCATTATATGGCATTTTTTGCGTTTTCTATTGGGTATGATGTAATATCTTTTGAACAGTGTGCCGTATATGATTCTTAGCCATGCAGCAATTGTTACCTCACGGTAAGGAATGTGTGTACCAAATTTGGTTGAAATCGGTCGAATGGTTTAGGAGGAAATGAGCAGCATTGCCGCAAAATACAGCAGTGTTTTCGCGCATCTCATTGTTTATGACGTCATATCTCGTGAACTATATATCGTATGTGAGTCTTACACTTACGGCGACCGTCCTCATGGATTAAAGCTTACGTGTACAAAATTTCATAAAGATTGAAACAAAACTGTAGATTTGTATGCAACACGTACAAACATACGGACACACTGCTTTATATATTAAAAGAAGATGTTTAAAGGCCTGGGCCTATTAATATCAAAACATAGGTTGTAACAATACGTAAAAAAATTTTAAAAAGTTTCATAAAAAGAAGAGATTTAACAATTTACTTACTTATTAAAAAGTGGTGAAGTCAATTGTTAAATCTCGTTTATTTTATGAAACTCATTTTAAAATTTTACATATTGTTACAACCTATGTCTTGACTTAAACAGGCCAAGGCCTTTAAACAGGTATAATAAATCATAGAAGCACCTAATGATGAGGCCTCAGGGCTCGAAATGCATTGTGTAAAATAAAACACAATTTGCGACAGAAGGCGAATTCATTTTATTTTACTCAATTAATACTATCCGTATTACAAAAATATCGCTCCAATAAAACAGCTGATTTCATACATTACTGTTTCCTTCTCTCTGAAAACGCATTTACAAAGAGCTAACATCACCTCGCGTTGGCACCTGCAATCAAACTGTTACGTATATATATATATATATATATATATATATATATATATATATATATATATATTTTAAAAAGCAGCCAAAACTCAATTATCCGCGCTTACGCGCCGTCACGCAAGTTGTTTTTGGAACTGTTGCAGCGCGAACCACTTGCGCCCCCAGTAAACCGCGGGACAGTGAGGGGAAAAAAACAACACCAAATTCTGATAGGATAGCAGCAGCTGACAACTCATGTCGCTCGAAACTCATTCATGTACTTCACGGAAAACATTTTTACGTGTCCGAGTAGCGAATTGAAAAACTTGCCAAAAGAAGCAGTAGATAATTCCACGTTCGTTGGCGGCTCGCTGTGCATCTCATCCTCTTTCTTCCTTCTCCTTCGCCTCCTCCTAGCCATCACCAGGTGTTATCCCCTCCCCTGCTTCTGGAGTAAACGATAGTAAGTGTAGTTCATAGTAATATTTCACACATTACGTATTTATTCCAATGATCCATTAGTCTTTCGCCTCCTATCCCCTCGTCTATCTCCTCCTCTCCATTCTCTGTCCATGTCCTCGTCTCGCCTTTTTCGGCTCTAATCCTCTTCCCTTCTCAGTACATATCGTCCTCCCTCCCTTCCCCTTCCTCCGTCACCCTCCTGGCCTCCTCCCCCCGCCTCTCTCTCTCTATCTAGATATCCTTCCGCCTCTGTTTCTCTCCGCCTTCCAACTATGAAAGAAAAATTATAGATCTCTGCAAAATTCCATCGTGCGTGGCCTATTAGTATATTGTGAGTTACCCTCCACTATGCACTGCACGGTGGATTAGGAAAATTGTTGTGTTATGTTGTGACCTACAGTCCCGAGACTGGATTGATGCAACTCTCCACCCAACCCTATCCTGCGCAAGCCTCTTCATCTCCTTATAACAACGGCAACCCACATCCGTTCGAATATGCTTACTGTATTCGTCTATCCGTTCCCCTCTACGATGTTTAGCCCACAAACTTCCCTCCAATGCTAAAGTCACGGTTCCTTGATGTCTAAGAACATGTTCTATCAATCGATCTTTCATTTAGTGATGGTATGCCAAATATTCCCTGTTCGCCAAATCTGTACCTTAAAAAACTTGGGTATATGGTATCTATATACCAACATCGAATCCGTACATTAGCACAGTATTAACAGACATCTCCACAGGTAATAAGTTGCCGGTCTCAACAAACGTGTGTGATTGTAAGGCTATTCCAAGAATCTCACAGTTGTAAATGCTTCTTTTCATACTTTATTACGTTTGTATACCTGGCTTACCTCTTTCGCTACTTTCAATTTTCCTTGCTTTAGTGTTTCTTCTTGACACCCGTCTCGTACAATTTTCGTCCGGACTCTATAGACCTTGCTGTCAGTTGCCATAACCACCATATCCATCCAATAGGAATATAACTGCCCCACGTTTTGCCGCCAGATATGCCCACTGCCAAGGTGACATACCACATCGCCTTCTTCAGGCCCTCGTGAGACGTGATTGCCAGAAGTGAACATCACACAAGTTACGAAGTAATCTTGTTCGCTTTTGAACTTGAAGTTAAGGAGAAACATGGCTAAATAACACGTTATTGTATGTAGGCCAGCACTATTTAAAATGCAGACGTTTAGCCCTCACCCCCCTCTGCGCTTCGTAATTTTCTATTACTTTTTCACATTTTATTATATTACGTTATTCACACAAGTCGAGGCTACGCTTGTGATATTTCTGGTTTGCAGCCATCATATTCACTTTCGTCAGAGCAAATCAATACAGAGCTGTATGCTGCTGACACAAGATGGTATGAGGTACCTGTAATAGGTAGTACAGTAGGTGCTATTCCCCTGAGAATGGCCACCTAAACGTTTCGGCCTCTGCTACGATTGGTGAGTGCATGTGGAGGCTAGGAGAAAATACTAACTTCTTCTCTGGTCAAAATTAAATATATTTTTCATTACATTTACCTGATTTACACAAAAATCCTTGCTCAATAGCAAACTATTGCTGTTTCAGATCATTTAAAAACATATAAATTAATAAAGAGAAGCATAACGAAAAGGCAGAAGAAACACTTCGGCCATGTTCTGGCGAGAGTTAGTGCGCCGGCAGACCAAGGTGGAAGGCGCAGTTGCCGGCCGCGGTGGCCGAGGTGACTGAGGCGCTCCAGTCACGGTCAGCACGGCCACTAAGGTCGGGGGTTCGAATCCCCCCTCGGGCATGGATATTTGTGCCGTCCTAGTTCGTAAGTAGTTCATAAGTAGTTTGTAAGTTTAGGGACTGATGACCCCGTAGTCAAGTCCCATAAGATTAACAAACATTTGAACATTTATTTGAAGGCGCAGTTAACTCACTCGGGTTTCGGCAATCATGACGGATAGACCCGCTGTCAAATGTTCAAATGTTTGTATAGTCTATGGGACTTAACTACGGGGTCATCAGTCCCTAAACTTACAAACTACTTATGAACTAGCTACAACTAAGGACGGCACAAATATCCATGCCCGAGGGGGGATTCGAACCCCCGACCGTAGTGACCGTGCAGACCGTGACTGAAGCGCCTCAGTCAGACCCGCTGTCCCATGTGGTCGATCATAGAATAGTAGTCGGTTATATAAAAGTGCATTTTAACCTCGTAGGAGCAGTGTTAATTAGATACAGTGGAAGTTAAAGGACAGTTTGTTAACTGTGCAGTTTCTTTGTTTCGGCATCAATAAGCAAAGTGGCATTCTTCAGATAATTTGTCTTATCAGAGAAGATCCTGCCGAATTAAGCCAACAGCCACGACATCAAGAACCAACGAGAGGTTGCTGAGAATTTTATTGCCAAGCGGTAATGGCCGAGCGGTTCTAAGTACCATGTCAGGGACTGTGAAACTGCTCCCACCGGAGGTTCGAGTCCTCCCCCGGGCATGAAGACACAATGTTGAGATCACGGATATACTTGAAAGAATTTACATATTTTGTAGGCCATAACAATAACATAATTTTCAAGTAGTAAGCTGCTTTACTTTGGTAATTCCGAGAAAACCGCAAGAGAAGTTTTACGCGTCAGTTACGTTGTAGCTCATAAATCTGTACGTAGGTAACGGACGTTAGAGTCCATGGTGGCCAAATGGTTAGCGCCCGAGATTTCTATGACAAACGTGGATGAGGCAACTGTTCGATTCACGCTTAAACTGTGTTTAGTCTATCTTCTTTTCATCACTGGTCATGTTATTTAACTTGTATGATATTTTAGAAGTAACATAAAATCGTGTATTTGCGTAATGTTTTACTGAAATTCACATGTTACGTGATTAGTTACTACTTTTAGATTTAATTATTAGAACAAATATATTTATAACTACCGACAAGGAAACGAATAGCTTTTCCCTGAAAATTAAACCTGTCGTGACTTGCGAAATCTCCTATATTTACAGCCATGTAAGCTACCCAGAACTATCCCTTGTCTGTGCAGCTAGAAGCGTCAAGTTGCGAAATATTTCCGGATACCTTACCAGAATGCAGTGATAAGGGATTTCGTAACAAAATGCATACATTTTCGGGACAATTTCATGCGTTTCTTCGTTTACTTGTTAACAGTTATGAATAAGTTTGTTCTAACAATTACATTTAATTAAGAATTGTCGGCTCTTCCACGTTCGTGTTACAAAGCTGAAATTCTAATGTGTTTTTGGTAGATCGGTTCTTTGCGGTCGTGGGATCGTATATATTTTTTGTTCATCTAAGACTTCTTCACGTATATATAAACAGAACGCGTAGCGCTGAGCTACCGCGCCAGCAGCCATTCGACCATCGTAAACTCTAATAACGTCCAGCACGTACGCATGGAACTGACGTCTCTTGCGATTTTCCCGGAATGTCCAGATTATAGCACATGTTCTTTGAACGGACTACTAAATTTGTACAAAGTTTCAAGAAAATGTGTGATCCCTGCGTCGTGGCGGTTCATTTGTGAGACAGGAGGCGCGCCTTCCCCATTCTACAGCATGTTCCTAAAGTAATGCCTCCTATTTTAATTCATGGAAACTGTAGGTAATACGCAAGTCACAAACGCACAACTAAACGAATCAATATTTCAGCTATACTTGTAAAAATCGGAACCAGCTGAGGGTAACCAATTTCTTGATAACAGAATCAACGTCTCATCTCTGGTGACGATGCTGTTCAGAAAACTGTCATTTGTAGCTTCACATTGGTCCTGCAGGTTCCGGAAAATGTCCATTCGATAAGAGTTTTGTTCTTCTGTAAACATCCGTGGAACCTATCTTGCACAGACTCTGTAATAACTAGGATGTACCAACATTGTTTCAAAGTATATTCAAATTTTAGTTAACCAAAAGGACCAAACTTCTAAGCCTGTCGGTGCATATACTTATAAACTACTTACAGCAACTTAAACTAACCTTGCGCTAAGAAAAAACAAAGAAATACTCATGCCCGAGGGAGCAATTAAAACTCCGGCGGTAGCGGCTACGCATTTGCTGGCATAGTGCCTAAGACCCCGTGGCCATTCCCGCGTGGGAAACAGCGCTTCGAAAGCATTGTAAACGACATTGAGGTTTGCATACAATTCTATGATCATTATCTGAGGATCAGCTGTGATGAATTTATCCGGGCGAATTTCATTGGGGGGATGACAGATGTGTAGGTTCGAACTGACCGTGGATTGTTATGCACACCCTTCTCTTCCGTACCCATCGCCTCTCATTGCTCACGTCTATTGTAACGACCCCATACACCTGTCCATGGAGTTACATCGGCGCAATTTCTTCAGCAGTAAGGAATTCACTCACACGTCGCTGTTTTGTACACGCTTCCATATTTGACTACATTTTGTAACACTCCTCTCCCCGTGCCAACTAGCGCAGAACAACGGAACCATATGCAAATGGAAGATGAAGGTTGAAGTATTAGCACTACGCTAACTACATTTGGCGGGGACATCCAAGGTCATTACTTTCTCGCGTTTGTGGTTAATACTGTTACGTAGAGTTATCGTCTGCGATTTTTGTATTCGCCGCAGCGAAGTGGCCGAGCGCATTGAGCCACTATGCTTCGATTCGCGAGGCCGTTCCCCGTCGGGGATCGAATCCTCCCTTGGGCATAGATGTTTGGGCTGTCTTTAGTATAAATTAGTTCATAAGTAGTTTGTAAGTTTAGGGACTGATGACCCGCAGTTAAGTACCATAAGCTTAAAAAACATTTGATTTTTGATTTGTGTATTCAAAACTGGTCAGAGACCGTTCCCTGTGCTAATTATCAATCGGTCTAGTACCAGCTGTGCTAGCGTATCACCTTAAGAGCTCTAAGTAGCGCAATTTAATTTTTCTGCAGTTTCATTACCAGCCAAATTCTTAAATTTCATCAGTGCTTCTGTTTCTAAGACCTTTATTCTCGCGTATTTGGTAAATTATCATTAGTTTTTATGTTTTCAAGGGGTATATTTTGGGACATACGATAATTTGCGCCTGTGGTGTACGGAATCGGTAGTTGGCCGCTGACCGTAAGAATATGGAGGCTGTGTTGGCCAACAGTGCTCAGGATGCTGCCCTTGGCTACAGTGTAAGCTGGGCACTTGAGGCGACTGCTGGAATACGTCACGTACCTGCTGCAGCTTGTTAAATCCTTGATGCCACGGTAGTTACTTTTTGTCACATCTGTCTCAACCTGACCGTGATTGTCGAACTGTGCAGGGGTCTGTCACGAAACTCTGGGCAGTAAGCGAAACCGGCCGAAGGACTGTCCCCTTACACCTCACAAATAGGTTTGAGGTGTTGACCGCTGCTGATAACACCTCTGAGCCAGTACGGGCTTCCTCACCTGTTGCGGCGGTGGCCAATCATTCTGTGAGGTCCGGAGAGACACAGAGGGTGGTTTTTCTAGTCATTGGGAGCTCCAGTGGTAGGCGGGTAATGGAACCACTTAAAGAAATAGCGGGAAGGTTGGAAAAGCGTGCTAGTTTGCGCTTTGTTTGCTTTCTCATCCGAGATGTGGAGGAGGCGCAATCGGCGGCGATAGTGAGCACTACGAGCAACCGTCTGCAGATCGTTGCTCCCGTCGGCACCAGTGACTGCTGCCGCCTGGATTCAGAGGTTATCCTCGGCTCCTACAGGTGGCCGGCGGCTTTGGTGAAGACAGGTAGAAATGGGGTTTTCGATTTGCAGCATCGTCCCCAGAACCGATAGCGTTCCTCTGATTTCGAGCAGAGTATGATGTTTAAACCAGAGGCACAGACAATTCTGTGGTGATCTAAGGGTGAAAATTTCTTGAAATCCGGTATCAGGTGGAGAAATGTAGGAGCACACCGAATAAGTCAGGCATGCACTAAACGCTGGAAGCGGCTACTAGGGTACAGGAGTACGTGTGGACTGAACATGTGTGGATTTTTAGGTTGGAGAAATCCCTCGCAGGAACGTTAAGGCGCTTACAGGTTCCGGACAGGACATCACTCGTACAATACAACGGAGAAAAAAATAATAAATTTAGTGATAGTTAACTGCAAGAGTATCCGTGGATCCCAGAACTGCTCTAACTTTTAGATAGAATGCCCATGTAGGACTAGGGACGGAAATCTGGCTCAAACCAGATGTCAGTAGTAATGAAATCCTAATCTGTAGCTGGGACGTATATTGCAAAGATGGGCTAAAAAGAAAGGCGTGTTTGTAACAATAAAGAATACGGTTACATCGAGTGAAATTAGTAAAGATTCGGAATGCCAAATAATTTGTGAGAAACTCAGTGTGAAAATGATGGAAGAATGGAACATATAGTACATTCATAGAGGTGAATGTCCGTCGCGGTTTATTACGGCATGGGTTACATCCATGTCGTCTACTTCTCCGCCTACCTTTGACTATAGTGCAGTAGCATGCTAGACGGCAAGGTTGTATGCAGCGACGTTACTGGGGACTAGAATGGCATCAAATAGTTTTCGGATGAATCTATTTGCTGTAGACACGGTTCTCTGGTTAAGCCTCAGGTATCGTTATGTGAACTCCATGATATTTCATCAGCGCAACTGGCTGACATTTTAGCTGATAAAATACAAAGCTGAGCTTTTTTTTTATTTATTATTATTTTCAAGCCCCTGTTGTGGCAGGCTGGCAGCGTCCTGTATGCCACTCTTCAGCTGAGTATTTACACAAATTTGCAATTGGTATACATACACAATAAAATTGCGATAAAACAGAAGAATGGAAGTTATAAAAACGGAGATAAATGTGAGACTTAATAAAATCAGATAGATTAGCAAGACACTTGGTGGTAGTTTTTAAAACGGTGCCACGGTGGCTAAAATACATAAATTCCCAAGTCTGAGGCAGTGACGGTGACGAAGGCACTAATAAAACACATGTATGCAACGATGTTTTGCCGTTGACGGCGGTTGAGCTGTTAGAAGAACACACGCCGACACTTAGACAGTAGGATGTACAGACTCTATACACGCTGACGATGCACCACGTTGGAACTCTATTCAGACACCACAGGCGAGAGGGGAAGGAGGGGAGGCGCGGGAGGGGGGCCGGGATGGGAGAGCGATAGTTGTGGGGAAGGAAAGCGTGAGAACTCCAAGAGGAGGGGAAGGTAGATCCAAGGGGGGGGGGGGGGGCGTAATACGAGGTGCGTCCAGAAAGTAAGTTCCGTTTCAATTTATCTCCGCTGCAGCGCTGCGATTGCAGTTCCGCACATGCGCTGTGGACGATGTGTATCAAGGAGAAGAACGCGCGCCATTTTGAGTTCGCTGTCAGTTACGTACGCTTTGTTGTGCTTGTTTGAAATGTCGGCGTTGATTGAAAATCCCGCCGCCTGTGAAATCAGGTCGGTGATTCGGTTTCTGAATGCGAGGAAAGTGAAACCAAGTGAAATTTATCGGCAAATTTGCGATGTTTACGGACCAAATGCGATGAGTGATTCGATGGTGAGAAGATGGGTCCGACAGTTCAATGGCGGGCGTAGTGATGTGCACGATGAAGAACGAAGTGGGCGTCCACTTTTGGTTACAGAAGAACTGGTTCACGCGATTGATGACAAGATCCAGGAAAACCGTAGGTTTACAATTAATGCTCTCGCTATGGACTTCCCCCAATGACGACGAGCTGAAACAAACTGTTTCTAACTGGTTGAAGACACAGGCGGCAGATTTCTATGAAGAAGGTATACAAAACCTGGTGCCACGCTATGACGGATGCCTGCAAAATTTCGGCAGTTATGTGGAAAAGTAGTTTAAGAGTTGTAGAATTTTGTGCAATAAAAATTTCTTCTGTATCTGTGTACAATTTTATTTTATTACCAAACGGAACTTACTTTCTGGACGCGCCTCTTATATGGGGAGAAGAGGGATTAGCGCTGATAGGGTGGGTAAATATCGGGACAGAGGGCGTCATCCGGGAGAGGGAGGAGGCGAAAGTTACCCCGTGACAGGATGTGGAGGGTGTGAAGGTGTAGGGAGGGAGGGATCAGCTGATATCGGTGTGGCAGAGCAACACCACCGAAAGAGAAGGCCGCGGCGCACTCAAGTCACCTCACGCAGAGCAGGTTGCTATCGCGTATCTGAATGACTGGCCTCTAGGGCGCAGTGGGTTGCGTCCCACCGGCCAACCACTTAGCGACCTGCTCTGCGTGACGTGGCACGAGCGCGCCGTGGCCTTCTGTTTCCGTGGTGTTGGGCTGAGGGCCGGGCTTCAGGAGGAGGGGAGAGACCAGAGGGGGGCGGGATTCTATTTTTCGGGTGGTGTGTATGATACGGATATGTTCGAGGATCTTTAGAAGGTGAGGAGAAGGAATGTGGTCGTAGAGGATAGGCGTGGAGTCTAGGACTGAGCTGTGTGTGTGTGTGTGTGTGTGTGTGTGTGTTTTCTTCTTTATCGTAATTTCAATTCCCCTAAAAGGGGGCGGGCCGGCAGCGCTCACTGGCGCTCTTCAGCCTACGGAAATAAAATTTGACAAAACACAAAAACACAAGGGAGATAAAATTTGGAGATAATACATACATATAACGGAGATGTAAAATGGAGATAAAACAACGTACAGAAAATGGAGGAAAACGGTGGTGACATAAAAGATTCGGAACGGCGAAAGTGGTGAATAAAAACAGCTGCTCGAAGGTCAGTGGCGCACACACAATTAAAATGAGCATAGGGCGGCGGTTATGGTGAGACCGTCCGCTATTGTGGAGTTAAAACAAAAAACACAACACACACTTAGAGGAAAACACAAGTTAAAACTGACGGTGTCGGCTGCGGGTTGGCCGTCCACTGTTGTAAAATAAAACAATGTAGCTAAAACGCACCACACTTGTCGAAGCACTCACATGAAAGCACAGAGAAGGTTCCATAGATGGTGGAGCATTGACAGCATTGAAGATGTGGTGTGGGGGGAAAGGGGATGAGAGGAGAGGGAGAGGGTGGGGAGGAGCCACAGGGACGGTGGGGAAAGGACGGGGGGGATGATGTCCCAGGAAGCCACGGGGAAAAAGGAAAGGGGAGGGCGGTAAGAGGAGGATCCGGAGGGACAGCTGGGGGAATAAGGAGGGGAGAAGGGACGGGAAGGGAGGGATAGACGGGGCCCTCAGGGAGAGAAGGGGGAGAGGAAGCAAGGGGAAGGGTCACAGCTGGTATGAAGGGTAGATGTCACGTCGGAGGGCATCATCCAGGAGGGGGAAGGTGCGGAAGTTGCCACGGGAAAGGATCTGGAGAGCTGAGGTGTGCTTGTGGCCGGTCTAAGTAGCAAACGAGCATGCGCAAGGCGCGAAAGTCGTCCAACAGTCGCAAAGCTTCCTTGTCGATGGAGGAAAGGTCTTCTCACGCCATCTGTCGGAGGGCAACCAAAGTTTCCGGCGCACGCGCGCTCGGACCCGGCCGTTCCTCTGGGGCAATGCCGTATCGGAAACATGCGCCGTAAAACGCGTTCCCAATGAATCGGTGGCCAGTAGATGTTACTGTTCGTAACTTTAATCCTCTACCGAGACGTTCTCAATTATTGTCACAATACTCGATCTCCTTTACACAACGATACCCGACGCTTATCCCGAGAACAGTTCGTCCGGAAAGCCTCAAGCAACAATCTAGTTGCTGTTTATTTGAAAATGATGGCCGCATTTTTGTTTGCCGCTTATTGAGGGAGCGGAAACACAGTGTCTTTATTCGCAGAAGACGTACAGCGCTAACTCAAGACCTTCTGGAATGGGGTATAACCGCAACTCACAGGCAGTGCGTACCCAGGATACTGTAACCAATCTCACCTACATGAATGACATCCTGCGACCAGCATCCCATTCCATTCTGCAGGACGTCAGATGCCATTTTGAGCAAGACAAACCACGATCACATGTTGCTGCTCGAACACATGCCTTGTTGGCATCACAAGCTGTCAGCTTTTTGCCCCGGCCCGCCGGATGGCTACAATTGTCGCCAGTCGAAAATGTGTGGGATATGGTGGAACGAGGGATGCAGCGCAGTATCAACGACCACAGATGAAGTTAGCAACCAGGTGAGGGTGGAGTGGATGGGTGTAGCACAGGTCGCCACTCGAGCCTTACTGCCATCTATGCCATCACGCGTAGAACAAGTTATCAGGGCCAATGGCGGACGCTGTGGCTACTAGGTGAAGGAAGGAGCGAAGATAACGGTTAAACGCCCCTGGTCGGTGGTCATTAGAGACGGGACTCACTCTCGGATCGTTGAGATAAGGCTAGCGAAGGAAACAGGCCGCGCCTTTTCAAAGTAACCATCCCGGCATTTGCCTGGAGTGATTTAGGAAAATCACGGAAAATCTAAATCTGGATGGCCGGAGGTGGATTTGAACTGCCGTCCTTCCGAATGCGAGACCAGTGTGCTAGCTCTGCACCACATCGCTCGGTTGTGGCTAATAGGCAACAGGACACATGCTGAACCTAGGCGATTGAAATGATAATTTCTTCTGATCATACTCATCAAAATGTCGTGTGAATATGAACATCCTCTGTAGTCGTTCAAGGTGTTCTTATTTTCTGAACATAGGTGTACAATGTGATCGGTAAGCCACAAAGTTTTCATTTCCTCTTCCTCACTTTTAATTCAAATGTTTGTGAATTTGTGGGACCAGACTACTTTGGTCATTAGTCTTACTTTGGTCATTAGGCTTACAAACTGCTTAAACTAACTCAAACTAACCTAAGGACACACACACACACACACACACACACACACATATATATATATATATATATATATATATATATATATATATATATATGCGAGAGGGTGGGCTCGAACTCCGGCGGGAGCGGCCACATTTAATTTCTTCCTCGACATTTTCTTTCATTTTCTTTATGTTGCATCGCTTGTCACCATGATTAGGTATCACATTGGATTAGGTTGCGAGGGTGCCGTTACAGTAATTTAGCAGGATATGTAACATAATTTTCTGAAACATAAAGCAAATATGGATAGACACAGTGTAAATAATGTATTTTGAGTAATACTAAACTTTTGTATAAATACGAAACAGGTAGGACATTTTCTTCCAATGAACGGCTCAATGCGCTGATATACAGTTTGGATTAACGCAGTCCTAACTAACACTGCTGAGGAATAATTACGTGCAACTGTTGTAAACTAACAGTTATGAGACCTGTTCTAGAACTTCCTGAATGCGGTACTGTTTCAGTCAGAAGTCACGTAACTGAGCTGTGTGTTCCGTGCACTATATTCGAAGTCGCTTCGTGGCGTTAACTAGCTACAGCACAAACAGCAACTCGTAGCATGGTCTGCTGACTACGGTTGTTACCTGACGAACATAGCGATCGATGACGACTGAATACGGACTAGTTGTAGAGCAGCCGGTCGACGTCGGTGCGTTCTCTGGTTACGAGCCTTCTGCGCTAGTGGCGTCGCGATCATCGGGGGCGTTTCAAGAACGCGATTGGACGACACGAGAAATTTGGAAAGCGAATGAAGTTCGGGGAGAGAAAATAAACCTACTTGTTCACCATTGTCGTTGTAATTCTGTCGAAGACAGAAAATGTGGTGGAAGAGAAACTGAACGCAATCGACCGTGCCTCGAAAGGATGCTGCAAGATAAAATAGAGTATAACAAGGGAAATACAATGCAGTTGAATAAAATCAGGAAAGGCAGAGGAGAATTAGATTAGGATATGAGATATTAAAGTAGTACGAGAGTTTTAATTTTTTGCATTAAAAGAACTTACGATAACTGAAGTAGATAGGATATAATATGTTTCGTGGAAGTAGTTAAAACCCATATCTGAATAAGCAGAATGTTGTAAAATCGAAAATAAATTAGAGTTAGGAAATTTTTTTTTCTAGAGGCATTTATCAGTTGTGTTGCCTTGGACGTATCGCCGGCCGCGGTGGCCGAGGAGACTGAGGCGCTCCAGTCACGGTCTGCACGGCCACTACTGTCGGGGGTTTGAATCCCCCCTCGGGCATGGATATTTGTGCCGTCCTTAGTATAAGGTAGTTGATAAGTAGTTTGTAAGTTTAGGGACTGATGACCCCGTAGTTAAGTCCCATAAGTTCTACAAACATTTGAACATTTTTGAACTTGGACGTATCTCAAACGTGGATGATCAGTGTTTCTAATAAAAAGAGAAGAGAAAGTCTTCGTAGTCATATCAGTTTCCTCTACGGAGCGGACACCGCGCAGCTCGAGAAGCTGCGCCTGAAACAATCACATCTGTTCAGCAATATCGCTTTCCTACAACACTGTCGTTATAAAAAGTTCGTAGCGAAGTTTGCTGTGGTCAGATATCATATCCGAACTGCTGCAGTGAACAGAATTTTACGGAAGACAAGTCTAGCTATAGTCAAGGAAAGAATACATCATACGAGGTATGAACTGAATGCCAACGCTCGATCCTTATATAGCTGCCATGTACTTCTGTCTGCAGTTCTGTCAACATGGGACTGGGAATTAGTACATTTGACCCTGGCTGCACATCAACGAGCCTATTTTAACAAGACAACGTCAAAACAAGCACATAAATTTGTGCACCTTCACGGTTAACAAGGAACTGATGTGTCGAACAACATTCGTCGCACGGTTATCAACTGGTCTGACAAGTAACTTGACGAGGCAACCATCTCGGTTCTTACCAAGGGAATGAACTTCGGTCCAGCCCCACAGAAGCTACCGATGGCTGAAATCACTAGTGGAGTAGAACAAGCGGTTCGGCACAGGCCTGAGGAAGCGGCAGATGAGATAAGGCTTGCCACCAGCCTGATCTCGGCGATGGCCAAGCTTCCTGATTCAAATATTATTAGAACCAGGAAAGTGTCATTGAAATCTATGGAGAAGGATGAAGAGCTAGTTGTCTTACCAGCTGACAAGGGGAATGCTACGGTTTTCCTTAACTCCATAGACTACCATAAAGAAGTGGCGATGTTACCGGAAGACAGCAAGCACATACCAGATTCTCAAACGGGATCCTACATCGGCACTGAGCAGGATGACAGGACAACTACTAAAGGATTCTGCCATTACTAAAGGATTTGTTAAGAAGTTAAGGCCAAGAGTACCTAGGCCACCCGGGTTATATGATCTTCCCAAAATACGTAAGGACAATGTTCCACTACGACCTATTGTTGGTGCTATTGGCTCTCCTACTTCCAGGCTGGCAAAGTATCTAAGCCGCGCGGGAGTAGCCGAGCGGTCTGGAGCGCCACGTTGCGGATCGCGGGGCCTCCCGCGTCGGAGGTTCGAATCCTCCCTCGGGCATAGATGTGTGTGTTGAACTTAGGTAGGTTTATCGTAGTTTAAGTAGTTTGTAAGCTACGGACTAATAACCTAGCAGTTGAGTCTGATAAGGAAAAAAGTATGTGACTAAATTTTTGGCAGCTTTAGTCGGCCACTGTGGACACCATATCAACAACTCTCAAATGTTTGTTGATGTCATAAAACAGATGAATGATGTCATGGTCAGCCTCGACGTTGTCTCTCGTCTTACTAAGGCAGTGGAAGACACCTCAGAACTGTTGGCTAATCATTTCTCACCTGAAATGTTGAAATTATTTCGCCACACATTAACTACAACTTGTTTCTTGTATGGCGGTAAGTATTATGAGATGACCGATGGGACGGTCATAGGTTCGCCATTGTCACCAAGCGTTGCTAAATTCTTCTTGGGAGATTTTGAAGAACGAGCATTGCTCAGTGCCCCTCCCCTCGGTCCATCCTGCTTTTTTAGATATGTTGACGATACTTTTTTAATATGGCCACATAGCAGTGAGGCGGTGCAGCAGTTGGTAGATCATTTAAATGGTGTACGTCTCACCATAAAATTTATAGTGGAGATGGAAAAGGACGGCATATTACCTTTCTTAGATGTGTTGCTGGAGAGGATACCTGACGGATGACTCGGCAATTCTGTGTATAGAAAACCAACGCATACAGATTTGTACCTCAACGAACGTAGCTTTCGCCATCGTGCTCAAAAGAGGCTATGAAGAATACCTTAGTACACAGAGCAAGAACTAATTCACAAAAGGAGCATCTTGGCTCCGAGATCAACCATCTGAAGACGGTGTTCAGAAATAACGGGTACACTGGACATAATATTAAATCAACGCTGTCCAGGAAACCAAGACAGGACGCAGATGAAACAAGCCAAGAAGACCAACACATAGTGCGGCTGCCATTCTGTGGTGCTGAAACTATTAAGATCGGCAGAGTGCTAAATAGGCAAGGAATCAAACCAGTCTTCCGGCCACCCAGGAAAATCAAAGGGATTTTACGACGGGTTAAAGACAATCTTGGATTAAGGGTGCCAGGAATTTATAATATTCTTTGCGAGTGTGGCAATAGTTATGTGGGCCAGTCAACCTGAGGGCGACCAATGCGTGGATCACCAGCGTCATCTTAAAAACAGATATATGAAAAAAAATATGCAGTCACTGAATGCAGCTTGTTAAATAAATACAAGATCCTGTCTGATAAAATGAGAATATTTGGTCACACATCAAACTTTTGGGACTCTGTGATTAAAGAAGCGGTTGGAATTAGAATGTGTGAAAACCACTTCAACAGAGACCGTTTAAGCACTCAGCAACGCATGGAATCGTGCGCTTGATAAAGGAAGGGCGCAAATGAAGTCCTCCAAAACTTCTCGTATTTTACCGTCTGATGTGACGCATGACGCTGCAAATAACGCTGGATTGAGTGAACACCGCCTAGAAGGGAAGGCCTCACAACTGGCCATGCCTACATCATTCAACAGAGACCGCGGCCGCCAGCTGACTGGCTGGCCACTGGGACCCGCCCACCGCCCAGAAACGGCTGGCTAGTCAGCTTGCGTTCGCGGCCTTTCGTTGTGACGTAGGCACGGCCGATTGTGAGGCCTTGTCTTCTAGGCGGTGTTGATTGAGCGCGACGGAGGATCTGCGGACGTGGAGGGCGCTACCTCCGTCCGCAGTGACGTGATCCAGCCAATCAGAAGCCGTCCTCTGCTTATAAAAGACGGATCCTCGCCGTTCAAGACAGTCTTCTCCCTGACGTCGATGATGGTGGATATAATCGAAAGCTTGGGATTTTATTCTAATTTGACGTGAGAAGTAAACCGAGAATTTTTGCTGCAAATTATTGCTATATTTTTATAACTTCGCGTTTATATGAATAGCACACATTGTGCGTTCTGTATTGATCTTAAGGGAAATAAAGGGATTACCGTACAAAACATGTAACTTGGTATTTAAAAACTACGTGCTTTATTTAATACATAGGTAATGCAAAACATTGCAGAAAGTAATCGTACTAGTTTCTGTCGCTGATACCTATGGTACATTTGCCTTTTCTTCTATACAAGAAACTGTATGAGAATTCAGAATAAATGGAAGACCATGTATACCTTGGTAAGGATCACTTAAATGGACTTATATTCATTTCATGTCTATTGTGATATTGTCCAACGAACAAATAAACGTAACATACTACAATTAGACACGCACATAACGCATTACCACATGACATCACAGCTAGTTAGTAGGGAAATTTCATAAAATTATTCACCGTAAAGATAAAATGCGACAGAGTGTTCAAAATGTTCAAATGTCTGTAAATCTATCGAACAAAACTGCGTAGTCATCAGTTCGTAGCTTACAAACTACTTAAACCTAGGTAAACTAACGTAAGAACAACACACACACACACCCATGACCCAGGGAGGACTCGAACCTCCACGGCGAGCAACCGCGCGCTCCGCAGCGAGGCGCTTTAGACCGCTCGGCTACTCCACCGCGGCGACAGAATGTAGTGCGTACGCAGCGAGTCAACAATAAAAAAAATGTTCAAATGTTTGTTAAGCTTATGGGACTTAACTGCGGGGTCATCAATTCCTAAACTTACAAACTACTTATAAACTAACGGATACTAAAGACAGCACAAACATACATGCCCGAGGGGGGAATTGAATCCCCGACGGGCAACGGCCTCGCACATAGGAGCATAGCACCTCAATGCGCTCGGCCACTCCGCCGCACATTAAGAAATCTAAAGGGAATAATAATAATAATAATAATATTAATAGAGAAAATTATGGTTCCCTAGAGTGGGACCTTTCAAAAAGCATCCGTTTATGGTACGTTAAAGCCAGTCTAACACTTGGATGGGGCCGGCCGCGGTGGCCGAGGGGACTTAGGCGCTCTAGTCACGGTCCTCATGGCCACTACGGTCGGGGGTTCGAATCCCCCCTAGGGGCATGGATATTTGTGCCGTCCTTAGTAGTAGCTATTTCATAAGTAGTTTGTAAGTTTAGGGATTGATGACCCCGTAGTTAGTCCCATAAGCTATACATGTGGTGTCGCACAAGTCTAAAGTGCGCGCCACCTACTTTCGCCGCGCGCCGCCATGCACGCACGGCGTGGCGTTCTTACGACGTCAGCCACGAGCGCCCTCTGCTACAACTTCCCTCGTGGGCACCACTGAACGACATCGTTCACTTGGGACTGAGATAGGAACCAGTTAACACTTCGGAATCAGAGAGGCACAAGTGAAGACTTGGCTATCGGATAGGCACTAGGCAGGCCTCTAGCTCAACTATGTATCAGCATTCTGCAGTACTGAGCTATGTAAAAGTTAAGTATTACTAAGTCTCTAAGAAATATATATCTCGTTCTAATTTACTCTAGTGTTTCTAGTTTCTACTGTCCTACTGGCTGGTCACCTACCCGCACAAGCATGCATCCATTATTCCTGTGTCGGTCTTTCTATTCGGCCACCGACACCTACGACGGAAACGAGACACAAAAGCGGCGACGAGGCTGGGACACAAAAATACAAACATTTGAACATTTGAACTTGGATGCAAAGCTGATTTTATTATCTTAGTTCGAGAGAGGAACATACACTAGATGTCATGTTTCTGCATGAGCCTACCGATCTTTCCGCTGGATATTGGATTCACATAAGGTAGATGTGTGATGCTTGGCTTTTCGTCCTCTGAAACGTTAGTGGCGATATATGTCTCAGAATTACGGGAGCTCTTCAAATTCCTTGTGAATGTGACACGTCTTACTTTGGGAAAACTATTAGAAAAGTCGTAGAGAAATGCAAGGAGTATCAGCGACACATGCGGCTAAATGAATCAAACGCATCAACTATCGACGAGCACCACTTCCAATATAGAAATGAAATGAAGTAGGATGAGCCCAATATCGTACTATAAATGCCATGTTTCTGGGACACCATAATTATTGAATCTTTCGCCGTTAAGTCTTCACATAAGCGCAATAAACGGAGATGGAGATTCCAATTTAAGCAAGGCCAGGGGTACGGCTTTCAGTTTATTAAGATCTCGCCAACCATCACATCCACTAGAGCTCGAAATTTCTAAGAGAATTTACGTAGCATGGAATGTCATTGCAGGCTTAGAAGAACAAAATCATATTAGAGGTCGTAGTGCACGTTGGAATTTAGCCAGAAACAGCGACGCGAAATTAGTCTGCTTGGAGTTCAGGCAGTGAATATACATGGTAGCGTAATTAGCAGCACGTGAGGAAGACAGACTCTTCAAAATTATGTGGATAAAGAGGAAATTATAACTCGATATATCATACGGATTCATTCCATTAATCAGTGATGCTGAAAAAACCACAATTGAAGTTTTTAAAGAAGTTTTGCTTGTAAGATGGCTACCTAATATTCACTATGCTATTCTAAAACCGCGATAGAATCTACAGCGCGTTTACATATTGCTGGTACATAATAATATCTACAGTAGGTTTTCTGAGTCAGTGACATCAAAATGCACTAATATCTGCTTCGGATTCCCCTTTCTGATGTATTGTCCTATCTGGCGTATGTACAGTGAATTAAATGCGCCGGCCGCAGCGGCCGAGCGGTCTGCGGCGCGCCAGTCACAGTCTACGGCACGGCACGGCCGCTACGGTCAGGGGTTCGAATCCCCCCTCGGGCATGGATGTTTGACCAGTAGTTCATAGATGATGACAGCGCCGGCGATGCGGATACAGGCCGTTATGGGTAGTATTACACTGTGGAGAAATGCAAGTGGCCTTCTATGGGTCCCGAGGTATAAATTAGAAAATTCAAATGTTTGTACAGCTTATGGGACTTAACTACGGGGTCATCAGTCCCTAAACTTACAAACTACTTATGAACTAGCTAATCCTAACGACGGCACAAATATCCATGCCCGAGGGGGGATTCGAACCCCCGACCGTTGTGGCCGTGCAGACCGTGACTGGAGCGCCTCAGTCCCCTCGGCCACCGCGGCCGGCTATAAATTAGAGATACGACAGCTTTCGAGTATACGAAATTTATTACCACCCCCCCCCCCGCCCCTGCGTACCTTCATGCTTGATGTGTGTTCCGAAACGACGAAAACTTTTTCAAGTTCATGTCTCTTTCAAGTCTGCATGTCTCTATTACAATACAATATTAGTTCTGCGGTGGTTTGAGGAAAACGCCAGTGAGACAGTGATGGTTTGTCTATCCAATTCACGTGATCTAAATCCGATGGAACAAAAACTGAAAGCTCTCCGTCGTCAGCTCGTGGACAATAATTCACACGTCCGTAATTTTTACAAATTGCTACAGTATTCTTGACATCATTTTTTTTTTTTCATTTCACGCTGAATGACCGCTGTTTTACGTTCCAATGCTAACCACAAGCAGGTAGTCATAATGTGCTCCTTCCCTACATAAATACGACCTTTTTTTTAATCACCTTGTTTTCTTTGTTTTGATATGTACCCATTTGTATTCTTTATTTTGTTTAGATGTATTGGTTCTCGTTTCTTGACTCGTGTGCTTGTGGCTGATATCTATCACAGAATTAGTTTTCACTTTCATCTGCTCCACTACCAACAGCAGAATTGTCATAATCGTTTCCGTGGTATCTACTTTCTGAGAACTGCGTTATAAAAAGACATAGACCTAAATTAACAGCTGTGATAGTTTGGGCAGTCACTGAAAAGCTACTAAATGTGATCGAAGATCCTAAAAATTAACTATAACAGCTACATTATGAGGTATCTGAGCCGAAAGTACTGTCCACCTCTAAGAGAAATTTACATGCTATACTTCAACAGGCAAATTTTTGCTTACTTCCGTGGATGCTTCTTCTAATAGCAATGAGAAAAAAATCCTTCGAGAATTTAATTAAAGGAAGCAACACAAATTACTTGTATTTTATGTCCATCGAGTTTCGAGAATTTATTATCATCTTCAGATGCTTTTTAGTTACATGTTTATTATTTATTGTGTTGTCTCCATTTGTGATGTTCTGTCTCTTTTAGAGTATCACATCAGAAAAACACACTGCAAGAGAGACAGAGCACCACATATGGGGACGTGACAATATGTACTAATCATGTAAGCAAATTGTATTTGAAGATTAGAATAATTTCTGGAAACGAGTTGAACTTAAATACAAATAACTGATGCTGATTCGTTTATTAAAATAATGAATAAAATAGTTTCGAACTTACAAAACATCATTTATTATGAACAAAATTGAGGTAAAAAATTCTTTGCTGGAAATTTCTCTCCACGGTCTCGCCTGTGATATGATATGTGGAAATTAATTTGTTGTGGTCTTGTTTACGAAGTTGTAAAAGGAGATTCACAATAATCGTGTTTGTCGGTCGCTGATTCTGTTTAAAAACCTGTGATACCAGTACGTGTAATTAAATAACATTGTCTTCTCCAGGTCAACTTAAATTTGTGCTTTGCTTTAGTGTAAATGATCGGCAGTATCAAATTGATTTTAATCACAAATATAGATTTAGACTGTGCATTTTTAACACCTTTTAATATCTATAGAAAGTGTTCCATGGCTCACCCACGCATCTGGTTACTAATGCGTATCCTTACAGCTTCAAAGCTGCATTATGTAGTATAAAAACTGCTTTGCAGCCATGCTTTGAAACGTCTCTTCTCTGTCGTACACGAATTTTTGCGAGCGGAAGTAACGGGCAATCTCGTGCGCCAAAGAAGTTGCGCTTCTGGCAGAAGTCGCAAAGAGATTATGAGGCCGCAGTCGATTTGACAGACGAAGTGAAATAGCTGGAAGCGTGTATTTGCATTTTTCCGTTTACTTGTGCAGGGGAAACGAAACCTCCAGAGGACTTGACGTGACCTTCACAGCGAGAGGAGATTATGGAGGTAACAACTGCGGGATGAGGTGGCGGTGCGGAAGAGGAGACAGCGCCGCAGCCGCTACTCGTATTGCTCTTGTAAATAACACCGGCCCCAGAGTGCCAGGCTCAATAACTGCCACGTCTCCTCCCGTTTCCCGATATCTGCCCAGTTTCCGCCGTTCTGATTTATTCCTCTTCCCGAAATCGAAGGCGGTCGTCCCGAGGGAAGAGAGGAATAAAATAAAATATTGGAAGAGGAAAAAAAACTAGTAGGCTGGCAAAGCTTGCCACTGTCGACCAAACAGAACGCAGATTGTGACGACTCACGGAAGCGAATTTGCGCAGTATTCATTCATCCTCAGAACATAGTAGCTTACCTCCTCAGTAGAAAAAAAAAAAAAAAAAAAAAAAAAAAAAAAAAAAAAAAAAAAAAAAAAACAGTCTACATGAACAAATCGCCGCGACGGAGTAGCCGAGCGGTCTAAGCGTCTCGCTGCGGAGCGAACGGTCGCTCGCCTTGGAGGTTCGAGTCCTCCCTGGGACATGGGTGTGTGTGTTTGTCCTTAGGTTAGTTTACATAGGTTTAAGTAGTTTGTAAGTTATGGACTGATGACCACGCGATTTGGTCCGATAGATTTAAAAAAATGAACACATCAAAGGCGTTAGTTAATTTGTTCTCTGTTTTAGTTAGAGCTTGTTATATACAACTACTAGCTTAAACCCGCGGCTCCGCTTGCGTGTTGGTTGATTATGATAGATAATGCGCGAAACGTCAAATCGATATTTTTAAAGAGATGTAGTACATGAAATTTCTTTTTTATTGCTTTATTTTTTATTCTTATATTTCCTTATTTGTATGCTTATCCTTATAGAGAAAGAGCTGAAGATATTGTAGCACGCATAGACCAAAGATATGGTCTGTGGCATTACGTTACGCTGTATGTATCCTCATTGTAATAGAGTCGCAAGCCGGCCGCGGTGGCCGAGGAGACTGAGGCACTCCAGTCACGGTCTGCACGGTCACTACGGTCGGGGGTTCTAATCCCCCCTCGCATGGATATTTGCGCCGTTCTTAGTATAAGGTAGTTCGTAAGTAGTTTGCAAGTTTCAAAAAGTGTTCAAATGTTTGTATAGTCTATGGGACTTAACTACGGGGTCATCAGTCCCTAAACTTACAAACTACTTATGATCTACTTACGAACTAGGACGGCACAAATATCCATGCCCGAGGGGGGATTCGAACCCCCGACCGTAGTGGCCGTGCAGACCGTGACTGAAGCGCTTCAGTCCCCTCGGCCACAGTGGCCGGCCATTCGTTTGTGTTCTGTAGTTTTCGCTGCAGGGCGAAATATTAACACACACACACACACACACACACACACACACACGTAGAATTTTATACACGCCGATAACTTTCCATCCCAATACACTCCACCCTTTTATCATTACCAACCCTCAAGCAACAATTCAACCAATAAAACCATTTTCAAAGAGTAAATATAATTTTCAAAGAGTAATTATTGTCCCGCATTTCACGTTATATTCTTTAAATTACTAAATATCTATCAGATCGCTATAAAACCGTGCCTAAAACCTTCCTCAGGTATAAATTAGTAACTGTACAAATATTTAAGTCTCTGCGTATTGTCGTTTGGACGTGATTAGCATACACCGAACAGACATTCACATTAATATATAGAGATAAATAACTATCTGATCGCCGTAAAACCGTGCCTAAAGCCTCCCCCGGGTATACATTAGTAACTGTACAAACTTTTAGCTCTTTATGTCTTGTGGTTGAGACGTGATAAACGTACACCGAACAGACATTCACATTTATAGATATAGATTGCAGTGAGGCTCATTTCTACTGTTGCTTCACCTACAATTAATTCTTATTTCTATTATCTTAATAGACTACTCTCATTAGACAAATACACTCATGCATATACAGTATGTAGCGACAAACAAGATTCAGTATACATCAAGTTGAATTGTAGAGTTCCCATAGTTTTACCTGAAGCAGAAGGCTTAAAGTACAAACAAAATATATTTATGGTTTTTCTACTACACAATAGGTACATTTCTCTTCCGGGTCTAGGCTCTGATAAATTAGTTTAGGGACTATAATTCCATGAATGAAATGAACCAGTAGGCAACGCTATTATAAGAGCACATCAGCATCGTTTTTGGTGAGACGTCAAATTAAAAATGCCGATGAAAAAAAGTTAAGAAAAACCAAGAGACATTACGCTAATAACGTTTAACATCGCACGCACCTTTCCTTCATTGTGGTGTCCGTTAGGCATAGAAGAATCCACCATTAAGTATGTCATATATTGGTGAAGCCACAGCATTCATTTAAGCTATCTAACAGCGAGATTTTTGACTACTACATGTTACCGAATGTGCAAATACTCCGACATCTTATGTGTGATCAATATTTGAAATACAGCGATTCATTAGAGGTACGATAGGATGCCTAAGTGTTTGGCAAACAGTGCATAAACTCATATAGCTTTGAGACGCGACTGTAAAACTAGCACGCCGATAGTGATGATACAAATATCCTGGTTTGATTTGATTTTTCCAGGGAAGCCAAAACAGTCTTGGCCCATCCCGCCACTGCCCACACCGAAACTAAGTTTATTGTGCGGAATATCCTGGTTAATATACATTCTAACCTTAACGAATATTTCGAAAAATTGCCAATAAAAGAGAACCAATTGCTATGTGAACTACACGTTCCAGTCAGGTGAGAGAAACGCTTCATAATTTGATAAGACTACCACACGCCACGCCTCTAGTCACCTACTACGTATGCATCTTCTGTGTCGTTTTGCCCTCTGATCATGTGTAGCTTTGTACTACACCCAGCAACGGACGTTTGTAAGGTACCTAACTACATATCTCGATTAAACGCAGTCCGCTTCGCAACGTTCGCTCACAAACACGTTAAGATGGACTAGTAATCACTAACAGCAGCAACCTTCTCTAGTCATGTCGTAGCCGTTCTTAATTTTGGTGCGGTTGAAAAATGACACAGACATGGGGAATTCTTACGAAAAAAACACCGGTCTCGACAGCTGTGCTGCGCGGTAATGGCCGTGTGTTCTGAGGCGTCATGATGCGCTGTGTGCGGTCGCTCCCACAGGATGTTCGAGTCCTCCCTCGCTGCTGCGGAGTGACCAAGCGCATTGATGCGCTAATGTTCAAATGTTTGTAAATCTTATGGGACTTAACTACGGGGTCATCAGTCCCTAAACTTACAAACTACTTATGAACTACTTACGAACTAGGACGGCACAAATATCCATGCCCGAGGGGGGATTCGAACCCCCGACCGTAGTGGCCGTGCAGACCGTGACTGGAGCGCCTCAGTCTCCTCGGCCACCGCGGCCGGCCGCTATGCTGCGATGCGCGAGGCCGTTCCCGACGGGGGTTCGAATCGCCCCTCGGGCAAGGATGTTTGTGCCGTCTTTAGTATAAGCTATTTCATAAGTAGTTTGTAAGTTTAGGGACTAATGACTCCGCAGTTAAGTCCCATAAGCCTTACAAACATGTGAACTTTATTTTTTTTTATTTTATTTTATTTTTTTTTTTTTTTTTTTTACTTCTCCCTCGGGCATGAGTGTACGTGCTGTCCTTAGGATAAGTTAGTAAGTCTAGAGATCGCTGACCTGAGTAATTTGGTCCCTTAGGTCTACAAACATCTGAATATTTGAACAGCCGTCTCGTAAACGAAAATTTTAACACGGAACAATACCTCTTTTCCTTATCCACGTTTCAGGCAATACCTACCCCTATTCGCAAGAGATCGGCATTCAGCGCTGTTGTTGTCGAAGTGCCAATGTCAAACGCGTTGAGTATATCATTAGGGAAATAGCGTCCAGGACTGGAAAGGGCCTTTGGTATGTCTGTCGAGGGCCTCCTCCGTGATGTGGAGTGGAGCTGTCAGCTGTTTTTGCAGCATGCTATATAGACATTGAATAGACATATTGTAGCCCCAATATGAGACACGTAGAAAAGTTTTGGGTAAATTTTTAACTAACAATAAACCGCACCATATACAAGCATGTTGAGTACGGAAAAGATCCACCTTGGTTTAATGATAAAATTCGTAATATTCTAAGGAAGCAGTAATTGTTGCACTCAGTATACAAGAAAGGAAGCGTAAACGTCGACAAACATAAAGTAGTACACATTAATGAGTCTCTTTTAAGATCAATGCGTGAAACATATATGTACATAGGCGCAATCTACCCAAAGGTGCGTGGCGGACGGTACTCAGTTACCACCACTAGTTACTTGCTTTCCTTTTCCACTCCCATATAGAACAAAGGAAAAGGAAACGCTTGTATGCATCCATACGAGCCCAAATCTCTCTGCCCTTCGTGGCCTTTATGCGAAATGTAGGTTGGCGGCAGTAGAGTACTTTGCTTCGAAGCAAACAGTTATGGAAAGATGATGATTGAGCAAACTATAACTAATGATGGAAATAAAAGGGAAAAGCAAAAGGTAGAACAATCCATCGCCCTATTGCCACATGTACAATGAGTCACCGAAAGAGTGGACAAAATTTTTCGTCGAGAGGGCATCAAACCTATATTTCGCAGCAACAATAAAGTAAGAGATGTCCTAGGTTCAATGAAGGACAAAACACATTAGTTGCACACAGCCACCGCGGCGGAGCGGCCGAGCGCATTGAGGCGCTATGCTACGATGCGCGAAGCCGTACACCGTCGGGGGTTCGAACCCCCCTCGGGCATGGATCTTTGTGCCGTCTTTAGTATCAGGTAGTTCATAAGTAGTTTGTAAGTTTAGGGACTGATGACCCCACAGTTAAGTCCCATAAGTCTTACAAACATTTGAACATTTTTGCACACAGCCGTAGTCTATGAAATCGGCTGTGAGTGCGGCCAGGTTTACATTGGAGAAACTGGGCGGCCGATTAACACCATGATAGCCGAGCGCGAGAGGCACATTCGGCTGGGACAGCATACGAAGTCGGCAGTAGCTGAACATCAGAAAGAGTGCGGTAAGCAGATAGGTTTCCAGGAAGTCACTGTACTGGCATAACAACCCCTCATTTTGAAGAGAGGAAAATCAGGGAAGCAATAGAAATATCTAAGCGACACGGAAATATGAACCGAGAAGACGGGTATAGACTTCCGGCGTCTTGGCTACCCGCAGTAGCAGCGCTTCGCGACGACACCGCGCGCAGTGCAGTCCATAGAAGCCCTCCCGGAGACTACAGCGGCCGAGCATACACAGAGCAAATAGTACGATCTCGCCCGCGCTAGGCATCAGTGATACGTCGTTACTACCACCCGCTCCGCATTCGCTAGTTTCAACCAATGGCAAACGTTAATGTAAACAGGACTTCTTTTTCCACCAATAGGAAGAAATAAAGCAAACACCAATAAAAAAAGAGCTGAAACCACCAATCATAACTGGCAACATCTAATATTTAAGACTCCAGCTTTCCCTCATCCAGCAGTAAACGTGACAATCAGAAGAAGGCCGCTTGCAATAGTGGCCGAAACGTCGGTGAAATATTTGATATATTGACTATGCGGTCCAGTTCAAATGTTCATATGTTTGTTAAGCTTAAGGGACTTAATTGCAGTGACAAACATTTGAACATTTGAACTTGTAGTGGAAATACGTTTATTTGTTTTAGTTTTTTGTAAATCTATCGGACCAAACTGAGTGGTCATCAGTCCGTAGCTTACAAACTACTTAAACCTAGGTAAACTAACCTAAGGACAACACACTCACCCATGCCCCAGGGAGGACTCGAACCTCCAGGGCGAGCAACCACGCGCTCCGCAGCGAGACGCTTTAGACCGCTCGGCTACTCCACCGCGGCAAATACGTTTCTGTTGATTTTTATAAGTGTATGTGTTTAATTGAAGACTGAAGTTTATTTTGTTCCAGTTGTACTTAAGTATATTTTCTTTGAATAGCTATAAAATGATATAATTCAGAAGTATGGTTTTGTCCGAATACTTATGTCGGTCTCTGTACATCGCGAGTAGTGCATGGCAAAGTGTACCTTTCAATAAATGTTCAAATGTTTGTTAAGCTTATGGGACTTAACTACGGGGTCATCAGTCCCTAAACTTACAAACTACTTATGAACTACTTACGAACTAGGTCGGCACAAATATCCATGCCCGAGGGGGTATTCGAACCCCCGACCGTAGTGGCCGTGCTGACCGTGACTGGAGCGCCTCAGTCACCTCGGCCACCGCGCTTTCAATAAACTTTGAGAGTGTTTCAGTGATCACCACGAATGTTTACAGATATATGCGAGATTTCGTGGATAGTGAGACGAGGAGATGGAATGAAGAGGCGGAATGAACAAAGTGGGGACGAAATGATGGCGGGGGAGGGGGGGAGTGGAAGGGATGGGCCGAGATACGGAAAGGAGGTGATGGCAGAGACATGGAAGAGGAAGGGATGGACAGAGAGAGAGAGCAATGGAGGGGAGGTTGACTGCGAGAGTATGGCATGGGTGTGTGTGTGTTGTCCTTAGGTTAGTTTACCTAGGTTTAAGTAGTTTGTAAGCTACGGACTGATGACCACGCAGTTTGGTCCGATAGATTTACAAAAAACTAAAACAAAAAAGCGTATTTCCACTACAAGTTCAAATGTTCAAATTTATGTAGAGCTTATGGGACTTAACTACGGGGTCATCAGTTCCTAAACTTACAAACTACTTATGAACTAGCTAATACTAAGGACAGGACAAATATCCATGTCCGAGGGGGGATTCGAACCCCCGACCATAGTGGCCGTGCAGACCGTGACTGGCGCGCCGCAGTCCCGTCGGCCACCGCGGCCGGCGGCAAGTTAGTCCCGTAGTAAATATGTGAGATAATTTGAGCGTAGGGCCGTAGGCGGCAGTTGAGTCGGTCCACGGGAACTAATCCTCGATGAGTAGCCAGAGCTGCGTGCGAGCACCCGTCGCGGCCTCCTTTCCCTGGCGTGTGGTGGTGTCGGCGAAGCGTGTCTGCTTAGCGCGGTGCTTTACTTAGGGGCCAGGCAGCGGGCAGCGGGCAGAGGCAGGTGGGCCTAGCGGCGCCGCGCTCGCCTTATTGACGCGCCGCTGCGGCCAGCGCGGTCCCCAGCAGCCGCGGACGCTGCACTCCTCGCTAAACTTAATTAAGCACACTGCACCCAGACCTTGCCGTTTTTAAGGCGGCCCGCCCATACGTCCCAACGGCACCCGCAAACCGCAGCCTGCCCCATGAAGGTAGAAACGAAAACTGCACCCTAATTCGCTAATGATTAATATTGCTTAAAGGATTAGTGATGAAAGAAAAATCTACCTTGATACCATTTTTGGATTTATGAAATACTTTGTGCAATTCCAAAAGGAAAAGGGAAAAATAATTCTGTTCGTATTATTCTTTTGCCTTTCGTCTGCACCAGCGAATGGTCGGCTGGGTTGTTATTACATCTACATCTACATAGATACTCTGCAAATTACATTTAAGTGCCTGGCAGAGGGTTCATTAACCACTTTCGTAACCTTTCTCGCCGGCCGCGGTGGCCGAGCGTTCTGCGGCGCATCAGTCACAGTCTGCACGGCCACTACGGTCGGAGGTTCGAATACCCCCTCGTGCATGGATATTTGTGCCGTTCTTAGTATTAGCTAGTTCATAAGTAGTTTGTAAGTTTAGGGACTGATGACTCCGTAGTTAAGTCCCATTCAAATGTTCAAATATTTTAACAGCTTATGGGACTTAACTACGGGGTCATCAGTCCCTAAACTTACAAACTACTTATGAACTAACTAATACTAAGGACGGCACAAATATCCATGCCCGAGGGGGATTCGAACCCCCGATCGTAATGTTAAGTCCCATAAGCTCTACAAACATTTGAACATTTTTAACCTTTCTCTACCGTTCCATTCTCTAATAGCCGCGGTAGAGTAGCCGAGCGGTCTAAAGCGTCACGCTGTGGAGCGCGCGGTTGTTCGCCGTGGAGGTTCGAGTCTTCCCTGGGGGCATGGGTGTGTGTGTTTGTCCGTAGGTTAGTTTACCTAGGTTTCAGTAGTTTGTAAGCTAAGGACTGATGACCACGCAGTTTGGTCTGATAGATTTACAAACATTTGAACATTCCATTCTCTAATAGCGCGCGGGAAGAAAGAACACTTAATCGTTCCGTTTTCCATCTGATTTATCTTCTTTTGTTGGGATGGTCATGTCTCCCTATGTAGGTGGGTGATACCAAAATATTTTCGCATTCAGAAATAAAATTCGGTGATTCGCAAATAGATCTCGCCGCAACGAATAACGCCTTTCTTTTAAAGATTTCCACCTCAAATCGTGCAACATTTCCGTGACGCTTTCCCTCCTGTAACGTGATAAAACAAAACGAGTTGCCCTTCTCTGAACCTTCGCAATATCTTCCGTCAGTCCCACACTCGGCAACATTACTCCAGGAGAGGACGCACAAGTGTTATGTAGGCAGTCTCTTTGGTGGTGCTGTTGCATCTTTCTGCCAATGAAACGTAACCTTTGGTTCGCCTTCCCCACAATATTTTCTGTGTGTTCTCTCCAGTCTAATTTGTTCGTAATTGTAACTAGGACATGGATATTTGTGCCGTCCTAGTTCGTAAGTAGTTCATAAGTAGTTTGTAAGTTTAGGGACTGATGACCCCCTAGTTAAGTCCCATAAGACTTACAAACATTTGAACATTTGAATTGTAACTACTAGGTATTTGGTACAATTTACGACCTAAAGGTTTGACTGATTTATCGTGTAATTAACGTTCAGCGGATTTCTTTTAGTGGTCATGTGTATCATTTCACACTTTTCTTTATTTAGTGTTAATTGTCAATTTTCACACCGTGTAGAAATATTGTCTAAATCGCTCTGCAGTTGCTTTTGATCCTCTGTTGACTTCACCAACCGATAATCGACAGCATCATCCGCGAACAGTCTGGAATGGTTAGTTCCATACAGTGGTTCGCGATATATGGCCAATGGACCAGAAGTGATCCGCAAGACCTTAAATACGGTCCTCGAATGATATAAAACTTCAAATTTTATCAGTTTCAAACTATAAAATCCTTGAATGAAATTATCACTGTGCAGTGGAGTGTGCACTGATATGAAACTTACCGGCAGATTAAAACTGTGTGCCGGATCCGGGACTCGAACCTGGGACCTTTGCCTTTCGCGAGTAAGTGCTCTACCACTGAGCTATCCGACACGACTCAAGGTCCGTTCTCATAACTTTACTTCTGCTAGAACCTCGCCTCCAACTTTCAAACTTCACAGAAATTCTCCTGCGAACTTTGCAGAACTAGCAGTCCTGGAAGTATTCTGGAAATATCCGCTAGGCTGTGACTAATCCATGTCTCCACTATATCTATTCTTCCAGGAATGCTAGTTCTGCATGGTTCGCAGGAGAATTTCTGTGAACGCTTATTAAATTCCAAAACGATGGAAACTACAAGAAAGCAGCTCCAACCGCTAATAGAATATACTGCAGCGAAAATTATTATAGGTTTCGAAAACTGGCTATAACTGGAGATTCGTATAACTAATATTTTTATAGAGGTACAAATAGTGTTCAGAGAGGACAGATTGAATGAAATGGGTGGTGGCGTATGTATGCTATCACAAGCTGTTTATCCTGTTGCTAAATTGAAGTAGATATTTCCTGTGAATTGGTATTGGTGGAGCTTATACCTGACAACCAGAATAAATTAATAGGTGTTTTTTTTCTATCGATTTCCTGACACAGACGTTACCAATGCAGAAATGTTCAAAGAGAGCGTCGATCAAATATTATATATATACCCGACTTGTTGGCAAAAATACACGTTCAGTTGGATACAAGTATAAAATATCGTCCGAAATTTTAGTCAACGTATTCTCCGAAAAATACCTCCAGCAATTAGTTCATGAACCCACTAAAACAGTATGTTTGTAATCCTATGGGACCAAACTACGTTGGTCATCAGTCCCTAGTCTTACAAACTACTTAAATTAAGCTAAACTAAGGACAACACACACATCCATGCCGCAGGGAGGATTCGAACCTCCGACGCGGGAGGCCGCGTGTTCCATAACGTGGCGCTCCAGACCGCTCGACTACTCCCGCGAGGCCTAGAACAGTGAATGTTTGTGAAAACGTACTTCACGTCCTAGCAACAAATGATCCGGAGCTAATAAAGGTCGTTAAAAGACACACAGGGTTAATGAACAGAGTTGACGTAACGAGAATGAATGTCGAAATTCTCATATCCTTTATAATAAAAAGGAAAAGGCATTTAAAAAGCAGAAAAATACGATTAATGCTTTCCTGAATGCGAATTTCCAATCTTTCGAAATTAATAATGTGAGTGTAC
The DNA here is from genome assembly GCA_026315105.1 of Locusta migratoria. Classification (NCBI taxonomy): domain Eukaryota; kingdom Metazoa; phylum Arthropoda; class Insecta; order Orthoptera; family Acrididae; genus Locusta; species Locusta migratoria. The sequence continues at coordinate 514,944,466 of CM048755.1, forward strand.
ATCAGATGTGGCTTACTTTCAAAGAAATAATATCGACTACCATTGACAGATTCATCCGAAATAAATTAACAAAAGAGAGGGCTGACGCGCCGTCGTACACAAAACAGGTTAGATCACTCTTGCAGAAGTAAAGAAAAAAGCAAGCCAAATTTAAACAGACACAGAATCCTCAAGGCTGGTAATCCTTTACAGGAATTCCAAATTTAGCTCGAACTTCAATGCGAGAAGCTTGTAATAATTTCCATAACGAAACTCTGTCACGTAATTTTGTAGAAAATGCTAAGAAATTATGGTCGTATGTAAAATATATTAGCGACAAAATACCATCAATACCTTTACTACGCGATAGTAATGCTGACGCTACTGATGACAGAATTGCTAAACATTGATTTCCAGAATTCCTACACCATGTGTTTTTTTATAAGAAGATACTGCTGAAGTATTAAATCTACTTAAATAACTTAAAAAAAGCATGTCTGCCAGTCCAGACTGTATCCAAATTAGGTTCCTTTCAGAGTATGCTAATGCAATAGCTCAACGCCTAGCTGTCATACACAACCGCTCGCTGAGCAATAGATCCGTATCAAAATACCGGAAAGTTGCACCCATCACTCCAGTATTCAATAGGAATGATCCGCCAAATTACAAGCCTTTATCATTTACGTCGGTTTGCAGCATGATATTATATCGTATACTTTCGACAAAACATTATGAACTACCTCGAAGAGACAGTCATATTGACCTATAGTCAACATGGTTTCAGAAAGTATCGTTCTCATTAAACACTTCTAGCTCTCTACTCAAATGAAGAGATGAGTTCTATTGACAAGGGAGCTGAAAAACATTCCATATTTCTAGATTTGTTGAAGGCCTTTGACACTGTCCCTAATTAGTCTTCTAATTAAATTGTGTGTTTATGGAATATCGTCACAGTTGTGCGATTGGTTTCGAGATTTTCTGTCAGAAAGTAAACAGTACGTTGTGTGTGACGGAAAGTCATCGAGTCAAATAGAAGTAGTATCTGGCGTTCACCATCATCCATATGAGCACTAAAAGGAAGACGTTAAACTTGATTTACACGTTAATTCAAACAAATCTAAAGGCCGTAAATTCTACTAAATGCTTAGAAATAACAACTACGAACAACTTAAATTGGAAAGAACACACAGAAAATATTCTACGGATGACGAAACAAAGGCTAAGTTTCACTGGCAGAACACTTAGAAGATGAAACAGTTCTTCTAATGAAAGTGCCTATACTATACTTGTGCCTCCTCTATTATCGATATATTGGCGAGAGAGTGTCTCGTAAATGATGCACGAGTTATGGTGGAAATCATTAAAAGAAAGGAGTTATTCGTTGCAGCGAGATTTATTTGCGAAATTTCTATCACCACCTTTCTCTTCAGAATGCGAAGATACTTTTAGCACCCTCCTACATAAGGAGAGATGATCATAATAATAAAATAAGAGAAATAAGATGAAAAACGGTAAGATTTAGGTGTTCCTTTTTCCGCCGACCTATTAGAGAATGGAGCGATCGAGAGATATCATATAAGCGATTCGTTGAACCCTCTGCCATGCAATTCAAAGTGATTTACAGAGTATTTATGTAAATGCAGACTTCAATCCATCCTTTTGGTGGGTCCGATGATACGTTTGGTCCTTTGAACGCCAAAAGTTCCTGTTCCCTTGTCATCAGGTAAGCCAATAATGCCAGTTCACCATTTGACATAACATACTCTCTGCTGGCGATGTTTGCCTTCGTGGGTTTATTAGTAGTCAGAGCACAATAAGTTTCGTTAAATTCTTTTTCTGTTGCTTCAGGCAGCAAGGATGCCGAGAACACCAGTTGCACGCTTTACTGATCAGCGTTAACAAGTTTGTAGCCCGCAGAGGTCTGTTTTTCCGAGAATCTAGTGATGTGTGGCAAACGCACCAGAATCTTGTCGCACACGCCGAAATACATGAATGGCTTCGTTATAGGTGACATCAAAATAAGCTGCAGGAACCTTCTCGTCAACAGATACTGCGGGTGTTTTCTCAGCGATACTTTAGAAGCAGATTTAGATATAATTAAGGAGGTAATTGACAAATTATGGTGCAATTAGTAAAAGTGCTGATTAATAATTGAATGCAATTTAAAACTAGGTGCTAAGTAAAAACTTATAGTAATATGCAGCGCCAAGCAGAAACAGGATACATACCAAAATATGTTTATTCCAGTTTCAAATGTTCAATTGTTTGTACATCTGTAGGACCAAACTGATGAGGTCATTGGCAGCCAGGGAGTATAGAATCGCTAAGCACCATCGCGAAACCTCTTCATTGGTTTGTTCCTGTTTCTAAATACCAAAATTCCCCACTCTGTTCGCAGCCGTCGGTCATTATCTGTTATATGAGTGAAATATTTCACCTGTGAGTCTGCGAAGCACTCTCGGAAGCTGTTACAAAGATATGAGGGACAATCGATCTTCTTCAATCTTTGACAGCCGACTACAGATCGTCCATTGTTAATGAAGTGGGAAGGGTGTGATTGCAAAAAAATGTTCATATGTTTGTAAACCTGTTGGACCAAACTGCTATGGTCCTTAGTCCCTACACTTACGAACTACTTAATCTAACTTACACTTAGGACAACACACACACCCATGCCCAATGGAGGACTCGAACATCCAACGGCAACGGCCGCCTAGACCGTAGCATGACGCATTAGACCACGCGGCCATTCCGTGTGGCTGGCGTGATTACATTGAGATACGTAAGTCAGAGTTAGAGATTGACATCAAAATCCCGCTCACTAGAACAAAGTGTAAGGTTCTTAGTCGTTATTTTCGTTTAAACGTTTTCCAGCGTATCGTCTTGTAATAGCTTCTTACTGCGGCGCTGTTATCGTAGTAATGATTATTATCATAAAAACATAAATGACACTAAAACCACTGCCAGCGTACCTGTCTTTATATTTTGGATTTAATTAGCGAATATTACAGAAAACCTCGTCTATTACTAACGTCGTCCAAGGATACTTATCAAAAGTTATCATACCCCTGATTTTTGAAATCAAATGTTCAAATGTTTGTAAACGAGTTGGACAAATCTGCTATGGTCATCCGTCCCTACAATTACAAACTACTTAAACTAACTTAAGGACAACACACACAACCATGCCTCAGGACGGACTCGAATCTCCGACGGCGCTCCGAAGCAAGGCGCCTTAGAACGCTCGGTCACTCCACCGCGGCTTGATTTTTACTTTGACTCTCTCTAATTCTGACTATCGTTATGTAATGGAGCAGTTATTAGCTTCCGCATATTTGGATAAAAGCATGAACTTCAGTACGCTCGCTTCCGATTGTCTGCTTTCCTGACAATGGTGATCCTATAAACCACTCTCTTGAACCAACGGTTACTTTGCAAGTTTTGCTCAATGCAGCGACCTTCATGCTGATCTGATCTTACTGTCAACGGTACGCTACTCCCGCTACATGTCATTGACAAAATCACGCTCTGTGAGTCGTATTTCCAACTGTTAAATTTGTTGTATAAAGGTAGGCGGAGAAGTGGCGACGTGCACGTGTAATGAATGGAGACGTACTTTCACCCTTGTACGGTGAGTTACTCTGTTCCACTGTTGCGCCACAGCTGAGGAGGACGCAGACCTGACGTTAAATGGCATTCTGATGTGAAGTCGATTTTTTCGGGGGGTGGTCCGGGTGGTAAACCCTGACCATCTCGTTGTCTTTCTCAAGTCATGCGTGAACCAATCTGCACAAACCCGTTGCACTGTCTAAGCACTTCGTCTCGTACAAGCAGCACTTTTCCGGATGGAGGCATCACATTATGTCATGCCAAGATGGTTAGAATAGGGGGAGATGCCCTTAACAAAAATGTTCAAATGTTTGTAGAGGTTATGGGACTTGACTACGGGGCCATCAGTCCCTAAACTTACAAACTTCTTATGAACTAGCTAAGACTACAGACGGCACAAATATCAATGCCCGAGGGGGGATTCGAATCCCCGACCGTAGTGGCCGTGCAGACCGTGACTAAAGCGCCTCAGTCCCCTTGGCCACCGCGGCCGGCTGCCCTTAACACCACAGAAGTGAAACCATTATCGGCAAATTACGGTGCCAATAACATTTGTGGTGACTAGTGTGTATACCTTGAATTCTGAACTGAAAGGGGTACTTCATTACTTTATCTATAAAGTAAAGAGAGAAAGAAAAAAGGAGCCGCGGCGGAGCGGCCGAGCGCATTGAGTCACCATGCTGCGATACGCGAGGCCGTTCCCCGTCGGGGGTTCAAATCCCCCCTCGGGCATGGATGTTTGTGCCGTCTTTAGCATAAGGTAGTTTACATGTAGTTCGTAAGTTTATGGACTGATGATATCGCAGTTACGTCGCATAAGCTTTACACACATTTGAACATTTTTGAAAAAGGAAAAGGAAAAAAAGGTAACCTGCAAGTATAACATGAAAGTGATCTGCTATTTTACTTACTATTTGTTTCCATGTTTTCCCCCTTGACTTCTGATTTTCACTTTTACGAGACTATGTTCCCTGGAAATTTCAAAGACCTGGTGGTACATAATTTCAGTACGAATATTTAATGATTTGGAACCTGTAGACAGAATTTTCGTACGTATTCAACTAAAAATCATCTGTTCAGTACTGTACTTAGGAAAATGATACGGCTTGATTCTGTAATTATTGGAAAAATCTTGTTCTGAATTTCCTGTGAAGTACCACAATTGACAATTTCAGTTCTTATAAAGCATTTGGGTACTATCCCGATACGTAAGTCAAACTTATCGAATGAGATTTTGTATTAATAAATCACAGTTCAGCTATGTGTAAGGTCTTTGTTTGTCATAAAAAGTATATTATATTGAATATGTACTCAGAAATGACCGACATTTATATCTATAAAAAATGACAGGACAAGAACCACAAGCCGGCCGCGGTGGCCGAGAGGACTGCGGCGCGTCAGTCACGGTCTGCACGGCCACATGCCTCGGGCATGGATATTTGTGCCGTCCTCAGTATTAGTTACATCATAAGTAGTTTGTAAGTTTAGGGACTGATGACCCCGTAGTTACGTCCCATAAGCTATACAAACAATACAATGCAAGAACCACAAGAGTGCTTTAATCTGAAAAAATATTACTTTTGCTCCGCAAGATGGCGGACTGGCTTCAATCGACAGCTAAGCTTTGCGTAGTAACGCCATGTCCCCTTATTTAAACCTCCTTGTGTCATGCCAATATTGCGTGCCTGTGAAACTGATTTTACGGTACGCTTCGGCCGTACGTCTGCTTGGCTTGCTGCGTCTCGTCTCAAGTCCTACTGTTCTATTACCTTCATTTCACACCGACAGTGTAAGCCGCCGGCACATTTTTCCTTTACTGATGTTTGCCGCGATATCAACTTTGACTTTCAACCCGAAGGTCTATTTTCAAAGTGCTAATAATTTCCGGTAGAACATACTGATGTACATATCCTGTGACCATGGACTTCGTATCTTCAGTTTTTGCAGGTGTTCTTTTTCTTCTGCATATGAGTGAATTTCTCCGAAAAGGAGGATTTTCTAGGAGTGTACCTACAGCAAGGATGTGGGACACATAAAGTGGAATAAAGCCACGCGGGAATGACCGAGCGATCTGGAGCGCCACGTCGCACGGCTCTGCGGGTCGGAGGTTCGAGGGTGCGTGTGTTGTCCTTAGTATAAGTAATTTCTAAGTCAAGGGACCAATGACCTTATCAGTTCAGTCCCATAGATATACAAACAAATGAACATTTGAAACTGAAATGAACATATTCTGGTATGCATCTTGCTTCTGCTTAGCGCTGAATATTACTGCATACGTTTTTGCTTAGCATTCAATATTAAATTGAATTCAAATATTAATCAACACTTTTACTAATTGCACCATAATTTTTAAATGAACTGAATATGAAATGCATAATTGTTCGCCAGACTTATTTAGACATAAATTAATCGAAATTTACATTCGCGTATTTGGTTCTTTGTACTGACAAAACTACTTCTCTACCCGCAGTCATTAATTGTTAAATATAGATATATAACGTGAGTTGAAATCACATTATTTCGCAAGCGTTTGGAGTGATTTACATCAATGACACAATATCATGCGAAACACAATTAGCTCTTTATTCACACGAAGTGAAGGGTGCTATCGACGAGGGTTCGTAAATAGATTCCGTATTTCTTGATTTCCACAAGGCTTTTGACACCGTACCTCATAAAAGGCTCTTAATCATATTGCGTGGTTATGGTATACAGCCCCAAATTTGCAATTGGATAGAGGATTTCCTGTCAGAGAGGACACAGTTCGTAGTAATCGATGGTAAGGCATCGACTAAAACAGAGGTGATATCGGGCGTTCCACAGGGTAGTGTTATTGGTCCTCTGCTATTCCTTATTTACATAAACGATTTAGGGGAAAATCTAAGTAGCTCTCTTAGGTTGTTTGCAGATGACGCCGTCATTTACCGTCTAGTAAAATCATCTGAAGATCAAAACCAACTGCAAAACGATCTGATGTAAAGCGTCTCGCTACGGAGCGCGCGATTGCTCGCCGTGGAGATTCGAGTCCTCCCTGGGGCATGGGTGTGTGTGTTTGTCCGTAGGTTAGTTTACCTAGGTTTAAGTAGTTTGTAAGCTACGGACTGATGGCCACGCAGTTTGGTCCGATAGATTTACAAACATTTTTTTTAGAACGATCTGAATAAGATATCAGTATGGTGTAATAATTGGCAATTGACTTTAAATAATGAGAAGTGTGAAGTCATCCACATGAGTACGAAACGAAATCCGTTAAACTTCGTTTACAAGTTAAATCAATCAAAAGTGAAGGCCGTAAACTCCACAAAATACCTAGGAATTACTATTACTTCAGACTTAAATTGGAAAGAACACGTAGATAATGTTGTGGGAAAGGCGAACCAGAGACTGCGTTTCATTGGTAAAACCCTTAAAAGATGCAACAGAACTACAAAAGAAATTGCATACATTATGCTTGTTCGTCCATTTTTGGAGTATTGCTGCCCAGTGTGGGATCCTTATCAGGTGGGTTTGACGGAGGACATAGAGTCCAAAGAAGGGCAGCTCGTTTTGTATTGTTACGATATAGAGGAGACTGCGTCACGGAAGTGATACAGGATCTGGGATGGGAATCATTACAACAACGGCGCTTATCGCTGCGGCGTGGGCCACTTACGAAACTCCAATCGCCAACATTCTCCTCCGTATGCGAAAATATATTGTTGATTCCCACTTACATAGGTAGAAATGATCATCAGAATAAAATACGAGAAATCAGAGCTCGAACGGAGAGATTGAGGTGTTCTTTGTTCCCGCGCGCTATTCGAGAATGGAATGGGAGATAGATAGTATAATGGTGGTTCGATGAACCCTCTGCCAGACACTTAAATGTGATTTGCAAAGTATCCCGTGTAGATGTAGATCGCGAAGTTGTCCATTTCCATGTACCCGCAAGCACTCATATGTGAATTTAAAAGGTCGCGACGGATTTGTGGAAGGAAATCGAATACGATCGTTATAAAGCAAAGTTTGTGTGCGCTTGGGCAGCTGTTGTGTATTCAGGGCGTGCCCAGCCACAGCTCCGCCGCCGCGCTCTCTTTCGCGCCCTGAGGCATGGCTCGCCGCCCCTTCCGCTTACAGGAAAGAATTATTTTCCCCAAGAAGCTAGGTAAACTTGTTTCTGTTGTTCTTTGCCCGAATTAGCGTCCATTTACATGCGCAGAGGCTAATGAAGCAGCCAGGAAAACGCGGAAATTTTCATCCAGAGGCAGTATCAGGTACCTAGTACAGCTGAATAAGAACTACTTTTGCGCGCTGTGTAAGCTGTTAATAGTGAAACCAATCCATGTTTCTCAAACGACGTCCCAGAGTGTAACATATTTCGTCTCCCAAAGCTACCAAGAGGCGACACAATCAGTTCCGTTAACTGTTGTTTAGATGTTTAGCGTACAAGTGTGCGTTATGTGTAGAACATTAGCCTTATGAATGTTAAACACTTACGTTTTCATCAAGATATAGGACATACGATAAGTAAAGTAAAATTGTTATTTGTTACCGTTCTACATGAATTTAACACCCGTGAACCTTATTTTTTTATTATTATTATTGATATTTTCCTCATTACAGAGGTTTACCTCCAACATACTAATACGCCCAGAAACGAATACACATAGTACGTAAGGTTTTACACTAACTATTCACTGTATTTCTCCACGTGTGTCTATCTTGTGTGTCCTCTTCTTCTGCGCCCAGTCTATTCACTGAGAGCTGCACATTTTGGATCCAGGTGGTCACCGGTCGTCCTCTTCTTCTTCTCCCCACAGGTTGCCACTCCAGTACCATCTTCGGTATTCTGCTGTCCTCCATTCTTCTTACATGCCCGTACCACCGTAATTTCTTCCTGTCCATCACCTCATCTATTCTTTCTATTATTCCCATCCTCTTTATTATTTCGGTGTTTCTTCTTTTTTCTTTCCTGGAAATTCTGGCCGATCTTCTCCAGAAATCCATCTCTACGGCTTGTAGTTTCTTACTGTGCTTCTGGTTTATGGTCCAGGTTTCCGCTCCGTACAGAACTGCACTCTCAAATATAGATTTATATATGATTTTTTTTGTTCTGTTCATCACGTTTCTGCTCCATAGGACTGAGTTGAGCATTCCAATTACCTTTCTTCCACTGCTAATTCTTTTATTAATCTCTGAGTCGGATTTTCCCTCAGTTTCTAAAATGGACCCCAAATAACAGAAAGTGTTAACTTTTTTTTATTTTCTTTCCCTCTATGCGTAGTTCATGTGGATCATTCGTCAAGTATTCTGTTTTTTGATAATTAATCTTCAGACCCCAATTTTTGTATGCTATTGCTAGTTGATTACACATGTAGTTTGCGTCTTCCCCGTCTTGTGCTATGACGACTTGATCGTCAGCAAACAATAAATGATGTAGATAAACTCCATCTCTGATTTTTAGTCCCATACTATTACATTTTTGTGACCATTTCCTCAGACAAATATCTATATAGATTTTGAATAATGTTGTTGACATGGGACAGCCTTGCAACAGACCTTTGCTTGTTCTAAATTTCTGTGAAAGTGTATTACCAATTTTCACTTGGCAAATATTATCTTTATACATCTGTTCTATTATTTTAATTAAAGAAGTATTTATGTTTGCCATATGTAGTGCTCTCCAGAGTAGTTTCCTTGGAACAGTATCATACGCTTTTTCTAGATCTATAAAAATAAGTCCAACATTTTTCGATTTTTCTCTATGTTTCTCCAAAATCTGTCGTACTGTGAAAATATGGTCTACACATGATCTACCAGCTGTGAAACCGCATTGTTCTTGTTGGGTTCTAAAATTTTTTTCCAGTTTATTTTTAATTATTTTCCCAAAAATCCTCATTAGTGTGTTTGTAACACAAATTCCTCGATAGTTCGAGCAAATTTTGCTATCCCCTTTCTTAAATATGGTACTAATATAACCCAGTTTCATCTCCTTAGGTACAGAATCTCCATGTATCATTTTATTGAATAACTGCAAAATCAGTTTTACAATTTTGTCACCAACGTACTTCAGAAACTCCATATTGATATTCCCTAGTCCAGGTGATTTACCATTCTTCCCTGTCCTTAATACCTGAAGTACTTCACTTTCTGAAATTAGGATCTCATCATCATGATGTTCATTTTCTTCCACTGTTCCTTCCTCTAGATATTCGTCTCTGTCCTCATTCAATAATTTTTTGAAATATTCTTCCCACTCCTTTTGTGTTACCAGTTGAAGATTGGATTTGCCTTTTGTATCTTGTCGAAGCGCTTTTAATACTGACCATGCTTCTTTCGCTCTCCCAAAACCCAGTTTACTATTAACGTTGGCACATGTTCTTTACCATGCTTCATTCTTTGCTAACCTTATTTTCTTTTCCACTTCATTCTTTTTTTCCTTGTATTTAGATCTTGTTCCTTCAGATTTATCATTCAACCACTGAACGAATGCATTTCGTTTTTCTTTAACTGATGTTTCTATTTCCTCTGACCACCACTCTGCTGCACGTTTGGGGTTGTTTTCTTTTATGCCCAGCACCTCTGATGCTACGTTTTTCACTTTAGTTTTTATGTATTCGTATATTTCTTCTGTGCTTCCTTCAAATGACTCATCTAGTGTCCTTTCCATCCTGGCGTTAAAGAATGTTCTTATACTTTCGTCTTGTAGGCTGTCAATATTAAAATGTACATTTTGAACTTTCTCACTACAGTTCATTTTATTTATGTTACTTGTGTCGTTCGTTGCATTCTTCCATGGCCAGAAAGATTTCATTTTTACTAGATAATGGTCTGATCCACATTGGGCTCCTCTATAAGATCTGACATCTGCTACCTTGAAACTACTTGTTTGTCTAATGATAATATAATCTATTATAGAACGAAGTTCCTTAGTGTTCTGTTGCCAAGTATATTTATGAATGTCCTTGTGCTTGAAAAATGTGTTGGTAATTTTTAGATCAAATTGTGCACAAATATCAATCAGTCTTTCTCCATTATCATTATATTCTGCCTCCCCATGTTTTCCTACTATTTTACACGACTCTCTAATTCCTACTCTTCCGTTCATGTCTCCCATGATAATCAGTTCTTTTCTCCTTGGGATTTTTTCAATAGTCTCTCTGAGGGTGTCCCAGAATGCATCTTTCTCCTTATCTTTTGTATCGTTCGTGGGTGCATATACTCCAATAATCACAACTTCCCTGGCAAATAATGTCATTTCAACAGTAATAATACGTTCATTGATAAATGTCCAATTTGTGATTCTTTTTTTCCATTTTTTCTGCATCATAATGGAGACTCCTGCTTTGGCTCTTACAGCTTTCGATACACCACTCCAGATATGTACATAATTGTCAAGTTCTTCTTCTCCTTTGCCTTTCCTCTTTGTTTCAGAAAGTACAACAACATCGATGTTGAACATGTCAAGTTCTGCAGGTAGTAAATCTATTTTAGTGGAAATACCTTGCACATTCCAGCATCCAAACATCATTTTCCGTTTTTCATCGCCAGTTCGTCGTCCACAGTTCCAATTTTTCCGAGGCATATTATTAGGTTTTTTAGCATTTTATATTTTTATGTGAGTGAGGAGCTGGCCCACTGCACAACCCCCAACCTGGAGGACCAGGTAATTTCTATTCAAGGTTTTCTTCCTTTAGCCTTTGATAAGCCAATATCATACTACAAGGCAGCAGTTGCTGGTTTTGGTCCACCCCGGGTATTTTATTTCCCCGGTACCCACCATATCTGGTGAGCATTCCCCTATCCGCCACCTGGGGAGGTGCCCGATGGAAGACCAGCAAACTCCACACGGGACCCGTGAACCTTAATTTAAAGAACTTAACCCGTGAACCTTAAGTTCTTTAAAATTAGAGGACACTTTCGCTGAAAATACACAGTAAAAAACAATTATTAATTGGACTATTAAACCTTCTGTTGTAAGAATAGATACATTTTTGATATAGGAAAAATTGTAGCGGTCTGAAGTCTTAAGACTTGGTAGCTCATATGTTCAAATGTTTGTAATTCTAACGGACCTAACTATGTGGTCATTATCCGTAGCTTACAAACTACTTAAACCTAGGTAAACTAACCTAAGGACAACACACACACCCATGCCCCAGGGAGGACTCGAACCTCCACGGCGAACAACCGCGCGCTCCGACTTGGTAGCTAGTACACATTATACCTCCTTCATGTACTCTATGATTTCATAATGAAGTTGAAAACTTTTACAAATTCTGGAGAAAGGAAGTGTATTAATTTGAGGTAAGGGGCCCTAGATCCAGTAGAAATTTATAAGTGAAAATTGCTCTCTTACCTCTGACCGACACTGTTGTTGCGTACAAGGTAAACTCCGCATCGCACCTTCACGTTTAGTGTGAAGGTGACCATTGAATAGCCCGTCAAAACCTGAAAAACATCAAGCCTGAATATAGGAGAAACGTGTAAGGAACTGTTTGCTGTTAACTGGATTCGGCATCACGATAATGTACCATTCCATACTGCTCTGTCAGTACAGCGATTTTTAACCTCAAAAGAAATTTGAGTAGTACCACATCCACCTTATTCACCAGACATGGCTCCGTGCGACTTTTTTCTATTTCCAAGAGTCAAAACGGCGATCAAGGGACACCATTTTCAAACAACACAAGATGTCCAAAAAGCTGTGACGAGGGTCTTGGAGCCGGCCGCGGTGGCCGAGGGGACTGAGGCGCTCCAGTCACGATCTGCACGGCCACTACGGTCGGGGGTTCGAATCCCCCCTCGGGCATGGATATTTGTGCCGTCCTAGTTCGTAAGTAGTTCATAAGTAGTTTGTAAGTTTAGGGACTGATGACCCCGTAGTTAAGTCCTATAGACTATACAAACATTTGAACATTTTTGAGGGTCTTGGAAGATATTACAGAAGATGAGTTCCAGAAATGTTACCATCAATGGCAGAAGCGCTGGAAAAAGTGTTTGCAATCATAAGGGAACTACTTTGAATGAGACAACACTAAACTTGACTAAAACGGTAAGCAACCTTTTTTTTCACATCAGTCTCATTACTTTATTGACCCACCTCGTATATTCTTACCATATGACTTTTATCGTACAATATTATGCATGGTATGACATTTGTCAAGACTACAGAAGGAAAATAGGCACGTCAACGAACGGACGGGCATTTCCTGATTTTGTGATAAAAAGATGCCGGAGGAAGATATGTGGATCACGGATAACCCACACTGCAATCCACCACCGAGGCACTGCCCCTTCTCTCGATGTTGCTGATCATGAGCTTCAATGGTACATTGTTTTTATGTTGCTCCTTTTCACAGTTTTTTCTGTGGTCAGTTTTTGACGTACTATATACTGGACTACATTTTTTGTGTCCCAGCCTCGTTGCCGCTTATGTGTCTCGTCCGCCGGTTGTAGGTGTCGGTGGCCGAGTAGAAAGAGACCGACACATGAATAAAGGATGCACGCTTGTGCGGTATGGAGGTGACCAGCCAGTGGGACAGCAGAAACTAGAAACACTAGAGTAAATTAGAACGAGATATGTATTTCATAGAGACTTAATAATACTCAACTTTTAAATAGTTCTTGACTGCAGAATGCTGATACATAGATTAGAGAGAGGCCTGCCTACTGATGATTTCTAGTGCCTATCCGATAGCCAAGTCTTAACTGGTGCCTATCTGATTCCCAAGTGTTAACTGGTTCCTATCTCAGTCCCAAGTGGCCGATGCAGCAGTCGTCGCCACGAGCGGAGTTGCAGCAGAGGGCGCTCGTGGCTGACATAAGAACGCCGCGCCGTGCGTGCATGGCGCCGCACGGTGTAAGTACGTGGCGTGCACTTCATACTTGTGTGACACCACAACATTACCACTAAATCGGAGGGCAGTGCGATGGTGACTTTACCCTTTTAAACTATAGAATATGCAATGTCATTAGTCAACTGATATCGGAGCGTCACTTTACTTTGGATTGGGGTTTAGTGAATACCTGCAGCAAATGTTCCCTGGAAGGTGGAGAGGATAAGAAGGTTCTGTTTCCTGGATATCAAGTTCATATGGTCACAGAAAGTGGTTTATTGTTTTGTGGTCATGTTAAAGTCTTGTGTAGGAGACGCCTGTTGATATCGAAGAGCAGTTTCCAGCACGGTTATCGATACCTGCGACACTGCTGCTAAGGAAAGATGTTTTGAACAACTTGTCAATTACAATACAGCCGTATAGATAGCTAAAATTGTCTTTATTTATTACGTTGTTTCGGCATCTTCTATCATCAGATATGTAATTAAAATGATAGGAACATTGTATATAAGCCTCGGCTTATATACAATTCATTCGCCGCACTGCGGTATTCCATCTAAACCTACTACAGTGAAGCCATAACTGATCGTAAATTGCGATTTATTTCATTCATTGAACGCTGTAACGTCGTCAAATATATGTAATTGTATATAAGCCGAGGCTGGGCTCCTAACGACAATTAATTGTGTCTCGATACCTCATGGTCTGTTCTCCCTGATGCGGGAATATATTATTGTGGCTGCGAGCATTACAGAACAAATAGGCTCTGGTATAGGAAAGAGACAGCGTGGCGAATGGAGATTTGGGTTCGGCGGGAGACTTGCAGGGAAGAGTCCTCTGCAGTTGGGCTGGTCACTGTGTCCTCGGTGGCGGAGTGGTCAACGCGTCTGCCTACTAAGCATTAGATCCCGGGTTCGAATCCCGGCCGGGCACAAATTTTCATTCGCCGCACTGTGGTATTCCATCTAAACCTAGTACAGTGAAGCCATAACTGATCGCAAATTGCGATTTATTTCATTATTGAACGCTGTTACGTCGTCAATTACATATAATGGTAGAATATGACGTGGTATTTTGTTGCTACGTGGGTTCGCTTCAGAGATATGAAGGTCAACTTTTTATTTTTTAATGGGATGCTGTCGTTTGGTACTTATATTCTGATAGTGGCTGTCGAGACGAATCCATTGATGTGTAACTGTAAGGTCTTTGAAGGTCAATGGAAGTAAAAAAGGTGACAGCAATAAGTATTGTGAAACCACCCACCGGTTCCGTCGCGCTAGAATGGCGACAAGCGTTTGGCAAGACAGGTCGCTGGCGGCATTCTGGGGAGTGAAAATTTCATTCTAACTGCATGGCAATGGATGCAAGTGCCGAAGTGATACGAAATACCATTCAGTCCATGATAAGATGATTTCAGCGCTGCATTGATACCAATGGTGAACACATCGAACACCTTCTGTAAACAGGCGTTCATGCTACCTTTTTGACCTTCAAGGTCCTTACTGTTCCACATCTTTGGATTCGAGTACCAAACTATAGCATCCCATTAAAAGAAGTTCACCTTTATATGTCTGAAGGGACCCCATCTAGTAACAAAAAACCAACGTCATATTCTGGCCCCCGTTGTCCCATGCAACTTTTGTACCACAAACGTTTCAGCTCCTAATCATACTTTCGGAGTTATTCTTGGTTGCAACAGTTAATGGCTCACCCTTTATATACAAGATGAGGCACTTAAAACAATGTCAGTACTAGTAAATCTAATGGGAAAGTCCACTGGATTTCTTTCGTAATAAATATTCATGAAATTGATCTAGATGGTTGTTTTCGTATTCACAAAAAATGAAGATCGCCGTCACAACGTATAGGAAGTTCGTTTCCTTTACACAAAAATTCTCAACAACTGTTATAAATGTGGTAGCTTATGAACCTTGTGCTTTACAATAGGTTTGGTCTTCTCAGTCCGTCTAACATCAAGCACCGTCACACCGGAAATAATTCGAGGCTATGGGAAGTATTGAGCGCAAAATCTTTGTCATGATCACAATTCGGAAAATGGCCTTCACTTAGAGCACTGCGCGAAGCTAACAGTAAACTGCGATACATTTTCGTTTGAAACATTCAACTCTATCTTCCATCTTTATCCGTTAAAGTTTGTAACGTAATCTCCCAGTGTCTTCAATTTCCTCAGTATATTGTTATTGGTATGTTAAGTAATAGTAAAATATTGATGTAATATCGTAGTTCTGTAACACTTCCATTTTTCCATCAAAGTTTCTGTATTACTGAAATTCTGTTGCCATTTACATCACATCTAGAAAGGAATAGCTAATGTAGTATCGGACACAAAGATCCGATAATTATCGCAAACATGGAATAGTGGGAGATTCCGTTACAAACTTTAATGGGTAAAGATGAACGATAAAAGTATTAATCTGAGATAAGAAGGAACTTTGGTCCCGCTGACTAATTCTTAACTAGACCACGTAGTTTGAAAGAAAGATGATCATAGGCTATGAATTAGTCAGAGGGATGCATTAATAGCAGTTAAATTCAAGCATAACTAGTATAAAAATATCGTTGGGGCTCAGATTTTGCACAACACAAATTTAAAGAGGTTAACGTAATTTCGCTGTAACTTCGATGTGAAAATTTCTAGTTTTCGTAGGCGAAAATTAAGTCTCCTTCACTTAAGATAGGCGTGGCTATGACTTTGTTATTTCTGCTGTATTAAAACGAAAACACGATTTCAAACTACTATTCACTGCATACTTACTGCATACCCCACACTAACAATTATACGAGAATTCAGTGTATTTGGTGATACCTTCCATCATCGCCATGCACTTCCATGAAAACATTTATGTGCCTCTGAATGAACACAGGAAAGTTTCTGTTCAAGCACAATGTGGGCACAACTCAGTGATGAAGAGTTACGAAAATTAACATTACCGTATTCATTAACATATCAAGAAAATTGGCGCTAAAGACCTAGTTGTCGTGCGCCCATAACATCCTATCCATCCATACCAAGAAAAGGGAATACTGTGCTAAAGTTTCTATTGCTGCTTCTGACGCAGAATGTATTTCGTCACTAGCCAGTAGGATGTAATGCCAGGTCTTTTAATTATTTCGCGTAAAGTATCGATCAGAACCCAATATTGAAAGTATTTCTACCTTAACTACCTTTTTAGATGAATGAATCTCACTACAGAGGATGAAGTTACCAGGTAATTATCATTTTCTTTATTCGGCTACTGTTACTTACAAAGAGTATTTAATGGTTAGCGGTAATTCTTCATAAGAAGTATCTCCTAAAACAAGTACTTTTTCAGTACTTTTCTGATAATGGAAATACTTTTTTTAAATTACTATTACGCCTCACTGATAATTTATTGATAATAAGAAAATTAAATTCCTTGTTCAATATGTTGCATGTTAACTAAATAATTAATAATTTTAAAAATTCTGTTTTTCAATAAATGCTCACAGTGTAGTACACGTATTCCTGAAGTGTTAGAATATAAAACATACAAATCTGTGAGGAAGTGTAATGCATGTTATATAGTCTCAAGTACAGCGCCACGGCTCTCCGCACGGGATTCTTCTGTCTTAGATCACTGTATGTGAAGTAATGGAAACCATCAACCCTATAATCAGGCGCCGTTCAGATAGAGGCTTATTGATGAAATATCTTCATGGCATTACCCAAAACACAAATAAGAGTTTTAACCAGTGTGTATGGGAAAGATTCGTAAAAACTTTTTACTTTTAGAACCATTTCTATGGAAATAAACTCAGTTGCGTCTGGAGTTCAATATGCAGTATCATGTTCCAGTTATTGTGTGGAAAGCAGGACATACGTTTTAGAGAAATTAGGAACGAAGCCCGGAATGTACCGTGAGAAAGCTTTTTATACGACAAGACAGAACGTGTGTATTGAAAGCAAACAAGTTGCTTGTGTGACAATTTCAAGAGAAGTGCTTCATAGGAATGTAAAAAGTAAGAGAAGTTGCACAAAAAGTGACAAAGAACCTGCCCATGGTGTTTGACAATTCTGAAAGAACGACAAATATAAGCAGAAACTCATGCGGGAACATTTCGCAATACAGAAATTTCGGCACGTAGGTACTTACAACACATGAAATAAAAGTCCTGTTCAATCTTGGTGTCCTTTTATATTATGAAGGAAGTGTTTTAAAACTCCAGAACTTTCCACATCTGTTTAAAATGTGGTCGAAATTGAGATAAGTAACTGTAAATTTTAATTTTTTTCTAAAAACAGTTGAACATATAAGCGCTCAGCCATTTTCATTATTCCAATAAATTCTACAATTCGAGAAACCTGTAAGTTTGCTTAGCTCTGTAATATTCATCGAATAATCTGTCTTACTCCCAGAGAACAGTGTATCTGCAACAACAGGTGCATCCAATAGTTTACGGAGAAATGATGAGATTTCACAAGAAAACAAAATTATTTTGTTAGGTTCTGGAACTTGAAATACTATGTGCGTAAATACGCAATCATTTCTGATTCTGCTGAAAGAGAGAGAGAGAGAGAGAGAGAGATGGTGTGACATCTACCCGTTCAGTGCATGCTAATTTTATACTGAAAATCAATTAAGAGTTGTGAAAGAGCGCAATTTTTGCTCTTTATACTTCCATTTGGTGTGCTGCTACTCGTAAAGGCACTCAGTTGCTTCAAGAATTAAACATTGCAAGTGATACATTCACTCTTGGAAGTTAAAGTACAACGTATTTCCATTTCTAATCATAGCTCACTTTCAGAAAAAATATTCGTGGTACTTCTGTGTAACATCCGCTGTCATATCAAAAGTCATTGCGATATAATATTGCAAGATTATATCTCAATTTTTATTCCTGAACGGCGTGAACACGAAAAATTCTGTTGAAAACTCCGGTGCCTGACCGTGTGCGATTTATGCGTTAATAAGGGGGTTAATCAAGCATATTTAATTACAGTACGGGGATATCGCAATTTCGTTTCAAGTACTGCGGTATTAATTAGTTGATTAATATTCCATGCATTGGTGAAATGTTTGTATTCGTTTGATGTTACATATTTCATTGTGATGCTTTAGCCTGAAAACTTGTCTGCTACTGTGACAAGTCGACAAGGATGCAGCTGTTTCGGACACAGTACTGAAAAATCTCAGTTGCCATCCTAGAAGCATTGAAAATTTTATTAAAAATTTTACAGAACGAAGTATTACATTTACTACAAACAGGGAAAAAGTCAATAAATAGGTTATGTAAATACTCTTCTTCGCAGTCCATAAAGAGAAGGCACTCTCGCTTTCCGAAAGCCATTGATGATCCGTAATCATATATAATCAAGAAATGAAAGTATAATTTACATACAGTTGTAAAAAACTTTTTTCAAGAGACAAAGCTCGAGGATAAATAATACGTAGCAAGTGTGTAAAACATATAATTATTTATGTTCTGAAATAGTGTATTCTCATTTCAAAAGTATTACATACTTAGCATGACATAGCAGTTAACACACGATAATGTAACCCTTAGCTATTACACAGCTTCGACATGAATGTGACAAATCGTGAAGGACCACTGTTGTCAGCTGCTGGTTTTTGAGAAGGAACTGTGTGGAGTTAGTGACCAACAGACTTAATCACTCCTCTGTTAAAACGCTCTGCAGGATTTACATATTATCATGATACATCTTGCTTGACAGTGATATTCCAATGCTATCACGTATTCTAATGATAGGTCAATGAAGCAAACCGAGCAGCCTCTCTGTTGCGTTACTTGTTTGTGAACTAATTGATGGCTTACGAAGCTATATTTATGAATACGGAAATAGGTATTCCGATATACAGTATTATACATATGTATCCAAAACGTATCCCATTGATACAATGATCTGCAAAAATATGCTAGACGGTCTTCTGCAGATAAGACTATTACGTCTGTTCCAAGTTATAAAGTTCCATTATGCTTCATTATTCCAATGTTTTTGGAGTTAGTGATTTCACTCTCTTATTAAGTAGTTTCGTTTATAATTGCGATTCATTTGAGATGGCTACTAGTTTCTAACAGGTTTAAATTTAAATTTGGCACAAGAGCTATTACTATGGAAGATGGATCAAACTTTACACTTCAATAAAATTTTACAGTTCTTTCATTCTTTTGGTCGTGGTACTTTGATATACTTTGCCGACCTGGTGACAGAACTTAAGAAATTGATTAGTTCGTCAGTAACGAATACGACACCAGCTGCGTGACAGAATTGGTTCAATTATAGTAAGTTCTGTGGACGCATTGCTGCAAACAGTAGAGAGGCAGCTGCTGTAAATAAAATTGCGAAATATACAGGGTGTTTCTAAATGATACCGACCATCTTCGTGGGGGGGGGGAGGATGGCTTGAGGAACGAAATGAGGTAGGGACCCGTGTCCGGAAATGTCACCCAACGGCGCTACCGAGCGTCAAAATTGTAGGTGCTGGAGTCTGCCGCTAGGCCACCCCTCGGGCAGCGAACGCGTCGTCCTATGCGCACACAGACCGCGGGCAACCTGTAATATGTGGTTTTTGATATTCGGGGTCTGCGATTGATTGCAACGATTGCCGGTGGAGAAGATGGAGCTAGGAGCTTTATGGGCAATGTAATGCTCCCTTGTCGTGATGGCTGATGGTGACGTACTGGGCTTCTCCGCGTGGTTTATTGCCTCCAAAACAATCTCCGATGTTGTACGCTATAACATAGTATAATGTATGTAACTGACAGAGAATGACAGCGGTACTATGTTGCGTTTTGTAGACTAACGTCGTCTTGTGCAGCAGCTATCACCATCTACGCTGCTGGAGTGAACAGCGATGGGCCACATGATATGAATAACGGTAGATATTTGGTGATGTCAACGCCTTTATTGTATTTAGCGGATGGATACCATAAATGCAAGGAAATGAAGAGGAGCAATACGTCATCACACGACAGGGGCCGAGGAGTGTACATTACTATTCATTCTGATGGTACAGGATACTTAAGACAATGTACAACATAAACAACATGTGATTAAATGTCACAAATTAAATGTACTCTTTCAGTCGAGACTGTTTTCCTCAATCGTTTAACGCAGTTAATCATATCGATTGTGGTCCCTGAAATAACTTTTGCACGACCTGTGAATTACACTGTACAGTTAAAGTAGGTGTTCGAAATGCCTCCCCCCGGCGTCTCAGGATGCCTGGCATGTGCGTCTTACTGAATGTTGCACTCGCTCAGAGGTACCGGGCGTGGTGCGAACAGCCTCACACGTTGCAATAGGTCTTCCACCGGGATGTCGTATCGTAACAGTCTTCAGATGGCCCCACATGAAGACGTCCAGCGGGTTGAGGTCAGGCGAACGGGGTGGCGAGTGACAGGGCCACCTCGACCAACCCAGTGATCCCCAAACATCCGTCTGATGTGAGTTCTGGCAGCTCTATTAAAGTGTGTGAGTGCTCCATCGTGCTGGAACCACATACGTTGTCCAGTAATTCTGGCAGCACTTCCAGGATAAATGCTGTGTAGCTTTCACCTGTGAGGCGAGGGGGAAGCATGTACGGGCCGATCAGGTAATCGGGGACGATGCCAGCCCATACATTGATGGTTAACGTTGTCTGATGACCTCTTACGTGTCTGGCGTGGGGGTTCTCCATCGCCCACACATGGCTGTTGGCGTTGAACACATCCTCACAGGTGAATGACGCCTCGACTGTGAACAACACATCCGCAGCATAATAGGGATGTCAGGTGTACTGCTGCAGGAACCACTGGCAGAATTCCACACGCGGAGCTAAATCGTGGTCCAGCAGCGCCTGTATATTTTGAAGATGGTATGGATGCCTTCCTTCTTCACGCAGCACCCTCCATACCACTGGATAGGTGCTCTGTAGTGTGTGCGCTATGTCGCGGGTGCATGTGGATGGGTCAGCGTCGAACGTCTGTAGTATGTCCTCCGCAAAGTGTGGTGTGCGCACGGTTCGCTTGCGACCACTATCGTGGTGACGCCCTGCAAAACGACCAGTTTCACCCAGACGCTTATGGATGGCCGCAAACGTGGAGTGGTGTGGCTGACGCCTATTCGGATGTCTCTGTCCATAGATGCGTAATTCTGCTTGACCATTGCCGCCCGCCTCACCATACGCGAAGAGCATGTCGCGCTGCTCGGCCCAGGTGAACTTGTCCAAGATGCATACACCAATACATATCAAATTACGACTGTACACCGTGTTTCTGCTACGTATGTTTGTCGTTTCCCTCTGGCAATACCGCTGTTAGCAACCTCCAGTATAGTGTTGCTCTGACGGAACTGACCGCATTAAACGCCATCTAATGTCTGGAACGCTGTTAGGAAGGTAGCCTGACGTGGCAGTGGCCTGCTCGCGTAGAACGCCACACAAGCTGCCTGAGGGGTGGTCTAGCGGCAGGCGCCAGCACATATAATGTTTTCCCTACTCATTTGCATCACATTACATTTTTCTACATTTAGAGCTAGCTGCCATTCTTCAAACAAACTAGAATTTTTTTCAACATCCTGTATTAGCAAACAGCCGCAAATTACAAGTTACTTTGACCATCAGATCATTTATATAGATATAAAATAATAGCGGTCCTATCACACTCCTGTGGAGCACGCCTGACGATACACTCGTCTCTGAAGAACACTCGCCGTTGAGTACAACGTATGCGTTCTATTACTTAGAAAGTCTTTCAGCCACTCACAAATCTGTGAACCTATTCCATATGCTCGTATCTTCGTTAACAGCCTTGCAAGCTTACACACGGATTTAAAAAAAAAGCTGTAATTAATGATAAAAGACAATGTCTGCGTAGGGTGATGAAATTTTACACAAAAAATTCAGGTACTTCCTCCAGTTGACTCGAGTCCCCATTGCTACAGCACGAATTAATAACACAAGTAAGTCACAACCTGTGTTTCCTTGGAGATCCATGAAATATAGATGTAGGGCCTATTTGCTATATAAACTGGCTGCGTTGTGTCTAGGGGTACCAGCCACACCTTCTGCAATGTCACCAAAATGTTTTACTTTACATAAATGCAGGCAGGAACAATAAATACACAAACGACACATTCATTTGAACTAAACTGAAGTCTATTTCACCTAATAACCACCAGTCCTGACTTCAGAGTTCTTTACGCTTGCCACACAAATAAACGGAAACTTGACTGAATAGTTTTTGAGTCCCACAGTCATTGAATAAAATTAAAGTCCAGCAACAATCCTGAAAAAATTCTAAATTCCACTGTCGCAAAATAGAGTTGAAGTCCACGAATTACCATAGAACACGTTTTCTAAGTTTCACACTGAAACACTTCGCTGAAAATTACAAGTATTCAAGCGACTGACCAACACTAACAGACGGCCCCCAGTAACCAAAATGGCCGCCTTAAATACCCTCGCTGGCTTACTCTGAAATCAAATCATTGTCTTATCTACACAAAAATACCTCTTTTACATATAATATGAATGTAACAAATACATCTGATGATAGTATCTAACGGAAATTTCGAGCTGAAATAGAATATGGCATCAAAAACACAGTACATATCTTAGTTTCCACATAGTTAAAGTTTTCGGTTATGATTTTTTATATTTAAAACACTAAACTATTGATATTATTTCGTTAGCTATTTACTTAAGTTCAAATGTTTGTTAAGCTTATGGGACTTACCTGCGGGGTCATCAGTCCCTAAACTTACAAACTACTTATCAACTACCTTATACTAAGGACGGCACAAATATCCATGCCCGAGGAGGGATTCGAACCCCCGACCGTAGTGGCCGTGCAGACCGTGACTGGAGCGCCTCAGTCCCCTCGGCCACCGCGGCCGGCATTTACTTAAGTCTAGTTTACAGTACTGCCGCTAATACTACAGTTATTATTGTTTATTTATTTAAAATCTAGCTTTTATACCTGGGAACCATGTTTTGGCCTCTTATTCAAATTTACTGAATATGAGCAAAAAAACAAAAATGTATTATAATAGTACTTACTGAAATCTATCAATTGACACCTTGTATCTAACATTTGGTTAAGCCGTTTTCAAGTTATATGGTTTATAATTTTGTTATTTTACAATGATCTTTGATTTGATATATCTCAAAAACTAGTAAAGTGACAGGAGACACGTTTATATGAGCGTAACCGTCTAATTGCCAGCTTTAAAAGAGCCTAGGCGCTCCTTAGTACCATATACGGATCAATAGGTATTAATTTTAGGTAGTTTATTGCATATTTCTGCTAGGCCAAATGGGGCTTCTCCCGTCGACCACCACTGCATGGATTTCCCAGTCACGTGTTTATACACAAAGCGAGCGACCAGACGCTCGTGTGACAGATGAGATGTGCCGCTATCTATTGACTAACACCTGAACTACGGTGACTCAGTAGCTGTCAAAACACATCACTCAGAACGAGTAGGCTGCTTGTCAATATACTCTCACGATTCCCGCGCGAGTGCGCGTTTTAGTACAAAATTGCCGACTTCAAGTGTCCCCACAAAGCTGTCCTCTTACACCCTTCATCTATGGCTCCCAAGATGTCATGTGAGAAAAGGGCAAACTGAGTTTCACATGAACGATGTTTCCTAAACCCGTGCTGATTCGTAGAGAGAACCTTATCCGTCTCAAGGAAATTTACTATATTCGAGCTAAGAATATGCTCCAAAATTCTATAGGAAACTGATTTCAACGATATTGACCTGTAATTATGTGGGTCAGTTCTTTTACCTTTCTTATATGTGGGGGTCACCTGCGCTTTTTTTCCATTCACTAGGAACTTTGTGCTGTATTAAAGATTCGCAATAAATGCAAGCCAAGTACGGGACCATTGCCATAGAATACTCTTTGTAAAACTGAATTGGTATTCCATCCGTACCAAAAGACATTTTTGTATTCAGCTCTCTGATGCATATCTACACTGGAAATACCTATTACTAAGTCCTCCACTTGGGAGTTAGTGCGTTGATCAAATGATGGTACGTCTTTATGGTACTTCTGCGTGAATGATTTCTTAAAGTTTAAATTTAGAACTTCAGCTTTCCATTTTCTTTCTTCTATTACCGTCTCAGAATGGTCAATGAGTGACTGGACAGTGGCCTTTGACCCGCTTATCGATTTTACATAGTACCAGAACGTTTTAGGGTTATCGAAAAGATATTTCGCTAAAGAATGGCTGTGGTAATTATCGTATGTTTCGTGCATCGGTCTTTTTATAGACTCACGAATCTCTATTAACTTTTGCCAGTCTTGATTTACGTTTTCTTTTTTGAACCGAAAGTGCAACAGCCTCTGCTTTCTCAGTTGTTGTTGTTGTGGTCTTCAGTCCGGAGACTGGTTTGATGCAGCTCTCCACAATACCCTATCCTGAGCAAGCCTCTTCATTTCCACATAAGAGCGACAACCTACATCTGTCTGAATCTGCTTACTGTATCCATCTCTTGGTCTTCCCCTGCGATTTTTTCCCCACACACTTCCCTCCAACGCTAAATTAACAATTCCTTGATGTCTAAGAATGTGTCCTACCAATCTATCCCTTCTTTTAGTCAAGGTATGCCAGAAATTCCTTTTCTCCCCAATTCTGTTCAGTACCTCCTCATTAGTTACGCGATCCACCCACCTAATCTTCAGCATTCTTCTGTATCACCCTATTTCAAAAGCCTCAATCCTCTTCCTGTCCGCACTGTTTATCGTCCATGTCTCACTCCCATACAAGGCAACACTCCATACAAATGCCCTCAGAAAGGACTTCCGTAGGCCTAAATCAATATTCGATGTTAACAAATTTCTCTTTTTCAAAAACGCTTTTCTACCCATTGCCATTCTGCATTTTATATCCTCTGTACTGCGCCCATCATTTGTTATTTTACTGCCCAAGTAACAAAACTCATCTACCTCCTTTATTGCTTCGTTTCCCAATCTAATTCCTTCAGCATCACCTGATTTTCTTACACTGCACTCCATTAGCCTAGTTTTGCTCTTGTTAATGTTCATCTTATATGCACCTTTCAACACACTGTCCATTCCATTCAATTGCTCTTCCAGGTCCTTTGCTGTATCTGACAGAATTACTCAGTAGCTTTCTATTATTATTATTATTACTTATTTAACATGCCCCATTACATAGTAATATTACGTGTTTGGGTGTTAAATTCAGGTTATTGCATCAGGTACTTTGCCAAACACAAACAGAGTACATAAGATGGATTTACAAAATAATGCTTAATATTATTATTATACTACGGTTGATCTTTTCCATAATTAATCAACTTTATAGGCACATATTTCCCTAAACTTTTATTTGAAATGCATTTAAATTTAGTCGACAATTCCTCTACATCCATTGTACTGCAACTAAACGATGTCCATTTCTTTTCTAAGTGTCATGCTAACAAATGTCTATCGGCTCTTTCAAACAAAAACACGCTCCTAGCCTTCTTGATTGGTTTATTAACTTTCGTCACCACTGACGCTATGACAGTGGCAGAGTTGTCTAATGTGGTGGCCTCGTGGACATTCCCAGAAAAAAAACTGAAGGCTGAGTGGAGCCAAGAGGCCACCGTCGATGTTCAACACAGCTCAAAGCTCCCGGAGCATGTACGGCCTTATGTTCCAAATCCCATACGCGGCTTTAAACTCCAGCTCTTTGGGCACACAACTCAGGGATGTAATGGAATATCCACCTGTGGCGCATTTGGTAAGGCCGCCCACGAAAGAGTCGCGTATTTCACCACCTCGCCGGCCGCCGTGGCCGAGGGGACTGAGGCGCTCCAGTCATCGTCTGCACGGCCACTACGGTCGGGGGTTCGAATCCCCCCTCGGGCATGGATATTTGTGCCGTCCTTAGTCTTAGCTAGTTCATAAGTAGTTTGTAAGCTTAGGGACTGATGACCCCGTAGTTAAGTCCCATAAGTTCTACAAACATTTGAACATTTTTTTCACCACCTCCAAAGTGTGTGAACTGTTGGTAGGAACACCCTGTCTGGAGTAGGGAATGCAGCGTTCACTTGGAAGAAAAATACCAGAGATTAAAACAACTAAGCACATTTTCTACGCGGAGGCCGAGAACATCTTTATCCCCTTGTCACCTCCAGCGTTTGCCACCCTCTTGGCTGCTGTCCTTCAAGACGGTTTTTGAAGTTTACGCTTCGACATAAACAGAGGTCGTCATTGTTGCTACTAACGGCTGCATTTGTAAGTGCACATGCAAAGACGCATTTAATTCAGTACATGTAGCTCCTCGAAAACCAGCAGAGAAAGCTACAGTCACATTGACGAGCCCTTGGTAACTACAGATGAAGACCATGGCAAAAATCCACTTTGGCCGCTACCGCTTCCACTGTAGCCATGTCAAATGTCTGTGTAGCTTAAGGGACTTAACTACGGGGTCATCAGTCCCTAAACTTACAAACTACTTTTGAACTAACTAATACTAAGGACTGCACAAATATCCATGCTCGAGGGGGGATTAGAACCCCCCGACCGTAGTGGCCGTGCAGACCGTGACTGGAGCGCCTCAATCCCCTCGGCCACCGCGGCCGGCTTCACTGTAGCTTCTACGAAGCAAGTAAAGTAGAGAGAGTCAACCGTAAGTCCTAGTTGCACGTGAAACCAAATATTAAACCTCCAGACCATACCGAATTTATATTAGTATATGCTTCTTCTGACTCGGCTCCAGTGCTTATGGAGCTGGATGTCCATCTGGGGCATACTTCTCGCCCGAAAATTAAACCCACATCAACTTCAATATCCTCGCCTCGGGGGAAAGAAAGAGTGAAGGTGTAAACTCCATAATCCACGGCTCTAATATTACAGAGGATTTTGAATAGAACTCACATAGAACTGAAACAACTAGCACAGACACCCCCTTTGTGCCGGTTCAGACCGTTCTTGCTATAATAGGGGGTGCCGCCTTTCTGTGGGCTAAATTATGCAAGCCGCTGATCACCTAAAACTTTTTCCAATATTTGCTGTCCTTCTTGCTTATGAGATTTTGATGTATCACAATGTAAATGTAACACTTGTAAATTTGACTAATGTTTGTTTCAAATAAGTAGTCCGGACAAAATATCTGCCGCTCCGTGAAGAATCGTTGATTATAGCCGCGGCGGATTAGCCGTGTGCACTAGGTCGCCGTATTGCGGTGCGCGCGACCGTTCCCCGTCGGGGGTTCGAGTCCTCCCTCGGGCATGGGTGTATGTTGTCCTGAGGTTATTTTTCCTTAGTTTAAGTAGTTTGTAAGCCAGGGACTAATAACCAAGCAGCTGAGTCCCATAGATTTACAAACATTTGAACAATTTTTCGAACATTGAGGATAAATCAGTGGCGTGTACATTTCACTCCTGGACAAGATAACATCTTGGATACAGCTAGCAAATGTTTTCACAAGTTTTCGCAGGTACATAACACGGAGTTTAAGCCACGCACTGAGAATTTAATCTTGCAGTTCCACCAGTTTGTGATATTGTTGATGTCGGCATTTTATCCACTGTATCTATATTTTTGCAGATGTTTTAAGGGCTTCAATTCGGGTAATTTTACAGACCGATCGAGACGTAACAGGGTAGGGGAGTACATCGTAATCTCCGCGAGTTTGCTGTTGCATCCTAAAATCAAAATGATTCATTATTTCGGCGATCCAGTTGTTCGCCATCGTCAGGAGAAAGCTGCTGCTGCTGACTCCCGCTGAATATTGACGCCGACGCTGTATAGATCGCCGAAATATTTAATCATTTTGATTTTAGGATCTGGTTGCAAACCCGGATATCCGGTTGTAGATGCAGACATTACGAAGAATTACTAGGCTGGGAAAGCCTACCAAGGCGAGGTGTGGGAGAGTTCAAAAATCCAGATAAATATTCTCAGCTTTATGAATCCCACTGTTTTCGTCTTGAAAAATATGGGTATCAATAGAATACTCATAACGCAGTTGTTGACTGAAAGTTCGCGTCTCACTATTACCATGGAATGAGAATGAAACTTTCACTCTGCAGCGGAGTGTGCGCTGATATGAACCTTCCTGGCAGATTAAAATTGTGTGCCGGAACCGGGACTCGAACCAGGGACCTTTGCCTTTCGCGGGCAGGCGCTCTACCGACTGAGCTACCCCGACACGACTCACGATGCCGCCTCACAACTTTACTTCCGCCAGTACCTCGCCTCCTACTTTCCAAACTTCACAGAAGCTCTCTTGCAAACACGCAAGACTAGCACTCCTGGAAGAAAGGATATGGTGGAGACATGGCTTAGCCACAGCCTAAGGGATGGGATGTTTCCCGAATGAAACTTTCACTCTGCAGCGGAGTGTGCGCTGATATGAAACTTCCTGGCAGATTAAAATTGTGTGCCGGAACCGGGACTCGAACCTGGGACCTTTGCCTTTCGCGGGCAAGCGCTCTACCGACTGAGCTACCCCGACACGACTCAGGATGCCGCCTCACAACTTTACTTCCGCCAGTACCTCGCCTCTCTTGCAGGAGTGCTAGTCTTGCGTGTTTGCAAGAGAGCTTCTGTGAAGTTTGGAAAGTAGGAGGCGAGGTACTGGCGGAAGTAAAGTTGTGAGGCGGCATCGTGAGTCGTGTCGGGGTAGCTCAGTCGGTAGAGCGCTTGCCCGCGAAAGGCAAAGGTCCCAGGTTCGAGTCCCGGTTCCGGC
Source organism: Locusta migratoria (assembly GCA_026315105.1). Taxonomy (NCBI): domain Eukaryota; kingdom Metazoa; phylum Arthropoda; class Insecta; order Orthoptera; family Acrididae; genus Locusta; species Locusta migratoria. The sequence continues at coordinate 514,973,571 of CM048755.1, forward strand.
ACACAATTTTAATCTGCCAGGAGGTTTCATATCAGCGCACACTCCGCTGCACAGTGAAAGTTTCATTCTGGAAACATCCCATCCCTTAGGCTGTGGCTAAGCCATGTCTCCACCATATCCTTTCTTCCAGGAGTGCTAGTCTTGCGTGTTTGCAAGAGAGCTTCTGTGAAGTTTGGAAAGTAGGAGGCGAGGTACTGGCGGAAGTAAAGTTGTGAGGCGGCATCGTGAGTCGTGTCGGGGTAGCTCAGTCGGTAGAGCGCTTGCCCGCGAAAGGCAAAGGTCCCAGGTTCGAGTCCCGGTTCCGGCACACAATTTTAATCTGCCAGGAAGTTTCATATCAGCGCACACTCCGCTGCAGAGTGAAAGTTTCATTCTGGAAACATCCCATCCCTTAGGCTGTGGCTAAGCCATGTCTCCACCATATCCTTTCTTCCAGGAGTGCTAGTCTTGCGTGTTTGCAAGAGAGCTTCTGTGAAGTTTGGAAAGTAGGAGGCGAGGTACTGGCGGAAGTAAAGTTGTGAGGCGGCATCGTGAGTTGTGTCGGGGTAGCTCAGTCGGTAGAGCGCTTGCCCGCGAAAGACAAAGGTCCCAGGTTCGAGTCCCGGTTACGGCACACAATTTTAATCTGCCAGGAAGTTTCACCATGGAATGAGTTTGGAATCTATATCAACATAAATAATCTGCAAGTCACATTAAGGTGCATGGAAGAGGGTTCATCGAACCACTTTTATGATGTTTCTCTATAGTTCCATTATCTAAAAGCTCGCGGAAAAAAGAACACCTAAATTTTTCCGTTTTAGACCTGATTTATCTAATTTTTTTCGATTATCATGACTTCCTGTGTGGGTGGGTGGTAACCAAATATGTTCACAGAGAAGAGGAAGTTGGTGAATGAAATTTCGCAAGTAGATCTCGTCGCAACGAATAACGCCTTTGTTTAATGAGTTTCCACCCCCCTCCCACCCCCCCCACCCCCCAACTCGTGCATCATTTCCGTGACACTGTCTCCCCTATATCGTGATTATACAAAACGAGTTGCCCTTATCTGTACTTTCTCTAAATCGTCTGTCAGTCCCACTTGGTGGGGATCCAACGATGTGCAACAACACTCAAAAATAGGACGCTCAAGTGTGGTGTAGTCAGTTTTTTTAGTTGAACTGTTGCATTCTAAGTGTTTTGCCAACGAAACGTAGTCTTTGGCTAGCTTCCTCTAAGATATTTTCTATGTGTTCTTTTCAATTTAAATTGTTTGTAATTGTTACTCCTAGGTTCTTCTAAGTGTTCTGCCAACGAAAGGTAGTCTTTGGTTAGCTTTCTCTACAATATTTTCCCTAGGTATTTAGTTGAATGTAAGGCCTCTAGATTTGACTGATTTATCGTGTAAGTAAATTCAATGGACTTCTTTCAGTGATCATATGGATGATTTAACACTTCTCATTATTAAGGGTCAATTGCCATTTTTACACCATGCAGATATCTTATGTAAATCATTTTGCAGTTGCTTTTGATCTTCTGCTGACTTTACCAACCGATAAATGACAGCATCATCCGCCAACAGTCCAAGAAAGCTACTCAGATTGCCTCCTAAATCGTGTATAAAAATAAGCAACAGCAGGTGCCTTATAACACTTTCCCTGGGGAAAGCCAGATATCGCTTCTGTTCAAATTGATAACTTTCCGTCAACTACATCGTACTGTGTCCTTTCTGACAGGAAATCACGAATCCAATCACACAACTGTGGCGATATTCCATAAGCACGCAAATTAGTATAAGATGCTTGTGAGGTACAGTGTTGAAGGCCTTTCGGAAATCTAGACAAACGGATTCCATCTGACATCCCTTGTCGATAGCACTCATCACATCATGTGAGTAAAGAGTTACCTGTGTTTCAAAAAACTGTTCAAATGTTTGTAAATCCTTCGGACCAAACTGCGTGGTCACCAGTCCGTAGCTTACAAACTACTTAAACCTAGGTAAACTAACCTAAGGACAAACAGACACACCCATGCCCCAGGGAGGACTCGAACCTCCACGGCGAGCAACCGCGCTCTCCGCAGCGAGACGCTTTAGACCGCTCGGCTACTCCACCGCGGCCCTGTGTTTCACTACAATGATAATTTCTCAATCTGTGTTGACTTCGAGGTAGATCATAATATTTGAGGAAAGTGTATGTTCTAAAATCCTACTGCAAACCGACATCAATGATACAGGCCTGTAATTTTGCGGATCATTCCTATTGCCTTTCTTGAATATTGGCGTAACCTGTGCAACTTTTCCGTCTTTGGGTACGGAACGTTCGCTGAGTGACCAGTTGTATATGATAACTAGGTATGAGGCTTCAGCATCTGCATACTCCGAAAGGAAACAAATTGGTATACAATCGGGAACGGAAGACATACTTTTGTTAAGTAATTTAAGTTGCTTTAATACTCCAAGGGTATCAACTTCTGAATTGCACTTGGAGGTAGGTGTTCTTGATACGAATTCCGGAGTATTTTCTTCGTCTTCTTTCGTTAAGGAATGTCGAAAGGCTTTGTTAAGCAATTCTGCTTTAGCAGAACTGTCATCAGTAGCATCACCGTTACTATAGTCTAGTGAAGGTATTGATTCTTTTTTACCGTTGGTATACTTTACAAACGAATTCATTCTCCACATGCAGCAATTCCTTTCGGGTTTTGAAGTGGTTTTGTTTCACAAGCAGCGAAACACATTTTCAGTGCCTCTCTCTGATAATCTTTTTCGAAGCGCAATTCTGACATGTTTTGTGACCACGTCTGTTATAGTTCCACAGTCAAGCGCTAAACACTAAAAAATACCACGTACTACAATGCATGACCATGGACACGACAAACACAATTCTCTTATTTTCCACTGTGTTACGTCTTTAAATTTATCCATATTTACGTACAATGGCCGGTTCAAAGAGAAATCTGTGACTGGTCGCTTCTGCCTTATGCTCATCCACAGGCTGCACGCGCGTGATTAAACACGTGATGCGATCGCTGCGCCACCATTAAAGACTTAATGGTTCATCTGTTCATGCGTACTGATGTGAATGTTTTTTGGCCCACTTTGGGTTACGGTGGTAACACTAAAAGTGGGCCTTTGCGATCGTCTTTTGACAGCTCGAAATTTAAACGAAAATAACGGCTTAACTATTCATCTGACACGAAAATTGAATAACCGAATTTGTAGAGGAGAAGATGCTCTACAACTTTGCTCTCTTATGTTTTCTTCATATTTCGTAGCGTTTCAAAGATATTTGCAAAAATAAGGGCGATTTTGGGATGTATGTCTGTCTGTCTGTCCGTAACGTGTTCCCTTGTTTTTAAGACGAACCGTTCAACCGATCAGCCCCAAATTTTACAGACATGATTGTAGGCCGCCAGAGACCAGAACCTCCCTTTTTCAAATTTTTCAGACAAAAAATACGGTAGTAAAACAAAAAAAAGCCGTTTGTAATATAATTGTAATTGGAAACGAACCGTTCATCGGACACGAAAATTGAATAACATAATTGGTAGAGGAGAAAATTCTTTACAACTGCCGGCCGCGGTGGCCGAGGACTGAGGCGCTACAGTCACGGTCTGCACGGCCACAACGGTCGGGGGTTCGAATCCCCCCTCGGGCATGGATATTTGTGCCGTCCTAGTTCGTAAGTAGTTCATAAGTAGTTTGTAAGTTTAGGGACTGATGACCCCGTAGTTAAGTCCCATATACTATACAAACATTTTCTTTACAACTTAGCTCCCTTATGTTTTTTTCATATCTCGTACCGTTTGAGACATATTTGCAAAAAAACGGAGATTTGACACCCTCCATTGAATTAACGAAAACCAGCCGTTCGGAGATGTCACGTGACATTCCTCGCGTATTTGATGATTTTCTTATTGTTACTTACACTTTGTCATTTCAAAGCAACGGTACACTGAGGAATTAACAAAAGGACATCGTTCTTCGTACGAAAAATGATAATCTAATGTCTACAAATGCCATATTAACATCAGTTACCAACGGCTATCAATAGTATGTGATTAAAGAACTCCTGTTCGATTTAGCTGAGCCAAGAACACAACGAACAAAAACGAACAAACATGATCAACGTCCGCAATGAACAGAACTACACATAGAGCAAAGAAAAAAAAAGCCGTAGCGTAGTGGGCAAGTTGTTCGACTGTGATGCGAAAGGTCGGTGCTTCGAAACCCGTCACTACCTAATTTTTTTTTTCCTAAAAGGGTTTCAGACACTGTGTTCAAATGTTCAAATGTCTGTAAATCTATCGGAGCAAATTGCGTGGTCATCAGTCCGTAGCTTACAAACTACTTAAACCTAGGTAAACTAACGTACGGACAGACTCACACACACACTCATGCCCCAGGGAGGACTCGAACCTCCACGGCGAGCAACCGCGCACTCCCCAGCGAGGTGCTTTAGACCGCCCAGCTACTCCACCGCGGCCCAGACACTCTTATTAATTAATTTATTATTACTTACATTATAATTTTGGTCCAAAATGTTTGCAAAGACGTATAAAACTACAAATCTAAAGTGGGCCGTAAAACATGTCAGTGTGATTTTTTTAAATTATTGTTCCGCTAGTTTATTCATGAATGTTCACAGCATTATTTATATTGTTCGAAATGTGCAGTGCTTAGTCATGGTCACTGCACTCCAAAATTCATGCCGGGATCCTGCGCGATTTAGCTCTCTACGGTATCGAAATCGGCTGTCAACCGTAGTATCAGCTATGGAAATAAACTTTCAGAAATTGTGTGCCGCCGCTAGTCCTCTCTTATTCAGTTGGCCCGGTAAGTAGATTATCTGGGCAGCACGCGAGCGGGCTAAGCTGATTTTAAGTAGGTGCGGGGGCGGCCGGCCGTCAGGTGCGCAGCGGCCCGGCAGGCGGCAGCAGCGGCGCTCCGTGCCTCATCTTCACATTAGCGGGAGCCGTGGCTTTGCGGCGCTCACAATTTATGCGCATTCGGCCTCCGGTATCGAGAGCGGAGGCAACTCGCTAAGAGCAAAGTCCGCCGAAAGAGGCCGGGAAACAAATTGCCGCAGTCTTTCTGGCGTCTACAAGCGCTATCCTACGCCTTCCGCGCTAGCGCGCTCACCTCTCCATTTTCCGCATAAATATCGAAGAAGCAACGGGAAAGGAAACTTCCCGCTATTTTCGCCCATTGAAGTGAGTTTTCGTCGGTCGTTGCTTTAAGAAATTTATCCCCCAGGCGGTGTGAGAGAGGAGAAATGGCGAACTTAATACCGAGTAATGACTCTGCATCCGCGAGGTAATTCTGAGGAATGTGCATTTTGCGCTAGATTCGTCATCCGTTAGTATTCTATAGTAGCACCTCTCCTGCACTCCACGCAAGCTTAAGAGAAACTGTCGTCACACATTACATTGAACAACACCAGAAAAAACACTATAACGTCTTCGCTGATCCAGCTATACGTAAAGCACTGAATCAATTCTATCGATTTCACTGGCTACAGCACAACTACATCTACCACTGCAGCTAAGTGTTTAGAGGTCTTATTGTTCTAGAAGGGCGATTCGGAAAAAATAAGTTCCGGTCTGTAATGTCATGATCATGAGTGGCGTTAGTATCACATATTTTGATCCGTTGTCTTGATTGCTTTAGTAGGGTCCTGGCACTTTAACCCGTTTTTATTAGGCTATTTCTCCCGTGGATACAGGTGCTTAAAATGCGTGCAGTAATAGAGCATCCCACTAAGTGTGAGGTGTTTGGAGTAATAAGATTTCCGCGTGGAGAACAAAATACCCAAGCAGAAATTGCCGCGGTGGAGTAGCCGAGCGGTCTAAGGCGTCTCGCTGCGGAGGTTCAAATGTTCAAATGTTTGTTAAGCTTATGGGACTTAACTACGGGGTCATCAGTCCCTAAATTTACAAACTATTTACGAACTACTTTATACTAAGGACGGCACTAATATCCATGCCCGAGGGGGGGATTGGAACCCCCGACCATAGTGGCCGTGCGGACTGTGACTGGAGCGTCTCAGTCCCCGCGGCCACCGCGGGCTGCGGAGGTTCGAGTCCTCCCTGGGGCATGAGTGTGTGTGTTGTCCTTAGTTTAGTTTAATTTAATGTAAGTAGTTTTTAAGCTACGGACTGATGACCACGCAGGGTGGTCCGATAGATTTACAAACATTTTTTGAACAAGCAGCAATTCAGTATGAGGTTACTAGAGTGCACGGGAATATTATATATTGTTCGGTGTTAGTGACGAACATTTAGTCATGTGCGTATTGACTTCCATAATGAAATAAGTTGCCGGACATCTATTATGATGGACGAAATTGTTGTAAACATGAATACAGTCGTCACAGAGAATCGGCGTTTCACTATTTCTCTCAGAGCAAGGAGAGCGTCAGTGGATGGCTACACACAAAGGCGGCAGAGAATCATGCAGTAGGGATTTCGAAGCTAGTGAACCTGTATGAAAAAATGCTTGAATGTGCATGGAAATTATGTTGGAAAAATAAGTGGAAGGGTGAACTGTTGACTGGTTTGTAAAAACAGCCCCCAGAAGATGTTTTCTGATATATGAACACACATTCGGAACCGCCTTCTTACACTACAATCATACAAATTGTAAATCTAGGATCTATAACAAAAACCGCGCGGGGATGGTTTCGAGATCAAAATACGTGGCCTCTCCCACTCTAAGTTCGAGTACGCGCTTGGTCGTGTGTGTGTTTTATCCTTAGCATACGTTAAAGTAGTATGTAATTCTAGGGGCCGACGACATCAGCATATGGTTCGTTAGGGGAAAAACTAGGTTTTATTTATTGTGTGTATAGGGATAGGATATTTGGGAACTTTTCAATTATTATAAGACTACGAATCTTAGAACAACGAGGTGTTACATTTGAAAGCAACAATGACTCTGACCCAGGCGGAGTGTAGCCTTGCAATATCGTCTTGCGAGGTAACTCCCACGGAGGTCTCAGAGAGATGGCAGAGCAGCTGGTTGTCGTACAATAGAAACATAAGCGTTGTTGTTAAAGTAACGGGATTTTCGTACAACAGCATGGTGTTATGTAAGCGCTGGCAGCGTATACTATAAGGCCAGGCACTGGATCCTATCACGATGAAGAATACAGCATGGCAACGTTAAGTCTAGACCGCGAACACATGATCACATACGGCATGTTACGCTAAATCATATCCAAGACTCTTAAAAGGACGCCCTTGTGTCAATCCTCTGTCCGCCGTTGCCCTTGCGCGTACCATTTTCGGCGTGCCTCATATTTTCGCCCAAGGATTTCATAGCCGTCGTCGCCCACTCGAAAATTGATTCTTGTCTTACTACAATAAATCTCATTTTCTGAGAGAAGATAACGTGCCGTATCGTGACATGGCCGAGGAACGAATATATGTTTTCCTCTCGAGCTCTAGTCTAGTGGGATTGTTGAGCTCATGAATGACGTTCAGTATGGGTCTCCTGAATTCATCATTTCGGTATTTGCATGAATGGGCTAGGACCAAACCCAGTAGCAGTATCATAAGGCATAAAACACCTGTCTAGTTAAACCACGATCATGTTCCTGTCGAGTTCTTACAAGATTTGACAGATGTTTGGCTGTCTTGCACAAGGCATAAGTAGACCTTATCACCAAAGAAAAATATTCAAACTGAATCACGGACGATATTCACCATACCTCAGAAACTTTGTTGGTAACAAATGCCATACGTTTTCTTTTCGTAAAATGTGGTTCGCGTTTCTAAATTTTTCTTTACATTCCTTACAGCTCTTGATTCTGTTCCAGCCTCATCCTCATAGATTCTCAATTATCCAATTACGGAAAAGTGAACAATATTGATCACTTCATCAGTTTTACTGAGCAGGTAGATGCTATATCATTCTTCCGCAAGAAGCTACTGTAATTTGTTGATGCCACAGAGCAAGTAAATATACTGCGGTTCATATTCAAGCACAGAGTCGGTCAACCTCTAGGAAAAACACGTACTTCGCTGAATAACTGAAGATAGTAAGGATCCCTCTCGGTATAAAGACATGATTTGGAAGATGTGCGCCTCCGTAGTCTAGCGGACAGCGTGGTGGATTACCACCCAAGGGTCCGCGTTCGATTCCCAGTCGGGTTCGAGATTTCTCCGCTCGGGGACTGGGTGTTGTGTTGTCCTCATCGTCTTTTCATCATCATTGACACGCAAGTCACCGAAGTGGCGTCAACTAAAAAGTATTGCACCAGGCACGTCGAACACGACCCCAGTTGGGGGTCTAACGGCCACATGATCACCATCATTTGGAAACTGTGGATGATGAATAGTCTCAATTTTTTTTACTGTCGTAAACCTAGATTTGGGGCACTGTATGATCATTATCAATGCTTAAAACGTAGATTAAAACGTAATTTTTTTTAAAAAGATTTGTGACAGTAAAGAAATATTTGCTACTGATTGCTGTTTATCATTCACATATAATTTGGAAATTTCTCCAGTTGTTGTTGTTTGTTCAGTTTAAGGGCATTAACTGTGGGGTCATCAGTCCCTGGACTTACAAACTACTTATGAACTAGAATGAAACCTTCACTCTGCAGCGGAGTGTGCGCTGGTATGAAACTTCCTGGCAGATTAAAACTGTGTGCCGGAACCGGGACTCGAACCTGGGACCTTTGCCGTTTGCTGGCATGCGCTCTACCACTGATCTATCCCGACATGACTCGCGGTCACGCCCCACAACTTCAAGTCCGCCAGTACCTCGCCTACTACTTTCCAAACTTCACAGAAGTTCTGCGAAACTTGCAATACTAGCACTCCTGGAAGAAAGGAAGTGGTGGAGACATGGCTTAGCCAATGCCTAATGGATGTTTCCAGAATGAAACCTTCACTCTGCAGCCGAGTGTGCGCTGATATGAAAATTCCTGGCAGATTAAAATTGTGTGCCGAAACCGGGACTCGAACCTGGGACCTTTACCTTTTGAGGGCAAGCGCTGTACCACTGAGCTATCCCGACACGACTCACGGTCACGCCACACAACTTCAAGTCTGCCAGTACCTCGCCTACTACTTTCCAAACTTCACAGAAGTTTGGAAGGTAGGAGGCGAGGTACTGGCAGAATTGAAGTTGGGAGGCGTGACCGTGAGTCGTGTAGGGATAGTTCAGTGATAGAGCGTTTGCCCACGATAGGCAAAGGTCCCAGGTTCGAATCCCAATTCCGGCACACAATTTTAATCTGCCAGGAAGTTACTTATGAACTACCTTATACTAAAGACGACATAATCATCCATGCCCGAGGGGGGATATCAACTCCCGACGGGGAACGGCCTCGCGCGTCGGGGCATAGCGCCTCAATTGGCTTGGCCACTCCACGGCGCCAAACTTCTCCAGTAATAGATGTATATAACAAATATAAATCACATGTAAAAGTAAATAAATTGAAACCTAAAGAAATATTACGTAGCATGTTCGAAGAAAGTATTATCCACACACAATCACACTGTAAATGGAAAGTGCTCAATTGCCAGAATGTCAACGTGAATCTCAATAACTGCTGTAAAAATATTACCAACAAACCTTTTATTGAATCCACATATAATTTAATCGCATTTTTAGGTTGTCATTAGCACAGAATCACTGTTTAAGGAATTGTACGAGACGAGATCCTATACAGAAAATGTTCCTTTGTACAAGATTAACAGAAGAACTCTGTCCTCATTTAGCAACTGTACCGCTCCTGAGGTGAGTTTGATAATTATCAATAACAACAGTAATAAAACAGCTACAGTTTATAATGCATAATATCGTCTAATATTGCAATGGACACCCTGTTAAGCTGTGCATTTTTTAGTGTGTAATTCGCGTTCTTCGGCACTTTTTAATCTTGATTTCCTGAATGAAGAAATATTTATCGTGATTGAGAAAAAGAAAAGATCACACCCATCTGTTAATTACAGTAGTTTTCATCTCAAACGTTACGACCTAACTTGGACGTATTATCTTACATGTCGCAAAATAATTATCGACAGCCGGCCGCGGTGGCCGAGGGGACTGAGGCGCTTCAGTCACGGTCTGCACGGCCACTACGGACGGGGATTCGAATCCTCCCTCGGGCATGGATATTTGTGCCGTCCTTAGTTGTAGGTAGTTCATAAGTAGTTTGTAAGTTTAGGGATTGATGACCCCGTAGTTAAGTCCCATAAGCTTAACAAACATTTGAACATTTTGAATTAACGACAAGTCGAGCGTAGCTTAAAGAGCAACGCGCTTGTGTTCTGGCACGGGAGGCGCCACGATGGAAACCTACGAGGGAGGTGGTGTGCTTCATCTCAGCAGGCAGGCATCTCGGAACACGAGGCAGAGAGCACTGCTCTACCATGTGCCGGCATTTCTGCTCGTTCCAGGGATACCAACACGACTACGCTTATTGACGGATTATCGATGAAGTCTTCGCTTCTCTTTAAGGCCCCGACGGTAAAACTTTAATTCGTTGTTCTTTTCAAACGTGCACTCTTGATATGAATTGGAAATGCATAATAGGCAGGTATCGCAGATCTAAGCACTGCACGTTATTCACTACTATAGAGATAATTTTGCATGAATGTCTTCCACAAGTTTGTAACTGCCGTAACAGAAAAAAATCGCACTATCGTGTTTTACGGCCCACTTTAGATTTGTAGTTTTATACGTTTTTGCAAACATTTTGGACCAAAATGATAATGTAAATAATAATTAATTAATTAATAAAAGTGTCTGAAACCCTTTTAGGAAAAAAATTAGGTAGTGGCGGGTTTCGAACCACCGACCTTTCGCATCACAGTCGAACACCTTTGCCCACTACGCTACGGCTATTTTCTTTTATTTTTTTTTTTTTATTTTTTTTCGTTCTATGTGTAGTTCTGTTCATTGCGGACGTTGATCATGTTTGTTCGTTTTTGGCTCAGCTAAATCAAACAGCAGTTCTTTAATCACATACTATTGATGGCCGTTGTTAATTGATGTTAATATGTCATTTGTAGACATTCGATTATCATTTATCGTACGAAGAACGATGTGTTTTTGTTAATTCCTCAGTGTGCCGTTGCTTTGAAATGACAACGTGTAAGTTACAATAAGAAAATCATCAAATACGCGAGGAATGTCACGTGACATCTCCGAACGGCTGGTTTTCGTTAATTCAATGGAGGGTGTCAAATCTCCGTTATTTTTGCAAATATGTCTCAAACGATACGAGATATGAAAAAAAACATAAGGGAGCTAAGTTGTAAAGAATTTTCTCCTCTACCAATTAGGTTATTCAATTTTCGTGTCCGATGGACGGTTCGTTTCCAATTACAATTATATTACAAACGGCTTTTTTTGGTTTTACTACCGTATTTTTTGTCCGAAAAATTTGAAAAAGGGAGGTTCTGGTCTCTGGCGGCCTACAATCATGTCTGTAAAATTTGGTGCTGATCGATTGAACGGTTCGTCTTAAAAACAGGGAACACGTTACGGACAGACAGACATACATACATCCCAGAATCGCCGTTACTTTTGCAAATATCTTTGAAACGCTAAGAGATATGAAAAAAAACGTAAGAGAGCAAAGTAGTAGAGCATTTTCTCCTCTACAAATTCGGTTATTCAATTTTCGTGTCAGATGAATAGTTAAGCCGTTATTTTCGTTTAAATTTCGAGCTGTCAAAAGACGATCGCAAAGGACCACTTTTAGTGTTACTACCGTAACCTAAAGTGGGCCAAAAAGGGAACAGTATTCGGCGTGAATTTCCAAATCGTACATAATGTTGAACTCTACTTGAGATATTCATATATTACGTATTAAGTGCATCGGTGACAAGAAAAGCAAGATCTTTCTGCATTTCGAAATGTTTCTGATTCAGTACCATACTGCCAACTTTTAAAGAAGATTAAATTATTTGCGATGCCTGGCCAAGGTTTCGAATGGACTCTAAATATCTGGACAAGCAGGCAGATCACATTACCATGACTCTAGAGTCTTACATGAATTTATTTTGGCAGGATCGTTGCTGTCTGTTGTAGATACAGTAGTAAAATGTGGATTACCGAATATTTTCTTCAGCCCCAGACATTTTTCAAATAATCAACTTTCTTGTGATGTAATTCAATCGAATAAGAAATGCAATAAAAGCCAATTAGATTTCGACAAAGTATCAATGTGTTTTAAATATTCTTAACAATCGAAACACTTAGATGCCCATTTCATCTTTAAAATAAAAGAAATGTGGCACAGATAGAATTAGTCGCGTCATGCAAATACATAGGGCTGTGCCCATATGTTACTTTATTTCTTAAATGGTAATAAGAATTTTTAAATGGTATCTACAACTTTACCAGTACATGAAAATTAGATTAGTATATATTGCTTCGGGGCATTACACATTGTTTCGGGATCTATTCAGCTGATCATTTACTCTTGTAGCGCATATCAACAGGCAGATGATATTCATTTGAAACTCTTCGATTAATTGGAAGAACACTTCTTCTTTTAAGCACGCCATTAGTCATTTCTGTAGTAAGAAGGGATTGTCAAGTGGATAAAGGAAAAAGAACTGATTGCGAGAGGAAAAACAGCCATCAGAATAGGAGTGGGAGAGACAGAGGTTGGGAGCGGTGGATGGACGTTGAGAGTCGGGCGTGCTGACAGGGCGGCACGTAGCGCAAATATTTATGTGGATGCCAGCGCCCAGCTTGATGCTGCGTTCCCTGACTTCCGAAAGGAATTCCACACACCTCCGCGTGTTCACCTAATGAACAAAATGCGTGCCTGCGGAATATCAGACCAACTACGTGATATAAATGAAGAGCTCCTAGCAACTCGAACATCTTCCTGAATTAAGATAATTCATTGGCCATAAAATGGTTTGCGGTGTAACCAAAGGGAGTTAAAGAGAACGATTACTATTTAATGCGTATAGAAATGACTAGAGGATAACCTCAGACGTTCTATATAGCTGTTACAGACTAGTCTCACGACGGAAAATTGTAAAGAAATGCTGGGATCAATAGTTGACCCTTACCACCGACATATACAACATACTGTGCATATATAGGTTTTTTATTTTGTGACTGTAAGACTGAAGAACACTCGCTGGCAGCTTTCACATCCACTAATGAACAAGGAATATGTGTACATAACAGTAAGGGCTGCAGCACACATAAACCTACAATGGCAGGGAGGGCGATGTGCTGACCCCACATACATCTACATCTACATACATACTCCGCAATTCACCGTAAGGTGGGTGGCGGAGGGTACATTGTATCACTACTAGGCATTTCCTTTCCTATTCCACTCCCAAATTGAACGAGGAAAAAAAGAATGCCTATATGCCTGCGTACGAGCCCTAATTTCTCTTATCTTGTCTTTGTGATCTTTACGCGAAATGTAAGTAGGCGGCAGCAAGATTGTACTAAACTCAGCTTCAAATTCCGGCCCTCTAAATTTACTTAACAGAAATTCACGAAAAGAACGTCGTCTTTCTTCCAGCGATACTGCATCCTATGACGCCTATCACTCTCGAAATAAACTCGGACACTACGGGAACTCGACCATGCAATTTTGCACTAATAACCTATATTCGCTTTAAACGAATGAAGGAAACCACGTAAAATCTGAATTTATTTGACCAGAGAGATATTAGAACCGGTAATGCGTTAGTTTCAAAGAAACGTAAGCTCTCTGAATACACAGACAGGGAGGCGGATGAGTTCACTACACAACGATTATCTAGAAGTATGTCCTAGTATCGTAGTGTCTGCACGTATGGTAAAGCAGTCAACAATCCGAAGATTTATTGAGTTTGGAATACATTGTTTACCGTTAGGAAGGCAGCGAACTGGTATAATTCTGTGTGAAAATATCAGTCAAATTCTCAAAAACGTTTTTACACTTTATTTTATAATAACGTAACCGGCTTCGATCTATGGTAAGATCATCTTCAGACTGATTTGTCAAATGTTGATGCCGGACCATGGGCAGTCGCCGCACGCTCATGGTCTCGGCATCAACATTGAGACATCGGTCTGAAGATAATCTTAGCATAGATCGAAACCGGTTACCTTATTATAAAATAAGGTGTAAAAACGTTTCTGCGAACTCGACTGATATTTTCATACTGAATCCGAAGATTGATATGAACACCACAGTGCTTCACTAGGCATGGTTCTGTTTGCAGATGGTATACCGTTGCCATCCACCAACTTCCGAACTGACTTACCCAACCAGTTATAAGGGGACGTAGAATTTAACACGGCGCAACTCGACGTTTTTCACATCAGCAACATTACCATTCTGTGAATACTTTCTGTTCTACCGTTGGCCTAAAGATGCAATGCACTAGTTCGCAGTTTCTTGACGTGCAACAAACAACACAGTGGAAATGAAGTCTCCATTAGGAGCAGTGTGCACCACGACCTTAAAATGTTAAATATCCAAAGAAAATTCAGCATTGGTAGTAAATTTGTTTATTTATTATTACAGATCGAGTTCGGCTACTGAATAGTCATCTTCAGTGCAACTTGCACAATCGACTAAAAACAATACTGATCTTACTAATCCAGCCACAAGGCAAAGCTACAAGCAGATACAAAATGATCTTATCAAATTGAATCTGCACCATGATTCAAAATAATGTCTTCTACTAGGAATTTGGCGATCTCTGGAGCTTCTGCAGTCGGCACAGGTTTGGTGACAGCGTAGCGGGTGAGGTAGCAAATGCAGTCTATTATCCATCGGTTACCGGTGTCGACTTCGGGAACCTACCTAAAAGGTCGATTCCAATCCGGTGGAATGTAGCTATTGCAGATGCAATTGGTACCAGATGACCTGGAGGTAACTGAGGCACATGCTTCCATCTGTGGCACTCCTTACAGTGACTCACATAGTGCTCGACAGATCGGTAGAGACCTTGCCAGTAATACCTGCGTCTGATTCTGTCTAGCGTCTTCACGAATCCCAGATGTAGAAGAACCGTGGAAATACTTGAGAATAGCTGGCCGGAGATGAGCTGGAACAGCCAGTAGCATTGCTCTTATACAATTTCTCGTTTATAAGTTGAAACACTCCTTTGGTTGGTACTCCTTTCTCCAAAGCCTCTATGGTTTGTAATAATGCTGGATATTCCCTCTGTTCAGCTGTAATGTCACCTAATTCAACGAGGGCTGAAATTTCATCCATGCTGTTGTGTTCGGCTAATGGATTGCTCAAAAGACAGTTAGCGTCTTTGTCTTTGCGCCCGTATTGAACATTACTATGACATCATACTCTTGGAGTCTTAGTGGCCATCTTGCTAGTTGTTCTGATGGCTCCTTCAAACTGGTAAGCGAACATAAAGAATGGTGGTCTGTCACGAAGGTGAATAGTTTACCGAATAAATACGGCCGGAACATGTCGATAGTCCACATAACGGCGAGACATTCCTTTTAGTTTGTAGAGTAGTTTATCTCGGACTTTGAGAGAACTCTTGATGCGTAGTCTATCACCTTTCCAGTACCTTCCTGAATTTGTACAAACACTACACCAATCACATAACCGCTAACGTCTGTGGAATTTCGGTCTCAGCATTCTCGTCGTATAAGGCTAGAACTGGTGCGTAAGTTAGAGCCCCCTTAAGAGCCCGGAAATCTTTCTTTCGTTTAATACCAGTAAAACTTATCGTCTTCCTGCAGACGTTCTTGCAATGGACGTGCCTTGTTACAAAATCCTTTTATGAAACGACAGTAGTAGAAAACATCTCACACCACGTATGTGCCAAGCAGTTGAAAATTCTGTGACTGGCCTTACTTTATCTGTATCAGGACGGATACCATCTCCGTTCGCTAGGTGTCACGGGATATAGAGGCCATCTGGTGTAATAAAAGCAGTCTTCTCCCTGTCAGCTTCGTCAACCTCGATTTGTTCAAATGTTTGTAGAACTTATGGGACTTAACTACAGGGTCATCAGTCCCTAAGCTTACAGACTACTTATCAACTAGCTAAGACTAAGGATGGCACAAATATCCATGTCCGAGGGGGGATTCGGACCCCCGACCGTAGTGGTCGTGCAGACCGTGACTGGAGCGCCTCAGTCTCCTCGGCCACCGCGGCCGCACCTCGATTTGCAAGTGACCTGTCTGCATGTCCGTGGTTGAGAAGTATGTAGCTCATTTCAAACAGGCCAACGTGTCGTCAATGCACGGCATTGAGTAGACGTTTACAAAGAGTATTCTGTGACATTGGCCCCTTACTTAGCTTGCATTTATCGCGAATCTGTAATTCAGCGCAAAGTTCCTAGTGATTGGAAAAAAGCGCAGGTGACTCCCGTTTATAAGAAAGGGAAGAGAACTGGCCCACATAATTACAGGCCAATATCGTTGACATCAGTTTCCTGTAGAATTTTGGAGCATATTCACAGTTCCAATATAATTAATTTCCTTGAGACGGAAAAGCTTCTTTCTACGAACCAGTACGGGTTCAGCAAACATCGTTCATGTGAAACTCTGCTTGCCCTTTTCTCACTTGACATGTTGCGAGCAATGGATGAAGGGCAAAAGACGGATTGTGTTTTTCTCGACTTCAAAAAGGCACCACACTGCAGACTGCTAACGAAGATACGAGCTTATGGAATAGGTTCACAGATTTGTGACTGGCTGGAAGACTTCCTAAGTAATAAAACGCAGTACATTGTTCTCGACAGAGAGTGTTCATCAGAGACGAGTGTATCGCCAGGCGTGCCCCAGGGGAGTGTGATAGGACCGCTATTATTTTCTATCTATATAAATGATCTGATGGACAGAGTAAGTTGTAATTTGCGGCTGTTTGCTGATGATGCTGTGGTGCATAGGAGGGTGTGGTCTTTAACTGACTGTAATAGCATAAGGATGACTTAGACAAAATTTCTAGTTGGTGCAAAGAATGGCAGCTAGCCCTAAATGTAGAAAATTGTAAGGTGATGCGCATGAGTAGGAAAAACAATCCCATAATATTTGAATACAGCATTAGTAGTGAGCTTCTTGATGCAGTCGCGTTATTCAAATATTTTTGCGTAACATTGCAGAGCGATATGAAATGGAACGAACATGTAAGGACAGTTGTGAGTAAGGCGGACAGCCGACTTCGGTTTATTGGGAGAATTTTGGGAAGATGTACTTCATCTATAAAGGAGACCGCGTATAAAACGCTTGTACGTCCACGTCTTGAGTATTGCTTAAGTATTTGGGTCCCGCAGCGTATCAGTTTAAAGGAAGACATAGAAGCAGTTCAGAGGCGAGCAGCTAGGTTTCTTACTAGTAGGTTCGACCAAACGTAAATTTCTGTTGAGGAAATTTAGAGGGCTGGAATTTGAAGCTGAGTGTAGTACGATCTTGCTGCCACCTACTTACATTTCGCGTAGTGATCACAATGACAAGATAAATTAGGGCTCGTACGGAGGCATATAGGCATTCTTTTTTTTCCTCGTTCTGTTTGGGAATTGAATAGGAAAGGAAATGCCTAGTAGCGGTGCAGTGTACCCTCCGCCACGCACCTTACGGTGGATTGAGGCGTATTTATGTAGATGTAGATTTTTCTTTGCGATTTTGTTCAGCCGCCGATAGTCGACACAGAAACTCCACATGCCATCCTTCTTCTTCGCGAGGACCACTGGAGACGACCAGGGACTCTCTGAAGATTGAATAATGTCATCGTGCAACATCTATTCCACTTCTTCCCGAATTACCCGTCTTTCAGCTGATGACACTCTGTACGAACGCTGGCTAATTGGTTAATGGCCCCCAGTATTGATACGGTGTTTTATCGTGGGCAGTTTCTTTTCGCTTTTCTCCTGCCTGGTCTGAAATACTGTGTAGTACTGTTAACAGCTGCTGACGTTGTTCCTGGGTCAGACCGGACTCTATATACAATGCCGTAATAGTTTTTTCTACTACGTTGTCAGCATTAAGGACAGAACATGAGTTTTCGTCCATGACATTGAGTTCACTGCCCTGTGCTGTGCCAATGCACATTTCTTTAGGAATAATATGCGATTCCTCGTGAAAATTAGTGATCCAAAGTTCTCCTCGACCATCTGTAATGCTTATGATAGCCACTGGTATGCAGATTTCCTTTGTGATACTGATTAGCTTTATGAGATCGACATGCACTTCGCCGTCCAACTGGTCGTCTTGGCTGCTGACTGGAACTCTTTTCATTGTTAACAGTGGGATCTCAACATTCTCGACAGCAAATAACGTCCCAGGGGAGTGCATGTCACGTGTGCTCGTCGGAACGGCTTCTTCAATTTGTACCTCAGATCTTCCACAGTCAATGACAGCCTGGGATGCCTGAAGGAAGTCCAATCAGGGGATGGCGTTATGGCTACATTCCGTCAAAACAGCAAATTCAAGGCTGCGTCCTGTTGTTGATAGTTATTCTTGCGACACATGTTCCTGCCGGCCGGACATTTTTCCATTTGCGACCTTCAGCACAGTTGCTCTTGTATCACAGAACATTATCTTCTTCAGTTTTCAGCGGTATTCATTCGACAATGCAGAGAAGGAAGCTCCTGAATCGACTAGTGCCCGGACAGGTTGGCCGTCGATGATGTCGTCAGTGAGATTTCCCGACATCTTAGCGACTATCGTCCATGGACGATTTTCATCTGTGGCGGCCTCACCTCCGTAGAGGGTCACCGCGCCTAGTTTTCCAGAAAACGGCTGCTAGGCGGCTAAGACGATGGTGAACGGCGGCTGCGCGTTGGAGAGCTACCACGTCCAGGATACGGCGACTGGGTTCGTCCCTTAGGTCGATAGTAATCATCTGCAGTTGACTGCCGTTGAAAGAACTGCTCCGATGGTTGACGTCTTGCGTCATAATAATTTTCAAATACTCGTCTCCTCTCCTTACAGTATCATACGACATGTCCGGGAAGGCCACAGTGAAAACACAATGGTGTGTTTTCTTCTGTCCTCCAGCTATCTGTCCTCATGTGAGGCATCACAGTTGCCGGAGGATTTGGTTTTGGTTGTGTATGTCGGCTCCTAAACTGCCGTTTGGCGGCTGCAGCGTAAGTCATAGTAAGGTGAGGCCATCCTTCACGTCGGGTGCGATTGGTGGGGCTGACAGGCGCTAATGTTTGAAATACCTCTTCTTCAGCAACGTCGGCTCCCTCATAATGTACAGGACTGACATCGATGGTCATAATATGGTGTTCGCTTGGTCCAACAATCCCGGCTACCATAAACTGTTGCAATTCTTCTCTCACAATTTATCGTATGAGAGAAACAGTCATGCTGGTCTTCCACAACGGGGACTACATTCAGGAGTCTGTCGTACTTCTTTCGTCCAACCCTCCTCTGTTGCATCTCTTCAATTTTCTCGTACTATCGTATAAACTCTTGCGTCGTCAAAACGTCTTTTAATACAAGAGCTTGATTCATGTCTTACGCAATTCCTTTCATCAGGTGTGACACTGTATCG
The DNA here is from genome assembly GCA_026315105.1 of Locusta migratoria. Lineage (NCBI taxonomy): Eukaryota > Metazoa > Arthropoda > Insecta > Orthoptera > Acrididae > Locusta > Locusta migratoria. The sequence continues at coordinate 514,993,013 of CM048755.1, forward strand.
GCCTCCATCATATCCGAGTTAACTAAGTGACATAGGACCAAACACTTTGTATATACGACTGTGTTGAATCACCATGTCGCTGGACCCTGTTTTTCAGTTGCTCTTCTGATAAACGAATTAGCCGCTGTTGGTTTCCAAACGTCTTCTGAAGTTGTGTCTGGAATTTTTTCCCAGCTATTGAAGCTTGTCCTCGTTATTTTCAAACCAGTGCTGGATCGTCCCGTCCAGGTACAAATATACGTTTGCGAAGCACATAATGTGATCCCACCTACTATACTTGGCGATTCTGTCTATTCCTTGTTTGGATCCTGTCCAGCGACTCCAGAGAACACCGATGGGTGTGTGATGTGCAGCTGGCTTACCGCTGTTTTTGCATCCATGGGTCTTTTGATGACACGGACCTTTGGCCGGAGGTAGTCAGTACACCCTTTGTATTCCGTATCTTGTCCGTATAAGCGACGGCTCTTACGCTGCCTAATCGGAGCTACGATGACGCAGTTGTATTGCAGAATACCAGGCGCCTCCACCAGAAAGTGTCACTTTGCAAACTGCAGGTGGTCCGAAATTCGAAGGCTGGTTGATAACAGAGCACAACACTTTACCCTTAGAACACGTTTATTGCTAACACATGCGTACACTCAGTACATATTGCCTCCTGCTTGAAGTGCCCCACAATTTATACATAGAAAGAATTTTCCGGAACTTACATCAAACATAAGAAACATGTAGAACATCCTAGAAACAGTAAATACAAAAAAAAATTCTTTTTTCTGCCCATAGCGGGATTTGAACTGGGAGCTGCAGGCACAGTGATCTGCGATGCTAACCACTGCGCCACTCGTTCCGCCAAAAGATTCGCCGTAATATTACTCCCAAAAATTCCACTTGTGTGGCAGGCGGAGGTAGGGTGATAGGGTACTAAATGAGAAAAACATGTCTCGGTTATTAATGTTGTAACACCCACACTACAGCCAATTACCGCTAGACAGTTGAATATGTTTAAATTATATATTGTCGCTCCCGACAGCTCGCTCAAGTTTTGCTGATAACTGGAGGTCAACTAGATTCGTGTGGTATATACAGTGGAACTATTAAGCAATCATTGATGTACAATGAGAAAGTGAATGGTCTTGGGGAACGCCTAATATTACTTCTTAATGTTTCGACCTTTTATTTACAGAGAACAAATATTGTTCAAACACCCACTTTAGACAATCACACAACACCTCCAAATATTAACCGGTCTCGCTCTAAACCGGCTTTTTGCTGCTGTTCATAGAAAATTTCAGGCCTGTAAGCTCAGCAAGGGAATTGTAGAAGGCAGAAGTCTCAGATGCCCTGCTGATAACTAAAAGGACATCATAGCTACTCCTGAACTGTTTATATTCATCTTCAAGTTTCCTATTAATTTGTTAAATTTGAGTTTGCGCAAGAACATTAGTGGAAGTTTGGTTAATATTCGTTTAGTATTCAGTAATGTAATCGCGACTGAAGAATTACAAAGTCTTCAACATCTCCAGTAGAGTATGAATGAGACTGCAGTCAGAGAGCTACTTTAGTTCTGAAATATGTTGGTATACTCTGTCATTATTTCTTTGTCACGTTCTTCATATCTATGACCTAATGAACTACATTTCATAGTGTTACTGTCACTGAGTAATAAACTACCAGTTACAGCTGAAGTTCCAAGTTCAATTCCAGTCATTTTAGTGCGTTACTATATACCAACGGTCAGGAAATTAAGGACCATTATCAAATGTTTGTATAGCTTATGGGACTTAACTACGGGGTCATCAGTCCCTAAACTTACAAACTACTTATGAACTAGCTTATACTAAGGACGGCACAAACATCCATGCCCGAGGGGGGATTCAAACACCGGACCGCAGCGGTCGTGCAGCCCGTGATTGGCACGCCGCAGACCGCTCGGCAACAGCGGCCGGCCGGCACAGTTATCAAACAAGCTGTACACCATGCTGTCATAGTGTTGCTGCAACGGATGGATTATGTGCTATTCCAGACACTTCTTTTTTGTTTTAAATTTGAAATAAATCTGTTGAAAAAACCAGCAGACACTAACATTACATATGAGATCGAGTAGTGAGCATATTTAAACACTAGGAGAAGATGTTTTGTCACCACAACAGTGAAAAAGAAATGAAATAAATCTTCAGCCTTGTTGGTGTAGTAGAAGACAAGCATTTCGTGCCCCTTGGTCTGCGATGCCATGTGACGCATCACGTGGACGCTCCCATCAGACGTTCGAGTCCTCCATCGGCCACGGCTGTGTATGTTGTTCATAGCTTATGTTCGTTTAAACACTTTGTATGTGTAGGGACGGGTGACGTCAGCAGTTTGGTTCCTTAGGTTTTGAACATGTTTCGGAAACAACATTTTTGTCGGAGTTAAGCACAAGAATTTTTAACGCATAATGTACGTAAAGTCAAGAATATATATTGCGATCGTTCAAGAGTGACGCAACTTGCTTGGTCTGAAAAATCGATACATATACATTATCGGATCGTTTACTCTTGAATGGCGAGGTAAACGTATTTATAGGCTGAAGGTAATTTCCTTTATCGTGCCTGTAACGACTTGCAAAATTTACTGAAAATCTCATCTAGTGTCATCAACGCCGATAACGAAGCTTTTAACAAAAAACAAAAAACTAACAAAAATAGGCAAAAAATGGAGGTTGAAGGCAGCTTATCCCAAATTTCGCCTGTTCCGTATTTGTCTCTCGTACGTCAGCTAACAACATGTAACACAATACCATCATCACCTGAACGTGTGATTGGTTAGATACAACTTTCTTGGGGGTTGCCTCTAAGCTTTAATGGTGAGACTTATAAAATCAAATCAGTAGCACCCGGTGAATGGATAACGTGCTGCGTTTTCTAAATGACGATAACGTATATTCTCCTCAAATTTATTGCATATTTGTTGGCGATCGACGCATAGTCGTTTCTGAACGACGAGAAACTATGGTATTGCATTAAAAGTTTTTTGTCAACAAAGTTGTCTTACATTTCACGCAGTACGTGGACTTTCTCCACTAACTATATGTTGTGGTTGTTTCTTCTTTAACGAAGTACTGAAATTCGCAGCTTACGCACACTGATGCTACACATTTAATAGCCGCGGTGGAGTGGCCGAGCGGTCTAAAGCGCCATGCTGCGGAGTGCACGGTTGCTCACCGTTGGGGGTTCGAGTCCTCCCTCGGGAAATTGTGTCTGTGTTGTCTTTAGGTTTAAGTTAGTTTAAGTAGTTTGTAGGCTTAGGGACTGATTACCACAGACGTTAAGTCCCATAAGTTTTACAAACAAACACATATAATACAAGGACACCTGAGAGAAGGCTGTAAAGTGTCATTTGCATTTTCCGCCACCGTCTACTCAACTGCGAAAAATGTTTCAACACGGTGGATTAACTACTTTGTCGATAGAAGAAACACAAACTATATTTGTTGTTAAAACTAGGCGCTAACTGCTCACAGAAGTCTTCACAAAAGAAATATCTTATTACTATTGCAAAAAAGCACGAAAATATCTAGGAAGAGGATAAGACCGGTCATTCAGTGCAGGATTCTACATCTACATCCCTACTCCTCAAGAAACCTCTGGGTGTGTGGCGGAGGGTACATTCCGTAGCATTGCCCCTTCCTCCTATTTCGGTCGCGAATGGTTCGCGGGAAAAATGATTGCCTGTATGCCTCCGCGTGGGTCCTTATTTCACTAATTTTAACCTTGTGCTTGCTTCTCGAGATATAGGGTAAGATGGTACAAATTCAATATAGGTACAATTCCGATCAACATGTTTTCGCGCCATTTGTCTGTCTCGTAGTGTCTCACTGTGTCGCGTTGTAGAGTAGCAGGTTTCTACAGCTCCTCCTATCTTTTCCAAGAATACACCGCTATGCGGTAAGGAGATATAATTTTTTTCCCTTTAAAAAGGTAAGTGAAGCTACTTAGTCTAAGGCGCTCTTATAAATCATCTAGTTAAGGGTGACTGGATTCGCTGACAAAAATGCAATTTTTAGTACCACGAAGTATGCGTTGGTGCGTGACAGAAAAAGTGCTTTTTATGTGGAAGATGCCCGTAATCAAAATTGTACGAGGAAGTGATCACAATTGTACCTAGTGTGGTACATTTTCGATCGATTTTTCTCAATTCCGTAACCTTTTTTTGTGTTTATACCAACATTTGTAACTGTATAATATTTGTGTTACATATTCATTAAACATCCAAGAACAAGTGCCATAGTAAGAATTATTCCTTTTCTCAATTTATTTCCAGTTATAATAACATTTGTCCGAAATGATCTAAATTGTACCACCTTACCCTATGTGGGATAAAGCTTTATATAGGTTGACTCGGTATTTTGTCAAAAGCCCGTACCGCGATACAGAACATTTCTGTTACAGCGTCTCCCAACAGAGAGTTTCATAAACATCCCTGCGGCGCTTTCGCGATTGCTGAATGAGACCGTAACGAATCAAATGTTCAAATGTTTGGAAATCTATAGGACCAAACTGTGTGGTGATCAGTCCGTAGCTTACAAACGAATTAAACCTAGGTAAACTAACCAAAGGACAAACACACACACCCATGCCTCAGGGAGGACTCGAACCTCCACGGCGAGCAACCGCGCGCTCCGCAGCGAGACGCTTTAGACCGCTCGGCTACTCCACCGCGGCCGTAACGAATCGTGCGAAGGCTTACAAACACTTGAAATTTACTGTCCAGTCAACAACATTGTTACCAGAGCAAATACATGCTCGGATTAAAGTGGGATGATGTCGAATCTGCAATGCCCATTAAAAGAATCCATCCTGGATTTCTTCTTAAGTTATTTACGGATATTGCGGAAAACGTAAATTTGGACTGCCAGGTAGGATTTTAAACGGTCTTCTTCCCGAATACCAAACAAGCGTCCTTCCCTAGATAAAATTTCATTCTCTAGTAGTCCCAAAATACACAGCAAGAAAGAACATCATTGCCCAAAAACTACATTAACTGAAAGTTCATTCTACGTTGTTGTACCGTAAAGTAAACACCCATTATTTTACCGATGATAGCCAAGTTGATTAACACGGCTGATGTAGGGTGTGATAATGGAAACTAGGGTGGCGCATCTGCTGGGTGTCGTGCTTCGATGCGAGTTGCGAGAGGCAACGAGTAACAGTTTGGGGATAACGCGGCGCGGCGCGGCGAGGCTGGTGTATAGCCGGCGTTTTCACAGGGAACTGCTCAAGTTTCAAGAGCGCCGCTAAGAGCAACAGCAAAGGTCACGCCGGGATAGCCACTTGTGGTGCGACGCGCCAAGGCGCAAGCCTGCCGGCGCCACCTCGTCCACTATGGCCTCCCGCCGGTTCCCGTTCTTTGTGCCACGTGAGAATCCCGCCGATAAAACAACGCCAAACATCTGCTACATTCTACGCGCTATTCTTTTTCGCCAGAGGAGTTACAGGCTATAGCAGATACGCAACGCATACAAGTGACATGGGACGGAAAAATTTGACCTCAGAGCTTCTGAATACGTGTAGAACTTCAACTTAGGTGTTTGTATTGCTGGTTATACGTACGGCGGAAAGTTGAAAAATTCTCAATATGGCAAACAATGTAAGTGTACATTATATCAAAACTTCACTTATTTTTCCATATGGTCTGCGTTAGGTTAACGAAATATGTTTAAAGTGTTTCGGTACCTCAGTGATTTGTTATCAAGACTAGAAGAAACGCCAAATCATAATTTAATTATTTAGTTTTAAAAAGTTGGTGACGCTCTCAGACAACTTCGTTTTGTGTGACAAATTGGAAGTTGAAGGGTAGATTTTGCGAATATCTAAAAACCCGGATAGTGTAACGTGTACAATTGTGCCAAGGGACCATACATATTTGCTTTGGCTTTTAAACTCAGTAAGTGACCAACTTTTTGTTACTGTCAGTATGAGCGAAATGCAACTAAATTACCTAAGTAGGTATATTCGTTATTGAATTATTATTATATTAAACTATTCCTGAGAAAGTAACGCATGCACTTCATCACAAAAATGTGTTCTGCTCGCAATTATGCTACAGTGAAGATGCATCTAATGCTCGACAAACCTGTATTTATAAGAGATCAAGACATTTATTTCTGTCATCAAATAAATGAAATGAGATAGCGTATGCAACAAAGGAGGTAGATGAGTTTTGTTACTTGGGCAGTAAAATAGCAAATGATGGTCGCAATACAGAGGATATAAAATGCAGAATGGCAATGGGTAGAAAAGCGTTCTTGAAAAAGGGAAATTTGTTAACATCAAATATTGATATACGCCTAAGGAAGACCTTTCTGAAGGCATTTGTATGGAGTGTTGCCTTGTATGGGAGTGAAACATGGACGATAAACAGTGCGGACAGGAAGAGGGTTGAGGCTTTTGAAATGTGGTGCTACAGAAGAATGCTGAAGATTAGGTGGGTGGATCGCGTAACTAATAAGGTACTGAACAGAATTGAGGAGAAAAGAAATTTCTGGCATACCTTGACTAAAAGAAGGGATAGATTGGTAGGGCACATTCTTAGACATCAAGGATCTGTGAATTTAGCCTTGGAGGGAAGTGTGTGGAGTAAAAACCGCGGAGGAAGACCAAGAGATGGATACAGTAAGCAGATTCAGACAGATGTAGCTTGCCGTTCTTATGTGGAGATGAAGAGGCTTGCTCAGGATAGGATATTGTGGAGAGCTGCATCAAACCAGTCTCTGGACTGAAGACCACAACAACAACAGCGTATGCTTACTGATGGACTTCGTGTCGCTGATCACTAATGCTTGCAGGAATAACAGTTTGACAGACAGTGTTAGAGAAGAGAATTATATATTTTCTTATTAAACCTGACGGCTTTCTGTTTTCAAGGAAACATCTGTTTCTGCCACGCCAGAATAGCCCTGCGCACTAAGGCGCCTTGCTACGGTGCGCGCGGACGTTTGTCGTCGGAGGTTCCAGTACTCCCTCGGGCATGGGTGTGTGTTGTTCTTAGGAGAAGTAAGTTTAAGTAGTTTGTATATTTAGGGCCGATAACCACTGCAGTTAGGTCCCATACCATTACAAACATTTGAATTTGGCATTGCTGTTTCTGTTGACTTCGACGGTAGAGCAGTGCCTTTTGGTAAGAAACTATGTTGTTGATTCTATAGATCATTTTGTTGTAGAATAAACAGCCAGTCCCACGCTCAGCCTTCAAAACTGTGGTGCTATCGGCATTACGATGCCAGAGGATAAAAGACTCCTGTAATTTTCCAACTGATATAAAGAAACAGGAAGCTAGTGGGATACCTGAAATTTTGATATTGGGTTATTATATAACTGGAGCACCATTACTAACGAGATAATTGAACTTTTAAAATGTATTTCCGTGTATCATAATATAAAATTTTGGTGTAATTTATTGTTTATTATATTTTGTATTCAAATAAAGTATATACATGCATTAATAAATATAGGGTGGTTATAATTCGGAGTTCCGAATTTTGCAGTGGGCGGTGTATATATCACAGGAGGCTGAAACTTCGTGGGCACGTTCGGTTATCGGCGCGCTCGCGAAATATGATGCCAAAAAATTATATAGCACCACTTTCGACCACCAGGCGAAAATATGGCACTATACGCAGTGAGAATGTGAAATGTTTCCTTGTTTGACATCAGTATGCTGCTGGTTGTTTGGCGAGGCTTGACGATGTCGTTTGTTCAAATGTTTGTACGCCTATGGGACGTAACCACTATGGTTATCAATCCCTGGAGTTACAAACTACTTAAACTACAGCTGCGACGGAGTGGCCAAGCGCATTGAGGCGCTATGCTCCGATGCTCGAGGACGTCCGTCGTCGAGGGTTTGAATCCCACCTCGGGCGTGGATGTTTGTGCTGTCTTTAGTATACGTTAGTTCATAAGTAGTTTGTAAGTTTAGGGACTGATGACCCCACAGTTAAGTCCCATGAGCTTAACAAACATTTGAACATTTTTGAACTTGCACCTATGCCAGAGGGAGGACTCTGTTCAAAAAAATGTTCAAATGATTGTTAAGCTTATGGGACTTAACTGAAGGATCATCAGTCCCTAAACTTACAAACTACTTATAAACTAACTTATACCAAAGGCAACACAGACATCAATACTCGAGGGACGATTCGAACCCCTGACGGGGAAGTGCCTCGCGCATCGGAGCATAGCGCCTTAATGCGCTCGACCACTCCGCCGAGGCTAGGACTCAATTCTCCGGCGGAGAGATCCGCAGCAAGGCGCCTTACAGCGCTCGGCCATTCCATCGCGGCGATATCGTTTGTGAGGTGATTATTGGTTTAAACGGTTAAGAAGGTTCAAGTATTCCGTACGAACTGAATTGCACCGCTGGTAAAGTTATTTTATCAGAAAGCAGCGCTGCACTGCGTGAATATCGCCGACAGAAACAGCTGCGAAGAGGCCCCATGTCAATAAATGGGCCAAGGGATAAGATAAAAAATAATTTGGAGAAACAGGCGTTGAAGTTCCTGTATCTTCAGCTGACCATGCAGCACAAGCATCAAACTCTGCAGCCAGTGCTCGAGCTGTGACACGGAAATGCTCTCAGCCCTTGTTAACAGTCCAACACATTTTGCGGAGCATTTTGCACTGGTGTCATTACAAGAGCCGTAACATGCACTAATTGTAGCCCCACGATATGCTACAACGCCGTGACTTTGCCCTTATTTTGGCACGCATTGAAATGGATGACACGTGTCCAGGTAAAATTCTTTGGACAGACGAGGCAAGCGGAAAGCGGAGGCAGAATTTCCAAAAGGCTTTTGACATTGTACCTCACAAACGGCTTTTAATCAAATTTCGTGGTTATGGTATATCGCCCCAAATTTGCGACTGGATAGGGGATTTCCTCTCAGAGAGGACACAGTTCGTAGTAATCGATGGTAAGGCATCGACTAAAACAGAGGTGATTTTGGGCGTTCCACAGGGTAGTGTTATTGGTCCTCTGCTCTTCCTTATTTAGATAAACGATTTGGGAGGAACTCTAAGCAGCTCTCTTAGGTTTCTTGCAGATGACGCCGTCATTTACCGTCTAGTAAAATCATCTGAAGATCAAAACCAACTGCAGAACGATTTGAATAAGATATCAGTATGGTGTAAGAATTGGCAGTTGACTCTAAAGAATGAGAAGTGTGAAGTCGTCCACACGAGTACAAAAAGAAATCCGTTAAACTTTGTTTACATGATAAATCAATCAACTGTGAAGGCCGTAAACTCCACAAAATACCTAGGAATTACAATTACTTCTGACTTAAATTGGAAAGAACACGTAGATAATGTCGTGGTAAAGACGAACCAGAGACTGCGTTTTATTAGCAGAACCCTTAAAAGATGCAACAGAACTACTAAAGAAACTACATACACTAGGCTTGTCCGTCCTTTTATGGAGTGTTGCTGCCCATTGTGGGATCCTTATCAGGTGTGTTTGACGGAGGACATCGAAAGAGTCCAAAGAAGGGCAGCTCGTTTTGTATTGTCATGATACAGAGGAGATAGCGTCACGAAAATGATACAGTATCTGGGATGGGATTCATTACAACAACGGCGCTTATCGCTGCGGCGTGGGCTACTTACGAAACTACAATCGCCAACATTCTCCTCCGAATGCGAAAATATATTGTTGACTCCCATTTACATAGGTAGAAATGATCATCAGAACAAAATACGAGAAATCAGAGCTCGAACAGAGAGATTCAGGTGTTCTTTCTTCCCGCGCGCTATTCGAGAATGGAATGGGAGATAAAATAGTATAACGGTGGTTCGATGAACCCTCTGACTGGCACTTAAAAGTGATTTGCAGAGTATCCCATGTAGATGTAAATGTTTTTCGCCAGAGGCGAAACAGTTTACAGTTAATAGATTTTACACTATTCAGGGAGCAGTTTATTTTACCTTTATTTTTTAATCGATTCCATTTTCATCCCATTTGATCTGATTATAATTTTATTAGAAATATCGTATTCTACTATATAGAACGACAATTGAGCTCTGATCAATGGCATTGTCGAGTGAACGGAAATAAAAATACGCGTGTAGGAGAAAGCCAACCGGTCCTACATGGGACAGATAGAAGTCTTTATGTATTTTCTTAATTAACACAACACCAGCGTGAGCGTTGGTCTGGTAATATTACGGAGCTAACCGCCGGCGGGGGCGAGCACAGAAAGCAGCGAGTACTGCGGCGGTGGCTGGCGAGATAGCCGGTGTTATCTGCTGGAGTGGACGTCGGGCGCGACTCGGCCAGGCGTGCGTGGCATCAGCTGCGGTGTGTCGGGCAGCCCTGCCGTCCGTCTCCCAGCCGCGGCCACCTTCTCCATTATCGATGGGCTAAGGCGGGCCGGCTGCCGCCCACACTGCCAGCAGTCTCCGGCTTGCTACTGCAACATGCCACACGTTGAGAGCGTCCCAGACTGGAAGGTACGCCCACATTACTCCAACGATGACTATTTGCGATGGCTAGTAGTACACCATAGACAGCATAAAAAAGGCCCGGCCTCATTCTAAAAATGTTTGTAAATCTATCGGACCAAACTGCGTGGCCATCAGTCCGTAGCCTACGAACTACTTAAACTAAGGACAACACACACACCCATGCACCAGGGAGGACTCGAACCTCCGACGGCGAGCAACCGCGCGCTCCGCAGCGAGGTGCCTTAGACCGCTCGGCTACTCCACCGCTGCCCAGCTTCATTCGACGATGACGTATGTCCTTTGGTTCTCGAGTACACCCTTCCCCACTTTAATCTATAGTTTTCGCAGTTTAACAATACGCCGGGAGACTTCCGTGCGGATCGATACCTCCGCCTGGTGTAACTGGGCTGATTACTGTGTGCTGCATCGTTGCTTCTGCTAACGGGTACTTTGCCGTTCGTCACGTAACACGGCCACTGACAGTCCTGTCTGACCTGGATTCACGGTGCCAGTGTCATGTTCGGAACAGCAAACCATGGTACTGATTAACCTGTTTTAAACTTTTAACCACTTTTAGTTATCTGTAATAGGTTTCCCCTCTCATGCTGATAACTCTTCTTCTGTAGTTTTGTAAATGTGGAAACACAGGAGTGTATATTTTGTTTCGCACATATAGATTAGAAACGGTTTTAACTTTAATGCATGTTCTATGGTATAACGTTAGTGTATGATTTACTTACAGTATTAATCCCTCTTCATTACATCACACTGCTTTTTTCCGTCTTATTGACGGGGATGTAGCCGGTTTCTATGTACGTTCTGGTTTACACTCGACAAATTTTGCCTATTATTGTCATTTATTTCGCTTGTTTTCACTTTACTTGTTCTTGATTGAATCAATATTGCACATACCTAACGTTGTACTAGTGGCATCACTTTCGATGTATTTTTAACTTGAACACAATGTCACTATCTTTTACTACGTGTCTTCAACTGTTTTTCGTGTAGGTTGTATTGCCAACATTTAATTTATTTCCTATATTTCTTATTTTTTCATTTATGTATTTATTTTAGCTTAAAATGTGTGTGTGTGTGTGTGTGTGTGTGTGTTTGAGGCATTAAAACCGCAACTAAACAATAAACAACATAAAAACAGAGAACTTGTGCGAAAAGTTGAAATTTTTTACTAATCTAATTAAGCAATACAAAATGTACAAACCCATATATCCACATTTATAGAAAGTCAGAAGATGTTTTATAAATAAATTCTAAACTCGTCGATATAAAAAAAATGTTTTAACTGCAGTCAGAATAAGACGGTAAGCATATTATAGTTAGTTTTAACAGCTCATACCGAAGACTGACAGAAAGCCAAACACAGTACTTGCAGTTCTCTATTTTCACTAGTTCCTGTGCATTACTTACACTGTAACCATTCAATTACTTTTAATCCACTACTCCTACTGTACTCCTCCCCCTAACAGAGAGAGAGAGTTCATCCCTGAAAACTACCAAAATCTGAACACTATACACTATATACTGTATAAATACCAAGAAAATACCTGGCAATCTCAAATGTTTCAAATGTTTGTATAACTTATGGGACTTAACTACGGGGTCATCAGTCCCTAAACTTACAAACTGCTTATGAACTAACTAAGACTAAGGATGGCACAAATATCCATGCCCCCTGGCAATCTCACTGGGGTTTTCAACTCTTTTCATATTTTTGCTCAGTCCACTATTCTCATATCAATTTATATCTTTCCTTAAGTCTGCAAGCAGCTTTTCTACACTGGGGAGATGATGGGAAAAAGGAACATGTCTTTCACAATTCGTGCACAAAATTATTTGTGTAAAAGATTAATATGTTCATATGTTTGTAAGTCTAAGGGACTTAACTGCAGCGGTTATCAGCTCCTAGACTTACAAGATACTTAAATCAACTTTAACTTATGCGAAGGACAACACACACACACACACACACACACATCCAAGGCTGAAGGAGGACTCGAACCTCCAACGGCGAGCAACCGCTCGCTCTGCAGCAAGGCGCCTTAGAGCGCTCGGAAACGCCACCGTAGTGCAGATTAATAAAACTTATATTTGTAACATTGAAAAAATCCATGTTTTTCAGGTTAAACTTTTGAAGCGGTTGCTGCTTTTTTTTTCCTACTGCTGTCATTTGCGTTATATCTTGTGGGACTTGGTCTTAGGCGGCCGCGGTGGCTGAGCAGTCTGCTGCGTGCCAGTCACGGTCTGCACGGCCGCTGCGGTCGGGGATTCGAATCCCTCCTCGGGCATGGATGTATGTGCCGTCTTTAGTATAAGCTAGTTCATAAGTAGTTTGTAAGGGACTGATGACCCCGTAGTTAAGTCCCATAATGTCTACAAACATTTGAATAATTTTGGACTTGGTCTTGTGTAATAGGTGTCAGGACGTCTCTCGACCACTTCACATTCGTAAAGGGATCTCATCGGTTCCGTTCCTTCCAGTACCATGTCGCATACACGGAGACAACACAATATATTCATAAGACTCTCAGAGCCGGCCGCGGTGGCCGAGGGGACAGCGGCGCGCCAGTCACGGTCTACACGGCCACTACGGTCGGAGGTTCGAATCCCACCACGAGCATGGATATTTGTGCAGTCTTTAGTGTTAGCTAGTTCATAAGTAGTTTGTAAGTTTAGGGACTGATGACCCCGTAGTAAAGTCCCATAAGCTATACAAACATATGAACATTTTTAAGACTCTCAGAGCATGTTAACGCTACCTTTTCTCCCCCCATTGGTATTTTGTGTAAAAAAGCTTAATGCCACACTTTGCTACTACAGTTATCTAGAAAGTTTGTAAACTTCTGCCGGTTATCTAACACATATTTTACTTACGACAATACTAACATCACTATAATAATGGCAAAGCTATACTGGTTACATAAGAATATTTTAAAATTCTTCTGAACATTGTTTGTATTCAGTAATTACAAGAAGGTATGCTGATAGTAGCTCTTTCCTCGATTCATTCCTCTTCTATGCACTGTACAATGACTTGAGGAATATATATATAGGAAAATTTAAAAATATGTCAGGCGTGATAAACGATAAATTTAGAAATGGAAAGCATTATCAGTGAAAGATAAAAACAACCAGTGAAATGTAATTTAAAATAAAGCAACTTATACATTGTATTGCATTAATATTACTATAAAGCGCTCTGACCAGACTGGGTAGAGTAACCATAACTGAGTTTGTGAACGCTTGCGAACGGAGCCGATATGTGGATGGCACTCGCAAGCACGCAAAGCCGAATATTAGTCCACTTTGATGTAGCTCCAAAGGGCGGCACGGTGCGCTAACGGGAAGGGAAGCCCCCAAAATGAGCACCAGCAGTCAGCAGGCAGCAACCAGCTGTCAGCAGTGCCAGTTGGCGAGCACTCGCTCGGAATAAACTTTCTCAAAGGCAGCCCGGATTACCTTTCTTTTGTTCACCAATCCCGTGTCTGTGTCCAGTAAAAGCACTCCGCATGTGCTAAATGGACGTTTAACGCCTACTGAAACTTATTGTTAATCCGCAATAGTAATGCGGACTCGATTCGCCACACACTGATCTACTAGATCCTTATCATCACGTACCTACTGTCGATATTAATCTGTGTAGGCGATGGCAGCGTCACCCGACGAGTAGTGACTGTTATAAATACGCAAGGTGCGTCCTCTATCAGCATACTGTCCTTTTAGAATGGGGAAAGCGTGTGATCCATCTTTGTTTGAGCGAGGGCAGATAGCGATGGTCAGGAAGCTCGGAAAGAGTAATGGTGAAACTTCTCTACTTTTCCACTATTCCAGGAGTTCTGTGGTAGGTGTCTTCAACAAGTAGCGCAATCAAGATAAACCACATTCAAACGTCGAGGGGCTTGGCGGCTCCCTTCATTACAGATGTCGGACTTCGTAGGCTGGGCAGGCGGCGAACTGCGGCGGAACGAACATTTGAGTTAAATGATGGATAGAATGAGAGTGTGTCTACAAATTCGAAATATTTAAACATTTCGACCGTTCCAGGGCATTGAAATAAATCCATTGGCAAAGATGAATATTTGTGCTGGAGAGGGATTCCAACCCGGTACTCCCGCTTTGGCCTAGCAGTCGCCTTAACCAATTAGGCTATCCAGGCATGCTTCCCTTCCGACCCACATTCTCACCTTGTAGCACACTAAGGCTGTAGTGCCCCCCGCCCATTTGAACAGACACCATATAAATAATTGTATATGTGTCCCAACAGGCAATTGACAATTTCAATGCGAAAGTATGAACACACTCGATCCCTTGCAGGATTCCGGTATAGGCTGCGAGCAAGTGAAATCAAATTGGCAGGGGGCACTACAATCGTAGTGTGCTACAAGATGAGAACGTGGGTTGGAAGGAAAGCATGCCTGGATAGGCTAATTGGCTAAAGCGATCGCTGGCCCAAAGCGAGAAACCCGGAAGCGAGAAATTTTCATCTTTGCAACTGGATTTATTTCAATGCCATGAAACGCTCGAAATGTTTAAATATTTCGAATTCGTAAAATTCCGGCCGTTAATGTTAACAAATGGTGAGGTTTTACGTTATTTTGTGAGGACTTTATTACAATTTATCTGTATGAATTAGAATGGGTAGCTATCTTAAGAGGTTCCAGTAATATTTTAGGCGAGTGCATAATTTGAATGAGTATCATCGTTTTTAATCTTTTCTCTCTCTCTCTCTCTCTCTCTCTCTCTCTCTCTCTCTCTCTCTCTCTCTCTCTCTCTGACACACACACACACACACACACACACACACACACGTTATATACATTAATTAAGAATCGCCGGTAGCTAGCCACGAAATTTTATAACGTCCTCAGAAAATAGGAGAATAAAGCCTTATAGAACCACGTCACCTTTGACTGAGACTCAAAATGTAAATCCCATCACTGAGATACTAGGTAGATTCTGTATTAACACTTCAGAATATTCGGAAGGTGTTGAAAGTATACAGAACGAAAATAAGCCTTTAGGATTGAACCTTCCATTAAATCTTTTCAGGCCTTTTCTTATGATTCCAGTACTCGTCTTTACTTTTGTTTACCTGTTTAAAAAAAGTGTTCAAATGTTTGTAAATCTATCGGACGAAACTGCGTGGTCACCAGTCCGTAGCTTACAAACTACTTAAACCTAGGTAAACTAACCTAAGGATAAACACACACACACACCCATGCCCCAGGGAGGACTCGAACCTCCACGGCGAGCAACCGCGCGCTCCGCAGCGAGACGCTTTAGACCGCTCGGCTACTCCACCGCGGCTTACCTGTTTATTTTGTTCCTCTGTAAAACCCCTATTTCATTAGTTTTCCCTTAAAATTTAAACACTGCCAATGAAGTCTTTTCCTATATTTCTTTCTTTCTAACAAAATATCGTATGTTATTTTCTTAACCCGTGCCGTTGTAATATTTTAAGGTAGTTAAATAACAACGTGAGAAGCCTCGAAATTCTAAAAAATGGATCTTCTGCATAAAGAAAGGTAATCAATATGACTCAGGCTTAGTATATGTGCAGGATCGATCATTTTGCGAACCAAACCATCTTTTATGTTAAATTGAAATATTTAGGAAGAAGACTGTTGCAGGAAGAGCCAACATAAGGAACTCTGTCCAGATGAGGATTATAAGACCCTTCTGGGATCCCCGGGACTGGAAATATTTGAATCTCCCGACCGTTAAAGAAGAGCCTCCCATATTTTTCGCGGCTTGCTTGTGGCCGGACTGGACATCGGCGGAAATCTGTCTGACGGGGGTAATGCAATAAGCGTTAATGTCGCGTGAAATGTCAGCGTTCTTGAGTGCGACGCGTGCGCAAGTGGCGCGTTGATTTAATTACGCGGCCGCATCTCATTTTACTTACCCGCGCGCGCAGCCGTCCTTCCCACACGCCAGCTGCTGTAAATGGGCTCATTCTGGACCGTCGGCCACCCGAATTAACGTTTAAATTATGAATGGATCAATAAGCTCATCAAGCCAAGGAATAATAACACGGCTGATATTGTCTGGAATGGTTCTGTCTGTGGCCTGTTCCCATTACAATAAGCTGCATCACGTTAGAGATCTTCCTGTTTCATAACCCGCTGTTGCATGTCATTAGTGACGCTTGTGTTTACATTGCTGTCTTAATTCTGAAAAGCTATACATCACCACTCAGATTGATTATCGTTTGGGTGAGAATAGCTGCACATTGTTTTTCGGAGATAAATTTTATTTTTAGCTTTAATCAGACGTGTTTCAGCCAATATTTGCAGGAATTTTAAGTGGAAGCAATTGAAGAAGAGTGAATTTAAATGAAATAATAATCTTAATAATTCTATCAGTTTTCTTTGACGCTCTTTATTTATTTAACCTAGGAAGATTAATTAGCCCATACTCTTTTAAATCAGACACAAAGTTAAATATTCTGCATTTATCTTTTTCATGTTTTATTTATTTATTTTTTACATTTCATTCACTATAGAAAGTGAAGCGGTAAAAACGCTTTTTATCTTGGACAGTTTATTTCATCATAATGCTCTAATGTTGGATTATATATCATGGTTGACTAATAACAATGACTAATAATAATGAACGAAGTGTAAAAATGTAGGATGTCTGGTTTGGTTTAAGGAAGAGCCTGATGGTACTGAACGTCCTACGTTAAATAAATATAAGGCAAGATGAAAATGCATTCATTAGAAAGCCATTAAGTCCAGAATCAGTATGCAAAACGGAGAAATTAGCCCTGAGTTCTGAGGCAATCATCCGACAAACGCACCAGGTTTAATATACCAGTTTGATAAAATACTATCTCCGGTTACTTTAAGTGCGATACTCCATATCCGACAGGAATTTCAGACCCTTCAGGATCAATTTTAAAGGACCCAAAGCCCGAGAATCGTAAGGGAAGAAAAAAAGCCTATGGGGCGGATATATGCTACCCCATACACAGTCCCCATCCTCCGATGCATGACTGTCAGTGTTTGTCCTTCAGTTGTCAAGAAAACACTCACTTGGTAACAACATCGGGTATCGACATTTACTGCAAGTACGCCGGGATCACTCGAATGGGATACTTCCTTGCCGATATGTCGGGGGTTATACACCTACATTTGAGGTTCGCTACATTGTATATGTGTTGCAGCAACGAGATCAGATTGAAACTTTATTCTCGCTCCTCATGTTGTATTCCGCTTCTCTTTACTTTGCTCTGCCAGTCCTTTCTGTGATAACACTATTGACAGTACTTACAGTTTAAATGCATCTGCCTGTAATCGGTATTTATTGCGTTTGGCATGAACGGTTATAAACTGACACCGCAGATTATATCATAATAATATTTACATGGAAGATTTTATATTAGGTGTATGTATTCACTCGGCACACATCAAAATTAATATCCGATGACCTGTCTTCAGCAATATATATCAGGTATGTTTACCACGAACGAAATATCGGGCTGCGTGAGAAATATTTGCGCTTTGGTGGATTTCATGATAAGTTTCGCCGTACTGGCTGTGAGAAAGCTGACGAATAGACGGCCAGTAATTGGAAGTACATAATAATATACTTCCGAAGAATTTATTTTAATTATTGATCATTATTCTTTTTGCACTGTGTATTACAAAGAAAACAGCTATAAACAGATAATACACAAACTTCACGATACTCTACTTCAAAATAAGGTATTGCAAATATGAGATTATGAAAACATCGAAAAAAATCTAACAAATATTTGCCATGATGGAGGTTCAAACCTGCTGAGTTCAAAAACTACTGAGTGTCTAGCAAAAAGCCGAAACACATGTCTCATTACATTCAATATAGGATGTCCATGCAAAAGTTGACTGAAACCCGTGCTTCACACGTCAGACCCATTCCTTGTCAGAACGGCGCCAGACCGCAGTCACCGTAATCTGTCGACATTCTTAGTGACCACCGTTTGGCGTGGCGGTAAAATTTGTGTGTCACGAGTAACGGGATTCCTAGCTTAACGCCTCGGATAATAGAAAAACATCTCAGCTCGGGCAGTGCTGCACACCTAAGAAGAATGAGTGTTAAGGCGGAGTAGTCGTCAGTAAGCAACCCCTGCGAATCCTGCTACGAATCAGTTACATAAGACTTACGCTGGCAAGCGGAGTTCTTATGGGATGTACTGTTAGCTCATTAGCTGCTCGTGGGACTCGTGTAACTAGTCTTCCTTTTAAATGTTTGTATAGCTTATGGGACTTAACTACGGGGTCATCAGCCCCTAAACTTACAAACTACTTATTAACTAGCTAATCCTAAGGACGGCACGAATATCCATGCCCGAGGGGGGATTCGAACCCCCGACCGTAGTGGCCGTGCAGACCGTGACTGAAGCGCCTCAGTCTCCTCGGCCACCGCCGCGGGCTAGTCTTCCTAATTCAGGAATTAAATTAAAGAGTTATATTTAAAAATGAAGGAAAGAAGATCAGGAGTTAATCTCCTGTCATAAAGAGTTTTGGTTGTAGTAACAGAACACACGCTGCCAGCCAGAATGTTTTTCTAATGATTAAAAGGAAAGAAGACTGGTTCGATAATACTTTCGGCTTTATACACTCACTGGGGTTCAGAGGCCATTTCTGTCACTTTGAAATATGTTAAACATCTGTAGATCGGGATACTGGTGATTGAAATTTTTAATTAGTAACAAACTGTGAATCTCCAGGGACTTTAATGCCGCTGGTAATACGCCATCGGAACGTCGAAACTGAGTTACGTGATACGTTGAACTACAGCAATGGCGTTGCCACATATACAGATTTAGTTAAACTTCAAAAAGAACAACTAGAATATGAGGAGGCTCAGGAAAGTATCCTTGATGTGCAAAATATTATGATAATGGGGGATGGAGATTGCTGGCCGCAGAGGCCGAGCTGTCTGCTGCGCGCTAGTCATTTTCTGCACGGCCGCTACGGTCGGGCGTTCGAATCCCCCACTCGGGCATGGATGTTTGTGTCGTCTTTAGTATAAGGTAGTTCATATATAGTTTGTAAGTTTAGGGACTGATGACCTCGCAGTTAAGTCCCTTAAGCTTAACAAACGCCGGCCGCGGTGGCCGAGGGGACTGAGGCGCTCCAGTCACGGTCTGCAGGGCCACTACGGTCGGGGGTTCGAATCCCCATCGCGCATGGATATTTGTGCCGTCCTTAGTATTAGTTAGTTCCTGAGTAGTTTGTAAGTTTAGGGACTGATGACCCCGTAGTTAAGCTATACAAACATTTGAACATTTGATTTGCTTAACAAACATTTGAACAATTGGGGATGGACATTTTGTAAAATCCGTCACTTTTAACCTTACAGTCCTAAGAAAAGTTCCACAAAATGTCAAGGCCAATTTCATTCGTAGAGCAGAACCCAATGTACATTTTCATACACTAGTGCTCTGACCACACCAGCCTAGGCAGTAAGGAAGATGCAACCTGTTGCGAAGGGTGCCGATGACGGAGTGTTTTTTACTGCATCTGATGCTTCAGATATTTGTATTCTATTTTAAAAGCTGATGATTCGGCACAAGCGAAAGTTGCCAGTGTTGCACTTGTGTTTCTTAGCGTACTTTCAAAGCTGTGGTTGTTTCATAACTGTATACCACTGCTATTGTAGCTACTAAAAAGGATCTAAAGGTAAAAAGGCATTTTAAAAGCTTCAAACGGATTCCTAAGTGGGCAACGAACCGCCAGTCCATGCCGACATCATTACACCTTATGCAATATCTGACTCTGATCCAGAGACAATGTAGTGTAATGTGTGACTGTGACAATAGACTCATCCCTTACAGAACATCAACACATTGCACGTTCCCAACCCCAGCGGAGAGGCAGGGTGAAGGAGCAACTCCCATGAAAAATGTCTGCCATACTACAGTTTAATCTGAAGGTTTTCAGAATCTCGTGGAGAAACTGAAAATCTAGCACAATTTCATAGACTCCTAAGCCATCAGAAGTCTTACATAATGACTCCACTGCCGCCCTACTGAGAGAACTCAATGAAGGGGATCGCATTCTGCTTGTCACAATAGTCGAATTGCACAGAGCCTCATAACATCTCTAGAACTACACTTTCTTAATACGGCTAATCACACTCATTTCTGTTTTATTATGGGAATGTTCTCAAGCAACGCTCTGTCTTTCTGCTCTTGAGGACTCTCCTCAATGGGAAGCAACTGATAACCTTCATAGCAGTGACTATTGCCAGTTGTGGATCCACTGTCCGCATTGAGCATCCTGCTTTGTCCTCCCCGACCTATCTTTAAGGAAAGGATCTGCTCAGGACGCGTGGGATGCGTGGAAAGCTAAAACAGCTATACTGATCAGTAATACAAGTTTTATTTACGAATATATACAATACTCAACTTTTAAACATATGTCTGTCTGGTCTCGCGGTGGCGTCTTCTTAGCGCGCGACTGCTCGCCGTGGAGGTTCGAGTCCTCTCTGGGGCATGGGTGTGTGTGTGTTGTCCTTAGGTTAGTTTACCTAGGTTTAAGTAGTTTGTAAGCTACCGACTGATGACCACGCAGTTTGGTCCGATAGATTTACAAACAAACATTTTTGGCGGCCTCTTCCTTGATGCCACCTGCGCTCACTCATAGTTACTGCCTATTTCGGAGCCGAGTTCAGATGTGCCCTTCCAGACGTATATCGGCTTATGTATAGCTGCTTGTAGAGGGCGAGCTTCTCCGTTGTTTCCTCCAGGAGGCGCGGCGCCGGCGTGTGACTGGCTGCCGGTCGTCCGCTGCCTACTTCACGATCGTTCTCGTGCGTCTGGCGTTTGGCGCTGACATTACGTCACAACACATCCTATGAACGGAAGACGCCGAAATGGACGGAGAGTTGGGATAACCGGGCACTTTTTTCTTGTTTGGCTTTTTAGGGACACTGTGGCGACTTCCAGGAATACAGGACCAAATATCACGAGTGATATACTCGTTGGCTCAGATGAAAAGTATTAAGAGATAAACTTTTTTCCTTTCATCATTTTACAAGTGTTCTCAGCAACAAAATATTTCGTATAGGTATGAAATTGTGTGTAAATTCGTTGTAACCTGCAAACCACACTCGTTCTACAGTAGTGGACGAATGGAGTCTGGGTATTCATCTCTCGTTTTTGACACCCACCTCTATGGAAGCTAGTTGGTTCTTACGCCACAGCAATAGTTGCCTGACAATGAGGGATATGTGCTAAAGATTGGTTGCTATCGGTCCAACAGGTCATCAAAAATTATATTTTATGAAGGTGTTTGCTTAGCTGAATTCCGTAAGGTCGATTTTAAGCTATAAACTCTGAGATTTCATGATTGGTATTTTGCTACCGTTCCTCTGTACGAAATTGAATGCCACATAACGGTGTCGGCTTATTTTTTTTCCTAGCTGTTCTGACATGAAGTTTTATTTCTGCAAAGTAATTATTATCCGGTGTGTTCGTGTAAATAGGCAAGCAAATATCATCCCAAAGTATACCGACAGACGTCGACGAATTGAATTATGACTTTTACTAAGCCACGTATTTCAGATGGACTTGCCTTTAAATTAGTTATGTCTGAATCTTCATTATATATCACTGTTATTCATAAAATATTACGTCAACACAACATTTAGCATAAAGTAGCGAAATAATTTTCCAATTATTCATAATACAATTTGTGTTGCAATACAGACTGTGTTGCAACATTAAGCAGACAGCTCATTATCTCCACAACTGAGTTTCTGAATAACCTCATAGTACATATTTTCTAAGACTTTCCCGAAATAATAAGTTCCTTGCGCCACGTTAAGAAATACATGCTGTTTTAAGCAGTCGAACGAAAAACTTCATGTGCACCACAGGAAGCTATGTTGGGCCTGCTCCTTTCCATCTGTGTAGCTCGTATAACTCACCTTCCGTCAAGTATCCGTCAGGAACAAATGCATTTTTGCTGACATTCCAAGTATTAGAATAAGACTATTGTAAATAAAATGCAATTAAAAATAAATAACTAATTTTCTCCTAATAGACTTCCAATTTTCCTTGATTTGTTGTGATGACTTTGAGGGGTCCAGCCCGAAAGTATTCTCTTGAACGAACCCGTTCGTGACAGTAAATAAGTGGTAATACAGTTCTGATAGCTGGTTATCAGTATAAAAAAGAAACCGTTGTGGATCGCTATTGTATCTGAAAGTAAGTTTAAGAATTCTGATATTAAGGAAATGGGTTTGTAATTATGTTGGTCCGTTCCTTTACCATCTTTATGAACGGGAGTTTCCTGCATTTTTTAACGTCACTTGGGACTGCGCTCGATCAAAGATTCGCGGTAAATGCAAGCTAAGTAAGGGGCCAATGCCGTAGAAAGTCTTTGTAAATCCGAATGGAGATTCCATCTGGACCGGGCGACCGATTCACTTTTAGTTCTCTCAAATGATTCAATATATCAGGGATGGCTATTACAGTTTCCTCTCTTTGGGAGTTTGTGCGTCGATCGAATGACGGTAAGTATGTGTCAATGATTTCTTAAATGTTAAGTTCAAACGTAAGGTGCTTTTTTTACTGTCTTCTAGCACTATTACATGATGATCAAAGAGTGACCGGGTAGAGGCCTTTAATCCTCTTGCTGATTTTAAATGCGACCAGAATTTATTTCAGTACTGGGTAAGATCCGTTGTTAAGGTATCATGATGGTAGTTATTGTACGCTTCGCACGCCGATGTTTTTACGAACGCATGGATCTCTGCCAAGTTTCCCTGTCTTTAATTTTTTTAACTTAGAGTGCAACTGCCTTTCCTTTATCAGTAACGTTTCGCGTATTATTATCAAACCACGACGAATCTTTTTCATTAATCCACTTCGTCGCCACATATTTCACCAGCGCTTTACTCACAGTAATTCCTCACGTATATTGTCCTGGAAGGAAACGTATGAAGACAGTAATTTAAATGGTGATCACGTTGCCAAATTTTCCGCTGAGAAAATGTATTATAATTGCAAAGCTGGCTCTTTCCAGATTATAGTGAGAGGTAGAAATTATGAACAGTGGAAAATTCAAGTGATTGAGCTAGACTAAACTTATAAAGTTATCGAGCATAACGTCGAATGCTGCTGTAGAAACTGCATGAAGTTTCTAGGACGCAGCTGCACTTGTGCTCATTTCGCTGTAGAGAACTCTTTATGTGATAGCTATCTTGAAACGCGCTGTCTCTCGAGTTGGTGCAGTGGTGGTACCGTCACCGCAGGGACGTTGGCGTCGGGAGCCTTTTGCCGGAGAGACGTAAGGGGATCAAGCCTTGAGTCCAGAGATACGGCTAGTGGCCCGCCTGGCCAATCTCGTCTTCTCCCTTAAACACTGCCAGCTCAAGCTGAACATTTCAACACGACCACTCACCTACCATCTCCATCAATCACGTTTCTCTTTTAGAGGCAACTATGGGTCCGATGTGGATAAGGATCTTTGTTAATTCTCATTGATTGTCCCGTTCCTCATTTCTTCTCTACAAACCCGCTGGAAGTCTCTTAACTACCACTATAACTGCAGACAGACATTCACCACTTACGTTATTCTTCTGGCTAGTTGCACCAAAAATAAGGAATATTCCTGCCCCATTATTGCAAAAAGGACTCGTCATGTTAACCACTGAATTAGTGGCTTGAAAAAAAGGAAAAAGAGAGAGAGAAAGAAAGAACATCCTCTTCGATTTGACGGCTACTACGTTGTAATATGTCATCAGGTTTTATTGATTTGGTAAAGAATCGACCAGTCAGAATGCGTTAGCAGTCCTCCAATGTACCACTGAAGTGATTCAGATGTCTTATAAGCGTACACACCAGATTTCTTTTCTTATGGATGTACATTTCTGATGGTGCTACAGGACAGCAATTCGGCGCTGTTGAATAAGGAACTTACGAGGTTGCCTCACATGACATACGGAAAACCGTACTTGCAACCGTTCGAAAGCAGTTATCAGAATGAATATTTGTTAGTCTTCTATGTGTTCCTGTGGCACTCATTCGCTTGCACAGAAACAAAATGTTCAAATGTTTGTAGAACTTATGGGACTTAACTACGGGGTCATCAGTCCCTAAGCTTACAAACTACTTATGAACTACCTAACACTAAGGTCGGCACAAATATCCATGCCCGAGGGGGGATTCGAACCCCCGACCATAGTGGCCGTGCAGACCGTGACTGGAGCGCCTCAGTCCCCTCGGCCACCGCGGCCGGCCGCACAGAAACTTCGGTGAATTGTGTTACGTACGTCCCTAAAGGCTTGTGAACTAGTACGAAACAGTTCGGTGAGCGCTACCTCCCGTAAGTGTGTTGTGGGAGTGACACATCAGCGTAACTCAAGACCTTCTGATTAGTGAGGGTACCGATAAAATTGCACCCTTAGGACTGGGACATTGGTGTATCAGCATATCTCAGTAACGACTGAAGAAATTTCTGTCAATACCAGAAAAAATTACTGTGTAAATAAGAAACCGCTACCATACCTATTGCAGAGGGTGAGGCTGAAGAGGGAGAAAACAAAAGCATAACGCAGGACCTCCTCGAGCGATTTCAATCATATTAGGTGCTTACATGTCTCACCGGCTGCACAAAGCTCCTATGGTAATAGGATATTCCTACTATCCCTAGGAACCGGGTGGTCATGAGTAGTAGTGACAAGTGAAAACGTCTGAAAACGACATTTTGGTATGTATTTGACATGGCCTAATTTGAATGTCGAAGCACAGTCAATACCGCTAGAATAACTACGAAATTGAGCCAATAATGTCAGCGTTTGTCTAAGTTACATGCGGGGAAAGCCAGCCGCAGGCAACAAGCTAGTATCAAATGAAGACATATCTCAGAGACAACGTGAAATCTAAACCTCAGGGATTTGTGACTCGCGAATGATATGATTTCTTAAGAAAATTGCTACACGTTAAGATAGATAAGGCTATTTATCTGAGACCAATACTGATATAAGTTTCCCGCCGTGCTCTTAAAATACAACTGAATATGTTTTTGAAAAGCCAGTATAAATCTGTGTTCAGACCATAGAGACGTGATACGGTTAGAGCAATGTTCACTTGCTTGCCTTCACCAGTTCCGGTTACCTTTTCCAGGAACATATTTCCGTTTACTCGTCTTTATTAGGCATGATAACGAAAGGTATAAATATTACCGTAGATAAATTGAAGGATATGTATTGCTGTCAGCTGCTGAAAACGTCGGCGGATTTACTGCTTTCATCGGCATAAAAACTAAACGATGGAGTCTCTCACGCCGGAGGTGATTTATAATATCGGCTATCCTTCCGAGCGGGGCGCTGCCGGCGTTCACTTGTTTAGTCATATCGGCGTACGCAGCGTATTCGTTCTGGGCACAAATCAATACTGTAAACGTGTTACCTAATATGCTCCCTTCTTGGCTGGCAATTTCGCTGGTATACGAAATCTATGATCCTCGCAGGCGTTGTGTGGGACCTCTCATTTTCAGACACAAGTCTGCAAACAAATTTGTACGAAGTATGTCTCGTGCAGCTTCAACAAAGTTTACAGAGATGCCCAATAACAGTGAATAGCTCAAAAAGTTATATGCCCATATTATTCTCAAGTTTCAGCACGAATCCGTCTAAGTAACTCTCACTAACCGCACTTATGTTTCAGAGTGAAACGAAATTAAGTATCTTATGGCATTATTGGTCAGGATACTCCATCTGAAGTTGGTCGGCCGTGTGTTGTGAGCATTTTCATTTGACGCCACGTGGTTAACTTGCGTGCTGATCGTGATAATTATAATGATGATCATGATGATGGTGATGATGATGTTTATGACGACGCACCCTGCCGGCAATATAACCCGATCGTAATGCATAGTAGGCAAAGACGCTATCACTGAGCTATGGGGGCGTACTCCGTATAAGAGTAATGAAAGGTGATGAAAACGTAGGCAGCTTTACGACGTGGCATGAGAGTGTTGTTGATTGTTAAACCGAACAAATTTTATTAATATGAACTTCACAGCTGCTTCCAGAAGACTTAATGCTTTTTCCTTGTTACACAAGTGACTTCTCACTTACAAAATGGATGAATCAAAGAAACAGTTGTGAAAAGAGAGTGACGTGTTGCTTACGAAAATACTTATCTCTAACAGGCCAATATGAATTAAGCTGACAATGAGGAATAGCGCATACATTATGTCATTCAACTTAAAGCTATGTCGACCAACTATTTGACCTGTCTGGTGTAGTGTCATTCGCTATTGTAGAACAAATGGTGCACATCCAGATCCAACTCTCAGTCTTTTAGCGTGTAATGTCCGTGAAACTGAGGAAATTATACTAACGTATTACGTCAAAGCCAGTATATTAAATGGTTACAAATGTTCAAATGTTTGTATAGCTTATGGGACTTAACTACGGGTTCATCAGTCCCTACACTTACAAATTACTTATGAACTAGCTAACACTAAGGACGGCACAAATATCCATGCCCGAGGGGGGATTCGAACCCCCGACAGTAGTGGCCATGCAGACCGTGACTGACGCGCCGCAGTCCCCTCGGCCACCGCGGCCGGCTATTAAATGGTTAGACTCCACTGAAGTCATAATCCACCAGAATCGACTCTCATTGATTTGCAGCCAAAATTCCGTCTCATTTTCTGTAGGAAATTGGCTGTGCGTCATCGAAATGTTTCATACAATACAATGAAGGGCTCCATGGGCAATAAATTGTTGAATCAGAAGGATATATCTCTTGCGGCAGACTAAAAAATAAAAGAATAAAAAAATCACATGCATTCGAACATCAAACACCACATATAAAGCCTGCGCGCTGCGTGTTCCGATATAATGATCATTTGCGAACTTTTATGTTCTCAGTTATCTTTTACTATACATAAATATATATATATAGCATATAGTACCAGCGCATTCTATTTGCAGAAAGTATTTTGTGTCTTCTCGGATCATATGTGGAATACTGACAAGACCAGTTTCCTGAATTATATGAAGTAATTTTGTCTCACGGTAAACAGGAAAATATTCCATGCTGCATTTCATTCACGTCAGTACTGTACCGGACTTCAAATCTTGATGTGATTGATTACTGCCGCTCTATTTTTGTACTGTCAAGCGCTTGTGCGTGATTTTCCACTTCCTGTTTCAGAAAATACATACTTTGTGTATGTGTGTGTGTGTGTGTGTGTGTGTGTGTGTGTGTGTGTGTGTCAGAGAGAGAGGGGGGGGGTGGAGAGCGATGCGGGGGAGAGTGATAATATGTCAATACATAGTATTACGATTTCTCTTATTAGAAAATCAGTTAATTAAACATTTGTCAACATCAGCAAATGCTTCAAGCAAATGAATTCTAGCAAGACTTAGTACATACACCTCAATTCTTCTTTTAGAAATGCAGAAGATTTAACAGTTTCTGAAATAATATAATATATGAAGTAATATGTCTTATGCTGCTTTAACTACATTTACATCACATCTTTAATTGCAGAATCCACCGCCGTGGACAATGAAACGCCTTAGTTCAGTTATGTTTGCAGTAGGTGTCAATACTGCCATAGGACATTTAAAAGTTCAAAATATTTCGTTCAGTAATGATTTCAAGATTTTCTGCAGGAACTTATATTAAAGGTCAGGATTCTTATAAATGAGAATTGTGATTTAAGTAATTATATCTTGTGATAATTTAAAAATATCCTACAGGGTGCAGCAACTTCTTCGCAGTATGTGATATTTTGTCTCTTGGAGTTACTACTATTTATATTATACAAATGGAACACTAGGATAGAACACTACAAAGACTTGAAACAGTGAGTTTCATGCGTACATGCAGTATGCACCCTAAAATTTGCCAAAAACGCATTATATGATAATCAAATTAGGTACTGGACTTAAGAATGAGTTCAAGACTGAGTTAAAGAGCTTTTTGCTGGGTAAATCCTACTCCACTGTACAATATCTTCACATAAACTCACAGATTTATTGTTTTAGCTTACTTTACAATTCGAATTATCAATTTAATTCAGTAGCCCTTCACTGTATTGCGCGTAAATTATATTACAAAAAATGCACATCTTTCATTGGTTTTACACCCCATAGAGTATTGTTCGTGGCATCCATTAAATAGGGCTAAGGTAATATACTGCCTGACAAAAATTACGCATCGGAAAAGGGGAGGATGAAATAAAACTAGATGTTTTTCGAGAGTATGTGACATATCGGTTATTGCAAAATGAAGCACATTTGCAAAGACCTTAGCAGTATTATTACCTTGTCACTATGACGTAGTACACCTTTTGGCCTGGATGCACTCACAGATTATGTTGGTAGGCGTGTCATACAGCCATGTAACCTCTCCTCAGGTAAGTTGTCCCACAAATATTGTCAGCTGTCCTTTATATTCTGGATATAGGCACCGAGACGGAGTTTACGTGGGAAATGATCACAGAAAATCTTTCTGGCCACATCAGTAACTGAACATTCCTCAGAAAGTTCACACAGACACGAGAAAATTGTGGAAAACTATTATCATGTTGAAAAATGGCGGCATAAAACTGTCGCATACAACACCTGAGGGCACAGGATGACTGCGCTGTACCGTTGCGTAGTCAGAGTTCATTCTATAAGTGGCAGCTATTACCTGAAAGTCACATGCGATCCTGCCCAAACTTTGAAGTCAGCAGAAACACCACTATGCATTTTCAACACAGCGAATGGATGATAAATTTCCCCGAGTCGCCATCGTACTAACCTAGGTGGTCATGTCATAGTAGTAAGTTCAGATGGGAGGACGAGTGGATGATAAGGGTTTAACGTCCCACCGACAGTGTGGTTGTTAGAGACGGAGCTTACACTCGGAATATTTGGGTAAGAGTGGGGAATGACCGTTTGGCCGTGTGGTCAGGGGCGCCACGTTACGGTGGCGTGGCCGCTTGCGTCGGAGCTTTGAGCCATCCCTCCAGCATATATATATATATATATATATATATATATATATATATATATATATATATATATATATATATATATTACTTCTCGAATAGCGTGCTGTAAAGAGGAACACACAATTCTTTCCGATTTACATCTGTTTTTTT
This sequence comes from Locusta migratoria, assembly GCA_026315105.1. NCBI lineage: Eukaryota > Metazoa > Arthropoda > Insecta > Orthoptera > Acrididae > Locusta > Locusta migratoria. The sequence continues at coordinate 515,022,609 of CM048755.1, forward strand.
CTTATTTCATTACAATGACCATGACTGCCCATGGAGATGATTGCTAACAAAATATATTTTCAGGGATGAGTTGGTGAAATAAATTTCGTAAGTAGATCTCGTCTCGTCTCTTCCGTGATTCTCTTTCCAAAACGAGATGGCCACTCTGCACCTTTTCTTTTTTCTCCGCCAGTTCCGCCTGGCAAGGCTACCATACTGCACAGCAGTAATCCAAAAGTGGACGGTGAAGTGTAACATACACAGCTTCTTTAGTACAACTATTGCATGTTGTAAGTCTCCTGCCAATGAAACAATCTTCGGTTTGCCTTCCTCACATTTTCGAAACGTTCATTGCAATTTAGGTTCTTCTTAATCATAATTCCGTGGTATCTACTTGAATTTACGATCCTTAGACATGATTGATTCGTCGTATAAAGTTTAACTGATTCCATTTTCGAGACGTTCATTGCCATTTAGGTTGTTCGTAAGCTTGATTCCGTGGTATCTAGTTGAATTTACGGTCCTTAGACATGATTGATACGTCGTATAAATAAAGTTTAACTGGTTCCATTTATTGCTCACATGGCGTAACAATGCTCATTACTTCGGGCCATTGCCATATTTCGCACCATACAGATGTTATCTTAGCTAATGGTTTTGCAATTGATTTTGATCCTTTGGCGAATACTAGACGTTAAATGACAGTATCATCCGCAAACAGCCTAAGAGGTTGCTCAAATTGTCTCCTCATTAAGGCAAGAAACAGCAGGGAGCCTATATCCCTTCCATGGGGGAACGCCAGATATCACTTCTGTGTTACTCGATGAACTTCAGCTCTCTGACAGGAAATACCGAATCATATCGCACAGCTGTGGCGATATTCCATAAGCACGCAGTTTGAATTAGAAGCGAATGGCAAGCGCACGTATGAAGGATTACGATGTACTTGGTACACTGTATGTTGAATCTCTCTTGTGCCTGTCAGACATGCGCAATTGGATACTTGACGACGAGCATGCCTATCCCCCCAGTTTCCATTCCGTTACACGTCGGACCACTCCACATTCGAATGCTCAACAAATCTGTTTATTGCATGATACCATCCAACAATTCAGCGAAATGGGGACCAATAATGCAGACTGTATAAGGTGCTTCAACGTTCTCACACGAGTACGCAGCATTTCCATGTCCTTTAGTGATCACCCAGCATCCGACCTACTTGGGCGGCTACATATCCTACTAGACCTGGTGACATTAAACGCCAGCAAGACTATGGAACTCCCGTTGCTATTATAGCTGTCACAGATAATAGCAGTTGTGATAATTTACATGCACGTCGATAGTGTGCACGTATACGATGTTACATTGATATCTGACTGTATTATGTTGGTGGTTCACTTACTCTTGTAAGTAAGCGCACTCAGAAAATATTTTAGAACGACATGCAAGATTGTATCAATTTTTCATAGTAGTCAGCAACGTAATTGAGACTCTTGTCATACCGTGAGATCAAGTTCTGCATTCCTGTGTCATAGTCTGTAGCCTGTGAATGGAACCAACGTATGACAGTCGTCCTAAGCTTTTAGTTGTTGTCAAAACGCTGTCCGCAGCACAAGCGTCTTCTAATCAAACTGCGTGCTTTGGAATACCGTCACAATTGTGCGATTGCATTCATGATTTCTTGTCAGACAGGACACAGTACTTTGTACTTGACGGAAAGTCATCGAGCAGAACTGAAGTGACATCTGGAATTCTCCAGGGAAGTTTTATAGGGATCCTACAGTTCCTTATTTTTATAAACGACTTAGAAGACAATCTGAGTAGCTCTCTTAGGTTTTTCGCGGATAATGCTGGCACTTATCGGGTAATAAAGTCGCAAGAAAGATCAAAAGCAACTACAAAATGATTTGGATATCTGCGTGGTGCAAAAAATCGCAATTGACCCTTAATAATGAGAAGCGTGAAGTCATCCATATGACCACTAAAATAATCCTAATACAGGCCGTAAATTCAACTAAATACCTAGGAGTAACAATTACAAACAATTTAAATTGGAAAAAACACACAGAAAAAATTGTAGGGAAAGCGAACCAAAGACTACGTTTCGTTGGCAGCACACTTAGATGATGCAACAGTTCTAATAAAGAAACTGCCTACATTACACTTGTGCGTCATATTTTGGAGTATTGCTGCGCATTGTGCGATCCCCACCAAGTGGGACTGTCAGACGATTTAGAGGAAGTTCAGAAAAGGGCAGCTAGTTTTGTATAATCGCGATATACGGGAGAGAGTGTCACAGAAATGATGCACGAGTTGGGGTGGAAATCTTTAAAAGAAAGACGTTATTTGTTGCGACGAGATCTATTTGAGAAATTTCTTTCACCAACTTTCTCTTCCGAATGCGAACATATTTTGTCAGCACCCACCTACATAGGAAGACATGATCATGAAAATAAAACTAGAGAAATCAGATCGAAAACGGAAACATATGGGTGTTCCTTCTTCATGCGAGCTATTAGGGAATAAAACCTCAGAGAAACATCATAAAAGCGGTTCGATGAACCCTCTGCCATTCACTTCAATGTGGCTTGCAGTGTATTTATGTAGATGTAGAACAACTGCAGCAAACATTCCACGACTCTTGTTCTGAACGACACGTTATCCAGCCAGCGTTTTGACAACGACCAACAGCTAAGACGACTTTCATAATCACGTTCTAGTCACAGGTGGCAGACTTTTACAACACAGGAATACAAAAGCTGCTCCCACGATATAAGTGCCTCAATTCATTTGGTAACTATGTCGAAAAATAACTCCAACATTGTTGTACCTGTTGCCAATAACGTTCTTCATGCAACTATGCTAAAAGAAACAAAGAAAGAAAGAAACCATTTATTCTGCACTACTATATGTAGTAAGCTGTTGGCGATTGAAACACCGGCTATGTGCTCCAAGTCGTGCAGTAATAAAATACAAAGCTCCAATTAACAGCTGAAGTAAAACACTTTCTAAAATCACGTTAAATACTTTACGAACAGGTGCGGCAAATACGCTTGTTCAGCATACATAACTCCATCAGTGATTCCCGGATATTCGATTCCCAAACCCTGCATCTAGATACCTGTGTAACTCCTTCCCTTTTCCTCGCAATACCGACCAAATAAACTGCTGGAAACGAACATAAGAACACTATCTTCGATTTTCCATTTCACTCAAGATGTATTGATGAAACAGTGTATACGTAGTGCATGAAATGATTACGTTTACAGATGAATAGATAAAGCGGTCCTGAGGTATCAGGTGTCGACCAGTGCTGAGACACCCCTATTAGTACGAGGTGTATCCTCCACACGTGGTTCTGTTTCTGGCGTCCACTCGGACATATAGATGACGAATGCTATCTGTTTAATTGAAATGATAATAATTTATAAATAAAATCAGCTTCAATGCGTTGAGAATAAGTCTGGCAAGAGATCGCGTAATACCGCTGATTGTTGCGCGCGTCTTTTTATGTGCAGATAAACGGAATACACCCTAACCCGAATTTTATTAAATCTACTCAAAATGTTAAGACTTTATGTGTGCAGCTGATAATTCTTCTTCAGTTCTCAAATGAATTTAATGAAACTTTATATTTAATGAACCAAGGCCAGATCTGTGCAACATCTTAGTACTATCTAAGACAAACACTGACGTTAAAAAAACCTTTAAATTTGCTGCTCATGAAACATGACTTACTTTAGAGTCATAAAATAGCCCGAGAACCTTTTTTTTTTATGAGAAACAGATGTGTGCTACGTAATGGCAGCGATTCTGTAACCGACATCGGCGTTTCTTTCTCTGAGTTGAAAAATTTTAAACTACATATTCAATGATAATGACTGGGTTAGGAAACTACGAATAACAATAATATCCATATTTAACACATGCATATTTTCATCACACCTATCTTTTGATTATAAATTGTTCGCAAAGTAATAATACAGATAATACAAACCGTGGCATAGCTCCTCTCACCAACAAGCTAAAAATATTATGTATGGAACTCATCGTTCTTTGGGGCGATCTAAATCAATTTGTACAGGTTTCTAGCCAAGATCGCGTTTTTATTTTTAGGGTGACCGGTTTCTACGTTACTCAGACGTCATCTTCTGATCAAAAATTGTTCAAATGTTTGTATAGCTTATGGGACTTAACTACGGGGTCATCAGTCCCTAAACTTACAAACTACTTATGAACTACTTACGAACTAGGACGGCACAAATATCCATGCCCGAGGGGGGATTCGAACCCACCGACCGCAGTGGCCGTGCAGACCGTGACTGGAGCTCCTCAGTCCCCTCGTCCACCGCGGCCGGCCATCTTCTGATCTCTTATATCTCACAATGTAAAGTCTCATAGGGCTTTAGCTATAGCATCTCGTTACAACTTTCATGGTACAGTTGGATTCAGTACTACAAACGTGGAATACAAGCATTGATGGCGAAGTTGAGATGCCAGATTTATACGAGGCGCGTCCAGAAAGTAAGTTCCGTTTGGTAATAGAATGAAATTGTACACAAATACAGAAGAAATTTTTATTGTACAAAATTCTACAACTCTTAAACTACTTTTTCACATAACTGCCGAAATTTTGCAGGCATTTGTCATAGCGTGGCACCAGGTTTTGTATACCTTCTTCATAGAAATCTGCCTCCTGTGTCTTCAGCCAGTTGGAAACATCAGAGATCGTGAAATTTGGGGGAAGTCCATATCGAGAGCACTAATTGTAAACCTACGGTTTTCCTGGATCTTGTCATCAATCGCGTGAACCAGTTCTTCTGTAACCAAAGGTGGACGCCCACTTCGTTGTTGGTCGTGCACATCACTACGCCCGCCACTGAACTGTCGGACCCATCTTCTCACCATCGAATCACTCGTCGCATTTGGTCCGTAAACATCGCAAATTTGCCGATAAATTTCACTTGGTTTCACTTTCCTCGCATTCAGAATCACCGACCTGCTTTCACAGGCGGCGGGATTTTCAATCAACGCCGACATTTCAAAGAAGCACAACAAAGCGTACGTAACTGACAGCGATCTCCTAATGGCGCACTTTCTTCTCCTTGATACACATCGTCTACAGGGCATGTGCGGAACAGCAATCGCAGCGTTGCGGCGGAGATAAATTGAAACGGAACTTACTTTCTGGACGCGCCTCGTAATTATTGTGTTTATGACACAGGTCTACATATTATTCGTATCACTTTCTTTATTGTAAACCTAAAGCTACTGGGTTTTCTTTATAACAACATCCATACAGGATGTTATTACCCTGTATATTAGCATGTCCCATGTATTTCTCATCAATATATTAACACCTTAAGTAATTGGTCACTTATAACCCATGATGCTAGCCTTCATGGCGGGAGCCTTTACATAGTTGGTGTTTTGACATTAACACCATCTTTATAATATGTTTACTATTGACCTTCTAAAAATGTAACTTTAGTGAAATGTTTAATAGCTGTAGAATAACAAATTGATGTGTATTAATCATGTAAAATACCTGGCATACCAGGCCTACTCCAACTACCTGTAAGAGGAATATTACACGCTGGTTTATACAACAATTTTGTACTTACGTCATGATTTGTAACATTTGTATTCAACATAAAACTACTAACTTTAGTTTCTTAACTATATGCGACAACACAACAGGGCAAACACTATGTTTTATTATGGACTCAGCTGTACATATGCAATATCACCATCAATGCTTGTATTTCACGTTTGTAGTACTGAATACAACTGTATACAACTGTACCATGAACGTTGTAATAAGAGGATATAGCTAAAGCCATATGAGACATGACATTGTGAGATATGGGAGAGCAGAAGATGACGTCTGAGTAACGCCGAAACCGGTCATCCTAAGAATAAAAACGCGATCTTGGCTGAAAACCTGTACTAAAAATATTAGACAACAGACCAAAGAGAAAATCGGAGAGAGAAGAATATGATCATACAGTCCTTGACATGACAATGCTAAGATTATGTATCTACCATAGGGTACTGTCTTTGTACACTACTGGCCATTAAAAGTGCTACACCAAGAAGAAATGCAGATGATGAACGGGTATTCATTGGACATATATGTTATACTAGAACTGACAGCCGGCCGCGGTGGCCGAGGGGACTGAGGCGCTCCAGTCACGGTCTGCACGGCCACTGCGGTCGGGGGTTCGAATCCCCCCTCGGGCATGGATATTTGTGCCGTCCTTAGTCTTAGTTCATAAGTAGTTTGTAAGTTTAGGGACTGATAACCCCGTAGTTAAGTCCCATAGACTTTACAAACATTTGAACATTTGAGAACTGACAAGTGATTACATTTTCACGCAATTTGGGTGCATAGATTCTGAGAAATCAGTACCCAGAACAACCACCTCTGGCCGTAATAACGGCCTTGATACATCTGGGCATTGAGTCAAACAGAGCTTGGATGGCGTATACAGGTACAGAAGCCCGTGCAGCTTCAACACGATACCACAGTTCATCAAGAGTAGTGACTGGCGTATTGTAACGAGCCAGTTGCTCGGCCACCATTTACCAGACGTTTTGAGTTGGTGGGAGATCTGATGAATGTGCTGGCGAGGGCAGCAGTCGATCATTTTCCGTATCCAGAAAGGCCCGTACAGGACCTGCAATATGCTGTCGTGCATTATCCTGCTGAAATGTAGGGTTTCGAAGGGATCTAATGAAGGGAAGAGGCACGGGCCCTAACACATCTGAGATGTAACGGCCACTGTTCAAAATGTCGTCGATGCGAACAAGAGGTGACCGAGACGAATAACCAATGGCACCCATACCATCACGCCGGTGATATGCCAGTGTGGCAATGACGAATACTCGCTTCCAATGTGCGTTCACCGCGATGTCCCCAAACACAGATGTGACCATCATGATGCTGTAAACAGAACCTGGATTCATCCGAAAAAATGACATTTTGTCACTCGTGCACCCAGGTTCGTCGTTGCGTACACCATCGCAGACGCTCCTGTCTTTGATGCAGCGTCAAGGGTAACCGCAGCCATGGTCTCCGTGCTGACAGTCTATGCTGCTGCAAACGTCGTCGAACTGTTCGTGCAGATGGTTGTTGTCTTACAAACGTCCCCATCTGTTGACTCAGGGATGGAGATGTGGAAACGTTCCTCATGTCAGCACGTAATAGGTGTCGCCACCGGCGACAACCTTGTGTGAATGCTCTGAAACGCTAATCAGCATCTTCTTTCTGTCGTTTACATTTCGCGTCTGTAGCACGTCATCTTCGTCGTGTAGCAATTTTAATGGCCAGGAATGTATTTTTGCAAGAGTCTTGTCATTTTTTATAACATCATTTTAACAGAAAATGTCTTTTTTGTGCCCTTAGACGCTACATTTGAGATAGGCTATTCCACGTATGTTCGACCTGCTCATGTTGCTCTCCAACAGTTGTGGGTTGGCGAGTAGCACGAGTTTAAAGCTCAGTGTGCGAGTGATCATTATCCGGTTGGAACAACGCCTCACCTTCCTGTTCCAATAATGGCGCGTTAACTGGCATTGCAACAGTCTGAACCTACCGAGAGGCCGGCCGCGGTGGCCGAGGTGACTGAGGCGCTCCAGTCACGGTCAGCACGGACACTACGGTCGGGGGTTCGAATCCCCCCTCGGGCATGGATATTTGTGCCGTCCTAGTTCGTAAGTAGTTCATAAGTAGTTTGTAAGTTTAGGGATTGATGACCCCGCAGTAAGTCCCACAAGCTTTACAAACATTTCAATTTTTTTTGTATATTCCACAGTTTTCTAATATATAAAGCAGAGTGTCAGTATGTTGGCACGTGTTGCATACAAATCTACAGTTTTGTTCCAATCTTTATGAAATTTTCTACACGTAAGCTTCAGTCCATGAGGATGGTCGCCGTAAGTGTAAGAATCACATACGGTTTATAGTTCACGAGATATGATGTCATAAATAATGAGATGCGCGAAAAAACTGCTGCATTTTGCGACAATGCTGCTCATTTTCTCCTAAACCATTGGACCGATTTCAACCAAATTTGGTACACACCTTGCTTACAGTGAGGTAACAATTGCTACATGGTTAAAAATCACATACGGCACATGGTTCAAAAGATATTACGTCATAACCAATAGAAATCGCAAAAAATGCCATATAATGCGGCGAGACTTTCGAAATACTGTATGAGAATGACAGTACTTAGCGACTTGCAACAAACTTTAAACATAATTTCAAACCTTTATTAAACTTTTTCTCGCTGGAAACCATAGTAAAATGATAAAAGGAAAGAAAGTTTCTCTCTTACTACTTTTCCGCTGTTTATGGAGTAAAACTACGGCTCTCGGTATGACGTTACAATTTATAATTTGAACACTACAAATTGTAACGACAGGAAATTTTACAGACAGTATACACATATATAGTTGAATGTAGCTTCTACATTGTATCACAGTACGACACGTAGTTAATGAGATACGAGCACATAAACAGAAACGTTCATAGAAAACCGCACCATCACGCACTAAGTTTTAATCTATTACTTCTTTACAACTAATTGTATTCCCAAGAGATTTTACAGACATACTGCCTTATAGTAATAAATAAATACCTGAAAAATGTCAGAAATAAATTAAGAAAATACCCGAGCAAAGCCGGGTTTTCAGCTAGTCTATATCTATATCTATAAATGTGAATGTCTGTTCGATGTACGCTTATCACGTCTGAACGACAAGACGCAGGAACATAAATATTTGTACAGTTACTAATTTATACTAGAGGATTGTTTTAGGAACGGTTTCATAGCGATTTGATGCAGAGTTCGTAATTTGAAGAATATAACGCGAAATGCGGAACAATAATTACTCTTTGAAAATTATATTTCCTCTTTGAAAATGGTTTTATTGGTTGCATGGTTGCTTGAGGGTTATTAATGATAAAAGGGTGGAAAGTTATCGGTGTATATAAAATTCTACGTGTGTGTGTGTGTGTTAATATTTCGCTCTGCAGCGAATACTAGGTACAGGACGCAAACGAATGGTCTGTGTGTAATTGTTGTCCGAAGTCTCCCGTTGTACACCGTAGGAGTTCCATGCCGATAGCTATAAGGGGGTGGAAAATATGGTGGTTGAAAGTCGACAAATTATTAAAAAAATTCGGTCTGAAGGCCAGCGATGACGTTTGTGACTCTACAGCAAGGAGGTTACATACAGCGAAACGTGATGCCACAGACCATATCTTTGGTTTATGCTTGCTACAATGTCTTCAGCTATTTTTCTGTAAGGATCAGCATACAAATAAGGAAATATAAGAATAAATAAATACAGCAGTAAAAAAAGAAATTTCTTTTAATAAATCGCCTTAAAAATTCGATTTGACGTTTCGCACATTACATCAAGTGATCGATCTGTGATATTATTACAGTCATTATAGTTGAATTTCGTGATTGGATTCTTCGACACGAGTGCATTGTTACGTGTGATTTCTTATTTCTTATATATTCTCTGATAAATGTAACATGTTTTTAGAAAAAAGGAGATGGACAGGGAGAGAGTGGATGGGAAAAGTACTAACTCAAGGCTCGAATAAATAAATAATTACCCGGGCAACGCCGGGTTTTCAGCTAGTATCTTATAGAAGTCAATCTGTTACGCCCCTATACTGCGAGGTGGAGCCTGTATAGCGATTTTTTTTAGTATTCAGTAAGCAAACTCTGTAGCGGTAACTGTTCCGAGATGAAACTCTTTTTTTTTTTTTTTTTTTCTACAGGAAAATGCAGGAATTCCACCGTTCGTTCTCATAGTAATACTGGACATTATACTTCTGGTGACGAATGTGCTGTCCGTTAGAATAAAGGACGAGTAAGAATGCTACGGATACAGGTATGTCGACTGCGCCGGGGGAAGCAGAGCACAGAAAGCGTTCCAGGGCGGGCGCTGGACGCGCCTCCAGTTTTAATCTCCAGCGCATCCGCCGCGGCCCAAACTTTTTCCAAACTTGTTACATACACAAAAAGCGGGCGCGCCTGCCGCAAAACACAGAGGCGCGTCTTGTAGGCGGCCGCCGCCCCACCCCGCAGCCCGTCTCCTTCATTCACCGGCCTCCAACACCCGCAATTCTACAGGGATTTCACTTCACCAGCGGCAACTGACTACATTATATCACCACTCTTCCAAGTTTTCTCAGACACTCTCTAAGAGGGTTGAGGAACTTCTTCATCGCATCTAACGTACCATGTATTTTTCATAAACGTAAGTACATTATTAGCCGTTTCAGAAGTGGAAAACTTTCCGGGGTTGGAAAAAAAATATGGTAACAGTGCGAGAAATGGATGCTTTAACGCAAATGCAGATGTAGACCTATCTGAATCCTTCCTACGTTCTCTTCTCTCTTTCACGTATACTGTACTCTTTCATAATTCTTAAACTAAGTCTTAGCCGCCATTAAATTGTGTCAGAGAAAAGAACTACCTCGTAGCTTCCAGTAGTACCTCATAGATTCCCCATTTATTCCTATTCGCCTTTCCGTGATCTGCTTCTAGTTCTACTTTTCTTCCTCTTCCTACTATCGGGTCGCGGCGGATTTTCCGTGCGTACTGGGGCGCCGTGCTGCGGTGCGCGCGGCCGTTCGCCTTCGGGGATTCGAGTCCCCCCTGGGACATGTGTGTTTGTGTTGCCGTTAGGTTAGTTTAACTTAGTTTATGTAGTTTGTAAGCTACGGGCTAATAACCCAGCAGTTGAGTCCGATAGATTTACAAATATTTGAACATTTTGAACCTTCTATCGTACGCAGTTTCCCGTATTATTTACGTTCCTCTCCCTTAACTACCTAGAGACTTGTATACTTTCAATTAGATTGTTACAAAATTTCTTGAAAAAACCACCGACCATCACGAAAGTTAGTAGGCTTCTTTTCTTTACGCTTTTCTTGTGAGTTTTGGTTTTCCATCTATATTTTCTAGGAAAATGCATCTGTAATCTAATATCTATCATTTCTTTCTTTTCATTATTAATCCTGCTTCCACACAACCCTAATTCAAATGTCGAGAATTATGTTCTTCCAGACATCATACCTGTTGACTGATGGCCTATGGAATTCCACTATTCTCTAAGGCACCTTGCTACGGTGAGCGCAGATACTCTCCTACATCGGCATGGATGTGTGTGTGTGTGTGTCTGTGTGTGTGTGTGTGTGTGTGTGTGTGTGTGTGTGTGTGTGTGAGTGTGAGTGTTTCAGTGTAAGTTAGTTTTAAGTTACTTGTAAATCAAGTGACCGATGATCACAGAAGTTTGGTCCTTTAAGACTATGAACATTTTAGCATTTTTCCCCTTTTGCTGCCTGTGCATTTAAACGTGGCGTCCAATACAGTAATGCGAAGAGGAGAGTGATCTCTGTCAACTACCATCGTCTACTTCACTTGTTACACGCATCTCCTCATGCTTGAATAATTCCGCAAGTGATTGTTGCACATTCTTGTTCGACAAGAATCGAACCGAAGGCGTGCTAATGATATGGAGAGATCGGTACTGTATGATGGGTGCTCGTGTGTCTCGCATTTCATCTGGAGTAACTTCTTATTACGACATTCGCGTTATTTGGACGTGCGGTGTCATGAAGCAGCAGTATAACGGTTATTGTCGACAGACTTGTTGCCCCATACACATTCTTCATTCTCTGAAGGGTGCTTGCCAGTATTCGATCCTCGGTAGCCAAGAAGAGAGTAACTGCACGTTGGATCTGTTTGGAAGCATTGCTAACAACGTCACCATAGTCAACGTGTCAGTATTTAGCGAATGCACGCCGGAAAGCGAAAAGACGAATACCTTACAAATCTCTTGCCTACGTATTGGTGCTTATATAAGAAGTAATAAATAATTAATTAGTAAAAATGTAAGTATAAAAAACCTTTGGTCAGGTTTCTTACACCAAAATAAGAAACACTGTGAAAGACCCCCCAGGGTGCTCAGTATTAGTCTGCTCGGTACAGGCTTGGCAAATCCGAGATCAATGAGCTGCAGACGGCGTCGCGCCAACAGTCCCCTACACTGTAAGCTTTCTGTGTGCTTCAGCGACCACCGTAAAGCGCGACAGTGGAACGGTGAATGCTACAGAGCCCTGGGAGCTTAAATTACAAGGTCGTTAGCACCGCCAAAACGCTATAAAATATAAATAAAATAAAAAAAACCTTAATCTCAAGGTGGGCAGTGCACCGAGGAGATGCATGGCTGTTGAGATGGAACAGTCGCTATCGGGCAAGTCTGATGATCAGCCGCATCTTACTTGTATTAGGCTTATCTAAGCATGAGGGGATCTGTCTGGATGGACTGTTTTTCCCTGGTTGCTCCTGGGCCCAAAATGAAAAGAGCGAAACAAAATGCTGGCCGAACGACCAATGGCGTGTGTAAGGGTTGTAAGGTTGAATTTAATGCCAAGAAGTATGACCCCAAATCGTTTCCTTTCCTGACCACGCAATGGAAGAAACGTAGGGCCCGAATTCAAGGTGAGGCATATGCCTCTCTATATCTGGTCTATAGTACAACTGATGGGGAATCCTTTATGACAACAAAGCGTTAGTTTTTCATTGAAAATTTTGAGGACAAATTTGGAAAGTTGGAGGTTACGTCCAAATTGTAATATTGGTCGGTCCTAATAGAGATGTCATTCCCTATCCAGTCACGGACTTTGCTCGCCTGTGGCATGTTGTTTCCGTTTCTACCAAACCTCATAAGAACGTCAATATAGTACTAGGTATCATTTTTCACTGGGATTTGCTGTTGCAGTCTAATGAAGAATTACGAGCTCACTTGGAGAAGTTCAAATCAAATGTTCAAATGTTTGTTAAGCTTATGGGACTTAACTATGGGGTCATCAGTCCCTAAACTTACAAACTACTTATGAACTACCTTATACTAAAGACGGCACAAATATCCATGCCCGAGGGGGGATTCGAACCCCCGACCGTAGTGTCCGTGCAGACCGTGACTGAAGCGCCTCAGTCTCTTCGGCCACCGCGGCCGGCACTTGGAGAAGTGATGTATGCATTTCATCCGGTGCATCTATAGGGGTCCGAAGGACAATAGGGTTGCTACCGGTACCTTCAGATTGGCTTTTGAGGGCGATTCCTTGCCTTACAAGGTCAAGGTGATGATCTACCGGTGTGATGTCGAACCCTACGTTTCTCTCCATATACGTCACTTTAACTGCCGGTGATTCGGACACATGTCCCCCTCGTGTGATGTCAACATCACCTGTCGGGGGTGTGGACGTGCGTCACATCCAAACACCAATACGGCCCTTTTAAACCTCTTCCGATCTGTGTTAGCTGCGGTCAGCACCATTGCCCCTGCTCACCAGATTGTACAAAGAGCGGAAAATAATGGTGTATGAGACTCGGGAAAGGCTGACACATTCAGGGGCGATAAGAGGTACCAAAACTCCACTCTGTGAGCATGTTTCATCTTACTGAACAGCAGCTTCACCATCCCTGGTGATAAGATCCCCATCTGTTCAGTCAGTCCCAGTGGCCCCCAGGTAGGCACGATCGTCTGCATCCGCCCCCCCCCCCCTGTCATTTGGGGCATCTCATATTCGGTTTCTCCCAAACTCTCCACCCATGGACCAGAGAAGCAACAGCCTCTCCTGGCTCCTCTCGCAATAAATCGGTCCCTCGGGACACTACGTTCCGGGGTTTCTTTGCAAGTCAATGTGGATCCCAACCAGTTTCTGAACGATCTACAAGATACTGGTTGAAGGACTTTACGATCTTCATCAGTCCCTGATGTATATTTCGAGACGCCATCCCAGGCTATGAAACCAAAGGAGCAGAGGGAGGATGAGAAGAGAAAGAAAAGAAGAAACCAAGTAGAAATTCAGATTCTGGGAATGCAGCGGAAACACAAGCGTCCCTTGCGGGCGTAAAACTCACCGAGACCTCATGAACGATGGACATTGATTCCATTGGCACTCAACCGGTAGCAAAATATTACCCTGAGGTATGAACTGACCATTCCGTTCTTACACGACACCTCAGAACGCCGATTACATCATCCGCCAGTGGAATTGCGGCGATTTCTTCCACCATCTAGCTGAGATGCGACAGTTATTGTGCTGCTTGCCTTCACTCTGTTTTACAGGATCCCCATCGAGTGGGTACTTCTCATATCATGTGGAGTGGTCAGAAGCAATGCTCGGTGAGTATGTCTCCTCATATTTAGTTGATGACGACAATAGTGGATTCAGATTTACAAGGTTTTGTAATGTGTGGCTTCTGGTACAATTTTTTGGGCTAGAGACTTCAGAGTGTTGCAAAGTTAGTGTTACATTTTCATTCCCGCGACCAGCAACCGACGTTCATCTCCTGTGTTGCTTCTTCTTCTGCTAGTTTCTTCCTTTTAGTAAAGGTTTCTTGAGATTAAAATATAATTTAATGTATTATTGAAGGTGCAGCCATGGTAAGTATCTCCCCCCCCCCCCCTCTTTTTTACTTTCTACTTCTGTTACTGTTTCTTACTCCAGTTTTAGTGCAATTTTCTGATAATCGTCTCTGAAGGTTCTCGTCCGGTCCCTGAAAGCTTCATGTTAGGCGTCCAAATCACCATATCCCACCCTAAAGAGTTTTCGGTAGGTGTTTCACCGCAGAATAAACTAGAGTAGAGAATACACTAATATTCATAGCTGTTAATGGACGCATGTAAGACACAACGTTTAAAAGACTTTTTTTTTCCTTCCTTTCTTTTTGTGTACGGCACCTGTCCTCAAAGTATATCGGTGTGATCTTAAAACAACATACATATCCTCATCGGATACTGGCTACGTCGCGAACGTTTTGATCTGCCGCTTATAGCAGCTCACAAGAATTACATTTGAATGTCAAACTCAAGATGTCCTTTGCCCTCGATAGGTATGGTAGCTGGCGATTGGAGTGCACTAAAATTATTTCGATGAAACGATGATTTTCAAAGATTATAATTCCAGTTGTACTTCGTGACCCATCTATCCCGCAACAGACGCTGAAAATTTCATAAACAGAATTTAGTATTCCGATATAAAGTATCGTTTCCGTTTTCCTCCAGCAAAACACGGCTTACGTGTGTAATTCCAACAAAGCGAATAGACATACTGAAACTGGGTGCTCACAAACCATGTTACTATGAACATCATGCTTAAGAAATACCTCGACGAATCCATGTCGACAACTGAAAGCATTCTCGTCGGGGAGTGTGCTAGAACAGCGCATTTCCACGATATACGGGAGAGGGAGCGATGACGGCAGTCTGAAAATTATGTTGGTGGTTGTTGTGTGAAACATATTGTCCACCGTGTGTTCGGGCAGCATGTCGACCTGTACCCGAGATTGAAATCTACTTGGTCGTGTAGCGCGCGCACTTTGCTTTCGGCGTATGTGACGGCCCTTATCCACGATTCATCACAGTCAATTGTCAGCACAGGGCTATAAATCAGGGCGGGCGCACGCCCTATGCAAATGCGCGGATATTGCGTGAAATTAGGTGGCGCTGCAGGCGCCTCTCTAATTGACGACTGCCCACACTAACTTCAAAATTAGTCGCGCCAATTTGTCCTTAAATAATTATTCGTGTCATGTCCTCCATTACTTTTGCCCTCTTTTCTGTTTTTGTATTGTTTTTTCCGCTCTCGTTTGGCCCATGAGAATTGAAGGGCTTCGACCTAATGTCACTTAGTTAGCATGTATGCTATTATTTACAGGTCTGTAATAACGGACGACATTTATTTCATTTGTACCCGAAGTAAATACTTCAATATTTATTCAAATAACAAAATCATTAGAAATCTAGATTTTACAGACTCTCATGTAATGACAATTACGGATTGTTGATGGCATCCACAATATTCAGCCAAGATATGAAACCGTGAATATGGACGTAACGGTTGTTTTAAAACCAGAGCAAACACACTGACAGTCAAACCGCAGTAAATATATTATGTCCGATATTACGAGAAGTGTATAATGTAGCGTTTTCTACCACAATAGCCTTAAAAGCAATCCCCCTTTGCAGCAACAGGAGCTTATAAAATTACATGGGATACATGTCCTTCATATTATATAGGGCAGACTGGAACAGACTTTGCTACTAGACTCAAAGAAAACTATTAGGGAAAAAAAGGTACGAATATTCATAATTCGTCTTTACCCATCATTTATTAATGGCAAATCACTGTTCAGGATATTAGTATCTTGCATTTAGAGAATGAAGGGAAAAACTTGACGTTTGTGACGAACTGGAAGTATTTAAACATTCTTCTTTAAGTGATAAGTTTATTCTTATCGAAAAACTACAATTATATAGTAAAGAGTTTTCCATGCTCCGAAGCCATTATCTAGGGATACTTGAGGTTGTCCCTTTGCTTGGGTTCTTTGTGTTTATACTACTAATGATACTTTCCTTTTATCAAATTTAATGGTTATAATAATATGTAAAAAAACATGTAACCTTGTTTTATGTCTGAACTGATATGACACTAAAAATATTTTCATTATATCGCACCATTGTATTAATAAACTGTTGTTTGATTCTAAGTTATTATCTTTTTAAATCTGAAAATAGTTTGGCATTTTCGTTAACTTGAAATGTAAACGTTATTACAATTACTACTTGACACATTAAAAAGTTTGATACTACTGATACTCTGCTTCGGATAGACCATGTCGTTTAATTATAGAGAAAAATAACGAAATTAGTTAAAAACACGATACGGTGAATATCTTACAGTATTATTTTTGTTAAGGTAGCGTGTGTCCAGTTTGTAAGGTCAACGTCATCAGGCTTTAAGTAACTACCTTCTTCAAAGAAACTAAAATACTTTTATGCAACATTGGAAAATATGCTACTCTTACAGACTCGGGGACAAATTCACAATGGTGTTTAAAATCAAAGGAAGAAATTACTATTTGATTTGGCGGGCAAGGGCAAAAGGCTGCCATCTTATGCCACCAATACACCACCTGTTCCTGCGGAAACATGTGGACGACACGCATTCTACAACAGCATATACACTGCAAGTGTTCGCGCAACAACATGGGGCCGTAAATTGTCTTGCTGAAAAATTGCGTCTGAGGTGTCGTGCAGAAAAGTTATGTCTAGGGGTCGTAGTATATCATTCACATAGACAAACTAGTCACAGTGCCGTGGATACGCACCAACTATAATTTGTGGTTGTACCCAATAGCACGCCACACCATAAGGCCTTTACCGAGCGATGTGGCGCATTCGTAACACACTAGACTCGCATCCGGGATTACGGTGGTTAAAATCCGCCTCCAACCAAATCAAATGTTCAAATGTTTGTTAAGCTTATGGGACTCAACTACGGGGTCATCAGTCCCTATTAAACTTACAAACTACTTAGGAATTACCTACGAACTAGGACGGCACAAATATCCATGCCCGAGGGGGGATTCGAACCCCCGACCGTAGTGGCCGTGCTGACCGTGACTGGAGCGCCTCAGTCACCTCGGCCACCGCGGCCGGCCGCATCCAACCATCCAGATTTATGTTTACCGTGATTTTCCTAAATCGCTCCAGGCAAAGGACTAGATGGTTATATTGCAAGAGTATGGCCGATTTCTAACCCAATTTTTGCCCTAAACTCCCAACGTCAGGTACGTCTCTAATGAACACTGTGTTGACGGGACGTTAAACCCTAAGCATCCTCCCTTTCTTCCTTTTTCATGAGTCCTTGAGTTTGCGCTGTCTTATTGGAACTTTTCTGAGCACTCTCCTCCGTTTGTAGATATCCCTAGTTCTCTTGAAACTGTCAACTCCTCCTCACGATAGTCAATCTACTTTCTTACCTCGCCGGGTTCGCTTTCGTTTCCTTCTTAGCAGCTTGACTTAAGGTTCCCGGCACACTCTCGACTGGTGTAAGCCCTTTCACACCTTGGCGTTGTCCCGTGGTCCATGACAACTTTGAAATCAATTCGCGTTCCAAGGATACTACCCCTGGCCCGATCTACAGCAACGAGTTTTTCGCACTCCGCATACAGCTTCATGACAGTATCTTTATCTGCACCGACGGTTCCAAGACCGACCGTGGTGTCGGGTGTGCCTTTGTACTCGGCGACGATTTCTTTCAATACCGTCTGCCTAACCAGTGCTCGATCATTACTGCGGAACTCTTTGCTCTTTATCAGGTCACCCAGCATATCAGACGACACTCGCCTCTTAATAGTGTCATCCGCTCGGATTCTCTGAATGCTCTCAAGAGGTTTAGCGTTTTATATGCAATAACCCTTATAGTACAGAGGATTCAAGAATGCCTTCACTCGCTAAGTGCCAGTGGGATGAATGTGGTGTTTCTGTGCGTTCCTGGTCAAGTATCAGATAGCGAATGCTGCTGCAAAGGATGCAGCTTTTCGCCCTCGGCTTGCTTCCTATTCTGTTTCGTCGGATGACCTCCGTGCCGCAGTATCTAGGCATGTGGTATCTCTCTGGTAGGCACATTGGATTTTCCTTCAAGGTACCAAACTCCGGGACATGAAACCTTTCCCAGTTGCCTGGTCGACTTCCTCTCGGTCCTCTCGCCGCGAGGTTATTAAAGCCCTGTTGCGTATCGGCCACCATCACTTACTATGTGGCGACCCTGCTCCACTTTGTGGTTACTGTTCCCAACTCTTGACTGTACACCTACCTTCTGGCGCTGTAACCCTTTTTTAACCGTCTCAGTCAAAATTTGTGTTATTTGTGTTTTCCGACTGAGTTGCTGATGTTTAGCTCATGGCCCGCGCTCTATTTCTTTCTTTCTTTTTTCTTTTTTTTTTTTTTTTTTTTTTGATCGCTTCATACTTTTTATCCAGCACACCATCTAATTCCGCACGTGCTTAGTCCCTGTAGCCAATAAGTTCGTTAATGGCCGCTAATGACAATAGTAGTTTCGCGCCCTTAAACAAAAGGGAAAAAATAGACCACTAGACCCACTGCGATGAAGAGTCACACAAAGAGTGAAAGCAGGACAGTCTCAAACCGATGCTACACGGTGGCTTGATGCTTGCTTCCCGAATGTAGCGTGACTTTATAGAGACCGAAACTGTATCCCGAAAACAAGGCCGGGGCCTATTCCGTGTGACAATAGTGAGAGAAGCGTCATTTGGCTTAGAGTGCCCATCGGTACATCCGTAGTACTGCACTGCAGTTGGCATCCCACCTAGAAGCATCTAGTTGATGTTGCGTCGAGGCCTTTAGCGTCCAGATGGCTACGGCAGTGTGGTCCTTATTGTCAGAGATGATCTGTATGTGTACCTCTGACACGTATTAACAGAATGGAACGTCTCGAGTGGAGTCATTAACATGCTACATGGGCCAATAGTAGGCCAAGTTCTATTCACAAGTCTCGATTTCGCCTGGTCGACGAATCTGCATCAGGGAGGAATGTGTAACACCATTTCTGGACGTAAACATGATGCAAAGGGACAGATATATACAAGGATGCCTAATGGCGTAGGCAGGGATGATACTGACTACTCGAATACCTCTTCATGAAATTATACGAGTTGATCGGAAAAATTTAACCTCCGTCAGATATCGCAACGAAATCTTGGCACCTAATGTGCGACTGTCTCCGGGTGCTATGGGTCCAGGCTTCGTATTGCTGGACAATAATGCTTGATCTAATGGAGGACGGGTTGCTGATGATTACGTAGTTACGGTATATGTTGCACGCGTGGTTACACGTACTTATCTCCCGATTTGAATCCAACTGAGCAAGCCTAAGATGCACAGGAGGGACGGGTTACATCACGTCAGCCTCTAGCAGCCACTCGCCAAGATATGCGAGCAGCTCTCGTGGAAGGAGGGCGTCGTTGCATCAGCATGGGTTTCATGATACCATTCGCAGCATGCCCCGTCGTCAGGACTGACATGCTGCCAGAGTTCGTCACAACCCAAACTGACCACATTAACCAGATCTCTTACGTGAAGTAGAAAAAAACTAAAAAAGAACTTCGTTGTCAACCATTATGTATGTTTCAGCTGTTTTTTTTCTGTCTTCTTTACTGTGTTTCTAATTTACTATAGCAGTTTATACACTTTTGACAAAATAAACTCAACCTCGCAATATTTACGTTTGTTGCTTTGATTTTGTGTAACAATGACCCTTGTCTCTGCCACAGAAATGCATTTGGAAAGATAATAAGTAGATAATAAATATGAAATTGCCGCGGTGGAGTAGCCGAGCGGTCTAAAGCGTCTCGCTGCGGAGCGCGCGGTTGCTCGCCGTGGAGGTTCGAGTCCTCCCTTGGGTATGGGTGTGTGTGTTTGTCCGAAGGTTAGTTTACCTAGGTTTAAGTAGTTTGTAAGCCACGCAGTTGGGTCCGATAGATTTACAAACATTTGAAATATGAAATTACAATGATATTTATTACACCTGCTAATAGCTACAATCTCATTCAGATTGTCAACTGTAGGAATTAATGTATAATACCATAGCAAGGAAATGTATCATATATAGTAGCTAAAACATTAAAATTCCGTAACTACAGGTTTTTCTACTATGTTGAAAACAGTACAGCCGAATGTATTTTATTAGGAAAGATGAAACCTAATTACATGCCAACTGTGGGGTGTACAAAAGTCGCGCGGGGATGGCCGTGAGCTTTAAGGCGCCTTTCTTTGAAATGCGCGGCTGTTCCCCGTCGGAGGTAGGAATCCTCTCTCGAGCAAGGGTTGTGTGTTGTCCTTCGGATAAGTTAACTTTTTCGTGCCATAGCTTTCCAAACATTCTGTTTGTGTACAAGAAACACAGACACAGCAACGAAGCTGCCTGAAGGTGAACACAGCTACATAATTCAAAATGTTCAAATGTTTGTAGAGCTTATGGGACTTAACTACGGGGTCATCAGTCCCTAAACTTACGAACTACTTATGAACTACCTTATAATAAAGACAGCACAAACATCCATGCCCGAGGGCGGATTCGAACCCCTGACGGGGAACGGCCTCGCCCATCGCAACATAGCGCCTCAATGCGCTCGGCCGCTCCGTCGCGGCCGTCGATACTACAGATTGATGCCAGAATCATTTTCACATTTGAGTATCGGGTCCAGGTAACGCAACGCAAATGGCTTTTCTTTATCCCTGTTATGATACATGCTGCTGTATGACCGGGACGTGGACAATATGGACACCATGCACTATACAAATCGTAGTACTCGGTGGTACGGCATCGACTAAAACAGAGGTGATATCGGGCGTTCCACAGGGTAGTGTTATTGGCCCTCTGCTGTTCCTTATTTACAGAAACTATTTAGGGGACAATTTAAGTAGCTGCCTTAGGTTGTTTGCAGATGACGCCGTCATTTACCGTCTAGTAAAATCATCTGAAGATCAAAACCAACTGCAGAACGATCTGAATAAGATATCACTTTTTTGTAAAAATTGGCAATTGACTCTAAATAATGAGAAGTGTGAATTCGTCCACATTAGTACGAAAAGAAATCCGTTAAACTTTGTTTACAAGATAAATCAATGAAAAGTGAAGGCCGTAAACCTAGGAATTACTATTACTTCAGACTTAAACTGGAAAGGACACGTAGATAATTTCGTAGGAAAGGCGAACCGGAGACTGCGTTTTATTGGCAGAACCCTTAAAAGATGCAACAGAACTACAAAAGAAACTGCATTCACTACGCTTGTCCGTCCATTTTTGGAGTATTGCTGCCTAGTGTGGGATCCTTATCAGGTGGGTTTCACGGAGGACGTAGAAAGAGTCCAAAGAAGGGCAGCTCGTTTCGTATTGTCACGATACAGGGTTGACAGAGAAATGATACAGAATCTGGGATGGGAATCATTACAACAACAGCGCTTATCGCTGCGGCGTGGGCTACTTACGAAACTTAAATCGCTAACATTCTCCTCCGAATGCGAAAATATAATGTTGTCTCCCACTTACATAGGTAGAAATGATCATCAGATTAAAATACGAGAAATCAGAGCTCGAATAGAGAGATTCAGGTGTTCTTTTTCCCGCGCGCTATTCGAGAATGGAATGGGAGATAAATAGTACAATGGAGTTTCGATGAACCCTCTGCCAGGCACTTAAATGTGATTTGCAGAGTATCCCATGTAGATGTAGATGTAGATACTACGTCTTACTGAAAGTTGTCACCTCTGCGGACGTGTTAACACTGAGACGCGACTGCATTAAATAACTGACGTACGAGTTATTGTGAGTTACCCTTGCGGTATATTATACATTTTGTTCTTCGACGGTCGCAGATGACGGGTGAAATCTCAGACTTTTAAAGAGGCCATATCGGTGGTCCGCAGTTTAGTCGGAGCATCTGTGACGACAGCGACTGCACTGTCTAACTTTCTACTATTCTTAGTAATGGCAGCGAACACAAAACAAGACAAAACATCATTTGCGGAGAGGAACAGCGGGCGAAATATGAAGTTAACTGACGAAGAACGACAAACATTAAGAACGACTGTGGCCAGCCAACATGAAACTACCATGGAAAAAGTGATTGAAAAACTCAACACTCACTTGAGTAACACTTCGATAAAAACAGTACTGCTGAATCCTAATATTCTTGGAAGACTGCAGTTACCAAACCCTTAATTAGGGCAGCCAACGCAAAGCTGCGAAGGAAGTGGTGTTACGACCATAAAATCTGGGCACTAGACTGGAAGAATATGGTATGGTCCGATGAATCATCGTTTACCTTCCTCGCTTCAAACAACTTTGTGTAAGTATCGAAATACCCAAAAGAAGCTTACGCTAAGGCATCGTGGCCCATATAAATTCCATAGTTATTTATGAATCTGACTTCCACGAACAGCTGAAAATTGTCTCGAAGTAGCCGAACACAACCGTTTCCAGTGAATTATCAGTTGAGCTGGACCAGTATGGTCCGTATAGAAACAGCCCACTTCACCTTTGAGCCACCTCTAGTGCCTTATTGACAACTTGGGTCCCTGGCTTCTGCCCCATTGGAACGACAAATGGCGCCGCACTGACCTGACGGATACATTTATCGTACATGCCACATTCACTTATGTTCAAATGTTTGTAGAGTCTATGGGCTTAACTGCGGAGTCAACAGTCCCTAAACTTACAAACTACTTATGGCTAACTAATACTAAGGACGGCACAAATATCCATACCCGAGGGGGGATTCGAACCCCCGACCATAGTGGCCGTGCAGACCGTGACTGGAGCGCTTCAGTCCCCTCGGCCACCGCTGCCGGCCATTCACTTATGTTGGTATTTCAGTGTTTTACTCTCTCTCTCTCTCTTTTGCCTGTTAACACTGAAAGTACTAAGTTCTCCATCATTCAGTAGAGGCTGCCGAACAATGTGTTGTCCTTGGTAAGAGGTAATACCTGACAATTGCTATCCTTACCAAGCACTAGATACGGTAGATGTCGTAATAGTTCATTCCCTGTCGATATCGGAAATGGAATGTGCCATTGCGTATAGCTCCTAATAGCATTACGCTTAGAAGTCTGTGCGTCTATAATTATGTCGGAAACCTTTCACATGAATCAGTGGAGAACAAACGACAGCTCTGATAATGCACCGCCGTGTTAATACTCTGTGTATGCGATAATACTACCATATATATGTGTTTATGTCGCTGCCAAAAAAAATTCTACTGTTTAAGGGACTTAACTACGAGTTCATCAGTCCCTAAACTTATACTAAAGACAGCACAAACATCCATGCCCGTGGGAGGATTTGAACCCCCGACGGGGAGCGGCCTCGCGCATCGTAGCATAGCGCCTCAATGCGATTGGCCACTCCGCCGCGGCTATGTCGCTGTCCCGTAACTGTCTTCACGTAAGTGTATTGTCCTAGTAAGATTGATTGCAACCATAAATTTCTCGATTAGGCTCCACGTAATTGTGCTCAGAGTTCACACTTTACTCATGGTTATTGAGTGTAGAAGATACATGTGGTGACGCTGACATGTTCACGAAAGACGTCTAAAGCACCATTATGATCGAAGAGGAGTATGTTAGGCATACACCACCAAATTCACCTGACTTCAGTCCTCCAAATTATCTATCTGGCGACATTTCAAAACCTAAATACTACAGAAGCGGATGGACAATAATAACAGAACATTGATAGTGTTGTCAAGATTTACGGTATGGCATAGGAATGTTTAGAATCATACGCATTACTTCCTAATACAATAACGCCACGTGCAACATACAACAGGTACGAATAAAATCTAAATTTTGTCATCTAACGTACTAATGAAGCATTGCGTTTCCTCTTAAAGCATTCCAAGAGGGAAATTTGAGCCCATTCGGACTTAATCAATACGTTTACATTTACAACAAATTTTTATTAACCAAGCAAATATTTCATAATCAAATCAGTGGAAGCTCGTAACCACGCGATCGGAATTCTCTCTCGAAAGCCTTGCTTGCAAATCCACTTTTACAGGATCGGTTTTCTCTCTGCTATCGTATATTTTTGCAAGTGTCAGTTGTCGGTATTAATTACGATACACTCTGTACACACAGCAATTTTCAGCTGCACGAGTGACAGTAGTAAAGATAACGAATGTGTAAACAACCGACTGTGGATACAGCAGGGCATCAACGTAAAACATGTCGGGGACATTTTGTACGTTTTATGCTATTTATCTGAATAAAGTGAAATTATTTTCAAAGAGATATATACTGCAAATAACGACTTGGAACTTTCTAAAACGGAAAATTAGGAAATTGGACAATTTTTAACTTCATGAACGCTGGTTGCTCAATAAAACTTATTTCGTCTGATCAACCAGCCTCTTTTTGCTTTACATTAACAGAAGATATTCCATCCAGTAGTCGCTTTGTAATCGCGCGAAATGGAGGCGTGGTCTAAGGCATCGTGGTACGGACTGGGCGATCGTTTCCGCCGGGGTGTCTAGCCCTCCCTCGGGCATGGGTGTGTGAGTTGTCCTTAGTGTAAATAAAGAAAAAAAGGTAAGGCAGTCAACAATCCGAAGATTAGTTTGAATACCGCAGTTTTATTACTATGCAAGGTACTGTTTGGGGGTGGTATGCCGTTGCCTTCTACCGACCTTCAAACTGACTTACCCAGCCCGATGAAGGGGGACCTACAAATGCAGGTGGGTTCCGAACCACAGTGTCAGATAAAAACCCTAGGACCTGACGGGGATCGAACCCATGAGTTTTGGATTCATAGTCAGGCACACTACCACTGTGTTACTGAGCCGCCGGCCGCGGTGGCCGAGGAGACTGAGGCGCTCCAGTCACGGTCTGCACGGCCACTACGGTTGGGGGTTCGAATCCCCCCTCGGGCATGGATATTTGTGCCGTCCATAGTATAAGGTAGTTGATAAGTAGTTTGTAAGTTTAAGGACTGATGACCCCGTAGTTAAGTCCCATAAGCTTAACAAACATTTGAACATTTTTTGTTACCGAGCCACACTGTCCTTAGTGTAAGTTAGTTTAAGTAGTTTCTAACCCTAGAAACTGATCACCATAGCAGTTTGGTGCAATAGGTTTACAAAGATTTTACGTTTAGTCTCGTTGCAAACAAAAGCTAGACATTGAACAACAAGAACTGAGATATCTACTATAGTCATCTGAAATGAACGGAAGGAAATTTCAGAGAATATTAGATTATCTTGTTGGCTGTAGTATTGGAAATTCCGAATATTTGTACAAGTGATACGTGAGGCAATAGGTGCAATCTTATTTTTCTTTAATAGATTGAGATTTCTTGGCTTGTGTAATGACAAGTAACTTGTAGGTACTCATTGTATTTACATCCGCCAATATATCTAGAAAGTTAAGTCAGTGAAGGGAAACAGTGATATTGAGAATAAAATCTGGATAATTTCAGCTTAATTCTGTGTAAGGGCTTTCTTCTATAACTATGATACAATTTATGCATGTGAGTACTCATTACTTGTCAGAGCGATTTAACCCATTTCTTGTGAAGTGATAGTCACAAGCACTTTGCACGGGAAAAGAGACAAGTGAAGATCAACTAGCATAGCCCGTACCTTTTTTTTCTGCTGCAACCGCAACTATCTACTGTATGCTTGCCAGCTGTAAAATAACACTAAAACTCTTAACTTCTTCTACAACATATTGGTCCTTGACGATAGTGGAATCACTATACAGTTGTTCATCTACTCAATACAGCATCACAAGTGGTTGGTGAGCGTTATTTAACGTCTCAATTCATCGTTTCAAAAAGAAAGGTAAGTCTGCCTGAACATGTTTAAGTCATGCTTTAGTAGGCACGGCCCTGTTGGAGGAGGTATGTTGCTTTCATCCGACCGCGAGAACTGACTTACCTCATCAGTTATAGGACCATCATTTTAACTCAAGAGTCTGAAACTCGTTTTTCTCTACGTTAATGAACACTGACAGATGTCTAAGAAGTGATAAGAGACGATTAGCACGAAGTTTGTAAATAACCGCTGTTGTTACCATTTTCGTTCACTGCTTCATGCTTTACATTCTCCCACTATTGTTGACTCTCACAATGGTTCGTATACTTAGGTTACACAAAAACAGCTATGACACAGACACCTCTACCCATTAGGTGATACGACACTGCTATGTATATACTTAACGAAAAAAAACCACGTTACAGTTAAGGCTATACTTGTTTATTTTTATTTTGGGGCCCTAGGTCCTAATTTAGATATTTATTCAGTATCATGCACGTGTATTACGTAGTATAATTCAGATATTTCTGTGTTACACATGTCAAAAGCCAGACAACGACTTCCATAATTAACAAAATTGTATTCACATAATCAATACTGTAGTATCACAAGTTGACTTCTTGAAATTTTATTTCAAGATTATAGCTATCATAGTACAATATTTTTAAATTTATACAGTTTTGTTTGTTGTCGAAGATGTTCCTTGAGTGTGGCGTCTGTAACACAGAAATATTAGTCAATTGTACTATGTAATACATGTGCTTGATAACTGCTAAGGGTTGATATCAGGTAATATATGTTCAAATGATTGTATTCCTAAAGGACAAAATTGCTAAGATCATCGCGCACGCGCGAGCGAGGGAGGACTCGAACTTTCGACGGGAGCTGCCGCGCAATCGATGACATGGTGCTCCAGACTGCGTGCCCATTCCCGCGTGGCAACTAATAGCACAATAAAATGAAAATATCTATAGTACAACCTGCAACTAAGCTTCCTTTCGTAAGAAATTCAAATGTTTGTTAAGCTTATGGGACTTAACTACGGGGTTATCAGTCCCTAAACTTACAAACTACTTATCAACTAGCTTATCCTAAGGACGGCACAAATATCCATGCCCGAGGGGGGATTCGAACCCCAACTGTAGTGGCCGTGCAGACCGTGACTGAAGCGCCTCAGTCCCCTCTGCCACCGCGGCCGGCTTTCGTAAGATATACAGAGATTCTGAATCCCACCAGAAAGAGAATATTGTACATATTTCACATTTTCGGTAGTCGTTGAATAGCAAATAAAACTGTATTTCAAGTGCGGTAATATGTGATCCAAAGTAGTAGTGTATTACTAAACATTTAGTAGTATAAATTCATATTCATATTCATTCGCATCATTATATCAATTCCTAATTTGCCATTCATTGGTCAACAATTATTTTAAAGAAGCGAGGGAACAGCAAAGAGCATCTCACAAAAATAACTGTTATTAAAAAACTGTTATTAATCTCAACACATTAACGTATTAAATTACTCTGAAACCTCACGGGTGTCAGCTCGCGACGTTAATGTAGTCCGCTATTCTGAACGCTCACGTAATGTACAGTAGCGGACTGTTTGTCTTGAACATAGCGGACGAGAAAGGAGCAAATTATTTGTGATTAAGATAATGTCCCAGAGGCTCGCCACCGAGAACTGCTTTTAGCCCAGGGAACTGACTAGGCGTGCATGCTGCTGCCTCCAGATCTTATCGCGGGGGTGGGGCGGTCACATGTGGCTCATTATCTTTATGGCAGTGCCAGCCAAGCCGCATTCGTTTAATTCTCTAATGGCAGCCGGGACTGGCGTATGAATTACTGAAGAGCGCTGGTTTTGTCCGCTTGATGGGCCGCGCGAACCGCTTGAATATTTTCACACAGCCAGCGAGCTCTGACTTTGTGCCTCGGGCCGACACAAAAGCGAATTGGCGCCCCAGGAATCCTTTCACGTGTAACCTTTCCACATAGGGTGAGCAGTGATGAGCGTGACTGCCTATGTAGACGTGAACTTGTCTTCTACCGCTGCTCTAAGCATGGATACGGGAAACAGAAAGTTGTTGAAAATTTGCGATATAACATTGGAAATTCATGTTTGCTCTTTACCAAAAATGCTCCCTCTATATTTGATATCTTCAGTACTTTGTCGGTGTATTATTTATTCGTGTCATAAGTACCAAACGAGATACAGACTATATATAAACTGAAAAATATACATATTCATATGTATAAGCCAAATCACATAGAATAAAATGCATAATACAATCAGTATTTACATAATATACATTGTTTAAGCCAGTTGTGACCAGTATTTGACTACATTGACTGTGTTGCTGTGAGCCACTGCCAGATCCAGTTCTGTACAGGAATCTGGACAGACGACGCTTCAGTAAATGGCTTGTGGTTTGTTCTTCTCCAGACGCACACGATGTGTCTTCTCCTTGTGCAATCCCCCATTTCTTAAGGTTATCCTTCGACCTTGCGACGCCGCAGCGCAGTCTATTTAAGGAATTCCATGTGCAGCATCCTTCTTTGTGACCAGGAGGAAGAGTTTTTTTCTATTTTGAGTCGTTCCGGATGGACAGGATAACTTTCTTTCCACAGTTCAACTCTGGCTATGCTGGGATATATGTCATTTGGAGAAAAAGACAGTAAAAAGCTCTTCCTGGACTTCAGTCAGGATAGTGGATGCTGATGCTCGTGCAGGGGGTGGGCTGGGTTATTGGAGGCATTTTGATTGTACTACGCTCGAGCAGCATATTCCGCAGTGGAGTAACAGAGTACCCGAGCGGTTGTTCTTACTCTTTGTGGAAGGGCATCCCATACAGAGCTTTGAAGTTGGTGCAGTGTGTCTTAAAGGTCAGGGAGCGGTCTAAGGTAAAACCAAGATAGACTGGAACGCTGCAGTCTTCCAGCTCCTTTCCATTCCAGTTCACACGCAGCTTTCGTAAAGCTTCTTTGTTCTAGTTTCTGATGGGTTTGTTCTGAGATGATTTTCCTCATAGTATCCTGAAAGTATGTTCAGAGCAACAGTGAGTTTTCTTCTACTGTCTCAAAGTAGTTACCCTGTGTCTCCAACACTAGGTCGTCTGCGTATGGGAAGCTTCTTGTGTGGGGTGGAAATGGTTGATCATTGGTATAAATGGTGCTAGGACGCTACCTTACGGGAGGCCATTCTTTTGCATTCTCCATCTGCTCTTTCTGCCTTGGAATTCCACGAAGAAACGTCTATTCTGCAATAGAGGAGCAATGATTTGCGTGAGCTTGAATTCCAAATAAGGTGGTAAATCTTTTTTCTGACGATCTGATGATGTACGATGTCGTATGCTGAGGATAGATGAAAAAAAAGTCACACCAGTGATACTGCCACGTTGAAAACCATCTTCTATGCGTTGTGTTAGATTAAAGTTCTGTGTGCAACAGTTCTCTCCTGGTCTAAATCCAGCTTGCTCTGGGATCAGAATGGGACGATCAATGGTGTTATACGGTTAAATAGCAATCTTTCGGAAACTTTATAAAGGTGGCACAGACGTGATATTGGCCTGAAGTTCTTTGGATCTGTAGGTTGCTTACCAGGTTTCTGGAGGGCAAGAACTTTAGTTTTCCCCCAGATTTTAGGGGTTTGGCATCGTTTCCGACAATTATTGAAGAGCAGTAAGCTCCATTGCTTGGTAGAATTTCCAAAGTGGTGGATTTTCTCCATACGCATATCATCTAGTCCAGCTGCCCTGCCAGCGTTACTCTTCTTCATGGCGTATTCCAGCGCTTTGTAAGTGAATGGGTTGGACAGGATAGATGTTTCATGTTCGACATTTTCTTTGAAGCTTAGGTGGTTTTTTTATTTGCTTGTTATGCCATTTTTGAAGCTTAGGTGGTTTCTTTATTTGCTTGTTATGCCATTTGTTAAGATTTGGTGAGCAATCTGGTTACGTGTATTATTGGAATGAGAGGGGCCTATAGTGAGGTCGTTGTTCAGACTTCATATTAGCTCTCAGGCTTCTCTCTGCTTTTTTCCATCACCAGATCTTCCATCAACTTAACCCAGTGTTCTCTCTTTATTTTGCCAATGGACTGTATTAGTCGTCGGTGTTCAAATGTGCATACAATATTTGAATCTACATTACTTGTTTATTGAAGTTGATACGGGGTTCATTGTTGGTGTTTCTTTCTACTTTTTAAATCACACACAGGACTTCTATGCATCATAAACAGTTCCGTCTCTGGAGACAGCCTATTGTTCCAAAAAAATGTTCAAATGTTTGTTAAGCCTAAGGGACTTAACTACGGGGTCATCAGTCCCTAAACTTACAAACTACTTATGAACTACCTACAACTAAGGACGGCACAAATATCCATGCCCGAGGGGGGATTCGAACCCCCGACCGTAGTGGCCGTGCAGACCGTGACTGAAGCGCCTTATTCCCCCTATTGTTCCCCCCCCTCCCTTAGGTGAGTATTATGTTGACCCTTTGTAAGCGGCCAGATGACCGTAATGTTGAACACCATACATCCAAAACCATCATTATACACCATGTATTTACACGCTGTCTTAAGTCAGCTAAGAGTAGACAGTAAGATAAGATCTTTATACAATAACTGTTGTAAGCTTCTATTCTGCGTTTCTGACTAAATGAGATAACGAACTTCGTAAATCCAATGGAATTACAGAGTACAGTCCACTATATCACACACTAACTACTGACCCATTATCCGTGCAGTCACTGCAGACTATGGCACTTCACAGTCTATCACGTTTATCTGCAGGTCATAATAACACGTCTTAATTGCGTGTCCATGTTTTCACTGAAGAAACTAAATACCTGCACTGGTAAAAATGGAACGTGTTGCACTATCAACACCTAGACCGAAGGTACCAATACGATAGTGAAGTACTTCGATGCGATTGAAATAACGCGATAAAAATTTCATCCATATTCGTACTAATTTACAGTATACTACTGACCATTAAAATTGCTACACAAAGAAGAAATGCAGATGATAAACGGGTATTTATTGAACATGTATGCTATACTAGAACTAACATGTGATTACTTTTTCATGCAATTTGAGTGCATATATCCTGAGAAATCAGTACCCAGAACAACCACCTCTGGCCGTAATAACGGCCTTGATACGCCTGGGCATTGAGACAAACAGAGCTTGGATGGCGTGTACAAGTACAGATACCCATGTAGCTTCAGCACGATACCACAGTTCATCAAGAGTAGTGACTGGTGTATTGTGACGAGCCAGTGGCTCGGCCACCATTGACCAGACGTTTTCAGTTGGTGGGAGATCTGGAGAATGTGCGGGCCAGGGCAGCAGTCGAACATTTTCTATATTTAATAAGGATCATACAGGACCTGCAACATGCGGTCGTGGGTTATCCTGCTGAAATGTAGGGTTTCGCAGGTATCAAATGAAGGGTAGAGCCACGGGTCGTAACACATCTGAAATGTAACGACCACTGTTCAAAGTGCCGTCGATGCGAACAAGAGGTGACCGAGACGTGTAACCAATGGCACCCCATACCATCACGCCGGGTGATACGCTAGTATGGCGATGACGAATACACGCTTCCAATGTGCGTTCACCGCGATGTCGCCAAACACGGATGCGACCACCATGATGCTGTAAACAGAACCTGGATTCATCCGAGAAAATGACGTTTTGCCATTCGTGTACCCAGGTTCGTCGTTGCGTAAACCATCGCAGGCGCTCCTGTCTGTGATGCAACGTCAAGGGTAATCGCAGCCATGGTCTCCGATCTGATAGGCCATGCTGCTGCAAATGTCGTCGTACTGTTCGCGTAGATGGTTGTTGTCTTGCAAACGTCCCCATCTGTTGACTCAGGGTTCGAGACGTGACTGCACGATCCGTCACAGCCATGCGGATAAGATGCCTGTCATCTCGACTGCTAGTGATACGAGGCCGTTGGGATCCAGCACGGCGTTCCGTATTGCCCTCCTAAACCCACCGATTCCATATTCTGCTAACAGTCATTGGATCGCGACCAACGCGAGCACCATTGTCGCGATACGACAAACCACAATCACAATACGCTACAATCCCACCTTCATCGGAGTCGGAAACGTGATGGTACGTATTTCTCCTCCTTACACTAGGCATCACAACAACATTTCACCAGGCAACGCTGGTCAACTGCTGTTTGTGTATGAGAAATCGGTTGGAACTTTCTTCATGTCAGCACGTTTTAGGTGTCGCCACCGCCGCCAATCTTGTGTGAATGCTCTGAAAAGCTAATCATTTGCATATCACAGCATCTTCTTCCTGTCGGTTAAATTTCGCGTCTGTAGCACGTCATCTTCGCGGTGTAGCAATTTTATTGGCTAGGGGTGTATTTTCAATGCATAGAAAGTAATTTCTAAAGATGTAGAATGCTGTCAATTAATAATGACTATTGGGTATTCCAATGTCACAGGCACTTTTTCAGGTGTAGATCGGAATACAGCATGCCTAGTGGACATATAAATGCAGCTTATTGGCATATTTCGCACTTCCTGAATGGCCTGCTGCATTATCAATGATGACTAGAGTTAATTCTCGACAGCAGTACGGCAGAAAGAGTAGACATGAAACATCGGAGAACGAGCAAACCACTATTAGATGTCAATATCTTACAACTGGCTCTGAGAACAGTTACTGTTGCTGTATGATCTGTTGCTATCTATGATGGTCTCTTCGATTTTGTGAAGTGTCATCGATTTTATGACTAGATTTATACTGTGTCACACTTTTAATCTCAGAGATGGATATGAACCAAACGTCGTAAATTATTTGTTGAAATATAACGTTATCTCTGTGCTTCCAAACAGAATTCTCTGCAGCTCCATCCAGTACTACGGAAGACTTTCCCTGATTATCTTAAGAAAGCTCCCAGCATCCTCTCCCTTCTTCTTGTTAGTGTTTTCATATGCTATTGATCTTGCCAATTCTTCAGAGAACCTATGCATTTCCAGTATTGTAACTTCACTTAAGTTTAAACGTTGTTTTATACCACCACTTTAAAACTTTCGATTTTCTTCATTTTGTTTTTTTTTCTGATTCATTTCTATAAAATGATTGGACACAAAAGCAGATACTAATAGATTTCTGCCTGAAAATAAGGTTATTTTTCGACCATTAAGTTTTTTCTTCGAGAATGCCCTCTTTTTTATGATCGTATTCTTTTTATTTATCCATTGTTTTCTATGATTCGTCCATAATGTTTTATTTTACAGAATTCCTTCACTTTGTAAGTAATGGTCCATCCTCTTTGGTGGCGTGTTTATCCCCATTTCTGCTACTCATTATTTTTTCACTTTCTTCCATTTACTCCAGCATCACAGTGCGTTTTCAGTACACTGTTCATTTCATTAAACAGATCCAGTACTTCTTTCCTAAATATTAATGGGAATGACACTGTCATGAGTGAATCCTATCACTGATATCCTTTCCTTCTTAAATTTGTGTCCGCTGCCTCACCTGTATTTTTGTTAAAAGTTATTTGTTGTTAGTATGAGCATGAGAAGTAAATAATACATGTGTATCTTACACCCCTATAGAATTAAGTGAATTTGTATTGGCCTTCCATTCTTATTTTTCGGTCTATGTTCTTGTGCATAATTTCTTTCGTGCCTACAACTATTTCCCTGGGAATTTCGAAGATCTTGCACCATTATACATTGTCGAGCAAATTTAATTGGCCAACAAAGCCTTTGAATTTCACTTCACGTTTTAGAAGTCTCCTTCTATCACCAGGTGTGACGTCAGCAGTGGCTCTGTTGCATCTTTCCTGTCCCTAAGAGTAAAGAGATGATTGGAGAGGCGGTACATTTTGGTGACAAATAATGGAGTATGGCAGGTGGATTCAGGTGGTAAGTGGTCGTGGGCGCGGCTGCGGCACTTCTTGCGCCACTAACGAGACGCTGTCAGGCGCACGGCCCACCGACTGCCGCGGACAGCCCCCAAATTGCTCCCTGCCCTGCACTCTCATCATCTCGCCGCTGATCCCCAGTCCCACGATTAACATCTGCCACTCCCACACGTAAAATGCGTCCCATCGTCGCTGTTTTAACAGACTTCTGTGGTCTGCGGCTATACGGGGAACGTCCATTAAGCTGTCCTCTACTTCGACAACGGATGATCCACTCTTAGGTATTGAGTTGTTGATTGATTGGCAGAATGTTTGCTGCCAGAGGCCTGTTGGCTCAGGCGAGGGGCGAATAACTGCAGGCTGTTTCAGACAGTAGCCAGCGGTTCAGTAAACAAAAAATGTTTGTAAAGCTATGGGACCAATTTAAACTAACTTAGGCTAAGGACAACACACATAGCCACGCACGCAGGAACACTCGAGCTTCCCACGGGGAGCAACCGCTCACCTTGCAGCTTCAGTAAACAGCTTCAAAAATCTAATTACATATGTAAATACAAATGTACAATTCCTGAGACGGATTTTCGTCTCGAATATTTCAATGACATTAATGATAAATCTGAAGCATTGATTTAAAATTTGTGATGCGACCGGGAATAAAACCCAGACCTCCACGCTTACTAGGCAGACGTCTTACCACTAGACAACCGCATCACAAGCGATTAACGCGCCTCGGAATAGTCTAAGCACCATTTCCTTCACGCCACAAACCTTAATTCAACTTATATGTTCCATAGAACATTGCCACCACTGCCAAGGCTCTCCATGCAGCGTAATAGCACCTCGGCAATGGACATATTGGCACATTCCTGTTTAAGATGATATAAATATCAATGTAAATACAAACATACAATCTCTGAGACGAAGTTTCGTCTCGAATATGTGAAAGACCTTAATGATAAATCTGAAGCAGTGAATTGAAATTTGTGATGCTGAATTAAGGTTTGTGGCGTGAAGGAAATCGTGCTTAGACTATTAACTGCTAGTGATGCGGTGGTCTAGCGGTAAGATGTCTGCCTAGTAATCATGGAAGTCTGGGTTGGATTCCCGGTCGAATCACAAATTTTAATTCAATGATTCAGATTTATCACTAATTACATATGATTTAATGAGTCAAATCTTTATTGGATACACACAGCAACTGGGCGAAATAAAAATATTAAGTTATATAAATTACTGTTGTATGTCCCTGTGAACAATTTTACTTTTAGTTCCAATTAATAGTTTCTTGCCTGTAACAGTGACCAAAAAAGGTGTATGTGAGCTACAATATAAATACTACAGTTTTTTGAAAAATTGAAATGAACAATTTTTTGTTTGTCCTACAGGTTTGTTTATTTTGTTAATCGATTTTCGGCTTCTTAGGCCTTCACCAGACATTTACTGAAGTTCAGTCAAAGAACTTGCGTTGTCAACAAACTAGAAGAGATGTTACATACAGAAAAATAGATTATCTTTTTTGATGGAGCAGTTACAGTGTAAAAATATGTAAATACATTCTGTACAAATCAAATGTTTGTAGAGCTTATGGGACTTAACTACGGGGTCATCAGTCCCTAAACTTACAAACTACGTATCAGCTAGCTAATACTAAGGACGGCACAAATATCCATGCCCGAGTGGGGATTCGAACCCCCGGCCATAGTGGCCGTGCAGACCGTGACTGGCGCGCCGCAGTACGGTGGCCACCGCGGCCGGCTGCATTGTGTAAATTATTAGTACTGCAAAAGGTAACATAGATACTCCAGAGAGATACAAAACTGGTGTGATACATTGTCTTACAATTACATTACTGGTGTGAAGTTGTAAATATAATTTAAATTTGGCACAGCCACTGCTTATATACTTTCTGTGTTAATGCAAGTCTAGCTTTCCAATGTATCACACCAGCCTTGTATCTTTCTTTGTTAGTACTAATATTCCAAATTATTCTGTACTCTGTCTTTAAAGTAATACTTTATTTAATTGTGACGCCTGCAATTGAATATGTTTATTTGCACCGTTTTTGAGTTCGAGTGCATACCTCCGATTTGTTTAGCTTCACAATTCTCCATTGCACCCCACCAGTACCCTCCTATCCCACCCCTATAATTTTGTTTATTTTGTTACAATAGTGTCCCAGGTTTTCTAATATTTGTTCAATATTTCTTAGGTTTTGTTTCACCTTGTTTTCTGTAGAACCATTCAAACTTTAGATTCTTGTTTGATTTTATTTTATTCGCTGTATTCATTGTTGTATGAATTTGTTCTCTGTTTCTCAATGTGCAGTATCTATGTTCCATTTTGCAGTAATAGTAATTTACAGATTTCATTTACATATTTTTTACACTGTAACTGCTCCACAAAAAAAAAAAAAAAAAAAAAAAAAAAAAAAAAAAAAAAAAAAAACATTTTTCTGAATGTAACATCTCTTATGGTTTGTTGACAACACAAGTTCTTTGACTGAACTTCAGTAAATGTTTGATGATGGCCTAAGAAGCTGAAAATCAAATTCAAATGTTTGTATAGCTTATGGGACTTAACTACGGGGTCATCAGTCCGTAAACGTACAAACTACTTATGAACTAACTAATACTAAGAACGGCACAAATATCCATGCTCGAGGGGGGAGTCGAACCCCCGACCGTAGTGGTCGTGCAAACCGTGACTGGAGCGCCTCAGACCCCTCGGCCACCGCGGCTAGCAGCTGAAAATCGATTAACAAAATTAACCTGTAGAACAAACACAAAATTGTGTATTTTAATTTTCGTAATGAATTTGTTCTACCAACAACCGACGGAAGAATCAGTTAACATACTACAGTTTTAGTCCTGTGGCCGTAAAAATTGTTACTTTTACTCTTTTTCATGTGAAATGTCTGCAAAAATAAACTCCTCTTTTATTGAAGTCCCACAATTTATACGTTTTATAGAACCTAAATTTTCGCCTCGGTTCATAATTTGGCAAGAGATCAAATCTGTGATATTGTTTATCACAGAAGATTGTTTTCTTCTTCTTCTTGACTGGTTATCCAGGCCACCACTTCCTAGTAACCACCAATTCGTTTCTATTGTCCTAAATAAGAATTCCCTGATACTTCTCCATAATAATTCAAGGCTTTATCTTACAGCTTACAACAAAAGTGAAATAAACGTACGCTTGCAGCGTCTGCTAAAGATTTATAGGATTGCGAAACATTTTGCAAAAAGCCAATGGAACATCGCTGTATGCGAGAGTTTCAATGTTAGTTACAAGCACTGTTACCCATCTGAAGACGAAACGTAAAACATGTTGCAGAAAATGGAGAGCGATTTTAATGTTGCTTGAGAGCAACATTGCCCAATAAAGAGTAAAATACTTGGCGTTAGACATGTATGTGGCAAAAACTACAGGAAAGGTGTGAAACATTTGATGAACGTTGAAATTGTTAAATTCTAGTTATACTTACAAGGGACACATTTGACCTCGAACGCTCGGAATGACAGGCAACCATAAACAGGACAGTGGTGTGGGTCATTTCCATGCAAAACGTTATATCGTATCTCAAGTAACATTTTAACATAGAAAAATAAAGTAACAATATATCAATACAACAGGAAGGAAATTATATGTAATTTAATGGCGTCAGTATATCATTACATATTCATTTAGCAGCGCCAAAAACTCTGTGGTTAAAGTACTTATAATAGCGCAAAACACACATATACAGCACTACCACACACCTGAATGTGTTTATATTTATGCTTAAAGTGCAGATGAGGGATTTCGATGCAGTGGTTAAAACAAAGTGGGAGAGAAAACTGTGAACATCTCTCTAAAGCCACGTTATCACATTCCAAATCACTTTTGCATTCACGCAGTCCACTATCAAAAGTCACACTAAATACATTTTCAAATGATGGTATTGGAATGTCAGTGTTATACCGTGGCTTTCGGTAAGCATATTGCAACGTAGGCTTATACGTTGTTGTTGTTGTGGTCTTCAGTCCGGAGACTGGTTTGATGCAGCTCTCCACAATACCCTATCCTGAGCAAGCCTCTTCATCTCCACATAAGAGCGACAACCTACATCTGTCTGAATCTGCTTACTGTATCCATCTCTTGGTCTTCCCCTTCGATTTTTTCCCCATACACTTCCCTCCAATGCTAAATTCACAATTCCTTGATGTCTAAGAATGTGTCCTACCAATCTATCCCTTCTTTTAGTCAAGGTATGCCAGAATTCCTTTTCTCCCCAATTCTCTTCAGTACCTCCTCATTAGTTACGCGATCCACCCACCTAATCTTCAGCATTCTTCTGTAGCACCATTTTTCAAAAGCCTCAATCCTCTTCCTGTCCGCACTGTTTATCGTCCATGTCTCACTCCCATACAAGGCAACACTCCATACAAATGCCTTCAGAAAGGACTTCCTTAGGTTTAAATCAATATTCGATGTTAACAAATTTCTCTTTTTCAAGAACGCTTTTCTACCCATTGCCATTCTGCATTTTATATCCTCTGTACTGCGACCATCATTTGTTATTTTACTGCCCAAGTAACAAAACTCATCTACCTCCATTATTGCTTCGTTTCCCAATCTAATTCCTTCAGCATCACCTGATTTTCTTACACTGCACTTCATTACCCTAGTTTTGCTCTTGTTAATGTTCATCTTATATGCACCTTTCAGCACACTGTCCATTCCGTTCAATTGCTCTTCCAGGTTCTTTGCTGTATCTGACAGAATTACTATGTCGTCGGCAAAACGTAATGTTTTTAATTCTTCCCCCTGAACTTTAATTCCTTCACCAAATTTCTCCTTGCTTTCCTTTATAGCTTGCTCAATGTACAAATTGAACAACATTGGAGAAAGACTACAACCCTGTCTTACTCCCTTTCCAACTACTGTATCCCTTTCATGCCCTTCAACTCTGACAACCGCTGTCTGGTTTTTGTACAAGTTGTAAATAACCTTACGTTCCCTATATTTTATTCCTGCTTGCTTCAGAACTTGAAAGAGTTTATTCCAATCAACATTGTCAAAAGCCTTCTCCAAATCTACAAAAGCTAGAAATGTAGGTTTGCCTTTTCTTAATCTATCTTCTAGGATAAGCCGTAAAGTGAGTATTGCCTCCCGTGTTCCTACATTTCTCCTGAACCCAAACTGATCTTCCCCGAGTTCGGCTTCTACCAGCTTTTTCATCCTTCTGTATATAATTCGCGTTAATATTTTGCAACCATGACTTATTAAACTGATGGTTCTGTAGTTTTCACACCTGTCTGCACCTGCTTTCTTAGGGATGGGGATTATAACATTTTTCTTAAAGTCTGAGGGTATTTCACCTGTCTCATACATCTTACACACCAGGTGAAACAATTTTGTCATGGTTGTTTCTCCCAGAGACTTCAGTAGCTCTGAGGGAATATCATCTACTCCAGGGGCCTTGTTTCGACTTAGGCCTTTCAGGGCGCTGTCAAATTCTTCTCTCAGTACAGTATCTCCTACTTCATCTACATCCTCTACCCTTCCTACAATATTGTCTCGAAGTTCATTTCCTTTGTAGAGCCCCTCTATATACACTTTCCACCTTTCAGCTTTCCCTTCTTTGCTGAGAACTGGTTTTCCATCAGTGTCCTTGATATTCATAGAGCTGTTTTTCTTATCTCCAAATGTTTCTTTTATTTTCCTGTAGGCTGTATCTATTTTTCCCCTATTTATAATTTCTTCCACATCCCTGCATTTGCCCTCCAGCCACTCCTGCTTAGCCATTTTGCACTTCCTGTCAATCTCATTTCTTAGTCGTCTGTACTCCATTTTGCCTGTTTCATTTACTGCAATTTTACATTTTCTCCTTTCATCGATTAAATTTAGTATCTCCTGTGATATCTAAGGATTTTTTGTAGGTCTTTCCTTCCTACCTATTTTGTCCTCTGCTACATTCACTATTTCATCTCTCAATTTTACCCATTCCTCCTCTACTGTTTTATTTTCCCCTGTTTCTGTCAATTGTTGCCTAAAGTTCCCTCTGAAATTCTTAAGAACCTCAGGTTCCTTCAATTTATCCAGGTCCCATCTCCTTATTTTCCTACCTTTTGGTAGTTTCTTTAGTTTCAGCCTACAGTTCATAACCAACAAGTTATGGTCAGAGTCTATATCTGCCCCTGGGTATGTCTTACACTGTAGAACGTGGTTCCGAAATCTATGTCTTACCATTATAAAATCTATCTGGTATCTTCCGGTGTCTCCTGGTCTCTTCCACGTATACAACCTTCTTTTGTGATTCTTGAACCAGGTGTTTGTTATAACTAAATTATGTTCTGTGCAAAATTCTACCAGGCGGATCCTCTTTCATTCCTTTTGCCCAGACCATATTCACCTACTATCCTCCCTTCCCTTCCTTGTCCTACTATCGAATTCCAGTCTCCCATAACAATTAAGTTTTCCTCTCCCTTAATTGTCTGAATAATTTCCTTTAGCTCTTCATATATTTCTTCGATTTCCTCATCATCGGCAGAGCTAGTTGGCATATAAACCTGTACTACTGTTGTCGGTGTTGGCTTCGTATCTATCTTGACAATGATAATGCGATCACTGTGCTGATGTTACAAGGCCTGCTCAGTCAATCATCCAGACTGTTGCCCCTGTAACTACTGAAAAGGCTGCTGCCCCTCTTCAGGAACCACACGTTTGTCTGGCCTCTCCACAGATACCCCTCCGCTGTGGTTGCACCTACGGTACGGCTATCTGTATCATTGAGGCACGCAAGCCACCCCACCTCGGCAATGCCTGTGGTTCATGGGAGTGGGGCTTATACGTAAGTGCAGTAAAATTCATTATTTAACGCTACGAGCCTGGCCTGTTCTTCACTCGTAATACTCCGTTAATGAGCTTCTGGTGGTTTCTTTGCATTATACTGACTTTTCCAGAATGATGTTTGAATATTTATTAGAATGCAGAGCTTGGAGTTTCGAACGTTTAGGATCAGGAACCTATTGTCGTATATTTTAAATTAAGTTTATTCAACGGTAGGAATTCTTTGACCACCTATCACTGTGGAACTTACCCTCCATCTGTGTTAAGATATTTATGTGGATAGAAGACTGTGAACATACATCTACAGTGCTCTGCGGCAATTGCTTCTGATGCAAAATGTGTCCTGTAAGTGAGTCCACGGAACTTCGGTGGAAGGCTTGAGCCGCCTTCCGGATCGAGAATCGATGGCGGCTCTGTGGTCGAGCTCACTTTCCTGATGAATTGCTGCAGGCTCAGGTAGTGTATTTACAGCCTCCCATCCGCAGGAATAACGTAACGTCCGTGGACGGAAGGGAAGCTTCTAAAGTGAAAGGAGACCGAAACGTTGCTACCGCAGTAGAAGCCTTATTTCAAATTTCCGGCTATAGGTTTTTGGTATCGAAATGTTCAAACCTTCATCCCCTTAAATACCTGCACGTTTTAAAAC
The DNA here is from genome assembly GCA_026315105.1 of Locusta migratoria. Lineage (NCBI taxonomy): Eukaryota > Metazoa > Arthropoda > Insecta > Orthoptera > Acrididae > Locusta > Locusta migratoria. The sequence continues at coordinate 515,064,180 of CM048755.1, forward strand.
CTCGGAACACTCTGATGAATGCAAAGAAACAGAGGGAAGCTTGTGAAAGGCGTAGGCCGAGCGCGTAAAATTCCAGGCCGAGACCGACAAAAAGAGAAGACAAACTCGCGGATTTCTTTGAAATATGCCTGAATTTGAGAGATATGGAGTCGAAGTAAATACAGGCAATAATTCTTGGTTTTTGTGAGGATATTTTATGAATATTGACATTACTAGTCGACTACGCAGAAAACAGGAAACACTTGATGTGTGCCTATAAAATGGATAACAGACACAAGAATTTGATTCCCATATATCCCGTAATTATTGCCGAAATTTAAAAAATTAAGATGTTGTAATAACTTAATCTTTTAGGGGTTTAACCTTATGTTGAAAGTTAAACCCAATGGAAAAAGTGTTACTATCAGAATCTATGTATTTTTCTTGAAGTAGCGTATCTGTCTGTGCACAAATTCCCGGATTTTATTCATCTAGTATTTCAGAATGAGAGCACTTACTAATTTCCATCAGTCGTCACCCATAATTTCAAAGTATTAAGAAACATTTATCCCTCATCCAGCACATTAAATTTTAAAAGGAAAAAATTTACCGCCTGGTTTTCACTGTTCATTCAGTAAAACTTCTGGATCAGATATAACGTTTGAATCTGTTCCTTCTTGATTACCAACTATAAAATTTGCAGACAGTGCCACAAATAGAACCAAATTTGCCTCGCGCATTGCCCGCGTGGTCTAAGGCGTCTTGCTGCGGACTGTGGGGCCGTTGCCTCCGGAGGTTCGAGGCCTCCCTCGGACAGGTGTGTGTGTGTGTGTGTGTGTGTGTGTGTGTTGTTCTTAGCATAACTAAGTTTCAAAATGTTCAAATGTTTGTAAATCTATCGGACCAAACTACGTGGTCATCAGTCCGTAGCTTACAAACTACTTAACATAAGGTAAACTATCCTAAGGACAAACACACACGCCCATGCCCTAGGGAGGACTCGAACCTCCACGGCGAGCAACCGCACGCTCCGCAGCGAGGCGCTTTAGACCGCTCGGCTACTCCACCGCGGCTAACTAAGTTTAAGTAGATTCTAGGTTTAGCGATCGATGGCCACTGCAGGTCCCATAGGTTTACAAACATTATCAACAAATTTGGCGCTGTACGACATATACGTGACGAGGTAAGACCTTACAGACAATTAAATTCGTGAAAAATGGTTTCTTACAGTGGTACGTAGTAAAAAGTCAGCATCAGGTTACACATTTTGATTTATTATTTCTTTAGTAGTGGCTCTATTAGCAGTACACTTTGGAGACTTATCTATGCGTTTCTGAATATATTACAACATAAACAGTAAGAAGCGTGAAACCCTTGTTTCTGCTTGAACTGGTGTGCTAATGACCCATTCTAATCATACTTACAAGGAAAGTACTTGGGCTCGAACAAACACATATACACCAAAATCGTATGAGAGATAATGTAAAGATCCCTTATTCCACCAGTGATACTCCCGCATCTGCAAAACTCTGCAGTCGTCCATTAGAGGCCTCTGCGTGTGCCATGTCGCATTGCACTTAGACCTGTCGGTTCGCCAGTAGGGACGTTGCAGTGTGCCTCCGAAGTTGCGTTTTGTGACGTTATTTGTGTGGTGAAGCGTCATATGGGGCGGCGATTAGTAATCAATCCTGCTAATGTATTGCGATTGGTTGAGATGAAGTTACGAAGAACCCTTCTTCGTGAAGATGGTATTAGTGTAGAAGATGACTCATTCGCACACTTTCTCGTATCTGTTAAGGTACAGAAATATGAGCATAACGGTCTGCACGGCCACTACGGTCGGGGGTTCGAATCCCCCCTCGGGCATGGATATTTGTGCCGTCCTAGTTCGTAAGTAGTTCATAAGTAGTTTGTAAGTTTAGGGACTGATGACCCCGTAGTTAAGTCCCATAAGCTTAACAAACATTTGAACATTTGAACAAACATTTGAATATGAGCATAAGTTAGATTCTGTTGTAACACCAACACATAATGATGATAATAGGGATGATAATGGCGAACAACTCATTGCAAGCGGTAGTGCTACGGTAAGTGCGGGAAGAGGCGATGGAAGCAGTGGCAGTGAATACCAACAGTCGTCCGAGAAGAAGGTTAAAGTTGCAACTATCATCACGGCTTTTGATGACAATACGCTAAGGAACATGTTCGATGATTATTACATAAGTTATAGTTAAGATATTTGCACTACATATGGCGTCTACAACTACATCTACAGTGCCACCTAGAGCATCACTGCAGTTTTTTGCATAAAAAACGACACCCACCAGCACATTGAGGTGTACGTAGAAATCCTGTAACCAAACGTTCATACAGATATGTTTGTTCGAGCCCATGTACTTTCCTTGTTAGTGTGTTTCATAATGAGAGACCACAAAGCAGGTCTATCCAACTCGGGTGCTTCGGGAGCATTGGCGGGCACCGGAAAAGCACGGGTGCTCTCCTGCAGCCGGCCGAGGTGACTGAGGCGCTCCAGTCACGGTCAGCACGGCCACTACGGTCGGGGGTTCGAATCCCCTCTCGGGCATGGATATTTGTGCCGTCCTAGTTCGTAAGTAGTTCATAAGTAGTTTGTAAGTTTAGGGACTGATGACCCCGTAGTTAAGTCCCATAAGCTTAACAAACATTTGAACATTTGAACATTAAAACCAATAATAGTGATGTCAATTTTTATTTAAGGACAGAAAGTTTTACTGCGCCCCTTATTTTGCACAAATTATCAACATTCTTTGTTGATCTTTGGCATCGCATTGAAGAAACTAATTTTCTCATATTAGGTACAATAGTTTTGGTAGTTACACTTCGAAATACAGCTAGCAATAATTCATTAAACTTGACCTTGTTTTTATTTCGTTAATATTCATAATTGGAAGCATTTGTTCACAAAGGAACGTTGCTCAGAACATTGCAACACATTTTAGGGCAAGGATATGAATCCTCGGGAATTCTTGTTCAAATGTTTGTTAAGCTTATGGGACTTAACTGCGGGGTCATCAGTCCCTAAACTTACAAACTACTTATGAACTAGCTAACACTAAGGACGACACAAACATCCATGCCCGAGTGGGGATTCGAACCCCCGACGGGGAACGGCCTCGCTCATTGTAGCATAGCGCCTCAATGCGCTCGGTCGCTCCGGCACGGCGAATTCTTGTTCATCAAAGGCTATATATAAAGGAATTTAAATCACTACTGTAGACTAGTCGCTCTTATGTGGAGATGAAGAGGCTTGCTCAGGATAGGGTATTGTGGAGAGCTGCATCAAACCAGTCTCCGGACTGAAGACCACAACAACAACAGCTGTAGACTAATGATAATAGTTGTCTGTCGAAATTGAGTTGTCTGTAGTTCTGTCAGCTCAGTTTGGATACTTGATGCGGCATCCTCTGCGTACACAGAAAGAGGCATCATAAAAACCTTTAAGTGCAGTTTTCATTTTATTTCTTAGAAATTTTTATGTAATTAATGTGTACTCCCGGATGTGGTCATAAGTACAATTTAAAAAAAAAAAGGATTTTTTTGTTTTTTGTTTTCTTCACATCGTGGCAATAGTGCTTTTAATTTAGTAATCAGTTCCCTTCTGTCTGTTCCTTCAAACCCCTCGCGTGTTACGGAATGTTTATTTTCGTAGTGAAAGTGCTTTTATATTTACGGTACAGTGTTATATTAAGCACTGTGGTTTCTCATCAGGCTTAAAGAATCTTCCTATTAAGTATTAAAAAATGTTACACATAAATCCCAAACTTTTGTGCTCATGCTAAACTTTCGCAAGCTAGATTAACAGTGTACCATTTGATAAGGTTCAGAATGGATATTCAGCGCATTCAAGAAGACGCGATAGCGAGCGCTGTCTCTGTCACACACGTGAGAGAAGAGTGGTGGGGGAAAGCACCGGGGCCGCACAGGGCGCCAAAGCACCGACTGCTCGAGTTACAGAGGCCTGCCATACAGACTTCCAATCTATTTTAATCACGATTTGAATCATTCCTATAAGTTATTTTACATGTATGTCTCATGTCAAACATTGTACTTATCAAGTCATATGCAAAGTAATCAGATTTTGTTGCAGCTGTTCTGTGCAAAGGAGTTCAGATTTTTACTAAATCATGGATTAACTGTGGTCTACAAGAGCTAGTTGCAGTGTAATTTCAATTTATTTGGTTTGTTATCCCAATTTTCTTAGTTCCTATAGAAATGCCTTAATGTAGTTAAACGCTTGTAAGGTAAAAAAGGTAAAGCAGTCAGCAAGCCGAAGATTGGTTTGAACACCGCAGTGCTTTACTAGGCATGCTCCTGTTTGGAGGTGGTATTCCGTTGCCTTCCTCCGACCTTCGAACTGACTTATCCAGCCAGTTATAGGGGGACCTACAGTTTAACGTGGGTTCCGAACCATGTATAATTATTTAAAAGGGTCACCCAAAGTGAAGAGTAATTCAACTCTAAAATCCAGAAGTTCTGTGAAGTGGTTTCCGTCGCTGTCGGAACATCTAGGCCTAGCGTAATCGTTTCGCTCTTCCACTGCATTCTGATACTCTTACAAGGTGTATGTATCGGCCAACTCTTCATCACTAAAGCTATCCATGCAACGTATATATTTATCAAAGTACGTCTAGCACAACTGTAAAAACAAACCAGAGACAGGAACGAGCAGTGCTGAATGCAGGTTTTAGGGTGAAGAGTAAATTTGCCGTTACTGGTATCGGGAACAAGTACCGTGAAAAAAAATGGAGCAAGTATGTTTTCAGTCAAAACATACAGTCAATACGATATTGCCGATTTTGCACGATTCAGTAAATGGCCTCATTGCGACACAGATACCGAGATTATTGGCGATAAGAGCTCAAAAGGCAAGCAACTTCTCTGTAGCGAGCTTCCCTCTCCCCCCAAATAAACATATTTAGCAAATATTCGTGAATAATCCCCCAATTTTAGTCTGTACAGACTATTCGGGCACCAGAGTACTGGACAGTGGAAGCATTCAGAAACAAAAGTTGTTAAGTCACAACATCAAAAACTTGACAGAAAAGCTTATTCTGTTGTGTGCTTCATTTCTGTTCTTTTTCTTTTGTGTTTTGGTATTGACTTGTTGAATCTATATTTGTTCGCTACAGTCGAAACCACATTTTCAGTGAATACACATGTACCGTGTATTGTAATCGAGAGTGTAAATCCCGCGTTGGAGTAGCCGAGCGGTCTAATGCGTATCGCTGCGCAGCGCGCGGTTGCTCGCCGTGGAGGTTCGAGTCCTCCCTGGGGCATGGGTGTGTGTGTTGTCCTTAGGTTAGTTGACCTAATTTTAAATAGTTTGTAAGCTACGGACTGATGACCACGCAGTTTGGTCCGATAGATTTACAAACATTTGAACATTTTTTTGAGGGTTTAACTCTCGATGATTGATGACCAATCTTCATAAGTGTCATCAAACCCTTAACAGTTACAGCCACAATCGTCAATGACAGATACCGCTGAAAGAGCTATCGATATAAGGCTGACAGTGATCACTATCGTGTTTACATCCAAGAAATGGAGAGATGTTGTAATGTATCGCATATTCTCTACCCGATCATGAAACTGGTCTTCCGTCAACTATTTCTTCAATAAATTACAGACAGATTACTAAAATGATACAAGTAACAGATTTATTTCTAATGTTATCATAATGATTGCCTGAAAGTATCCGAATAATAATGTTATGTGAAGTCGTCAAACTCTCCGTCATCAATAACTTTGGAAATTCCCGCAGTGGATGTAACCGCAACTGCTGCTGATTACTTATCGATCGGAAATATGACAGTAATACTACTTGCTAATTTGATTCATCTTCAGTAATACGCTTCTTTCTCGAATCACTTTATTCTTTCGCGAACTACTTATCGTGTAGACCTGGTACTTTTCATGCTTAAATACGTCATATTATAGGCGTAAAGTATTACTTGTAAGAAATTTAGGAACTTTCTTGATGTTTCATTCTGGCTGTTACTGAATATGTTAGAGAGTATTAAAACATTTCTCTTTCATATCTTGTGTACTGCATGAGCAGAAGAAGGTGCAAATTTAAATGTTGACCTACATTGTAGTCTTAAAACAAAACTTCCTACATATATCATGCAGAACTAATTTATCGTGTAATGCGGTAACTAATCTAAATAAATCAACTGCTGCATAAACTGTCGTACTTCGCTTAGACCGCGGAGCACCGTGTTTCGCATTAGCATAATTAGCGACAGCTAGAGGTAATGCGCTGTCTGCATACCGCTGCAGCACGGCCCTGTGCTAACTTTACTATGTTTGCGAACTCATACTTGAGAGAAGAACGCATTAACAATGATTGTGACACATAGAAACACCAATAGGAAATACCTGTGAAATGAAATGAAAAAAGATGCTTGCAACGATACTTACTTTATGCGACATCACAGTGAAGGAGTCGAGACTTTCTCAAAGTTTCCTATTTCTCTCTCTCTCTCTCTCTCTCTTTCGATACCATTGATGATTTCAGTATGTTCGCCGTCTTCTATCTCTGCATTGTTTCCTACGTATGGCTTCACTTAATATGTAGCCAAGATAATGAGTAGGAATGCTTTACTGTTAGATTTCTTTTTGTTTTATAATTTGTTCACCATTCCCTTAGAAACATACAATATTTTTAAGCAAAAAAAAAAAAATATCCCTGTATTTACGCAACAGAATTAATGTTTCTAATCACGTTCTTGATTGCGGCATACTTTTTAATGAAAGATTGATACTCCAATTTTCTCCGTCTCTAGCATATCGTCATCGCTGGGTTTGTGTTGATCCTATGGTCTTCAATATACAACAGAGCGATTTCAGTAACGCATCACGCAAGCGGATTCATAACGTTGAATATTACCTAAATGACAACTATGACCTCGTTGTTGACGATTTGCCTCGTATAGTAGTGGCAGTTTTGTAATCGCATATCTACGTCTGTACTGTGCAAGTAGCAGTATGGTGGCTTCTCTGTCCCTCTTCCTTTTCCATTCGTCGAGGTTTTATTGGAATAAAGACTGCAGGAATGCTTCTGAATAACCCATGAGTCATCACAACATTTCTGGAATGCGCACTGCGAGAGATGTAAGTAAGAACAATTTAAATATCTATGGATTTGTGTTGGAACGTGGAGCCTGGGAGTTTCAGAAATAAGCTCTCCACGAAACTCTACGCCTTTCTTCCTGAGACACGAAGGACAGTTTGTCAATAACTCTGAAAGAGTTTTCACTTATTTCTTGCTGAGATTAAGTACAACTATAGGGCAATCCTATCACTTGATAGGATTTACATAAACAGCTTCATAGTGACGCAGGTACGCGCTGCTACACTAAGTATATCCATCGAAAAGAAGGGTTCAAATGAGGTTAATTACCAAGGCTGAAATCCTGTAAACAGAAACTGACACAATCTTTACGTGGTCGCCCTCGATGGATTGCTTATGATTTGATCTATGTTACAGCAAAGACAGATTGACTATAGCCACTGAAGTTTACCCAGTGAGATATCTACATCTACATACATACTCCGCAAGCCACCAGGCCGGCCGCGGTGGCCGAGGAGACTGAGGCGCTTCAGTCACGGTCTGCACGGTCTACTGTCGGGGGTTCGAATCCCCCCTCGGGCATGGATACTTGTGCCGTCCTTAGTATTAGCTAGTTCATAAGTAGTTTGTAAGCTTAGGGACTGATGACCCCGTAGTTAAGTCCGTTAAGTTCTACAAACATTTGAAGACTTCTCTCTATTGAGAATGACATGCTGCGTTCGGTTGTCTAGGAACTCTTCAATCACACAATTGGTCTGATAGTCCGTATGCTCTTACTTTGTTCATGAAACGACTGTGGGGAACTGTATCAAACGCGTTGCGGAAGTCAAGAAACAAGGCATCTACCTGGGAACTCGTGTCTATGGCCCTCTGAGTCTCGTGGACGAATAGTGCGAGCTGGTTTCACACGATCGCCTTTTTCACTCATACATACATATCCCTATCATCTAATTCGGCCGTGATGAAATTGCCTTGCGCACTGAGGCACCGTGCTGCGGTGCGCACGGCCGTTCGCCGTCGGAGGTTCGAGTCCTCCCTCGGTCATGGGTATATGTGTTGTCCTTAGGTTAGTTTGACTAGTTTAAGTAGTTTCTAAGCTATGGACTAATAACCAAGCATTTAAGTCCCATAGATTTACTAACATCTGAACATCTAATTCAGTTCAGAATAGATATATAGAAAACTGACATGATATCCCGACCTCAGTTGGTATTACCTCACTTCGCTACATTACCAGTGTGTAGAATAGGAAATACCTAAACTTGTTCTCCAACGCTTTTATTCGTAATTCTTTCGGAAAGTTAGTTGCTCGCTGCCCATAACATAAAAACATTATGTTCACTTCGTTCTTACTTTGACATTAATTTCAAAATATTATGAGAAAGTCCGAGGATTTTGTCTGTAACCAATCCTCAGTTGTAGCATACTTTTAACACATTTTGATACTTTCTATCTTGCTCAGATTCTGGGTCAGCAATATCCCACTCGTTTTCAGCTTTGCATCTACCGCTTATAAAGCTCCGACTAAATAGACAAACTGTCTTTCTCATTCGCAATAAGGGTTGCGTGCCTATGAGTAAAACCACAACGAACGTTACACCAGATTTGGTGCCATCACCAGGCTCAAGTCAAATAAATCTGTATTCTTCATAAAATGCATCTTTAAAAACCATCAGCTGTTTATTCAAAACCTTATACATCTACCTGTTTCGGCCATAGACCATCTTCATGGATAAACTTTGGTATTGAAGAATCGCCTTGCATGCTTGGTTTGGCAAAATTTTGAATGTTTTGGTGAGGA